>OV702284.1:363556463-364856515 GCA_916181665.1 Avena sativa | reverse complement strand
AGCATATTCCTGTGTCCAACGACCTAGCTAGTTATATATGAGGCATTCTTTTCGAGTTATTTTTGTCTTTTTCGAGAATATGCCGATGATTGAAATGTCGTGGCACAATATATATGTGAATGTGCTATGACGGGATTGTTAGCCTTGTGATATGCACAAGTCCAGGAATTGTGCATCCTACTTGGCTAACAGTCCCGTCATAAGCATATTCCTGTGTCCAACGACCTAGCTAGTTATATATGAGGCATGCTTTTCGAGTTATTTTTGTCTTTTTCGAGAATATGCCGATGATTGAAATGTCGTGGCACAATATATATGTGAATGTGCTATGACGGGATTGTTAGCCTTGTGATATGCACAAGTCCAGGAATTGTGCATCCTACTTGGCTAACAGCCCCGTCATAAGCATATTCCTATGTCCAACAACCTAGTTATATATGAGGCATGCTTTTCGAGTTATTTTTGTCTTTTTCGAGAATATGCCGATGATTGAAATGTCGTGGCACAATATATATGTGAATGTGCTATGCCGGGATTGTTAGCCTTGTGATATGCACAAGTCCAGGAATTGTGCATCCTACTTGGCTAACAGTCCCGTCATAAGCATATTCCTGTGTCCAACAACCTAGTTATATATGAGGCATGCTTTTTGAGTTTGCTCTTTTTGATTTAAGAGTACTTTCTATAAGTGTATCTTCATATGCGACTTTAATTATACATGTTTTTTCAATCACCGGTTAGTTATTATTGTCAACTTGTAGATGACGTGGTACGTCGTGTACAAGGGACGGGTTCCCGGAGTCTACGATGATTGGGAAGACTGCCGGAGACAGGTGCACCGTTTCAGCGGCAATAGCTACAAAGGGTACAACACTATGGCGGAGGCGGAAGCTAGATACACGCGCTATCTAGCGGTAGTTAGGACAAGGAACCGGATGAAGACCTACACCTTCGTCGCGGCGGTGATCATGCTTATCTTCTTTGGTTATTTATCCCGCGTTTGTGTCTAGCTAGCTAGTTTAGATGTCTAGGCGAGCTTCCGAGCTCTAACTTGTTCGATCGACACATGTATTCGCATGTCACCAACTACTACTTTGTAACATGATCAAAACAATGTAACTTAGACTATATATTCATGTATGAGACTTATCTATATGTATTTGTTTTAATCTTGTTTTTCATATTGAGTATTTATATATATAATTGTATATCTTGTATCTGTGTGTGTATATCTGCTGTAATATTGTATATAATCTGTATTGCATATAATCTGGCTTGGAAATTAAAAAAAAAACAAAAAATACATCTGTGGCGCACATGGTCTACCTTCTGTGGCGCACTACACCTAAAGCGCACCATGGATGTTTAGTGGCGCACTAGGTAGTGGCCCGTGGCGCACTGCAGGTGCGCCACAGATGATGGTTTCAGGTGCGCCACTAAAGGCCGTTTTCCTAGTAGTGTCATATATGTCTTTTCTCCACGTATTTCTTTTATAGAGATCTCTTTATATCTCAACTCTGGGGGTACCCGGGGTCATATCCCAACACACATGTAAAAAAAATGTTGGAAAGGGGCATCCCTGTGTAAGACCGTTCGTTCGGTTGATTTTGTTAACTTAGTTCGCTTTTTACGGTTTTGGACATACTCTTTTATATCAATCCAGTTTCGGTAATAACCAAAAAAATTGCTTCGGTTTAGTTAAAAACCAAGGTACCCAAAGCAGACATGGATAATTTAGGATAAAAAATAAACTAAATTACGGAAACCAACTAAATGAAATACAGTACAATTATTCCACAAGAATGTGATACTACTTCCACATCTTTTTTCAGTTTGGAGAGATCGATGAAACTTCCACGCCATTTCTGTCGAGTCGTTTCCACCTTCATAGCAGCAAAAGAATGTGATGCTCCCGACCGGGGTTAACCATTAGCAGAAAAAGGAAACGTGTGACCACGCCACAGGAACATATCCGGCGACCGGCGGCCACAAATACAGTACGCAGAACGTGCCGTTATTCACCTGTCCTGCGTCCAGCAGTCGAGCAGTCGACAACTTGACATGGGTGCTCAGCCGCCATGATGATCCCTTCGTTAGGTAGTAGTGGTGGCAGAAGTAAAACCAAACTCATCTGCAACGAGTGAGGGTACCGGCCGGCGATTATGGGCAGGAGGGGCAGAAAGAGCGTTGTGGCATGTGCAGTGTCTGCTGCTGCTACGTACGTACCCTTGTCGTGCCATGCATGCATGCATGCACCCTGTCGACCTGCTCGATCGCCTGTTGGAAACTCACTCGTCTGTCCACCGACGTGCTCGTCGGCCCACCCAACATTTTCTGATCTCTGTGCGTGCGTAGGTCGGGTGGGGTGGATAACGCAGCAAGCACGTACTGTGACTGTCTAATAAAGCACGTAGGTAGAGTGTGTTCTCCGGCGAAAGCCCAGCGGTCCCGGGCCGGTTCGACAGGGCGAACCCCGAACCAAAAGCGAGTGTCAAGTCTGGCGCCTCCTGAATTGGGGTCTCGCCGTGTCACCATCCAAATATCGCCCGACCGCGCCGGTCCTCGGTCGTGGGATAGCTAGCTTTTGTCGACGAATTCAGTACGTGCATGCATCAGTGCATGGTGGTAATAAAGCTGAAACTTCAGGGAAGGGAGTGAGTGCTAAATTCTTCGTCTCGTGCGCTTACTCTTGACTGCTGAGGTCTCGTTTAACTTAACCATTCTTTTTTGCCGTGCATGACTCGCATGCGGAACTTGCAGCAAGACCGCTTTTCTTTTCTCGTTTGGGTCAGCAGGTCTAAAGATTTCAGTGTGTATAGTGAAAGTTGTCTAACACACGCAGTTTTGTGGATAAAAGCTAGTGTCGTATAGACATGACAGCTGCTTTACTGAACCAATGTTCAGTTAAAAACCGAAGAATGTCATCATACACACGCAATGAGAATTGAGCATTCTGTCCTACAAAAATGAGAATTGAAAATGCGAGGCAAAATCATACCAACCAACCTACCATGCATACCTCAAGATGTGAATAGCATGTCTTTCTCCATTGTAAAAAGACAAACTCAATCACTCCATTTTCTTGGTGCGGCTAACCGTACATCCACAGAAATCTCCTGGTCCAAGATAATAATAAATTTGTGCCCAAATGTAAAGCTTATAAATCTACTCAAAAGTCAAACTTCACTATTTTGACAAATAATACGGAAAAATATCAATATCAACGCCTAAAATTTAAAAAAGAAAATATGCAATGCAAATGGATATGTGCATTCTATCTTAGACAAACTTGGTATTTACTCCATCCAGAAATCACTGTAATTCTAGCATTGTCTTAAGTAAAAAAAAAATAAGGTTTAACCAAGTTTCTCGGAAATAAATCAGCACAGAGAAATATATCAGCACTCTCCCTCGTATAGTACATGAGATATCCCACGCACGAGACCATAGTAGTTGAAGAGAGGTCTAAACATTACATCGCATAGTGAAAATTGTCTAACACACAGTTTATGCGGATAGAGGTCTCAATATAGACACGACAACTGTTTTCCTGAACCAAGATTCAGAAAGTCGATGGATGTCAACATACATACACAATGAGAGTTTAGCATTATTCTGTCCTACAAAAGTGGGAATTGAACATGGGAAATAAAGTTATACCGGTCAACCTACCATACCTCAAAATGTGTATATCATGTGTTCCATTGTAAAAAAACAAACTCAATTACTCCATTTTCTTTGTGCAGCTAATCTTACATTCATAGAAATCTCCTTCAAGATAATACTAAATTTGCTCCAAAATCTAAAGCATATAAATCTACTCGAAAGTGAAACTTTATTGTTTTGACCAATAATATAGATCAAAATATCAACACCTACAATATTGAAAAAATAAAAAGCAAATATGTTTTACGATGGATATATGCATTTTATCTTAGACAAACTTGGTATTTACCGTGGTAGACACCACTTTGTTAAAATTGCATGAGTCTAATCGAATGATAATGCAAAATTTAATGTTTAATTTGTTCCATTCATGCATGAGATAGCGTGAAGAGAACGTATATAAGATAAGAAAGGAATCCTTTCTCCTCGTCAACTATTACGCCACAAAGACAAAACAATCGGATGTGGTGTTCTAAGCGATGGTGCCATGATGAGTCATGTGTTGTAGAGAATATATATTGAGTGGTATTTAGATTGTGTGTATTCAGGTTGTTGCCTTTTCTATTTAATAAATGTATGCTTCCACAAATTGATATTTGGTCGTAGAAGAATCGAATTGTAATCTTTGGCTGATGAAACCAGACGATTTTGGCTTCTCGACTAGCCTAAGAAGGTTTGGGGGTGCTAAGTTGAACTAGTTTTCGATTAGAGGCAACATCTCATTTACTTCATCCACTCGAGCACCTTTGTCTCTCTCACTAGTAGGAAACTGGCTATCAGTGATGTTAGTCATTACTAGCGTATATGTGGCACGTTGTTGGTGTTACGCCAGTAATATTCATCAATATACTTGACATAGAGGTAGCGTGTCCGGGACACGCTACAAGTAATCGACATACTAGAGGCATATCTAGGACACACAATTAGTATGGTAAACACTACTGACACGTAACTATTATGCAACGCCACTAAGTTGCAATACATTAAAAAAGAGGTATATACATTTGTAGTCCCACAATTTGCGTCACAGGTGCGTTTTAGTCCCACATCTTGCAAAGCGAGCAATATTAGTCCCACAACTTATAACCCTAAAATATTTTAGTCCAATTCGATCAAATTTCTGCGATTTTGAACGAATTTGTCCATCTCCTAATCAAAACTCATTCTGAAGATGACATGAGGCATCAGGTTTCTTCAAAATGAGTATTTCAGTGGTAGTATAAATAAGAAAACAAATAGGACAATTGTGGGAATTGAACTCAGGACCTATGCCACTAAAGAAATAAAACCTTGCCATTACAATACAAGCACCAATGTGATTATGTGAAGAGCGATCATTTATTATACATTATTTTCAGTCTGATTGGTCCTCGCTCACCTACACAGCACACACATTATGTATACTAGCTAGTGCACACATATAAGTGAAGTGAACTTTGATTGGTTGAGTGTATACACCCAGGCCACATGTGTTATTTTGGTCATTTAAAAATACGTGTTCTATGAACAATTCTAGAAAATATATGCAATTTTCAATCGAAACAATTTGTGTCCTAAGCAACATAGAAAAGACAAAAATAGTGATCTGGATTTATAAACAGTGCACCTTTAGATCCTGTCTGATTTGTCTTTTTTTGTGTAGCCCTAACATAAATCAACCCGGGTTGAAATTTTGCACATATTTTTAGGAGGTGTATTTGATACTTTGAATTGTATTTTTTAAATGTTCAAAATAACGGCCTCCACATAGCCGGAGTTTAAAATGCATTTTCCATGTATACATGTCCTTATATAGAAGTTAGGAACCGACTATTCTAGAAAAATATCCACTACTGGCTACCGTTATAACTCAAGTTTATTCTAGACACTACACTACACGATAGATATTGTGGACCGTGCTGACATGCGCATGACGAATTGATTTAGTATATATGACGCAAACATTTTAGTGTACGTGTGTGCTTTTATTGCTTTTATGTTGTATAAATAAATTACGTCCTTTTAAGTTAGCAAACAGTTTGTGTGTTGGTGTAGTGGCTTATGAGGATTGGTAGATACAGGAAGGTACGAAGTTCAAATCCCCTCCATGCTTAAAGTTTAACTATTTTATTTGTATGTCTACTGTCAGTCCATACCAAGGATTTAAATGCAGGAAAAAATACACTGGGTTATTTCAAAAAATTAGGACGCCATAGATGGACGAATTTAGTCAAACTTGCTTAAATATGATTAAACTGGACTAAAATGCTCGCGGGATGCAAGTTGTGAGACTAGTAGTGTATATTTTACAAGATGTGGGACTAAATCGCTCCCACAGTGCAAGATGTGGGACTAAAAGTGTATATACCTCATTAAAAAATGCTACACCAGCAAAATTAGCTGTCATATTGCATCATTTATGATTTAAACGCAGTACAACACTAGTTTAACACTTTAACCATTCAAACAATAACATTAGTTTAATACTTCAATAGTTCCAAACAATAAAACCAAGTTTAACATTTGTACACTAGCTACTTTAACACTTCAACACTAAAAGCAAGTTTAACACTTCAGCTAGTACCTTGATACTTGAATGATTAGCTTCGTGAAGATACATGTAGTTCCTCCCCAACTTGAAATCCATTGTCTTGGGCAAATCTTCTCCAACAGTAGAAACCGAAATAGGTTCGGTCTCCTTTAGGCACGTATAGTGCAGCTGCTTTTCCCAGCCGCTAGGGTGTTTTTGCCATCCGTTTTGGCCAAATCCCAATCAATCCCACGATTCTAGCTAGCGTCGCCGCGAAAATTTGCACCGGACGCTAAGGATTTTTTTACCGCATGACTAACAGCAGGCACTAGGAATAAAAAAGTGAGACTCATACCAGCGTACGGCGTTGGCTCGTCACGTGTTGTACCGACAGACGCTTAAACAATTCCAGTAGCGACCGGTCTAGCGCCCAGCGTTGCTTGCTAGGGAGTTTAGCTAATAATCCTATTTATAGCTCATTTCAATTCGTTTAAGCGCCCAGCTAAGCGCCTTGCAATATACATGCTCTTAGTCTGTGACAACATGGTGGACATTGTGGACTTCCATGCCCTGCATATGGTTAGGTGAACCACACTTGCGATCTCCTCATCGATGCCAATGTTGAGCTTCTCCAAGACTTCATGCATTGCCATGAAGTAATGTATTGAGAACGATTTAAAAAATAATAATTAGACATTTTGGACTCACCTATAATAACAACTCAACCAACACATTCAATTAAAACTTACAGTCTTATGCAGAAAATTCTCCAAAAGATCTAGGTAGAAGCTTAGGCACGTAAACTCAGGGCGATCCCGAGACACCTGAGAGCACAAACCTAGCCTCGTGTTGCCACATGTGGCACACACACACGTGACCCATTTGTTGCATGATCACGTTAACAAATTAAACAAAGAAACATGAGAAGTAGTTCTAAACTCTAGTATGATAAGTTGCATATTAAACATAAAACATAGTAAATTCTAGCAAGAGTATAAGTTGCATATTAAACATTCGAAACATTTGTACAGTCCGTTGGCATATTAAACATAGATAACTCTAACCGTCCAGAAACTTTTGCTAAGGCTACTAGAGTTATCAGACGTCCACTCGAAGCTACTGTCAGGCTGCTGGTGCGCGTCGGAGGGGCCAGGCTCCACACCGTGCTTCTATTGGCTGGAGGAGACCACACAAGAGGACTTGAAGAACCGGCGGTGGTAAGCCACCAGACTAGTTTACTCACGGTAACTCTATACCAAGGGGTCACTAGAGGAAAAAGGGCCATCCGTTCGCCACCCCTGGGAGCATTAGTCCCGGTTGCGCCACCAACCGGGACTAATGCTGGCACGCGTCCCGGTTGGAGCGGGCACGGGGCCAGGGGGCATGGGTCCCGGTTGGTAAGGGGGCATGCGTCCCGGTTGGAGCCACCAACCGGGACTAAAGGTTTGGCCACAGCCACGTGGCGTGGCACGCACCTTTAGTCCCGGTTGCTGGCTCCAACCGGGACTAAAGACCCCTTGCCCTCTATAAATGCAACGCCCCAGCCCCCTCTGCCTCCACTCTGTTTTTTCGAATGGTGTAAGGTGTGAGGGTGTGTGCTAGTTTTTTCTCATGCATGCATTGAAGGTGTTTGTTGAAATGTTTGAGTGAAAAATCCAGTTGAATTTCTCATAGAACAAAAATATAGAAGGTGTCCGAGACGCACTTGAGCTTTCTCCTCTTTATTTCCCTCGATCGAGGTTAGCAATCCTATCTTTTCTAGGTCATTGATACAATTCATGTGTCGGTGTGAATTGGTTATTTCACTATTTATGATGTCCTGTTTTTTGATAAACTTACTTATATGATGCAGATGAACGGTCGGGAATGGATGTACGGTGACCGGCGGGTAGCCGGGTATATCAAAGGCGTGGATAAATTTATCGATGTGGCTACGGCAAACAAAGAGAATGGATTTATACGTTGTCCATGTGTTCAATGTCGGAACAACAAGGAGTACTCTTCCTCGAAAATCATTCGCGGCCACCTGATTATGAAAGGTTTCATGCCCAACTATAATTGCTGGACCAAGCACGGGGAAAGAGGGGTTATGATGGAAGATGGTGAAGAAGAAGATGATGATAACAACTATCATCATATGTTTCCTGAATACGGTGATACTGCTATGGAAGACAATGGAGAGGAAAAAGGTGAAGAACGGGCATCAGATGAGCCGGCTGATGAACTTGGTAGGGTCATTTCTGATGCAAAGCGAGACTGTGAAACAGAAAATGAGAAGTTGAAGTTAGAGGGCATGTTAGAAGATCACAAGAAATTGTTGTACCCAAATTGTGAAGATGGCAGCACAAAGCTCGGTACCACACTGGAATTGTTGCGATGGAAGGCAGAGTGTGGTCTAACTGACTCCTCATTTGAAAAGATGCTGAAAATAATGAAGCCGAAGTTTCCAAAACATAACGAACTTCCCGAGAGTACCTACGAAGCAAAGAAGACTCTCTGTCCTCTGGGATTAGATGTGCAAAAGATACATGCATGCATTAATGACTGCATCCTCTACCGCGGTAAGGAGTATGAGAATTTAGATAAATGCCCGGTATGCAACGCGTTGCGGTATAAGATCAGACGAGATGACCCTGGTGATGTTGAGGGAGAGCCCCTCCGGAAGAGGGTTCCTGCTAAGGTTATGTGGTATGCTCCTATAATACCAAGGTTGAAACGCATGTTCAGAAACAAAGAGCATGCCAGGTTGTTGCGATGGCACAAAGAAGACCGTAAGAAAGACGGGGAGTTGAGACACCCTGCTGATGGGTCACAGTGGAGAAAAATCGAGAGAGACTTCCCAGACTTTGCAGGTGACGCAAGGAACTTATGGTTTGGTCTAAGTACGGATGGCATGAATCCTTTTGGGGAGCAGAGCTGCAGTCACAGCACCTGGCCCGTGACTCTATGTATCTACAACCTGCCTCCTTGGTTGTGCATGAAGCGTAAGTTCATTATGATGCCAGTGCTCATCCAAGGCCCGAAGCAACCGGGCAACGACATTGATGTGTACCTTAGGCCATTAGTTGAAGAACTCTTACAGTTGTGGGGCAAACCAGGTGTACGTGCGTGGGATGAGAACAAACAGGAGCCATTTAATCTACGAGGGTTGTTATTCGTAACCATCAATGATTGGCCTGCTCTTAGTAACCTTTCAGGACAGACAAACAAAGGATATAAGGCATGCACCCACTGTTTAGATAAGACCGAAGGTACATATTTGCATAAATGCAAGAAGGTTGTGTACCTAGCGAATCGACGATTTCTTCCGACCAATCATCCCGTAAGAAAGAAAGGCAAGCATTTTAAAGGTGAGGCAGATCACCGGAAGAAGCCTGAACTCCCTGCTGGTGATGATGTATTTGGTATGGTCAAGGACATAGAAGTAATCTTTGGAAAGGGTCCCGGCGGTCAATCAGTTCCGAACGACGTCGCTACAGGACACGCACCCATGTGGAAGAAGAAATCTATATTTTGGGAGCTGCCATATTGGAAAGTCCTGCGTGTCCGCTCTTCAATCGACGTGATGCACGTGATGAAGAATCTCTGCGTGAACCTGCTAGGATTCCTAGGCGTGTATGGTAAGACAAAAGATACACCTGAAGCACGGGAGGACCAACAAATTATGAAAGACCCAAAGAACATGCATACAGATAACAAGACGGATAAAGGGCGTCACTTAAGTCGTGCCAGCTATGCTCTTACCAAAGCAGAGAAGGAAATCTTTTTTGAAGTCCTTTACAGTATCAAGGTGCCGTCGGGCTTCTCATCTAATATAAAGGGGATAATAAATATGGCAGAGAAAAAGTTCCAAAACCTGAAGTCTCATGACTGTCACGTGATTATGACACAGTTGCTTCCGATTGCATTGAGGGGGCTTCTACCGGAAAATGTTCGAGTACCCATTGTGAAGCTGTGTGCATTCCTCAATGCAATATCTCAGAAGGTAATCAATCTAGATATTCTGCCAAGGTTACAGAAGGATGTGGTACAATGTCTTGTTAGTTTTGAATTGGTGTTCCCACCATCCTTCTTCAATATTATGACGCATCTCCTGGTTCATCTAGTGGAAGAGATTGCCATTCTCGGTCCGGTATTTCTGCACAATATGTTCCCCTTTGAGAGGTTCATGGGAGTCTTAAAGAAATATGTTCATAACCGTGCTAGACCAGAAGGAAGCATCTCCAAGGGATATGGAACAGAGGAGGTCATTGAGTTTTGTGTTGACTTTATTCCTGACCTTAAGCCGATTGGTGTTTCTGACTCGCGGCATGAGGGAAGACTAAGTGGAAAAGGCACGCTGGGAAAGAAAGCAATGATATTTAGGGACGGGGATTCTTTCACTAAAGCACACTACACAGTTCTACATAATTCCACCTTGGCAGCTCCGTATATCGAGGAACACAAGAATATTGTACGCTCCAAAAACCCGGGGAAGCCTGAATCATGGATTACAGATGAACACATGAAGTCTTTCGGTGGTTGGATGCGGACACATCTCTTGAATGACACCACTGTTGGAGATCAGCTATACTTGTTGGCCGCGTCACCATCTTCTACTGTATTGAATTTCCAAGGGTACGAAATAAATGGGAATACATTCTACACGATCGCCCAAGATAAAAAGAGCACCAACCAAAATAGTGGTGTCCGCTTTGATGCAATAGACGAGAATGGACAAAAGGACACATATTATGGTTACATAGAGGAGATATGGGAACTAGACTATGGAGTCTCTTTTAAGGTCCCTTTGTTTCGCTGCAAATGGGTCAACCTGAATGGGGAAGGGGTAAAGATAGACCAGTTGTACGGAATGACAACAGTGGATCTCAACAATCTTGGTTATAGAGATGAACCATTCGTCCTAGCCAATGATGTGTCTCAGGTTTTCTATGTGAAGGACATGTCCTCCAAACCGAAAAAAAGAAAAAATATGCAAACGAATACATCATATGATGAGCCAAAGCGTCACATAGTTCTTTCAGGGAAAAGAAACATCGTGGGAATCGAGGACAAGACAGACATGTCAGAAGATTATAATAAGTTTGATGAAATTCCGCCCTTCACAGTGAAAACTGACCCAAGCATTCCGTTAAGTAAAGAAGATGCTCCATGGTTACGTCTGAAGCGGTCATAAGGAATGACATATGCCAAGAAGTTCATGCTCATATTATGTAACTCTAGTTCATGTCTTTCGCGGTTTGTGGCTTGACCGAAGGATATCTTTCGCGGTTTGTGGCCTTTAGTCCCGGTTTTGTAGTCTCAGTTTTTAAATATTAATAAATGTCTTGAGTGTTAGTCCCATTTTGTGGCTGGAGCGGGAGTGCCTCTATGACCAGTTTCTCGGAGATGCCGGAGGACTGGGCTCCGTCGGCATCTCCCTGAAACTGGCCGCAGTGGTGTCCCTGCTCTCGAAAACCATCTTGCAGCTTGTAACTTCACTAACTAGATCAATACGCCTCGGAGCTAACTAATTTCACATATTAGGGAGTGCCTCTATGACCAGTTTCTCGGAGATGCCGGAGGACTGGGCTCCGTCGGCATCTCCCTGAAACTGGCCGCAGTGGTGTCCCTGCTCTCGAAAACCATCTTGCAGCTTGTAACTTCACTAACTAGATCAATACGCCTCGGAGCTAACTAATTTCACATATTAGGGAGTGCCTCTATGACCAGTTTCTCGGAGATGCCGGAGGACTGGGCTCCGTCGGCATCTCCCTGAAACTGGCCGCAGTGGTGTCCCTGCTCTCGAAAACCATCTTGCAGCTTGTAACTTCACTAACTAGATCAATACGCCTAGGAGCTAACTAATTTCACATATTAGGGAGTGCCTCTATGACCAGTTTCTCGGAGATGCCGGAGGACTGGGCTCCGTCGGCATCTCCCTGAAACTGGCCGCAGTGGTGTCCCTGCTCTCGAAAACCATCTTGGAGATGCCTCAAACTGGCTGGAGGACTGGACTCACAAGGATGCATATTTATAGTACAAGCAGCTCGGCATAATGTCGACACTCACGACATAATGTCGACACTCACCCCTATTATTAGTGCTGACTCATCTTTAGTCCCGGTTGGTGTCTCCAACCGGGACTAAAGGTTCATCTTTAGTCCCGGTTGGTGACACCATCCGGGACAAGGTACAAGCCGCACGACATAATCTCGACACTCACCCCTATTATTAGTGTTGTCTGGCCCACTCTGCCGCAATCCCTTTAGTCCCGGTTTGTGACTACATCCGGGACTAAATGTGTGCCGAACAATGATCATGTTTCGCAAAATACCAGACTTGGTATATTGATCATGTTTCGAAAAAACCTTCACAAAATGACCTATCATGTTCGAGGTTTCATGGCTTTCGGTCCAAATGACCGATGTTATGTGCTGAATCACGGCATAGTTTGTGATGTTGTGCCCATATTATGCATGTGTGTGTACATTGGTATGTAGAACAATGTTGCAGGAGGAAGTTTTCCTTTTTGTCGCACGGAAAATCCCTTTTCCATTTTCCGAGCGCAAAAAACGGGTCGTTTTGTGAAGTAACCACCAAAATGCCGTTTCAGAATGCTACCGTCCTATTTTCCTAAAATACTAGACCACCTTACATGGACTATATCCCAACCGGTACATCTCAAACCTTTTCGTCCATCCTGGGTAAAAAGGACAAATGTCTGTCGAATCGGTAGGAAGTGGGTCCGGTTTGTACTACAGGTACATGATCTATCGCCCGTGATTTTTTGAAAAAATCATTTTTAGACTCGCAATATGTGGTTTCTTCAGAGATCCAATGCAAGTTCTAACGATGCCCGTCCCCTATCTTCATGCACACCGGTTCGACCATAGTTAGAAATTCAGATAATTCAAAACGGGCATAATAAATTCAAAAAAAACCCGAACAATGAAAATCCTTCGCGTGGTGTCATATTATGTTACATAGTTGAAAGGAAAAATACCAGACTTGGTATATTGATCATGTTTCGAAAAAACCTTCACAAAATGACCTATCATGTTCGAGGTTTCATGGCTTTCGGTCCAAATGACCGATGTTATGTGCTGAATCACGGCATAGTTTGTGATGTTGTGCCCATATTATGCATGTGTGTGGACATTGGTATGTAGAACAATGTTGCAGGAGGAAGTTTTCCTTTTTGTCGCACGGAAAATCCCTTTTCCATTTTCCGAGCGCAAAAAACGGGTCGTTTTGTGAAGTAACCACCAAAATGCCGTTTCAGAATGCTACCGTCCTATTTTCCTAAAATACTAGACCACCTTACATGGACTATATCCCAACCGGTACATCTCAAACCTTTTCGTCCATCCCGGGTAAAAAGGACAAATGTCTGCCGAATTGGCAGGAAGTGGGTCCGGTTTGTACTACAGGTACATGATCTATCGCCCGTGATTTTTTGAAAAAATCATTTTTAGAATCGCAATATGTGGTTTCTTCAGAGATCCAATGCAAGTTCTAACGATGTCCGTCCCCTATCTTCATGCACACCGGTTCGACCATAGTTAGAAATTCAGATAATTCAAAACGGGCATAATAAATTCAAAAAAAACCGGCATATAAGTTCAAAATCCAAACACTTCTTATGTTTAAAGTTTTTCTAAATTCCAAATTAATATTAAAAAAATATAAGTTAATTCATTTTTAATTGTAAATGGTTCATATTTTAAATGGTTACATTAATTATTTTTTAAAACAGAAAATGTTTTTGAATTATTTATTTAAATCCAAACACTTTTTATGTTTAAATTTTTTCTAAATTCCAAATTAATATTCAAAAATATAAGTTAATTCATTTTAAAAGGTTACATTAATTATTTTTTAAAAATAGAATATGTTTTTGAATTATTTATTCAAATCCATACACTTCTTATATTTAAAGTTTTTCTAAATTCCAAATTAATATTCAAAAATATAAGTTAATTCATTTTAAAAGGTTACATTAATTATTTTTTAAAAATAGAATATGTTTTTGAATTATTTATTCAAATCCATACACTTCTTATATTTAAAGTTTTTCTAAATTCCAAATTAATATTCAAAAATATAAGTTAATTCATTTTAAAAGGTTACATTAATTATTTTTTAAAAATAGAATATGTTTTTGAATTATTTATTCAAATCCATACACTTCTTATATTTAAAGTTTTTCTAAATTCCAAATTGATATTAAAAAAATATAAGTTAATTCATTTTTAATTGTAAATGGTTCATATTTTAAATGGTTACATTAATTATTTTTCAAAACAGAAAATGGTTTCGAATTATTTATTCAAATCCAAACACTTTTTATGTTTAAAGTTTTTCTAAATTCCAAATTAATTATCATTTAAAAAACATTACAAATTTAAACCCCAAAATAAAAAAAAAGGCGGGAACAGAGAGAAAATAACTGAAAAAATTTGAAAACAGGGGAATACGTCCCGGTTGGAGCCACCAACCGGGACGGAAGAGCCCCCTGCGCGCGCCCCTTCACCTGCTGAAAATTGGACTATAGGTCCCGGTTGGTGGCTCCAACCGGGACGTATGCACCTTTAGTCCCGGTTGGAGCCACGAACCGGGACTAAAGGCCCTTTAGTTATAACCGTGCCTCCTCTTCTTCTTCCCTTCCCCACTCACTTCTCTGCCTCTGCCCGCGCCCTCGCCGACGACGACGCCGCCAGGCTGCCCCCGCCACCGCCGCCAGGCTGCCCCCGCCACCGCCGCGCGCTCCCCGTAGCGGCTCCGTCGTCAACGCCTCCGCCTCCGGCCGCCGCCCGCGTCTCTTCCCGCGCGCCGACGACCGCGCCGCCCGCGCGTCTCCTTCCCCCGACGACCGCCGGCCGCGCCCGCGTCTCTGCTTCCCGTCGACGACGCGCCCACCGCCGCGCGTCTCCTTCCCCCACCGTCCACGTCAGGTACGGCGCCGCCCCTCCCTTCCTCTCTGTCCTCCCCCTCCCTCTGCTGCTGGTGGCAAAACAGAGCACCCGAATTAGATTGATTTTTTTTGAACGGATTACGGGTGCAGAGCACCCGAAATATATTGCTGCAATAATGTCGCTGGAGTACAGGAGGCCTAAGAAATAAAAATTACACAGAGGCCCAGAAAATAAGCACCGAGGACCCTAAAAGAAACTTGAAAAAGCAATCAAGTCCACCATCTTCTTCCTCCTCCAGATCGACGAAGAAGCTCCGGTATCGGCCCGCACCTTGCCACAGGGGACGACCGACACACAGGGCGAAGCAGCGAAGGAGCGGCAGCCCTACTGCCCTTGAGTCCGACGTGTTGACGAAGCATCAGCCGCCAAGAAGCCGCCGGAGAGAAGCTCCCGGATCGAAACCGCCGCGACAGGAAGCCAACACCTACACACCACAAGCCACCACCATGGTCGCTTGGTTCCGGAGTTCCTTGAGTTAGGGTTTGCGCCCCTCGGAACCCCGATTAACTTGTCGAGCATGCTTTAGGGTTACATTCCAATGCACATTAACTTGTCGTATCATCATCATTGCTTGAGCATTGCATCGATTCCATGTGTTGATTGTTTCCCTTTCTTTCCGGTGATTTGGTTCTTCTCGGTAGAATACGATATCGAGATCGAGATCGAAGACCGAGATCAAGACCATAGATAGATCTAATTAAATCACAAGTTTAATTAGAACACCCTAGTAACCCTAACAGGTGATTCCGGAGTTCCTTGAGTTAGGGTTTGCGCCCCTCGGAACCCCGATTAACTTGTCGAGAATGCTTTAGGGTTACATTCCAATGCACATTAACTTGTCGTATCATCATCATTGCTTGAGCATTGCATCGATTCCATGTGTTGATTGTTTCCCTTTCTTTCCGGTGATTTGGTTCTTCTCGGTAGAATACGATATCGAGATCGAGATCGAAGACCGAGATCAAGACCATAGATAGATCTAATTAAATCACAAGTTTAATTAGAACACCCTAGTAACCCTAACAGGTGATTCCGGAGTTCCTTGAGTTAGGGTTTGCGCCCCTCGGAACCCCGATTAACTTGTCGAGCATGCTTTAGGGTTACATTCCAATGCACATTAACTTGTCGTATCATCATCATTGCTTGAGCATTGCATCGATTCCATGTGTTGATTGTTTCCCTTTCTTTCCGGTGATTTGGTTCTTCTCGGTAGAATACGATATCGAGATCGAGATCGAAGACCGAGATCAAGACCATAGATAGATATAATTAAATCACAAGTTTAATTAGAACACCCTAGTAACCCTAACAGGTGATTCCGGAGTTCCTTGAGTTAGGGTTTGCGCCCCTCGGAACCCCGATTAACTTGTCGAGAATGCTTTAGGGTTACATTCCAATGCACATTAACTTGTCGTATCATCATCATTGCTTGAGCATTGCATCGATGCCATGTGTTGATTGTTTCCCTTTCTTTCCGGTGATTTGGTTCTTCTCGGTAGAATACGATATCGAGATTGAGATTGAAGACCGAGATCAAGACCATAGATAGATCGAAGACCTTTTGTAGCCTTATACTCATGTTCCCCTCTCATAGCCTTAGGGTTTAGGGTTTCTCTTCATTTTTATTATTGTGTATGTATATATTAGGGTTTCACCTTCGATCCGGAAAATATTCGTTAGCCGCTTTGACTTATTCGTAACTTTCTCCTTTAGCCGCTTTGACTTATTCGTTTTTCCACCTATGCAGAAAATATGGACCCACACGTCAGAGACGAAGAAAAGGAAGAGTTGATCCAAGGTGTGATCCGTGGGGAAGATAATTTAGACGTATCAACGTTTCTGAACAACTCCGGTGAGGGTGATCCTCTTTTTACCGGAGTAGACAACTTGTTTGAGGTTGAAGGTGTTGCCTTCCGCGAGGGAGAAGGCGATGCCTTGTGTAATCGAGAAGACGACCGCTCCGGCGAGGTGCATGTAATATAAATCAATTCATTAATTAATCATCTGCTATCTATATAGAAATAGTAACGACGATCTTTCTTCTTTTAGCCCTCCGGATCGAAGGAATCTACTGAAAAGAGCAGACGAGGCCCAACCAAAAAGTTGCAAGACCATGAGAGGTTTAGGATCGAAGATGTCGCTGAAGACGGCAGACCGACAGCTCCCGAAGTTGTCGCAACCAAATTTGTGGCACAATGCGGAGTAATCGTTAGGGACTTAATCCCGATCACCATTAGAAATTGGAATAGGCCTGCTAAAGCGGATGAAGAGGGAACATGTTTATTTGTCCCTAACCACGCCAAAGATTTACTGTGGAAGAGGCTCATGGTTAATTTCAAACTACCGAAGATAGAGCTGGATCCAAATGCGGAGGATCCAGTTGAGGACGCCTTACAACATGGGAGAGCCATGGAGGCTAAGGTCAGGGAGTGGGCTTTGAAGAAGATGGCCCAGTGTTTCACCAACTGGAAGAAAAGATTGCACCTTGACTATGTCGTGAAAGAGAAGACTCCGGATTTCAAGAAGACTCAGTTTCAGAAGATAAAACCATTCTAGGCTGAGTTTGTGGAATACAAGACATCGGAAAAAGCTAAGGAAATGTCTGCAAAGAATAAGCTGAATGCTGCTAACAAGAAGCATCACCATACTATGGGGCAAGGTGGCTACAGGGCTGGCATTCCTAAGTGGGAGAAACTTGAGGAAGAACTGCGTGCTAAAAAGATCACTCCAGAGACAGACGATTGGGTAGAACGTGCAAGGAATTGGTTTTACGGGCATGGGGGCACGTTGGACTCGGAAGGGAGGTGTATATATAACATACGACATAAAGAAGACCCCTTGCCAATCGAGAGGATGAGAAAAGCAGTAAAGGTTGTTAAAGATGGGGACTTCATTCCCGGTAGAGAGAATGATGAGCTCACACTCGCCCTTGGAAATAAGGAACATGATGGACGAACACGAGGCACAATAGGCTCCCAATCATGGAGGACTGGGTTTCCCGAAGAGAGGAAGAAATATCCTGATAGAAGCCGTCAGAGGAGTAAGGACAGGGCGACAGTTGAAGCAGAAAGTCAGAAAGAGCGAATGCGTTTAATTGAAGAACGATTAAAGCAACAACAAGATGAAATTAACTCACTTAAAGAGCAAAGTACTACCGGCCCATCTCAGCAGCACACTGCATTCGATGCTACCGGCCTATCGAATAATCGAAAAAGCAGTGTGGCTTCCACCGAGGTCCCGGGTGATGACAATGGCGATGCCGATGATGCACCGACGATGGCTCCTGTTGGCTACCCAGTGGATGATATCACAGAGATGACACACTGCGAGCTACATGTCAAAGTTGTGAACATATCAATGAAGGTGGCGGTCGGCTATGCCTTACCAATTGGACCCACACCAACTTACCACAGTCGTCCGGTTCCAGAGGGCTACGCTGTTGTCGGCGTGGATGAAATCATGCCCACCTTTGAGGTTTTGGATCTTCACTACCCTGCTGGTGAAGGGGATGTGACTGTGCTGGGTGACGCAAAAAACGTCACCATTCTATGGCCGAAGGATTGTATCGTGCTTCGAAATCACACGCCAAGGCCATCTTCGCCGCCGCCTCACCCGTCTCCAGCGAGGTCGTCGCCGCCGCGGCAGCCGTCTTCGTCGCCTCACCCGGCTCCGTCGCCTCACCCGTCTCCGGTGCAGCCATCGCCGCGGGAGCCATCGCCGGCGCCTCAGGATAAAAAGCGTAAGCGTACCGCTACTGTGCGTCGTAAGCGATCGCCGAAACGTAAACAAGAGCCTCTTCCAAAAGTACCAACGGTTCCTCCCAAGAGAGCTTATGACTGTACTGAAGAGGATACTGCGGCGATCGTTGATGCGGAAACGACAGCGTTTTTCGCTAAGCTGAGGCGGCCGAAAGAGCCAGAGTTTCCCAGCACCAAAGAAGAAAAAGCCAAAGTGTTGAAAATGCTAAAGACTCTTCATCAACCCGAGCCAAAGCTGTCATCAGACTATGAGCGTTCTATTCTCAAGTCACATGCGGCACAAAAAGCCTCGAAGAACAGTACTGATGCAAGCGGGAAATCTGTTGCCCAGCTCGGAGAACAAGCAAAATAGACTTGCGCCCCTCTCAAGGTGATTTCTCAAACCAATGTGGGGTCGAGCAAATATGGGGCCGAAGAGCAGTATGATCCAGAGGTAGTTGCACAATACGGAGAAGCTGCCGCTGCTCAAGGTATGAGTATTGCCCAGTACTTATCCCAGTTAGAGTTCTTCCCCGTGAGTGAAGTAGCATACCAATACCAGTACGGAAAACCTCTCGTCAAACCTGAGGAGGTAAACAATCTTCCAACAAAAATGCGAAGATTGCATAACTGGTACTTGCATGCCACAAAGGCCGGGGCTAACTGGATAGTGCTGAGGGTTACAAAAAAGCATCATGGGAAAGAAAGGGATGACATGATATCCATTGAATTTGATGAACTATTTCAATTATTTAATCAAGACGCCTTGGACAAATCGATCATGAGTGCCTATTGTCTGTAAGTACTAATTCTGTAATTAACTTAGTCTCCATCTATATTATTTTGTTTATTGCATGTATATAATCATACTTTAATATGCAGAATGAAGATTCTCGAATGCAGCAGAGGACAAATCTATGACATTGGCTTCATTGACCCATATTGGGTTCATGAAGCTAATCTCAAAATAAGCCCCCAGGATACGGAGGATAATATAGTACACGCGTTAAGGTTTCAAGAAACCAAAAGGGAAATACTATTTCCTTACAACTTCCAGTGAGTGTTATTGTCTTGTATACACTTTCTATTTTGCTTACTCGATGTTAAGTATATAATTGATTAGTTCTGCATTCGCAGGTACCACTATATTCTGTTAATCATTCAACTTGACAAAGGGCGTGTACTAGTCATGGACTCGAAACATAAACCCCTTGAGACGTGGAAGGACATGCAGATACTTCTCCAGCGGTAATTCTAATCATTACGACACTATATCGGCAACGTTCGTGAATTTTATGATATCAAGTACTTAATAACTTATTTTATTCGTTTTCTACGCCGGGCAGCGCTTGGAAACGGTTCACCAAGAAGGCTAGGGGTGTTTGGAAAGAGGAGCTTACATTTCAACCACTAGATGTAAGCACCACTAGCTATATCCGCGCATCTCTTTGATTCTAGTTTTGATACAGTTATTATCATGCTTGATTATTATTTTGATTGAACTCTGTTGTCGTAAAGTGCCTGACGCAGGGACCAGGTAACAATCTATGTGGATACTATGTATGCGAGTTCATCCGGCAGACGTGCGATGAGAAGGGCAGAAATTTAGAGCAACTCCACGTATGTAAACAATTTCTATAGTTTTTAATTACAATCAAATTGTGTTTAGTTTCATATTCATATAGGCTGACTCCTTTTTTAAATCAGATCGAACGTCTACGGGACGGTCTTCTGCCAAAGGATCGCATACGAGCAATACATGAGGAATTGGCGGGATTCTTGGATGCAGAAGTCCTAGACCCAAAAGGAGAATACTATTCGGCTGTGTATAGACAATAGGGATTGTAAAAATAGCAACTTTCAAGGAATTGGCCGGTAGCATCGAATAGCAACTTTTGTATGTAGTGCATGAACTCGATCCGTGTATTGAATGTAAAATGTTGTCATGATGATCTTGTGTAATATAAGGTTCCTTCATTGATAAGTGCAAAACACTAAATAAACAATAAAACAACCTAAATGAATTCTCTGCCGCGGCACAAAAAGTGGCGAAAATGCTGCCGCGGCAACAAAATGTGCCAAAATGAATTCTCTGCCGCGGCAGAGAAATGGGCCAAATCTCTGCCGCGGCAGCAGGTTATTAGTCCCGGTTCGTGTTACGAACCGGGACTAAAGCTCCACCCCCCCCCCCCCTCGCGCTCTGATGCCGCCACGTGTGCCCCATTTGTCCCGGTTCGTGTTACGAACCGGGACAAATGCTCCACCCCCCCTCGCGCTCTGATGCCGCCACGTGTGCCCCCATTTGTCCCGGTTGGTGGGGCAACCGGGACTAAAGGTTAGAGCTTTAGTCCCGATTGCCCCGTCCCGGTTGGGCAACCGGGACTAATGGCCCTTACCAACCGGGACGCATGGGGCGTTCTCTACCAGTGGGTCCTCCTGGCTATTGTCTGCCAACTACGCCTAGGCATGGTGGTGCTCCTCCTTGGTTTTGATGGCGAATCTCATATATAGGGGCGTAGAGATGCGCGATGGCTCGATCACCATGGAAGTTGAGTCACGCCCTAGCTCGCCCCATTGTGTTAGATCACCATCTAGCCGTATGCACACGCCTCCTATGGGTCCTTCCACGTGTCAAGATACTGTTTCTCGTGATCGACGGTGATCGCTGCTCTCCACGTGGGCCATTTTATCGCCTTCTTGTGCATGCCACATAAACGCCTATCATGCAGTGAAGTTACACGCACTTTGAAGTGTGGAAAATGCACCAGTCTCTTATCCCTCCCACCGCTCTCCTCCCCCATCCCTCCACCAAGGTATCTTCCTCCTTGGGGCTGCATGGCCCCTCTCCCTCTCTTCTTCAGAGATGGCTGGAGCCAAGACTGGGTGAGGGTCCGACCCTCGTGTAATAGTAGTTGTAGGTTTGTCCCACATGGCTTGTCCCCCTTTGGAAACTGAGGGTCGGTTGGTGGACCCCGGCAGCCAGATCCACCGTGCCGCGTGCTTCCTCCGCTCTGATGGACCCCGCTGGTGGAAAGCGGCGGTTCAGAGGAGTTGGTTGAGGGCGTGCATCCCTCTGAATAAAGCCTGCATCGGGTGCTTCGAGCTGGTGGTTCTGGAACTCCTCTGGCTCGATGTGGTCCATCTTCTCCCCATGGCGGTGCTATCATAGGTAGAGCCAAAGACTACGGTGGAGAAGACCACCACTCACCCTTGCAATAAGATCCATTCTTCGCACGCATTCTGCTGCTCTCTTCTTTGGCTTCCTTCTGTTGCTCTCTTCTTTGGCTTCCTTCTCCGGCTTGTGGCAGCATCTCGGAGATCGACGGTGGCCAGTATTTCCCGCAACATGTTGGATATATGATCAAGAGGCAATAATAAAGTGGTTATTATTATATCTTTGTGTTTATGATAAATATTTACATCCGATGCTATAATTGTATCAATAGGAAACATTAATACTTGTGTGTTTTGTAAATATAAAAGAGTCCCTAGTAAGCCTCTTGTTTAACTACCTTGTTGATTAATAGATGATCATGGTTTCCTGATCATGAACATTGGATGTTATTAATAATAAGATCATATCATTAGAAGAATGATGTGATGGACACTCACCCATAGTAAGCATAGCATGAGATCAAGTCATTAAGTTCGTTTTGCTACAAGCTTTCAAATATATAGTAACCTAATCCTTTGACCATGAGATCATGTTAATCACCATCACCGGATGAGTGCTTTGATGATATCAAACACCACTTCGTAACTGGGTGGTTATAAAGGTGGCATTGGGTATTCTGAAAGTATGTGTTGAAGCGCATGGATCAAGAATGGGATTTGTCCATCCAGATGATGGATAAATATACTTTGGGCCCTCTCGGTGGAATGTCATCCAGTTGGCTTGCAAGCATGTGAATAGGTCACAAGGGATGTCATAGCACTGTACGAGTAAAGAGTACGTATCGGTGATGAAAGTACAAAGGAAGTCGCCTAGAGGGGGAGTGAATAGGCTTTTAAAATTATTACGGTTTAGGCTCAAGTAAATGCGGAATAAAACTAACGTTTAATTTATTGAGCACAAAACCTAGCCACTAAGTTCACCTAGGTGCACCAACAACCTATGCTAAGCAATACAAGCAACAAGGTGATAGCAAGGTATAAATACTTCAAGCACGATGGCTATCACAATGTAAAGTGCATAAGTAAAGGGTTCGGTTGAGAGATAACCGATGGACGCGGAGACGAAGATTTGTTTTCCGAAGTTCACTTCCAAAGAAGCTACGTCTCCGTTGGAGAGGTGCGATGGCGCAATGCTCTCCGAACGCCACAAATGGCTCACCTCGAGGTGTGGTGGCTCGATGCACACCCAACGCCACACAAGGCCTCACCCCGGATTCGGAAGCACGCAACTCACCGACGCCACAAAAGGCTCACCCTATTCTCCCAAGTGCGCACCACAAAAGGCGGGCACTTGCTCCACTATGGGACACTTGAGGGCGGTCACCAAACCCGTACAAGATTGGGGCTAACTCCACAACTCAATTGGAGGCTCCCAACAACAAAGCCACAAAAGGCCAACAACGCCACAAAAGGCTACAAGACCACAAAAGGTCAACAAGACCACAAAAGGTCAACAATCCAACCACACAACCGTCTAGGGTTCCAAGGAACCCAAGAGAAACAAGCTCAGAAGCTTGAACTCGCCGAATCTCCGAGGAGAACTCAAACCTATGCACCAAATGCAAGGGCAAGTCCTTCTCCCCCAAATTCCAACAAAGCTACAAAAGCTATTGGGGGAATAAGGGAGGAAGAACACAAGAGTAGAACTCAAACCTATGCACCAAATGCAAGGGCAAGTCCTTCTCTCCCAAATTCCAACAAAGCTACAAAAGCTATTGGGGGAATAAGGGAGGAAGAACACAAGAGGAGAACACAAAACTCTCCAAGATCTAGATCCCAATGATTCCTTCACAAAGAAGGGATTTGACTTGGGGGATTGTAGATCTAGATCTCCTCTCTCAAATCCCTCAAAAAGATGTAAGAATCATAGGAGGGAAAGCTTCTTCAAGGTTGACAATGGAGGAGAGAGAGAAAGCCAAGAACCAAGAAGAAAAGCCAGTACCCACGAAGTGGAAGAGGAAAGGGCTCCCAGATCTGCCCGTTATGGGCATTCGCGACACCTGGCCGGAACTTCCGGTGGGAGGCCGGAAGTTCCGGTGGCACCCAGCCATCGGTCGAAACTGCGGAGCGAGAAACTGAAAAAACGAATCATGGCCGGAACTTCCGGCTCTGGGCGGAAGTTCCGCCCAGCCTGGCTCCAATGGTCATCAGACCGTTGACGCCCACTCCAGAAGCGCAACCGGAAGTTCCGGTCAAAACAGACCGGAAGTTCCGGTGAACTTCCGATGCAAGTTCCGACAAAGTTCCGGCAAATAGAACGCTTCAAAACAGAAGGTTACTGAGCGTGAGCGGAAGAAGACCCGGAACTTCCACCGGAACTTTTGGCGGCAAAGATGCCCTAGCGGAACTTCCGGTGGGAAGCCGGAACTTCCGGTCAGGGAAATTCCAGAAACCAGAAAACCAGAAACGCAATAACTTTTGCATCCGAACTCCAAACGGGATGAAACCAATTTTGTTGGAAAGATAACGACGAATAAAAATATTGGGTATCATCTTGGGAGAAAATATCATGAATATATATGTGATCTATCCCCTAAGGTGTGGAGCCAGAAAACTAGCAAGATCAAAAACCGCAATAAGATATGCAAGTGAAATCCTTAGATGATGAGCTAGAGCTTGTTATGATGGTGACCACAAGCTCTAGATCCTCTCATGGACAAGAACCAAATAATAACCAAGAAAGATGATGATATGAATGCAAAGGTTTGAGCTCTCTCCGAACAATGCAAACGAGACACCCGCTTGAGAGCCCCTCTTGATAGTACGGCTATCTATCCTAAACCCGGTCTCCAAACTAACAACACGAGACCGGCGAAAGAGAATCCCTATCAACATACCTTTTCCTTGAGCGTCCCACTTGAACTTGATGTAGACCGTCTTGTTCTTCTATAGTGGGAACACCTTTCTTGTTTGCTCTTGCTCGCTCTTGCTTGATGAAGACTTGCAAAATGCTCCCCCATACTCCATGGGGAAACCTCTTCTTTGAACTTGTCTTCATCATTCCATGAGCACGAGGATGGCAAGCTTCAAGCATGAGATCTTCTAGAGATGGCGCATCTTGAGCTCGTCCTTCTTCATCCTTACTTGAGGTTGATCCATCTTGATGCAACTCTTTGCACATGCCTTGATTGACCTTCAAGCTCCTTATTTTCTTCATGATTCCAATGGGCACAAAGCCCTTGGACATTTCTTCATCTTCCAACCTTGAGACCAACACATGGTCCAAGCGATGCCAACGGACAAACCTACAAGTGAAACTCAATTTACACATTAGTACACAGAGATTGTCATTAATTACCAAAACCACACATGGGGGCATACATGCCCTTTCAGGTGACAAGGTTGAACTAGGTATGGAGATACCAATGATCGAACCTCGCATAAGTAAATTACCGCGTGACAAAGGGAATCGATATCGTCTGTTAATGGTTCTTTCGATCACAAAGTCATTGTTGAATATGTGGGAGCCATTATGGATGTCCAGGTCCCGCTATTGGTTATGATCGAAGAGGTGTCTCGATCATGTCTCATAGTTCACGAACCGTAGGTAACACACTCAAGGTTCGATGTTGTTTAAGTAGATATGGAATATGAGTTGGACACCGAATATTGTTCAGAGTCTCGGATGGGATCCATGACATCACGAGGAGGTCCCGAATTTTCCGCAGAATAATATTCATATAATGGAAGTCATTTTCCGGGGTTCGGAAAAGTTCCGGAGTTTTTGATCGGAGCTTCTAGAAGGTTCCGAAAGGTTTCAGAAGGTTCTAAGGGGATAAGATCGAATCCCTAGAAAATAGGGGATAAGACTTAGGGGGTTTCCTCCCCCCTCTCCCTTGTGTTGGCCCTAGAGGAGGAGGGCCAAGGGGGGAACCTTAGCCACCCCACCCTTCTATAAATAGAGGGGAGGTGAGCCCCCTTGCCCCTTCCTACCAACCCTAGCCGCCACCTCTCCTCCTCCTTCTACTTCCTGCTCCGGCTTAGGCGAATCCCTGCAGGTTTTCTCCTCCACCACCACCTCCGCACCATCGTGCTTCTAGGATTCCGAGGGGATCTACTACCTCCGCTGCCCGTTGGAACGGGGAGAGGAAGGTCTTCATCGACTCCGTACGTGTGACCGAGTGCAGAAGCGCTGCCGGAACGCGGCGCCGGAAGGATCATCATCGCGATCTTGAGATCGATAAGTGATCGACTACATAAACCACGAGATTATATCTCGTTAAGGCTTTGGATCTATGAGGGTTAGTTCTCATCAATCTCATTGCACCTATCTCGTAGATTAGATCTTGGCTTTTCCATAGACTGGATCTTGGTTTTATGTGTTCTTGCGGTAGAATTTTTTGTTTTCTATGCTATAAACCCTACACAGCAGTAGCTAGCTGAAGGCTTGCGATTCCAGCGATGTGAAGGTTTGATCTACTCTCCTTCCTTTCCTTTGCTGCCATCGAGGAGGTGGACAAAGTGACGGAAAGGAAGTTATCTATCTTTTTCCTCTCCGGCTGGGATTTATTGTTGTATGTGGTGGAGCTCCCAAGCAACGGCGATCCTGTGCCACCGCTATCCTTGGTCAAAGCAACCTATCTGCATGGCGGTTTTGGGCGAGCCGCGGTATCTTCTACCTCCTGGTTGTCATGCCTTTGCGGAGGCCTCTCTCCTACTCCGTCACGATGCTCTTCGCCATGCCTTCGCCAAGTGGTGCTATCCCCGGCGTTGGCTCTGGATGTCGTGGTATCGAGTGCATCATCATCCAAGGTGGAGGACTTGGTTGCAATTTTCTTCTATCTTTTGTGGTCTTTTTTATAAAAGCCCTGGGCCTTTGTGCATCTCTTCTCATGTTTGAGGTCCTATTTGTAATTATGCCCACCAATTAACGCAGCTCCAGATCAACTCTTTTGGGTCCTTCCCCTTGTTCAAAAAAATACTGTGAAGTTTATCTGCCACCAACGCGCACGAATTTGCCGAAGAACCGGGAAGCAAGTGTGTAAGCAGCATCCGGGTTAATTCCCTTCTCCGATTGGCTACGTTTCTCCCACAAATGACAAAACCACAAGATAGCAAGCGTAAAATGTGTACCAACTACTCCATGTCAAATTTAATGAAGTAGAGGCATGTGATGTCTCTGTCTTGCTATTTTGCGTGCATGGCCATGAAATCGTGACACTGACGTGCATATCTCCAAGAAAAAAATCAGAAATTAAATTTGGCTCACGTGTGTTTAGAACTTATTTTAAAATATCAAAAAATTCATAAACTTGATTTTTTTTTGACATTTTGAAGCAAACCCGGGAATCCAATTCGGCTAATGGTCACAAATGGTCACAGATTATCACGCAAATGGTCACAGATTATCATACCCGTAACGAAAAAATTACAACTCTACGTACGAGACCGATGTCCACGGCGGCAGCACCTAGTCGGCACCTACTCACTCATCCTAACACACATGCAAAACACGCGACTGACGTGATGGCAACCTCGCCTTTATAGACTCTTGCAGAGTTACAGTTTACTGAGAGAGACCCAGCCAACAGCTAATTAAACAATTCCGTAGTGACTGTCATGATCGCCCGTCATGATCAGGAGAGTCTCCCACTCGGAAATTCCTGCACGAGCGGGCATCGCATCGTTGGAGTTGGAGTTGGACAGAAAGTTTTCGACACATGCCCTGCTGTTCACGTGAGACAAAATCCATATGCGTCGCCCTGTCGAGCAAAAGGCGAAGCTTCCCCGCGCTTGCTTGCTTGCCGGCACGGCACACAGGCTCGATCTGCCATGCCGAAAACCATTTTTACCCACCGTGCCTAGTCAGAAATAGGTGCGGACTTTCACGCCCCGGTGCTCCCGTCTCGTCTGGGCGTGTGGTGGGCGGTGGCGTCCCCACTGCGCGGCCAGGGAAGGGACGCGGTGTCGCGCCTGGCAACTAGCCAAGTCGCCGGTCCATCTAATCTAGTCTAATCTACTAGTAATGTATAATCACACGCCCGTCTCGCCACTCCACGCTGTAGTCGATCTCCACTCGCTGCTGCTGCTGCTGCTGCTGCTGCTGGCCACCCCGTCGTCTAATCATGGAGCCGGCCGGCGGGGGCGGTGGCGGTGCACGTCGAAACCACCTGCGCCCACGAGCCGCGCGCGCCGGCCAACCGGCCGACTGCTGCCGCGCACTAAATTAAAAAAACCCCAGGGATCTTCCGCATGTTGCAATAGAAAACTTGCGGCTACCCCGGGTGATTCGAAGTTTCCTTTTACGCGAACCAACCGGATCCCTCACAAGATCCCGGACTCGGAGCAATCAGCATTAGCAGCCGAAGAATTTCTCATTCTTTCTTTCTTCCGTCCTCCATCGTCGCCACGTCCTACGGCGCGGCTGAGCCGAAGAAGATGATCCATGTCTCGCTCTCTAGGCTGACGTCGAGAGCGCAAGTAATTCAACTTAGCGACGGTACGTGTCGTGAGGGGAACCGGTCCAGTCCCGGTCGCTACAGCAGCTAGCTAACGTGGGGAACGCCTCGCGCTAGCTCCCACCCACACCGATTCAATGCACATGCATGGTGTTGGTGGGCGGGCGTAACCGCTGCCCGCGCCACACAGGGCCGGCCGGTCCGTGAAGCCATATGCCGCTGCCGTCGCGGTCGATGCGTGCGCGCAACAGGAAAGCTAAAGTTCGATATCGCCGCTCCGGAATCGACTGACCGAGCCCCATCTCATCTCATGGCGCGCGCCGGCAGCCGCCGGACGTGCCGATGTCCCTGCCGGACCCTTGTCCACCTCCACACGGACACTGGGCCCCACGATGCCGGAGCGTACAAAGAAATCCACTCCCGGTCGCTCTCTCGCTCCATCATCCACTCGTCCTCATCCTCGCCGAGTTCTCCTTCCCCTATAAATAACTCGCCACTTCCGGAGCCGGTCTGACACAGCAACACGGCACGGCACGCCACTCCAGCAGCAGACATTCCATCTACACCTTGCCCCTTAGCTCCCTCCCTCCTGCCTACGCGTTGCGTTCGTTCTTCGGCTGCTATAGCTCAAGTACTCCGGTTCGTTCGCACTAGCTAGTGTTCCCGGTTTCAGGCAAATGGCGGCGATGACTGACGTGTCGCGGGCTGTCGGCATGGCTCACCGGACCCCGGTCTCGGCGCCCTCCGAGGCCGCGGCGGCGAGAGCGCGGGACGCCGAGAGGCTCCAGTTCATCGAGGAGATGACCTCCGACGTCGACGCCGTGCAGCAGCGCGTCCTGGCCGAGATCCTCGACCGGAACGCCGCCACGGAGTACCTCAGGGACTGCGGCCTCGACGGCGCCACCGACCGGGACACCTTCCGGGCCAAGGTGCCCGTCGTCTCCTACGACGCGCTGCAGCCCTACATCCAGCGCATTGTCAACGGGGACCGCTCGCCGATCCTGTCCACGCACCCCGTCTCCGAGTTCCTCACCAGCTCCGGCACCTCGGCCGGCGAGCGCAAGCTCATGCCCACCATCAAGGACGAGCTCGACCGCCGCCAGTCCCTCTACAGCCTCCTTATGCCAGTCATGAACCTGTAAGTTGCTTCTCATCTCCTCCATCAATGGCATCTTCCGATCATCCTCTGCTCGTACGTGGTGAATCAATCAATGTGAAGTACAGTCGGTGATTGATTCCCGTGGTGCCATGTTTTATTCGTGTAGGTATGTGTCAGGGCTTGACAAGACCAAGGGGCTCTACTTCCTGTTCGTGAAGGCGGAGACCAAGACCCCCGGTGGCCTGGCGGCGCGGCCCGTCCTGACCAGCTACTACAAGAGCGATCTGTTCAAGAACCGGTCGTACGACCCCTACCACAACTACACGAGCCCGACGGCGGCCATCCTCTGCGCGGACGCCTTCCAGAGCATGTACGCGCAGATGCTGTGCGGCCTGTGCCAGCGCCACGAGGTGCTCCGCGTCGGCGCCGTGTTCGCCTCGGGCCTCCTGCGCGCCATCCGCTTCCTCCAGCTCAACTGGGAGCAGCTGGCCGACGACATCGAGGCCGGCGCGCTCACCCCGCGCGTCACCGACGCGTCGGTGCGCGAGGCGGTCGCGGCCATCCTCCGTCCGGACCCCGTGCTCGCCCGGTTCGTCAGGGACGAGTGCCGCGACGGTGACTGGGCCGGCATCATCACGCGCATCTGGCCCAACACCAAGTACCTGGACGTGATCGTCACGGGGGCCATGGCGCAGTACATCCCGACCCTGAAGCACTACAGCGGGGACCTGCCGATGGCGTGCACCATGTACGCGTCCTCGGAGTGCTACTTCGGGCTCAACCTCCGCCCGCTCTGCGACCCGTCGGAGGTGGCCTACACCATCATGCCCAACATGGGGTACTTCGAGTTCCTCCCCGTGGACGAGGCCACGGGCGCCGTCGACGCGTGCAGCAAACTGGTGGACCTGGCCCGCGTGGAGCTCGGGCGCGAGTACGAGCTGGTGATCACCACGTACGCCGGGCTGAACCGGTACCGCGTCGGCGACGTGCTCCGCGTGTCCGGGTTCCACAACGCGGCGCCGCAGTTCCAGTTCGTGCGGCGCAAGAACGTGCTGCTGTCCATCGAGTCCGACAAGACCGACGAGGCGGAGCTGCAGCGCGCCGTGGAGCGCGCGGCCGCGCTGCTCGGGCCGCACGGCGCGTCCGTGGCGGAGTACACCAGCCAGGCGTGCACCAAGAGCATCCCGGGCCACTACGTCATCTACTGGGAGCTGCTGGCCACCGGCGCGAAGCCGGCGGTGGTGGAGAAGGAGACGCTGGACAGGTGCTGCCTGGAGATGGAGGAGGCCCTAAACACCGTGTACAGGCAGAGCCGGGTGGCGGACGGGTCGATCGGGCCGCTGGAGATCCGGGTGGTGCGGCCCGGCACGTTCGAGGAGCTCATGGACTACGCCATCTCCCGCGGCGCGTCCATCAACCAGTACAAGGCGCCGCGGTGCGTGACGTTCCCGCCCATCATCGAGCTGCTCGACTCGCGCGTCGTGTCCAGCCACCTCAGCCCCGCCCTGCCGCACTGGACCCCGACCCGGCGCTCAGATTAAACTCGATCGATCTACTGCAAGAATTAGTAGCACGTTTTCGACTAAGCATTTGTTGAGAATTTTGATTGTTGCTGTCAGTTAATTAGTAGTAGTAGCATAAAATCGCAGGTTTGATGATGGTAGGAAGCTGAAAGAATTGTTGATGTGACTGTCAGACAGAGGCCAATTACTCCTAGTGTGTACTTTGCAGTACGATTTGTCTGTATCTATCAGGAACGTGATTACTTAACGGAACGTGCCTCCAAAACCGTACAAGTCCTGCTCCTGCACAACATGATCTTTTTCACAATTATTGGTCACCAGCCGACAAACAGCAGAGACCCGAGTGAGAGTTTGTTGTCCTTCTCTTGCCTTTGGCCTTTCCCATTTCGAGCGAGAGTTTGTTGTCCTTGCTCCTGGAAATTGCCAATTTCGCCTCGTCCAAATGGAGTTCCAAAAATCAGGGATAGGAATAAAAAAAAATTGAGATAAGGGATAGGAATAATTGAAGTGCTCGCGGATGTGCAGTAGTACTGCTTAAGGATGTTTTGACTGTCAATGATACAGTACTAATACTTGTCTAGTCTCAGTTACGTATATGCATTTTTCTGCGATGTTGGCGTTTGATTAGACTTGTCAGACCATGACAGCGTATTGCTAAATCATGCCTGACCAAAGCACGATCCTGTTGAGTGTTGACCGCAAGGTCCTCAGGCCGCTGTCACAAGCGGAATAGCGGACCACCATACTTTCTTCGATTTTTTTACAAATATATACCTCTGCTCACCTGCATTGACAAAAATGACCCCTTTCAAATTCGATTGTCAAAAATAGCCTGGCAGGATCAAGAAAAACTGACACGTAGATCATCCCGCCGGCGTACGTGGTGGATCAAACATTCAGCCACAGGTACTGGCGGGAGGTTCTTTCCGCCCTTCTTTTTGGCGGAATGTTCTGGGTCCCACCGAGTTTCTGGCGGGAAGTTTGGTTCCAGCCAACAGAAAGCTACACGCGATGCTTGTTTGTTTGGTTATCAAGTCTAAGTTTGCCTATTGTATTTATTTTATGAAAATAATTATTGGACTAAATATGCAACATTTATTTTTAGTACTCCTTCGTCACATATTAGTTGACTCAAATTTGTCTAGATACGGATCACTAAAACTTGACAAGATACGTCCATATCTAGATGAATCTAAGGCAACTAATATGGGTCGGAGAGTAATATTTTAAGTTATTACATAAAAAATATCACCAAGTTATATAAATTTATGTGTATGTATACACTAAAATACGTCTAACTAGCATAACCGCATAACCCGGGTCATCCTTCCAAGGGTGTCGCCATGATCGGCGAGATCCAGGCGGTGCTCATCAGGATGAATGATGAGGACCGCGTGGACCCGCGCTACTTCCCCGACAACCACGAGGCGTGGATGGCCTACTTCCTCGAGCGCCACCAGCAGGAGATGACGGTGTATGAGGGCCTGCCTCCGGAGTCGGCCAGGAGGAACGCGGCGGCTCCTGGATGCCAACAAGAATGGGAGGCATGTCCTCGTCATCCTCGGTGTCAGCCTCCCGCTCCTCCGGCGAGGCCATGGGGCTAAGCCACCAACATCTCCGAGGCGAAGCAAAGCCGCGTGTCGGCGACACCGGTGCCATGGAGCCTAGGACGCGAGCGGACGGGCCACCGGGAGGTAGCACAGTCACGTGCCGCATCCTTGACGCAGCAGGTACAAGTATATTGTACTTCCCCGTCTTGAAAAGGATGACCCGGGTTACGCTAGTTAGACGTATTTTAGTGTATAGATATATATAAATCTATATAACTCGGTGATATTTTTATGTAATAACTTAAAAAATACTCTCTGTGACTTATATTAGTTGACTTAGATTTATCTAGATATGTATGTAACTAATCAAGTTTTAGTGCTAGATATATTCGTATCTATACAAATTTAAGTCAACTAATATGGATCGAAAAGAATACTAAAAATAAATGTGGCATAATTAGTCCAATAATTATTTTCATAAAATCAACACAATAGGCAAACTTAAACTTGATAACAAAACAACAAGCAGAAGGTTATTCCATCGCGTGTAGCTTTCCTTGGGGTGGAACCAAACTTCCTGTCAGATGCTCGGTGGGACCTAGAATATCCCGCCAAAGAGAATGGCGGAAAGAACCTCCCGCCAGTACCTGTGGACAAATGTTTGCTCCGCCACGCGCTACGCGGGATGATCCACGTGTCACTTTTTCATGTCCCTGCCGAGCTATTTTTGACATTCAAATTTAAAAAGGGTTATTTTTGTCAATGCAACCTAGTAGAGGGATATATTTGTAAAAAAATCACTTTCTTCAGAATTTTGATTGTTGCTGTCAGGTAGTAGTAGGACGAGAGTGTCTTCCATGTTACTCCTAAAATTTGTAAGTTCTTTTTCATTTATTAGTCTATCTCTTTCAATGTATATTCTTACTTTTTTCTATCTTCTTTCATGCATGTGTAACTATTGGTACATGTAGTAATCAAGAAGGTGAGTTATTGATTTTCTTAATCCTATCAAAATGGTACATAGGCCAGCTCAAAAAAAAAAATGGTACATAGGCCTTATAATCCCTAATAGAGGGAGTAGGGCATCTCGAGCATGCCGACCATCTCATATATGTTCGTTTTGTTTCGTTTGGTCCGGCTCGTGCACAGGGAAACCGTTTTTTTTAGGTCGGTGTGTGTTCGGTGTCTATACCCAACTTTTTTAATTCCTTCGACCCATATTAGTTGACTTGTCTAGATTCGAATGTATCTAGAATAAATATTTTAGTGCTAAATACATTTGGATCTAGATAAATTCAAGTTAATTAATATAGATCAGAGAAAGTATATAGATTTCATGGGTTTCTATAGACATTACATGGCTTCAATAAAAGTAAAACAACATAATAGATACACTAGGCTAAACCCTAGTGTCATCATCAGCTAGTCCTCGTCCTCGTCGTCGGAGTGGTAGTCTCGGCTCCACATGCATGGTTCCTTCTAAGATCTTCACGGTGAGCAACTTGTGGTCGTCAAAGTTGAAGATAAGAAAGTGGCTGACCTGCAGGCTGTGCGCACATGCCAACTGGTCTCGGATGTGGTGGAGGTACATGTGGTCTTCATTGTCGAACAACACCTTCACGGATTAGACGTGACGCCCGCAGCTGGACTATCGCACCTTGACACACACTAGCTCTTGTCCATTGAGCACCCGCGTGAACTGATATGTTGAAAACATATCTATAATTTTTGATGCTCCATGCTTGTTTAGTATATACTTTGCTTTACTTGTTTACACTTTGAGATGGTTTTTACATGTTTTCTGGTACTAACCTATTAACAAGTTGTAACAGTGTCGGATGCTTATTTTCTGCTGTTTTTGGTTTCAGAAAATTAAGTAAAGAAATATTCTCGAAATTGGACGGGACGAAAGACAAAGTCAATAACTTTCCGTGGGGAACAAGAAGTCCAGAGAAGAGCCCGAGGGGCCGGCCAGAGGGGCCAGACCCTCCCCCCCCCCAGGCGCGGGTGGGCCCTAGCCCGCGCCTGGCTAGGGTTTGGCCGCCCTGGTGGCCGCTTCGGTATCCCCCTTCGCCTATAAGAAGCCCCCGATGCAAAAACTCTCGGTACCCGATCAGAAATCCACAAAACCATCTGTAGCCGCCGCCACCATAATCCCTAGATCGGGGGGATCTGAAGCTCTTCCTGGCACCCTGTCGGAGGGGAGATCATCCCGGAGGCCTTCTCTCCGGTATGATTCGTGAGTAGTTCCACCTTGGACTATGGGTCCATGTAGTATCTAGATGGTTGTATCTCCTCCTTTGTGCTTTCATGTATAGATCTTGTGAGCTCCGTTCATGATCAAGATCTAATCTATTTATAATCATGCATGTTATGTTTGCGAGGATCTGATGGATATTGAGATTATTATGTTGGTTTGATTGATGGTTTTGTCTTTATGATTCTATCATGTCTATGTTGTTTGTGATCTTGCATGCTCTCTGTTGTTAGTGGATATCTTGGCCAAGTAGTTGCTAGTGACTCCAAGAGGGGGTATTTATGCTCGATAGTGGGTCCATGCCTCTAGTTTTCAAGGGAAGTGACAATAATCTCTTCAGTTGTAGATGTGTTGTTGCTTCTAGGGAGAAAACAACGGTCTCTTGTTCATGGAACATGTGGACTGTTTACCTTACACACTTTGCTTAAAGCAGTTGTCTGTTGCTTGCAACTTAATACTGGAGGGGTTTGGATGATAACCTGAAGGTGGACTTCTAGTCATAGATGCAGTTGGATTACGATCTATGTATATTGTTGTATTTCCCAATCAACTTCATAGGATCTTTCGGGCTAGTAATTGTTATGCCTTGCTCAGTTCCTGTCAATTGCCCTGCTATAATTTGTGTACCCTTCATGCCATGTTTTTTATCTAAGGAGAGCACCTCTAGTGAACTATGGACCCCGGTCCAATCTTTAGCATTGATACATCTTCCACTGTTACTTGTTTACTTGATGCAAACCATTACCTTCCACACCATACGTTTAATCCTTTGTTACAGCAAACCGGTGAGCTTGACAACATCACTGATTCGTTGGGGCAAAGTCTTGAGTTTATGTTGTGCAGGTCTCCACGTTGCTTGCAACACCGGTGTCACGTTTCCTTCCTCCTTATGGTTCGATAACCTCGGTATCTACTGAGGGAAGACTTGCTGCTTGCTGCTTCACACCTTGCTCTTGGGGTTTCCAACGAAGTGCTCCACGTCAGCACCATCAACAAGTTTTCTGGCGCCGTTGCTGGGGAGGCTAAGGACGTCTTCACAAGGGGAGTCCTTCACTTCCTTTCTTTTTACTTTTTTTTAGTTTGCTTTGTTTATTTTGCTTGGTTTTGTTTGCCTCTTTTCAAAAAAACCCAAAAAAATTAGTCTAGTTTGGTTTGCTTGCCTTATTCAAAAACACACAAAAAATAGTTCCTGCTCTAGTTGTTGGTCTGTTGCTGCCTTGCTTAGTCATTCTTTCTATCAATGGATGGTTTCTTTGAAACTAGTTCTTATTTGCAAGGTGACTTCACGGAAGAACAAAAGTATTATTATAAGGAACACCGTTTGTCACAAAAAGGAAAACACTTATGGGAACAAATTGATAAGTTGAATACTATTGCTAGAGACGTGTGCTCTACTTATAATGTTACTTATTGCTTTGATAAGTCTTGTTGTTGTAGGAGGTATAAATACCTGCCTTTTCAATGTGAGTATAATGATAATGTTACCATATCTTCTTATGTTAAAGGAAATTATGACTTTTATGATGTGGAACAAATTGAAGAATTTATTGCTTTCAAGGGTGCATTTGAACTTGCTAGTTTTCTTGAAAATACTGATGATGCACCTTATGAATGTGAGGTTTATGAGATACTTAAATTTTGCTTTGATAATTACAAGGAAGCAAATGGCTATATTTTTGAATATTTTAATAGATGTTTTCCACAAATAGAAGAGACTAATGCCTTGCTGGAGCCTATGGAAGAAGAAAATATTGAAACTGGAAGCTCATTAGATGAAAAAGAAGAGGAGAGTGATGAACAAAAGGAGAAAGAATGGATCTACCCATGCCTACCTTCTAATGAGAGTAACTCTTTACCTCTTATATTATTTGATTGTCCTCTATGCTTACCGAAGGAGGATGAATGTTATGTTCCTGTGGATTCTTTTGAAATATCTACTTTGGGTAAAACCTGTGAAGGTTTTAATCCCACTATTTTTGAGCTTGATAGAAATTATGTGTTTGTAGATCATGAAAAGCATGCTTTATGTGATAGCTATGTTGTTGAGTTTATTCATGATACTACTGAAAGTTATTATGAGAGAGGGAAACATGGTCTTATGTATCTCAACAATATTAAGTTTCCCCTCTTTATGTTGAAAATATTGAAGTTGCACTTGTTTTGTTTTCCCATTCTTGTTACTATGTGCTTATTTGATTTATTTTCTTACAAGATTCCTATGCATAGGAAGTAGGTTAGACTTAAATGTGTTTTGAATTTTCTTCTTGATTCTCTCCTTGACTTCAATTCATAATTCTTATGAGAGCATCTTCTCAAGCTATAATGCGTAACTTAAAGGCGTTAAAGAAAAGTACTTGTTGGAAGATAACCCAAGAGTTTACTTGAGTCTTGGAAGTTATTACTTCTGTAATAACCTCTCCTTATCCTTTTTGTTTGCTTTTTGTGCCAAGAATGACCTCTAAAGAGAGGGAAGTAAGATTTGGGGAGTTGCTGTCCCGAAACAGATTTATGTCCTCCACCAAAAAAAATCTTGAGGAGGCTCTGTAACTCGGGTTGAGCTCAAACTTTACGAATAAATCCCCCAGTATGTTGTATAACTTTTGTTAGTTCAACACTTTTTTATTTTAGCAACAGAAGATGTTCGAAAAAAATCGTTTCTACCTGCTGGTCTGTTTTGACAGATTTCTGCCATTATTTGCATTTGCTTCTTATTGATTCCTTTTTTAGCTCTCTTCAGGTAAATTGAGTTTCTTTGAAGGAGTTACTGCAGTATCTTGTGTTTTAATGAAAAGCCTTGCTATTCCAAAGCTTTTCCAGTGGTCTAATATCTTTTGAATAAGCTAATGTTGCTAATGAAGATTGTGTGAAGTTTTGTATGAACGAAATATTTCAGGTGTAGAGAGAGAATGATGCAATGAGATGAAGAATGTACAAAAGGTCAAGCTTGGGGATGACACCATGGTGTCACCCCAAGAAATATCCAAAAGGTACAAGCGTCAAAGCTTGGGGATGCCCAAGGCATCCCCTTCTTTATCAATAAAAAGTTTAGGTCTGTCTAGACACTTCATTTTTATTGTTTCATGCACAGTTGTGTTGTTCTTGGAGCGTCTTAGTTTTCGTTTGCTTTGCTTAGTTGTTTAGTTTGCTTGAATAAAGTAATTTTGGACCCCCGTTCTCGTTGTGTTGTTTTGCAAATAAGTTTGCTTGGTGTTGAAAAGTAGTAAGTTCTTGCTTGAAGTGCAAGAGGAGCTTGCATTGACTGTGACTTAGACTTTAGCATGGCATGCTAGGTGTTGTTTTAGCATTATGCTTAGTGATTATTGTCGTAGCATGTCTTGTTTCAAACAATTGGGATTGCTTAGTGTGCCTTGAAGAAATTATGCGTTGTTTTAGCATGCAAAAGCATAGTATTGTGGTATTCTTCTATGATGTTTTGCTTGGGTTGACTTGGCACATGCTTACACCATGTTATGACTATGACAAGTCACCATTAGCCTCTATGATCATTTAGTCCTTGACCTATAGTACCACTCTTTGCTTTGATTAGTTTGCTTTGTTGCATTGCATAATTATGGCCATTATTGCTCTCTTAGTTGGTTGCTCCCAGTCTTTTGCTAGCCTCCACTTGTATGAGTAAGTTATACTCATGCTTCCAACTCCAAAGAAACCAAGTTATTCCAAAGTGTCCACTATAAACTCCTATGCATGGTGTGTTACACCATTCCAAGTATATTCTTGTTTTCAACTATCTTCCAATTAAAAACTATTTTGTTATGTGAAAACTTAGTGATTAAAGCCCTCACGAACTTGATGGCACATTTTATTCTTTGCCCCTAATAAACTTGAACCATTGAGGCAACTTTGTTATATATGCTTGCACTTATAAGTTGGGATTAGCAGAACCGTGTTGTCACGGGAAACATTTTCAACATTGCACTTGTACTTTTTATACTCCGTTGATATCATGCTCTTTTGTCTATGGATGTTACCGGTGTGAAATGAAGTGGGAACTTGTAAGTCCATGGAGTTTGTATTCTGTGTTAGAGAAACTCCTGGGCCGCTAGCCTAATCCATGCCTAATCATGGTGGAAACTTGCAGCATCATCATAGTGACATCTATGAAGCATTCTTCTTATAAAAAAAAGAGAGACACATTGAGAAAAGAGGAAAGAGAGAGAAAAAACACCATATTCCCATGGTACATAAGAAGATGAAGGGAATATGCCCTGAGAGGCAATAATAAAGTGTTTATTATGTGTATTCCAAGTATATGATAGATGTTTATTTTGCATGCTATAATTGTATTAATACGGAAACGTTAATACATGTGTGTTTAATAAACAAACAGAAAGTTCCTAGTTATGCCTCTCTCATAAACTAGCTCGTTGATTGACAAGATGATCACAGTTTCCTGATCATAGACATTGGATGTTGTTAATAACGAGATCACAACATTAGTGTAATGATGTGATGAACATTCATCCGAAGTATAGCATTACGATCAAAGTCATTGAGTTTATATTGCTACAAACAACTTACGAAGTGATCCTAGTCCTTAGACCATGAGATCATGTCAATCACTTACACCGGAAGAGTTTCTTGTTGACATCAAACGTCACACCTTAACTGGGTGATTATAAAGATGGCTTCAAAACTACTAAAGTGTTATGTTCAGACATATGGATCAAGAGTAAAATTCGTTCATCCCGATGACGGATAGATATACTCTGGGCCCTCTTGGTGATATCACATTGGTTAGCTTGCAAGCAAGTGATTTGATCACTAGAATGTTATATCACGGGAACGTGAAAAGAGTGCATGTCAGTAACGAGATCAAACTAGGTATGGAGATACTAATGATAGAATCTCGGACGTGTAATATATCGTGAAACAAAGGAATTAAGATACAAGCATAAAAGGTTCTGACGATCACAGGAAAGTCATCGTTGAATGTGTGGGAGTCAGTATGGATCTCCAGGTCCCGCTACTGATTATTGATCGGAGAAGAGTCTCGATCATGTCAGCATTATTTGCGAACCGTAGAGTGACACACTTAAGGGACACTGACATCCAATCGGATCAAAAGTTTCATGCCGGAAAGAATTACAAGCGCAGGAATTTATTTCACTAGATACCAAAACAGGTTTTCGGGTGAAATTGCAGAAAGTGTTTTTGCATGTGAAATAGAATTCTAGCAAGGGGTTATATGTGAATGTTTGTCATTAAAGTAATTGACAAAATTCTGAATAAATAAAAGGAGTTTTATTTAATGAGAGTTTGCATTAAATTTGGTGGAAATTTAATAGCAAGTTTGAGTGGGATTTTGAGTGGAGGGATTTGAAGAGGATTTTGTGAGTGGAGTGTCCACCCACATGAATGAGGGGAGGGCAAGGGGAAGCCCCATGCGCCGGCCACCCCCTTGAGGTTCCCCACCCCCCTCTTGTATAAAAGGCACCCCTCTCCCTCTCTCTCACTCACACCTCCTCGTGAAGGATCTCTCTCCCCCTCTAGAATTTATTCCCCATGGTCTCAGACTAGCGAGATACATGTTCCCGGTGGCTATTCGGCAAGAAAGGGTTGTGCTTCCGCTGCATCGCTGGAGCAAGGAGGCGGAGGTTGCTCGGTGTCTTGTACGTGTGTGCGAGCACGGATGCGCTGCTGCTTTGCGGCACTAGGACTTCCTCTCGATCTTGATATCGGCAAGAGATTGTCTACATCAACCACGAGTTCAACTCGTTAAGCTTTGTCGGTCTTCAAGGGTATGTTCTCTACGAATATACATCCGCCCGTTGTTTGTATCTAGTAGATAGATCTCGGTACATAGTTCCTATCGTAGGAATTTTTTGTTTTCTATGCTGCGAACCCTTCAGAAGATTGCTGAGATGCTCATTGTGTGCTTGCCTTTTCATTTTGGTTATGGGAAAGCTCCTGTACCATGTTCAAGGGGTACCCCGTTGGCGGTTCTCAATGATATGCAAATACTTACACTGACAAGAACTTGTCTGGGCCCTAAGTTGAGTATCCATGAGGTGTAGCCCTCATAGTCAAGGGACTTGAGATTGCCAACTTATACTTTGTCAAGCATATACTCCAGCTTTGCCACTTTAACCTTAACCACTTCAAGATGCTTATTATAGGGGCAATGAGGGCTGAAAGCTAACAAGTACCATAATTTTTGGAAGCTCTTTTTGAAACTTGTAATCCATGCTTCCTTTACAAAAAGGTTTTTCTTCCACCACTATTGAGTCTCCACCTTCTACCTTTAGGCACCATTAAGAGAGCATAGTTGTCATTCTATGTGGAGTGTTTCAAAGCTTATTAATTGATGCATATTGTGATATTACTTGTTCATGTCCTATCTGTTTCTAGTCACCCTTGTGAACTTTGAAGGTGTCCTATGCATCTATATTGCTACTCTATGAAGGACAAGCTGATTGCCACTATGCTATGTTTTCTGTATGTGAAACAAACAAATGTTTTTCAATGCATGTTATTCATGATCTTTGTTTGTATCTTGCCATGTTGCATGCTTAGTTACTATGTCCTATTGTTAGAACTCCATCTTTCATGCACATGTTTAGAGTTCTTTGATCCCAGCTTTCAATGCTTGCAAAATGGTTGGATCTTTATTGTGAGGGTGCATGTCACCTCAAAAATTATTCTTTTATCACTTACCTACTCGAGGACGAGCAGGAGTTAAGCTTGGGGATGCTGATACGTTGGAAACGTATCTATAATTTTTGATGCTCCATCCTTGTTTAGTATCTACTTTGCTTTAATTGTCTACACTTTGAGGTGCTTTTTACATGTTTTCTGGTACTAACCTATTAACAAGTTGCAACAGTGTCAGATGCCTGTTTTCTGCTGTTTTTGGTTTCAGAAAATTTAGTAAAGAAATATTCTCGGAATTGGATGGTACAAAGTACAAAGTCAATAACTTTCCGTGGGGAACAAGAAGTCTAGAGGAGAGCCCGAGGGGCCAGACCCCCCCCCCAGGCGTGGGTGGGCCCTATCCCACTCCTGGCTGGGATTTGGCCGCCCTAGCGGCCGCCTCGGTCTCCCCCTTCGCCTATAAGAAGCCCCGATGCAAAAACTCTCGGTACCCGATCAGAAATCCATGAAACCGTCTGTAGCCGCCGCCACCAGCGTGCCTAGATCGGGTGGATCTGAAGCTCTTCCCGGCACCCTGCTGGAGGGGAGATCATCCCGGAGGCCTTCTCTCCGGTATGATTCGTGAGTAGTTCCACCTTGGACTATGGGTCCATGTAGTAGCTAGATGGTTGTATCTCCTCCTTTGTGCTTTTATGTATAGATCTTGTGAGATCCATTCATGATCAAGATCTAATCTACTTGTAATCATGCATGTTGTGTTTGTGAGGATCCGATGGATATTGAGATTATTATGTTGGTTTGATTAATGGTTCTATCTTTATGATTCTATCATGTCCGTGTTGTTTGTGATCTTGCATGCTCTCCGTTGCTAGTGGTTATCTTGGCCAAGTAGTTGCTAGTGACTCCAAGAGGGAGTATTTATGCTCGATAGTAGGTTCATGCCTCTAGTTTCCAAGGGAAGTGACAGAAATCTCTTCGGTTGTAGATGTGTTGTTGCTACTAGGGAGAAAACAACGGTCTCTTGTTCATGGAACATGTGGACTGTTTACCTTACACACTTTGCTTAATGCAGTTGTCTGTTGCTTGCAACTTAATACTGGAGGGGGTTCGGATGATAACCTGAAGGTGGACTTCTAGTCATAGATGCAGTTGGATTACGGTCTATGTATCTTGTTGTATTGCCCAATCAACTGTAGGGGTTCGTAGCATGAAAAACAAAAAAATTCTACCGCATGCACACAAACAAGCCAAGATCTATCTACTAGATTGTAGCAATGAGTCGATAGAAGAACTCACCCTCGAAGATTCCAAAGCGGTTAACGAGAGCAGATTCTCGTGGGTGATGTAGTCGTACTCTTGCCGATCTCAAGATCGCGTAGACGATCCTTCCGGCACTGCGTACTGGCAGCGCTCCCGCAGTCGGTCACACGTTCAGTACTCGATGAAGACCTTCCTCTCCCTTGTTCCAGCAGGCAGCGGAGGTTGTAGCTCTCTCCTCGCGATTCCGGCAGCACGACGACGTGGTGTCGGAAGTAGAGGGGAGATCTCGCAGGGCTTCGCCTTAAGCCGGAGCGAGTATGGTGGAGTATGAGAGAGGACTTTGTGATCTAGGGTTTAGAGGGCACCAAGGGGAGGGCTTGGCCGATGGCTAGGGCTTGGGGAAGCCCCAAGTCGCCGAGTTGGAGGGGAAACCCTAGGCGGCGGCGACTGCACTTGATGGTGGAGGCGCCAGAGCTAGGGTTTGAGGTGTGAGGGTAGGGGGCAGCCCTACCCCTCCTTATATAGGTGGGAGGGAGGCGGTTGGGAGGAGGGAGTCCTCCTCCAACTCCTCCTTGGCCGGCGTGTGGAGGGAGGGGACTTCCTCCCCAAGTAGGTTTCCCACTCTCCCTCCACCAAGCAAACTTGAGTTTTGACTTTTTCAAATTGGCGTTTGACTTTCAAACTAGGATTTGATTTCTCTCTTTATTTTGCCCAGCCAAGTGACATAGTACATGATGCAACCATTCCATATTGTCATGACACATCCATGTACCCTTCCCCCTCCGGAGTGTCGGACCTTCCAGACCCTTCTAGAACATTCCTGGTGAAAACACCAGAATTATTTCTGAACTTCGAAACAGGACTTTCCTTATATGAATATTATTCCCCGGACCATTCCGGATCTCCTCCTGATATCCCGGATCCCATCCGAGACTCTGAACAACATTCGGTCTCTTTATCATCATTCCATAACTACTCAACAACATCGAATCCTTAAGCGTGTCTCCCTACGGTTCGTGAATTATGCGGACATGACCGAGACACTTCTCCGATCAATAACCAATAGAGGAATCTGGAAATTCATATGGATCCCACATATTTCTATGATTACTTTGCGATCGAATGAACCACTTACATACGATACCAATTTCCCTTTGTCTCACGATAGTTTACTTATCCGAGGTTTTGATCGTCGGTATCTCTGCATACCTAGTTCAACCTCGTTACTGATAAGTACTCTTTTCTCGTTCCTGTGATATGTGATCCCTTGTGAGCCAGTCACATGCTTGCAAGCTAATTGGATGACATTCCACTAAGAGGGCCCAGAGTATATCTATCCGTCATATGGATGGACAAATCCCACTCTTGATCCATGTGCCTCAACCCATACTTTCCAAACACTCAATGCCACCTTTATAACCACCCAGTTATGGTGTGGTGTTTGATGTCATCAAAGCATCCTTCCGGTGATGGTGATTAGCATAATCTCATGGTCGAAGGAATTAGGTTACTATGTATCAGAAAGCTTATAGCAACCGAACTATTAAAATGACTTGATCTTTATGCTACGCTTATCTATAGGAGTATGTCCATCATACCATTCTCCTAATCATATGATATTGTTGTTAACAACGTCTCAATGTTCATGATCGTGAAACCACAATCATCTATTAACCAACAAGCTAGTATTAAAAAGAGGCTTTACTAGGGACTCTTATTTAGTTTACAAATCACACAAGTATTAATGTTTCTGGTTAATACTATTAAAGCATGGATGTAAACATTTATCATAAACACAAAGATATAATAATAACTACATTTATTATTGCCTCTAGGGCATATCTCCAACAGTCTCCCACTTGCACTAGAGTCAACTAATCTAGATTACATGATAATATACCTAACACCCATGGCAGTTTGGTGTTGGGCATGTTTTGCCCTCGGGAGAGGTTTAGTCAACGGATCCACCACATTCAGAACTGTGTGTACTTTGCAAATCTTTATGTCACCATCTTGGACATGTTCTCGAATAGCGCGAAAATGCAGCTTGATGTGCTTTAGCTTCTTGTGTGACCTTGGTTCTTGCGCATTGGCTATGGCGCCCATGTTATCACAGTAGATATACATTGGGTCCAGCGCACTTGGAACCACACCGAGCTCTGTAATGAACTCCTTCATCCATATCGCCTCTTGTGAAGCTTCTGAAGCAGCTATGTATTCCGATTCAGTTGAAGATCTCGCCACAACGCTTTGCTTTGCACTCCTCCAGCTAACTGCTGCACCATTCAAAGTAAATACGTATCCAGATTGAGATTTAGAATCATCCGGATCAGTGTTCCAACTAGCATCGGTGTAACCATTAACAACGAGTTGTTCATCACCTCCATAATAAAGAACCATATCCTTAGTTCTTATCAAGTACTTAAGGATGTTTTTGACCGTTGTACAATGATCCACTCCTGGTTCACTTAGATATCTGCTAGTTAAACTAACAGCATATGCAATGTCGGGTCTAGTACATAGCATGACATACATTAGAGATCCTATGGCTGAGGCATAGGGAGTCTTGCTCATCCTTTCTCTATCTTCTGCCGTTGCAGGACTTTGATTTTTACTCAAGGTCGTATTGGGCAACATGGGCAAGAACCCTTTCTTGCTATCTTCCATTCCAAACCTCTTTAGAACTTTGTCCAAATATGTACTGTGTGACAATGATATTAGGCGTCTCGATCTATCTCTATAAATCTTTATGCCTAATATGTAAGCTGCTTCGCCAAGATCTTTCATTGAAAAACTATTATTCAAATAATCCTTGACACTATTAAGAAGGTCTACATCATTCCCAATCGACAATATGTCATCTATATACAGTATTAAGAATGCTATAGAGCTCCCACTCACTTTCTTGTAAATACAAGCTTCTCCATAAGTTTATATAAAACCAAAACTTTTGATCACCTTATCAAAACGTTGATTCCAACTTCGGGATGCTTGCTTCAATCCATAGATGGACCGTTGAAGTTTGCATACCTTGTTAGCATCTTTAGGATCGACAAAACCTTTGGGTTGCATCATATACAATTCTTCATCAATGTCTCCATTGAGGAATGCTGTTTTGACATCCATCTGCCATATCTCATAATCATAATATGTAGCGATTGCTAACATAATCCTCACAGACTTTAGCTTCGCTACTGGTGAGAAAGTCTCATCGTAGTCAACTCCTTGAATTTGTCGAAACCCCTTTGCGACAAGTCGAGCTTTATAGACAGTAACATTACCATCAACATCTGTTTTGTTCTTGAAAATCCATTTGTTCTCGACAGCCTTCCGGCCATCCGGTAAGTCCACCAAAGTCCATACTTGGTTTTCGTACATGGATCCAATCTCGGATTTCATGGCTTCTTGCCATTTATTGGAATCTGGGCTCATCATCGCTTCCTCATATGTCGCAGGGTCATCGGTGTTGTCCACCAACATGACACTCATAACGGGATCATACCAATCAGGAGTGGTACGAGTTCTCGTTGACCTGCGAGGTTCCGTAGTAACTTCAATTGAAGTTTCATGATCAGCATCATTAGCTTCCTCTCTTATTGGTGTAGGCGCCACAGGAACAACTTCCGGTGCTGCGCTACTCGCAAGTTCGAGAGATGGTTCGACAACCTCGTCGAGTTCTACTTTCCTTCCAGTCACTTCTTTCGAGAGAAACTCCTTCTCTAGAAAGGATCCATTCTTGGCAACGAAGATTTTGTCCTCGGATATATCATAGAAGGTATACCCAATAGTTTCCTTCCGGTATCCTATGAAGACGCATTTTTCCGCTTTGGGTTCAAGCTTGTCCGGTTGTAACTTCTTTACATAGGCTTCAAAACCCCAAACTTTAAGGAACGACAATTTAGGTTTCTTCCCAAACCATAATTCATACGGTGTCGTTTCAAGGGATTTAGATGGTGCCCTATTTAAAGTGAATGCGGCTGTTTCTAATGCATAACCCCAAAACGATAGCAGTAAATCTGTAAGTGACATCATAGAACGAACCATATCTAAGAGAGTTCGATTATGACGTTCGGACACACCATTACGTTGTGGTGTTCCCGGCGGTGTCAATTGTGAAAGTATTCCGCATTTCTTCAAATGCTCGCCAAACTTGTAACTCAGATATTCACCTCCACGATCAGAACGTAGAAATTTAATCTTCTTGTTACGTTGATTCTCTACCTCACTTTGAAATTCCTTAAACTTCTCGAAAGTTTCGGACTTATGTTTCATGAAATAGATATACCCATATCTACTCAAGTCATCCGTGAAGGTAAGAACATAACGATAACCACCGCGCGATGCTACACGCATTGGGCCACATACATCGGTATGTATGATTTCCAATAAGTCCGTAGCTCGCTCCATCATACCAGAAAATGGAGTCTTAGTCATTTTACCCATCAGACATGCTTCGCATCTTTCAAGTGATTCGAAATCAAGTGATTCAAGAAGTCCATCGGAATGGAGTTTCTTCATACGCTTCACTCCAATGTGACCAAGACGACAGTGCCACATATAGGTCGAGTTATCGCTCAATTTCAAACGTTTAGCTTCAATGTTATTAATATGTGTATTTCTACTATCGAGATTCAATAAGAATAGACCATCTATCAAAGGTGCATGTTCATAAAACATATTACTCATATAAAATCGAACAACCATTATTCTCGGACTTAAAAAAATAACCGTCTCGCAATAAACATGATCTAGATATAATGTTCATGCTCAACGCAGGCACCAAATAACAATTATTTAAGTATAAAACTAATCCCAATGGTAGATGAAGAGGTGGTGTGCCGATCGTGATCACATCAACCTTTGATCCATTTCCAACGCGCGTCGTCACCTCGTTCTTCGCTAGCTTCTGTTTATTCTGCAGCACCTGTTTCGAGTTACAAATATGAGCAATCGAACCAGTATCAAGTACCCAGGCACTACTACGAGTACTAGTGAGATACATATCAATAACATGTATATCGTATATACCTTTTTTCTTGATGTTGCCGTTCTTCAAATCCGCCAAGTACTTTGGGCAATTCCGCTTCCAGTGACCCTCTCCCTTGCAGTAAAAGCACTCAGTATCAGGCTTAGGCCCAGCCTTGGTCTTCTTCGCCGGCGAGACAACTTTCTTACCGCCCTTCTTAAAGTTTCCCTTTTGCTTAGACTTGCCTTGCTTCTTGAATTTGGTGGTCTTATTGACCAACAAAACCTGGTGCTATTTCTTGATCTCCACTTCTGCAGATTTCAACATGGAGAAGAGTTCTGGCAACGTCTTGTCCATGTTTTGCATATTGTAGTTCATCACAAAGTTCTTGTAACTTGGTGGTAGTGATTGGAGGACACGGTGAATCCCCAAAGAATTAGGAATCACTATACCCAAACTTTGGAGTTTGTTTGCGTGCCTAGACATCTTAAGGACGTGCTCACTGACGGAGCTGCCCTCTTCCATCTTGCAGTTAAAGAACTTTTCAAAAGCCTCATAACCCTCAACTGTCGCGTGAGCCTCAAATATCATTTTGAGTTCACGGACAATATCATGTGGGTCATGGTTCTCAAACCTTTTCTGAAGCTCCGATTCCAAACCATACAAGATAGCACACTGAACTGTGGAGTACTGATTCTTCCGAGTGAGGTAAACATTCTTTACTTCATCAGTAGCAGTAGCTGCAGGTGGATCACCCAGCGGTGCATCCAGCACATAGATAAAATTACCAGCATTGAGGACAATCCTCAAATTGCGAAACCAATCCGCGAAGTTGCTTCCATTGTTTTTCAACTTTTCTTTCTCTAGGAACGCATTAAAATTGATGGTAGGGGCCGCCATTGATCTACAACATATTTGCAATAGTTTAGACTAAGTTTATGACAAATTGAGTTCTAATTAATAGTTAAATTAATCTAGGTGAACTCCCACTCAAAACAATATCCCTCAAATTGTTTTAGTGATCACACAAAAACCAAATCCACCACATCAAAACCGATCATCACGAGAGTTGATGTAGCTTCAATGGCGAACAATCAACATGTTCATCATATCTACTGTATGACTCATGCTTTACCTTTCGGTGGTCCGTGTTCCGAGACCATGTCTGTACATGCTAGGCTCGTCAAGATCAAACCTTAGCTTCCGCATGAGCAAATCTGGCTTGCTCACGTTCTATACACTCGCAGAATCTAACACACCCGATCATCACGTGGTGCTTCGAAACAACGAGCTTTAGCAACGGTGCTTACTAAGGATGAACACTTTAAAACTTGAAATTTGTGTGCTTGAGGGATCATCTTATAATGCTACCATCGCAAACTAAGCAATACAAGATGCATAAAGTATTAACATCACATGCAATTCATAATATGTGATATGATATGGCCTTTCTTCTTGTGCTTCCGATCTCCATCTTCAAGTACGAACATGATCTCCATCATCACCGGTATTGCGTCAAGGTAAATGGCGCTGCTTCATGGTTGTCGTCCACCAGCTTCAACTATTACAACTACTTTGAATAGACACGCGGGTCTTAACGGAATTTAAAGACAACCATATGGCTCCTGCCGGTTGCCAACTTACAATAAGGGACATTGCATACATCATATATAATCACAATCATGGCCATATCACATCACAACACACCCCTGCAAAACAAAGTTAGACGCCTCTAATTTTCTTTGCATATTTTACGTGGTTTGGGGCTTTCAATAAGTGTTGTTCTAACTTATGAACAAGAACCACAATGTTGATGTTTGAACTATCAAGTGCCCGTTGTAAATTGGATCTATACTATAATGGGAGAGACAGACCCCGCAAAGCCACTTATGCAATACAAGTTGCATGTTGAGCGTGGAGCAAGTCTCATGAACGATGTCATGTAAGGTTAGACCGGGCCGCTTCATCCCATCATACCGCAAGATGCAAAGTACACGAAAAGCAATTGATAATAAAAGCACCACCGCCCACAATGACCATTGTGTTCTACTCGTGCAACAGATCTACATATAGACATGGCTCTGATACCACTGTAGGGGTTCGTAGCATGGAAAACAAAAAATTCTACCGCATGCACACAAACAAGCCAAGATCTATCTACTAGATTGTAGCAATGAGTCGATAGAAGAACTCACCCTCGAAGATTCCAAAGCGGTTAACGAGAGCAGATTCTCGTGGGTGATGTAGTCGTACTCTTGCCGATCTCAAGATCGCGTAGACGATCCTTCCGGCACTACGTTCCGGCAGCGCTCCCGCAGTCGGTCACACGTTCGGTACTCTATGAAGATCTTCCTCTCCCTTGTTCCAGCAGGAAGCGGAGGTTGTAGCTCTCTCCTCGCGATTCCGGCAGCACGACGACGTGGTGTCGGAAGTAGAGGGGAGATCTCACAGGGCTTCACCTTAAGCCGGAGCGAGTATGGTGGAGTATGAGAGAGGCCTTATTGATCTAGGGTTTAGAGGGCACCAAGGGGAGGGCTTGTCAGGCGGCTAGGGCTTGGGGAAGCCCCAAGTCGCCGAGTTGGAGGGGAAACCCTAGGCGGCGGCGACTGCACTTGGTGGTGGAGGCGCCAGAGCTAGGGTTTGAGGTGTGAGGGTAGGGGGCAGCCCTACCCCTCCTTATATAGGTGGGAGGGAGGCGGTTGGGAGGAGGGAGTCCTCCTCCAACTCCTCCTCCTTGGCCGGCGGGTGGAGGGAGGGGACTTCCTCCCCAAGTAGGTTTCCTACTCTCCCTCCACCAAGCAAACTTGAGATTTGACTTTTTCAAATTGGCGTTTGAGTTTCAAACTAGGATTTGATTTCTCTCTTTATTTTGCCCAGCCAAGTGACATAGTACATGATGCAACCATTCCATATTGTCATGACACATCCATGTACCCTTCCCCCTCCGGAGTGCCGGACCTTCTAGACCCTTCTAGAACATTCCTGGTGAAAACACTGGAATTATTTCCGAACTCCGAAACAGGACTTTCCTCATATGAATATTATTCCCCGTACCATTCCAGATCTCCTCGTGATATCCCGGATCCCATCCGAGACTCCGAACAACATTCGGTCTCTTTCTCATCATTCCATAACTACTCAACAACATCGAATCCTTAAGTGTGTCTCCCTACGGTTCGTGAATTATGCGGACATGACAGAGACACTTCTCCGATCAATAACCAATAGAGGAATCTGGAAATTCATATGGCTCCCACATATTTCTACGATTACTTTGCAATCGAATGAACCACTTACATACGATACCAATTTCCCTTTGTCTCACGATAGTTTACTTATCCGAGGTTTTGATCGTCGGTATCTCTACCTAGTTCAACCTCGTTACTGATAAGTACTCTTTTCTTGTTCCCGTGATATGTGATCCCTTGTGAGCCAGTCACATGCTTGCAAGCTAATTGGATGACATTCCACCAAGAGGGCCCAGAGTATATCTATCCGTCATATGGATGGACAAATCCCACTCTTGATCCATGTGCCTCAACCCATACTTTCCAAACACTCAATGCCACCTTTATAACCACCCAGTTACGGTGTGGTGTTTAATGTCATCAAAGCATCCTTCCGGTGATGGTGATTAGCATGATCTCATGGTCGAAGGAATTAGGTTACTATGTATCAGAAAGCTTATAGCAACTGAACTATTAAAATGACTTGATCTTTATGCTACGCTTATCTACAGGAGTATGTCCATCATACCATTCTCCTAATGATATGATCTTGTTGTTAACAACATCTCAATGTTCATGATCGGGAAACCACAATCATCTATTAACCAACAAGCTAGTATTACAAAGAGGCTTTACTAGGGACTCTTATTTAGTTTACAAATCACACAAGTATTAATGTTTCCGGTTAATACTATTATAGCATGAATGTAAACATTTATCATAAACACAAAGATATAATAATAACTACATTTATTATTGCCTCTAGGGCATATCTCCAACATCAACCTCATAGGATCTTTCTGACTAGTAATTGCATTGTTATGCCTTGCTCAGTTTCTGTCAATTGTCCTGCTGTAATTTGTTTACCCTTCATGCCATGTTGTTTATCTAAGGAGAGCACCTCTAGTGAACTATGGACCCCGGTCCAATCTTTACCATTGATACATCTTCCATTGTTACTTGTTTACTTGCTGCAAACCACCGTTACCTTCCACACCATACGTTTAATCCTTTGTTACAGCAAACCGGTGAGCTTGAAAACCTCATTGATTTGTTGGGGCAAAGTCTTGAGTTTGTGTTGTGCAGGTCTCCGCATTGCTTGCAACACCGGTGTGACGTTTCCTTCCTCCTTCTGGTTCGATAACCTCGGTCTCTACTGAGGGAAGACTTGTTGCTTGCTGCTTCACACCTTGCTCTTGGGGTTTCCAACGAAGTGCTCCACGTCAGCATCATCATGAACTTGTCAAGGAGCCGTTGTTTCTCCCATTAATCCAAGTGGATGGTCACACCGAACTCGAAGCCCGAGAGATCGACATCGAAGGGCGACGACGACTGTAGTGGCGATGCACGCGACGATGGAGACGGGGGCAACGATGAGCGAAGGCCTTGCCCCCGCCGTCCGCCTTGGCTTCGACCTTAGCCTTGCCCACAGCCAGGTGAACGCCCTAGTCTCCCTCCCCTGGATCCTATGCCTCCATCCATGATTGTCGGTGTTGTGGTGTGGGGAAGCGGGAATGGCTCAAAGTGGAAATGGAAGGTGGTGTGGGAATATAGCCAGAGACGCCCTGCTTAAAAAAGGCCAAGTAGGCGTGGCAGTTGATATCGGCACAAAGACTGAGAGGCCGAAATTGATGGCAGCGCAGAAGTCCAACGACAAACATTCATGTCATCGGTGCAGCTTGCCAGGGTAGAATGCCAGTGATTGTCCAACAACTCCTTGGACTTCACCATCTCATCAATCTTGTCTCTCAAACTAGCCGCCTCATCTAGCTTCTTGAGCTTGTCTTTTGCCAGTTTTGTTCCATTTGGTCTTTTCTTGTTCCTCTGGACCATGAGCTCGTCATCCAATTTGACAAGTTAATGTCTCGACAGTGGCGCTTCTTGTTCTCTCAACTTTCATTTATCAACGTTCTCTAGCAACCTGTAGCAATGTTTAAGCATGAATGGCTTGCTTTTCGAAGCCAACATTTCATTGTGGCTATCTCGGCATTTCAGTCCAACATGTTTAAAATAATGCACAAGTGTTTGAAGATGCAACAACCATGACAAACAGTAGTTGAACGTTGCCTAGATAGAACTCACCCAATCATCAATGTTGGTGCCACTTGGTGGAGCATTCCTCACAACCTTAATGCAACCGGCTCATCGGCTACATGCATTTTTTGATGGTGTCCCAACGATCTTGAACTGATCTATACGAGCGAGTTGGAATGGAAGAAAGGGGAAGCATCAATTATTGGAAGAACTTGTCCTCGATGCGTTGTCAATATCTCTTCTCGATTTGATCAGTGCAGGTCACATCATCGAGCGACACGCTCTCCCAAGCCTGGAGCAATATGTCGTCTTCAAATTCCATGTAGTTCATGGTCCTTGCGGAGTGGCCATTGCGGCATGAGGACGACGCGGCTAGGCCGGAGGGGGTGGGGCGACGAGATGGGCGGCGGTGGGGAAGCGGGAACTCGTGCCGCCGAAACTTCCTTCGTGCCAATGCCTGCACGGGATGGGGACCGAGCTCGAAAAACCCTCACGGCCTGTTGGGAGGCCGAATTTGCGGAGTCCTTGAAATTTTTCTACGGATTCGAGTTTATGCGGTGTCTGGTCAGATCCGGGGTCTGCTGCTATAGACCGGAAGCATTGTCGATGCAGGAGTGATGCACAACATCTTCTCCAAAATACTATTTGGAGTACTGGTCACGAATTCACTACGATTCGACAACATCAATGAGTAGAGACCCTTGTTCAAAAAAAAATGAGTAGAGACCGAGTTGTCTTGGGCTTTTCCGTTTCAGGCGAGCCAAGTGCTTTGCGAGATTTTACTACTGTTGCTCGTCCCAAACTGGAGCTGGAAAGTTAAAAACCTGTCGCGTCACACACACTCACACCCATAGTTTTAAAAACCGGACCAGTTTGATGGTTTAACCGAAAAAAACCCTGAACCGTTGACCTCGCCGGTTTTTCAAGAGACACCGATCCAAATAGCAAAAAACCATGAAAACAAGAAGTTGCAAGAGGAATCAAACTCAAGACCTTATCCTAGATAGAAATAGCACCACATAAGGCCCAATACCATTTGAACACACCATGTTTTGTGATTACATATTGAAATATATGCTTAATATACATTTGATTATCATTTTGTTCTGATTTTTTGCTTAAATTTTAATTAAAAGGAATGGTTTTTTGTCGCCATTGAACCGAATGAACCACTGGTCCGACCAGTAAAAACCTAAACCAATAGCCTCACCGGTTCGATCACCGGTCCGATTTTTAAAACTATGGTCACACCTCATCGCTAGGTAATAATTGAAGTGCCCGACCGGCGGCTTCTCGCCGCCGCTTAACTACTCTACTGCGTGACGAAAGACGTCCTTGATTGATACTGTAACGTTCAGTTGGAGTTCCGTCCGTGCCATGCATTCCGTTCCGCGACGACGGTGACACTTGCTCAGACTAACCAAACCGTGGCCGCTTGCCGCTAAATCATGCCGGACCAAAGCACAATCGATCGTGTTGTTGACTGCAAGGTCGTCAGGTCGTTGTTCCTGCGAGAGCGGACCGGCACGCTTTCTCGACTGGCGCTATCAGCCGCTGCTGCTGTGGTTCCTCTGGGCTGCGCGTCGTCCAAACCGAACACATTTTCTTTTCTCCCTCCCGTTGTGTTTTCTCTTTCCAAAAGTTGTTCCGAAAGAGAAGGACCGTCGACTGCTACGTCTTCCTCCTTCCATTTCTTCCCCAATAATCCGAACTGTGGTCGTGCCAGGCCGTACACTTGTCCAGGGTTTTGCCCCCACGGACACGTTTTTTGACCGCGTTAAACTAGCCAGCAGAGTACAGTACGTCTCAAGAATCTGCTTCTCCTCTCCTCTCCTCTCAAAAAAAGAATCTGCTTCTCCGTGGTAATAAACACGGAATTCCAGTAAACACGACCCTGGCTTCCACAATGGCGGCAGGTCAGTTCTACGGCCGCCGCCTTTCTATCATTCGGGAGGGGCCGACCGAGAAAGTTCCGATCGAGCCCGTCCCGGTCAATCGTACGTACGTGTACGGTGTAGCATACGATCGAGCATAATCTTGGTGGTGGCGCCCGGCCGGGCCGGCGGTTGCGCAGGGAAGTCAGCTGTACGTGTCGGCCGGCCGAGACACGGACGCGGGTTCCCTTGCAGGGGTCACGCGCGCGGCTGCGTTCGTTGCGTGCGCCCGCGCATCTGGGGAGGAGCTACCCGAGATCTCTCCTCTCTATTCTACGTGACCACGTTGCCCATGCTGCTGCATTTGACTATTGGTTTGCGCATCGATCTGTACTGCACGACACGACGCGTTTCCCTTAATTTGTCAGGCATCATCAGTTCGGTTGGCTGCTGATCGATTTCTTTATACCAGGGCCCAGGGGGTGCGCGGATCGTGCGGTGTTGCCGTCGGAGGAACAGCTCATCACGCCGGAGCTACCCTTGGAAGCTGCATTTGAGATGTTAGTATAAAAACTGGGCGGCATGCTAGTTCGGATGATTTTAGTACTCCATCTATATCGTAGGCGTCTGAAAACTTCTTAGGTCTTGTTAGAAATAATGGGGCTAATCCATTTAGGCCCATGAGTATTCAGATTTTCCCTAAATCTCAAAGCCCAAATTTGTGGCAGCCCATATGTGTTTGGGCCCATGTTTGTGGCAGCTCACATGGGAGTGAAGTGGGAGCTAAAGTTTAGTCCCACATGGAAAGTTGGAGGAGAGTTGCACCACTTTATAAGGTGGAGTGTTGCACCACTTTATAAGTGAGTAGGAATAAGAGAGATACACACGCGCGCTCCTCCGACGACGCCGCTCGCACGCTCGCCTCGCCTCGCCTCGCCTCGTCACGACGCGGGTTGCGGGATTGCTGCTCAGGAAAATTGAGGTCGCTACCGGATCGTGGGCTACTTCCTGAGCCGCTCTATATAATAAGGTTTTTGGGAAGCGCTCTGCGCGACTGCTCGAGTTCTTCATCACGGGTCGTCTTCCATCCAAGTCAGGCGGTGTTGCCTACCGCCGTCTTCGTCGCCATCTGCTGCGATCCCTCTTCCCCAAAGTTTCTACTACTACAACCGAACGGTACGTGCTACGTGATCCTGTTTGGTTATTCATCATGTTCTGCGAGTACATGTTAGGCTGCTGTTTGTTTCCGATCATCCTGTTGTTTAGTACATCTAGTATGCTCGAGTTACATGAGCTAGTAGCTGGTTTTGTCATGATTTATATTCTGGAATTAATCGTGGAAATTATGCCTAATAATCCAACAATCCAAAAACCTTATTGTAGGCAATTTTCTGAATTAACAATGGCTGGTTTTACCGATGCACTGAGGCCGGATAAGTTTACCGGTGTGCACTTTAAGAGGTGGCAGTACAAGGCTGAGCTTTGGCTGACCACGATGAAAGTGTTCCACATCAGTAAAGGCAAACCTGAGGGAACTATATCTGACGAGGATCAGAAGAAGTTCGAGGATGCTAATACTGTCTTTGTAGGATGTATTCTGAGCATTCTTGCTGACCGTCTGTGTGATGTGTTTATGCACATAAAAGACGGAAAGGAGCTCTGGGATGCACTGGATGCCAAGTTTGGTGCTGCAGATGCTGGCAGTGAACTGTATATCATGGAAAGCTTTCATGATTTTAAGATGATTAAGGACCTTCCTGTGGTTCAACAAGCTCATGAGATACAGTGCATTGCCAAGGAGCTCGAACTCCTTAAGTGTACCTTACCCGACAAGTTTGTGGCGGGATGCATTATTGCTAAGTTGCCCCCTTCATGGAGGAACTTTGCCACAACTCTCAAACACAAGAGACCGGAGATATCAGTTGAAAATCTGATAGCGTCCCTTGATGTTGAGGAGAAGGCTCGGGCTAAGGACACTACTGAGAAAGGAGAGGGTCTTGCTACTGCTAACTTTGTGCAGAAAGGCAAATCCGTAGGCAAGAACAAAGGGAACTTCAAACCCTCCTTTAACAAGCCTGTAAAGACTACAACCTTCAAGAAGAAGAAGACGAACAGGGACAAGAGTGAACTGTCTTGTTACACTTGTGGAGAGCCCGGCCATTTTTCCAAGGACTGTCCAGAACGCGCAGACCGCAGAGGGAAAAAGGCCAAGACTGTCAACGTCGTGACCGCTAGCAATACTGATGGGTATGGTAATTTATTTACTGTTCTTTCAGTATTTCAATCACCGTGTTGGTGGCTTGATACGGGTGCTAATGTTCATGTGTGTGCTAACATCTCTATGTTCACTTCTTATCAGGTTGCTCGGGATTCATCCGTCCTAATAGGGAATGGATCACATGCTTCTGTTCGTGGTGTTGGCATGGTGGATCTGAAGTTTACTTCCGGAAAGATCGTGCAGCTGAGGAACGTGCAGCATGTCCCTACTATGAACAAGAATCTCGTTAGTGGCTCCCTTCTCTGCAGAGATGGGTTTAAGGTTGTCTTAGAGTCTAATAAAGTCGTTGTTTCGAAACATGGACAATTTATTGGTAAAGGTTATGAGTTTGGAGGCTTGTTCCGGTTTTCACTTTCAGAGTTCTGTAATAAATCCGTGAATCATATTTGTGGTGGTGTTAATGATGATACCAGTGTTTGGCATTCTCGTTTATGTCACATTAATTTTGGTTTGATGTCTCGGATGTCCAGCATGAGTTTAATTCCGAATTTCACTATTGCCAAAGGTTCTAAGTGCCATAGTTGTGTGCAATCAAAGCAACCTCGAAAGCCTCACAAGGCTGCCGAGGAGAGAAACTTGGCACCTCTAGAACTCATACATTCTGATCTATGTGAGATGAATGGTGTGTTGACAAAAGGTGAAAAGAGATATTTCATGACGTTGATAGATGATGCTACTAAATTCTGCTATGTTTACTTGTTGCAAACTAAAGATGAGGCTTTAGACTACTTTAAAATCTATAAGGCCGAAGTTGAAAATCAACTAGAGAGAAAGATCAAGCGTCTTAGGTCGGATCGTGGTGGTGAGTATTTTCCCAAAATATTTGATGAATTCTGTCAGGAACACGGAATTATTCATGAGAGGACGCCTCCCTACTCGCCCCAATCAAATGGGGTTGCCGAGAGGAAAAACCGCACGCTGACTGACTTGGTGAATTCCATGTTAGCCACTGCTGGTTTATCAAAGGCATGGTGGGGGGAGGCTTTGTTGACTTCATGTCATGTCCTGAATAGAGTTCCTAACAAGAATAAAGAAAAGACCCCTTATGAGGAGTGGGTTGGGAGAAAACCATCACTTTCGTATCTGCGTACTTGGGGGTGTTTGGCGAAGGTCAACATACCGATTCCCAAGAAATGCAAGCTCGGACCCAAGACAGTGGATTGTATCTTTCTAGGATATGCTCCACGGAGTGTAGGCTATAGATTTCTAGTGGTTAAATCTGAGGTACCTGATATGCATGTTGATACTATAATGGAATCTCGTGATGCAACATTCTTTGAGAATATTTTTCCTATGATAGATATGCATAGCATTGGTAGAACTTCTTCTGAAATACTTCCTGAATCTAGTGCATCTATTGATAATTCTGAACAACCACATGAGGAATTTCTTGAGAAGGGTGACGATGAATCTCTCACGAGGAGTAAGAGACAGAGGGTTGCAAAATCCTTTGGCAATGATTTCATCGTGTACCTTGTGGATGATACTCCCAGATCCATTACTGAGGCATATGCATCTCCTGATGCAGATGATTGGAAAGAAGCTGTCCAAAATGAGATGGACTCGATTCTTTCTAATGGAACTTGGGAATTATCAGAACGACCCTATGGTTGTAAACCTGTGGGATGTAAGTGGGTGTTCAAGAAGAAGCTAAGGCCTGATGGTACTATTGAGAAGTACAAGGCGCGTCTTGTAGCTAAGGGCTACACACAGAAAGAAGGCGAAGATTACTTCGACACCTATTCACCTGTCGCTAGACTGACCACCATTCAAGTACTACTATCCCTAGTTACAACTCATAAGATTTGTACTAATTCTCAGTTACAACATAGTTGCAACTCATTAAATTCTCAGTTACACCCTAACTGCAATTCATGTGGAATTTCCACTTTGCACGAATCACGAGGTAAATCGAACGGTGAAAGAGGCGACTGAGATCTAAGAAGTTCTCAGACGCCTGAGAACTAGCAAAACCGACTTAAATTTATCTGAATCTAGACATTATTTAGTATATAGGTTTATCTAAATTTTAATAAATCAAAGTCAATTAATATGAATCGGAGAAAGTACTTAATTGGAATTCAGAAGCTAGCAAGGCTCCATCACTTCCAGTTCCAGCCCCTGCAAGTTGCAAATGCATATGCCGGTGTGTGCTAGCGTACGCCGAGTTTGGAAGTTCGACAAGAGCGCGTGGAGCAGTGCCCGCAGCGCAGGCCATGGTGTTCCTCGAGAGCCGATGCGGTTCACGTGCCGCTGCCCATTTCGCGAAGCCAAGAAACCGGAGCCAGGCCATCGCACGAGGAGATATCGGCCGGAGCGCCGGCTCGTCCTGCTCCTGCCTCCCCGCCTCGGCCTCGTCCCTCCCATGTTTCCCTCGCCATAAACTTTATAAGTACCTTTGTTTACGCCAAACACTTTATACCTCTGTTTACGTGCCAGGCACAAATATAGCTACCCGAGCAAACAAGGATTTTTTTTCTTCTGACGAAACGGATTAGCTAGGCTTTTCTTTTCGAATGAACGGATTAGCTAGTTTTATGTAGAGTATCATATATTTTTCTTGGCGAAAAGTTCCACCAATCTTTTCATAATCATCCATAGAAATATAAAGAACCCTAATACTTTCTCCGGTTTAAAATATAAGATATTTTAGGTTTATAAAGAAAATGTATCTAGACTTATTTTAGTCTGTAGATTCACTTCAAATTCGAATGAATCTACGTACTAAAATAAGTCTAGATACATTTTTTTTTCACAAAACTAAAACATCGTATATTTTGAAACGGAGGGAGTAGTACTAAAAATTGCAAATAGATCAACCTAGCAACAGATACTGGCATGAGCTGAAAGCGCACGACCATCCTCACCCCTCTATTACAAGAGTCGGGAAAAACTTGTTGTAATATATAAACATAAAGTCCTTGTTCTAAGAAGCTAAAGGACCAGCACGCTAAAGCAGCAACATCGTCAAAGATAAGACCCGTAGATTGGGAGACTCGAATCTAAAACCACGCCGACGAACACAAAAAAAAACAACTGAATCCCGTGAGATCCGCCGAGCACACAACTTCACCTGCCCTCCGCTGACGCTAGACACATCACCAGAGCGAGGATACATCAGGAAGGACCTGATTTTGAATTTAGTAAGTAGTCACCGCCTCACCATTTCAAAAAAGAAGACACTGAAACAGAAGCTAAAGAAGAAGAAAAAGGCTCCCGCGGGTAAGGGGTCGTGGTCCGCAACAGGTACCAGACCATTTTGTTTCAAAATATTTTCAAAGCGACCCTTGAGTATTATAACGTCGGAATATGTATGGGGATTGTTTGACACATATGATACACGTAGGATCACTCAATAGACTCTTTGGCACTACATTTCGCGGGAAACTTTTCATCGAACAAAAATGTTCAATGTTCTACCACTGTTTTATCAATGACACCAAACACAATTGGTGATTTGTACTAGTCAGTTAAATATGATAGAGTTGATATGACATTGTGGTCTTATGTTAGGGGTTGTTTGGTTTAGAGGATGTCATTTAGGGGATGAGGATATCCCCAACCAGCTAGTTAGGGGTAGCCATTTTTTCTGTTTGGCTAAAGTGGGATGAAAAGTGGCTAGGGATAGCCAGTCAAAAAGTAAAAGGGTGAACGAACAAGAAAACACTTCAGAGGAGCTATCCAAAAGTGGTTGAGCTTATCCAGTTTTTTTGTGGGATATGCACAACCACCATTTTAAGCCAAAGTGGTTATCCATATCCCCTCACCCTCTAAACCAAACACTGGATAACCACAAAAAAAAGTGGATACCCCTTATTGCAATTCTGATGTCTCTTAAATTGTGCGGTTAGAAGCAGATAGAATGATTAACCCGTTATGTTGGAAGAGTGATCCCTTAGCTTTATTCTTAGGGAAGATAAATCCTCTATTGTATAGATACAATTATATTACGACACCACAAGATGATATGGAAAGATATATATAGGGACTCGTTAAATGAGTTTCTTATTCAACAAATCATTTCTATTGGTAATTCATGTGCCGTTAAAGTTTTGTTTTCGCTATAGACTTCTGGCTATGTGATGACCAGCATGCACCCCACCTGTTCTTTCTCCTGGCTACATGTCTGCGACACCCTCAACCTCGAACAAAAGCACCCTCTTAATGCTTCCTTTTGTCATCTTCAAACTAGTTGGGTGGTCAGCGCATTTCGTTGATATATGTAATGTAAACGTTGCTTGTGCAAATTCGATTTTAAACAAATGATCTACCATTTCATACTGTTACCGTACATGTTTGACTACTTTTTTTTTTTTTTGAGAAAACACTAATTTCACTTGACCTATCATTCCGTTTCTATATAGATGAATGTTTCTTATGGAACAGTACTTTTTTTTTAGGAAATGCCACTACGGCTAGTTTTATTAATGAAAGATTGCCGGATGAAGTACTTTTATTTTAGTACAGTAGTTTAATTCCTCGAATCATTTGCCCTATCGCCATTTGTACTATCCTGCCCGTACATGCATTCTTTGGTGACTGCAGATGCAATTTCCTCATGGTGTGGGCCAACTCAGGCCAAATATTCTTGCTAATGCCCAGCCCATATATCCATGAATGTGCGTTGCTCGGCCAGCTCAAAACTTTTTTTTCATGCATGTCGATTCATTTTTCATTTTCTCTAGTTTTAAACTCCTTCTGTCTCAAAGGCTCAAAGCTGTCACGCAACTGCATTGTTGCTTGTGCTTCTCTGCAGGTGAACCTCAACCTCACACAACGAATCCACGTTGAACCTCTGCTCATCTTCTCAATTCTGTTCATCTGATTGTGCCTCATGTGGTCATGACGGCAAACCATAACTGATACATTGTGCCATGGTGGATGGAGATGCTGGCGCTTACCGATTCTCGTCGTGAACAGCTCGACGTGGCGGTTCTCCCATGGGCCTACACTACGAAGGGGTATGAGTATGAAACCCTTCCTACGCTCTCATACTCACTTCTTATCCGCTTACTTGGTAATGCATGTAGCTTTATAAATAGATTGATGTTAGAGCATTTTATTATCATAGAATATTGAACATGCAAGTCCAATCATGATTGGAAAGCAATGTTGTTAGTTAAACGATTCAAATACGCTGGACAATAGCGTCAACGGCTTTGGGAGATAGCCTCGTGGCCCCATCCCATCTTATTTTGTAGGGTTCATAGCATGGAAAACAAAAAAAAATCTACCGCATGAACACACACAAGCCAAGATCTATCTACTAGATTGTAACAACGAGTCGATAGATTACTCACCCTCGAAGATTCCAAAGCGGTCAACAAGAGAAGATTCTCGTGGGTGATGTAGTCGTTCACTTGCCGATCTGAAGATCGCGTAGACGATCCTTCTGGCGCCGTGTTCCGGCAGTGCTCCCGCAGTCGGTCACACGTTCGGTACTCGATGCAGACCTTCCTCTCCCTTATTCCAGCAGGCAACAGAGGTTGTAGCTCTCTCCTCGTGACGACGTGGTGTCGGAGTTTAGAGGGGAGATCCCGCAGGGCTTCGCCTTAAGCCGGAGCAGGTAGGTGGAGTAGAACGATTCCTCGGTGACTAGGGTCTAGAGGCCGAGGGGAAAAGGTGGGGCCGGCGGCGGCTAGGGCGGCGGCGGCTTGGGTGGGGCTAGGGTTTGTGGTGTAGGCTTGAGGGGCAGCCCCATCCCCTCTATTTATGAGAGGGAGGGGCGGCTAGGGGAGGGTAAGGTCGAATCCTCCCCGAACTCCCTCTCCTCCTTGGCTGGCGGTGGAGGGAGAGGAGGTTTCCTCTCCTCCCTCCATCAGGAACCATTGTCCTAGTTTGACTATTCAAACTTGTCTTTTGACTTTCAATTTTGGAGTTTGATTTTCTCTTTTAAATGCCCAGCCAAGTGACCTAGGACATGATGCAATCATTTCACTTTTTCATGACATATTTATGTACCCTTCCCCTTCCGGATCGGTGAACCTTCTAGACCCTTCTAGATCATTCTGGTGAAAACACCGGAATCATTACCGAACCTCGGAATTGGACTTTCGACTCTTATTCTCCAGATATCCTCGTGATATCCCGGATCCCATCCGAGACTCCGAACAACATTCGTTCTTCTTACTCACATTCCATATCTACTAAACAACATCGAATCCTTAAGTGTGTCTCCATACGGTTCATGAATTATGCATACATGACCGAGACTCTTCTCCGATCAATAACCAATAGAGGTATCTGGAAATTCATATGGCTCCCACATATTTCTATGATTACTTTGTGATCGAATGAACCATTTACATGCGATACCAATTTCCCTTTGTCTCGTGATATTTTACTTATCCGAGATCTGATCGTCGGTATCTCTGCATACCTAGTTTAATCTCGTTACCGATAAGTACTCTTTACTCGTTCCTGTGATATGTGATCCCTTATGAGCTAGTCACATGCTTGCAAGCTAATTGGATGACATTCCACTGAGAGGGCCCAGAGTATATCTATCCGTCATATGGATGGACAAATCCCACTCTTGATTGATGTGCCATCTTTATAACCACCCAGTTACGAAGTGGTGTTTGATGTCATCAAACCATCCATCTGGTAATGGTGATTAGCATGATCTCATGGTCGAAGGAATTAGGTTACTATGTATTTGAAAGATTATGGCAAACGAACTATTTAAATGACTGGATCTTTATGTTATTCTTATCTATAGGATTATGTCCATCACACCATTCTCCTAATGATATGATCTTGTTGTTAATAACATCTCAATATTCATGATCAGGAAACCATGATCATCTGTTAACCAACAAGCTAGTATTATAAAGACTCTTTAATAGGTACTCTAATAAGTTTACAAATCACATAAGTATTAATGTTTCCGGTTAATACAATTATAGCATTCATCAATAAAAGGGAATCCAACAAAATTTCAATCAAGAGAAATGCATTCATCAATGAATGTATCTTTAAATTTAAACACTTGGAAAAGTTAAACCAAAACCCTAAAACCCTAATGAAGAAAATCAATTCCAAGATCTCTCTAAGACTATGGATTTGATCCATATAAAAATTTAGCAACAAACATTTATAAATGATCAAAAATGATAAATAAAAGTATTATAAAACCATAGAAATTGGTTTCACTTAATTTGGAACCATGGATAAAAACTTATGAAATTAATAAGTTAAAAGGAATTAATTTCTAAAGCTAGTAGAGCCCCTATCAAAGATCCATACTAAATCTTGAGAAAAAATAATCCTAAAGAGATTTAAAAAGGATAAACAAATATTAAATAAAGTTATACAAATTGGAATCACCAATTTTGGATCTATAAATAAAAAAATATGGATTTTATAAGGCAAAGGAAGAAAATAAATAAATAAGGAATATTTAAAAGCCAAATTAAATCTTGAATCAAATCCATATCAAATGAAATAAAGATAATCCAAATAAAGGGATAAAGATTATTCCAATAAAATCATATGGATAAAACAATATTCTAAATTATATTTAAATAGGGACAAAATCCCTAAAGTAAATGATTAATTAAATCATGAGAAAAATAATAAATGGGAAACTACCAAAGTGGATTAAAAATTTATATAATTAACTTAAAAGAATTATTTGAATAAAATTTATATGGGATAAAGCCATATTTGATTTTATTTGAATAAAGACAATTGCCCAATTTAAATGATTAATAAATCATATTAAAATATTTTAAATAACAATTCAAGTGAATTATTTGCACTATGGAATAAATAAAAACCTAAATAAAAAGGTTTGACAAAAAATAGAATTCAAATAAGAGTTGAAAATATAATTAAAATCTTATTTGAATAAAGGCAAGTGCCTATTATAAATAAATAATAAACCATAATTGAATAAAAGAATTATTCCAAAATGGTCTTTAAAATACAATAATAAACAGTATTAAAAGCTTGCTGAAAGTTTGGTAAAGATCTGAATTCAAATGGTGTTTGAATTATCTGAACAAAAATCAAAACAGAATTCAGAAAATAAAAAGGAAAAAGAAACATGAAGAAAAAAATAGAAAACAAACCAGTCCCAGTCCAACCCAACTAGCCCATCTTCCCCTCTCTCCCCGAACCGTTTTCTGTCACTCACGTCTGAACCCACTCAGCCACTAGCAGCAGGGACCCACTGAACCCCTTTCTCTCTCGCTGACAACGCTGTCCCACTATGCCACCTCATCATCGTCTACCCCGCGACGACCACGCCCCTTCTCCCTCCTAGCCGTTTCTGGCAAATTTAACGCGGTTGAATTCACTTAAACACGCCAGTAATTCTGCCATGCGACCTTGCCCTCTTAAACGCCTCGCCCTCCTCTCTCTTTCCCCTCTCACGCCATGCCCAGTGAGCCACCAGGCTGCGCTAATTTTCGCTCGCATTCCCTCTACTCCGACGAGCTCATCGTCGAATTCCGACGACGGTAGACCCCCCACTGCCCCTGACTCACCCGAGCCTGCTCCCCATCTCCGTACGAATCTACCAGCATCCCTAGATAGCTCGCGTGCGCTTCGAATCGTCGGCAAGGACAACGCCGTCTCGCCACCGACGGCTAGCTCAACTCCGGCGAGCTACTGACACCAACCCCGAGCGCCCCTCGTGTTCTGGTGAGTATCCCTACAACCCTCTATACCGTGCGCATCCTCCTGACGCCTTCCCTCGCTCGCTTGCATCCCAGGCACTCGTCTTCGACCACGACAGTGCGTTCTCGAGCCAGTGAGCAACTCCGGCGAGGAATTATCATCGTCCTCGTGCGCCCCTTCGCCAACCACGAACACGTTGAGCATTGTCATCTTCCTGAGAATCTGGTGAGCTACTCCTCCCTCTCCCGTGCTTCCTAAATCGTCGGCAACGCCACCGCCAGAGCGCCGCTGCTGCACAGTCGCCGCTAGCGCCGCCCATCTCTGGTCACTCGCTTATCAGCCGTTAGATTTAGATCGCAAGGCTAGGAATAGATGACTTAAGCAAACCGTTATGTTCGATCTGTGCCGCACGATCTACTTTAAATCCAACGCACCACACTGACCGATCCGTGCGAAACGGTATGCACCAATAAGATTGCACCACGTGGCCCTGCCTGCTGATTTAAATAGAAATTTGATCTATTAGATGATAGGATTTGTAAATTTCATAACTTTTGATCCACATGTCCAAAATTTGTAAACTTTATATCAATGGAATCAGAAAAAGAGTACTTTGCAACCATGCCCTTTGTTTAATGATTTGTTTCTATAAAATTGATTGTTTTTGCAGAAACATGTGTAGGCCTATTTTGATTATAAAAGTTATTCTAAAAATGTTTTTAGGGTAAAATCTTTTGTAAATAGTTTGTTTTGAACCTACTGACCATAAAAACCAACTTTTAGATATAAAAACATATTTTGTGATACTAGGGAATAAAACTTTGAATAAAAGCATTTCTAGTTAAATAAAAATATTGATTATGGATTAAAAATGTGTTTTGAGTAAAACCTTTGGAAAATGATTTGATTTAAAACTCTCTGACCCTAAGCACTAAGTTTTAGATTTAAAAATGTATTTGATTAAACCCTAGAGAATTATTACTTTGAGTAAAAGCATTTCTAGAAAATTAAAGTGTTGCTTTGATTCAAAAATGGTTTTAAGTGAAACCTTTTGTGAATGGAATTGTTTTAAAACACTTTTGACCATAAACACTAACATGTTGTGTTTAAAAATATATTTGACAAACACTAGAGATTATTACTTTGATTTAAATGATTTCTAGCAAAAAAAAATGATTTAAAGTGGCCATTTTCACTAACTTGATCAATGGTTTTGCCACATTTATAAATGACCAATAGGTGTTTTATAATGTTTATAGCCTATTAGAAACCACTTTTCCAAATAAAACAATCTTTTGCATGCTTGCATGCATTGTTTTGTTTTCTTTATTTTATGTGGTGAATTGTTTGAATACTAGATTGAATTTGTGCCTTGATTGAATTATAGTGAAATTTGAAGAGTGTGACAGTTGAAAGATCAAGGAGTGAACTTATATTCTCTACCAAAAAGGCAAGTGGTGCTTCATACTTTTGTCCCATTATTTTCACTATGCATTAGTGATATTTCTAAGTAGGACTTGCATGGAATTTTTACTAAGTATGCTATGCCTTGGGAAATCCTAGTAGTTGATGCCTTAGTAGAATTTTCCTAAGTTAAGATTCCTACTACCATCATGCTTAGCTTAGCTAATAGAAAACAAGGGTGGATTATATTCATGTTATGAGATATTTCTAAGTCTATGTTGTGTTTTGTTTAATAAAACAACTATGTGAATGAATCACCTGGGTGGAATGGAAAGAATGGGGTTTGTGTTGAGTGGTTACATAGGGCCCCATATTTATGGCCTACCCTAGTGTATCTCACTTGTGGAAAGCCACCCAGGAACAAAGAGATTTGAGATGTCAACTGTTGAGAAGCTTCAAGTGCAGCCACTTGGCAATATGGGCTCTGCCTAGATCATATAGGTTGCAATAACTTAGCCAAATGGACAGTTGGTGGTAGGGGTGATAGGTTTGGGAACGCGTCCATTATGGTCTAAGGGAAGGCTTCTGAAAGATCTTGTCTCGATGCATGTCGAGTCTTGTGGGGAAAGTGCACCACCTCTCGAGAGAGTAAAATCTAAGTACTTAGTCGTGTCCCCGGCAATGGACAATTTGAGCATCAAGACATGGAAGCTATCAAGAATCTCCTCATCCCAATTTCTAAGTTAAAAACTTGTGGTTGAACAAGGGTTAAAGGATCACCAATTTCTATTGGTAGATGCCTTGGGTGATTTTGACAAACAAAAACTTAGTGTTTTCAAATGATAAGGAAAATATATTTTGAGAAAAGCAAGCCTAAGCTCCACTTAGCCAAATGCATATAGATGATAGACTCCACTATACTATCATAGTATCACTTGCCAATACAATTCAAATGTATTGACCCTTGTGGCTGTAACTTATTATGTTGCAGGTTTGTTTGATGTTAGTGAGGTGTGTTGAATAGGATTACAAGTCTATAACCAACATAATTGCCTGTGGCACTTTGAAGATGAAGGACTCCATGCTATATAGTTATTTCTGCTGCATTGTAATGAGATAGCCAAGTGAGCTATGTAAGATGTAATGAATTATTTTATTACTGGTTATAAAGTTGTATTATGACCTTTGTTTCTTGATATTACATCTTAACTATGGATGCTAGCTATTGATCCAGGGACTAGCATTGTAAACACAGGGATCTCTACCTTATTAAAGGTTGGGACCTCTACACTCTGTTTCACCTCCTCCACCTTGCGAGGATAAAATTTTACAACTAGGGAACAATGAACATTATCCAACCATAGAATTGTCAGGCAAAGTTAGGACAACTGAAAGGATCGTATGGGCACCTAGAGGGGGGGGGTGAATAGGTGCTACTTCAAATTTTACTCTTTTTCAAATTAGGGTTTGACAAGAAAGGTAAATTCTCTAGAATATGCAACTATGATGAATTTACCTATATGTCAACCAAGCACAAGCTAACACAACACTAAGCAAGAACAAGTAAGTAAAGTGCGGTAAATGATAGAAGTAACCAAAGGAGTGGACGCGGAGACACAAGGATTTGTTTCCCGTAGTTCCTTCCTTTTGAGGGGAAGTACGTCTACGTTTGGAGAGGGGGTGGTTTCAAACCACCAATGCCACGAGAGGCCTCCCTTATTCTTCGATGAATCTCACCCCAACGGGCTCGATTCACCTTCCACTATATCGGAAACCTTCGAAGTGGAAGCCGACACCTTTATAACAAGTTCGGGGCGCACATCCACAACTTAATTGGAGGCTCCCAAATGCAAGCAAGGTGTCAAGACAAATCAAAGACAAGCTTGTAAGAACCAAATCAAAGTTAGGGTTTCCAAAGAAACACTAGAGCTTGGGGGCCCTCAAGTGAATGAGGCGGAAATGAAGATCTCTCTTGGTGAAGATGTAGATCAAGGCCTCCTTCTTCGATTCTCCAAAGATCAATGACTTTGGATGGTTGGATGAAGAGATCTTGTAGATTTGGTGGCTCTAATGGGGTTGGTGTTCTTGAGCAGCTCGAGCGACTGGAGGAAGAAGATAAGGGTCCCCTTTTATAGGCAGCCCCCTCCAAGAACCGTTTTCTGACCGTTGTAGAAAAGTCAGACCGGAGACTCCGGTCTACAGACCGGAGACTCCGGACTGAACCAACACCGGAGACTTCGGAGTATCCTCCGGAGCAGGCTCTGGACCCCTAGACAGAATGTCCCAGCCAGATCCTAGGAGGCACCACCGGAGCCAGAACCGGAAACTCCGGACCACACCGGAGACTCCGGTCTTGGCAGACCGGAGACTCCGGTCTGGAGTTTCCAGAACAGTGCCACATGAGTGTGGTCTTTTCCCAAGAGTGAGGGTGTTGTTCATTTATCATAATACCAACCTGTGGACAATGACAAACAGTAAAATGATCTACTTGTTGTTAACGAACACCAAAAGTGATTATGACAATAAAATGCCCTTTCAATCTCCCCCTTTTTGGTGTTCGATGACAACAAGTGATTTGCATGGAATAACATATATATATATATATATATATATATATATATATATATATATATATATATATGGGACTCCCCCTGACTATGTGCAACAAGATAATTAAGTAAATCATGCAGGATAGATAGTATCAATGGTAGCACACATAAATCTGACATGAGTTACAATAGATGGTGCACACAAGCACATAGTCATAGTCACACACATGAATAGCAAATGACACACATAAAGTTCAAGTTCGATATGGCAAATAAAAGGCAAATAAAGACAGATAGTCGCAAATCCCAAATCCCATGCCCATGCAAACCGATGAGAATATCTTCTCCCCCTTTGGCATCGAACGCCGAAAAAGGGAAAAGACCTACACTAGCGCCCCCAACTGCTCAGTAGTCATCGTCATCCTCGTCATCCTCAGCATCCTCATCCTCCTCATGGTCATCATCATCCTGATCATAGTCATCATCGTCTTCAGGGACAGTAGGCCCTTTGCCGTGAGGGCGAGAAGAGGAAGAACCCTGGTACCCGAACCCGGAGGTGACATCAGCAAACGTCTTCCAATCCACCAAACTATCCTGTTGGTCATTCCATGCCCCAAATGAGAGTGTATGATCAGACTCTGTGGACTGCTGAGCCCCATGCTCATCATTGTATTCATCCTCACCTTCCTCAGCACCCTGTTCCTTGATCTCTTTGAGGAGCTTCTCAATGCGGCGGTTGCTTTGGTAGGATGCATGCTGCTGCTTGCGGATGTCGACATTCATGCAACAAAGGGTCCTCTCCCAAAAGCTGGCCTTCTTGACCCGCTCATGCACATAGTCTCGAGTCATAGTAGGCATAGGGGCATTGGAGGCATTCTTCCTCCGAACCCTAGGTGGGGAGGGATCTCTCTCCGTCTCAATCTCCTCATCATCATCCCCATAGTGACGCCTCGGAGCAGGCCCCATACGCCCCTTATGCTGCAGTGAGACCAGAGTGTGCTCAGTGAGGTGTGGTGGTATGCCATATGGAGAATCATGCTCCTGGGAGTTGATGAGCCTCATAACCAAGGGTGCATATGGAGGCGACTTCTTGTAGAGAATGGCATGGAACATCTCCTCGAAAATAAAGTCCATCACGTCAATAGGTGCAGCATCTGCCTCAGGTCCAGCATTGAAGGTCCGGTGAGTATGGTACAGGAGGTTGACAAGCCCACCCCTAATTGCATCATCATTTCCAGCACTTGGTGCAATAGTGTGACGGAAGATCCTCAGCATAAGGTTGTAGAGGGTATTGAGTCCCTTGGAACCCCCACAACACCATCATCATAAAGAGGTGCCAGCTTCAACTTGTTCTCACCCAAAGCAGCTAAGTGCATGCGCAGCCCCACAGGAGTGGATACTCCATGAAAGGTCTCAAAGATGACGTTGGCAAAGTCATGAAATGTAGCCGTGCAGCGAGTGGTGCCGGACATCCACACCATGGTCCGGTCAAGATCAGACCCAAACACAACTGTGGCATAGAACTGCTGTACAAGGTGGACATTGTAGTCTTCACGCAGCTCCATCAAGTTGTAGAGACCCAGCTTCTCACAGATCCACAGGGCATCATTGAAGTAAGGGCTCTGGCGCATCTGCTCAGCACTCATGAACTTCTGAGGGCAGACAGTTGATTTGGTGAGTACACCATACACATCCTTCGTGAACACAGCCTGTTCTTTCCTCCAGTAACGAGGGTCCTCACTGGTACGAGGGAGTGCATAGAAATCTGTTTTTCTCAGCTCACGGTACTCCTCTTTAGACATTTTGGCTAAGGACTAAAGGTTGTCATACTTGGCCCTCTTGGCATGGTCCTCCCGTTCAGCCCTCTCCTGATCCCTCTTCATGTAAGCTGCATCACGTGCCCGTTGTTTCCGGTTGGACGGAGGCACGATAAACTGACCCTGAGCTTCACCATAGCGAGGATTGCCCCTTTGGGACTTGGCCTTGGTACGACGAGGACGACTAGAACCATCACCTGTGAACAGCAGTGAGGGAGATAGCATGGAGATGAGTATATATGTCCCAATAATGCAGTACAAGAACTTTGATGCATTTCTGGACTATTTTGATTCACCCAACACCGGAGTCTCTACACCTTATACCGGAGTCTCCAGCTCAGACCGGAGTCTCCGGTCCTGGGGACCGGAGTCTCCGGACCTAAGTCCGGAGTCTCCGGTCGGGAGGCTCGGGCATGAGATGGGAAGATGCTGGTGAGGGTGAATCTAGTAGATCGGGCAATGCAACAAGGCTAAAGTAATGGAGTGCACGCAAACAAGTGATTCCAATGGACAAATCAGCAACAATCCTCAAAAACACATCTAGAGATGAACCCTAGGAGAAAAAATAGAGGAGAGGTACCGGATCTGTCCATGGGATCAATTCCTCCAGTGGGAATGACCCAATGGGGGAGAGGGGAAGGTTGGCCGGCGGCACGGCGGATCCCGGGGGCTTCTTGACCTCCGGGGAGGAGTTTTGGGAGAGGAGGCGACGGGTTTGGAGGTAGGGGACGGGGTGAAGAATGAGGAACTGCTGTACCAGTTCACCCCGCACCCCCTTCTTTAAGTGACAGAAACCGTCTGGACCGGAGACTCCGGTCTACACCGGAGACTCCGGCCTACACCGGAGACTCCGGTGTACATACACCGGAGACTCCGGTCCTCCTCGACCAAAAATGCCAGGAGAAGTGTCTGGGGACATATATGAGAGATAGATGGTTTTTAAGATAGGGATAGGGCTTGGGTTGAGACATCAAACTGTGAAGAACCAACAAGAGCCATAGGAATTCACAAAAATATTCAGAAAAGCTCCAAGAGACTAGAATCAAGCAAATGACAAACATGAATAAGTACCAACCTCTCAAATGAGAGAGGGCGGTGGCCCAGGCCACCATATTTGAGTATACTTGGCTTGGCACCACGAAGATATATCTTGGGTCCATTACCAAAACTCATCAATAAGCTCACATATCACTAAATGATATTAAGAGGAATGATTTTGATTGCTTTGGGCATAATGGGGGGAGGGATGGTCCAATCAATTAGGACCGCACTCCCCCTATATCCATGCCTACACCTAAACCAAATATGAGTTGAAACATAGGTGAGAGTGCAAGAAAATCAAGTCAAGCTCTTGAATCTATGACATTTAGTTCATTCCTCAAGTAGCAAAACCTTTCTTCATCAAGTGGCTTCGTGAAGATATCGGCAAGTTGATCTTTGGTTGATACATATGATAGATCAATATCACCTCGAGCAACATGATCTCTAATGAAGTGATGTCGAATCTCAATATGCTTTGTCCTTGTGTGATCCACGGGGTTATAAGCAATCTTGTTGGCACTTTCATTGTCACATAGAAGAGGCACTTTGTCACAATGGACACCGTATTCCTTTAAAGTTTGCCTCATCCATAGCAATTGGGTGCAAGCACTAGCAGCTGCCACATACTCGGCTTCGGCGGTGGAGAGAGATATACAATTTTAATTCTTGGAAGACCAACATACCAAGGACCTACCAAGGAATTGGCAAGCCCCGGATGTTGATTTTCTATCATCCTTGTCCCCTGCCCAATCCGAATCCGTGTATCCACAAAGAGCAAATGTTGAGCCTCGAGGATACCAAAGACCATAAAATGGGGTATGAACTAAATATCGAAAGATTCTCTAGACTGCCATTAAATGGCTTTCCTTAGGAGCCACTTGATATCTTGCACACGCACCTACACTCAACACAATATCGGGTCTAGATGCACAAAGGTAAAGTAAAGAACCAATCATGGACCGGTATACCTTTTGATCCACATCTTTACCATTTGGATTTTGTTCTAGATGAGTCTTTGTAGCCATGGGAGTAGGAGCTCCATTTAAATCTTGCATTTTGAATCTCTTGAGCATATCTTGAGTATACTTGGGTTGATTGAAGAATGTCCCTCCTCTAACTTGCTTGATCTCAAAGCCAAGAAATACTCTCAACTCTCCCATCAAAGACATCCGGAACCTACTAGTCATAAGCTTTGAGAATTCATCATTAAAAGCTTTGTTAGATGAGCCAAAGATAATATCATCAACATATATTTGGCATACAAAAATCTCCCCATTGACCTTCTTAGTAAAAAGAGTGGGATCGATTTTTCCAACCTCAAATCCACGGTCAAACAATAACTCTCTAAGGTGCTCATACTACGTGCGTGGGGCTTGCTTGAGCCCATAGAGCACCTTATCAAGTTTGTAGACATGGTTTGGGAAGTTGGGGTCCTCAAATCCCGGGGGTTGCTTAACATATACCAATTCATTTAATGGGCCATAAAGAAATGCACTTTCTACATCCATTTGTTGTAACTTGAAGTTATGATGTGCCGCATAAGCAAGAAGGATACGGATGGACTCAAGGCGAGCCACGGGTGCATAAGTTTCTCCATAGTCAATGCCTTCAATTTGAGAAAACCCTTGTGCAACCAATCTAGCCTTGTTTCTTACTATGATTCCATGCTCATCTTGCTTGTTCTTAAATATCCACTTTGTTACAATAACATTGCGGCAATCCTTTGGCTTTTCCACTAACTTCCATACTTTGTTTCTCTCAAAGTTGTTGAGTTCTTTGTGCATAGCTTCTAACCAATCCGAATCTTCAAGAGCTTCCCACACTTTCTTTGGTTCAATCATGGAGATGTGTGCTTGGTGTTCACTGAACCTCTTCAATTGTGCTCTTGTGGAAATACCTTTCCTTAGATCACCAACTACATTTTGTAGAGAGTGATCTCTTAATTCCAACATTCTTTCCTTTCTAGCTTCGCGACGAGCGTGGATCTCCGTGTTGTTTCTTGGGGGACCCTCTTCATCATTTTGATCCTCGTCTTGACCATTAACTTGACCTTGATCATCATTGGAATCATCCTCTTCATCTAGAGGCAAATATTGACCTTGGTCATGATCAAGTGCTCTTCTAGCATAAATTTGAGCTTGCTTCAAAGCAGTTTGTACGAATCTTCCTTGAGCAATTGCCTTGGCACCACTTGATACCCGGGCGAAAGAATCAAGCTCCCCTTGACTAGAGTTGTCACTATGATCATCGTGTTGAGGGTCTACATCTTGTCTTTGGCTTGAGTCATTATCCTCCTCGGTGGATGGAGCTTGTTGATGTTGTGAAGATGAGGGATCCACTTGAGTGGAGCATAGTTCTTCTCGATCTACCATAAGGAGTTCCTCAATGGGGCGAATATATCCCACACCCATTCTTCCTATGGCATCCTGAGGCATTTCAGCATCTGCATCACAAGCATCAACACGCCCCCCTTGGGGACCATCATATTCTTCGAAGGTCACACTACAAGATTCTATGACGGCTCCGGAGAGCTTATCATAGATTCTATAAGTGTGAGATTCGAGACCATAGACAACAAAAATACCCTCTAATGCTTTAGACTCGAATTTGGACAAACGAACATCTTTTATGAGATAGAAACACTTACAACCAAACACCCGGAAGTAAGATATGTTGGGCTTGTTACTGGTAAGTATTTCATATGGAGTCTTGTTGATTTCTTTGTGGAGGTAGAGCCGGTTTGAAGCATGACATGCGGTGGAGATGGCTTCAGCCCAAAAGTTATATGGATATTTAAACTCCGCCAACATGGTCCTAGCCATCTCAATAAGAGCCCGGTTCTTCCTTTCGGCCACACCATTTTGTTGAGGGGTGTATGTAGCGGAATATTGATGTTTAATCCCCTCATCACTAAGAAAATCATTCAAGGTGTAGTTCTTGAACTCGGTGCCGTTGTCACTTATAATGATCAACACGGGAACATTGTATTGCCTTTGGACCAAATTGATGAAGTCGATGAAGGTCTTTTGAGTCTCACTCTTCAACTTGAAGAAATAAACCCAAGAGTATCTTGAAAAGTCATCAACAATCACCAAGCAATATTTCTTCCCACCAAGACTTGCATGAGATGGAGGACCAAAGAGGTCCACGTGGAGGAGCTCCAAGATCTTGGTGGACTTGATGCGGTTCTTAGGCTTGTGAGGAGCATCATGCATTTTCCCTAGAACACATGCCCTGCAAACACGTTCTTTGGCAAAGGAAACATTTTCTTTTAGTCCAACAATATGGCCCTCCTTATGGAGACTTTGCAAAGTTCTCATATTGACATGGGCTACTTGGCGATGCAATAGCCAACCCACATCGGCCTTTCCGAATAAGCACATCGGACCTGTAGTGGTTTGCTCCGAAAATTCCACCACATACAAGTCATGTTCGACGTACCCAACGAAAGCGACCTTGAGAGACTTGCTCCACAAGAGGACCACAATATCAACATCAATAAACACGGCAAAGCCCATCTTTCCAAGAGCAAGGACCGAAAGTAAATTGTATCCAAGGGTCTCAACAAGCATGACGTTCACGAGTGTAATGTCTTGAGCAACCACAACCTTGCTGAAACCCATTACCTTAGACTTGGATTTGTCGGCATATGTCATGGTGATTTGATCATCATTTGGCTTTAACTCCTTGACAATAGACGAGCTTCCGGTCATATGACTTGTGCAACCACTATCAATCACCCACTTTGACCCTCACTACAAGGAATGTGTCAAACTATGACCTTTTGGTAGTGACCGTGTATGAAATCGTAATAAATTTATGACGATTCTAGACTACATGGTCATGGGCTATTCGGGAGGGTCGAAACCTAGCAAAATCATGACGATTTTTTCTCAGAAACGTCGTAATTGCATAAGATAAAATCGTCATAGTGCTAGGAAGTTCAAGATATAAGACGAAGGAAATTCCAGCCGTTGGATGCAAACATGATGGATGGAGGAGATGGTGATCTGTGGAACACTAGCCGTGGATCGATGACCTGGCACACCACCGGTGGATGACCTGGCTATAGGCACGAGAAGAACCCATACCTAGTGAACCTCCGCCATCCACCTCCAAGCGCTGCATCCTCTCCTTCGTCATTCCTGTACGCCCCAACCTCCGCCGCCAGGCTAGATCTCGGCCAAATCCGGCTACTCACTGCCTCGCCATCCACCTCCCCCGAATCCCCATCGTCTATGCGAGAGGCGCGTCGTCCCCCCTTGCCCGCCACCGCCTTCCCCTCACGTCCTTCCGTTCGATCCGTTCTAGGGTTTCCCGCCGCTAGCCATGGCGATCCTCGGGGAGCTCGGCACCCAGGTGCTCATCCCCGTCGCCGGAGTCATCGGCATCGTCTTCGCCGTCGCGCAGTGGGTCATCGTCTCCAAGGTCAAGGTCACGCCGGGCGCCGCCAACGCCTCGGGGGCCGGCAAGAACGGCTACGGGGACTACCTCATCGAGGAGGAGGAGGGCCTCAACGACCACAACGTCGTCGTCAAGTGCGCCGAGATCTAGACCGCAATCTTTGAAGGTGAGCTTCGTGACACCTCTTCTGTCTCTCCTTCTCAGATCTGCGCCGGCCGCCCGTAGATCCGCGCGTTTCCTGGCCGTACGGAGCGGCTCCTTCTTACCCGGGTATTATTTAGAAACTAGAATCTCGTCCAGCTCGGTGGTCAATGGCTCAGGTATTATTTACGAAACCTTGCGAAACCTTTGCATGAGTTCTTGCTGCAGGTCTTTCGAATAAGACATCGGATTTAGGTACCAGATTAGTTTGTGTTTGTTTAACAACTTTGTTTTTTGATGATTTATTATCTGGATAAGTCTAATGTGATTTAGTTAGTTGTATATACATCAAAACACATGTAATCCATCTGCTTGTGGTCTACTTATATGGTTCACTGATAAGTAATTATAATCTGTGTTGGTACTTTCAATAATCATGAGGAACCCATGCTGCTATGTGCACAAAGTAATCTGATATTGTTTAAACATGCTTACACTACTTAAAACATGCACTCTCATAACAGTACCCATGTTGTCATGAATATTTGTCAATGCCTCAGATTATTTTGTTAGTAGTAGTACTACTAGTTCATGTATAGCCATATAGGTATAAAATATGTATATACCTCGATTCTCTTATGCATACACCTATTCTAGGAACTGATCTGTGTTGAGTGCTTATTGACATTCGGTTTTTCCCATGACACCTTGCTGTTCCAGTGTTGGTGGTGCCCTCCAATGGTGTTCTGGTGGTGTTGGTGCCCTCCTGTGGTGTTCCAGTGGTGTCAAAAATTTGGTGAACAAGGGGTGTAGCTCATGATACTATGAACCAGCTATCGTTCTTAATGCATCTAGTGCTTTAATGTTGTTTTTCATATCAGGTCCATGTATGCATGGTTGTAGCTAGAAAGAAGGGGTGATAACTGTGAAATAATCGCACCTGTTTTATATCCTTTGGTGCAAAAGTGTTGTTATTATCTGTTCTTCTTTGCATGAAGGCATTAATTTGTTTGCTACGGTTGTGTTTATGGTAGAATAAATAATGCATCCACTCTACATGTTTGATCAGACCATGCTTGCATTAGTTTAGTCAGACCATATCAATCTTGATTTTTTCCCTTAAAATATTCTCTTGAGTATTATCAAGTAGTATCAATATGCATGACTATGAACATTGGAGAAGTAAATATTATATTCTAGTAACATACTTTCTGGTTCGAGTGTATTTGAGAAATAAATATTATTCTGGTAACATACCTTCTGCTTCTTGAGGTTTGTTTAGTTACCAACATGGTGCCTTTCATTCAATAAGATAGCTGCGGGTTATGTATGTATTTGTGTGAGTATATTTATTTCCAAAACCTTCTCATATCCCTCATTGATAATTATTCTCTCACCTACGGTTGCCATGAGATCATGATGCGTCATGTGGCCACCTAATTGTGCCTTGCTTTCCTTCTGGCAGTGCCATGTCTTGATGTTGCACACCCTCCTCCTCCATGGATGAAGGAGGTCGTCGCTTGCCTCTGTGTCGCCACCCCCGTCGACCAGCTCCCCCGCATCGACGCTCAGGTCGCGGCCCGCCTGCCCCCACTTGACGCTGTCGGCTGGGCCCTCGGACCCTCAGAGGGCGAGGAGCTCGACCTCTTCATGGTATCTATATGGCTCTCACACCTCTGCTCCTTTTCTGTTCTGCTCTGCGACTGGGTGCTGTAGAAGTTTGCTAGGGTCTACGGATGCTTGTTTGGTTTGAATGGCTAGAATAGAGAGAGAATGGGATAATTTTGTCTTAGTATGGGCATTATCTTATGTTGTTTAGTAATTTTCACCATGATGCTTCGTCAGAGAATAGTGGTCTAAATTTCAAACCTTTCTCGTATTGCAACAAGTCTGGAACTGCCAGGCCTATTCTAAATGCTAGATAAAGTAGATTTTCTTTTATGCCTAAGCTATGCTAAGGCCTGTTAAATGGTTAGCCCTAGTGCTATACTTTTTTCTAAGGAGAGTAGTGGAATTGTTGATCCATCATCACTTTAGAAGTTGCTGCTATTTTGACTTGAACTAGATTTTTCTGTTACTAAACAGTAGTAGTATAAATGCCTCATTAACAATATATATATTTTCATGGCCAGCTTCTTATCTCTAATGGTAGTTGCCTCACCTATCTTATTAGTGTGACTCATGTATTGCTTGTTCTGTTATCCTGCACTATTGGCAAGTACAGGTTGCAGGACTCGTAGAGCACCATCCACCCCATCCACACTTTCTCCACTTTCGAGGAATTCTCGAGGTAGCCATTTCCCCCTCTTTTCCTACCTACTGATGATACCGCCTGATTCCTTTCTTGAATCTTATTGGAGAGTGGCTTTGCTGTGATGTCTATGGTTTTATTTCTGTCGATGCCTAATGGTCTTATTGGACTGTGGCTTCCCCGACGTCACTGCAGATTCCCCGATGTCCAATTAGTATACATGTTATGTGACCATGCTAGTTGATCTTTACTAGCAGTGCATATGCGAGAACATTAGTTGTTCCTTGGCTTGTACATGTTAGGATTATGTTATTATTATTCATGTGCATTAAGAAACTAGTTATTCCTTTCTCTCAAGTCACATATTGCACATATTTAACAATATAGCTGTGCAGCAAACCTTTTCTGTCCATGTCTTGAATTATGATTTCTGCTAAGTATGAAAAGGATAGCTAATATTCTTCTGAAACTTCCTAGGACTATGCTTGTTTACGGATGAGTTAACATGTAATATCCTAGTTGGTTTTATTTGTACTACTAATTTTCCTTGAGTTGAAACCATATTGGCATAACATTATATTGGTTTTCATACCCTCAAATTAGGATATGCTTCTCAGAAAATGTCGGTAGAATAAGATAATGAAGCCACCCATTATCATTACTGTCGCATCCCCCACCCTCACCGTCTCCATCGCCGTGGTTTGGTTCAGATAAGTATTCGATCTCTCCCACTCCCTTATAGTCCTTGTTAATTCACCCAAGTGAGTTGATAGCTCAAAGTTATAGTTTGATAATCAATTGATGATGATTGGTAGCTCCTGTTTTCGATATGATCTGATCTGACCTGGGCTGGGTATATGACCATGCACGTTTGTGTGTTTGATATAGTATTCCCTTCTTTTTCTAATAGAAGGGAATAGATTACTATGCAGCGTATTTTCCTCTTTTGCTACTGGTTTATGTATAGATAGCAATATAGGCTTAGGCCATGTATAATAATTTCCATTTCTGTGATCAATTTGGTATCCCAAATCCTCAATTTCTTCTATATCATGACAGTACAGATCTACGGAAGAATCCACTACTTTGATTAGTCATTCTGTCCTTGACCTGTTTGTTTTGGATCTTTGTTGTGGCAGGACTCTAGAATCATCAGTGATGCCGTACACTGGTGGTTGCCACTTTCCAAGGATGACTTTGGCTACTCTAAGACCTACCCGCAACAGGCCTTATGCACCTACATGTTCTCCTTGTTCTATATGGACATCATCTTCTTCAGGTGGGGTAAAATTCAAGTCTGGTAGCACCATACTGATCTGATTTCTGTTGCTCCTCTTTGTTCGGGTATGTGGTTGCTGCTGCTGTGATTTCTAGGAAGTTTCATTTCTGGATTCAGGATGCTTCTGTACTGAGAAACCAAGAGCATTGTTAGTGCAATATGTCCAAAATAGAGAACCATCTATACTATGTTGATTTTAATTGATGGTAGTGCCAAACTTAATATGTCTGAGTTGTGCCATACTTATATTGGGTTCATGCTGGATGTACCTAACTTGAGTTGGATGTCCTAATAATTATAAAATTAGGAACCACCATTTGTTTTCTAGCTCTGTATCCTGATAATTATAAATATTGTTTACCTGTGCACCATGCCCTCAATTTATGGTCCATCGAGTGATTGTGATGTCTAAGTATATGCATGGTATTGCCTTTTGCTCTTGGACAGTGTGAACATTTAGCAAAAAAGAACTTCACTTTACTATAGAAAGTGGGTTCGTCCATGCTGACAGTAGAGTTTCATTCATTACTGATGACTATGTTCATTACAGCTCTTGCATAATTTGTGCAGATGCTTGGTGAGAGCTTGTAACCACTTTTTGATCAGCTGGAGAATGATCGTGCTGCTAAGGTTTTACTCGAATTCTTCTTGATGTGGACTAGACAGGTTCTTCATCTTATCGAGTCGTTTGATGCTCCGAAGGCCAAGGTGATAGAAGCTATGTAGCACTTCTCAGTTGTGCCTAGCAGCAGGCTAATACCCCAACTCATCGGCTAGCCGCTATCTCACTGAGTGATCCATTTGTACCTTCTTAGTCGGAGCGTGTCCTCTCTGCTATCTGTATATGCTTGGTGTTTGAAATGCATCTTATACGTGTTGATTATCGACAGATGAGACTTATATTTGATTAAATGTTGTGATTGTAATTTGAATTCGTTTTGGATTATTTGTTTTGCTTGTCCGATGTACTAGTGAACTAGATCATATTTGGGCTCTAAACAGGCCTTGACCATAAATATTCTAATTCTGAACAGTGTACAATTTCAGAAAATAAAGGCTAAAAAAGGAAAAAGAAATGGACCGTGTACAGGTCGAAGCCCAAATCTTAAAAGGACCGAAAATGGCCAAACCCAATAATTAAACGGATTATAAAAGCCCTAGGCCTAAAAGAAAAAGAGCATCGAAAAGGCTAAGGCCCAGTTAATAAAAGGCTAAAATTATTGGGCTTGGCCCATATAGACCTTCAAAATGGACCGGGCTGATTCTTTGCCACGTCGGATTGTCCACGTAGGATCTGACCTGGCGAGGCCAATTTGCCCGTGACGATATTGGATCGTCGTAACGGTTATGACGATCCAATATCGTCATAGACAGTTATGACGATTTCATCAAAATCGCCGTTATAGTTCATTTGCGACGCCCAGCTTTTGACGATCTCAAAATCGTCATAGAATCGTCATAAACAGACTACTATGACGATTTTGTGACAAAAATGGAGGGTCATATATAGCCAGATTCCTTGTAGTGCCTCCGGAAGCATAAGTCTACAAAAGATCAAGCTAATTTTTAGGTACCCATTTTTCAATGGGTCCTCTTTTGTTAGCAACAAGGGTCTTGGGAACCCAAATAGACCAAGCAATATACCCATCATAAGGGCCAACATATTGCGCATACACATCACCATAATAATCACGCATTAGAACATAGTGAGGGTTAGCACTTCCCGCAAAGTCATCATGAGACATAGTTTTACCACTTGTGGTCTTACTATCCACAATGGTCTTGTTGGTCTCTTGTGCGGGCTTGGCCTTCTTCTTCTTGTTGTTATTCTTCTTCTTAGTATTGGAGACAAAACCAATGCCCCCTTTATCACCACTAGGCCTTTGCTTGCTCAAAAGATCATCAATGGACTTGTTGCCTTGTGGAAATGTGGCATTAGCAAGCTCCCCCTTCAACCTAGCATTCTCTTCAAGAATAGTTGTACTACTAGATGGAATGAAGTTACTAGGTGAAGGAATATTGGCCAATTGAGTTTGAAGCATTTCATGGGACTTTGTGAGTGACAAGAGTTCACTCTCCAAAGCCTTGTGGGCCTTATTAAGCAACCTAAAGTCCTCGGCAAGTTTTTCATGAACCACACCAAACTCAATCTTATCCTTTTTAGCCCTTTTGTATTTAGAAATAGCATGATCACGCTCTTTGATGAGTTTGTTAACAATAATTTCATTGGCCTCATCAATCCCTTCAAGTTTTAATTCAAGTGACAACCTAGTTTCTTGTTCTTCTTCTAGAGCATTGTTTAAAGCCTCTAGCTCAATCAAGTGTTCATGCCTAAGTTTACATCTTACATCTAGAAGCTCTTGAGTATGTGAAAGTTGATCTAGGATGTTTCCAAAATGTAACTTAGCATCTCCTTCTAGGTTAGTCATAAACTCATCAAAGGCAATTAATTCCTTTTTAACATCAAGAGACATCTCATCATCAATTTCATCATTATCTAAGGGAGTAGAGCGGGATGATGAGGATACCTCCGTTCCTCTTGACATAAGGCAAGTGACGTTCTTGGTGGGAGAGTTATCATTTGGAGAATCGAAGAGTGAGAATGTCGGAGTAGAAGTGGTGGCTAAAGCAGCCACACCATGAGAAGTTTCCTCTTCCTCATTTTCATCATCTTCATTGTCGGAGGAGTATTCTTCATGAGTGATCAAGACAATTTCTCCCGACTTCTTGTTGATGGGATTCTTCTTGATGAAAGGTTTCTTGTAAGGTGCCTTGAGCGTCTTATTCAACACAAGTTTACCACCATGATCTTCTCTCTTCTCATAGGGGCAACTTGCCACAAAGTGATAGCGGTCACCACAATTGAAGCAAGTTCTCAACCTAGTGGTATTCTCTCTTTTCCCATTTGGGTTGCTTCTCCGTTGCATTTCCATCTTGGCCTTGGCGGGGTTCTTCCAAAAGTTCTTTGCATAGAAGGCCATATATTGACCATGAGCAATCTTGACTTCATCGGGATGGTCCATGCAGAGGCCTTCATCACTATCATCTTCATCCCCATGGCCACAACTTTGGCTTTCAACGGAACATTGACAACATTGCTCATACCAAGGGCACGAGCACGAGAATCTTTGGCATTCTTGGCGGCTACTTTGAAGGAGGCCATCTCTTGCATAACTTCATTTGAGGTCATGAGATGGTAGTTGTGTCTTCCTTGTAGGCTCTTCAAGTCGGTGGGCTCAAAAGGCATGAGTGCACTCACATATTTCCTTTTTATCCATGCATCATCCACATGTGAGGCACCCACATTTCTAAAAGCGGTGGCAGTGGTCTTGAGCCTTCGGTACATGTCTTCGTGATCTTCACCTTCTTTCATGTAGAAGCCTTCGGCTTCATTGCTTAGAGCATCATATCGGTTCCTCCTCATACTCTCATTTCCAACAAACAATACAGTGAGGGCATCCCAAGCTTCCTTGGCAATGCTAAAGTGCTCAATGTGTGGATAATCCTTTGTCCCCAATCCTTGTTGAATCATATGCAAAGCAGTGGCATTGAGTTGACTATTGACAAACTCTCTTCTTGTCAAGTTGTTTGGATCCCTAATAAAGAGTCCATGCTCGATGACGTTCCATAGTTCAATGCAAGAGCTGCGCACATGAGTTCTCATTAGTGATTGCCATTGAGCAAAAGTAGCAGATTCTTCAAGCTTAGGTGGGTCACCTCTATTGTACACATGAGGGTGAGGGATTGGAGGGTCGGGAGAGTACCATGAATCACGGTGCTCACCCTTCCCACCATCATTGTGTGTGGAGGAATTAACGTTGTCTACTTTACCCCCCACCATCATACCCTCGGGGGATACCGAAGTATTCCCTTTGGGTACAATGGATGGTAGATCCTCTTGAGGAGATGGGGGTGATGAGCCATCTTCTTGACTTCGATGACCAAGGAAGAGCTCAATCTTGTTTCCAAGTTTCTGAGATCTTCCATGGTCACCGTGGTCGGCTCACTACCACCATCCCCTTCTTGGCTACCCATATTCTCTTAGGCGGTAAAGCCCAAATAAAGAGCCGAGGCTCTGATACCAATTGAAAGAATCATATGGGCACCTAGAGGGGGGGTGAATAGGTGATACTTCAAATTTTACTCTTTTTAAAATTAGGGTTTGACAAGAAAGGTGAATTCTCTAGAATATGCAACTATGGTGAATTTACCTATATGTAAACCAAACACAAGCTAACACAACACTAAGCAAGAACAAGTAAGTAAAGTGCGGTAAAGGATAGAAGTAACCAAAGGAGTGGACGCGGAGACACAAGGATTTGTTTCCCGTAGTTCCTTCCTTTTGAGGGGAAGTACGCCTACGTTTGGAGAGGGGGTGGTTTCAAACCACCAACGCCACGAGAGGCCTCCCTTATTCTTCGATGAATCTCACCCCAACGGGCTCGATTCACCTTCCACTATATCGGCAACCTTCGAGGTGGAAGCCGACACCTTTACAACAAGTTCGGGGCACACATCCACAACTTAATTGGAGGCTCCCAAATGCAAGCAAGCTGTCAAGACAAATCAAAGACAAGATTGTAAGAACCAAATCAAAGTTAGGGTTTCCAAAGAAACACTAGAGCTTGGGGGCCCTCATGTGAATGAGGGGGAAATGAAGATCTCTCTTGGTGAAGATGTAGATCAGGGCCTCCTCCTTCGATTCTCCAAAGATCAATGACTTTGGATGGTTGGATGAAGAGATCTTGTAGATTTGGTGGTTCTAATGGGGTTGGTGTTCTTGAGCAGCTCGAGCGATTGGAGGAAGAAGATAAGGGTCCCCTTTTATAGGCAGCCCCCTCCACGAACCGTTTTCTAACCGTTGTAGAAAAGTCAGACCGGAGACTCCGGTCTACACCGGAGACTCCAGCCAATCTCCGGACCAGCCTCCGGACCGCCCATCTGAATGACCCATCCGTTTCATGACTCAACAAGACCGGAGACTACGGTCTATCAACACCGGAGACTCCGGAGTATCCTCCGGAGCAGGCTCCGGACCCCCAGACAGAATGTCCCAGCCAGATCCTGGGAGGCACCACCGGAGCCAGAACTGGAAACTCCGGACCACATCGGAGACTCCGGTCTTGGCAGACTGGAGACTCCGGTCTGGAGTTTCCAGAATAGTGCCACATGAGTGTGGTCTTTTCCCAAGAGTGAGGGTGTTGTTCATTTATCATAATACCAACTTGTGGACAATGACAAACAGAAAAATGATCTACTTGTTGTTAACGAACACCAAAAGTGATTATGACAATAAAATGCCCTTTCAACAACTAATAGTTCCAAGGAGAGATCCGATTTCAACTAGCATAAGAACAAGATATGAACGAACAACCCATAATTGCAACGTGATCATAAGGAGTATAGGGAGTTCTCTGCCAATTTATTTTTCTCATATTTTCCCTAGCTAGAAAAAACAACAATTTGCAACATTCATCCACATAAAAAATTGAATCATAGAGAAAATCTAGTAAATATAGTATAATTCTATATTTCCATTTACAATAGTTAAAAAATATTTAGCGCAAAGGGTGTGCTCATAGATCAGATATAGTAAAACACGTACTCTAAAATTGTATGCCACATGAAATCCCACCCTCCCACCTACCCTCTCTCTATGTCGAATCGTGCTCTCGATCCCATCGTCACCGCCGTCCATCCCATTCCATCCGCGCGCTAGCCACAAATTAGTGCTTTTTTACCTCATAATTGCTAAACTGCATCACCCGCGCTTCTCCCCCAACTCCGGTCACGCCGTATAGGACATCGCTCAGCCAACACACGCAAGCTCGAGGAGGACGCAAGCTCGAGGAGGAAGCTGATCAGCATGAAGTGGCAACATCGGGCCTCAATGGAATCGTTTTGTACTGAGGAGCATGAGGCGGGTTGAAACAATGGTAGTTGGGCCTCTAGGACATACTCGAGGATACGACCATGGGGAGATCTTGGCATGAGCCTCGGTGGTGGAAGATACAAACAAAAACGATGGAGAAGGTGGTGAGGTCATGTGAGGTGAAATTCTCCTCCTACCTACATTTGTTATGGTCTCCGACTTACTGGGAAATTTCCCCTATTGTAAATTTGCGTAACAACATGTTATTTTTATGGTACAAGCGCTTACAGTATCGGCTGAAGTGTTTGTTATCAATGTATCATAATTATAGCAGTTTTTATGGCATTGAAAGGGCATAGATGTTGTCTAGAGGGAAGGTGAATACGCAACTTAACCAATTACGATTTTAGATTTAATAAATGCAGAATAAAACTAGTATTTAATTTATAAAGCACAAAACCTTAATAAGAGCTAGGGTATGGGAATAATCATGGAACACGGATATGATAATGTATCCCGAAGTTCACACCATTATGGGTGCTACTCTCTGTTGGAGCACTGCAGAGGCACAAGGCTCCAAAACACCATAATGAAGAAAACATGCCCTAGAGACAAATAATAATGTAGATTATTATCATATTTCATGAAGTTTATGATTAAATTTTATATCATGTTATAACTGTATTGAATGGAAATATCAATACACGTGTGATATACAAACATCTAGTAGTTTCCAGTGAAACTCTAGTCACTGGTGCATTGGTCAATAGATGATCAAGGTTTCCTAATCATGTTAGTGCATCGACGTCAATTGATAATGAAGTCATCTCATTGAAGAATGAGATGGTGAACTTACTCTATCTAAAGCATTGTAACATGATCATGTTACAAGTTCAAGTTGCGATGATTAGGAAACATAGTGTCTTGACCATGAGACCATATCTAATCACTATCTTCCGAGAATGCTTTAATGGTATCTAACATCACTCGGTGGAACGATGATCATAAGGGTGTCATTAGGTATCTGGAGGAACATGTAGAGGCGTATGCGTCAAGAGCGGAATTTGTCCATCCGCGTGACGGAAGATACTCTGGGCCCACTCGGATGAGTTATATCCATATGCTGTGCAACATGTGACTAGGTCACGGGGATATCACTTATCGAATCAAGTAAAGTAGCTATTGTTGGTAACGAGGTTGAACCAGACATGGTGAGATCGTTGATCAAGACTTGGACAGTAAAAGTATCACAAAGACAAAAGAAATAAGTCACAACGTTAATGGTTTAACAACACGTTTCATGGAATGCACAGGTGGTCATCATGGGCATCCAGGTCCCGCTGATGATCATTGGTCAGAGAGGAGTCTTGACCATGCATGTCTAGAGTGTTTCTGAACCGTTGGGTAGCACGCTTAAGGGTTTGACGAAGCTTAGAGATCTTTATTGGCATAGTCAGAATCACAGAAGAAAAGAGAGAGCGAGAAATCAGAAGTGTTCTGGAGAGATCCGAAGGTGTCTGGAGAAAGAATGAAGGAAAGGGACCGAAAGGAGTTCCGGATAAATGAAAATTTATAATATATATTTATTATATGTTAATTGTGAATTAATATATTTTAAATAAATATTTAAATAAGATTTATAAAGGTGTCTTTCTTATTTGGCTAAAACTCCGAAGGGATTTGACCTAAAAAAAACCCACAAGAAAAGGCAGAAAAACTGCAAAAAGAGGCTCGTTTGACCAGCCCACGTGGGCGGTATGTAATACACACCGTGCGGGGAGGTAGCAGCTACGAGCTACCGCCACGGACGGCTCAACCCCGACCCAAAGGGAGATCGTCGGGGAGCCATGCGTGCTGGGCTAGCTAGCGGGCCGCACTGCAGGCCCACCTGGCCGGCGCTTCTTCCCGCCCGGGCGCTGGCGCGCATGCGCTCGTGCAGTTGGTCGGCCCACCCGGGCCAGGCGCCTGCCGCCGCCCGCAGCTGGGCCGCGGGGTGGACAGGTTGGCCCACACGGCCGACACTGCCTCTCCTGCCGCTATTGCAGCTGGGCCGCGCTAGGAACTGCGGCCCACCCTGCTGGCAGCTCGGAAATTGCCCTTTTTCTTTGGTTTTTAGTCCCACATGAGACACCTAAAAGGGAGGGAACCCCTCCCTCCACCTATAAATAGAGGTGCCCATAGGAGGATTAAAATACACAATAAAATAAGAAAAAGCATGTGGTTGCCTATATCTTCTCTCTCTCTTGTGACTATGGTCCCCTTGTCAGGGCTGTACTAGAGAGGTGTTCTGAAAGGACATTTATTGTCCTACTCAGTTTTGGTGTTCGTTAACAACTTGAGGACCCTTTTTACCGTGTGCTAATGGTGTCATATTAATCTACTGAAAAGTGAAAAGTCCACGGCAGTTGGAATTTTCCCTAGCTGAAACAAAATCTTCATGGAAGGTTCAGACCGGAATCTCCGGTGTGCAAAGATCGGAGTTTCTGGTGTTCCCAGAACCAAAGTTTTGGCACAAGTCTCCAGTGTGTATTGGAGCAGATGCCCCGGGCCAGTCTGTATAGGGGTACGGAGACAGACCGGAATTTGTCCGGAGTCTCCGGTGTAAACTCTCAGGCCAGAATCTCCGATGTGGAAAGACCGGAGTTTCCGGTGTTCCCTGAAGCGGAGTTTCGGGTCAAGTCTCTGGTGTGATCATCAAAAACATATTCGGGACAGTTTGTATAGGGGTCCGGAGATCTTCCAGAGATGGGCCGAAATATCCGATGTGAAAAGCTATCAGATTAGAATCTCTGGTCTCTAGACCAGAGTCTCTAGTGTGGAATTTCCCCAATGAGCAGAAAACGTCCAGAGCTGCGTGGGCCTATAAACAGGGGACTTCATCCCCTACCTCAAGATACTCGTTTTCAGAAAATAAAAACACCCAAAGTACAGCCACCAAATCAACAAGATCTCCCCCTCCAACCACCCAAAGTCCCCGATCTTTGGAGAATCGAAGGACGAGGCCTTGATCTACATCTTCACCAAAAGAGATCTTAATTTCCCCCTCATTCACTTGAGGGCCCCTTGCTCTAGTGTTTCATTGTAAACCCTAGTTCTTAATTTGGTTATTACAAGCTTGTCTTTGATTGTTGTGACAGTTTGCTTGCATTTGGGAGCCTCCAATTCAGTTGTGTATGTGTGCCTCGAACTTGTTGTAAAGGTGCCGGTTTCCATCTTGAAGGTTACCGATATAGTGGAAGAGTGAATCGATCCCCTTGGGGTGAGGTTTGATACGTCCAAAACATATCTACTTTCTCGAACACTTTGCTATTGTTTCTTCTCTAAACTTGTGTGATTTGGATACAACTAACACGGACTGACGCTGTTTTCAGCAGAATTTCCTTGGTGACTTGTTTTTGTGCAGAAAATGAACTATCAGGAAAAATCCCGAAAAATATGCCAAAAATTATAGTTCACCAGAAGATCCACGAAGCCAGAAGAAGAGATGGAGATGAGGCCTGGGGGGCCCACACCCACCCCAGGCGCGAGCCCACCACTGGTCGCGACTGGAGGGGGTGCAGCCACCCCAGGCACCCCCTCGGCCTCCCTCTGCGCCTATAAGTTGCCTTTCGACCTAAAAAACGAGGGGGATTCGATAGTTTTCCAGAAATAGTTCCGCTCCACCGCCGCCACCAGAAACCAAGATTCGGATCCAAAAACTCCGTTCTGGCACCCTGCCAGGACGGGGAATTTGGAGAGGATCATCGCCATCGTCATCACCAACGCATCTCCATCAACCACGGATGTTTCCCTCATCCATGAGTGAGTAATCCCCCGCTGTAGGCTTGGGGATGGTAGGGATTGGATGAGTTCTATCATGTAATCGAATAAGATCTGTTAGGGCATAGTGCCTAGTATCTCTATTAGTGCTATTTGACTTTGTTGCAACTTGTTGTGTTTAATGCTTGTCACTAGGGCCCGAGTGCCATGATCTCAGATCTGAACTTATTATTGAATCATTATGATAGTATTGTTTGTGATCTTACCTGCAAGTTGTGTATACATATCATTGTTCGGATCCAAAGGCCCCAAAGTGACAATAATTGGGACAACCGGAGGGGATGGATGTGGTGTGAGGATCACATGTGTTCACGGAGTTTTAATGCTTTGTTCCGGTGCTCTGTTAAAAGGATCACCTTAATTGCCAGTAGTTCCCTAGAGGCCCGGCTGCCACGGGCTGGCTGGACAGAAGAGGTTGTGCAAGTTCTCATTGCGAGCACGTATGACTATATTTGGAGCACATGCCTAGGATTGTTTAGTACTTGGATGCTTGTTATTATATATCTGCAATGTCCTAGATCTTGAAGTTACATGTTTAGACTCGTCCATGCAACGCCCGTCCATCCATCCCTATGCCTACCGCACTCGAATCCTACTGTTACCGTTATTGTTACTATTGCTCCTGTTTCACTGTTGTTGTTGCTGTTGCTTTGTTGTTGCTACTACGAAACTATTGCTACTGATAAACTTCTATGAGGAAGAACTATTTCCAGGTGCAGCTGAACTAACAACTCAGTTGTTAAGGCTTGCAAGTATTCTTTGGCTCCCTTTGTGTCGAATCAATAAATTGGGTAATACTACTCGCGAAGACTATTGCGATCCCCTATACTTGTGGGTCATCAATACTATTTTCTGGCGCCGTTGTCGGGGAGCATAGCTTTATTTGTAAGTTCACTTGGATCTATTATTATTCACTGCTACTCCTTTCATCATGGGGAAGTCTCGTGATGGAAAATTCCCTATTTTACCATCCACTACAAGAAGAGGTACAGTCCTAAACACCTCTGCTGCTCTTGATTCACCGTCTGTTATAAGTAAGCTTGTTACACCACCACCACATACTCATGCTACACACACTGCTACTACTGCCGAGTCTAAAACTGCTTTTGATACTCATGATGTTACTTCTACTATGCTTGATGCGAGTGGTTCATTAGGTCCTTTTCTAGATGCTACTATGGCTAGTCTAGGAAATATCGAAACTCCTAGTGAAGACAATGTTACACCTGTTAGCTCACCTGAGGCTAGTGAAAGTTATGATATTAATGATGGTTACATTGAGTTCACTAATGATTTTGTTGAAGAGTGCCGAAACACACATAGTACTAGTGCTATTAAGAGTCTCCTGGCTAGACGTACTATTATGCCTAAGTTCTCCTCTGATCCTAAGTTTTCCACTTCTACCATAGATATTAAAGATGAAGACTATGATTTCTCTCTTGATTTATATTATATAGATATTGTTGATAAAGAACCTTTTTGTGGTACTAAAAATGAGAGTGTTGTGGCTCATATGAATGAGCTTTCTACTATGAGTGCTTTATTTTCTGATGATTTTAAGATGCACAAGTACTTTGTTGCTAAGATCTTCCCTTTTTCACTAAAAGGAGAAGCTAGGGATTGGTTTAATAGATTAACTCCTGGTTCCATTGATAGCCCTGATTGCTTGATTGCTTCTTTCTTCCAGAAATATTTTCCTCCCAGTGCTAGACATGCTGCTTTGTAGAGACTTTTTGATTTTAAACAGGGAGAACAAGAGAAATTACCTGAGTCATGGACAAGGTTCTGTGCCTTGATTCATGCACATCCTGGATGTCCATTACCTAAGAATGAGATTTTTGATACTTATTATAATGGACTAACTGATGATTCTAGGACCTACCTAGATAGCTTTGCTGATTGTGTTTTCAGGAAAAGGACTCCTACAGATGCTGAAGAATTAATGACTAAGATAAGCAAGAATTATGATGATTGGACTTCAACTGAGCTGAATGCACCTGAGCCTATTACTCCTGAACCAGTTGTCCCTGAACCAATTCCAGCACCAACAACAAAGAAGAGGGGAGTTATTGCATTAAATGATGAAGTGATGAAGGAAGCTAAGAAGTGTCTAAAGGAGAAAGGTATTAGAGCTAAAGATGTGAAGAATCTACCTCCTATAGAAGAATTATGCAAGCAAATTCCCCACTCATCTACTATTGAGGTACACTCTCTCCAACACTTTGATGAAGAACTTCTAATAAGTTCAGAATCATTTATTGGAAAATTCTAGAGCTATACATGAGTTGAAAGATATTGTGGAAAGAACTTCTAATGACATTAAAATGCTTTGTAAACACTTTCAAATGGTTCAAACTCAACTTGATCAACTTGTTAAGGTACAAAAAGATATGCTAGTTAATACTTCAGTAGATAAACATGCTTATGGAATTAGAACTAGGAGTGGTATAGCTACTCAAGATCCTTTATATCCTGAAGGACACCCTAAAAGAATTGATCAGGATTCTCAACAAGGTGAAGATAGTGGTAGTCCTCGTAAGAGAAAGAAAAAGAAACATAAGATAGTTGAGGAACCACTTGAACCTGCTGTAGATCCTAATAGTATATTTGTCTCTAATGCTGAAACTGAGAGTGATAATGATAAAAACGAGTCTCCTCATAAGGAGGAAGGTGAGGAAGAACCTGAGAAGCACTCTAAGAACACTAGGTACATAAAGGAAGATTTTATTGCTAATAAACATGGTAAAGAGAGAAAAACTTGGGTGCAGATACCTATGCCTTTTCCAGGTAAGAAACACAAGTCAAAGGAGGAAGAACACTACAACAAGTTTTGTGAGTGGATGAAGCCTTTATTCTTGCAAATTCCTTTGACTGATGCTATTAAGTTGCCTCCTTATTCAAAGTATATGAAGGATATTGTCTCTAATAAAAGGAAGATTCCTAATGAGGAGATTTCTACTTTGCTTGCTAATTACTCCTTCAATGGTAAGGTTCCAAAGAAACTTGGTGATCTAGGTATACCAACTATTCCTTGCTCTATTAAGAATAATTATGTTAGAACTGCTTTATGTGATTTGGGAGCTGGAGTTAGTGTTATGCCTTTTTCTCTCTACAAGAGACTCCAGCTAGAAAAGTTGATACCAACTGATATTTCTTTGCAAATGGCTAATAATTCAACTACTATTCCTGTTGGTATATGTGAGGATGTTACTATTCAAGTTACTCATAATTGCATGGTCTTAACTGATTTTGTTGTGCTTGAAATGCCTGAAGATGATAATATGTCTATTATTCTTGGGAGACCTTTTCTTAATACTGCAGGTCCTGTCATCAATTGCAATCAAGGAAAAGTAACATTAAATATTAATGACAAAGAGCACACTGTCTATTTCCCCAAGAAGGTTGTTAAGAGATATTGCCTGAATTCCATTGAAAATATTGAGGGCATCATGGTTGGAGAAATATATTGTCCCATTCCTCAACAAAATTTTGAAACTATTATGATTGGGACCCTTGCTATCAAGTATGAGGTAACATAATCACCTTGTGGAATGCGAAGTTTTGTTTCATATAAGATTGTTTGGTAACAAGACTTGATCAACCTTGTTAACAAAAGGATTTTAACGAACAAAATAATGTTTCCACTATGGTTATACTTGCTTTCTTCTTCCTTTCTCCTTCGTAGTCTTTGCTTTAGCTTTAGTTTTGCTAGTTGTTTACTTGTTTGAGTTTTTTAGAGCTCCTGTAGTTTGGCTTTTGGTTTGCTTTTGCTTCTTCTAAAAAAACTGTTTCTGCGAGAAAATCAATTTTTATACCCTGAAAATTGGCCAAAAATAAAGTTTCCCAAAAAATCCCAGAAAATTCAAAATAATTTTTTCATCAAAAAAGGGGCATAGTGGCACCCGAGGTGACCCAGGGGGCCACCCTAGGCCACCACACCCCTGGTAGGCGTGGCCTACCAGGTGGCGGCGCCTGGGGGGTCTGGCTCACCTGGGCCCCTCCAGACTGCCTCCTCAAAGCCACCTTCTTTCTCTCTCCCAAAAAACACCGGAAAACTTGCTCAAGCTCGAGTTCTTGTTGTTCTTGCTCGCGATTTTCGATCTCCTTGTTCAGCCCATCTCAAGTGCTGATTTTTGGAGGGATTGTTCCTTGGTATGTGCCTCCTCCACTTGTCCAATTATATTTGTGATTGGTAGATTGTATATGGAGTATTTTACTGCTATAGGTGACAGGTTGTTTGAGATTGCATGCTTGTTCTTTGCTTAGAAACTTTGTGTTGATGCATGTGTAGTCCTCTAGCAAGTTCCTATAGTAGTTGCTCATCATTTATCAACTTAGAAATCACTTGGTTTGATGGTTGTTTAAAATTTCAGAATAGGGAAGTCATGGACCACCACACCTTTGGTGACATATTTGAGAGTGATGCACCTAGAAGGGCAAGGCTTCCAAGGTCATCTACCAGTACTAGACCCTCATACAACGAGGATCTCATCACTCCGTGATTTGGTGACGAGGGAGATGAAGGGGATGCGCACCCCTCCACCTTTCCTTGCCAAACTTTCTTACAAGCTATTGGGATTGTTAATGATTTTATGACGTTGGTGCAGAGGGCTGGACTAACAAGTTACATGCAGGATGAGAGTGCACAATATGCTTTGCTTACTAAAACATTTGTGGAGAGTTTCTCCTTTACTAATAGTATATTCAAGCCTTCTGTGTCTTTCAAAATTTAAGGTAGGGCTCATTCTATGACATTGAAGAAATTTTGCAAGGCCCTGGGACTTGGTACAACTGGGTCATCAAAGAATATTCAAGCTCTACCCGCCGATTTGTTAGAGCTTTACCGAGGAATAACCAATGATGATGACCGTAGAGCTCAACGAGGGAAGATAAAGAACATTCAACTTCCAGCCATCAGGTATTTTGCCTACTATCTTGCCACCAGTGTTCTTGGTAGGGAGAAAACTAGTAATATTTCCAACTATCAATTGGCCTTCTTAGTTGCTGCGCTCAACAATGAGGATAAGTATAATCGTGGTTCTCTCATTGCTCGTCGTCTAGCTGCTAAGGGACCCATTTATGGGGGAATTATTGCTACTCGTGTTGCTGCTGCCTTGAACATTGCTGTTGATCCACATGATATAGTTTTGGCTCCTCAGAGGATTGATCTTGCTGCCATGAAGGTGCACCACTTTGTCACCTCTAGCTCTACTCTTGAGAACTTGGTTTATAGAATGTTGTTTACTGACGGGGAAGAGAGAGAGAGAGAGAGAGAGAGAGAGAGATCCCTCTACCCCAAACCACTTTGCTCAGTATTTCTCAGGGACCTTGGTCACGCTCAAAGACGGAGATGGATGACAAGCTGCGCTCTATTAACTTCCACGGGCACTATCAGGAGGAAGCACCATCATACGACCCCCCTGCGTATTACACAGGGAAGGCCTCGAGCTCATACCAGGACGAGGGAGCTTCCTCGGCATACTACGGAGATGCATCTACTTGGGCACCATGTGATTGATCCCCACTTAGGCCAAAAGCCTAAGCTTGGGGGAGGTATACCGACGTCACACTCATCTATATATCTTGTTCGGTCGGTTCTTTGTACATCCATTGTTTCTCTTTCTTTTTGGTTTTTGTTGCTTCTTTCTAAAAACCCAAAAAAACCAAAAATATTTTTGTTGTTTCTCTTGGTTTGTTTCTTTGCTTTGGTTTGCCGTAAAATAAAAATCCAAAAATATTTTGCTTTGTTTGGTTTTTCTTTGTTTTCTTGTTTATAAAAAAATCGAAAACACCAAAAATATTTGTTGTTCTTCTTTGGTTTTGTGAGTTCTTTGCAGGGTTCAGCCGTCCTTAGTGGATTTTTGTTTTCATGTTAATTATTCAAGTCACTCAAGTGAAGGGCAATAATGAAGATTAAGACAACTCGAGGTGTGGTAAGAGGCTGGTAACGAACTCTATTTGTTTCATTTTTGTACATATACTCATCATTGTGAGCATGCTTAGCCTGTTTGTGTAAGGTGTATGTCATTATGGATGCTTAGTAGTTCTTGCTTGTCTATGATTAGCTCCATCTTTTTAATAGTTTGTAGCATGTCATATGAATGTTTGCTTGCATTGTTTTATTCATACTTTGGTATGATATTGTGGTATCCTCCTCTGACTGTTCATGTGAATCGACTTGGCACATGCTCACGCATGCATATGACTAATCAATAGTCAGTAAGCCTCGATGATTTATTTTGCCTCAGAGTTCTTGTATCACTTTGATGCCATAGTTAGTCATGTTTTGTTGCAAGCATGATTATGACAACTATTACTCTCTCATTTGTCGCTCCCTCTCTATTGCTAGCCTTCACTTGCACTGAGTATGTGCTCTACCTGTGCTTCCAACTCCTCAAAACCAATATCGCCGGTTGTGTCCACCACACCTACCTATTAGCATCATTTGCTATTTCAGTGCATATTCCATATGTCGTGTTTTCTTCCAAAATAAAATGTTTGTCTATTTTGAGAAAGTTAGTTAGTAAAGCTCTCACAAACTTGATGGCACACTTTATTCCTTGCGCTTAATAATTCTTAACCATTGTGACTAGTCCATGAAAGTTATATGCTTGCTAATTATATATTGGGAGTCAGTAGAACCGTGTTGTCACGGGGAACGCTTTCAACAATTTTTAGAGATCTCATCCAGTTGATTCCTTGCTCTTTTGTTTACGGATGTCGATGATGTGAAATAAAAGGGGAGGTTGTGAGTTCATGGAGTTTATACATTGTGTTAGAGAAACGCATGGGCCGCTAGCCTAAGCCATGCTTAATCATGGTGGAAACTTGCAGCATCACCATAATGAGCATCTATGAAGCATCCTCAATAAAAAGCTATGCATATGGTAAATAAAAAGATTGCTGAGATGCTCATTGTCTGCTTGCCTTGTCATTTTGGTTATGGGAAAGATCCTGTACCATGTGCAAGGGGTACCCCGTTGGCGGTTCTCGATGATATGCATGTATTTACAATGACAAGAACTTTCAGGTGACCAAAGTTGAGTAGCAAGCAAAGCGACCCTCGTACTCAAGGGACTTGGGATTTGCAGTCTATGGTCTGCCAAGCATATGATTCAGAGTGGACCTCACTTCTATCTTAACCACATGAAGATGCCTATTGTCAACGCCCGAATTTTTAATCCCAGATGCCTGTTATGCCATACATCGCAATCCCAGGATTACCATTTTTGCGAGACATAACAGATTTGGATATCACAGTATATCATCCATTACAAACCATACATAAGGTCTTACACAAATAAGGATCTCATGATCCAGTTCTTAATACAATTCAAGCTGCGGAATAATGTAATAGCAACGATAGCGTAGGCGAAGCTCCATCTTCGGGGTCACAGGCAATGCTGACGATGGGAGATGATCCTAGTTGACGTAACCTTCCTGCGGTCCGTCATCCTGATACTCCTCTTCATAGTCTGGCCACGGGAATAGACAGGGACAAAGCCATGAGTACTCTTTAAGTACTCGCAAACTAATACTAATAAGTTAAGGTGGTTTTTGTAGTAGGATACTAAGCTCTAGGGTTGTTTTGCAAAAATCCAGATTTACCTCTACTAAGTTCATAAGCAAATAAATCTAGTTGAAAATTTTATAACACCTAAGTGGGAACTTGAATTTCATATCACAACTCTGTTGTGGTCAAGTCAAAGTCACAATTCATTTCATAAGTCATTTTTAAAACATCTGACGGGGGAACAGTATGGCCACTCCAACTGTCCATAACCGCGGACGCGGCTATTCGAATAGTTTGACACTCTACAGAGATTATACACTTTCACCACAACATTCGATACATCCGTTAGGAACAATCCTGAATTCACCATACTCAGTATGCGGATAATCAATCCTAACCTTTCAATTACACATCCTAGTATAGGCACCTCTCCTGTGAGTTTGGCCTCCCAACCATGACCAACTATCATCTTGGGTACTGCACAGGTGGACAATCTTCACAAGGTAGCCTCATCTCAGACCTTGGCCGCGAGGGAACCCATACTGAGGTATATAAATTTCCAGTCAAGCCATACCCAAATTTCGGATATTGTGGTTGTACGGTAAAATTGGAATGGTATCGCATCTAGACAACCATCAGTTTTATAAAGGGTTAAGGCTCATGCCTCAACATTTTCATCATCAAAGTCATCTGGTGTTCGGAAACACATGTCAAAACATTTCAGTAGAATGACTCATCATTCTAAGGTTTTCATAACCATTTTCACCAAGTATTCCCATCTAAAGTTGATCAAGTTTTTGAAGGGAATATGCCCTGAGAGGCAATAATAAAGTGTTTATTATGTGTATTCCAAGTATATGATAGATGTTTATTTTGCATGCTATAATTGTATTAATACGGAAACGTTAATACATGTGTGTTTAATAAACAAACAGAAAGTTCCTAGTTATGCCTCTCTCATAAACTAGCTCGTTGATTAACAAGATGATCAAGGTTTCCTGATCATGGACATTGGATGTTGTTAATAACGGGATCACAACATTAGTGTAATGATGTGATGAACACTCATCCGAAGTATAGCATTACGATCAAAGTCATTGAGTTTATATTGCTATAACAACTTACGAAGTGATCCTAATCCTTAGACCATGAGATCATGTCAATCACTAACACCGGAAGAGTTTCTTGATAACATCAAACGTCACACCGTAACAGGGTGATTATAAAGATGGATTCAGAACTAATAAAGTGTTATGTTGAGGCTCATGGATCAAGAGTGGAATTTGTTCATCCCGATGACGGATAGATATACTCTGGGCCCTCTCGGTGATATCACATTGATTAGCTTGCAAGCAAGTGATTTGATCACTAGAATGTTATATCACAGGAACGAGAAAAGAGTGCATGTCGGTAACGAGATCAAACTAGGTATGGAGATACCAATGATCGAATCTCGGACATGTAATATATCGTGAAACAAAGGGATTAAGATACTAGCGTAAAAGGTTCCGACGATCACAAGAAAGTCATCGTTGAATGTGTGGGAGTCAGTATGGGTCTCCAGATCCCGCTTCTGATTATTGATCTGAGAGGGGTCTCGATCATGTCCGCATTATTCACGAACCGTAGGGTGACACACTTAAGAGACACCGACATCCAATTGGAGCAAATGTTTCATGCCGAAAGAATGTACAAGCGCAGGAATTTATTTCACTAGATACCGAAACAGGTTTTCGGGTGAAATTGCATAAAGTGGTTATGCATGTGAAATAGAATTCTAGCAAGGGGTTATTTGTGAATGTTTGTCATTAAAGTAATTGACAAAATTCTGAATAAAATAAAAGAGTTTTATTTAATGAGAGCTTGCATTAAATTTGGTGGAAATTTAATGGGATTTTTGAGTGGACTTTTGAGTGGAGGGAATTTAAAGGAGTTTTGTGAGTGGAGTGTCCACCCACATGAAGAGGGGAGGGCAAGGGGGCAGCCCCCATGCGCCGGCCACCCCCTTGGGGTTCCCCCCCTCCTCCTATAAAAGGAGCCCCTCCTCCTCACTTGTCTCTCACACCTCCTCGTGAAGGATCTCTCTCCCCCTCTAGAATTTATTCCCCATGGTCTCGGACTAGCGAGATACATGTTCCCGGTGGCTATTCGGCAAGAAAGAGTTGTGCTTCCGCTGCATCGCTGGAGCGAGGAGGCGGAGGTTGCTCGGTGCCTAGAACGTGTGTGCGAGCACGGATGCGCTGCTGATTTGCGGCGCTAGGACTTCCTCTCGATCTTGAGATCGGCAAGAGATCGTCTACATCAACCACGAGTTGAACTCGTTAAGCTTTGTCGGTCTTCAAGGGTATGTTCTCTACGGATATACATCCGCCCGTTGTTTGTATCTAGTATATATAGATCTTGGTATATAGTTCACATCGTAGGAAATTTTTTGTTTTCTATGCTGCGAACCCAACAGTGGTATCAGAGCCGGATCTATGCGTAGATACTTTACACGGGTAGTACACATATGAGTATGTGGGCGATGATGATCATGTTGTTGCTCCTTTGTTGTGATTTTGGATATTGGTGGCATAGTGGGATGAAGCGGCCCGGACAAACTTTACATGTCCTCGCACATGAGACCTGTTCCACGCTTGACATGCAACTAGTTTGCATAAGTGGCTTGCGGGTGTCTGTCTCTCCTACTATAGTCAATATCTATTTTGCAAGCGAGTTGTCAACAATTTGATTATCCTCGTTGTGGTTCATGTTCGTAGGTAAGAACGGTTCTATCTCGAAAGCCCTAAGCCACGTAAAACTTGCAATGGATAAATTAGAGGCGTCTAGTTTAGATTGTTGCTGGGCTAGTGTTATGATATGGTAGTGTTGTAAGTAGAAGTATGAGATGATACTCTTACAACACACATAGCGTGTAAAATCCATAGACCTTGGATTTACACATATAGGTATGATAGTGATCATACCACGATGCACATGATAGAGATCATCTGCGGGAACCATATAATTTCACTAATAAACATATGATGTTTGATTACATCTTATATTGCTTGTTTAGCGCTTTGTTAAGCATAATAAGATGATCCCTCATTTAAATATCAAGATAAGAATGTGTTCTTCCTTTAGTATGCACCGATTATGTTTTTGTCGCTCCAAGACATCACGTGATGATCGGGTGTTCTTGGATCCACGACCATATTTCGGGTGTAAAACAGTTACACACGCAAATACTAAGGTTCTAACTTGGCGAGCCTAGCATGTACAGACATGGCCTCGGAACACAGACCGAAAGGTTAAGCATGAGTCATATAGTTGATATGATGCCCATTTGATGCTCGCCTTTGAAGCTATACCGACTCACGTGATGATCGGACTTGGTGTAGTGGATTTGGTTCATGTAATCACCAAAAGGACACGAGGGATGTCGCTTTTGAGTGGGAGTTCATTCGTAATATAGATTAGTTGAACTCGATCTATCATACACTTAGTCTAAACTTTACAAATTCTGTTGTAGATGGCACCACCTGCTTTTAATTTCAATGCGTTCATGGAGAAAGAGAAACTAGCAACGAACGGTAGCAACTTTACTGAATGGGCCATGAATTTGAGGATTCTCCTCTCTGCTGCACAAAAGCAATATGTGCTAGAAGCGCCGTTAGGCCCCCCACCTTTTGATGATGCCCCTGACGAGGAGAAGAATGTCTATCAGACTCGTCAGGAGGACCACAACTTAGTTCATTGCGGCATATTGTATGGGCTAGAGCCGGAACTTCGAAAGCGTTTCGAAAACGGCAATGCATTTGATACAATGGGTGAGTTGAAAATGATTTTCGACACACATGCTGCTGTAGAGAGCTACAATGCTTCAGAAAAGTTCTTTAGCTGCATGATGGAAGAGCACAGCTCCGTTAGTGAGCATGTACTCAAGATGTCGGGTTACGCCGATAAGCTTGTGTCCTTGGGAATATCGATTCCCATTGACTTAGGCATCCATCGTGTTCTGCAGTCTCTGCCACCTAGCTATAAGAGCTTCGTGATGAACTATAATATGCAAGGCATGAAGAAGTCTCTCCCCGAGCTTCTGTCAATGCTTAAAACTGCAGAAGTGGAGATCAAAAAGGAACATCAAGTGTTGATGATCAATAGGAACACTGGTTTCAAGAAAGACAAGAAGGGAAAACGGAAGGGAAGTAAGGGCGGCAAGCCTGTTGCCGCGCCTGAAAAGAAACCCCGAGTTGGACCTAAGTCTGATACCGAGTGCTACTATTGTAAGGGGACTGGCCACTGGAAGCGCAACTGCCCCAAGTATTTGGCAGACAAGAAGGCCGGCAAGGCAAACAAAGGTATATATGATATACATGTTATTGATGTGTACTTGACTAGTGCTCGCAGTAGCACCTGGGTATTTGATACCGGTTCAGTCGCTAATATTTGTAACTCGAATCAGGGGCTACGGAACAAGCGACCGCTAGCAAGGGGTGAGGTCAAGATGCGTGTCGGCAATGGATCAAACGTTGATGTAATCGCCGTCGGAACGCTGCCTCTCCACTTACCGTCGGGATTAGTCATAAACTTGAATAAATGTTATCTGGTGCCTGCACTGAGCATGAACATTGTATCTGGATCATGTTTGATGCAAAGTGGTTATTCATTTAAATCTGAGAACAATGGTTGTTCCATTTATATGAATGAAATCTTTTATGGTCATGCACCAATGATGAATGGTTTATTTCTGTTAGATCTCAATGATAATGTTACACATATTCATAATGTTGATGCTAAAAGGATTAAACTTAATGATGATATATCCGCATATATGTGGCACTGCCGTCTAGGTCATATTGGCATTAAACGCATGAAGAAGCTCCATTCGGATGGACTTTTGGAATCACTTGATTATGAATCATTTGATACATGTGAGCCATGCCTTATGGGCAAGATGACTAGAACGCCGTTTTCCGGTTCAATGGAACGGGCGACAGATTTATTGGAAATCATACATTCTGATGTATGTGGTCCAATGAGTGTGTCGGCGCGAGGTGGATATCGTTATTTTGTTACTTTCACAGATGATTTGAGTAGATACGGTTATATCTACTTGATGAAACACAAGTCTGAAACCTTTGAAAAGTTCAAGGAATTTCAGAATGAAGTGGAAAATCATCGTAATAGAAAGATCAAATTTCTACGGTCCGACCGTGGAGGTGAGTATCTAAGTTACGAGTTTAGCACTCACATGAAAGAGTGTGGAATTGTTTCACAACTCACACCTGCCGGAACACCACAGCGAAATGGTGTGTCGGAACGTCGTAATCGTACTTTATTAGATATGGTTCGATCTATGATGTCTCTGACAGACTTGCCGTTGTCATTTTGGGGTTATGCACTAGAAACTGCTGCATTCACTTTAAATCGGGCACCATCTAAATCCGTTGAAAAGACACCGTATGAATTGTGGTTTGGAAACAAACCTAAGCTGTCATTTCTTAAAGTTTGGGGTTGCGATGTTTATGTGAAGAAACTTCAACCGGATAAACTCGAACCCAAAGCGGAAACATGCGTCTTCATAGGATACCCTAAAGAAACTATTGGGTATTCCTTCTATCACAGATCCGAGGGCAAGGTTTTTGTTGCCAAGAATGGATCCTTTCTAGAGAAAGAGTTTCTCGCGAAAGGTGTGAATAGTCGGAAGGTAGAACTCGAAGAGGTTGTGGAACCTTCTCTTCAAAGTATGGCGAGTAGCGCAGCGCCGGAAGTTGTTCCGGAGTTGGCTCCACCTGTTGAAGAGGGAACTAATGATAATGATCATGAAACTCCGAAAGAGAGTACTACCGAACCTCGCAGGTCAAACAGGACGCGTGCAACTCCTGAGCTGTACGGAAATCCTGTCATAAATTTCATGGTTGATGAAAATAATGACCCTGCGACGTATGAAGAAGCGATGATGAGCCCGGATTCCAACAAATGGTTAGAAGCCATGAAATCCGAGATGGAATCCATGTATGAAAATCAAGTTTGGAACTTGGTGGAATTACCTCACGACCGAAAGGCCGTGGAGAACAAATGGATTTTCAAAAGGAAAACTGATGCTGATGGTAATGTGACCATCTATAAAGCTCGACTTGTCGCAAAGGGGTTTCGACAAATTCAAGGAGTTGACTACGATGAGACTTTCTCTCCCGTAGCGATGCTAAAGTCAGTTAGGATTATGTTAGCAATTGCTGCATATTTCGATTATGAAATATGGCAGATGGATGTCAAAACCGCGTTTCTCAATGGTAATATTGAAGAAGAGTTGTATATGATACAACCAAAGGGTTTTGTCGATCCTAAGGATGCTAACAAGGTGTGCAAGCTTCAGCGATCCATCTATGGATTGAAGCAAGCATCGCGAAGTTGGAATCTCCGCTTTGATGAGGTGATCAAAGAGTTTGGATTTGTCCAAACTTATGGAGAAGCTTGTATTTACAAGAAAGTGAGTGGGAGCAATGTGGCATTTCTGATATTATATGTGGATGACATATTATTGATCGGAAATGATATAGAACTTTTAAACAGTGTTAAAAGTTATCTAAACAGCAAATTTTCAATGAAGGACCTAGGTGAAGCGTCATACATATTAGGCATAAAGATCTATAGAGATAGATCTAGGCGCCTAATAGGGCTATCGCAAAGTACATACCTTGATAAGATTTTAAAGAAGTTTAAAATGGACGGAAGTAAGAAGGGGTTCTTACCTATGTTGCAAGGCAAGACATTGAGTAAGACTCAAAGTCCGGCTTCGGCGGAAGAAAGAGAGATAATGGACAAAGTCCCCTATGCTTCAGCCATAGGCTCTATAATGTACGCCATGCTATGTACAAGACCGGATGTGGCACACGCTATTAGTTTGACTAGTAGGTACCAATCGGATCCAGGTTCGGAACACTGGATAGCGGTCAAGAATATCCTTAAGTACTTACGAAGAACTAAGGATATGTTTCTTGTATACGGAGGTGAAGAAGAGCTCGTCGCTAAGTGTTATGTCGATGCTAGCTTTGACACCGATCCGGATGACTCTAAGTCTCAATCCGGATACGTATTTCTCATGAATGGCGGAGCGGTTAGTTGGAGGAGTTCCAAACAACCTGTGGTAGCGGGATCAACAACGGAGGCCGAATATGTTGCTGCTTCAGAAGCAGCTCAGGAAGCAGTTTGGATGAAGGAGTTCATATCCGAACTAGGAGTTGTGGCAAACGCGTTGGACCCAATGGTGATCTATTGTGACAACAATGGTGCCATTGCCAATGCCAAAGAGCCAAGGTCTCACAAGCATTCCAAGCATATTAAGCGCCGGTTTCACTCCATCCGCGAGCATGTCAAGGATGGAGATATAAAGATTTGTAAAGTACATACGGATCTCAATGTAGCAGATCCGTTGACTAAAACTCTCCCTAGAGCAAAACATGATCAACACCAGAACTCAATGGGTGTTAGATTTATCACTATGTAACTAGATTATTGTCTCTAGTGCAAGTGGGAGACTGAAGGGAATATGCCCTGAGAGGCAATAATAAAGTGTTTATTATGTGTATTCCAAGTATATGATAGATGTTTATTTTGCATGCTATAATTGTATTAATACGGAAACGTTAATACATGTGTGTTTAATAAACAAACAGAAAGTTCCTAGTTATGCCTCTCTCATAAACTAGCTCGTTGATTAACAAGATGATCAAGGTTTCCTGATCATGGACATTGGATGTTGTTAATAACGGGATCACAACATTAGTGTAATGATGTGATGAACACTCATCCGAAGTATAGCATTACGATCAAAGTCATTGAGTTTATATTGCTATAACAACTTACGAAGTGATCCTAATCCTTAGACCATGAGATCATGTCAATCACTAACACCGGAAGAGTTTCTTGATAACATCAAACGTCACACCGTAACAGGGTGATTATAAAGATGGATTCAGAACTAATAAAGTGTTATGTTGAGGCTCATGGATCAAGAGTGGAATTTGTTCATCCCGATGACGGATAGATATACTCTGGGCCCTCTCGGTGATATCACATTGATTAGCTTGCAAGCAAGTGATTTGATCACTAGAATGTTATATCACAGGAACGAGAAAAGAGTGCATGTCGGTAACGAGATCAAACTAGGTATGGAGATACCAATGATCGAATCTTGGACATGTAATATATCGTGAAACAAAGGGATTAAGATACTAGCGTAAAAGGTTCCGACGATCACAAGAAAGTCATCGTTGAATGTGTGGGAGTCAGTATGGGTCTCCAGATCCCGCTTCTGATTATTGATCTGAGAGGGGTCTCGATCATGTCCGCATTATTCACGAACCGTAGGGTGACACACTTAAGAGACACCGACATCCAATTGGAGCAAATGTTTCATGCCGAAAGAATGTACAAGCGCAGGAATTTATTTCACTAGATACCGAAACAGGTTTTCGGGTGAAATTGCATAAAGTGGTTATGCATGTGAAATAGAATTCTAGCAAGGGGTTATTTGTGAATGTTTGTCATTAAAGTAATTGACAAAATTCTGAATAAAATAAAAGAGTTTTATTTAATGAGAGTTTGCATTAAATTTGGTGGAAATTTAATGGGAATTTGAGTGGACTTTTGAGTGGAGGGAATTTAAAGGAGATTTGTGAGTGGAGTGTCCACCCACATGAAGAGGGGAGGGCAAGGGGGCAGCCCCCATGCGCCGGCCACCCCCTTGGGGTTCCCCCCCTCCTCCTATAAAAGGAGCCCCTCCTCCTCACTTGTCTCACACACCTCCTCGTGAAGGATCTCTCTCCCCCTCTAGAATTTATCCCCCATGGTCTCGGACTAGCGAGATACATGTTCCCGGTGGCTATTCGGCAAGAAAGAGTTGTGCTTCCGCTGCATCGCTGGAGCGAGGAGGCGGAGGTTGCTCGGTGCCTCGAACGTGTGTGCGAGCACGGATGCGCTGCTGATTTGCGGCGCTAGGACTTCCTCTCGATCTTGAGATCGGCAAGAGATCGTCTACATCAACCACGAGTTGAACTCGTTAAGCTTTGTCGGTCTTCAAGGGTATGTTCTCTACGGATATACATCCGCCCGTTGTTTGTATCTAGTATATATAGATCTTGGTATATAGTTCACATCGTAGGAAAATTTTTGTTTTCTATGCTGCGAACCCTACATCTACGACGATCGCGATGGACCGGACATGGTCGCGGTCGGCTACGCCGATCGCCGCAATGATGCCAACCGCAACAGTGGCGGATACCGCGGAGGCAACTTCCGCGATGGAGGACACCCAGCACAGTCGTGGCAACGCCGCGATCGCGATAATGAACCCTCAGCATACGAAAAACTTTCGGGTCCATGCACCATCCACTTCTACATCGACAAGCAGGATGGTAAGAAGAAGGCAAGCCACATGCTCAAGGACTGCCGCGAGTTCCAGAAGCTCAGCGAAAGCATGGCTCAGATGAGGCAGCAAGCTCCACCCCTGGGTTCGGAAACGCACCTGCACCAGGTGAAATAGCGCATGGAGCTCCTCCACCGCCACCTGGAGGAGGCCCGAACCAACCAGTCGCACCAGCACAGAACAACGCTGGGCACGGGTATCCCCCGCCGAATGGAGCACTGATGATCCAGAAGGGGCGCCCCACGAATAGGGTGCAGAAGAAAATCACCCGTCAGATCAACCTGGCCGTGACGACTCCACCTGCCATCCCCGAGTACCTCAGCGGATCGGAGTCCTGCATCACGTTCAGTCGTTCGGATCACCCTTGCCAGATACCTCGCCCAGGTCATGCTGCCCTGGTGCTGGAGGCGCAGATCGGAGGTTTTGAGATGAGCCGCGTCTTCATGGACGGCGGCAGCGGCATCAACCTGATGCTCGCAAGCACTCTAGCAGCAATGCAGATCCCGCTGTGCAGCCTGGAACAGTCAGACACAACGCTCCACGACATCGTCCCAGGAAAGGGCATATTCCCCCTGGGAAAAATATGGCTTGACGTCATCTTCGACAAGCCGGACAACTTCCGATGCGAGCGGCTCGAATTCTAAGTGGTGGACTGGCCATCACAATACCACGTCATCCTCGGGCGTGTAGCATTCGCAAGGTTTTTGGCTGTCCCACATTACACATACCTGCTACTCAAGATGCCAGGACCTAGGGGCGTCATCACGGTCCACGGGAGCTTCACCCGATCGGACCACTGCGACAGGGACTTCAACAGAATCTCCCAGTCATTTGGCATGCAGGATGAGCCCGTAAGGCTCCGCGAGGTGATAGACAATGGGGCACCCCCAGTCGCACGACAAAACGCACCTGACATGTCCTTCGACTCCACCGTCAACACAAAGAAGGTGCAGGTCCACCCGACGGATGCCTCCAAGACGGCACTGATCGCCAACGACCTCAGACCCGCATAGGAAAGCGCGCTCGTTGAATTCCTCCGTGAGCGCTGGGAAATCTTCGCCTGGTGTCCTACGGACATGCCAGGAGTTCCCAGGGAATTCGCCGAGCACGCACTCAACGTATTTCCAGACACCAAGCCCGTCAAGCAGTCCATCCGGAGACTGTCCGAGCCACGGGCCGAAGCTATCGGGATGGAAATCAACAGACTACTCGCTGCAGACTTCATAAGGGAGATCAAAGAAAGCGAGTGGCTCGCAAATACATTGATGGTCCCCAAGAAGGACACGCACATCCTGCGGATGTGCGTGGACTTCACGTCGCTGAACAAGCACTGCCCAAAGGACCACTTCCCCCTTCCTTGGATCAATCAGATCATCGATTCGACTGCAGGATGCGAGAAACTATCCTTCCTCGACGCCTACTCCGGCTACAACCAGATTTGACTCAAGGTTGAAGATCAAGAGAAAACGGCGTTCATTACACCGTTCAGAGTGTTCTGCTACAACATAATGCCCTTCGGGCTAAAGAACGCAGGTTCCACGTACCAGCGATGCATGCAGGCATGCCTCAAGGACCAGATCGGTCGCAACGTCCAAGTCTATGTCGACGACATATTCATCAAAACCAGGGAGGCAAGAACGCTCATCGACGATCTCCGCGAGATGTTCGATAATCTTGATCGCTACAGGATCAAGCTCAATCCTGAAAAGTGCGCCTTCGGCGTCCCATCAGGACAGCTCCTCGGCTACTTCATCTCCCAGCGAGGGATCGAGGCGAACCCGAAGAAAATCCGGGCCATCATGGCCATGGAGAAGTCGAAAAACCTCAAGGGTGTCCAGCAGCTAGCAGGACGAATAGCGGCATTGAGCAGGTTCATCAGCCGCATGGGCGAGAAGGCCCTGCCATTCTACCAACTGCTACGCAAGGCAGATAAATTCGAGTGGACACCTGAAGCGGATGACGCATTCGAAGATCTGAAGCGACTGCTCTCCACCTCGCCCGTCTTGGTCACGCCAAAGGAGCGCGAGCCCCTACTGCTGTACATAGCAGCCACACACCAGGTGGTAAGCACCGTACTGGTGGTTGAGCGACCCGAAGAAGGCAAGACCCATGAGGTCCAACGCCCAATCTACTACCTCAGCGAGGTATTGACGCCAACAAAGCAGAGGTACCCTCACTACCAGAAACTCGCCTACGGCGTGTTCATGACGGCTCGACGGTTGAGCCATTACTTCCAGGAGCACCAGGTGATGGTCGTCAATGAGGCACTCCTGAACAGCATCCTGAATAACCCAGAGGCCACAGGACGCGTGGCCCTGTGGGGAATCGAGCTGTCACCCCTAGACATCGTCTACGAGAAGCGACTCGCAATCAAGTCTCAGGTCCTCCCGGACTTCCTTGTACACTGGATGGAGCTGCAGCTGCCAGACACCCCAAACATGTCGCAATCATGGACGATGCACTTCGACGGCTCCAAGCGTGAAGCTGGAGCAGGAGTCGGGGTCATACTGACCTCCCCGTAGGGCGACAAGATGAAGTACGTCCTTCAGATGAAATTCCGGGCTTCCAACAACGAGGCCGAATACGAAGCCCTCATCCACGGCATGAGGATGGCAAAGATCTGCAGCGCAACGCGCCTGGTCATCTACGATGACTCTAATCTCGTCGTCCAACAGACGATGAATGAGTGCGATGCACACGCCGAAAATATGATCGCGTACCGCACACTCTACAACACACTCGAAGGAGAATTCGACGGCTGCGAGCTTCGGCACGTTGGAAGAGAAAGCAACGAGGAAGCCGACAGACTCGCCAACATCGGCTCCACCTGCGCAAGGGTGCCACCAGGTTTGTTCCTCGAACAGATCTGTGTGCCATCCATCAAGCGGAAATTCCCCAAGGGATCACCCGAAGAAGCAGAACACTCGGGGGCTACGCTACCCGAAGGTCATGAAGGACCCGAAAAACTGGACACAGAGGTCGCCACGGTCAACCTGATGCATGTCATGGCAGTCGAAGAAACCTGGACACGACCGTACCTCCATTACTTGATAGACGGAGAACTACCTGATAGCCCGACAAATGCCCGGCGCATATCTCGCCGGTCAAAAGCCTTCACCATCATCAATGGCGAGCTGTACAAGCGCAGCATTTCGGGTGTACTACAAAGGTGCGTCACCATCGGTGACGGGAAAACCATACTTCAAGACATCCATGAGGGCATCTGCGGCCATCACGCAGGCAGTCGCTCCCTTGTCGCCAAAGCTCTACGAGCTGGATTCTACTGGCCAACGGCCATGAATGACGCAAAAGACATCGTCTGAAGATGCAAATGGTGCCAAAGGTTCGCCGACAAACCACACGCACCCGGGTCAGAGCTCAGGCCCATACCCTTGGCCTGGCCCTTCGCCCAATGGGGCCTCGACATGATCGGAAAACTGCCAAGGTCCTCGAAAGGAGGGCACGTCTACCTCCTGGTCGCAGTCGACAAATTCACCAAGTGGATCGAAGCCATGCCGGTCACTAACCAAAAGGGCAAGACTGCCGTCAAGTTCTTTGAATCCATTGTCTACAGGTTCGGCGTACCGCATAGCATCATCACCGACAATGGATCGAACTTCATCTCCAAAGAATTCCAAGACTTCTGTGAAGGCCTCGGAATCAACATCACATACGCCTCTGTGGCGCACCCGCAAACGAACGGGCAGGTGGAAAAGGCCAACGGCCTAATCGGCGCTAGCATCAAGAAGCGCCTCATGAGCCCACTCGAGCGACTCAATGGAGCCTAGAAGAAAGAGCTACCCTCCGTCCTATGGAGCTTGCGTACCACGCCAAACAGCTCCACCGGCTACACGCCGTTCTTCATGGTGCACGGAGCCGAAGCTGTGCTACCAGCCGAAGTACGCCACCAGGCCCCCCGGGTCGTCGCTTATAGCGGAGCCGAATCCACGGCTGCACTCGAAGACGCCGTCGACACACTAGACGAGGCACGAGACATAGCAGCAGCTCGATCAGCGGTGTACCAGCAGAGTCTCCGCAACTACCACAGCCGACGGCTGCGCCTAAGGTCCTTCGTCGAAGGAGACCTCGTCTTGCGACTCAAGCAAGAGCGACCGAAGAAATTCGAGTCACCATGGGAAGGACCCTACATCATCACCGAAGTCATCCCAGGTGGCGCCTATCGCCTCAAGCACGTGGAGTCTGGAGTCGCATACTCCAACCCATGGAACATCGCACACCTGCGACGATTCTACCCCTAGCTACCTACCCCTTTAATTTCAATAAGGCTATTCATCCGAACAATGTACCTCCTCCATTACGATATAAATAAAGCTAAGTGTCTCGCCCCAAAAATTTCGTTTTTCTATCTGCACTTTTACTTCATGCTACAAACGCACTCGGGGGCTCCCCCCACCTCACGATTTCGTCGACTGAGGATAACACGTGTACGCCTGAGTAGCTGACCACGTCAGGCTAACGAAAAGGACATGTATGCGAACAAAGCACTACGTGCTCAAACAACAACCAAACCTTTATAACAAAGGGCAAAACACGCCCAGTCAAATATATACAAATTTTACATTTATCTCTTTTACAGGCACTACCTATCCTGAAGAATAACCTGAGCACGCTGCTCAAATAGATCTACGATCTCTTCGGCATACTGCCCTACAGCCGCGTAATGCGGACGCATATCCCACACACCACCATCTGGTCGAGGGGGTGGTCCAGCCGCTACAACGGATAGATCTACATCAGGGCGATGCAACCTCACCCCCGCGATGAGCTGCTGCCTCACCAATTCCTTGACATGATGCACGTTACGAAACTTCGACAAAAGACCAGAGAGGGTTGAAGGCGCAGCATCCAGCGGAAAAATCACATGCAGAACCGACGCGAGTGAAATCTGCACCTGACGAAGCACTCGCGATACTTGGTGAACGCGATCCTGCACCGTCGCAAGGACCATAGCACGGTCACGATCCATCCAGAAGAACCCGCCGGCTTCCATGTCCTGTTGAGTCAAACAATTAACCACGAACAGCAACACGCTCCTTCTCCTCCCTTGGAGCAAGGTTAGCACCTGCAATACTTGCACAACAGTAAGATGCAATGCCAGCAGGCGCACCCAAAGAAATGGGCAACAGCTCGAAGAAACTTACACTGAAGCTGCTCGGATAATCGAAGCAATTCCGCTATCAAGTACTACTCTCTGGCAGCACCGCGATCCGCCTTGGACTTCCAAACGTCGTCATGGCCACGCACCCCAAGTAACTCTTTCTCGAGACTACGAACACGGTCTCGAAGAAACGCAAGCTGCGACGAATCATCCAAGGATGGCCGCAGCCGCACGGCAGGCGAGGTGTCAACGGGATCAGCACCCGGAGGACCCTAGATCAACAGAAAGGCAAAGACATGAACACGCAGACGAAGGAGCACATAACTCAACAAATTCATTAAGTGCATCAAAAGGCACTACGTGGCACAAGGATTTGTTCATCAAAATAATTACAAAAAAAGAGACTACAACTATCCTACAGCTACAGCGCCTAAGACGCGGCACCCTGAGTAGCCTCGGAGCCGGATTGCCTCGCCTTGGCTTCCCCCTGCTGCCGTAGCGCGTACTCGGCTAGCAGATCGATCAGGTTCGGCCCATAACGCTTACAGCGAGCAGAATAGGTAGCGAAGGCTACCTCGGATCCATCAGCAGTCGTTGGCATCCGGGAAGTGACCTGGGGAAGGTCCAGCTCCGCTCCAGCCGCCAAAGCCATCGCCAACCCGACGGATGCGCCGATGCCCTTCTGCTTGCGCTTGTACGCCGCAGGTGCTTCGGCTGACAATGCCTCCGCCAGAGCGTCAACATCATCAAGGGCCGCGCCCTTGGGGACAAGCTCCATGTAGAAACGCCCAAGGACCTCCTTGGCCTTGGCGAGCGAGATGACGATGGTGCTGCAGCGATCTTCGACCGCTGCAGTAGCATCATCCAGAGCACTCCCGTTCTCCAGAGCACCGCGATCAAACTCTATGCACGCGGCATCTGAGACAATAAAGACGAGGAATGAATAAAAGCACCGCAGAAGAAAGACAAGAAAACCAAAAAATACGAAGGTGAAGATACTCAGCCGAAACAGCCTTGGCAGCCGCCATAAGCTTGCCAGCCACTTCTCTTTCACGCGCAGTCGCATCAGTAGCAAGATGATCCTCGCGGTCCGTGGCCTCCCGCTGCAGGCGCTCCTTAGCCTCGGCCGCAGTGGTCAGCTCCAGCTCGAGGCGCTCCTTCACACCAATGGCCACCTCGGCCTTCTTCTCCGCTTGATCGAGGCTCTTTTTAAGAGCATAAATCTCACGAAGGGAGGTGTTGTGCTCCTCTGCATTCAAAAATACAAGCGTCAGATAACAGGACAAGAATACACGAAGAAGCAAACATCAAGGCATAACAGTACCTTGAAGCTGTTTGAGGCTGGCCTCCAGCACCAGGTGCTGCTGCACCAGTCGTTTGGCATCCTGCACAAAAGGCTGCAGGAAAAACACCTACTAGTCAAGAGAAGGACTCAAGGGCTACGCCCAAAAGAAACACCAGAAACAAATTACACACACGAAAACGCTCGGGGGCTCCCCCCCGAGACTCAAAAGAAGAACACGCAACAAAAACTCCTTTACAGACGCTCGGGGGCTTCCCCCGTGGCAGGAGGCAGAGCTACTCACATGATCCGATGGCGACTCCGAAGGTCCGCTGGCAAAATTCTAAGGCGCAACCACCTGAACCTCCTGCGGAGAAGGGTTCGGAGCGGCGCCCTCAGAGGTAGCCACCGTCTGAGGAGGAGGAGACGCGACTTTCGACTCCCCCATCATCTCCCGAGCACCATCGCTGGAGGAGTCGTCGGAAGAGTGCCTGCACAAGGACAAATCAGCACAAGTACAAAGTAAACAGACAAGAAAAAGCAGTGCAGGACAAAGGAAACTTACGAGTCAAGCTCGCTCAGGTTGAAGACAGGAGGGGTCCTCCGGACTTTCTTCTCCTCTTTCTTCTCTTCCTTCTTCTCTTCCTTCTTTTCTTCCTTCTTCCGCTTCGCCAGCGGGTGCGGCGCTACAGCCCGCACGGGAACGGCAGGAATCGGAGTGGAAGAGCCTCCATGCCCATCACTGTGACGTTCAAGACACAGTGGGTTCCTAGGAGTCGAAGGAGTCGAGGCATCCGAAGACTCTCTAGAGCTCCGTGATCGTTTGCGAGTGTGGTCCTCGCTCGACTCATTGGCCTCTTCAGCCGGAGACCGCGCCGACGGCAGCTCGGACATGGAATCCACCACATCATTATCTGGAGCATCCGGGAATACTTCGGGTAATGGAGGCGACATGCCCGGCACTTTGAAGCTCTGCACAAAGAACAGAAAATTTGTTAGCAAACAAAGGCAAATACAATGCAGACGAAAATAGCGCTACGCGCACGGATCTACACCTGTGGAACAGGAAGCGAAGAAGAAAACGGAGGAGTCAGCAACTTCCCCGGGATATTCTCTCCAGCCTTGAACTTCAGCAGCGAACGAAGGGCCCTATCGAGATCTCCCTGGGAGAATTTCTCAGTCAAAACCCTCGTTGGATCACGGCGGCCAGCATAAAGGAACATCGGGTGCGCCCTAGCCTGGAGTGGCTGCACCCGACGCTCAAGAAAAGTGCGGATGATATCCACACCGTTCACTTCCTTCTCCGGAATCAACTGGAGATCCTCCACTCGACGATAGAGAGCCTCTATCTCCGCCACCTCGCCATCCAAGATCTGGTTTTTCCAGGACCTTTTCGGCTCGATCTTTTGGGAGGGGTCAAAAGGAACAAGACCAAAATCCTGCCCAGGCACTACGGAGTTGTGGATATAAAACCATCGCCTCCGCCAGTATTGGACAGATTCGGACATGGAAAAAGAAAAGAAAAGCAGATTGGGTTTGAGGGAGATGATGCAACCCCCAATGGGATAAACACCATCCGAACCAGATTGCCTCTTCACGGAATAGAGTTTCCGGAAGAGGCCAAAGTGCGGCTCAATACCGAGCCAGCACTCGCAGAAAGTGATAAAACAAGCAATGTGAAGAAGAGAATTGGGGGGAAGATGGTGCAATTGGACACCGTACAGAAAAAGCAGTCCACGAAGGAAGTCGTGGACTGGGAAGGAAAATCCATGAATGACGAAGGCAAGGAACATAACCCGAAACCCGGCGGGGGGACGGGGGATTACCTTGTTGCCTGGGAGTTTGACGGCCTCCCTATCCTGCGGGATCAAGCCCCGCTCACGAAGCTTGTGGAGATCACTCTCCCGCGTCTCCGATTGCCGCCAGCCACCGTCGGTGACACGGGTAGCGGCGGCACTCTTCTTCCCTCCAACAGCGCTGGTACCAACCGCAGAAGAAGACTTCTTCGGCTTTCCCATCGCGATGGAAGAAGGAAATGTGGAAGGATATTCCAGTGCGCAGCAAGAACTCTCAGAGAACAAGGAAGCAGTGAAACGAGAATAGCTGCGGTGAAAACAAACTAAAGTTTTCCCCAATGATTATAAAGACGAAGACGATGCACGACATCCGTCCATCGAGAAGACCAAACGCCAACGGCAGGATCTGGCCATACATGTGTCAGCATCGCAATGAACCGTCGCTAACACGTCGTCCACTACGCGCGGAAATCGAGGCGACGCCGTAATTATCTCCACGCCGCGCGTGACCGGTCAATTCAAGGTCATCGATCGTCAGCACTGACGTCATCAAAAGCTACACTAGCAACAGCTACAATTTCTTCGGCTTCAAAGCTAAGAGTACTCACTCGAATCTACGATCCGACCAATTACTCGGGGGCTACTCCTATCAGGAGTGCTGGCCGCGCACCCGAAGAATGAACAACACGTTACAAAACCGAATTGTTTCTTCGAGTCCTACGTTGAGTTTACGACTCCACTACGGACTCGGGGGCTACTCCCATAGGGAGGATGGATTTAAGCATCAGAAAAAATTTGTGTCCTACGGACCTGACACTGAACAACGGCTGAATTAAAGTCTCCGCTCGAGTCTACGACTCGAACAGACACTCGGGGGCTACTCCCATAGGGAGCGCTGGTCGCGCACCCTATAAATCTTCGATTGCGATCTTTCGGATCAGTACACAAAAAACTTTTTCGGCAACTCTGCCCCAATTGACGCTAAGTGAGTAGCATTCTCCTTGGCCACCCGAAACACCTCCGCGGTGACAAAATTCGGATGTTGTGTCTGCGACGCAAAGATAAGACCTACAGATATCATCTGATGGCCTGGTAACGCACATGACTGCGCTCTGCTAGTATAAACCCGTGCCAACAGGCGCGACGAAACATCCCGACGGACGCGTTGGGTACACCAATTAAATTCACTGGAATTCCACTCCTGTAAGTCCTCCGCGGCCTGAGTCGAATTACGCCAGCATATGTTCCGGGTTCGAGTCGAGGGACTCGAACCTGAAGAAGATCATGTTGTTTTGTCCTAAGACAGTTAACTGACCCTGATCCGTCGGGAGAGTTAGGCACATGCATCAACAATCCCTACACATTCTCTTGAAAGACAGAGTTGCACCCGAAGGATTGAAGAGTCCTCAGCCGAGTCTACGATTCGACTGAACACTCGGGGGCTACTGACATGGTTATACCCCGCGGGTACACGATCTCAGCATACCTGGTCCAGCCCAAGGAAGGCCCACGGCAAATATACGCCGGCACATGAAGATTTTTGGGTGGCCAAGGCCCATGACGCCTTCGGATCCTTGGAGAGCAAGACTAGAGTAGATAGGAAATTCAAAGGGGTAAACCCTAGAACCTGTAACCGACTAGATCTGTGCCCGGGACCTGCCTAAGTCTATATAAAGGCCAGGAGGGTACGACCTAGATCTCTCTCATACTTCCGCATACACACCTCCACGCCAGATTGCATCTGCGCACCCCTGTAATCACCGGTTGCGCCGTAATCAAGAGCAGACAAGCAGGAGTAGGGTTTTCCCTCCGGGGGCCTGAACCTGGGTAAACCTCGTGTCCCCGTGTTGCTTGTTTGCTAACCGTTCCGCGATCTCCAGCATCCCCATCTTCTCCAAAACCCAAGTCCATAACAATGGGCATTGATGAGTCGAAACCTCGTCAACTGGGGAGGCTCCAATCCACGGCTCCCTTCTTCTCCAGCAGCGGCGGGCTCCGGCCAAATTCCGGCTATGCGCTGCTCGCCTTGCTCCGGTAGTGAGGTGGGGTGGTTCTGGGTGAGAGGGGAGTGAACTGGTGTGGGGAAAACGAGCAGTGGAGGCCTCTATTTATAGTGGCGAGAGGGGACCGACGGGCGCGGGATGAGCTTGTCGTGGTCAACGGCACATGCAGCTATTGGCATGGGCGACGGTAGGGGGCGGTGCTCTGCTCCCTGGCAAAGCTCAACGGTGTGGTGGCGAGGAATGGGGCGGTGCTGATCGGTCGGAACGCTTCGACGCTTTGGGCGGGTCCGACGGAGGTTTTGATGGCGCACAGCGCACGTGGTCCGCGCGGCAGCGAACGGGCATGTCTGGCGGGGTGCTAGGGTGCAGGTGATCATCCTTGCAAGCGGCAAGGGTGGCGCGCGGTGTGTGGGTGCTGGTCGAGCGTGGCGCACTGGCGCGCTCTCAGCATGGCACAGAGGCGTAGGGCCCGGCAATTCTAGGGTGGTCCAGTGGCTTGCTAATCATTGCCATTGGACAGGGGGTGGCGGCGGATGGTGGTCAGTGCTCCAGACATGTTGGCTAGGCTTGGTGCTTCTCCTAGCTCGTTGCCGACATGTGAGTGACAAGGTGAGGCTCGGCCTACTCAACATTGATGGCAATGGCAACCTCACAGTGGTGCTAGAGGTTGTTAACTAAGCTAAATGATCTACTAAATGTCTGCTGTGAGCTAGAGAGGGAACAAGTTAGGCCAATTCACTGCTCACAATAGTGTTTGTTGTTTGTTTGATTTGAATCTGCAAGGTGTTTGATGAAATGGCCGCAAGAACTTTAAATTTGAATTTTGAATTCAAACTTTGTGGGTTTGCTAGGCACATCCTAGGGAGTATCTGGTTGGTTGGATTAGTCAAGGGGCATTGGTTTGGTTGTGTTCTGAAAATGGATGATCTTCACATATGAATAACATTCAATTTTGAATTGTGATTTAAATGGGGTTGCCAAATGTTTCTGCAAGTTTTAAAGGTGGGCCTTGATTCACTTTTACTAGTTCTATCAAGGGGTGAAAAGAATTGGGAAAGTTTCTGTTTGAAATCTTGGACTAGAAACACTCAAAGTGACCTAGTGAGCAAGATTGGCAAAAATGACCATTTGCTTTATTTGCTTTGTTTTTTATTTTGTTTTGTTTCTGTATGGAAATGTTTTATATAATGTTGTTTTCACCTTTAAACCATTTCTTTCTATTTAGACTAATCAACACAAGTCCATTCATGCATTTGTCAAATCATTTCATTTACACATCCATTCATATGATTTTAATTAATCAAAGTTTTTGTTAACCCTAATTTTAGTGATTAGAATTTGATGATCCTTGTTTTATATTTTTGGGATGTTACAAACCTTCCCTCCTTAAACAAAATCTCGTCCCGAGATTTGAAAAAGGACGAAAAATATTACCTAGGATTTAAAGATATCGGGGAACTCCATCCTGATGTGATCTTCGCGCTCCCAGGTAGCTTCTTCTTCGGTGTGGTTGCTCCACTGAATCTTGAGAAATTTGATGCTTTGGGTTCTGGTGGTCCTGAAAGCTTCTTCCAAAATATGGATGGGTACTTCAGGATAGGTCAGGTCATCATTGATTTCTATGGTCCGGTGATCAATGTTCTTGAAAACTTCAGTCTTCTCCAGAACTTCGAGGCATTTGCGAAGTAACGATATATGGAACACATTGTGCACGGCTGACATTTCTTCTGGCAGTTCCAATTTATATGATACTTCTCCTCGATGATTCAGAATCTTGAAAGGTCTGATATATCTGGGGGCTAACTTTCCTTTGAGCTAGAAATGTTGCATTCCTTTCAAGGGCGACACTTTAAGGTACACGAAATCTTTGATATTGAAAGCGAGGTCTCGACGTCTCTTGTCGGCATAACTCTTCTGTCTTGACTGGGTGGTCTTGAGGTGCTCACGAATCTTGTGAACTTTCTCTTCTGCTTCTCGTACGATGTCGGGTCCGAAAATCTGACTCTCTCCTATTTCCGACCAATTCAAAGGGGTGCGACACTTCCTTCCATACATGAGTTCAAATAGGGCCATTTGCAGATTTGCTTGGTAACTGTTGTTGTAAGAAAATTCTGCAAAAGGCAGACAGTCTTCCCATTTAGATCCATACTCTAGCACACATTCTCTCAACATATCTTCGAGTATTTGATTTACTCGCTCTGTTTGTCCATCAGTCTGAGGGTGATACGCTGTGCTGAAATCTAGTCGGGTTCCTAAACCTTCTTGGACTTTCTTCCAGAATCTCGAGGTAAACTGCGTTCCTCGATCCGATACGATGTTCTTGGGGACTCCGTGCAAACTGACGATTCTAGCGATGTATAACTCCGCTAGTTTCGAACTCTGGTATGTGGTCTTAACTGGTAAGAAATGGGCTACTTTGGACAATCTGTCAACTATGACCCAGATAGAGTCATTTCCCCTACTAGAAGTAGGCAATCCGGTGATAAAGTCCATTCCAACTGAATCCCATTTCCATTCCGGAATCTGTAGAGGTTGCAACAATCCAACGGGTATTTGATGTCCCGCCTTGACTCTCTGACATATATCACACTTGGCGATATAGCTTCCGATTTCTCTCTTCATCTTATGCCACCAGAATTGTTCCTTCAAATCCTGATACATCTTCATTCCTCCGGGGTGGATAGAATAAAGAGTATCATGGGCCTCTTTCAAAATCACTTCTTTCAATTCCGACTCTGCTGGTACACAAAGGCGTCCTTTGTACCACAGAACTCCTTCTTCGTCTTCGGTGAATCCGGGTACTTTGCCTGTACCGATACGACGCCTGATTCCATCGATACTAGCATTTCCTTTCTGCGCCTCTTTGATCTGGCTGATCAAAGTGGGTTGAAGTTCTATGATAGCCAAAAATCCTTCACTCACTAATTCCATTCGGAAATCTTCCATCTCCTTGTGCAAACTTGGTTGCTCCTTCAAAATCATGGAGTTCAAGCGGCACGGCAATCTGCTAAGGGCATATGCTACCACATTGGCTTTACCTGGGTGATAGTGAATGTCCAGGTCATAATCCTTGATTAGCTCAATCCATCTTCTCTGCCTCATATTCAGCTCCTTCTGGGTGAATATATACTTAAGGCTCTTGTGATCCGAATAAATCTCACAACGGTTTCCCATGAGATAATGCCTCCATGTCTTCAGGGCTAGAACTACGGCTGCGAGCTTGAGGTCATGGGTTGGGTAGTTTTGTTCATGCTGTTTCAGTTGTCGAGATAGATAAGATATAACTTTTCCTTCTTGCATTAGCACACATCCTAGGACGATCTTGGATGCGTCACAATACACATCGAAGGGCTTCGTGATATCCGGCATGATCAAGATTGGGGCTGAAATCAATCTCCTCTTGAGTTGTTGAAAACTCGCTTCACATTTGTCCGTCCATTCAAACTTCTTGTCCTTCTTCAGCAATTGGGTCATGTGTCTAGCGATACTCGAGAATCCTTCTACGAACTTGCGGTAGTATACCGCTAATCCGAGAAAGGAACGAACTTGGGTTTGAGTGGTTGGGGCTTGCTAATCTTCGACATCCTTCACCTTTGCAGGGTCAACGGCAATTCATCCGGCTGATACAATGTGGCCGAGGAATCCTACCTCCTATAACCAGAATTCACATTTGCTAAACTTGGAATACAACTAATGCTCTCTAAGGGTTCCAAGAATGTTCCTTAGGTGTAGCTCATGTTCTTCTTCTGATTTGGAATAAATCAGAATGTCATCGATGAAAAAAACGACAAACTTATCCATGAAGTCCATAAAAATCTTATTCATGAGATTCATCAAATAAGCGGGGGCATTGGTTAATCCAAAAGACATGAAAGTATACTCGTATAATCCATATATGGTGGTAAAGGCAGTCTTTGGAATATCCTCTGCGCGAATCTTGAGTTGATGATAGCCAGTTCTAAGATCAATCTTAGAAAACACCTTGGCACCAGTCAATTGGTCAAACAAATCTTCGATCTTCGGCAACGGGTACTTGTTCTTGATAGTGAAATCATTCAACTTCCGATAATCCGTACACAAACGGTTACCTCCATCTTTCTTATCCACGAACAAAACAGGTGATCTCCATGCTGACGCACTTGGTTGAATCAATCCAATTTCCATCATGGCATCCAGTTGCTTCTTCAATTCTGCTAGTTCAAACGGGTTCATACTATATGGTCTCTGGGCTATGGGTCCGGTTCCAGGGATTAGTTCAATGATAAACTCGATATCCCGATCTGGGGGCATACCGGGCAAAACATCTGGAAATACATCGGGGTATTCACAGACTATCCGGACTTGGTCAATGGTAGGTTGGGCTATACTCTTGTTGCACTTGAATTGACGAGGTAAGGTTTCAGATAGATGCTCGACGGCTGTACTGGTCATGGTTATGGCTTTCTTGGCACAGTCAATTAATCCTTTGTGTTTGGACATCCAATCCATTCCTAGTACTACTTCCAAACCTTTAGTTCTGAGTACTATTAGATTAGCATAAAAATCTATGCCATGGATTCGGATAGGGACGGCTTTGTAAATTTGCCTAGCTTTGGTTGTTGAACCGGGGATTTGAACAATCATAACATTCTTCAATTTGGTTGGTTGAATCTTACTAGTGCATGCAAATTCTTCAGTGACAAATGAGTGCGATGCTCCAGAATCAAACAACACTCTTGCAAGTACTAAGTTAACAGAAAACATACCCAGCACGACGTCTGGCGCTTCCTGGGCTTCTTCAGCATGCATGAGAAAAATACGGCCGTTGCGGTTGAGCGAGTTCCCTGGGGCAAACCTTCTTCTGGGCTGAGCACGACGCTGCTGCTGAGCTGGGGCATTGGCATTGGGGGCTGCGGCATTCTTCTTGGGGCACTCATTGGAGTAGTGACCCTTGGTTCCACATTCATAACAAGTCACTTGCGACTTGTCCTTTGCTGCAACAGGCACAACATTGCTTCCAGTCCTTAGGGCAGTGTTGGTGTTGGTGGCAGCATTGTTCTTGTTGAACTTGGGTGGTGCACGGTTGAAATTGCTAGAGTTCCCGGGGTTGTTGTGGTTTCCTCCGGGCGTTGGGTTTCCACGGTTGCGATAGGTCGGACAGTTCATCGGGGGTCTGTTGGTTCTCCGGGCAAATCCTGGAGATGGGTTGGGGCGATACTTTGGTGTATGGTGGGTTCCTGGTTGATGCATCATGCGGCGCTTGCAGTTCTCATTGGCTTGGTTGATCTTTCCGTCCATCTGAATGGTAGAGTCGACTAGGGCTTCAATATCACCAAAGGGTATATGGACTAATATTGTCTGCATTTCATCGTGCAGACCATTTAAGAATCTCTCTTTCTTCTTGGCTTCCGTGTCGATCTCAACCGGGGCATACCTAGATAATGACAAGAATTTGTCACGGTATTCTACTACGGTCATTCTTCCTTGCTTCAGTTCTCTGAATTCGTCTCTCATCCTCTTGATCAAACCTGGTGGCACATGGGTTCTGCTGAACTTAACCTTGAATTCATCCCAGGTCATCATCTGACCTCCGGGCATTGAACGAACGTTGTTCCACCATGCTCTTGCATCTCCGGCTAGATAGTGGGTGGAGAACAAAACTTTCTCGTTAGCTTCCACTCCGGCGACTTCCAGATTGTTCTCCATTGTTTGCAGCCAATCATCTGCATCTAGTGGTTCTTCTGACTTAGTGAAAATAGGTGGATTGGTGTTCTGGAAATTCTTGAGCTTAGATCCATGGTTGTCCTGATTTCCTTAGCCTTGATTGTTGTTGGCCATTTGAGCTATGTGTTGAAGGGTGGCGAGGTTGTCTTGACGTTCGGCTCTTTCAGCTTCGTGGTTAGAAACCAACATTTGCAGGATCTGCAACATCGGGTCTGGGGATGAACCGCTTCCTCCGCGAGGCATCTGAAGATTGAGATAGATCATGAGAAAAGAGGGAAATTTCTAAGGTTCCGAGGTTGTTGAATTTTTTTAAAAGTTTGACTCAGATTTTTTTCTGGCAACTTTCTTTTCATTCATTCATTCATAGCACACGATACAAACACACACCACAACAAAGAAAAACAGATGGTTTTAAGAACCATTCTGGAAACTATGATACAGTGGGACCAAATACAATTCACTAACGCTAGTGCTCAAGTGCTACTACTCCTCGGAGTCAGCATACTCATCATCCTCATCATCATCGTCATCGATGAAGGCAAAATCCTCCTCATCGGTGAAGAAGTCCATGGCCTGATCCTCCAGAAAGTCATCATCATCGCTGAGATAGGAGTAGGGATCTCCACGAAGGTCTTCTCCGGCATTCTCCCTTTCCTCCAACTCCATGTCTCTGTCGTGCTTGGTATCCTCCAAATCCGTGATCCGGTGGCAAAGATGGACAATGATGCGCCCCTTCTTGTCGAGATGACGGCGACAAGACTTGCGATCCTTCACTAGCATGGCGAGGGTCTGATCCTTCTTCTTGGCTATGGCGTACTTGTGGTTGGCGTAGGCACGGGCATTGTCCAACTCCTTCTAACGATCGTACATCATGAAGCTGAGGTGGTCCACTTGACTCTTTAGCTCGGGATGATTTGGGGCCTCCAGTGGCTGTCCCATAACATCACGCCTTGGGTAGAACTCAAAGCGGGTACCCTTGATCTGATTGATACTCTGCCCACAGAGACGGACAAGAGCTTCCTGCATTGCCCTGGCCAGTCCATCGAGCCAGTTGTTTTCTCTTAAGGTGAACTGAATTCCTTCGGCAGTGGGAGGTTCAATCTTTCCTCGGAGACTTGCAACAACTAGCCACTACAGGTCTTCTCCTTCCTGATCATTGAGCTAAGCTCCGAAGAACTTGGGGTGCGGACGCTACAGAAGTTCCGAAAGCTGGTCCAAGTCACGCTCAAAGATGAGATCTTCTCCATTCCCCAACTGATAAAACTTGTTGTACTTCACGTCCATCTATAAGAATATAGGATGAGTAAGTTAGTAGAGTGATCAAGTGTGTCAAGTTTTATGTAAGTTTGCAAGAATTTTCGAGGATCATGAATTTTTTTATGAAAGAATCCAAGTGATAAGAATGAAAATAAGTTTTTGTAAATACTCACTTCCTTTGGTTTTGAAACTAAGTTTTTGATTCAAACGTCCCTTCTAACTAGCATCTCCTATGGTCAGGATGGCTCTGATACCAACTTGTCAACACCCGGATTTTTAATCCCAGATGCCTGTTATGCCATACATCGCAATCCCAGGATTACCATTTTTGCGAGACATAACATATTTGGATATCACAGTACATCATCCATTACAAACCATACATAAGGTCTTACATAAATACGGATCTCATGATCCAGTTCTTAATACAATTCAAGCAGCGGAATAACATAATAGCAATGATAGCGTAGGCGAAGCTCCATCTTCGGGGTCACAGGCAATGCTGACGATGGGAGATGATCCTAGTTGTCGTAACCTTCCCGCGGTCCATCATCCTGATACTCCTCTTCATAGTCTGGCCATGGGAATAGCCAGGGACAAAGCCATGAGTACTCTTTAAGTACTCGCAAACTAATACTAATAAGTTAAGGGGTGTTTTGTAGTAGGATACTAAGCTCTAGGGTTGTTTTGCAAAAAGCCAGATTTACCTCTACTAAGTTCAGAAGCAAATAAATCTAGTTGAAAATTTTATAACACCTAAGTGGGAACTTGAATTTCATATCACAACTTTGTTGTGGTCAAGTCAAAGTCACAATTCATTTCATAAGTCATTTTTAAAACATCTGACGGGGGAACAATATGGTCACTCCAACTGTCCATAACCGCGGACGCGGCTATTCGAATAGTTTGACACTCTGCAGAGATTGTAAACTTTCACCACAACATTCGATACATCCGTCAGGAACAATCCCGAATTCACCATACTCAGTATGCGGATAATCAATCCTAACCTTTCAATTACACATCCTAGTATAGGCACCTCTCCTGTGAGTTTGGCCTCCCAACCATGACCAAATGTCATCTTGGGTACTGCACAGGTGGACAATCTTCACAAGGTAGCCTCATCTCAGACCTTGGCCGCTAGGGGACCCATACTAAGGTATATAAATTTCCAGTCAAGCCCTACCCAAATTTTGGGTATTGTGGTTGTACGGTAAAATTGGAATGGTATCGTATCCAGACAACCATCAGTTTTATAAAGGGTTAAGGCTCATGCCTAAACATTTTCATCATCAAAATCATCTGGTGTTCGGAAACACATGTCAAAACATTTCAGTAGAATGACTCATCATTCTAAGGTTTTCATAACCATTTTCACCAAGTATTCCCATCTAAAGTTGATCAAGTTTTATGCTTAGCACTAGCATCTACAAGTGGTGGTAACTACTAATGGGAGATGGTAAACAAGTGGAGATTTGCTAAGTTCAATCTCATGCCTTAGGATGACATCAAGATTATCTAACTTAGGCCAAGTTTTATGCTCTTTATGCTACCTTTAGTTATCTTTCTAGAATCTATCATTCACTATGTAAACTTGAAGAGAAAGCTTTGATAAAGAAATAAAGTATGAAGCTTGCAAGTAAACTAGGATTGGGTTATCAAGTGGGTATGATCACATATGCTTAAGGCATATGGTTATCATGGTGACAAGCAAGTATTAGCTTGCTAGGATGTTGGTATAAGCTTGAATAGGTAAAGTATCTCGCAAGTTTTAGCTTGCTCAGTTAATAGCTTGCTAATTCAACTGGTAGTATTAGGCTTGCAAGGTTGCAAGTATTGGCTTACCTTGTGCAGAGAAGTGGTTGAAGTTCTCCTCGGCTTCCTCCTCGTAGTATCCTCCTTCCTCCTCGTATCCTTGGTCGGTACTAGTGTCTATAAATAAATACGAGGTACACAATCACCAAACAATACTTAACTATTTTCAATCATCACACAAAGGTGCACTATATATGATCTAGCATTATCACTAACATCACAAGGATTAAAGCATTTGTCTTATTTATTTTAATTTGAGAAAAGTAATTTCTACTCATTGAAAAACTACTTAAGATTTAATATTCTCCAACTCAAACATGGGATCATGTTGACACATGTCATCACCACATATTTCAGTACATGAGAATGTGATTTAAAGTGGTGTCACAATTTAATAAGGTTTAACCTTTTTATTTTAATTAAATAAAGTGACTAGAAATGTCTATGTGGCATTCTTTCATTACTTGAACATTATTTCTGCAAGTAAACCCATAGGTTTTTATATATTCTGAAAGGTATGATCAAATGTGATTTTTGAGAGTTGGAATCGACTCAAAAGCTTTTATGGTTGAATTTTGAAAAATGTTTGAATGCAGAAAAGCTTATGCCTTGTTATTTTTACCATGGTTGATCCACAGATCCAAATGATTTGAATCCAACGGGCTTGGATTAAGCATTTCAGTACCTTTCTAACAAAATTGGTTTCATGCATTTTGGTTCAGTGAATCGAGCTGGGTTGATTTTTGAATATAGGTACAGAACTATGTTTGAAATTAAAAGAATAAAGCTTAATTTGAATTGTTGGGTCGTGCGGGATGTTTTACTGGGCTGGCCCATTACACACAGCGTGTACGCGGATGCGGTGACCTAGCATACCACTGCATGATGTAGTACACTATAGTCGTAGACGTAACACCAATGAAACACCGTTCACTAGTATTACATCCCTCAGAGTGGTACAACAGAAACACAACAGGTCCAAGACATGACTATAGGTTACAACTCAACTCTTTACTCAAGATCTGAGAACACTCTAGGTTAAAGAGAGAGAAAGAAACTTCTTACAAAGAAGAATTAGAAATAAACAACTCCAAAATTATAATACTATCTACAACTACTTATAAAGGCACGAAGTGCCGTGGGAAATCGAATCCTAGCCCTTCATCTCAGACAATCAAATGGCCACGATCTCTTTGTTCTCCCCCACCCCCATGTTTCACGCTCTCCTTCCATCCTGACTTATCTTGTTGTCAACGCATAATCCCCTCAGGCTATAAACAAACACATAGTCCCCTCGGGCTGTAAAAAAAGGCCTAATCCCCTCCTAACCCGCTCTATCCTAGAAAGAAACTGCCGCATGTTCATCTATTCGCCGCCGTGACGCAGGACGACGGCCATGATTGCGGCCCCGACTCAGCCGCCGCAGCCGGTGCCGATCCACGCCTGTACTGCTACTCGACGCCTGCGATGGTCGTGTGGCGGCGCTCCGTGAAGCGGAAGCTTGATGGGGATAAAGGGGGCATGGATGAGGACGAAGGTCGACTGGGATGGAACTGTGGAGGTTGAGGAGGCGACTGGGATACTGCGCGAGGCTGTGGCGGCGACGTAGGACACCATGGTGGGCGTGCATGGTGAGGTGGAAGGGGAGAGTGAACGATGAGGTCTAGATCGAGCTCCGGCAGTTTCGCCACTTCGACAACGAGAAGATGTCTTTTGATGCCGCCGAGATCGACCATCTCCATGCACTAATAGTCTGCCGCATGCGGCAGCTCGCGCGTGTCTGCTCCAGGCATAGAGGCCGATCAAGAATCAACAAGGCATACACAGTATGAAGGCTCAACTAATAATAAGGGTAGGGTCCTATCGTTCTACACATCGATCATCTACATCTCAGGTACTAGGCAAAAGATGGAAAGAGCTGCGCCGGCGGTGGCAGAGCAAGCAGCGTGCAAGGATCAATGACAAGTATTCACGTAAGACTACCCCTTCCAGTCATTTTTTTCCTTCTCAAATTTCTCTATTGTAAAGAGATCGCTTGTGAGAAAAGAGATTATTCAGTTGGGACGGGGGTCGAGCTCACCTTATGTTGTCTTTGCATTCAGGAGGGTATTCCTGTGCATTCAACAAAGTATTCGGATTTTCTTGTGCAATTCAATACTCAGAAATGAAAAATGGCGATCATGCTCGCCTAAAGTTTCAAATTTTGCATATTGCTAGATGATTTGCTAATTTGTTTTAGTTGAAACGTGCAATGCACGTACATGACTACTAGTTAAGACTAATATCTTAACTAATGGTCTGGCATTGCTGCTATTGCAATATACTACAGAAATAGGTTCTATGGCTAGAGATTCTATTCTTATCTAAATAGCAACTTCGTCTTCACTTGAGCTGATGTATATGTTGACTTTCTTGACTTCATTAAAGAGCTTTAGCTTTTGATGATGATTCCTGGAGCATGGCTTGTTGTAGTCATCGTCTGTACTGGCTTTATAACCTAGCAAGGGTTAAGAAGATACTTTGAGTACGAGCGTACTCAGCAAGTCCACTAGAAAAGGAGTGTTTGATGAACTATATCTACAGCCACAGACCATAGGTCGTAGGCCATGCAAGTTTTCGTAAACATTTCTTTAAAGGTTGCTTTTATTCTGAAAAGCTATGTCTGTCTGCCTTCACGGGTTTACCAGAACTTTCATGGAGTTCCTTTCTCGCCGTGTTCGCAGCTCCTTCCCGGAACAGGGAGTAACAAGTTACAGTTCTTACACTCTGCAGAGGTGCATTACTTTACCCATGAGAGACCTTAGCCTTGTTGCACAACCAAGTCATGACCTTGTCCATACTTCCTTGGTATGGGGCCCAGTCTAAGATCCAAGCCAATCACTGCCCTCTTCGCGACCCCGCATGCCTCCTTGGTGTACACCATGCCCACATATTGAATTACGGCAATGGTTTGTACAAATCGTTAGATGCCAGAACTATTGTGGGACGTTGAGGGTTCCCACCCATATGCTGCATATCCTCTAGGAATTACCAATTAATATGCACGCTACGAGTGATAACAGCCACGACCTGCACATCCGGTTCATGCGAGACAAAGAAGATACAGCTGACTTCTCTGTCCCATTCCAAATCTCATGGTTAACGCGTGATATACGACGCAAGAATCACTAGCGACATTGGTTGTTAAGTCCTAGATAATATGTTCCTTTACCACTGGAACTTTCATAGTAGGTTATTATAACCTATAATCATATTATTATGAAAATAGCGTTTTCGGACCTTTTTGAAATGTAGGTGATGACAAGACTGTATTTGTAAAACACTTTACAGAAAATAATCAAAGGACATGAGCAAGTGTGAACTTGCCTTTTGTGATTGCAAGATTATGCATTTACGGTCTTCGAGACATCATAAGATCTAATATGTGAAATAAGGATCATTGGTCCGGTAAGGACTAATGTTTAAAGAAGCAAGATGTAGTTATGCATAAGTAATGATATGCATTTGGTAAAACTCCCAAATTGAATCCCCAATACTTTGAGTGAAGTGAATTCAAATGATTCTTTTAAGAGTTGGTGTATCTTCAAATTTTACTTTATAAGTAATGATCTTTATAAGGAACTTAAGTGTTATTAATCTAAAATATACAAGTAAAGGGTAAAGTAAATTGAGTATGTGTGATTGTTATGTGGTGACTATGATAAAAGTCCTTGGGATTGAGTTGTTAACAATTGAAGAACTTATTATAAAATTATTGTTTGAAGTGGCAAAAGGAATAACATTTGAAGAAAAGATTTCCTTTCTAAGGTTTAAACAATCTTCATTGTTAATAGGACATGATTAATGTCTTTTGGTGTTTGATTTATTAGTTTGCACTTGAGATGATTTATGTCTTAATTTAAATAGACCAAAGTTAACTATAAAAACACAAGTAGTTTATTAGACATGATGTTTATAAGCTTTTGATACTAAAGTTAACTTTAAAAGTTTAAGTAAACTTAGGATGTAATATATTTTAATTATTGCCAAGTTTTAGATTTATGATAGGTATAACTAAGATGTGGAATTATTCACTTTATATTTAAGTGAATGATTAGATTAAATTTGTTTTGTTATTATGAAAAGAATATGTATTTATTTAATGGAAGCATAATTAGATGATCTTAGTAATTTGTTAAATTTTGAAGTTATGTTAATAATGGTTAAGATATAATGGTTATTCACCATATTGTATAAATGGGTGATACCCAATGTTTATTTAAAAGAATCCTTAATAAGATTTTTTAAAAGAATATTTTAAAGTTAAAAGTTATACTTAAATTTGATTATGAATTTAAGTTATGGTTTGGAATTTGATACAAAGACACTAATTGCTCAAGGTTTTGTAAGAATGGTGGTTATTTCTTATTTAACAATTATTTTTAAAGAATTCACAAAATAGGTATTAGGTAAGGATTTATTATTTTTATTTAAAATATTAAAGACTTTTCTAATAATATATTTAATATTTTTCTAGTGTAATATATTTACTCAAGACCTTAAAATTCATCCAAGAATTCTTTTTAAGTATTATCTTTATTTTTATAAAATTCATCCAAGAATTAAGTGTCTTTAAATATTTGCTTTATATTTTATTTGTAAAACTCTAAGTGAGTATTTTTATAAAATAATAGAGTTATTTTGATACACAAAAATGATTTATTATTTATTTTTAGGGTTTTTGTTTTATTTTATCAAATTTCATTTAAGATTTAATGCTGTTAATAATTATTTACTTCATATTTATTTTAAATAAATAAAGTTATATTTTTATTAAATAGATTTTGTTCTTATGATATTTCTAACATGTTAAATATATTTTTATGATTTTTCTATAATTTTCTATAGCTAAAAATGTTTGGAGGTTATTTTGGTAATTCATTTGTTTTATCTGAATCAACTTGGGCTGTTGGTTAGGTGCATGGGCTGTCCTGGCCCAATAAGAACATGCTCGGCCCCTTCACCCCCGGTCCACCCCTCTCTCCACACACACACACACCCATACACGCACACAGAATCCCCACCCACGCACGCCCCGTGGTTCCTTTGCTTGCTGCGCTCGACGCCATGGCTGGTGGCTCAAATCCGGCGAGCACCTACCATTGCGGCCGTTGCAATCGGCCACCAAAGCCTTGCCACCCGAAGGCCTTCACTTCTGACCAACTCGATTTGAAAGGGAAGCTCACTTAATCTCCCCCCCTCCTTGATTTCCTGACTAGGGTTCGGTTTTTTCTCCTCATGGTTACGTGTCTGCTAATCAAATTAGCCTTGGCCTCTTGCTTCCTCAACTATGGCCATGTTGCTGCCAATTTGATGCCAGCGGGACGGCGACCACGGTTGCAACCTGGTGTTCTTCGATTATGGACTCTGATGTGCTGATGGTGTGTTGGGGGTTTGGCTGCCTCGGTTCTAGCACTGGCGGGATGGCGCTGCAGTTGCGCAACCCCGGCGCCGAACCTGTTGTGCTCCTGCTACCTCTTCCTCCACTCTAATTCAGGTAATCCTTGTGTGACCGGCTCTCTAGCCAATGCATTATTTTGGGTTAGGTTTAAGGCTGTATGGTGATTTCCTGGTCCTGTACTAGGTGATTGTGTAATATAACCCGATTAACACGTGATAGAAACATGCAATCTTATGTCTCTGTTTGGATAATGTGGCCATTTGTGGCATATTTGGTTGCTATGATATTATTCTTGATGACACTGAAATTTTATAGTGTTATTGACTCAAATAATTCAGTTACAGTTATGTTTATCTCACTCTTGAATTAAATCATTGCAGGGAACAAGTATCACAATATTGAAGGGTTTCGTGGCATAGTAAATCAAAATTTTCTACGGATGCGAACAGAGGGAAAGCCAAGATCTAATCTAGGAGATGCAATCAACGAGAGAGATTGGATTAGATCTTCATACCCTTGAAGATTCGCACAGCGGAACGTTCGTCGGAACGTGGGTGATGTAGTCGTACTCGCTTCTCCTCCTCGCGATCCGATCCGATCTAGCACCACAAGTGGCGGTGCCTCCGTGAGATGCACACGTGCAGCACCTCGACGTCTCCTCCTTCCTCAGACCAGCAAGTATGGTGGAGAGGTAGATTGGATCTACAACACGACGGCGTGGTGTATATGGTGGAGAATTTCTGCTGCAGGGCTTCGCCTACAAACAGTCGGGAGGGAGAGAGGAGAGCTAGCAAGGCGGCTAGGGTTTGGAGGAGAGGTGTGGGGGGTTGGTGCGCCCCCACCCCTCTTTATATAGAGGGGGGGCGCAGCCCTATCCCCTCCCCCAAGCCCAAAGGATAAGGAGTGGGGGGGCATGGACTCTCCCCTCTTCTAGAAACCCTATCTCTAGTTTAAACGATTTAAACTCTCTAGGATCGGCTGGGCCCTATGGGGCCTTGTGCCCCTGGCCCAATGCGGCCAGGACACTCCCTCATAGGCCCATGCCCCCTCCCGGAAGGTGGGGCCACGTTGGTCCCCTTCCGGAAGGTTCTAGAAGCTTCCGGTACAATACCGATTAACCCGGAACAATTCCGAACTCCAAAAACTGCACTGCCTTATATGAATCTTATTCTCCAGACCATTCCGGAACCTCTCGTGATGTCCCGGATCCCATCCGAGACTCCGAACAAAAATTCATAAACCAATTATCCAATCTATCCTAGCGTCAAGACACGTTAAGTGTGTGACCCTGCGGGTTCGAGAATATGCAGACATGATCTTCTATCAATAATCAACAGCGGGGTCTGGGCACCCATATTGACTCCCACACATTCATCGATGATCATATCGGATGAACCACGATGTCAGGATTCAAACAATCCCATATATATATTCCCTGCGTCTCGCGATATTTTACTTGCCCGAGATTCGATCGTCGGTACCGTCATACCTAGTTCAATCTCGTTCACAGCAAGTACTTTACTCGTTCCGTAATCCGATATCACTTTGTGATTAACTCCTTAACCACATGCTTGCAAGCGGTGTTGATATCGATTACCGAGTGGGCCCGAAGTATATCTCTCCGACTTGGGAGGGACAAATTCCATCTCGATACATACAACCCAACAAATACTTTCCGATCACCTGAGAGACACCTTTATGATCACCCTCTCATAGGATGACGTTTGATGACCTCAAAGCTTTCTTCCGATACCAGGGAGTTGTATTATCTCATGGTCTAAGGAATACAATATTTGACATAGGAAAAGCTACGCAAAGATGAACACGATGATACGATCTAATTGCTTCGCTTAGTTTGGGTCTGTCCATCATATCATTCTCCCAATGATATGATCTCATTATCAATTGACAACTCATGTCTATGGTTAGGAAACCTTAACCATCATTGATCAATGAGCTAGTCCTTAGAGGCGTACCAGGGACACGGTGTTGTTCACAAACCACACAAGTATTAATGTTTCCGCTTAATACAATTCTAGCATGGAATATAAACTTTATCATGAACAAGAATTATAATAATAACATCTTTATTATTGCCTCTAGGGCATAATTCCAATAGTCCCCCACTTGCACTAGAGTCAATAATCTAGTTTACATCTGGCAACAATCTCACACCCATGGCACTGAGGTGTTGATCATGTTTTACACGTGGAAGAGGTTTAGTCAATGGATCTGCGACATTCAGATCCGTATGTACTTTGCTAATCTTCAGATCTCCATCTGCTATATAATCTCGGATTATATGAAACTTGCGGTTGATATGCTTGGTCTTTGGATGATATCTTGGTTCCTTAGCGAGTGCTATGGCGCCAGTGTTGTCACACAATATCTCCAGTGGGTCCAATGCACTTGGAACCACGCCAAGCTCAGTGATGAAGTTTCTGATCCAAACTCCTTCACTTGACGCTTCTGCAGCAGCCATGTATTCCGCTTCCGCTGTAGATCCCGTGGTCACGCTTTGCTTGCAGCTTCTCCAGCTCACAGCTCCTCCATTCAAAATATAAACGTATCCTGTCTGAGATTTGGAATCATCCTTGTCGGTGTCGAAACTAGCATCGACGTAACCTTTTACGACAAGCTATTCATCACCCCCATAGACTAAGAACATTTCTTTAGTTCTATTTAGGTACTTTAGGATGTTCTTCACGGCTGTCCAGTGTTCCACTCCTGGATCACTTTGATATCTGCTCGTCAAACTAAGAGCATTGGACACATCCGGTCTAGTACACAGCATGGCATACATGATGGAACCTATGGCCGAGGCATAAGGCACCTTGCTCATAGCTTCCCTATCATTTACCGTAGCTGGACACTGAGCCTTGCTCAATATCTTACCTGACAACATAGGCACTAAACCTTTCTTTGCCTTATCCATTCTGAACCTTTTCAGAATTTTGTCTAGGTATGTACTCTGGCTTAAAGCTATCAGGCGTCTTTGTCTATCTCTATAGATTTTGATGCCCAATATATAAGCAGCTTCACCTAGGTCTTTCATTGAAAAACATTTGTTCAAATAACTCTTCACATCATTAAGCATGTTGATGTCATTTCCAATAATCAATATGTCATCCACATATAGTACCAGAAACGTCACCGAGCTCCCACTCACTTTCTTGTAGATGCAAGCTTCGTAGCAATTTGGAACAAATCCAAAGCTCTTGATCACTTGATCAAAACGAAGGTTCCAACTCCGAGATGCTTGCTTCAGTCCATAAATGGAACGCTGAAGTTTGCATACTTTACTAGCATCCTTAGGATCGACAAAACCTTCGGGTTGCATCATATACAACTCTTCATCAATGTTGCCATTGAGGAACGCAGTCTTAACATCCATCTGCCATATTTCATAATCATGAAACACAGCAATTGCTAATAAAATCCGAATGGACTTAAACATCGCTACGGGAGAGAAAGTCTCATCATAGTCAACACCTTGAACTTGTCGAAAACCTTTCGCGACAAGCCGTGCTTTATAGACGGTAACATTACCATCCGCGTCCGTTTTCTTCTTGAAGATCCATTTGCACTCAACGGCCTTTCGGCCGCTAGGAGGGTCCACCAAAGTCCATACTTGGTTTTCGCTCATGGATCCCAATTCGGATTTCATGGCTTCCAGCCATTTCTCAGAGTCTGGGCTCATCATCGCTTCCTCATAGTTCGTAGGTTCACTGTCTTCTACTAACAAGACAGTCAAGACAGGGTTGCCGTACCACTCAGGAGGGGCATGCGACCTTGTCGACCTGCGACGTTCAGTAGCAGCATCGTCCGAAGCTTCATGATCCTTATCATTAGCTTCCTCTATTGTTGGTGCAGGCGGCACTGGAACAATTTCAGGTGCTGCGCTACTCTCCAATTCAAGAGAAGGTTCAATAACCTCGTCAAGCTCTACTTTCCTCCCACTCACTTCTTTCGAGATAAACTCCTTCTCAAGAAAGGAACCGTTCTTTGCGACAAACACTTTGCCTTCGGTTCTGTGATAGAAGGTATACCCAATAGTTTCCTTAGGGTATCCTATGAAGACGCATTTCTCCGCTTTGGGTTCAAGCTTGTCCGGCATCAACTTCTTGACGTAAGCTTCGCATCCCCAAACTTTAAGAAACGACAACTTAGGTTTGGCACCAAACCACAGTTCATACGGTGTCGTCTCAACGGATTTAGATGGAGCCCTATTTAAAGTGAATGCAGCGGTTTCTAATGCATAACCCCAAAATGATAACGGAAAATCAGTAAGAGACATCATTGATCGGACCATATCTAATAGGGTTCGATTCCGGCGTTCAGACACACCATTGCGTTCTGGTGTTCCGGGTGGCGTGAGTTGTGAAACGATTCCACTTGCTTTAAGATGCGTGAGAAAATCATAACTCAAATATTCACCTCCACGATCGGATCGTAGAAATTTAATCTTTCTGTTACGATGGTTCTCCACTTCATTCTGAAATTCCTTGAACTTTTCAAATGTTTCAGATTTATGTTTCATTAAATAGATATACCCATATCTACTTAAGTCAACGGTAAAAGTGAGGAAATAGCGATATCCACCGCGCGTCGAAACACTCATCGGTCCGCATACATCGGTATGTATGATTTCCAACAAGTCCGTTGCTCGCTCCATCATACCGGAGAACGGGGTTTTGATCATCTTGCCCATGAGGCATGGTTCGCATGTGTCAAATGATTCAAAATCAAGAGACTCCAAAAGTCCATCAGAATGGAGTTTCTTCATGCGCTTTACACCAATATGACCTAGACGACAGTGCCACAAATAAGTAGTATTATCACTATATACTTTGCATCTCTTAGCCTCAATGTTATGGATGTGTGTTTCATCCCTTTCGAGATTTAGAAGAAATAAACCATTTACAAGAGGTGCATGACCATAAAAGTGTAGGGTTTCGTAGCATGGAAAACAAAAAATTTCTATCGCATACAAACAAACAAGCCAAGATCTATCTACTAGATTGTAGCAACGAGTCGATGGAATAACTTACCCTCGAATATTCCAAAGCGTTTAACGAGAGCGGATTCTCGTGGGTGATGTAGTCGTACTCTTCCCGATCTCAAGATCGTGTAGACGATCCTTCCGGCGCTGCGTTCCGGCAGCACTCCCGCAGTCGGTCACACGTTCGGTACTCGACGAAGACCTTCCTCTCCCTTGTTCCAGCAGGCAGCGGAGGTTGTAGCACTCTCCTCGCGATTCCGGCAGCACAACGGCGTGGTACCAGAAGTAGAGGGGAGATCCTGCAGGGCTTCGCCTTAAGCCGGAGCGAGTATGGTGGAGTATGAGAGAGAACTATTAGTGGTCTAGGGTTTAGACACACCAATTAGAAGGCTCTAAACCAAAGGCTAGGGCAATTAGAAGCTCTAAACCAAAACGGCTCTAAACCGGAGATTAGAGGATAGGAACTTGTGTGTCTAGAGGAGGAGGCCCTGCCCCTCCTCTTATAGGTGGGAGGTGCGGACAAGGGGAGGGGAGTCCCTCCCCAAGTCGGCCTTGGGTGGCGCGCCGGCTTGGAGAGGAGACTCCTCCCCCAAGTCGGTTTCAACCACCTCTTGCTTGTTTCCCACAGTTTCCTGTTTTAGCCGTTTGACTTTCAAACTGGCCATTTGACTTTTCTGTTTTAGGATTCAATTTAATCCTTTATTTGGAACAGCAAGAACACTTAGTACATGATGCAATCATTCCAATATGTAATGACACATTCATGTACCCCTCCCCTTCCCGGAGTGCCGGACATTCCGGAACCTTCTAGAACATTCCCGATGAAAACACCGGAATCATTTCCGAACTCCGAAACGGAACTTTCCTTATATGAATCTTATTCTCCGGACCATTCCGGATCACCTCGTGATATCCCGGATCCCATCCGAGACTCCGAACAACATTCGGTCTCTTTCTCATAATACCATAACTACTCAAACCAACGTCGAATCCTTAAGTGTGTCTCCCTACGGTTCGTGAATTATGCGGACATGATCGAGACACTTCTCCGAACAATAACCAATAGAGGAATCTGGAAATTCATATGGCTCCCACATATTTCTACGATTACTTTGCGATCGAATGAACCACTTACATACGATACCAATTTCCCTTTGTCTCACGATAGTTTACTTATCCGAGGTCATGATCGTCGGTATCTCTGCATACCTAGTTCAACCTCGTTACCGATAAGTACTCTTTTCTCGTTCCCGTGATATGTGATCCCTTGTGAGACAGTCACATGCTTGCAAGCTAATTGGATGACATTCCACCGAGAGGGCCCAGAGTATATCTATCCGTCATATGGATGGACAAATCCCACTCTTGATCCATGTGTCTCAACCAATACTTTCCGAACACTCAATGCCACCTTTATAGCCACCCAGTTACGGTGTGGTGTTTGATGTCATCAAAGCATCCATCCGGTAAAGGTGATATGCATGATCTCATGGTCGAAGGAATTAGGTTACTATGTATCAGAAAGCATATAGCAATTGAACTATTGAAATGACTTGATCTTTATGCTACGCTTATCTATTAGGAGTATGTCCACCATATCATTCTCCTAACGATATGATCTTGTTGTTGATAACATCTCAATGTTCATGATAGGGAAACCACAATCATTTATCAACCAACAAGCTAGTGAAGTATAGAGGCTATACTAGGGACTTCAAATTAAGTTTACAAATCACACAAGTATCAATGTTTCCTTGTTAATACTATTATAGCATGAATGTAAACATTTATCATAAACACAAAGATATAATAATAACTACATTTATTATTGCCTCTAGGGCATATCTCCAACAAAAAGATGTTACTCATATAAATAGAACAACCATTATTCTCCGATTTAAATGAATAACCGTCTTGCAATAAACACGATCCAGAAATAATGTTCATGCTCAACGCAGGCACATAATAACACTTATTAAGGTTTAAAACTAATCCCGAAGGTAAAACTAAGGAGTGCGTGCCGACGGCCATCACATCAACTCTTGATCCGTTGCCAACGCGCATCGTCACCTCATCCCTCGCAAGCCGCCGTCTATTCCGTAGCTCCTGTTTCGAGTTACAAATATTAGCAACTGAACCGGTATCAAATACCCAGGCACTACATCGAGGGCTAGTAAGGAAAACATCAATAACATGTATATCAAATATACCTTTGATGGTGCCAACCTTCTTGTCCGCTAAGTACTTCGGACAATTGCGCTTCCAGTGACCCTTGTCCTTGCAGTAGAAGCACTCAGTGTCCGGCTTAGGACCAGACTTGAGCTTCTTCTCAGCAGGAGCATTGCGCTTGCCGCCGCCCTTCTTGAAGGGCTTCTTAGCTCCCTTACCTTTCTTAAAGGAGGGCTTGTTGACCATCAACACATGATTATCCTTCTTGATGTCCACTTCCGCAGCCTTCGGCTTTGCGAAGAGCTCGGTGATCGTATCAGTGGAACCAATCTGATTGTGAGTCAGTACAAAACTTTTGTAGCTGGGAGGGAGTGATTGCAGAACCCTGTCAATCTTGAGCTCCTCTGGAATCGTGCATTCCAGTTCCTCAAGGCGTTGAGTGTAGCCCGACATCTTTATGGCGTGCTCACTAACGGAACTCCCTTCCTCCATCTTGCAGTTAAAGAACTTCTCAGAGATCTCATATCTCTCAGAACGGGCCTGAGTCTGAAACATGGTTTTCAGCTCCTCGAGAATCTCGAAGGGCCCGGGATACTCTTCAAAACGATTTTGAAGCTCCGGTTCCATAGCAAACAACATGGTGCTCTTAATCACACCATAATCATCTTTGCGCGACTGATAGACAGCTTTCTCATCAGCCGGCGCAGTTGCAGCAGGGGGTCACCTAACGCTTTCCCAAGGACATAGTCCTTTTGTCCGCCAGACAGAATGATTCTTAGATTGCGGAACCAATTGGTGAAGTTAGACCCATTGTTTCTAAGCTTTTCCTTCTCAGCAAAAACGTTGAAGTTGAAGTTGGACTTGGCCATGTGATCTACAGTATTTGCAAGTACAATTTAGACTATGTTCATGATAAATAGTTCAATTTAATCAAATTACTAGATGAACTCCCACTAAATTCAACATCCCTCAAGTTGTTTAGTGAACACGATCCAAATTCACCACACCTAATCCGATCATCACGAGAAGAGATGTGGTTTCAATGGTGGACAACAAAGTGTCGATCATATCACTCATATGACTCATGCTTAACCTTTCGGTTCTTGTGTTCCGAGGCCATGTCTGTACATGCTAGGCTCGTCAAGCTAGACCCAAGTATTTCTGCGTGTGCAAAACTGGCTTGCACCCGTTGTATGTGAGCGTAGAGTCTATAGCACCCGATCATCACGTGATGCTTGGACACGACGAACTTTCGCAACGGTGCATACTTGGGGAGAACACAGTTTTTATCTTGATCTTTAAGTGAGGAATCATCTTATAATGCTACCGTCGCGATCTAAGCATAATAAGATACATAAAGGGATAAACACCACATGCATATAACTTTATGTGACATGGTATAGCCAATCCTCGCGCAATGATCTCCATCTTGTGCGTTCCGGCATGATCTCCATCACTCCACCATGATTGCCTCCACCACGAATAGCAACTACAACTATTGCTAACTACTTAGCGATAAAGTAAAGCTATTACATGGCGTATAAGAAGTTGACTCACAGGTCATACACAATTATAAAGACAACCATATGGCTCCTGCCGGTTGTGTACTCATCGACATGCAAGTCGTGAAACATTACAAAACATGATCATCGCATACAATATACACATCACATCTTGGGCCATACCATATCACAGAAAACACTCCCTGCAATAACAAGTTAGACGCCTCTACTTTGTTGTTGCATGTTTTACGTGGCTTATGGGAGTAGATGCTAAGAACGATTCTTACCTACGGAAAGCCACAACGGTGATATTATGGTTGCCAAACTCCGGTGTTAATCCCATGACAACTATAGTAAGAGAAACTGACATCCACCAGCCGCATGTGTGGAACAAGCCACACGTCAAGTGCGGAGCCGGTCTCGCGAACGACGTCGCGTAAGGTTGGCCTGGACCGCTTCAATCTCACTATCCCGCGTCATAAGAAGAACACAAACAAGAGTCTTGCAACAGAAAACATCAACGCCCGCAACAACCATGTTGCGTTCTACTCGTGAAACACATCTACGCATAGATCTAGCTCTGATACCACTGATGGGTTTCGCGGCATAGTAAATCAAAAATTTCTACGGATGCGAACAGAGGGAACGCCAAGATCTAATCTAGGAGATGCAATCAACGAGAGAGATTGGATTAGATCTTCATACCCTTGAAGATTCGCACAGCGGAACGTTCGTCGGAACGTGGGTGATGTAGTCGTACTCGCTTCTCCTCCTCGCGATCCGATCCGATCTAGCACCACAAGTGGCGGTGCCTCCGTGAGATGCACACGTGCAGCACCTCGACATATCCTCCTTCCTCGGACCAGCAAGTATGGTGGAGAGATAGATTGGATCTACAACACGACGGCGTGGTGTATATGGTGGAGAATTTCTGCTGCAGGGCTTCGCCTACAAACAGTCGGGAGGGAGAGAGGAGAGATAGCAAGGCGGCTAGGGTTTGGAGGAGAGGTGTGGGGGGTTGGTGCGCCCCCACCCCTCTTTATATAGAGGGGGGGCGCAGCCCTAGCCCCTCCCCCAAGCCCAAAGGATAAGGAGTGGGGGGCATGGACTCTCCCCTCTTCTAGAAACCCTATCTCTAGTTTAAATGATTTAAACTCTCTAGGATCGGCTGGGCCCTATGGGGCCTTGTGCCCCTGGCCCAATGCGGCCAGGACACTCCCTCATAGGCCCATGCCCCCTCCCGGAAGGTGGGGCCACGTTGGTCCCCTTCCGGAAGGTTCTAGAAGCTTCCGGTACAATACCGATTAACCCGGAACAATTCCGAACTCCAAAAACTGCACTGCCTTATATGAATCTTATTCTCCGGACCATTCCGGAACCTCTCGTGATGTCCTGGATCCCATCCGAGACTCCGAACAAAAATTCATAAACCAATTATCCAATCTATCCTAGCGCCAAGACACGTTAAGTGTGTGACCCTGCGGGTTCGAGAATATGCAGACATGATCTTCTATCAATAATCAACAGCGGGGTCTGGGCACCCATATTGACTCCCACACATTCATCGATGATCATATCGGATGAACCACGATGTCAGGATTCAAACAATCCCATATATATATTCCCTTCTTCTCGCGATATTTTACTTGCCCGAGATTCGATCGTCGATACCGTCATACCTAGTTCAATCTCGTTCACAGCAAGTACTTTACTCGTTCCGTAATCCGATATCACTTTGTGATTAACTCCTTAACCACATGCTTGCAAGCGGTGTTGATATCGATTACCGAGTGGGCCCGAAGTATATCTCTCCGACTTGGGAGGGACAAATTCCATCTCGATACATACAACCCAACAGATACTTTCCGATCACCTGAGAGACACCTTTATGATCACCCTCTCATAGGATGACGTTTCATGACCTCAAAGCTTTCTTCCGATACCAGGGAGTTGTATTATCTCATGGTCTAAGGAATACAATATTTGACATAGGAAAAGCTACGCAAAGATGAACACGATGATACGATCTAATTGCTTCGCTTAGTTTGGGTCTGTCCATCATATCATTCTCCCAATGATATGATCTCATTATCAATTGACAACTCATGTCTATGGTTAGGAAACCTTAACCATCATTGATCAATGAGCTAGTCCTTAGAGGCGTACCAGGGACACGGTGTTGTTCACAAACCACACAAGTATTAATGTTTCCTCTTAATACAATTCTAGCATGGAATATAAACTTTATCATGAACAAGAATTATAATAATAACATCTTTATTATTGCCTATAGGGCATAATTCCAACAAATATGTGGTTGAATTATTTACTTTATGTATTCCTATTTGGCTTGTATATGCCTGATTCTTGTGACTATGCTGATGTGCCAAGTTGATTAAGTATTATCTGTATGTGTTGGTAGTGTTTTAAGGTATCAACTTGACAAAACAGATATATGATTCCTAAGAGAAAGGTATTAGGAAAATTCTACTATGATGTACCCTGAGTGGTAAAGTATGGAAACAATCTTATAGGTAGTGATGCAAAAGCCTGAAGCTATAGTTGTTTTAAATTGGCTGGCTAGGAATTCAGATATGACGGTCAAGGATGCATATGACTAGTTCATATGTCTAATCTTTCTATAACATTTCTTGTTAAAAATTTGGAATTTCCTTAGCCAATGATGTCTTAATTTGAGGCTTTTGGAATTGTCCTGTCAACAAGATAATGGAACATTTGAATGATTCCTTGTTGTTTAAACTAGGAAAATGATTTGAAATCATTTGAATCACATAAATCAATCCTTTATGTTTGGACATCCAATCCATTCCTAGTACTACTTCCAAACCTTTAGTTCCGAGTACTATCAGATTATCATAAAAATCTATGCCATGGATTCGGATAGGGACGGCTTTGCAAATTTACCTAGCCTTGGTGGTTGATCCGGGAATTTGAACGATCATAACATGCTTCAGTTTTGTTGGTTGAATTTTACTAGTGCATGCAAATTCTTTGGTGACAAATGAGTGCGATGCACCAGAATCAAACAACACTCGTGCAAGTACTGAATTAACAGAAAACATACCCAGCACGACGTCTGGCGCTTCCTGAGCTTCTTCAGCATGCATGAGAAAAAGACGGCCATTGCGGTTGAGTGAATTCCCTGGGGCAAACCTTCTTCCTGGCTGAACAAGACGCTGCTGCTGAGCTGGGAAATTAGCATTGGGTTCTATGGCATTCTTCTTGTTGGGGCACTCGTTGGAATAGTGGCCTTTATTTCCACAGTCATAACAAGTCACTCGCAACTTGTCCTTTGCTGCTACAGGCACAACATTGCTTCCAGTCCTCGGGGCAGTGTTGGTGTTGGCGGTAGCATTGTTGTTATTGAACTTGGTTGGGGCACGGTTGGAATTGCTAGAGTTGCCGGGGTTGTTGTGATTTCCTCCGGGTCTAGGGTTTCCACGGTTGGGGTAGGTCGGACGGTTCATCGGGGGTCTGTTGGTTCTTGGGGAAAATCCTGAAGATGGGTTAGGGCGATACTTTGGGGTCTGATGGGTTCCTGGCTGATGCATCATACGACGCTTGCGGTTCTCATTGGCTTCGTTGATCTTTCCTTCCATATGGATAGCAGAGTCGACAAGGGCTTCAATATCAGCAAAGGGGATATTGACTAACACTGTCTGCATCTCATCGTGCAGACCATTCAAGAATCTCTCTTTCTTCTTGGCTTCGGTGTCAATCTCATTCGGGGCATACCTAGCTAATGACAAGAATTTGTCACGGTATTCCACTACAGTCATCCTTCCTTGCTTCAGTTCCCTGAACTTGTCTCTCATCCTCTTGATCAAACCCGGTGGCACATGGGTTCTGCTAAACTTGACCTTGAATTCCTCCCAGGTCATCATCTGGCCTCCGATCATTGCGCGAACACTGTTCCACCATGCCCTGGCATCTCCAGCTAGATAGTGGGTGGCAAACAGAACTTTCTCGTTGGCTTCCACTCCGGCGACTTCTAGGTTATTTTCCATGGTTTGCAACCAATCATCGGCGTCTAGGGGCTCTTCTGACTTAGTGAAAACAGGTGGGTTGGTATTCTGGAAATTCTTGAGCTTAGATCCATGGTTGTCCTGATTTCTGTGGCCTTGGTTGTTGTGGGCTAGCTGGGCTATCTGCTGCAGGGTGGCTAGGTTGGATTGATGTTCCGCTCTTTCAGCTTCGCGGTCAGAAGTCAACATTTGCAGAACCTGCAACATCGGGTCCGGGGATGAACCACTTCCTCCACGTGGCATCTGAAGATTGAGATAGATCGTGAGAAAAGAGGGAAATTTCAAAGGTTTTGGGTCTTTGAAAAGTTTTTAAAGTTTGACTCAGATTTTTCTAGCAACTTGCTTTTTCATTCATTCATTCATAGCACCCGATACAACACACACAACAACAAAGAAAAAAACAGATGGTTTTAAGAACTATTCTGAAAACTACGATACAGTGGGACCGAATACTACTCACTACGCTAGTGCTCAAGTGCTACTACTCCTCGGAATCTGTGGCTTCATCATCCTCATCATCATCAATGAAGGCGAAATCATACTCATCGGTGAAGAAATCCATAGCCTGATCCTCCAGAAAATCATCATCATCGCTGAGGTAGGAGTAGGGGTCTCCACGAAGATCCTCTCCGGCATTCTCCCTTTCCTCTAACTGCATGTCTCTCTCGTGGATGGTTTCCTCCAAAGACGAGATACGATGGCGAAGACGGGCAATGATGCCCTCCTTCTTGTCGAGCTGATGGCGGCGAGACTTGCGATCCTTTGCTAACATGGCGATGGTCTGATCCTTCGTCTTGATGATGGCAGACTTGTGGTTGGAGTAGTCACGGCAGTTATCCAACTCCCGCTGTCGATCGTACATCATGAAGCTAAGGTGGTCCACTTGGGTCTTCAGCTCAGGGTGGTATGGGGCTTCCAGTGGTTGTCCATTTGCATCACGCCTCGGGCAAAACTCAAAGCGAGTACCCTTGATCTGATTGATGCTCTGCCCACACAGACGGGAAAGAGCTTCCTGCATGGTCGTGGCAAGTCCATCGAGCCAGTTGTTCTCTCTTAAGGTAAACTGAATTCCCTCAGCAGTGGGAGGTTCAATCTTTCCTCGGAGACTTGCAACAATTAGCCACTGCAGATCTTCTCCTCCTTGATCATTGAGCTGAGCTCCGAAGAACTCGGGGTGCGGACGCTCCAGAAGTTCCGAAAGCTGGTCCAAATCCCTCTCAAAGATAAGGTCTCCTCCATTCCCCAACTGATAAAACTTGTTGTACTTCACGTCCATCTATAAGAATATAGGATGAGTAAGTTAGTACAGTGATTAAGTGTGTCAATATTTTATGTATATTGTAAGAGTTTTGAGGAACATGAATTTTCATGAAAGAATCAAAGGGATGAGAATGAGAATAAGTTTTTGTAAATATTTGTTTTATTTGGTTTTGAAACTAATTTTTTGATTCAACGTCCAATCTAACTAGGGTCTCCTATGGTCAGGATGGCTCTGATACCAACTTGTCAACACCCGGATTTTTAATCCCAGATGCCTGTTATGCCATACATCGCAATCCCAGGATTACCATTTTTGCGAGACATAACAGAATTGGATACCATAGTACATCATCCATTACAAAAGATTCATAAGTTCTTACACGAATAGGGATCTCATGATCCAGTTCTTAATACAACATCAAGCAGCGGAATACGTAATAATAACGGTAGCGTAGGCGAAGCTCCATCTTCGGGGTCACAGGCAATGCTGACGATGGGATATGATCCTAGTTGTCATAACCTTCCTGGGGTCCATCCTCCAGGTACTCCTCTTCATAGTCTGGCCATGGGAATAGACAGGGACAAAGCCATGAGTACTCTTTAAGTACTCGCAAACTAATACTAACAGGTAAAGGGGTTTTTGGATAATAGGACACTAGGCTCTATGGTTGTTTTGCAAAAGCCAGATTTATCTCTACTAAGTTTAGAAGCAACGAATGCTAGTTAAGGTTTTATAACACCTAAGTGGGAACTTGTATCTCATATCACAACCCTGTTGTGGTCAAGTCAAAGTCTCAGTTCATTTCACAAGTCTTTTGAAAACATTTTACGGGAGAACAGTATGGCCACTCCAACTGTCCATAACCGCGGACGCGGCTATTCGAATAGTTTGACACTCTGCAGAGATTGTACACTTTCACCACAACATTCGATACATCCGTTAGGAACAAATCCTGAATTCACCAAACTCAGTATGCGGATAATCAATCCTAACCTTTCAATTACACGCCCTAGTATAAGCACCTCTCCTATGAGTTTGGCCTCCCAACCATGACCAACTGTCATCTTGGGTACTGCACAGGTGGACAATCTTCACAAGGTAGCCTCAGCTCAGACCTTGGTCGTGAGGGAACTAATACTAAGGTTTATAAGTTTCTAGTCAAGCCCTACCCAATTCTCGGGTATTGTGGTTGTACGGTAAAATTGGAATGGTATCGCATCTGGACAACCATCAGTTTTATAAAGGGCTAAGGCTCATGCCTCAACATTTTCATCACCAGACTCCTCAGGTGTTTGGAAACACATGTCAAAACATCTCAGTAGAATGATCCATCATTCTAAGGTTTTCATAACCATTTTCACCAAGTATTCCCATCTAATGTTGATCACGTTTTATGCTTAGCACTAGCATCTACAAGTGGGGGTGAGTACTAATAAGGGGTGGTACACTAGTGGGGTTTAACTGAGTTTAATCTCATGCCTTAGGCTGACATCAAGATTATCTAGCTTAGGCCAAATTTTATGCTCTTTATGCAACCTTCAAGTATCCTTCTAGTATCTACCATTTATTCCGTAAACTCTAAGTAAGAGATTTGATAAAGAAATAAACTTGCAAATAAAACTAGGAGTGGTTTATCAAGTGGTTATGATCATATATGCTTTAAGGCATATAGTGGCATGGTAGCAAGCAAGTAGTAGCTGGCATAGGTCAACTTGATTAGTAAGGCTTGCAAGCATTGGCTTGCACAATATCAGTATAAGCTTGCTAAATTGCAAGTGTTAGCTTGCATTGGTCCACTTGGTTAATAAAGCTTGCCTTGTGCAGAGCAGTGGTTGAAGTTCTCCTCGGCTTCTTCTTCGTAGTATCCTCCTTCCTCCTCGTATCCTTGGTCGGTACTAGCGTCTATAAATAAATACGATGTACACAATCACCAAACAATACTTAAATACTCGCAATCATCACACAAAAGGGTCCAATAGATGATCTAACATCATCACTGACATTACAAGATTAAAGTTTGGTTTAATTCCTTTTATTTGTAGAAAAGTAATTTCTACACATTGAAAAACTACTTAAGATTTAATATTCTCCAAACCAAAACATGGGATCATGTTGACACATGTCATCACCACATATTTTAGTTCATGGGAATGTGTTTTAAAGTGGTGTCACAATTTAATAAGGTTTTACCCTTTTATTTTAATTAATTAAAGTGGCTAGAAATGCCTATGGGGCATTATTTTATTACTTGAACATTATTTCTGTAAGTAAACCTGTATATTTTTATATATTCTGAAAGGTATGGTTAAATGTGATTTTTGAGAGTTGGAATCAACTCAAAAGCTATTATGGTTTTAATTTGAAAAATGTTTGAATGCGGAAAAGCTTCTGCCTTGTTATTTTTACCATGGATGATCCACAGATCCAAATGACTTGAATCCAACAGGCTTGGATTCAGCATTCCCAGACCTTTCTAACAAAATTGGTTTCATTAAATTTGGTTCACTGAATCGACCTGGGTTGATTTTTGAAATTGGGTACAAAAGTGTGTTTGAAATAAAATGGAAAAGGTTAAATTCAAATAACTGGGCTGCGCGGGAAAGGTTAACGGGCTGGCCCAGTGACACTCCGCGGCGCGGGGCTCAGCTGACAGGGGGTTCCACCAATCAGTGGCTCTTTAAACGCGAAGCGGTACGGGGCAATATCGGCCACACGATCTATGTCTAATCCAATGGCTGAGGGTCCTCGTCCACGTCGAGAAACTCCGGCGGGACTGAAACCTAGCGCGGCCAGTGGGGGTCGTTGGGGGCTCACCGGGGTTCGGGCGAGGGTCGGCGTGGCGGGCGAACGACGAAGTCGACGACGACGGACTCAGGGGTGGTCGCGGCAGCTCCTGGGGTGGACGAAATCGACGGCGCCCTTCTTCTCCAGAGGCGGCCTGCTCCGGCGCAATTCTGGCGAAGTGCTGCTCGCCTTGCTCCGGGACTGAGGTGGGGTGGTTCTGGGTGAGAGAGGAGTGGAATGGTGTGAAGAATTCGAGCGGGGGAGGCCTCTATTTATAGTCGCGACGGTGAGACCGAACGGCATGGGCAGGCGACAGTGGCGACATGGCTACGAGCTGCTAGAGGCATGGCCGGCGGTGGCGATCGCTTGGTGGTATCCTGGCGATGCTCTATGGCTTTAATGCCGTGTAGAGGCTGTGCGGTTTGGTCTGGAACACGCGACGCTCTGCGCGGCAGAGGCGACGTCTTCGACGGCGAGCGGTGGCTACGGGGCACGGGCAGCGAACGGTGATGTCTGGCGGTCTCCTGGGTCAGTGGCGATCATGTATGCACGCGGCAAGGGCGGCGCGCGGTCTGTGGGCTTCGATCGAGCGTGGCGCTCTGGCGCATGCTCGACACGGTTGGTAGAGGCACGGGTGCGGCGTTCCTGGTGCTGTGTTCGACGTCTTCAAGGCAGGGCTGGTCGAGAGGGGGCGGTGAAGCATGGGTGATCTCCCAGACAAGTTTGGCACGGCTAGTTTCCTCCCTATCTTGCTGTCGACATGTGGGTGGCAAGGGTGTACTCGGCCTGCTCACCATTGATGACCATGGCTAGCTTACAGTAGTGCTAGAGATTAGTTTAGGTTGTTAGATGATCTACTAAGGCTAGTGGTGTCCAGAGAGGGAACAAGTTAGGCTCAAATCACTGCTCCAAATAGTGTTTAGATTTTGTTTGATTTGTGTCTGCCAAGTGTTTGATGAAATGGCCGCAAGAATTCAAGTTTTGAATTTTGAAAAGATTTTTGGTGAGTGTGCTAGGTTGGTGCTGGTGAGTCTGCAGATGCTTGGGTTTTGAAAGTTGAGCTTGTTTGAGTTGTTTTTGAAAAAGTGGGATCTTCCCATATGATAAAGATTCAATTTTGAATTGTCATTTAAACTATGCCTTTGAAAGTTTTTGGATGATCACAAAGTGGGCCTTGATACTTTGTTATGAGTACAATCAAGGGGTGTAAAGATCCAGAAAAGTTTCTGTTAAGTTCTGAAAGTTTGAGACAGCCAAAGTAGGCATGGGAGTTAAATTGGTCAAAATGACCATTCACTCATTTAGCTTTGTTTTGATTTATTTGTCTTTAAGAAAAGTTTGGGAATTGTTTAGATGATGTTTTTTTCACCTAAGAAACATTTTACAAGCAAAGAAACACATAAACATGGCAATTCAAAAGAATTCAAAATGGGATGCATACACACATGCATGCTTTCATATTTTTATTTAGAAAAGTTTTTGTTAACCCTAAATTTGATGATTAGAGTTTGATGATCCAAGTTTAGTATTTTTGGGATGTTACAATCTAATTCTCCTTGTGCTCACTTGATCATTTCTTGGATGGCTTAAGTAAGCAACCAGATACTGATTAGGTGGTGGATTTGGTGGGATGATCTAAGTATTCTTGGTTTGATGATGAGAGGATGAGATGGGGAATGTGCTCTGAAGTGTGGAGAGGAAATGGTAGCTTGCTGCTACGGCTGGTTCACCCCTTTGTGTACATAAATTGGCTTTCTTGTCTCCTTCCTGGGATGATGCTGTGTTGACAGCACACCCATATGCATGGTTGTGTGAGCAGCTTGCTTGCTTGTTGTGACTCATGGATCAGATCAAGTACTTCCTTGATATTTCTGGATGGTTTTTTACTTCTTATCTGTTTACTATATAAAACCAAGTTGAAACCCCCCTGGCTTATGATGCTAAGCCTGAAGCCTCTTTTTATGATAAGATCAGATACACACATTGGTGAAACTTGCCCCTTCAATTTAAAAGCTCAATGATGTGTCTAACAGTGCATTTCACTGTCAAACTGAGAGCAAAGATTTAACCAAGTCCCCATTCTGTTTCTTCCTTGTATTTTTGTTTTGTTTTGTTTTGTTTTGCAGGGTGAAGAATAAGGAGAGTTGAAGAACAGAAGACATAGGACCAACTAGGGAAATAGTTTAGGTTTTCTTTTTTATTCTTTTACAACTTTATTTGATTCTTAAATATTGCAAAGAACATTGTATTATTTTATTAATGTAATAAAGTTCATTTTTTTTCTTTGTTAGTTGAAACTTGTAAAGATTTGTATCTTATTTAATAAAGTTTACTTATTTCCTTTTTCCTTTACAATTCTTTTGTAAATACAATGTCATATTTATTTTGTTATAATAAAGAGCTCTTTTATTTATTTCAGCAATGTAATTTCTTTTTCTGCTTATTTAATTCGTGATACTTTACTTTAATTCATTTATTGTAAAAGATCGATGTAATACTATATGTATATATATTAATAAATAAATCTTTTTATATCATTTTCTTTTGTAATCACTTCAATTCAAGTTATTAAGTGTTTCTAATTTCCATTTGTGAATTTTATAAATTCATTTGAATTTCAAATACAAGCTTGAGCAACTTTCCCCTAAACAAGGAATCCTATAAAGGTCATGTCGAAATCTAGCGCACTTGCTCCGAAGTGTCCATCAAAACAAGAGAGATATCGATCCCTCTACAGCTCTTGTAGTTCTGCGTGAAAATTCCCCGGATTTTTTATGCATGAATGCTATGCACAACCTTGTGTCCTCTTTATTTATAGGTGCTATTCCTGGGATGTTACAGCGGGCTGGTTAAGTGACTGTCCCCACGCGTCAGTGAGACGGGGAGGGGCGAAGCGGTACGGGGCAGTCTAGGCCGCACGATCTAAATCTAATCAAACGGCTACGGTTCATCGTCCACGTCGGGCAGCGCCGGCGAGACAGAACCCTAACGCAGCAGGTGGGGGTCGTGGGAGGCTCACCGGGGCTCAGGAGAAGGTCGGCGACGGGGGCAAACGACGAAGTCGACGACGACGGTTCTCTTGATACCGGCAGCTCCTACTGGGGCGGCTCCAATCGATGTCCCCTTCTTCTCCAGCATCTGCGGGCTCCGGCGATGCGCTGCTCGGCTTGCTCCGGTAGTGAGGTGGGGTGGTTCTGGGTGAGAGGGGAGTGAAATGGTGTGGTGAAAACGAGCGGTGGAGGCCTCTATTTATAGTGGCGAGAGGGGATCGACGAGCGTGGGCTGAGCTCGTCGTGGTCGACGGCACAGGCAGCTATTGGCATGGGCGACGGTAGGGGCGGTGTTGTGCTCCCTGGCGAAGCTCAACGGCATGGTGGTGAGGCGTGGGGCGGTGCTGATCTGTCGGAACGCTTCGACGCTCTAGGCGGGTCCGACTAAGGTTTGGATGGCGCACAGCGCGCGTGGTCCGCTTGGCGGCGAACGGGCATGTCTGGCGGGGTGCTGGGGTGCTGGTGATCATCCTTGCAAGCGGCGAGGGCGGCGTGCGGTCTATGGGTGCTAGTCGAGCGTGGAGCACTGGCGCGCTCTCGGCATGGCACAGAGGTGTAGGGCGTGGCGATTCTAGGGTGGTCCAGTGGCTTGCTGATCGTTGGCGTTGGACAGGGGGTGGCGGTGGACGGTGGTCAGTGCTCCAGACATGTTGGCTAGGCTTGGTGCTTCTCCTAGCTCGCTGTCGACATGTGGGTGGCAAGGTGAGGCTCAGCCTACTCACCATTGATGGCAATGGCAAGCTCACAGTGGTGCTAGAGGTTGTTAACTAAGCTAGTTGATCTACTAAATGTCTGCTGTGAGCAAGAGAGGGAACAAGTTAGGCCAATTCACTGCTCACAATAGTGTTTGTTGTTTGTTTGATTTGAATCTGCAAGGTGTTTGATGAAATGGCCGCAAGAACTTTAAATTTGAATTTTGAATTCAAACTTTGTGGGTTTGCTAGGCACATGCTAGGGAGTATCTGGTTGGTTGGATTAGTCAAGGGGCATTGGTTTGGTTGGGTTTTGAAAATGGATGATCTTCACATATGAATAACATTCAATTTTGAATTGTGATTTAAATGGGGTTGCCAAATGTTTCTGCAAGTTTGAAAGGTGGGCCTTGATTCACTTTTACTAGTTCTATCAAGGGGTGAAAATAATTGGGAAAGTTTTTGTTTGAAATATTGGACTAGAAACACTCAAAGTGACCTAGTGAGCAAGATTAGCAAAAATGGCCATTTGCTTTATTTGCTTTGTTTTTTATTTTCTTTTGTTTTGTTTCTGCATGGAAATGTTTTATATGATGTTGTTTTCAGCTTTAAACCATTTCTTGCTATTTAGACTAATCACACAAGTCCATTCATGCATTTGTCAAATCATTTCATTTACACATGCATTCATATGATTTTAATTAATCAAAGTTTTTGTTAACCCTAATTTTAGTGATTAGAATTTGATGATCCTTGTTTTATATTTTTGGGATGTTACACCTATGATAGGGGCAATGAGAGCTCAAAGCTAATGCGTACCTTCCTTTCAGCATTGGGAAGCCTTTCGAACTTTCACAAAACCGTTTTCACAACCTTGTTGAGTCACCACTTATTCTATGAGCACCTTCTTGAGAGCATAGTTGAAAGAACATTTCATAATCCCTAGTGTTTTGTGTGTTAGATAACAATATCAAGGATTATTTAATGTGTGTTGAAGTGTTGCAGCTCTCTCTAGGGATCAAAGGAAAAGGATTCTGCCTTTGGGGGCCGGATAATCCGCCCCTCCCTTTTCCCAAATAAGCGCAAGTCCTAGAAGGGGGGCGGAGTTTCGGCCGAATTATCCGGCCCTGCCGGATTATCCGCCCCTCAGGGGGCCGGATAGTCCGCCCCTCTTGCTCACAACCAAGGCACAAGCCCCAGAGAGGGGGTGGAGTTTCGGCCGGACTTTCCGGCAAGGCCGGATAATCCGCCCTAGGAGGGGGCCAGATTATCCGCCCCCCCCCCCCCCCCCCAAGGTCTTCTTCAAGTTCCGCAGGCGCCAACCCTAGAGAGGGGGCGGATTTTCTCCCCGGAATATCCGCCCTAGGGGCGAAGTTTTCCCAGGGGCGGATAATTCGACCCAAGTGAGGGGCGGATAATCCGCCCCCAAAATTGTTCAAAGGCCAAATCTGGGCAGGGGGTATTTAAGCCAGCCTTCCCCCTTTTGCCAGATCTCTTGGTTCATTCGAAAAAGTCAAGATTTGTCTGCAACCTTCATCCAAGAGAGCTCCACCTAGATCCACCCAAAGGCCCCGTCCCTTGGGGAATCGAAGGAGGAGAACTCGATCTTCATCATCAGCAATCAAGCGCTTCATCTCCTCTCCATTCATTTGGAGAATCACCGATCTAGTATTTCTTGCAAATACCTAGATCCTTATTTTGTTTATATTGATAAACCTTGTTCTTGTGATAGCTTGTTGTCATCTCGAGATCCCCCAATTCGGTTGTGGGTGTGTGCCCCGGTAGCATTGTAGAAGGCATCGGTTCCTGCCTCGAAGGGTACCAATAGTGGAGAAGGTGGATCAGGCCTCTCGTGGCGAGATCCATCGGAGAATAGGGTGAGGCCTATTGTGGCATGGTGGTCTTAGAACCGCCCACCCCTCCAACGCAGATGTACTTCCCTTAACAAGGAAGGAACTACGGTAAAACAAATCCCTGTCTGTGTCTCCGCGTGCTCCACTACGGTTCCCTCGCTCCTCTCTTTACGTGCTTAGTAGCTAGGGTTGCATATAGGGAAATTCTAGTAGTTACATATCTAGAGAATTTACTTTGTGTCAAGCCTAAAATTGAAAAAGTACTAAAAATTGGGTAGCACCTATTCACCCCCCCTCTAGGTGCCCATACGATCCATTTCAATTGGTATTAGAGCCCCGGCTCTTATTTCGGGCTTAACCAACTAAGAGAAGTATGGGTTCCAAGGTAGATGGGAGTGATGCTCCGGAGGTAGTCACCATGAACGATCTCAAGACGTTGGAAACAACCTTGGTGAGTTCAATGCAGGCTAAGATGGAAGAGATGCGTCAACTGATAATGCGTCTCTCCACATCCGCAGCATCACCTCCATCTAACTCTGAGGCTACCACTCCGCAATCCAAGGAAATGGGTAAAACCGTTTCCAAAGATAACGAAGTGGTTGGTGATGACACAAGCAAGAGCTCCTCCTCGAAAAAGGATAGTGGTAAGGATGGATACAATGAGGTTTCTCATGTGTATTCTCCTGATCCACCTATCCCCCACCCACACATACATAATAGGGGTGATCCGCCCAAACTTTCAGCATCTACTTTTACTCAATGGCAATTTTTGATGAAGTCTCATGTGTGCAGTTCCTCCATTGAGTTCTGGAAAATCATCGAAAATGGTCTTCATGTTGGAAACCCCAACAATCTCACAAGAAGAGAAGTGGTCGATAGCCAACTCAACGCTACAGCTCTACACATGATACAGCTTGGTGTGGGTGACAAAGATATGCCACACATTCAGCATCTTAGTACTGCTAAGGAAGCTTGGGATGCTCTCACCGAGCTCTTCATCGGAAACGAAATTATGAGAAGGAATAGATATGATGCTTTGAGCAACGAAGCTGAAGGATTCTATATGTTGGATGGAGAAAACCACGAGGACATGTATAGGAGGCTCAAGGCAATAGCCACAAATTTCAGAAACCATGGGGCCGCTGATGTTGATGATGCATGGATCAAGCGCAAGTATGTCAGTTCTCTTATGCCATTTGAGCCCACAGATTTGAAAAGTCTCCAAGGTAGGCATAACTACCACCTCATGACATCTAATGAGGTAATGCAAGAAATGGCCGCTTTCAAAGTGGCTGCCAAGAATGCCGAAGATGCTCGTGCACGAGTTATGGGGATGCAAAAGGGGGTCAACATGGCCTTGAAGACTAGTGTGATTGATCATGATGAATATGCCATAGAAGGTATGGACTGTCCCGAGGATATAAAAAGGATCCACGGACAATACTTGGCGCTTTATGCTAGAAACTTTTGGAAAGATTCGGCCAAGGCTAAAGCTGAACTAGAACGCAAGAGTGGAGCCTATGGAAGAAAGAACAATGGTCCCAAGATGAGAACATGTTGCAACTGTGGTGACCGGCTGCACTTTGTAGCTGAGTGTCCATATCAAAGTAGGGAAGATAATGGAGGAAGACTTATTTTCAAGGACAAGTCAAAGGCTCCACGCAAGAAACAGTTTGTAAAGAAGAATGCTCCGTTCAAGAAGCAACCAAAGATTGTTCTAGTGGCTCAAGAAGAATATTCTTCAGGAAGTGAAGATGAGGACGAGGACGATAGCTCTCAAGAGGTAGCTGCTATAGCCACCACATCTACATCAACATCTCTCTTTGACTCTCCGAACGAAAACATCATCAACAAGAATGCTACTTGTCTCATGGCAAGAAGCTCTGAGGTAACTACTTATAACTCTTCTTTTCCTAAGGCTATGATTGACATGGATGATCCTACTAGTCTTAAGGTTAAAGAAGATATTATTGCTTTGGATTACTTCTACACTAACTTGCAAGGTCAGCACAAAATACGTTTTGAAGCTCTTATGGATCAGCTGGCCCAAAACTAAGCTCTCCTCGAAGAAAAGGTCAGAATTGAAAGGGAGGATGCAATGGAAATTGCATCCTTAAAAAATGCTCTTGAAGAAGAAGAAGCTCGGGTCTCTCTTGAAGAGAGGCTTGAGTCCACTGAGGAGTGACATGAAGAAATAGTGGCTAAACTTGTTAAGGAACGTGACAATGCAGTCACCAAAGCAAAGAAGTTAAAGAAGGAAAAGATTGACTTTGGGGATGCTCATGATAGACTCTTCGAGGAATTGGAGAAACTTGACAACGCTCGCAAGGCGTTGAAAAGCAATTTCTCCATTCTCAATGAGTCACATGATCAGCTCCAAATTCGATTGGCCAAGTATGATGTTCCTAGCACATCCAATTCAACATATAGTCACAAGGAAAATGCTAGTGTGGAAAAAGAAGTGGTCAAGGACATCACTCCCAAGGATAAGGGTATTCTTGATGAAGTTCTTGGCAAGAAAAGGTCAAATCATGGTAAAGAGGGACTTGGGTATGTCACCAAGTCCAAGAAAAAGAAAAACAAGAAGAACAAGACCAAGAATGTGCAATCAAAGACAAGCACCGCTGAGAAGAATGTCACAAAAGACAAAACTAACAATATTGGTTTTGCAGGGTCTCACAATCCAAATTACGAACTCTTTTGTGATGATTATGGCGATGTTTATGATTATTATGTCGGTCCCTTTAATGAATATATTGCTTGGTCTATTTGGGTTCCAAAGACCCTTGTTACTAACATGAAAGGACCCATTGAAAAATGGGTACCTAAAATCAAGAAGTAATTCTCTTGCAGGGCTATGCTTCCGGTGGTTCGAAATGGGTGTTGGATAGTGGATGCACTAGTCATATGACCGGAAGCAAGGAGATCATCATGGAGATGCGTCCAAATCATGATAATATTACAGTCTCCTACGGTGATAAAGTCTAAATCTCAGGTATTGGGTCTTGGCAAGGTTGTGGTTGCCCACGATATCTCTCTCGTGGACGTCATGCTTGTTGAGACCCTCGGTTACAACCTTCTTTTTGTTCGTTCCCTTGGCAAGATGGGTTTTGCTGTTTTTATCGATGATGATTAGGTGGTACTCTTGTGGAGCAAGTCTCTAAAGGTCGCTTTCGTTGGGTACGTCGAAAATGACCTGTATGTGGTGGACTTTTCGGGGAAAACCACTTCGGGTCCGATGTGTCTATTCGGAAAGGCCGACGTGGGATGGTTATGGCATCGCCGTTTAGCCCATGTCAACATGAGAACTTTGCAAAGTCTCCACAAGGGTGGCCACATCCTTGGACTAAAAGACAATGTATCCTTTGCCAAAGATCGTGTTTGCAGGGCTTGTGTTGAAGGCAAAATGCATGACTCTCCCCACAAGAGGAAGACTATTGTGTCTTCAAAGAGGATCTTGGAATTACTTCATGTAGATTTATTTGGTCCTCCTTCTCATGCAAGTCTTGGTGGGAAGAAATATTGCTTGGTTATTATCGATGATTACTCAAGATATACATGGGTCTATTTCTTCAAGCTAAAGAGTGAGACTCAACAAACTGTCATTGAATTTGCCAATGAAGTTCAACGTCAACACAATGTTCCTATCTTGGCAATAAGAAGTGACAACGGTTCCGAATTCAAAAACTACACTTTGAATGAGTTTCTAAGCGAAGAGAGGATTAGACATCAATATTCTGCTGCGTACACCCCTCAACAAAATGGTGTATCCGAGAGGAAGAACCAGACTTTGATGGATATGGCAAGATCAATGTTGGCTGAATTCAAGTCTCCTTAAAATTTTTGGGCTGAAGACATATCCACTGTTTGTCACTCATTGAACCGGCTCTACCTCCAAAAGATTTTGGACAAGACTCCATATGAAATACTTACCGGTAACAAGCCCAACATCTCATACTTCAGGGTATTCGGGTGTAAGTGTTTCTTTCTTATTAAAGGTGTCCGCTTGTCTAAATTTGAGTCCAAGGCTTTAGAAGGTATTTTCATTGGTTACGGTGCCGAATCCCACACTTATAGAGTATACAACAAGCTCACTGGGATTGTTGTAGAATCTTGTAGTGTGGAGTTTGATGAAAATAACGGCTCCTTTGTAGGGCAAGTTGATGTTTGTGATGCAGATGTTGAAATACCCCAAGATGCCATAAGAAGAATGGGCATGGGATTTTTCCGCCCCATTGAGGAACCCCTTGTGGCGGATCAGGAAGGACAATGCTCCACTCAAGTGAATCCCTCATCTACACAAGATCAACAAGCTCCTACTGTTGGATAAAACTCTGCACCGACTCCACAACCCACTGAAGATCATCAGTCTCCTGGACAAAATGGTAGTCCAGGTCGGACTATCCGCCCCCTCCAAGAGGCGGACAATCCGCCCCTGGCACTCCAACTTGTTCTAGGGGATCCGAAGAAGAAGGCAACAACCAAGAAGTTCCCAGGCCAGATTCTCCGGCCCCCGAGGGCGGATTATCCGGCTCTGGATCTCCCAGTTCTATCAGGCATTCTCAGGAAGAAGAAACTGGTGCCTCATCTCCCAGGCCGGATAGTCCGACCCCACCAAGAGGCGGGTTATCTGGCCCTGAAGAACAAATTCAGCAGCAAGCTCTTGTTATTAACTCATATCAAGATCAAGGGCAAGGCAGTGGTCAAGACAAGGATACAAATATTGAATCAACTCCTTCTAGAAACAATAAGGACATTGAGGCTCGTCGCAAGGCTCGTGCTGATCGGAACCTTGAATTAAGGGGTCACACTCTTGACAAGGTTGTTGGTGATCTACGAAGAAGTGTTTCTACTAGAAGAGAACTTGCAAGCTTCTGTGATCATCAAGCTCACATTTCCATGGTTGAACCGAAAAAGGTCTTTGATGCGCTTGAAGATCCCGATTGGGTTGTTGCAATGCATGAAGAATTAAATAACTTCGAGCGCAACAAAGTTTGGAAGCTCGTAGAGAAGCCCAAGGATTGCCGCAATGTTATCGGCACAAAGTGGATTTTCAAAAACAAACAAGATGAAAATGGCATTGTTGTGAGGAATAAAGCAAGACTCGTGGCTCAAGGATTCTCTCAAGTGGAAGGAATTGATTTTGGCGAGACTTATGCTCCTGTGGCTCGTCTTAAGTACATCCGTATCCTTCTTGCCTATGCTCCTGTGGCTCGGCTTGTAGGGGTTCGTAGCATGGAAAACAAAAAATTTCTACCGCATGCAAACAAACAAGCCAAGATCTATCTACTAGATTGTAGCAACGAGTCGATAGAGGAACTCACCCTCGAAAATTCCAAAGCGGTTAACGAGAGCAGATTCTCGTGGGTGATGTAGTCGTACTCTTGCCGATCTCAAGATCGTGTAGACGATCCTTCCGGCGCTGCGTTCCGGCAGCGCTTCCGCAGTCGGTCACACGTTCGGTACTCGATGAAGACCTTCCTCTCCCTTGTTCCAGCAGGCAGCGGAGGTTGTAGCACTCTCCTCGTGATTTCGGCAGCATGACGGCGTGGTGGAGTATGAGAGAGTATGGTGGAGTATGAGAGAGGCCTTGGCGATCTACGGTTTAGAGGGCACCAAGGGGAGGGCTTGGTCGGCGGCTAGGGTTTGGGGAAACCCTAATTCGCCGAGTTAGAGGAGGCCCTAGGCGGCGGCGACTTTGGAGGAGGCCGGCGGCTTGGGGATAGGGTTTGAGGTGTGTTGGGTGTGGGGAGAGAGGGGCACCCCCTGCCCCTTATTTTATAGGTGGGAGGGCGCCAATTGGGAGGAGGGAGTCCTCCCCCAACTCGGCCTACTTGGCCGGCGGGTGGAGGGAGGAGGACTTTCTCCCCAAGTAGGTTTCCTACTCTCCCTCCACCAAGCAAACTTGCCGTTTGACTTTTCAAATTGGCGTTTGACTTTTCAAACTAGGATTTGTTTTATCCCTTTATTTTGCCCAGCCATGATACCTAGTACATGATGCAACCATTCCACATTGTCATGACACATTCATGTACCCTTCCCCTCCGGAGTGCCGGACATTTCGGAACCTTCTAGAACATTCCTGATGAAAACACCGGAATTATTCCCCAGCTCCAAAACAGGACTTTGCTTATATGAATCTTATTCCCCGGACCATTCCGGATCTCCTCATGATATCCCGGATCCCATCCGAGACTTCGAACAACATTCGGTCTCTTATTCATCATTCCATAACTACTCAACAACATCGAATCCTTAAGTGCGTCTCCCTACGGTTCGTGAATTATGCGGACATGATCGAGACACTTCTCTGATCAATAACCAATAGAGGAATCTGGAAATTCATATGGCTCCCACATATTTCTACGATTACTTTGCGATCGAATGAACCACTTAAATACGATACCAATTTCACTTTCTCTCACGATAGTTTACTTATCCAAGGTTTTGATCGTCGGTATCTCTGCATACCTAGTTCAACCTCGTTACCGATAAGTACTCTTTTCTCATTCCCGTGATATGTGATCCCTTGTGAGCCAGTCACATGCTTGCAAGCTAATTGGATGACATTCCACCGAGAGGGCCCAGAGTATATCTATCCGTCATATGGATGGACAAATCCCACTCTTGATCCATGTGCCTCAACACATACTTTCCGATTACTCAATTCCACCTTTATAACCACCCAGTTATGGTGTGGTGTTTGATGTCATCAAAGCATCCTTCCAGTGATGGTGATTAGCATGATCTCATGGTCGAAGAAATTAGGTTACAATGTATCAGAAAGCATATAGCAAATGAACTATATTAAATGGCTTGATCTTTATGCTACGCTTATCTATAGGAGTATGTCCATCATATCATTCATCTATTGATATGACCCTGTTGTTAATAACATCTCTATGTTCATGATCAGGAAACCATGATCATATATTAACCAACAAGCTAGTTTAATAATAGGCTTTACTAGGGACTTTTTTTATGTTTACAAATCACACAAGTATTAATGTTTCCGTTTAATACAATTATAGCATGGTATGTAAACATTTATCATAAGCATGAAGATATGATAATAACTACTTTATTATTGCCTCTTGGGCATATCTCCAACAGTCTCCCACTTGCTCTAGAGTCAATAATCTAGTTTCAAACCTTTGTACATTCAACACCTATGGATTTCCGGTGCTGTATTTACACGATTGGTAGTGGTCAACTGATCTCTGGATCTGACACTTCCAGGTCCGTGTGTAATTGCATGTCTTTGCGTCTCTACGCATCACTCATTCTCTAATGAGATGGCTTTGTATAAATTTGGTCCTTTGGTGAGACCTTTAGTTCTTTGGGGTTAAAACATGTTGATAATATTGTCGTACAATATATCTTCACAGTATTATCCCGCTGTGAACTACACCTAGTTTGATAACAAACTACTTGACACAAATGCCCTCTTTAGCTGCTATAATAGCAGTCATATACTTAGCCTTTTGTTGTAGTATCTGTCATAATGTCTTAACTTTGGAACTCATCCAAATCTATTATGGAACTTACTTTCCATTATATTGTGCCACCCTTAGTTTAGATTGAGATAAACTTAATTTGTACAACTAGTATCAATGTAGTACTTTTACAATGAACTAACCATCTATTTGTCACTCTACAAAACAATATATTCTTAGTTCTTCCAAAAGATCATAAGAATATCCTTACTATCGTCCACGATCATCTTATGAATCATTCTGGTATATGCTCATAACATTTAAAGCATAGGACATATCTGGATTTGTACATATCACAGTATGATTGATATAAATACTCTTTGTGATTTCATACATCAAGTATCAATCTATACTTGAATCTTTGTTTCACTTACCAAGTGTCAATACACTTGAATATATCATCAATATTGAACTCATTCAATCCTTTCTGTGTGACAAGAACCTTTCTTATAGTTTCTATATTGAACTCATTCAATACATCATCTATGTACTTTCGGCACAACCATATTAGCGTCTATTGATGCCAAATATTTGGGTTTTGCCTAAGTCTTTCATCGGGATGAAATTCTTAATATATGTTAATAAAAGATACATCATTTCCAATCAACAATATGTCTTCCACATAATGTATTAGAAACATGTCTTAGCGCTCCCACTTAATTTCTTGCAAATGCAAGCATCTTCATTGTCTCCGATGAAATTAAACTCTTTTAACAGTTTCATCATAGTGAAGATTCCAACTCCGCGATGCTCACTTCAACCATTGTAGTTTGCATACGTTTTTAGCATCCTTTGAATTAACAAAACCCTATGGACCGTGTTATGCACACGTCCTAGGTAATAATTATATTAGAAGAACTTGTTTTGTTTATTCAACTACCACATAACAAAATTATATGTAGTGGTTGCTACATTAATCCGTCTAGACTAAATATCGCTATGAAAGATCAAATCTTGTCATAATCAACCTTTGAACATTGTTGTGAACTCTTTCCCAACATGTCGACTATTTCATAGATGTGAAAACATCCATGTCTATTTCTTTATAGATCCAAAAACGACTGTAAGGTCGCACACCTTTCCAGAGGGTCTTTCAAGTTAGAAGCTTGATTTCTCGTGTATGGAACTATCACGGATTTTATGGCTTTTTATGGAGTCAGGGCCCATCATTGCTTCTTTGCATGTAGTCCATTCATTATTCTCAAATAATGATTCAACCCTCAAACCTTGGTATTTGATTGTTTACTCGACCTACTTGGTTCAATACAAACTTTGACCTCCGTAACCACAACCTTTGAGGCACATGATCCATGAGCATTGTTGCTGCCTCCGGAACACTTTTCGGCGCTGCGTAACTTTGCACACATAGCTAAGGTTCTTTTAACCTTATCAAAGTTCTATTGGCCTCTCACTTATCTTTTCACGAAAAATTCCTTCTCAAAGAAACTTGACGTTCTAAGTGACAAACACTTTTGTCTCCGATGTTATGGAGGAATACTTAACAGTTATTCGAAATAACATACAAAGACAGGTTCATCCGACCTTGGTTGCAAACATCTTTCTTATGCATAGCATACCAATGTTTAAGAAAGGACAACTTGGGTTTTATCCCAAACCATAATTTTATATGGTGTCATTTCAACGGATTATGATGGAGCTCTTTTCAGTGGAAAAACGGTAGTATATAAAGCTTTTAATCTTTAAAATATAATGGCAGTTTTATGAATTACACCTTTGATCTTACCATGTCAAACAAGGTTTAATTACATATCTCGAACGCTCCATACTCTTATGGTGTTTCGGGAAATGCAAATCCACGGAACGATTCCTTAAATCTTAGGTGTTTATGCTAAATTTGTAACTCAAATATCTTCCTTTATGATCTTATCATAAACTATTTATATTCCTGTTACAATGATTTTGCACTTCATCTTGAAAGTCCTTGAACTTTTCAAATGTTTCATACTTCATCCTTATTAAGTAAATATTCATATATTCACTCAAATTTTTGGAGAAAGCATATGAAGTTGAAATCCATCGCTCTTGACTACACATAATGGACTTCATACAACAATATGTACAAGTTCCAATAAGCTAGTCATTCGTTCCCTTTTGGCCTATGAACGAAGTTTTAATTATCTCTAGGAAAGTTTCACAAGCGTCATTTGATCAAAAATCAAAAGACTCCAAAATTCCATCCACATGGAGTTTCTTCATGTTTTCTTTCCAATATAATTTAAACGGCAATGTCACTTCCTAAGTGATCTTTCAATCAATTTGTCTTTCTACATTTTTAGCACTAGTTTTATGGATGTGATTTCTCCAACGAGATTTGTAAATCATCCATCTTTTATGGATTACGGAAATTATTTGAACAACCCTTTTGTTCTCATTGTTGGAGATATGCCCTAGAGGCAATAATAAATATAGTTATTATTATATCTTTGTGTTTATGATAAATGTTTATATTCATGCTATAATAGTATTAACAAGGAAACATTAATACTTGTGTGAATTGTAAACTTAAATTGAAGTCCCTAGTATAGCCTCTATACTTCACTAGCTTGTTGGTTGATTAAATGATTGTGGTTTCCATATCATGAACATTGAGATGTTATCAACAACAAGATCATATCGTTAGGAGAATGATATGGTGGACATACTCCTATTGATAAGCGTAGCATAAAGATCAAGTCATTTCAATAGTTCAATTGCTATATGCTTTCTGATACATAGTAACCTAATTCCTTCGACCATGAGATCATGCATATCACCTTTACTGGATGGATGCTTTGATGACATCAAACACCACACCGTAACTGGGTGGCTATAAAGGTGACATTAAGTGTTCGGAAAGTATTGGTTGAAACACATGGATCAAGAGTGGGATTTGTCCATCCACATGACGGATAGATATACTCTGGGCCCTCTTGGTGGAATGTCATCCAATTGGCTTGCAAGCATGTGACTTGGTCACAAGGGATCACATATCACGGGAACGAGAAAAGAGTACTTATCGGTAACGAGGTTGAACTAGGTATGCAGAGATACCGACGATCATAACCTCGGATAAGTGAACTATCGTGAGACAAAGGGAAATTGGTATCGTATGTAAGTGGTTCATTCGATCGCAAAGTAATCGTAGAAATATGTGGGAGCCATATGAATTTCCAGATTCCTCTATTGGTTATTGTTCAGAGAAGTGTCTCGATCATGTCCGCATAATTCACGAACCGTAGGGAGACACACTTAAGGATTCGACGTTGTTTTGAGTAGTTATGGTATTATGAGAAAGAGACCGAATGTTGTTCGGAGTCTCGGATGGGATCCGGGATATCACGAGGTGATCCGGAATGGTCCGGAGAATAAGATTCATATAAGGAAAGTCCCGTTTCGGAGTTCGGGAATGATTCCGGTGTTTTCATCGGGAATGTTCTAGAAGGTTCCGGATTGTCCGGCACTCCGGGGGGGGGGGAGGGTACATGAGTGTGTCATTGAATGATTGCATCATGTACTAAGTGTTCTTGCTGTTCCAAAAAGATGAAAGTCAAATTGCCAGTTTGAAAGTCAAACGGCTAAAACAGGAAACTGTGGGAAACAGGAAACTGTGGGAAACAAGCAAGAGGAGTTGGAACCAACTTGGAGGAGGAGTCCAGCTCCTCCAGGCCGGCGCCCAGCCCTAGGCCGAGTTGGGGAGGGACTCCCTCCCTCCCCTGGCGCGCCAAGGACCCTCCACCCATAAAAGGAGGGGCAGGGCTCCTCCTTGAGACACACAAGTTTCCACCTCTAAATCTCAGGTTTAGAGCCGTTTGGTTTAGAGCTTCTAATTGCTTTAGCCTGCGGTTTAGAGCCTTCTAATTGGTGAATCTAATCTCTAGACCACTAATAGCCCTCTCTCATAATCCACCATACTCGCTCCGGCTTAAGGCGAAGCCCTGCGGGATCTCCCCTCTACTTCCGGTACCACGCCGTTGTGCTGCCGGAATCGCGAGGAGAGTGCTACAACCTCCACTGCCTGCTGGAACAAGGGAGAGGAAGGTCTTCGTCGAGTACCGAACGTGTGACCGACTGCGGGAGCGCTGCCGGAACGCAGCGCCGGAAGGATCGTCTACACGATCTTGAGATCGGAAAGAGTACGACTACATCACCCACGAGAATCCGCTCTCGTTAAACACTTTGGAATCTTCGAGGGTAAGTTATTCCATCGACTCGTTGCTACAATCTAGTAGATAGATCTTGGCTTGTTTGTTTGTATGCGATAGAAATTTTTTGTTTTCCATGCTACGAACTCCTACAGTGGTATCAGAGCCGTGTCTATATGTAGATCTGTTGCACGAGTAGAACACAATGGTCATTGTGGGCGTTGATGCTTTTATTGTAGATTGCTTTTTGTGTACTTTGCATCTTGCGGTATGTTGGGATGAAGCGGCCCGGGCTAACCTTACATGACATCGTTCATGAGACTTGCTCCACGCTTGACATGCAACTTGTATTGCATAAGTGGCTTTGCGGGTGCCTGTTTCTCCTAGCATAGTTAAGATCCAATTTACAACGGGTAATCAACAATGCTAGTATCAATGTTGTGGTTCTTGTTCGTAAGTTAGAACGACACTTATTGAAAGCCCCAAACCACGTAAAATATGCAAAGAAAGTAGAGGCGTCTAACTTTGTTTTGCAGGGGTGTGCAGTGATGTGATATGGCCATGATTGTGATTATATTTGATGTATGCAATGTTCCTTATTGTAAGTTGGCAACCGGCAGGAGCCATATGGTTGTCTTTAATTTATGTTAAGACCCGCGTGTCTATTCAAAGTAGTTGTAATAGTTGTAGCCGGTGGACGACAACCATGGTGAAGCGTCATTGACCTTGATGCAATGCCGGAGATGATGGAGATCATGTTCGTGTTTGAAGATGGAGATCAGAAGCACAAAGAAGAAAGGCCATATCATATCACATATTATGAATTGCATGTGATGTTAATCCTTTATGCATCTTGTATTGCTTAGTAGACGACGGTAGCATTATAAGATGATCCCTCATGCACATGAATTTCAAATCATAAAGTGTTCGCCCTTAGTTAGCACCGTTGCTAAAGCTTGTTGTTTCGAAGCACCACGTGATGATCGGGTGTGTTAGATTCCTCAAGTGTATACAACGTAAGCAAGCCAGATTTGCTTATGCGGTGGCTAAGGTTTGATCTTGACGAGCCTAGCATGTACAGACATGGTCTCAGGAACACGGATTACCGAAAGGTAAAGCATGAATCATATAGTAGATATGATGAACATGATGATTGTTCGCCATTGAAACTATATCAACTCTCGTGATGATCGGTGTTGATGTAGTGGATTTGGTTCGTGTGATCACTAAAACAATGTGAGGGATGTTGTTTTGAGTGGGAGTTCACCTAGTTTAATTTCATTAATTAATTTGAACTCAATTTGTCATAAACTTAGTCTAAACTATTGCAAATATGTTGTAGATCAATGGCAGCCCCTACCATCAATTTTAATGCGTTCCTAGAGAAAGAAAAGTTGAAAAACAATGGAAGCAACTTCGCGGATTGGTTCCGCAATTTGAGGATTGTCCTCACAGCTGGTAATTTGACCTATGTGCTGGATGCACCGCTGGGTGACCCACCTGCAGCTGATGCTCCCGATGAAGTAAAGAATGTTTACCTCGCTCGGAAGAATCAGTACTCCATAGTTCAGTGTGCTATCTTGTATGGTTAGAATCGGAGCTTCAGAAAAGGTTTGAAGAGTCAGACCCATATGATATTGTCGAGGATCTCAAATTGATTTTTGAGACTCATGCGGCAATTGAAAGCTATGAGGCTTCTGAAAAGTTCTTTAACTGCAAGATGGAAGAGGGCAGCTCCGTCAGTGAGCATGTGCTTAAGATGTCTGGGCACGCAAACAAACTTCAAAGCTTGGGTATAGTGATTCCTAATGCTTTGGGGGTTTACCGCGTCCTCCAGTCATTGCCACCAAGTTACAGGAACTTTGTGATGAAGTACAACATGTAGAACATGAACAAAGAGTTGCCAGAACTATTTGCTATGTTAAAATCTGCAGAAGTGGAGATCAAGAAAGAGCACCAAGTGTTGATGGTCAATAAGACCACCAAATTCAAGAAAGGCAAGTCTAAGCAAAAGGGACACTTCAAGAAGGGTGGTAAGAAAGTTGCCACGCCGACGAAGAACACATTCTTATCTTGATATTTAAATGAGGGATCATCTTATTATGCTTAACAAAGCGCTAAACAAGCAATATAAGATGTAATCAAACATCATATGTTTATTAGTGAAATGATATGGTTCCCGCAGATGATCTCTATCATGTGCATCGTGGTATGATCACTATCATACCTATATGTGTAAATCCAAGGTCTATGGATTTTACACGCTATGTGTGTTGTAAGAGTATCATCTCATACTTCTACTTACAACACTACCATATCATAACACTAGCCCAGCAACAATCTAAACTAGACGCCTCTAATTTATCCATTGCAAGTTTTACGTGGCTTAGGGCTTTCGAGATAGAACCGTTCTTACCTACGAACATGAACCACAACGAGGATAATCAAATTGTTGACAACTCGCTTGCAAAATAGATATTGACTATAGTAGGAGAGACAGACACCCGCTAGCCACTTATGCAAACTAGTTGCATGTCAAGCGTGGAACAGGTCTCATGTGCGAGGACATGTAAAGTTTGTCCGGGCCGCTTCATCCCACTATGCCACCAATATCCAAAATCACAACAAAGGAGCAACAACATGATCATCATCGCCCACATACTCATATGTGTACTACCCGTGTAAAGTATCTACGCATAGATCCGGCTCTGATACCACTGTAGGGTTCGCAGCATAGAAAACAAAAATTTTCCTACGATGTGAACTATATACCAAGATCTATATATACTAGATACAAACAACGGGCGGATGTATATCCGTAGAGAACATACCCTTGAAGACCGACAAAGCTTAACGAGTTCAACTCGTGGTTGATGTAGACGATCTCTTGCCGATCTCAAGATCGAGAGGAAGTCCTAGCGCCGCAAATCAGCAGCGCATCCGTGCTCGCACACACGTTCGAGGCACCGAGCAACCTCCGCCTCCTCGCTCCAGCGATGCAGCGGAAGCACAACTCTTTCTTGCCGAACAGCCACCGGGAACATGTATCTCGCTAGTCCGAGACCATGGGGAATAAATTCTAGAGGGGGAGAGAGATCCTTCACGAGGAGGTGTGAGAGACAAGTGAGGAGGAGGGGCTCCTTTTATAGGAGGAGGGGGGAACCCCAAGGGGGTGGCCGGCGCATGGGGGCTGCCCCCTTGCCCTCCCCTCTTCATGTGGGTGGACACTCCACTCACAAAACTCCTTTAAATTCCCTCCACTCAAAAGTCCACTCAAAAATCCCATTAAATTTCCACCAAATTTAATGCAAACTCTCATTAAATAAAACTCTTTTATTTTATTCAGAATTTTGTCAATTACTTTAATGACAAACATTCACAAATAACCCCTTGATAGAATTCTATTTCACATGCATAACCACTTTATGCAATTTCACCCGAAAACCTGTTTCGGTATCTAGTGAAATAAATTCCTGCGCTTGTACATTCTTTCGGCATGAAACATTTGCTCCAATTGGATGTCGGTGTCTCTTAAGTGTGTCACCCTACGGTTCGTGAATAATGCGGACATGATCGAGACCCCTCTCAGATCAATAATCAGAAGCGGGATCTGGAGACCCATACTGACTCCCACACATTCAACGATGACTTTCTTGTGATCGTCGGAACCTTTTACGCTAGTATCTTAATCCCTTTGTTTCACGATATATTACATGTCCGAGATTCGATCATTGGTATCTCCATACCTAGTTTGATCTCGTTACCGACATGCACTCTTTTCTCGTTCCTGTGATATAACATTCTAGTGATCAAATCACTTGCTTGCAAGCTAATCAATGTGATATCACCGAGAGGGCCCAGAGTATATCTATCCGTCATCGGGATGAACAAATTCCACTCTTGATCCATGAGCCTCAACATAACACTTTATTAGTTCTGAATCCATCTTTATAATCACCCTGTTACGGTGTGACGTTTGATGTTATCAAGAAACTCTTCCGGTGTTAGTGATTGACATGATCTCATGGTCTAAGGATTAGGATCACTTCGTAAGTTGTTATAGCAATATAAACTCAATGACTTTGATCGTAATGCTATACTTCGGATGAGTGTTCATCACATCATTACACTAATGTTGTGATCCCGTTATTAACAACATCCAATGTCCATGATCAGGAAACCTTGATCATCTTTGTTAATCAACGAGCTAGTTTATGAGAGAGGCATAACTAGGAACTTTCTGTTTGTTTATTAAACACACATGTATTAACGTTTCCGTATTAATACAATTATAGCATGCAAAATAAACATCTATCATATACTTGGAATACACATAATAAACACTTTATTATTGCCTCTCAGGGCATATTCCCTTCAGTCTCCCACTTGCACTAGAGACAATAATCTAGTTACATAGTGATAAATCTAACACCCATTGAGTTCTGGTGTTGATCATGTTTTGCTCTAGGGAGAGTTTTAGTCAACGGATCTGCTACATTGAGATCCGTATGTACTTTACAAATCTTTATATCTCCATCCTTGACATGCTCGCGGATGGAGTGAAACCGGCGCTTAATATGCTTGGAATGCTTGTGAGACCTTGGCTCTTTGGCATTGGCAATGGCACCATTGTTGTCACAATAGATCACCATTGGGTCCAACGCGTTTGCCACAACTCCTAGTTCGGATATGAACTCCTTCATCCAAACTGCTTCCTGAGCTGCTTCTGAAGCAGCAACATATTCGGCCTCCGTTGTTGATCCCGCTACCACAGGTTGTTTGGAACTCCTCCAACTAACCGCTCCGCCATTCATGAGAAATACGTATCCGGATTGAGACTTAGAGTCATCCGGATCGGTGTCAAAGCTAGCATCGACATAACACTTAGCGACGAGCTCTTCTTCACCTCCGTATATAAGAAACATATCCTTAGTTCTTCGTAAGTACTTAAGGATATTCTTGACCGCTATCCAGTGTTCCGAACCTGGATCCGATTGGTACCTACTAGTCAAACTAATAGCGTGTGCCACATCCGGTCTTGTACATAGCATGGCGTACATTATAGAGCCTATGGCTGAAGCATAGGGGACTTTGTCCATTATCTCTCTTTCTTCCGCCGAAGCCGGACTTTGAGTCTTACTCAATGTCTTGCCTTGCAACATAGGTAAGAACCCCTTCTTACTTCCGTCCATTTTAAACTTCTTTAAAATCTTATCAAGGTATGTACTTTGCGATAGCCCTATTAGGCGCCTAGATCTATCTCTATAGATCTTTATGCCTAATATGTATGACGCTTCACCTAGGTCCTTCATTGAAAATTTGCTGTTTAGATAACTTTTAACACTGTTTAAAAGTTCTATATCATTTACGATCAATAATATGTCATCCACATATAATATCAGAAATGCCACATTGCTCCCACTCACTTTCTTGTAAATACAAGCTTCTCCATAAGTTTGGACAAATCCAAACTCTTTGATCACCTCATCAAAGCGGAGATTCCAACTTCACGATGCTTGCTTCAATCCATAGATGGATCGCTGAAGCTTGCACACCTTGTTAGCATCCTTAGGATCGACAAAACCCTTTGGTTGTATCATATACAACTCTTCTTCAATATTACCATTGAGAAACGCGGTTTTGACATCCATCTGCCATATTTCATAATCGAAATATGCAGCAATTGCTAACATAATCCTAACTGACTTTAGCATCGCTACGGGAGAGAAAGTCTCATCGTAGTCAACTCCTTGAATTTGTCGAAACCCCTTTGCGACAAGTCGAGCTTTATAGATGGTCACATTACCATCAGCATCAGTTTTCCTTTTGAAAATCCATTTGTTCTCCACGGCCTTTCGGTCGTGAGGTAATTCCACCAAGTTCCAAACTTGATTTTCATACATGGATTCCATCTCGGATTTCATGGCTTCTAACCATTTGTTGGAATCCGGGCTCATCATCGCTTCTTCATACGTCGCAGGGTCATTATTTTCATCAACCATGAAATTTATGACAGGATTTCCGTACAGCTCGGGAGCTGCACGCGTCCTGTTTGACCTGCGAGGTTCGGTAGTACTCTCTTTCGGAGTTTCATGATCATTATCATTAGTTCCCTCTTCAACAGGTGGAGCCAACTCCGGAACAACTTCCGGCGCTGCGCTACTCGCCATACTTTGAAGAGAAGGTTCCACAACCTCTTCGAGTTCTACCTTCCGACTATTCACACCTTTCGCGAGAAACTCTTTCTCTAGAAAGGATCCATTCTTGGCAACAAAAACCTTGCCCTCGGATCTGTGATAGAAGGAATACCCAATAGTTTCTTTAGGGTATCCTATGAAGACGCATTTTTCCGCTTTGGGTTCGAGTTTATCCGGTTGAAGTTTCTTCACATAAACATCGCAACCCCAAACTTTAAGAAATGACAGCTTAGGTTTGTTTCCAAACCACAATTCATACGGTGTCTTTTCAACGGATTTTGATGGTGCCCGATTTAAAGTGAATGCAGCAGTTTCTAGTGCATAACCCCAAAATGACAACGGCAAGTCTGTCAGAGACATCATAGATCGAACCATATCTAATAAAGTACGATTACGACGTTCCGACACACCATTTCGCTGTGGTGTTCCGGTAGGTGTGAGTTGTGAAACAATTCCACACTCTTTCATGTGAGTGCTAAACTCGTAACTTAGATACTCACCTCCACGGTCGGACCGTAGAAATTTGATCTTTCTATTACGATGATTTTCCACTTCATTCTGAAATTCCTTGAACTTTTCAAAGGTTTCAGACTTGTGTTTCATCAAGTAGATATAACCGTATCTACTCAAATCATCTGTGAAAGTAACAAAATAACGATATCCACCTCGCGCCGACACACTCATTGGACCACATACATCAGAATGTATGATTTCCAATAAATCTGTCGCCCGTTCCATTGAACCGGAAAACGGCGTTCTAGTCATCTTGCCCATAAGGCATGGCTCACATGTATCAAATGATTCATAATCAAGTGATTCCAAAAGTCCATCCGAATGGAGCTTCTTCATGCGTTTAATGCCAATATGACCTAGACGGCAGTGCCACATATATGCGGATATATCATCATTAAGTTTAATCCTTTTAGCATCAACATTATGAATATGTGTAACATTATCATTGAGATCTAACAGAAATAAACCATTCATCATTGGTGCATGACCATAAAAGATTTCATTCATATAAATGGAACAACCATTGTTCTCAGATTTAAATGAATAACCACTTTGCATCAAACATGATCCAAATACAATGTTCATGCTCAGTGCAGGCACCAGATAACATTTATTCAAGTTTATGACTAATCCCGACGGTAAGTGGAGAGGCAGCGTTCCGACGGCGATTACATCAACGTTTGATCCATTGCCGACACGCATCTTGACCTCACCCCTTGCTAGCGGTCGCTTGTTCCGCAGCCCCTGATTCGAGTTACAAATATTAGCAACTGAACCGGTATCAAATACCCAGGTGCTACTGCGAGCACTAGTCAAGTACACATCAATAACATGTATATCATATATACCTTTGTTTGCCTTGCCGGCCTTCTTGTCTGCCAAATACTTGGGGCAGTTGCGCTTCCAGTGGCCAGTCCCCTTACAATAGTAGCACTCGGTATCAGACTTAGGTCCAACTCGGGGTTTCTTTTCAGGCGCGGCAACAGGCTTGCCGCCCTTACTTCCCTTCCGTTTTCCCTTCTTGTCTTTCTTGAAACTAGTGTACCTATTGATCATCAACACTTGATGTTCCTTTTTGATCTCCACTTCTGCAGTTTTAAGCATTGACAGAAGCTCGGGGAGAGACTTCTTCATGCCTTGCATATTATAGTTCATCACGAAGCTCTTATAGCTAGGTGGCAGAGACTGCAGAACACGATGGATGCCTAAGTCAATGGGAATCGATATTCCCAAGGACACAAGCTTATCGGCGTAACCCGACATCTTGAGTACATGCTCACTAACGGAGCTGTGCTCTTCCATCATGCAGCTAAAGAACTTTTCTGAAGCATTGTAGCTCTCTACAGCAGCATGTGTGTCGAAAATCATTTTCAACTCACCCATTGTATCAAATGCATTGCCGTTTTCGAAACGCTTTCGAAGTTCCGGCTCTAGCCCATACAATATGCCGCAATGAACTAAGTTGTGGTCCTCCTGACGAGTCTGATAGACATTCTTCTCCTCGTCAGGGGCATCATCAAAAGGTGGGGGGCCTAACGGCGCTTCTAGCACATATTGCTTTTGTGCAGCAGAGAGGAGAATCCTCAAATTCATGGCCCATTCAGTAAAGTTGCTACCGTTCGTTGCTAGTTTCTCTTTCTCCATGAACACATTGAAATTAAAAGCAGGTGGTGCCATCTACAACAGAATTTGTAAAGTTTAGACTAAGTGTATGATAGATCGAGTTCAACTAATCTATATTACGAATGAACTCCCACTCAAAAGCGACATCCCTCGTGTCCTTTTGGTGATTACATGAACCAAATCCACTACACCAAGTCCGATCATCACGTGAGTCGGTATAGCTTCAAAGGCGAGCATCAAATGGGCATCATATCAACTATATGACTCATGCTTAACCTTTCGGTCTGTGTTCCGAGGCCATGTCTGTACATGCTAGGCTCGCCAAGTTAGAACCTTAGTATTTGCGTGTGTAACTGTTTTACACCCGAAATATGGTCGTGGATCCAAGAACACCCGATCATCACGTGATGTCTTGGAGCGACGAAAACATAATCGGTGCATACTAAAGGAAGAACACATTCTTATCTTGATATTTAAATGAGGGATCATCTTATTATGCTTAACAAAGCGCTAAACAAGCAATATAAGATGTAATCAAACATCATATGTTTATTAGTGAAATGATATGGTTCCCGCAGATGATCTCTATCATGTGCATCGTGGTATGATCACTATCATACCTATATGTGTAAATCCAAGGTCTATGGATTTTACACGCTATGTGTGTTGTAAGAGTATCATCTCATACTTCTACTTACAACACTACCATATCATAACACTAGCCCAGCAACAATCTAAACTAGACGCCTCTAATTTATCCATTGCAAGTTTTACGTGGCTTAGGGCTTTCGAGATAGAACCGTTCTTACCTACGAACATGAACAACAACGAGGATAATCAAATTGTTGACAACTCGCTTGCAAAATAGATATTGACTATAGTAGGAGAGACAGACACCCGCTAGCCACTTATGCAAACTAGTTGCATGTCAAGCGTGGAACAGGTCTCATGTGCGAGGACATGTAAAGTTTGTCCGGGCCGCTTCATCCCACTATGCCACCAATATCCAAAATCACAACAAAGGAGCAACAACATGATCATCATCGCCCACATACTCATATGTGTACTACCCGTGTAAAGTATCTACGCATAGATCCGGCTCTGATACCACTGTAGGGTTCGCAGCATAGAAAACAAAAATTTTCCTACGATGTGAACTATATACCAAGATCTATATATACTAGATACAAACAACGGGCGGATGTATATCCGTAGAGAACATACCCTTGAAGACCTACAAAGCTTAACGAGTTCAACTCGTGGTTGATGTAGACGATCTCTTGCCGATCTCAAGATCGAGAGGAAGTCCTAGCGCCGCAAATCAGCAGCGCATCCGTGCTCGCACACACGTTCGAGGCACCGAGCAACCTCCGCCTCCTCGCTCCAGCGATGCAGCGGAAGCACAACTCTTTCTTGCCGAACAGCCACCGGGAACATGTATCTCGCTAGTCCGAGACCATGGGGAATAAATTCTAGAGGGGGAGAGAGATCCTTCACGAGGAGGTGTGAGAGACAAGTGAGGAGGAGGGGCTCCTTTTATAGGAGGAGGGGGGAACCCCAAGGGGGTGGCCGGCGCATGGGGGCTGCCCCCTTGCCCTCCCCTCTTCATGTGGGTGGACACTCCACTCACAAAACTCCTTTAAATTCCCTCCACTCAAAAGTCCACTCAAAAATCCCATTAAATTTCCACCAAATTTAATGCAAACTCTCATTAAATAAAACTCTTTTATTTTATTCAGAATTTTGTCAATTACTTTAATGACAAACATTCACAAATAACCCCTTGCTAGAATTCTATTTCACATGCATAACCACTTTATGCAATTTCACCCGAAAACCTGTTTCGGTATCTAGTGAAATAAATTCCTGCGCTTGTACATTCTTTCGGCATGAAACATTTGCTCCAATTGGATGTCGGTGTCTCTTAAGTGTGTCACCCTATGGTTCGTGAATAATGCGGACATGATCGAGACCCCTCTCAGATCAATAATCAGAAGCGGGATCTGGAGACCCATACTGACTCCCACACATTCAACGATGACTTTCTTGTGATCGTCGGAACCTTTTACGCTAGTATCTTAATCCCTTTGTTTCACGATATATTACATGTCCGAGATTCGATCATTGGTATCTCCATACCTAGTTTGATCTCGTTACCGACATGCACTCTTTTCTCGTTCCTGTGATATAACATTCTAGTGATCAAATCACTTGCTTGCAAGCTAATCAATGTGATATCACCGAGAGGGCCCAGAGTATATCTATCCGTCATCGGGATGAACAAATTCCACTCTTGATCCATGAGCCTCAACATAACACTTTATTAGTTCTGAATCCATCTTTATAATCACCCTGTTACGGTGTGACGTTTGATGTTATCAAGAAACTCTTCCGGTGTTAGTGATTGACATGATCTCATGGTCTAAGGATTAGGATCACTTCGTAAGTTGTTATAGCAATATAAACTCAATGACTTTGATCGTAATGCTATACTTCGGATGAGTGTTCATCACATCATTACACTAATGTTGTGATCCCGTTATTAACAACATCCAATGTCCATGATCAGGAAACCTTGATCATCTTTGTTAATCAACGAGCTAGTTTATGAGAGAGGCATAACTAGGAACTTTCTGTTTGTTTATTAAACACACATGTATTAACGTTTCCGTATTAATACAATTATAGCATGCAAAATAAACATCTATCATATACTTGGAATACACATAATAAACACTTTATTATTGCCTCTCAGGGCATATTCCCTTCAGTCTCCCACTTGCACTAGAGACAATAATCTAGTTACATAGTGATAAATCTAACACCCATTGAGTTCTGGTGTTGATCATGTTTTGCTCTAGGGAGAGTTTTAGTCAACGGATCTGCTACATTGAGATCCGTATGTACTTTACAAATCTTTATATCTCCATCCTTGACATGCTCGCGGATGGAGTGAAACCGGCGCTTAATATGCTTGGAATGCTTGTGAGACCTTGGCTCTTTGGCATTGGCAATGGCACCATTGTTGTCACAATAGATCACCATTGGGTCCAACGCGTTTGCCACAACTCCTAGTTCGGATATGAACTCCTTCATCCAAACTGCTTCCTGAGCTGCTTCTGAAGCAGCAACATATTCGGCCTCCGTTGTTGATCCCGCTACCACAGGTTGTTTGGAACTCCTCCAACTAACCGCTCCGCCATTCATGAGAAATACGTATCCGGATTGAGACTTAGAGTCATCCGGATCGGTGTCAAAGCTAGCATCGACATAACACTTAGCGACGAGCTCTTCTTCACCTCCGTATATAAGAAACATATCCTTAGTTCTTCGTAAGTACTTAAGGATATTCTTGACCGCTATCCAGTGTTCCGAACCTGGATCCGATTGGTACCTACTAGTCAAACTAATAGCGTGTGCCACATCCGGTCTTGTACATAGCATGGCGTACATTATAGAGCCTATGGCTGAAGCATAGGGGACTTTGTCCATTATCTCTCTTTCTTCCGCCGAAGCCGGACTTTGAGTCTTACTCAATGTCTTGCCTTGCAACATAGGTAAGAACCCCTTCTTACTTCCGTCCATTTTAAACTTCTTTAAAATCTTATCAAGGTATGTACTTTGCGATAGCCCTATTAGGCGCCTAGATCTATCTCTATAGATCTTTATGCCTAATATGTATGACGCTTCACCTAGGTCCTTCATTGAAAATTTGCTGTTTAGATAACTTTTAACACTGTTTAAAAGTTCTATATCATTTACGATCAATAATATGTCATCCACATATAATATCAGAAATGCCACATTGCTCCCACTCACTTTCTTGTAAATACAAGCTTCTCCATAAGTTTGGACAAATCCAAACTCTTTGATCACCTCATCAAAGCGGAGATTCCAACTTCACGATGCTTGCTTCAATCCATAGATGGATCGCTGAAGCTTGCACACCTTGTTAGCATCCTTAGGATCGACAAAACCCTTTGGTTGTATCATATACAACTCTTCTTCAATATTACCATTGAGAAACGCGGTTTTGACATCCATCTGCCATATTTCATAATCGAAATATGCAGCAATTGCTAACATAATCCTAACTGACTTTAGCATCGCTACGGGAGAGAAAGTCTCATCGTAGTCAACTCCTTGAATTTGTCGAAACCCCTTTGCGACAAGTCGAGCTTTATAGATGGTCACATTACCATCAGCATCAGTTTTCCTTTTGAAAATCCATTTGTTCTCCACGGCCTTTCGGTCGTGAGGTAATTCCACCAAGTTCCAAACTTGATTTTCATACATGGATTCCATCTCGGATTTCATGGCTTCTAACCATTTGTTGGAATCCGGGCTCATCATCGCTTCTTCATACGTCGCAGGGTCATTATTTTCATCAACCATGAAATTTATGACAGGATTTCCGTACAGCTCGGGAGCTGCACGCGTCCTGTTTGACCTGCGAGGTTCGGTAGTACTCTCTTTCGGAGTTTCATGATCATTATCATTAGTTCCCTCTTCAACAGGTGGAGCCAACTCCGGAACAACTTCCGGCGCTGCGCTACTCGCCATACTTTGAAGAGAAGGTTCCACAACCTCTTCGAGTTCTACCTTCCGACTATTCACACCTTTCGCGAGAAACTCTTTCTCTAGAAAGGATCCATTCTTGGCAACAAAAACCTTGCCCTCGGATCTGTGATAGAAGGAATACCCAATAGTTTCTTTAGGGTATCCTATGAAGACGCATTTTTCCGCTTTGGGTTCGAGTTTATCCGGTTGAAGTTTCTTCACATAAACATCGCAACCCCAAACTTTAAGAAATGACAGCTTAGGTTTGTTTCCAAACCACAATTCATACGGTGTCTTTTCAACGGATTTAGATGGTGCCCGATTTAAAGTGAATGCAGCAGTTTCTAGTGCATAACCCCAAAATGACAACGGCAAGTCTGTCAGAGACATCATAGATCGAACCATATCTAATAAAGTACGATTACGACGTTCCGACACACCATTTCGCTGTGGTGTTCCGGCAGGTGTGAGTTGTGAAACAATTCCACACTCTTTCATGTGAGTGCTAAACTCGTAACTTAGATACTCACCTCCACGGTCGGACCGTAGAAATTTGATCTTTCTATTACGATGATTTTCCACTTCATTCTGAAATTCCTTGAACTTTTCAAAGGTTTCAGACTTGTGTTTCATCAAGTAGATATAACCGTATCTACTCAAATCATCTGTGAAAGTAACAAAATAACGATATCCACCTCGCGCCGACACACTCATTGGACCACATACATCAGAATGTATGATTTCCAATAAATCTGTCGCCCGTTCCATTGAACCGGAAAACGGCGTTCTAGTCATCTTGCCCATAAGGCATGGCTCACATGTATCAAATGATTCATAATCAAGTGATTCCAAAAGTCCATCCGAATGGAGCTTCTTCATGCGTTTAATGCCAATATGACCTAGACGGCAGTGCCACATATATGCGGATATATCATCATTAAGTTTAATCCTTTTAGCATCAACATTATGAATATGTGTAACATTATCATTGAGATCTAACAGAAATAAACCATTCATCATTGGTGCATGACCATAAAAGATTTCATTCATATAAATGGAACAACCATTGTTCTCAGATTTAAATGAATAACCACTTTGCATCAAACATGATCCAGATACAATGTTCATGCTCAGTGCAGGCACCAGATAACATTTATTCAAGTTTATGACTAATCCCGACGGTAAGTGGAGAGGCAGCGTTCCGACGGCGATTACATCAACGTTTGATCCATTGCCGACACGCATCTTGACCTCACCCCTTGCTAGCGGTCGCTTGTTCCGCAGCCCCTGATTCGAGTTACAAATATTAGCAACTGAACCGGTATCAAATACCCAGGTGCTACTGCGAGCACTAGTCAAGTACACATCAATAACATGTATATCATATATACCTTTGTTTGCCTTGCCGGCCTTCTTGTCTGCCAAATACTTGGGGCAGTTGCGCTTCCAGTGGCCAGTCCCCTTACAATAGTAGCACTCGGTATCAGACTTAGGTCCAACTCGGGGTTTCTTTTCAGGCGCGGCAATAGGCTTGCCGCCCTTACTTCCCTTCCGTTTTCCCTTCTTGTCTTTCTTGAAACTAGTGTACCTATTGATCATCAACACTTGATGTTCCTTTTTGATCTCCACTTCTGCAGTTTTAAGCATTGACAGAAGCTCGGGGAGAGACTTCTTCATGCCTTGCATATTATAGTTCATCACGAAGCTCTTATAGCTAGGTGGCAGAGACTGCAGAACACGATGGATGCCTAAGTCAATGGGAATCGATATTCCCAAGGACACAAGCTTATCGGCGTAACCCGACATCTTGAGTACATGCTCACTAACGGAGCTGTGCTCTTCCATCATGCAGCTAAAGAACTTTTCTGAAGCATTGTAGCTCTCTACAGCAGCATGTGTGTCGAAAATCATTTTCAACTCACCCATTGTATCAAATGCATTGCCGTTTTCGAAACGCTTTCGAAGTTCCGGCTCTAGCCCATACAATATGCCGCAATGAACTAAGTTGTGGTCCTCCTGACGAGTCTGATAGACATTCTTCTCCTCGTCAGGGGCATCATCAAAAGGTGGGGGGCCTAACGGCGCTTCTAGCACATATTGCTTTTGTGCAGCAGAGAGGAGAATCCTCAAATTCATGGCCCATTCAGTAAAGTTGCTACCGTTCGTTGCTAGTTTCTCTTTCTCCATGAACACATTGAAATTAAAAGCAGGTGGTGCCATCTACAACAGAATTTGTAAAGTTTAGACTAAGTGTATGATAGATCGAGTTCAACTAATCTATATTACGAATGAACTCCCACTCAAAAGCGACATCCCTCGTGTCCTTTTGGTGATTACATGAACCAAATCCACTACACCAAGTCCGATCATCACGTGAGTCGGTATAGCTTCAAAGGCGAGCATCAAATGGGCATCATATCAACTATATGACTCATGCTTAACCTTTCGGTCTGTGTTCCGAGGCCATGTCTGTACATGCTAGGCTCGCCAAGTTAGAACCTTAGTATTTGCGTGTGTAACTGTTTTACACCCGAAATATGGTCGTGGATCCAAGAACACCCGATCATCACGTGATGTCTTGGAGCGACGAAAACATAATCGGTGCATACTAAAGGAAGAACACATTCTTATCTTGATATTTAAATGAGGGATCATCTTATTATGCTTAACAAAGCGCTAAACAAGCAATATAAGATGTAATCAAACATCATATGTTTATTAGTGAAATGATATGGTTCCCGCAGATGATCTCTATCATGTGCATCGTGGTATGATCACTATCATACCTATATGTGTAAATCCAAGGTCTATGGATTTTACACGCTATGTGTGTTGTAAGAGTATCATCTCATACTTCTACTTACAACACTACCATATCATAACACTAGCCCAGCAACAATCTAAACTAGACGCCTCTAATTTATCCATTGCAAGTTTTACGTGGCTTAGGGCTTTCGAGATAGAACCGTTCTTACCTACGAACATGAACAACAACGAGGATAATCAAATTGTTGACAACTCGCTTGCAAAATAGATATTGACTATAGTAGGAGAGACAGACACCCGCTAGCCACTTATGCAAACTAGTTGCATGTCAAGCGTGGAACAGGTCTCATGTGCGAGGACATGTAAAGTTTGTCCGGGCCGCTTCATCCCACTATGCCACCAATATCCAAAATCACAACAAAGGAGCAACAACATGATCATCATCGCCCACATACTCATATGTGTACTACCCGTGTAAAGTATCTACGCATAGATCCGGCTCTGATACCACTGTAGGGTTCGCAGCATAGAAAACAAAAAATTTCCTACGATGTGAACTATATACCAAGATCTATATATACTAGATACAAACAACGGGCGGATGTATATCCGTAGAGAACATACCCTTGAAGACCGACAAAGCTTAACGAGTTCAACTCGTGGTTGATGTAGACGATCTCTTGCCGATCTCAAGATCGAGAGGAAGTCCTAGCGCCGCAAATCAGCAGCGCATCCGTGCTCGCACACACGTTCGAGGCACCGAGCAACCTCCGCCTCCTCGCTCCAGCGATGCAGCGGAAGCACAACTCTTTCTTGCCGAACAGCCACCGGGAACATGTATCTCGCTAGTCCGAGACCATGGGGAATAAATTCTAGAGGGGGAGAGAGATCCTTCACGAGGAGGTGTGAGAGACAAGTGAGGAGGAGGGGCTCCTTTTATAGGAGGAGGGGGGGGAACCCCAAGGGGGTGGCCGGCGCATGGGGGCTGCCCCCTTGCCCTCCCCTCTTCATGTGGGTGGACACTCCACTCACAAAACTCCTTTAAATTCCCTCCACTCAAAAGTCCACTCAAAAATCCCATTAAATTTCCACCAAATTTAATGCAAACTCTCATTAAATAAAACTCTTTTATTTTATTCAGAATTTTGTCAATTACTTTAATGACAAACATTCACAAATAACCCCTTGCTAGAATTCTATTTCACATGCATAACCACTTTATGCAATTTCACCCGAAAACCTGTTTCGGTATCTAGTGAAATAAATTCCTGCGCTTGTACATTCTTTCGGCATGAAACATTTGCTCCAATTGGATGTCGGTGTCTCTTAAGTGTGTCACCCTACGGTTCGTGAATAATGCGGACATGATCGAGACCCCTCTCAGATCAATAATCAGAAGCGGGATCTGGAGACCCATACTGACTCCCACACATTCAACGATGACTTTCTTGTGATCGTCGGAACCTTTTACGCTAGTATCTTAATCCCTTTGTTTCACGATATATTACATGTCCGAGATTCGATCATTGGTATCTCCATACCTAGTTTGATCTCGTTACCGACATGCACTCTTTTCTCGTTCCTGTGATATAACATTCTAGTGATCAAATCACTTGCTTGCAAGCTAATCAATGTGATATCACCGAGAGGGCCCAGAGTATATCTATCCGTCATCGGGATGAACAAATTCCACTCTTGATCCATGAGCCTCAACATAACACTTTATTAGTTCTGAATCCATCTTTATAATCACCCTGTTACGGTGTGACGTTTGATGTTATCAAGAAACTCTTCCGGTGTTAGTGATTGACATGATCTCATGGTCTAAGGATTAGGATCACTTCGTAAGTTGTTATAGCAATATAAACTCAATGACTTTGATCGTAATGCTATACTTCGGATGAGTGTTCATCACATCATTACACTAATGTTGTGATCCCGTTATTAACAACATCCAATGTCCATGATCAGGAAACCTTGATCATCTTTGTTAATCAACGAGCTAGTTTATGAGAGAGGCATAACTAGGAACTTTCTGTTTGTTTATTAAACACACATGTATTAACGTTTCCGTATTAATACAATTATAGCATGCAAAATAAACATCTATCATATACTTGGAATACACATAATAAACACTTTATTATTGCCTCTCAGGGCATATTCCCTTCACGGCAACATCAAGAAGAAAGGTATATCTGATATACATGTTATTGATGTGTATCTCACTAGTATTCGTAGTAGTGCCTGGGTATTTGATACTGGTTCGGTTGCTCATATTTGTAACTCGAAACAGGTGCTGCAGAATAAACGGAAGCTAGCAAAGAACGAGGTGACGATGCGCGTGGGAAACGGATCAAAGGTTGATGTGATCGCGGTCGGCACGCTACCTCTTCATCTACCATCGGGATTAGTTTTATACTTAAATAATTGTTATTTAGTGCCTGCGTTGAGCATGAACATTATCTCAGGATCTTGTTTATTGCGAGACGGTTACTTGTTTAAGTCAGAGAATAATGGTTGTTCGATTTATATGAGTAATATGTTTTACGCACATGCACCTTTGATAGATGGTCTATTCTTATTGAATCTCGATGATGGAAATACACATATCAACAATATTGAAGCTAAACGTTTGAAATCAAGCGATAATTCGACCTATATGTGGCACTGTCGTCTTGGTCACATTGGAGTGAAGCGCATGAAGAAACTCCATTCCGATGGACTTCTTGAATCACTTGATTTTGAATCACTTGATAGATGCGAAGCATGTCTGATGGGAAAAATGACTAAGACTCCATTTTCTGGTATGATGGAGCGAGCTACGGACTTATTGGAAATTATACATACCGATGTGTGTGGTCCAATGAGTGTAGCATCGCGCGGTGGTTATCGTTATGTTCTTACCTTCACGGATGATTTGAGTAGATATGGGTATATCTATTTCATGAAACATAAGTCCGAAAATTTCGAGAAGTTTAAGGAGTTTCAAAGTGAGGTAGAGAATCAACGTAACAAGAAGATTAAATTTCTACGTTCTGATCGTGGAGGTGAATATCTAAGTTACGAGTTTGGCGAGCATTTAAAGAAGTGCGGAATACTTTCACAATTGACACCGCCGGGAACACCACAGCGTAATGGTGTGTCCGAACGTCGTAATCGAACTCTCTTAGATATGGTTCGTTCTATGATGTCACTTACAGATTTACCGCTATCATTTTGGGGTTATGCATTAGAAACAGCCGCATTCACTTTAAATAGGGCACCATCTAAATCCGTTGAAACGACACCGTATGAATTATGGTTTGGGAAGAAACCTAAATTGTCGTTCCTTAAAGTTTGGGGATGCGAAGCCTATGTAAAGAAGTTACAGCCGGACAAGCTTGAACCCAAAGCGGAAAAATGCATCTTCATAGGATACCCGAAGGAAACTATTGGGTATACCTTCTATCATAGATCCGAAGGCAAAATCTTCGTTGCCAAGAATGGATCCTTTCTAGAGAAGGAATTTCTCTCGAAATAAGTGACTGGAAGGAAAGTAGAACTCAACGAGGTTGTCGAACCTTCTCTCGAAATTGCGAGTGGCGCAGCACCGGAAGAAGTTCCTGTGGTGCCTGCACCAATTAGAGAGGGAGCTAATGATGGTGATCATGAAACTTCGGTTGAAGTTGCTACAGAGCCTCGGAGGTCAACGAGAACTCGTACCACTCCAGATTGGTATGATTCCGTTATGAGTGTCATGTTGGTGGACAATGCCGATGACCCCGAGACATATGAGGAAGCGATGATGAGCCCAGATTCCAATAAATGGCAAGAAGCCATGAAATCCGAGATTGGATCCATGTACGAAAACCAAGTATGGACTTTGGTGGACTTACCGGATGGCCGGAAGGCTGTCGAGAACAAATGGATTTTCAAGAAGAAAACAGATGCTGATGGTAATGTTACTGTCTATAAAGCTCAACTTGTCGCAAAAGGGTTTCGACAAATTCAAGGAGTTGACTACGATGAGACTTTCTCACCGGTAGCAAAGCTAAAGTCTGTGAGGATTATGTTAGCAATCGCTGCATATTATGATTATGAGATATGGCAGATGGATGTCAAAACAGCATTCCTCAATGGAGACATTGATGAAGAGTTGTATATGATGCAACCCAAAGGTTTTGTCGATCCTAAAGATGCTAACAAGGTATGCAAGCTTCAACGGTCCATCTATGGATTGAAGCAAGCATCCCGAAGTTGGAATCAACGTTTTGATAAGGTAATCAAAAGTTTTGGTTTTATACAAACTTATGGAGAAGCTTGTATTTACAAGAAAGTGAGTGGGAGCTCTGTAGCATTCTTAATACTGTATGTGGATGACATATTGTTGATTGGGAATGATGTAGACCTTCTTAATAGTGTCAAGGAATATTTGAATAATAGTTTTTCAATGAAGGATCTTGGCGAAGCAGCTTACATATTAGACATAAGGATTTATAGAGATAGATCGAAACACCAAATATCATTGTCACAGAGTACATATTTGGACAAAGTTCTAAAGAAGTTTGGAATGGAAGAAAGCAAGAAAGGGTTCTTGCCCATGTTGCCCAATACGACCTTGAGTAAAACTCAAAGTCCAACATCGGCAGAAGATAGAGAAAGGATGAGTAAGACTCCCTATGCCTCAGCCATAGGATCTCTAATGTATGCCATGCTATGTACTAGACCCGACATTGCATATGCTGTTAGTTTAACTAGCAGATATCAAAGTGATCCAGGAGTGGATCATTGGACAGCGGTCAAAAACATCCTTAAGTACTTGAGAAGAACTAAGGATATGGTTCTTTCTTATGGAGGTGATGAACAGCTCGTTGTTAATGGTTACACCGATGCTAGTTGGAACACCGATCCAGATGATTCAAAATCACAATCTGGGTACGTATTTATTTTGAATGGTGCAGCAGTTAGCTGGAGGAGTGCAAAGCAAAGCGTTGTGGCGAGATCTTCAACTGAATCGGAATACATGGCTGCTTCGGAGGCTTCACAAGAAGCGATATGGATGAAAGAGTTCATTACAGAGCTGGGTGTGGTTCCAAGTGCGCTGGACCCAATGTCTATCTACTGTGATAACATGGGCGCCATAGCCAATGCGCAAGAACCAAGGTCACACAAGAAGCTGAAGCATATCAAACTGCGTTTTCACGCTATTCGAGAACATATCCAGGATGGGGATATAAAGATTTGCAAAGTACACACAGATCTAAATGTGGCGGATCCATTGACTAAACCTCTCCCGAGGGCAAAACATGACCAACACCAAACTGCCATGGGTGTTCGGTATATTACCATGTAATCTAGATTAGATGACTCTAGTGCAAGTGGGAGACTGTTGGAGATATGCCCTAGAGGCAATAATAAATATAGTTATTATTATATCTTTGTGTTTATGATAAATGTTTATATTCATGCTATAATAGTATTAACAAGGAAACATTAATACTTGTGTGAATTGTAAACTTAAATTGAAGTCCCTAGTATAGCCTCTATACTTCACTAGCTTGTTGGTTGATTAAATGATTGTGGTTTCCATATCATGAACATTGAGATGTTATCAACAACAAGATCATATTGTTAGGAGAATGATATGGTGGACATACTCCTATTGATAAGCGTAGCATAAAGATCAAGTCATTTCAATAGTTCAATTGCTATATGCTTTCTCGATCATGTCCGCATAATTCACGAACCGTAGGGAGACACACTTAAGGATTCGACGTTGTTTTGAGTAGTTATGGTATTATGAGAAAGAGACCGAATGTTGTTCGGAGTCTCGGATGGGATCCGGGATATCACGAGGTGATCCGGAATGGTCCGGAGAATAAGATTCATATAAGGAAAGTCCCGTTTCGGAGTTCGGGAATGATTCCGGTGTTTTCATCGGGAATGTTCTAGAAGGTTCCGGATTGTCCGGCACTCCGGGGGGGGGGAGGGTACATGAGTGTGTCATTGAATGATTGCATCATGTACTAAGTGTTCTTGCTGTTCCAAAAAGATGAAAGTCAAATTGCCAGTTTGAAAGTCAAACGGCTAAAACAGGAAACTGTGGGAAACAGGAAACTGTGGGAAACAAGCAAGAGGAGTTGGAACCAACTTGGAGGAGGAGTCCAGCTCCTCCAGGCCGGCGCCCAGCCCTAGGCCGAGTTGGGGAGGGACTCCCTCCCTCCCCTGGCGCGCCAAGGACCCTCCACCCATAAAAGGAGGGGCAGGGCTCCTCCTTGAGACACACAAGTTTCCACCTCTAAATCTCAGGTTTAGAGCCGTTTGGTTTAGAGCTTCTAATTGCTTTAGCCTGCGGTTTAGAGCCTTCTAATTGGTGAGTCTAATCTCTAGACCACTAATAGCCCTCTCTCATAATCCACCATACTCGCTCCGGCTTAAGGCGAAGCCCTGCGGGATCTCCCCTCTACTTCCGGTACCACGCCGTTGTGCTGCCGGAATCGCGAGGAGAGTGCTACAACCTCCGCTGCCTGCTGGAACAAGGGAGAGGAAGGTCTTCGTCGAGTACCGAACGTGTGACCGACTGCGGGAGTGCTGCCGGAACGCAGCGCCGGAAGGATCATCTACACGATCTTGAGATCGGAAAGAGTACGACTACATCACCCACGAGAATCCGCTCTCGTTAAACACTTTGGAATCTTCGAGGGTAAGTTATTCCATCGACTCGTTGCTACAATCTAGTAGATAGATCTTGGCTTGTTTGTTTGTATGCGATAGAAAAATTTTGTTTTCCATGCTACGAACCCCTACACTCATAATACCTGATAAAACAAATCTTGAAGGTAAGCTTCGATGTTTAATGAGCAGCACAATAAACCTTTATTTGTTCTCGCTGAACATCATCACATATTCTTTTGCTAGTTACTTAGGCCATTGTAGTTCATGAATTTTGTTGTTTCGTATGACGATTCATACCAACAAATTCAGTATCCAATACTTAAGAACCACATTATTTAACAAGCAAAGAATACAACCATAACATGTATAACCTTTAAGTTTCGAGCTTGTCCGGCATCAACTTCTTGACGTAAGCTTCGCATCCCCAAACTTTAAGAAACGACAACTTAGGTTTATCACCAAACCATAGTTCATATGGTGTCGTCTCAACGGATTTAGATGGTGCCCTATTTAAAGTGAATGCAGCGGTTTCTAATGCATAACCCCAAAATTATAACGGCAAATCTGTAAGAGACATCATCGATCGCACCATATCTAATAGAGTTCGATTCCGGCGTTCAGACACACCATTCACTACAAGAAATGTGTCAACCAGTGACGTTTTGGTAGTGACCATGGAAGAAATCGTCATAGATTTATGACGATTCTGCACCAGATGGTGGTAAGTTGTTTAGAAGAGCCAATACCTTATTAAATTACGACGATTTGATTCAAAAACGTCATAATTTCTATAGATAAAATCGTCATAATTGTTAGGCGGGTCGAGATATAAGAGGCGGGCAATAGCCATCGTTGGATCCAAATAGAATGAACGGATGAGATGGTGATCCGTGGGAAATTGATGTGGATAGATGACCTGGCACAGCGAATATTTCCATAGCGCCCGCCCGCGAATAATTCCGCCCCGCGCGCGTGCCAGCTAAACCTAGCGGCAAGACCCCGAACCCCACGATTCCATCCTCCCAGCGCCGCATTCTCTCTGGCGTTCCCCTTTCCTCCCACCTCCGCCGCCGACCTTGGTCCCGGCCGATTCCAGCCACTCCGTGCCATGCAGACCACCTCCCCTGAACCCCCTTCTCCACCCTCTCCATTCCACCACATGAAACCACCAAATCGAAACCCTAGACCCAGACCCCGTATACAGATCGTGGAGTCGAAGCACTGCCATCGCCACCTGGTAGAGCACGTCGGCAGCAACTCGTGGGCGGAGCCATGGATCTCTGGATCTCTGGCTAGGGTTCGCGTGGACGCTATGGAGGACCTGCACAACATCCGCCATGTCAATCAGCCCAAGACCTGCAGCCCTCTGCCCGCACACGTAAATTTCTTCCTCACCCCCTTCTCTCTGAATCCCCATACCCATATCTCCCTCTAACTCATGTATCTTTCCACCATAGGGACGACCACCAACCAGGGCGCCGCCAGATCCCCTCGTCCACAACCAGGGCGCAGCCAGGGCGCCGCCAGATCCCCTCGTCCTGGTCATGCAGCAACCAGATCCGCTCATCCCCAACAAGCCCACGCTAGATGAGATCCTCCCTGACAACACGACGTGTGTGTGGTGGCCGACAAGGAAGCGCCAAATCCAGGTATGATAGTGTCCTGGACTCTTAGGCGTGCTTCACTTTCTATTGGATCTTGCTTGACCTCTGCTTTCTCGTGTATGTTTTCTTGCTGCTATATGCAACAGACAGAGCTTGAATGTGCCACGGAGCGATAGCTATGAGCGGCATGGTCGGGGGAGACCAACCTCGTCCAGCCTAGAGGACAGGGAATGTTGACGTTCGGCATGGCCCTAGTGGACGAGCTCCGGGATTGGGACGGTGTCTCCAGCCGTCGTGGCTCTTGGGAGCTGAGCCAAGATCAGCTTGTCGGGTAACCAATTAATTCTGAAACCTTATTAGCTTTGTTTTGTTATGTTGGGGTTTGTGGCCCTTAATTCTGAAATATTGTCCAACACTTCAATACTGAAACATGCGGAACTGCATCCCACTCATGTAGCAGGAACACATAAGCAGTATAGCTGTGATGACCGAGAAGTGAAATTTCATGATGTCATGTTCAGTTGTAGCTTTGCTTGTCCTGCTCTTTGGTGAAATAAGACAATCTTACTTAAACGACCATAATAAGCAACCATCCGATTTTTTTTGAATGGTCAATGGTGGCATTTCTGCTACCAATTTTGAATCTTCATTTACTTAACGCAAGCAATAATTGATAGATTGGAAAAGAAATTGGAATAAAGGTCACCTACAATGATGTTATTAAATCAGAAGAAAGTCTAATTTTGAAAATTAAGCTAATATATGACACTTCTTATATTATGATGTTTTATCTGCGCGTTGTTTCTACTACAAAACAACAAGCATTCATTTAGGTGCATGTCAGGGAAAAAATAACTCATGTACAATCGCTATCCTCTTCACCCCCATCATGTCCCTGATAGTACTAGCTAGTACAATCTCAGTCTTATGATATGCAAGAAGATATAAATTTACACGCTTCCTAGAGACTGCACACTCATTTGTATTCATAATAAATTATTTAATTAACACGTGACATTCACAAGATACAGGCAACACCTTTCAGTGCAGTAGTACATAGCATGCCAAGGTTGTTTTGTCTGCACGTATCAGTGTCTATAATCTTTTGCACTTACTTCTTATAGGTGTGTCTGGTCACATCTTCTTGTATCGAGTCACTGATTTTTTCCAGCTTATCTTCCGTTAGCTTTAACTTCACATAGTCAATGTTGGAGTCTAGATTCTTGATCTTAGTTGTGCCTGAGAAATCGTAGAGAATATTTGTCAGTGATCAGATGCTGGTGTACTGAAACAAACATTTGTGTGTCCATCTTATGTTTATCCCATATATGTTTTTCACTTGCTAATGTAATGTATATTCTGCTCCAAGAAATGTGTGCTTTCCCTTACCTGCAAAGCCTTTGTCGCTGCAAATGGAATCTGCACCAACTTATTCATGGTTTTTTCTGCTTTCAGCACATCTTCTCTTTGCTCTTGATGCAAAAGTCACTCAAGACTAGTCTGCCAAAACCCATGGCAGTTTCAATGAGGGACGTGGATCCTGCATTTCAAGGAGCTGGTCAAAAGGAGTATCCTTCACTTCCTCACCAGCTTATTCTTATATTGTTCTATCGTACGAATATCATATATCGCTCATTACTACCACACACAAAATTGTTCCTGTATACCGAGTAGGAAACTTTTAGTAAACATAGTCCAGGCAGATTTCTTTTACTAAATAGTAGTAGTATAAATGCCTCATTAACCATGTATATAATACATGGACAGCTTCTTAGCTCTAATGGTAGTTGCCTCACCTATCTTATTACTGTGTTTCATGTATTGCTTGTTCTTTTTGACTATTCTACTGTGATCACTGAAGTAGTTTACTTCATAGAGTTTGTGTTCACTTCTTGAAATTGAATGTTTAAATGATATCACACAAAGATACTGTAGTAGTTTACTTCATAGAGTTTGTTTAATGTGGCATCTTCTTATTTTTGCTGCTGTATTTCGAACAGCCTGGACACATGTCTCTGGCTCGGTCTTCAGATCTTACTGACCTCACCCCCTACTGCTCCTCTTCTTCACGAGCTCCATGGTGTATGTAAGTTTCCTAGTTCATCCCTTTTCTCCTCCACTTGTTATATGAGACATGGCTATGATAGAAGAAGTGTTTATCTACTCTTGTGTCATCGGGATAACTGTGATACTCGTGAGCTAAATGTCCCCACGTCTCCAGATCTGCCGGCTAGGTCTTCAAGTCTTCAATGTCTAATCATCTTCATGATCTCCATGGTCTAGATAAGCCCTCGGTTCCTCCCTTTTCTCCTCTTCAAAAGTTCATGATCTAATCATGTTCTGTTTACTTGCATTATGTGTTGTCTTCATAGAACTTGTTAAGAAAGCTACTAACATAAAACTAATGGAGTCACATGGTTGCTATTGTTACATTGTTTGTGAATAGAATGAATAAGAAATGGAGTCACAGAAAACTTGCCTTTAATTCATACCGTACTTAGTAAACATAGCACATATTATTCTTTCTTACTGTTGCTCATATGTTTATATGTTAACAGTGGCTCAAGTATGTAAAGTTGTAAACATATCTATAAATCTGGCTACCGTAGTTTATAGTGGTTATGAATCTGAAATTTCTTAAGGTCATTCTACTTGACTATCCAAAAGCACACAATTTTGTACACCTACGTTGTTAGACATTGTTAGTTAACTTGACTATCCATAGAAGCCATACGTTCCTAGTCCCCCATGTGCACTTCGTTTTTCTTAATCACGAGTCTCCTCAATTATCCAATCACCACATCATATACTCCATTATTAGTCAAGTATGATCTGCCTGCCATTCACGTTCGCTGGGGTGGTCGGCCGGGATGATCTGCCTTGTCGTGGGCGCTGTGGTCACCTTCTACTCATAATCTCATCTCCCGTGTCCTGGAGCACCAAGTGCAGCAAGGCTGTCGCCAGCTCCGCTTCAGGGACATGGCGACTGACATACTAGGTCGGTACTACCATACTAACTGAACAAATTCATCCTGCTAAATTACGCAAGTTCTAGTTTACATTAGGCTATGATTGCATGGACAACCATATGGATAACGGTCCATGTCAACCACTTCCATGGTCAACAAATTGATCAACCAACTATTCTAATGGAGCCTTGTATCATAAATATCAGCTGTAGTTAAATGTTAGGAGTATATAAATACATTGTATAGTTATTTTAGTTAAGTAATACATTGTACTTGTAAACTGGGCTTTGAGCATCTGTTGTTACCAGTATACCATCTCATAGTAGAGTTTAATTCAGTACTGATGATTGTGTTAAAGATCCAAGACATAACTTGTATAATTTGTGCAGATGCTTGGTGAAAGCTTGTACCCACCTGTTGATCAGCTGGATCATGATCTTGCTGCTAAGGTTTTACTGGAATGCTTGTTGAGATGGAACAGGCATGTTCTTCATCTTATTGAGTCTGCATGATGCTTTGAAGGCCAAGGTGACAGAAGCTATGGATCTATTCTCCGCAGTGCCTAGCAGCTGATCAGCCCAAAACTGTGCTTGGTGTTTGGTTAAATATTGAGATGGACCAGACAAATTATTGAGTCGCCTGATGCTCTGAAGGCCAATGCCTCATCTGATCAGCTTGCCACTCTCTCCCTGAGAGATCGCTTTGTACCTGCTTAGTCAGAGCGTGTGTTCTCTTATTATTATATGTGCTTGGTGTTTGAAATGCATCTTAACTGTGTTGATTATCAACATATGAGACTTATGTTTGGTTAAATGTTGCGATTGTAATTTGATTTCTTTGTGGATTATTTGTTTTGTTTGTCCGCTGTACCAGTGAAATAGATCGTATTTGGGCTCTAAACAAATTCTGATTCGGAACAGTGTACCATTCAGAAAAAAAGAATATAAAGGCGAATAAAGGAAAATAAAATGTACTATGAATAGGCCGAAGCCCAAAACTTAGAAGCACCGAAAATGGCCAAAGCCCAATGATTAAATGGATTACAAAAGGCCTAGGACAAAAAGACGAGCATTGAAAAGGCCAAGGTCCAGTTAATAAAAGGCTGAAATTATTTGGGCTTGGCCCATGTAGACCATCAAAATGGACTGGGCTGATTTCTTGCCACGTCGGATTGGCCACGTAGGATCTGATCTGGCGAGGCCAATTTAGCCATGACGATATTGGATCGTCATAATTTTTATGACGATCCAATATCGTCACAAATGGTTATGACGATTTTACCAAAATCGTCGTTATAGTTCATTTGCGACGCCCAGCTTTCGACGATTTCATTTTCGTCATAGAATTGTCATAGATGAACTACCGTGACGATTCAGTGACGAAAATGGAGGGTCATAGAAGCCCAGATTTCTTGTAGTGATTGCGCTGTGGTGTTCCGGGTGGTGTGAGTTGCAAAACGATTCCGCTTGCTTTAAGATGCGTGAGAAAATCATAACTCACATATTCACCTCCACGATCGGATCGTAGACATTTTATTTTCCTGTTACGATGGTTTTCCACTTCGTTCTGAAATTCTTTGAACTTTTCAAACGTTTCAGACTTATGTTTCATTAAATAGATATACCCATATCTACTTAAGTCATCAGTAAAAGTGAGAAAATAGCGATATCCACCGCGCGTCGAAACACTCATTGGTCTGCATACATTGGTATGTATGATTTCCAACAAGTCTGTTGCTCGCTCCATCATTCCGGAGAACGGGGTTTTGATCATCTTGCCCATGAGGCACGGCTCGCACGTGTCAAATGATTCAAAATCAAGAGACTCCAAAAGTCCATCAGAATGGAGTTTCTTCATGCGTTTTACTCCAATATGACCTAGACGGCAGTGCCACAAATAAGTTGAATTATCACTATCTACTTTGCATCTCTTAGCCTCAATGTTATGTATGTGTGTTTCATTGCTTTCGAGATTCAGAAGAAATAAACCATTCATAGCAGGTGCATGACCATAAAAGATGTTATTCATATAAATAGAACAACCATTATTCTCCGATTTAAATGAATAACCGTCTTGCAATAAACACGATCCAGATATAATGTTCATGCTCAACGCAGGCACATAATAACACTTATTAAGGTTTAAAACTAATCCCGAAGGTAAAACTAAGGAGAGCGTGCCGACGGCCATCACATCAACTCTTGATCCGTTGCCAACGCGCATCGTCACCTCATCCCTTGCTAGCCGCCGTCTATTCCGTAGCTCCTGTTTCGAGTTACAAATATTAGCAAATGAACCAGTATCAAATACTCAGGCACTACAACAAGCGCTAGTAAGGTAAACATCAATAACATGTATATCAAATATACCTTTAATGGTGCTAGCCTTCTTGTTCGCTAAGTACTTCGGACAGTTGCGCTTCTAGTTACCCTTGTCCTTGCAATAGAAGCACTCAGTGTTCGGCTTAGGTCCAGACTTGAGCTTCTTCTCAGCAAGGGCAACGCGCTTGCCACTGCCTTTCTTGAAGGACTTCTTTGCACCCTTACTTTTCTTGAAGCTAGGGGCCTTGTTGACCATCAACACATGATTATCTTTCTTGATATCCACCTCCGCAGCTTTCAGCTTAGCGAAGAGCTCAGTGATCGTATCAGTGGAACCAATCTGATTGTGAGTAACTACAAAACCTTTGTAGCTAGGAGGGAGTGATTGCAAAACTCTGTCAATCTTGAGCTCTTCTGGAATCTTGCAGTCCAGTTGCTCAAGACGTTGAGTGTAGCCCGACATCTTAATGGCGTGCTCACTAACGGAATCCCTTCCTCCATCTTGCAGTTAAAGAACTTCTCAGAGATCTCATATCTCTCAGAACGGGCATGAGTCTGAAACATGGTTTTCAGTTTCTCAAGTATCTCAAAGGGCCTGGCGAACTCCTCAAAACGATTTTGAAGGTCCGATTCCATAGCAAACAACATGGTACTCTTAATCACTCCATAATCATCTTTGCGCGACTGATAAACAGCTTTTTCATCAGCCGGCGCATCTATAGCAGGGGCGTCACCTAGCGCTTTCTCAAGGACATAGTCCTTTTGTCCGCCAACGAGAATGATTCTTAGATTGCGGAACCAGTTGGTGAAGTTAGACCCATTGTTCTTAAGCTTTTCTTTCTCAGCAAAAATGTTGAAGTTGAAGTTGGACTTAGCCATTTGATCTACAAAATTTGCAAGTACAATTTAGACTATGTTCATGATAACTAGTTCAAATTAATCAAATTACTAGATGAACTCCCACTAAATTGAACATCCCTCAAGTTGTTTAGTGAACACGATCCAAATTCACCACACCTAATCCGATCTTCACGAGAAGAGATGTGGTTTCAATGGTGGACAACAAAGTGTCGATCATATAATTCATATGACTCATGTTTAACCTTTCGGTTCGTGTGTTCCGAGGCCATGTCTGTACATGCTAGGCTCGTTAAGTCAAACCCAAGTATTTTTGCGTGTGTAAAACTGGCTTGCACCCGTTGTATGCGAACGTAGAGTTTATAGCACCCGATCATCATGAGGTGCTTGAACACGACGAACTTTTGCAACGGTGCATACATGGGGAGAACACAATTTTATCTTGATCTTTAAGTGAGGAATCATCTTATAATGCTACCGTCGCGATCTAAGCACACTAAGATACATAAAAGGATAAACATCACATGCATATAATTTTATGTGACATGGTATAGCCAATCTCCGTGCAATGATCTCCATCTTGTGCGCGCCAGCATGGTCTCCATCACTCCATCATGATTGCCTCCACCACGAATAGCAACTACAACTATTGCTAACTACTTAGCGATAAAGTAAAGCTATTACATGGCGTATAAGAAGTTGACACATAGGTCATACACAATTATAAAGACAACCATATGGCTCCTGCCGGTTGTGAACTCATCGACATGCAAGTCGTGAACTATTACAAAACATGATCATTGCATACATCATACACATCATATCTTGGGCCATACCATATCACAAAACACTCCCTGCAAAAACAAGTTAGACGCCTCTACTTTGTCGTTGCATGTTTTACGTGGCTTATGGGAGTAACAAGCTAAGAACGATTCTTACCTACGGAAAGCCACAACGGTGATATTATGGTTGCTAACATCCGGTGTAAATCCCATGACTACTATAGTGAGAGAAACTGGCATCCACCAGCCGCATGTGTGGAACAAGCCACACGTCAAGTGCGGAGCCGGTCTCGCGAACGAGGTCGCGTAAAGTTGGCCTGGACCGCTTAGATATCACTATGCCGCGCCATAAGAAATACACAACAAGAGGCTTGCAACAGAAAACATCAACGCCCGCAACAAGCATGTTGTGTTCTACTCGTGAAACACATCTACGCATAGATCTAGCTCTGATACCACTCATGGGTTTCGTAGCATAGTAAATCAAAAATTTCCTACGGATGCGAATGAGAAAGCCAAGATCTAATCTAGGAGATGCAATCAACGAGAGAGATAGATGAGATCTTCATACCCTTGAAGAAATCTCACAGCGGAAACGTTCAACAGAACATGGTTGATGTAGTCGTACTCGTCGTCTCCTCCTCGTGATCCGATCCGATCCGATCCTACGCTGCAAGTGTCGGCGCCTCCGAGAGATGCACACGTACGGTGCCAAGACGTCTCCTCCTTCCTCGGTCCAGCAAGTAGGGTGGAGAGATAGATTGGATCGGCAGCACGACGGCGTGGTGCTTTGGTGGAGAGTTTTTGCGGCAGGGCTTCGCCTACGCGCAGTCGGGAGGGAGAGAGAGGTGGAGGGCAGCAGGACGGCGGCTAGGGTTGGAGGAGTGGTAGGGGGAGAGTGTGCCCCTGCCCTCTTTATATAGGGGGCTGGCCGGCCCCCTTGGCCCCTCCTCCAAGCCCTAGGGCGGCGGCCCCAAGGGTTGTAGTGGGGGGCAAGTTTCCCCCTCCTTCTAGAAGATCTTCCCTAGGGTTTCCCCTAGGCTGGCCGGCTGGGCCTTTGGGGCCTTGTGCCCCTGGCCCAATGCAGCCAGGGCACTTCCCATTAGGCCCACGCAGGCCCCCGACAAGTGGGCCCACGTTGGTCCCACTCCGGAACCTTCTAGAACCTTCCGGTACAATACTGAATACTCCGAAACGATTCCGAAATCCAAAAATTGTTTCCTTTATATGAATCTTATTCTCCGAACTATTCCATAACCTCTCGTGATGTCCTAGATCTCATTCGAGACTCCAAACAAAAACTCATAAACCAATTATCCGTTCTATCCTAGTGTCGATGCACGTTAAGTGTGTGACCCTACGGGTTCGAGAATATGCAGACATGATCTTCTATCAATAATCAACAGCGGGATCTGGAAACCCATATTGACTCCCACATATTCATCTATGATCATATCGGATGAACCACGATGCCAGGATTCAATTGATCACATATATATATTCCCTTCGTCACACGATATTTTACTTGCCCGAGATTCGATCATTGGTATCGGCATACCTAGTTCAATCTCGTTCACAGCAAGTACTTTACTCGTTCCGTAATCCGATATCACTTTGTGATTAACTCCTTAACCATGTGCTTGCAAGCGGTGTTGATATCTATTACCGAGTGGTCCCGAAGTATATCTCTCCGACTTGGGAGGGACAAATCCCATCTCGATACATACAACCCAACAAGTACTTTCCGATCACCTGAGAGACACCTTTATGATCACCCTCACATAGGATGAGGTTTGATGACCTCAAAGCTTTCTTCCGATACCAGGGAGTTGCATTATCTCATGGTCTAAGGAATACAATATTTGACATAGGAAAAAGCTTCGCAAAGATGAACACGATGACACGATATAATTGCTCTGCTTGATTTGGGTCTGTCCATCATATCATTCTCCTAATGAAATGATCTCATTATTAACCGACAACTCATGTCTATGGTTAGGAAACCTTAACCATCATTAATCAATGATTGTCCATAGAGGCGTACTAGGGACACGGTGTTGTTCATAAACCACACAAGTATCAAAGTTTCCGCTTAATACAATTCTAGCATGGAATATAAACTTTAACATGAACAAGAATTATAACAATAACATCTTTATTATTGCCTCTAGGGCATAATTCCAACAGGTATCCCAAGGGTTCAAGTTTATCTCTATGTGGTTACACTGATTCAGATTGGGCTGGTGACAAAGATGATATAAAATCAACTTCTGGTGCATGTCAATTCTTGGGCAGGTCCCTAGTGTGTTGGTCTTCAAAGAAACAAAATTGTATTTCACTCTCAACCGCTGAAGCTGAATATGTTGCTGCTGCAAGTTCTTGTACACAGTTGTTATGGATGAGGCAAACTTTAAAGGAATACGGTGTCAATTGTGACAAAGTGCCTCTATTATGTGACAATGAAAGTGCTATCAAAATTGCTTACAGTCCCGTGCAGCATACAAGAACAAAACATATTGAGATTCGTAACCATTTCATTCGGGATCATGTTGCTTGTGGCGATATTGCCCTATCCTTTGTGAGCATGAAGAATCAACTTGCTGATATTTTCACGAATCCCCTTGATGAAGCAAGATTTTGTTATTTGAGGAATGAGCTAAATATCATAGATTCAAGGAGTTTGGCTTGACTACCCTTGCACACTCACTTGCTCTTATTCATGTATTTGGTTTAGATGCGGGCATAGACATAGGGGGAGTGTGGTCCTAATTGATTGGGCTAACCCTCCCCCCATAATGCCGAAAGCAAGAAAAATCATTTCCCTTAATATCATTTTGTGATATGTGGGTCATCGATGAGCATTAGTTTTGAACTCAAGATACATCTCCGCGGTGTCATGCCATGCGCTCCAACATGGTGGCTTCGGCCACCGCCCTCTTCCTTGAGAAGAGTTGGGTTCTAATGGATCTCTTTGGATTCTCTTGCATATTACTTGTTCTTATGGAAAACACACTCAACTTTGGTTTTTGTTTGATTTGATTCTTGCAAATTTGGGTGTGTAGTACCATCTCAGTTTGTTTCTCTAAACCCAAGCCTTCTTTCCCTCCTTGAACCATCTCTTCTTGCACACAAGTCCTCTATACACCAGCAAGGGGTTTTGCAAGGTTGCTCCGGCCTGAATCTGTACTTAACAGAAATTTTAGAGGGGGGGGGGACTATCCGCCCTAAGTGGGGGGCGGATTATCCGCCCCGGGCGAAATCTGCCCTTTAAAGGCTGGGTCGGGGAGGACAGGCTCAAACAGAGCAGCCAGCCCTCCCCCAACCCTACCTTAGTCCCCAGCCACCGCCAGAGCCTCCGCCCCTCCCGGAGTCGATTTGACCACCGGATTCTCCGGGCCCTCCCCGGATCTTCTTCACCTCGCCTCCGGGTATCTTCTCCTCCGCGATTTTCCTCCAATGAGTGAGGGTAACTCCCTCATCTCTCTCCTTTTGTATGGGATGCATTTTTTTTGTGGAAATCTCGTTGTAGAAGATCCTTGGTGTTCTTCCTTACTTGCTAGAATCAGTAGTATTGCAACCCTAGTGCTCAATCTGTTTTACCATGGTAGACTTGGGCCATTTCAGAAATTTTCTGTGGGGGGCGGATTATCCGCCCCTGCCAGGGCCGGATAATCCGGCCTGGAGATTCACTTCTGGTCTGGTTTGGTCCTGACTCCTGCAATGCACATCATTCGCTTATGGATTGCTTTCCTACTCTTTCTACTGTTTCTCCTAGACTTGTGTGTGTGCTTATCTCCATGCTATCCCTCTCATGCTTTTCACAGGTGGTTCCAAGCCGACCAAGACCTTCTCTCGTCGTTCCCGTGCCCGTTATCTCAAGCCCACTGCATAAGGGAAGTTCATTGACGAAACCGAAGTTAGCAGAGCAGCAAGAGAGGCTGAACGGATGGCAGAGGCAGGAAAGACACAAAGAGGATCACATCTCGCAAGGGCAAACAGTCTCGGCCCAATTACAAGGCTATGGACAGTCTTCAGTATGCCTCCATTCGCCAGACTGATTACTATGATGAGGCTGATAGTGATGGTCCCCCCGAGGACTCTATGTTTTGGAATGCCCACTTTCGGGCTATTCATGATGATGTGTATGCTACCCTCAAGCTTCGCCCAATGCATCCCATCAATTTGACTGAGGCTCAATCCAAGGCACGGCTCCTTGAGGCATTGGATGTGACCAACAAGATGGGGCTTCACCACCTTATGACTATCCAGTGCAACTATGATTCCTCCGTGGTGAGGCAGTTTTTCTCGACTCTTGTGATTTGCGGTGATGAGTGCCGTACTATGAAGTGGATGACCGGGACAACAATGATTCAGTCGGACTTCCTCATATTTGGGCAGGTTCTTGGTTATGCCTTCCATGGTCGTGACACCCCTTCTGGCCACCGTATCATTTCTCCACTGAAGCCATCCAAGGATACTGTGCTCGCTCCTTGCCTTACTCCTGATGGTGTTGCTGGTACTTTCACTGGCCTCTCTCCCTTATATGCCTCCCTTGTTGGCATATTTAGGGATTGCATTTCTCCGAGTGGTCGCAACAATGACAAGATTCGTGGCCATCTGGTTCCTCTCCTTGCTTTTGCTCACGAGTGTGCCACCAACTCTAGTTCAGCTACAGGCTACAAACTGGATGTCATGGACTACATATATCATGAGATGACGGATGCTATGATCAACAGGCTCTCTATTCCTTATGCTCCTTTCATTATGATGCTCATCAAGCATATGTTGCCCCATGAGGACTTTGGCACTGCTTTGGATGGGGTTCACAAGCCCAAGAAAATATACAACAAGGCTCAGAAGACCCATCACCCTTCCACTGCCCCTGAGTCCTTCATGCGTGATGCACGGGCTAGTGGTCGTCGTTCCACGGTGTCCCCAATGGCACGCGAGGTTAAGCAACTCACTTGGTTCCAGCGGCACATCCTTTGCATGGGCATTGACACTCACAAGGCCCAATATGAGGCGTACCGCAGGGATCATGAGAGGGATCACACTCAGCAACTTATTCTTCACCATGTCTCAGGTGCCACCGGCCATCCACCTCCTCCCACTGATCCGGAACCGTATGCTCAGTGGAACACTTCAGGTATCAACTATGGTGAGCTCGAGAGTTGCCTCTTTCCCCCACCTCCGAGGGCACCCACTCCTCCAGCTGATGACGATGATGATGAATATGATGACGAGGAAGGGGACGAGAATGACTACGACGAGGATGAGGAGGCGTGATCTTCAGGGGTGTTAGCATCGCTCTTCTTCCTTTTTGGCGTTTCGATGCCAAAGGGGGAGAAGTAGTTCTATTAGGTCCCGTGGATTTGCAAGGGTCGGGCGCAATCACTTGTCTTTTCGTTGTTTTATTTGCTTGCTTGTGCTCTTTTTAGCGTGAACTTATTTGCTATTTGTGCTTGGATTATGTAAGACTATGTCGTGCTCTACTATGTTTGGTATTCTGGAATCCCGGATTTATATTGTGGGTCTACTCTCATGGAATTCTGGGTTTATCTATGGAGTATGTTTGATGGCATATGGAATCATGAGATTATCTAGTGTATGCATCAATATTGTGGGATGTGCTTGGAGTCTAACAATCTCATTATTTTCTTTGGCTATAATCACATCCCGGTGGTATGACCTATCGTTGCTATGAAAGTTGTGTTCTCTCTAGTGTGTGTATTTGTATTCAAATGCAAATTGTAAATATGCACACATCTAGGGGGAGCTTCTTTCATTTTTGTTAAGGTGGCGTTAGCTGGTTTCATTGCAAATCCTAGTATTGTCATCTAACACCAAAAAGGGGGAGATTGAAAGAACATTTCATAATCCCTAGTGTTTTGTGTGTTAGATAACAATATCAAGGATTATTTAATGTGTGTTGAAGTGTTGCAGCTCTCTCTAGGGATCAAAGGAAAAGGATTCTGCCTTTGGGGGGCGGACAATACGCCCCCACCAGGGGCGGATAATCCGCCCCTCCCTTTTCCCAAATAGGCGCAAGTCCTAGAAGGGGGCGGAGTTTTGGCCGACCGGATAATCCGCCCCTCAGGGGGCTGGATAGTCTGCCCCTCTTGCTCACAACCAAGGCGCAAGCCCTAGAGAGGGGGAGGAGTTTCGGCCGGACTTTCCGGCAAGGCCGGATAATCCGCCCCAGAAGGGGGCCGGATTATCCGCCCCCAAGTTCTTATTCAAGTTCCGCAGGCGCCAGCCCCAGAGAGGGGACGGATTTTCTCCCCGGAATATCCGCCCTGGGGGCGGAGTTTTCCCAGGGGGCGGATAATCCGCCCCAAGTGCGGGGCGGATAATCCGCCCCCAAACTTTTTCAACGGCCAGATCTGGGCAGGGGGTATTTAAGCCAGCCTTCCCCTCCTGCCAGATCTCTTGGTTCATTCAAAAAAGTCAAGATCTGATCTGCAACCTTCATCCAAGAGAGCTCCACCTAGATCCACCCAAAGGCCTCGTCCCTTGGGGAATAGAAGGAGGAGAACTCGATCTTCATCATTAGCAATCAAGCGATTCATCTCCTCTCCATTCATTTGGAGAATCACCGATCTAGTATTTCTTGCAAATACCTAGATCCTTATTTTGTTTATATTGATAAACCTTGTTCTTGTGACATCTTGTTGTCATCTCGGGAGCCCCCAATTCAGTTATGGGTGTGTGCCACGATAGCGTTGTAAAAGGCACCGGTTCCCGCCTCGAAGGGTACCAATAGTGGAGAAGGTGGATCAGGCCTCTCGTGGCGAGATCCATCGGAGAATAGGGTGAGGCCTATTGTGGCGTGGTGGTCTTAGAACCGCCCACCCCTCCAATATAGATGTACTTCCCTTAACAAGGAAGGAACTGCGGTAAAACAAATCTCTGTGTCTCTGCGTGCTCCACTACGGTTCACTCGTTCCTCTCTTTACGTGCTTAGTAGCTAGGGTTGCATATAGGGAAATTCTCGTAGTTACATATCTAGAGAATTTACTTTGTGTCAAGCCTAAAATTGAAAAAGTACTAAAAATTGGGTAGCACCTATTCAACCCCCCTCTAGGTGCCCATACGATCCATTTCAATAGTTGTCATTTTTATGTTTGTTCCAAAACTTGGTTAATTATGTCATGACTTTGATGCTTGTATCTCTGATATCTTTACTTCTAGTCTTCATGTGAACTTTAGAGGTGCCTTGGCATTTATTGTCTCTTCAAACAAAGGAAAGCGAGATACCACTCTATCATACCTTATTATGAGCATTGCAATGTCTCTTATGTTTACGTTTCATGCTACTTATTATTATTGAGTTGGTTTTCTCTTCATAGTTTGCAATGACTATTGAGTAGACTTAGTTGCATACTCCTTATTATGAATTGTCTAAGCATCTACTCCTGTGCTGAGAATATTTACATCATATGAAGCAAAGTGTTCATGAAAGTTCTTTTATCGCACTCAGTTTTGAACTGAATTGCTTGAGGACAAGGAATAAGCTAAGCTTGGGGGGAGTTGATACGTCCAAAACGTATCTAATTTCTCGAACACTTTGCTATTGTTTCTTCTCTAAACTTCTGTGATTTGGATACAACTAACACGGACTGACGTTGTTTTCAGCAGAATTACCTTGCTGTCTTGTTTTTATGCAGAAAATGAACTATCATGAAAAATTCCGGAAAATATGCCAAAAATTATATTTCACCAGAAGATCCACGGAGCCAGAAGAAGAGACGGAGATGAGGCCTGGGGGGCCCACACCCACCCCAGGCGCATGCTCACCACTGGCCGCGCCTGGAGGGGGTGAAGCCACCCCAGGCACCCCCTCGGCCTCCCTCTGCGCCTATAAGTTGCCTTTCGACCTAAAAACCGAGGGAGGTTTGATAGTTTTCCAAAAAAGAGTTCCGCTTCGCCACCGCCACCAGAAACTAAGATTCGGATCCAGAAATTCCGTTCTGGCACCCTGCCGGGATGGGGAATTTGGAGAGAATCATCGCCATCGTCATCACCAACGCATCTCCATCAACCACCGATGTTTACCTCATCCATGAGTGAGTAATCCCCCGCTGTAGGCTTGGGGATGGTAGGGATTGGATGAGTTCTATCATGTAATCGAATAAGATCTTTTAGGGCATAATGCCTAGTATCTCTATTAGTGTTATTTGTGTTTGTTGCAACTTGTTGTGCTTAATGCTTGTCACTAGGGGCCGAGTGCCATTATCTCAGATCTGAACTTATTATTGAATCATTATGATAGTATTATTTGTGATCTTATCTGCAAGTTGTGTACACATATCATTGTCCGGATCCAAAGGCCCCAAAGTGACAATAATTGGGACAACCGGAGGGGATGACTGTGGTGTAAGGATCACATGTGTTCACGGAGTCTTAATGCTTTGCTCTGGTGCTCTATTAAAAGGAGCACCTTAATTGCCAGTAGTTCCCTAAAGGCCCCGCTGCCACGGGCTGGCTGGACAGAAGATGTGCAAGTTCTCATTGCGAGCACGTATGACTATATTTGGAGAACATGCCTAGAATTGTTTAGTACTTGGATGTTTATTATTATTTATCTGCAATGCCCTAGATCTTGAAGTTACATGTTTAGACTCATCCATGCAACGCCCGTCCATCCATCCCTATGCCTACCGCACTCGAATCCTACTGTTACTATTGCTTCTGTTTCACTGTTGCTGTTGTTGTTGCTTTGCTGTTGCTACTACCAAACTGTTGCTACTGATAAACTTCTGTGAGCAAGAACTATTTTCAGGTGCAGTTGAACTGACAACTCAGTTGTTTAGGCTTACAAGTATTCTTTGGCTCCCCTTGTGTCGAATCAATAAATTGGGTAATACTACCCGCGAAGACTATTGTGATCCCCTATACTTGTGGGTCATCAAAGTTCACCGGAGAACAAGGGAGGACTTTTGTTGCGTTGGTGGTTTAAAACCACCCCTTCTCCAATCATAGAAGTACTTTCCCTTAAAAGGAAGGAACTACGGGAAAACATCCTTGTATCTCCGCGTGCTCCATTTCGGTTACCTCTATCATTTACCGCACTTTACTTATATCTTGCTCTTGCTTAGTTAGTTGTGCCAGTGTGACATATAGGTAAATTTACCTTAGTTGCATATCTAGAGAATTTATCTTTTATATTAAACCCTAATTTTAAAAAGAGTAAAATTTGAAGTAGCACCTATTCACCCCCTTTAGGTGCCCATACTATCCTTTCAAGTTCTTCACCGCGGAGCGCCGTCACGCTGTAGGATTCGAGGCCGGGAGATCTACTTCCACAATCTCAGCTGAATCGGGGAGAAGCAAGAGTCTTCATCAAGCATCGTACGTGTGTGACTCCGGCAGGCGGCGCCCTGCTTTCGGCGCTAGGAGTTGTCGGGGCCGTTGGACTTCGTGACCTCCAGGTCGGCGTCGGTACGACTTTATCAACCATGTTCCCCACGGTACGTTAACCGCGCTCGATCTTTAAATGTATGAATGTTGTATCCCTTCCGTTACTGTATTACTAGTAGATAGATCCTGGTATTAGGGTTTCGATTGTAGATTTTTTTTGTTTTTTACCCTCGAAACACAACACATAATGCCTCACTGTATTCTCCTCGATCCCTCCCACCAAAAGGAAAGTCATCGATCCACTATAAAACCCTTAAGGACAATCACCAAACCCGTACAAGTTTGGAACAATATTTACAACTTAATTAGAAGCTTCCAAGTGAAAGTAGAAGTGTGGCGACTAGAGGGGGTGAATAGGATCTAACCAAATTTTATTTCTGTTTCAAATTAAGCTTGACTTAAAGGTAACTTTTTTAAACATGCAACTAAGAGAATTTCCCTATATGACAAGCAAGCAAGATAAGAAACAATACAAGAATAATAAATGACAACAATAACCGCACTAGAGACACGACAGGCGATAAAAAATTTAGGGAGTCACACTGGTTTTATCATGGAGGTCTTCACAAAATTTGGCGACCTCTTTACCAGAACTTGAATTCTACGTTTTTATTCCTTTTCTCCTCACGTAAAAGATGCTGTGAAAGCTGTTGCAGAAAAGGATGTCGTGACAATTTAGACACACGGGTCTACGCCTCGGCGTTGCACACTCTAATCTCACTGGGAAGTGGGAAACACATCTACAGACCTTATCCAGTCCCATGCCATGCCACTGCCTCTGACTGATGGGCCCCAGATAAATGGATCCCACCTGTCAGGTAGATACGTGGGTCAGTTTTTTTCAACTGGCCTGCCGGTCCCACGAGGTTTTCTCCATTGGTGGGCGGTAACGAATATTATCCGACCCGGAAGGCCCCGCGGAGTACGCCGTAAATCATGAATTTACGACATTGCCCCTCCCCCTTCCTCTAACAAGTCGTCGCCTCGGCCGGCCTGGGCCTCGTCGTCCCCCTCTCGGCACAACGACCTCAACCCTCCCCATTTCTCGCGCGGCCCGACCATGGCGAGCCGAGGCTGCCGTCGTTGGCTCGGCTCTCTACGTCCCCTCGCCGTGGTCCTCCTTCTCCTCGCCGTCGCCGTCGCGGGATCCCCCGATCGGACCGCCCCCTCGCGGCCGCCGCTGGTGCTCCCGCTGACGCTCTCGTACCCCAACGCGAGCCGGGTCGCGTCTTTCAGGTCTAGGAGAGGGCTCGCTGAAGGAGGTCGCCCCAGCGCCCGCATGCGCCTCCACGACGATCTCCTCACTAACGGGTCGGTACAGTTCGGGTTCCTATCTCGTTATTTTCCACCAAATTATTAATTGGACGGCCTATTGGATCTGATGCTGGTGTTTCTTATCGTATGGTTTAGGTATTACACGACGAGGCTGTACATCGGGACGCCACCGCAGGAGTTCGCGCTGATCGTGGACTCCGGGAGTACCGTTACCTACGTGCCCTGCGCCTCCTGCGAGCAGTGCGGCAACCACCAGGTGGGCCTTTATTCCCCCGCTTCTCTGTTCAGTTACCAGTTTGAAACTTTGTGTGATTATTAGATTTAATTTGGATGCTACCGCACATGGATATATGGACGCCCACACGTGCCTGTCGCTGAACCATTCAAGTTAGCTAATTGAATCTGTGGTTATGTAGAGATTTTAGTTCTCGGAATTCAGTAGGTAATTTGCAGATAGATTAGTAAATTCAAGCTTAGTCATCTCATGTGTGTAGAATGCAGGTGGAATGAGGAAATCTCCTCAAACCGCAAGAAGTATATAATGAAAACTAGGCAGCCTAATTTCTCTGCTCTCTGTAGATGATTGATTAATCATTAATGACTCAAATCAATATTGCTTTCAGCATTCCTCAATGAATACCATGCCAATCTTGGTAACAACCAACAAATTTTGGCTTTTGTTTGGTAGTAGGCATTGTTTCAGCAACAAATTGCTCTATTGGACTGCCAAACCATTGGCGTTGGTACTATTAGTCCTAAATAAGTGCTTGCCAACTTCCCTTAATTTTCTCTCTATGTTCTTGGTCCAACGTCCCTTGAACAATTGCCAGGCAATTATTTGGCTTGGCCATGCCAATGTGTTTGTAGCGCCATATTATTTGTATTCGTACCTGTTTGGTCATTGACTAAGAATATTCTAGATCTTCCATTGCTCTTTTTGTCTTCAATATATGCTGTCACTATCTGAATGTAAAGAAGGCGCATCTATGCACAAAAAAAATTGCCTCCCATTCTTATAATGTATTCTTACTACATTCTCTAGCCAAATTCTAGAAGACTGTTGTCTTGTATTACTTGGAATATGGAAATTCCATTGGTAATGTGATGTTAGCCGACATAAAGGGGCATATGTGAGATGTAAAGATGTCCTCCAACGGATAGGGGCATAAGATGTAACTAAAAACACAAAACAACCACCACATAGCCTTTAAACTCTCGCACAGCTAATACCTTGTGGCCAAAGTAATATGCTAAGAAACAGACACACTGAAATCAAACAGAACTAGACTTTATGACTACTGTCTCTATTTACTTATTCCTCAGTCAACATTGATAGCCGTCCAGTCAAAATCTTCTCATCCTTGAACTTGCACGAGTCTCATGTTTAGATCGGATGTTCCTTAGCGGCGACTTAGAAATAGTTAGTAAGACCGTTTCTGAAATCCTCTTGATGCAACTGAAGCTGTCTAATGATGGATCATGATTTATGCAGCTGTCATTGTTGTTGTACCATCATATTTACTATTCAATTTTGTGTTTTGCTTATTGAATCACCTAACATCACTGAGAACACATGTAAAGTACTGGTGTTGAGATGATTTTATTATGTGTATACAGAAAGTGGAGCAACCATTCTGCATGAATTTCTCTGCTTTGGCCTATTTTATAATTTAGAGTACATAAAGCTGTGTATGCTGCCATAAACATCGAGCCATACAGGGAAATAACTATTTTCTGTTGGTCCAGGAGATCACCATTATTTATGATTTTAAATTCTTATTAATTACCTGGGAGTTAACTTAAAATATGCCGATGGTTTTGCTTGATGTAGGATCCAAGGTTTCAACCTGATCTCTCCAGTACATATGCACCCGTAAAATGTAATGTTGATTGTATCTGTGATAGCGATAAGAGCCAATGCACATATGAGAGGCAGTATGCTGAAATGAGCTCTAGCAGCGGGGTGCTTGGTGAGGACATGGTGTCGTTCGGCGCAGAAAGTGAACTTAAGCCACAGCGTGCTGTATTTGGCTGTGAAAATTCTGAAACTGGAGATTTGTTCAGCCAGCATGCTGATGGCATAATGGGGCTGGGCCGTGGTCATCTTAGCATAATGGATCAGCTTGTTGATAAGGGTGTCATAGGTGATTCATTCTCTATGTGCTATGGTGGAATGGATATTGGCGGCGGTGCTATGGTACTTGGTGCAATGCCCACCCCTCCAGACATGATTTTCTCACATTCAGACCCTGTCCGCAGGTACCATAAGTTGCATACCAACATGGATTTTTTATTCATTTTTATGTGTGGTGGGGTGAGGTTCCTCTGTTTTAATCTTTATATATCTCCATATTAACTAATCTCAAAATGAAAACAGCCCATATTACAACATCGAGCTGAAGGACATACACGTTGCTGGAAAGTCATTACGGCTAGATCCCAGGGTCTTTGACAGCAAACATGGTACTGTGCTGGACAGTGGGACTACATACGCATACCTCCCAGAACAAGCTTTTCTAGCTTTTAAAGATGCTGTAAGTTATGAAATCATTTATACTCCAGCCAGCAGTCTACTTCTAAAAAGTATTTACCGTTTTGTAGGATCCTTATTTTTCCATAGTTATGTTTCCATTATATGGAATCTATTTTTCGAAATTCTTGCTTTTGCAAGTTACATTAGAAAATTGAATCTTTATAGGTTCAGATGATAATAGTAGTTGAGGACTTGCTGCTTTTTAATTTAAACCTTGCACAAAGGAGGTTAACAATCATTATGACTACTGAATCTTTTATTGCGTTGGACAAAGGAAGTGCTACTCCCTCCCTACTTTGAAGCAAAAATGTTCTAGTCACTATTTCTTCTTCTATACTCTTAATTGTCACTCTGCACTTTTTTTCTGGCTTACAAGGAACACCTGTGCACTTGTACACCTTGCCTTTCATCTTATTTCTTACCCCATGCTTGCAGTTTATTTATTGTTGGTCCTACATTAACTTTCTCTTGGTAACAAACAACTGGCGATTCTGCTGTAATGCTCTTGGTAGAGCATGCTATAACTATTATGTTCCCAATCAATAGGTGACAAGCAAAGTAAACGCTCTCAAGAAAATCCGTGGGCCTGACCCAAATTACAAGGACATCTGCTTTGCAGGTGCTGGAAGGTGACTTTTCAGTGATAATGACAATTTTTTGTTTTCATTAGCAATGCTTCTGATGTTATCTTTTAACATTCTTATGGAGCTTTAATATTCGCCACTTCACTTCCAGGAACGTCTCCAAGTTATCAGAGGTATTTCCAGATGTTGACATGGTATTTGGAAATGGACAGAAGCTCTCACTTTCACCTGAAAATTATTTGTTCCGGGTAAATTACAAAGTCATGACCTTTTAATTCAGTTAAGGCAGCATTTTCTTACTTTGCCTGTTGGTGCTGTCTGCTCATGTTGTATATCTCTCCAATTTTGAAATAAAGCACTCCAAAGTTGAAGGGGCTTATTGCTTGGGCGTGTTCCAAAATGGGAAAGATCCAACAACTCTATTAGGGGGTAAGGCACTAAACTTTAAGAGGAGTTTCAAGCACATTTGCATTCCAATCTTTCAACATTTATTATTTCTGTCATTTGCACTGCATGGTTTGCACTTTGCTGTTGGCCCTCTTGGACAAATTACCATGCATATGCTATGCATCATATGTTTCTATTGCGTATCTTCTGTACCAGCTCCCATATTGCTAACTAGCTACTGGATAGTATATACTGTATATCCTATTCCGTGTTGACTTACAAAGCACACAAGCCAATCTTACTATATTGTGCATTAAAATTACAATTGGAAAAGCATTTGATGTGTGTGTAATATAAATTCTATATGAAAAACTAAATGATTAACTTGGGGATTGTTTAGCATATTACCTCCCCATTCCCAGTTACTGTGTTTTTCCATTTGTAGATTCTTTTAAGGTGATTTATAGTTATAATCAGACCTGCCTTCGTGGCATCACTTATTCAATTCATTCAATAGTGATTTTTTAGCAAAATTTCTGGTGAACACAGAAGCTCCTTTTATGAATAATAAGGTACTTCCTCCATTTCAAAATATAAGATGTTTTAGGTTTGTGAAGAAAATGAATCTAGACATCTTTTAGTGTGTAGATTCATCCCAAAGTTGAGTGAACCTACATACTAGAACAAGTCTAGATTCATCTTCTTCACAAAACTAAAACATCTTATATTTTGAAACGGAGGGAGTACAATACAAGTCCCTGTTTTCTCAAAGAAACGGAACGGGCCATTCTTCTAAACTTATCACGTTCACAAATCACGAGGAAATCAGAAACAAGCTACCAAAACAGTCCCACTTCCAGATTCCAGATTTCAGCCAACTTTTAATGACAGCAGCCGATATAGACTGAATATGGGACCAATAATAACACTTGTTGTCACCGTTTTTCCTATACTGAAGTGTCCTTATTGCTTTAAGTGATCAGCTTCTTGATTTACTCTAAAGTGAAAGTAAATCTAGGTTTAGATGTTTTTATTTGTTTATTGCTAATATACTTTGTTTTAATTCATTTACAAACCTGCCCCTGTGAAAAGCTAAAGTAATGTTCTCTGACAGGAATCGTTGTTCGTAATACTCTTGTAACCTATGACCGCCACAATGACAAGATTGGATTTTGGAAAACTAACTGTTCTGAGTTGTGGGAGAGGCTCCATGTTGGTGGAGCTCCTTCACCAGCATCCTCAAGTGATCCAGGTTCACAAGCAGATTTTGCACCAGCTCCTGCTCCTAGTGGTTTGCCAGGTTTGTGCCTTTTTTAAGCTCTTTGTGCTTTCTTCTTATCTTCTGTTTATTTGGCATGTCTTATATGATGAATGATAAAGGTATACTATTAGTTATTTTTCAACTCATAGGTAAGAATTGGAAATGTATCATTCTTTTTTGCTTGCTCAATTGGGAAGCTGTTTGATGCTTTCAGATCATAAACATTTCAGGGCTTTACATTTTGTGAGAAACAAGGCAGTTGCTCAGTCTTCCTCTCTGAATGTTTTCTTAGGCAATTTATTTAGTATTATTTACATGATTTATCATATCTATGCACTTTTGCTTGCAGAATTTGATGTTGGTCTCATCACTGTTTATATGTCGATAAATGTTACTTATCCAAACCTGAAACCTCACCTGCAAGAGCTTGCTGATCTGTTAGCTAAAGAGCTGGAGATCGATTCCCGTCAGGTAAGGATGAAACATGTATGCTGGATTGTGTTTGCAGAATGATTCTTTTTTGTTAGGAGCAAGATTTTTTCTTGGTATTTACTTTTTTTTTGTGCTCTAATCAATAGTTTTATAGCGCAATGCTTTATGGTGGATTTGGCTGAAGTTACAATTTTATCTGTATAGGTTCAAGTTATGAATGTTACAGGCCAAGGAAACTCTACTCTAATCAGATGGGAAATTTTCCCTGCTGGATCTTCTAATGCTATGTCTAATGCAACAGCGATGGTAACATCCACTCATGTACATATGTGGATCATTTTAGTTTTCTTCTTTGCAAAATGATTAATTTTATTGTGTTCACATCTGATAGGGTATCATTTATCGGCTAACTCAACATCATGTTCAGTTGCCTGAAAATCTTGGCAGTTATAAGTTACTCGAGTGGAATGTGCAGCAACCTGTCTCGAGAAGGTGAGGAAATGCTTATTATAAGTGTACTATTCATATGCTGCCTGAGAAATACTTCACTTTGTCTAATGGGGCATCTCTTCCTCCAGAAGAAATTTAGTTTACTTGTAATAATATACACCGTTACCTGAGGCCAGGGGAAAATCTCTTAAACGTGGAGTACTTGCAGAGGCGTAAAAGTTAACAAGGAAGCACTAAATCTTCTCCTTTATGTGCTTCAACAACGTGATGAAAGTTAACGAGCCCCAAAAATAATGCTAAAGACAATATGTACTGGTTTCAGCAGTTTGCTACTTCACTGTCGCTATCGTCACACTAATTTGTACCATCAGTCACTCTTCTGTCTTTTCTTGGAAGATAGCTCTGTTACATAATTTTGTTGTAAAACGCTGACACCTGAATGTAGAAACCCAAGTACCTGGCAAAGTTGTTCAGAAGGATTGTCAAGTTCCACTGGCACTCCTTATTTAAAGATTATCGTAGGGGGGCTGTTTGGAAGAATGCCATTACTCGTAAAGTTCTGTTATTTACGTTATTCAAACTAAATACCATAACTTCACCAAGAAAATCCTCTTCCAAATAAGCCCTAACAGTGATATTTAGTATTCTCTCTGTCTGTCATTTTGTATGTTCTAGAATTGTGGTTCTCATCCGCATTTACAATTTAACATTCAACCCGAACAGGTTTGATTGAATGGTGTTTTGATGGTACTATATGATTTACATTTCTTTGTCTTGACTTCCCATCAAATTTTGTTACAGGTCATGGTTGCAAGAACATGTTGTCTCCATACTGGTCGGAATTTTGCTAGTCATTTTGGTGTCTCTATCGGCCTTTTTGGGACTGTACCTCTGGACAAAGAAATTTAGAGGTCAAGCTGCATATAGACCAGTGGATTCAGTGGGGCCTGAGCAAGAACTCCAACCGCTATAATATTGGGCTGAGCAACAAATAGGTAATTCTTTGGTAGAGATACTATTATGTGGGCTACCAGATTGCAGTCGTGCACATCTGCAGTTGGAGTAGCCCTTTTTCTTTGTATGTAACACAAAGCATCTAGCTTACAGAAGAAGCACAAGATTACATGACTTGTCGGTTCAAAACTAGAGCATTAGTCCATAAACATCTAGCGAATCAAATCAAGACCTTCCTCTTGAGGCTTACAGTAGGAGTTTTTTTTCTCCATGTAATGTAGATTAAGTAGAATAGATCAGACACAAAGCGTACCGGTGGACTGCAATGTTGTAATATATATTTGATAAGTGCCGAGGGTGTTCTGCTTCTTTAGTAATATCGGTGACAAGGTTTTGTTCTTTAGGCGTGTGTGGTATTCGGGTTGCGTATACTCTGTTTTTGTTTACTTTTTTTTGGGAGATATTCATTCTCTTTGTAGGCATGTTTTTCTTTCCTTTTTCTACCCCATGCTGGTGTCAGAACTGGCAAGCATATTGCATTCTTTTTGTTCTGAGGACAATATTTTCTTCACCTATTAGGTTGACTATGAAATGTTCAGTTTAGATCACAGTGAATCCGTTACTTCGCTTATATGTAAGGTGGGTCTGGTATCAGCAGAAATTTTCCATTGCGTGGAGGAAGACCATATCCTGCTTTTCTCTTGATGATGACTGGTTTCTTGGTTGCCCCAAGATCGTTTCTCCATTCAAAAATATATATAAAAAGAAAACGGGCGTTGTTTTTCTGATGGAAATTGATTCAGTGTATACGTTTTGTCGGGTGAATTTATTAATCGGGTCGATCTAGAATTAACTTAGAGCTCTCGGTCGCCGGAACTGTTTGATTTGCATTGTGATTGTGTACTGAGAATTGCACGTGTGGTTTTAAGCGCAGCCAAAAAATTAATATTATGCATGTATGTCATCTGTTCGACCCAGAATCTTTCGTGTCCTTTACATCAAACCATGGGCAGTAATTCAAGGACCTGTTGGATTTTCCTTCGGGCCGGGATTTTCCGTTTTTCCACTTGGCCTGTTGGATGCAGCATGGGGCGAGATTTCACTTGGACTAGTTGTTTGGACTTCCGCATCCTTGTTTACTCCAAAAAGTCCGCTGTTTGGTTGTCCAGATTGTTCTCTTTTTTCATTGATAATGTATTTTAAAGGTGTTTGATGTGTTGCTTTGCATCTGATCACATGTATTATGATCACCCATTTTAAATTTGGTGATATTATCATCACAACACACACACACACAACACATGATCAGATGCACACACAACACAACCAGGATCATATGCAGTCATAAAACATTGCTACCTACCCATTCAGATCATCACCATACAGGTAGCAGTCACCAATATAGGTAGCAATCAGGGATCCTAAACTTGACGCCTGATCAAAAGAACCACCAGGAGGGGCATCCCATGCTCCTGAACCACCACCAGGGGCTAAGCCCCTGATGAAACATTACCATCAACAGGCATACCACGCCCCTGAACCACCACCAGGGGTTTTCACCCCGATCAAAAGAACCTACTAAGTTTATCATCTAGTTGTCCATCACTAGTACTTACAAACTTACATATGCAATGACAGGAACGGCGCCGTCGGCTAGCCGTGGTCTGTGTAGGTGTACTGCCTAGCGCTGGAGGAGCCCGTCTTGTAGATCGTCATCTTGATGACGAACGGCTTCACCTTGAACTCGACGACGTCGTCGTGCTCCAGGTCGTACTTGTAGACCAGCTCCGGTCAGTTCTTCCTGAAGGCGACCTGGCCGAAGAACCAGTCCACCTGCACCCACTTGGCGCACCGCCGGCAGGTTGTGACCTGCACAATGCGCGGCAACGGCTGCTTTATCCAGGTTCGGAGGCCAAACTGGAACGCCGGTGGGATCACCTGGAGGTTCGCCGGGTCTAGCTGGATGATGAACCGGCGCGGGATCTCATCGATAGGGTAGTGGCTGAGCTTCGGCTGTCGACCCTTATTTCTCTATGGCTGCGATGTCGCCTCCACCCTGCCGAGGACCACCGGCTTGAATTGCCAGCGGTTCCTCGGGAGCACGTCGTGATAACCCGGTGGGGGAGGGTGCCAGCCCCTTCCCACGGTCTCGCATTCAAACTTAACCACATTGGCAGAAAGCAAAACAAGGTCAGCAAAAATCTGGGAGCAATCAGCTTTGCCAAATTTGGCAATGCACATGGTACGAACATGGAGAAATCATGGTACACACATGCACGGGCAATGCCCCAGGACAAGACCCAAATTGAGGAATCGGCTATGTTTTCCAATCAGGCAATGCCCCAAGTCAACATCCAAATTGCCGAATCGGGCAACAAAACTACGAAATCCGTTGCTACATACTATGTAAAGCCCCAAATCACGTAAGAACTACCAAAAATTGAGACTTAACCGTCGCCGATTTGGGGCCAAACCCTAATCGCAATGTAGATCGGGAACTTACCCTGATCGGCGGTGGCGCAGTCGATGACGAGGGAGCCATAGAATGCACCGTCGGAGCAAGAGAAGAAGCTCCAGGCGCGGGGATTGGGGCCGCCGGTGCGGCCGGAAAAACCCTATCCGAGTCGAGGGTAACCCCGACTCTGGCGGGGGGCTTCTTTGGCCTGCTTAGCCGCAGATGCCGCTTCCTCCGCGGTCGTAGTCCACGCAGCCGCCGTGGCCGCCCTAGTTCCACGCGAGAAGTGGGCACCGGAGTCCTAAGCACCCTCGCGAGGGCCGCCTCGTCGCTGCCGACGAGCTTCTTGAGCTAAACGGCAGCCCATAGGTTGTGCGCGCTCACCTGGCCGATGCTGACGCCGTGGAATGGAGGGGGGAGGAGGAGGAGCGGCGACCATGGTCATGAATCGTGGTGAGGGGAGTGGGACTAGGCGGTGAGCGGAGTGGCCTAGGGGTTAAGGCGAAAACGCCCCGTCCCCCGCGCTTCCCCACGTGTGCAAGCGGCAGACACGCCGCTCTTGCCAGGGCTAGCTCCGTGGAAACGACCGATTTTAAAGTTCCCAGTGGGCTAAGTTTGGCCTGCTTTAAGAATCGTGTGTTGCAAATATTCTATATAGCCCAGCTCTCCAAACAGACTTATTTCTTCCACGCGGTGCGAGAAACGGGCGTCGACCCAACCAAACACGTCCCAAGAGAACATCTTACCATCCTTTCAAGTACATAACCGCATAACTAAAACGGAAGATTTTTTTAAAATTTCACCGTTCCATTGATAATCATCAATAGTGGTAGAAAGAGGCTTAAAAGTAATAAAAATTACAAATAGGTCGATAGACCACATAGCGACGACTATAAACACTAGCACGAGCCGGAGGCGCGCCGCCGTCCTCGTCCCTCCATTACCGAAGCCAGACAAAGCTTGTCGTAGTAGAACTTGTTGTAGTAGACAGACGGGAAGTCGTCGTGCTAAGGCCCCAAAGAACCAGCGCACTGGAGTAGCAATCGTCACTGGCGATGACATCCGTAGATTGGAAGAGAGTGACCTGAAATTACACCAACTAACACGAAAACTGATCAGATCCGAAGAGATCGAACATACAAATAACTCCATGTGTCCTTCGTCAGCGCTAGACGCACCACCGAAGCGAGAATAGGACAGAAAGGACCTTATTATGACTTTAAGATATAGCCATCACCTCAACATCCCAAAGAAGACACAAAAAAGCAGCCTAAACGAAGAACGAAAACCTTCTGCCGGCGAGAGCCATGATCCGCTACACCTCCAAGACCCTGAGGCCACCGGAGGCGGAACAGACCGACGGCGTCGCCGACGGAGGGAAGGAAACCCTAAATAACACTACTCCAATAAATTTCTTCCCAAAATCTAAAAAAAAACATGTTCTTGTTAATTTCTCGGAGCGGACAGGAACCAAAGTTGTCTTTTTCTTTTTTCCCTGGTAATTTTTTTTTTTAACCTTTTTCTGGGTTTTTCTCCCTCTCTTGGATCTTGTTCCTGCAAACAGATGAGGCGTCGCGCCGGGGACGTGCGCGCTAGCAAACTCCAATTTCTTTTATTTTATTTACTCTCTCTCTCTCTCTCTCAAAATAAGTGTATTTTTAGCTTTGTTCTAAATTAAAGTTAGTAAGTTTGACTAACTTTATAGAAAAACATAGCAATATTTATAACTCTAAATTGATACTAATAGATATGTTTTTAAATATAGTTTTATAATATATTAATTTGATGTAATATATCTTGCTATATTTATTTATACAATTAATCAAATTAAATAAATTTACAAAAGATAGAAGTATACTTATTTGCGTATAGAGGAAGTATGCAACAATTAGTGGAGAGCCACGTTTACGGATTCATTATTGTCGGGTTAACAAGGGAAACAACGTTCGAAGTAGCGCATGATGTAAAAAAAACGTTCGAAGAAGTACGGGTCCTCAGCTCGCCGGGTGCAGGTTGATCGGCTTCCCGACCGTGAAGCCGCCGTCCACGACGAGGTTATGCCCGGTGACGTACTTGGCCTCGTCGGACGCTAGGTAGACGGCAGCTCTGGCCACGTCCTCCGGCTCCAGCACCGCCCCTTGGAGCGAGCTCATGCCCTTCTCCACCATCCGCTTAATCGCCTCGTCGCCGACGCCCGGGTTCGCCCTGGCCAACGACCGGACCAGCAGCGGCGTGGCGATGGCGTGCGGCGAGATGGCGTTGACGCGCACGCCGGAACGCGCCAGCTCCTCCGCCACCAGCCTCACCACGCCGATCACCGTCGCCTTGGAGAGGCTGTACGGTAACGCCGCGACACCGCCGAGCATGCCCGTGGTGCTCCCCGTGCAGAGCACGCACCCGCTGCGGCGCGGCACCATGACGCGCGCCGCGTGCTTGACCCCGGCCACCGTGGATCGCGTGTTGGCCGCCATGACGCGGTCGAAGTCGGCCAGGTCGAGGTCGGCCAGCGGCGCCGGCGCCGAGGACCCCGAGACGCCCGCGTTGCTGTACAGGATGTCGAGCCGGCCGTGGCGCGCCACGGCGAGGTCCACCGCCGCCGCGATCTGCGCCTCGGAGGTCACGTCGCAGCGCGTGTACTCGGCGTCCGGGCCCAGCTCGGCCGCCACGGCGCGGCCGAGGTCGTCCTGGATGTCCGCGAGGATGACCTTGGCGCCGTTCCGTATGAACTCGACGGCCGTGGCCCTGCCGATGCCGCTGGCCGCGCCCGTGATCACGGCCACCTTGCCGGCTAGCCTCTGCTGGCAGTCCGAAGGCGCGGTCGAGAAGCCGCGTAGCACGGTTCCCGCAGCTCTGCCGTTGTCCCTCCTGCATCCGCAGCCCACATGTGACAGAAATGTAACAGGGATCAGCTAAACTTTGGCTGTTCCTCCATGAACCGGAAATATGAACTACTAGCAGAAACAGAATCTAATATAATCAAATTGCTCTGGGCACAATAGAGAAAATGAAACGCTCGGGGAGAGACCTGAGGACGAGCTGCATCGCTCTAAGCATCACCATTGCTGCTCCGAGCTTTCTTCTTGAGCGATGCCGAGCAGGAGTTCCGAGTTATGGCAGAGCTGATCTGTTCTGACTTCTAAGCTTCCCGGCGAGCAAAGCTGAGATCGGAGTTTACGACTTTGACTTGTAAGTAGTAGTAGTAGATCCTGACACGTTTGCATAATTAGGAATCTTCCGCTCGCGCTGCTTTCTGTCAGCTGCTCTGCTCTGATGTGCGGTGAGTTTGCATGTGCGGTGAGTCTGTCAGGGCAGATAACGCCACGCATTGCCACGTTCGCACCGTTTGGTTCTATTCGTCGACCGTTTCTCACCCACCATTTAGTGTTTTTCAACCGATGTTTAATTTATGGGTGTCGGTGAGGCAGGCAGCGTATCCAGAACGATGATCACTTCGTTCAAGGTCTACTTTGACACGGCGGCCGATCGAGGGGGGTGGGCGGTAGTATTTTAAATGAGAAGGAAACAAGAGAGTGAGATGTGGGCAGTTGATTGTTTAGTACTCACTCCGTTTAAGATTATAATTCACACACGGTTGACTAGGTTGTTAATTTAACTAACAAAATATAAATAGATACCATAAAAATTATACCATTAAAAATTTTAGATGCTATATTTTCTAATGATATAATTTTTATACTATATAATTTTATTTTATTAGTCAAATTAACGATCTAGATATACGCGTAAGATCTATGATTTCAAACAGAGGGAGCATACTAATAGAGATCAGTGCCCAGCGGGGGCAGGTGATTTTCTGGAGAAAATCATAGGGGCAGGTTGTTATTGCCAATGGCAAGAAGACTCCCTCTTTTGGGAGGACTCATGGCTGCTTGATGGATATGACAGACTGAAGATATTGCTCTGATCATCTTCTGTCTTTCAAGAAAGAAAAAAAATGCACCATCCAAAATCCACTTTTGGGCATCCCAAGCCAACACTCAAAACGGGCTCGTCGTTCCACATTGCGCGATTTGCTAAAATTTTGGAAAGCATTTCCCTCACTATCCTCTCTGATGATGTCCCCGACTGAATCACTTGGAAGTTTACCAGTGTTAGAACGTATTTTTCGGCCTCGGCATACGAGATGCAATTTGAGGGACTTACTTCCTTTTCTAGGGCTCTCAAGGTTTGGAGATAACAGGCCACTTCGAAGTGCAAAAATTTAGCTTGGTTGGTTCTACAATAGAGTTTGGGTGGTGGATAGATTGGAAAAATGAGGATGGATAAGTTGTGTACGATGCAAACTTGGTAACCAAGTTTAAAAATGCGCCGCTCATCTCCTTTGCACATGCCGGTTCACAACTAGAGTATGGTCAGACACAAAGGATTGGCTTAGGCGGATACAAATCTAGAAGATTTTACTAAAATCATTCAGATTTTTTTTGGAAAGGGACTAATAATAAGAAGTATTATATGGTGCGTTGGTCCTTAATTTATAGACCCAGGAAAAAAGGTGGGCTTGGTATAAAGAATTTGAAATTGTTTAATATCTGTCTGTTGAATGGTGGTGGAGGTTGGAATCTGAGGATGGTTTTTGGCAGAAAATTGTTACAGCAAAGTACATAATAACTCATGGGATCTGGAGGTTGGTTGTAAAACATGGAGATTCTGTAGCTTGGAAAGACTTAATTAGACTTAAGAATGTTTACTTATCTCGGAAGAGGATGGAGATCGGAAATGGTAGGACAACTGACTTCTGGCATGACCAATGGCTTGGGAACCTCCCCCTCCGTGAGAGGTTTCCAGATCTGTTTGAAATTTGTAATCAGAAAATTGGTACTGTTAGGGAAATTACGGATTTGGGTTGGTTGTTTACATTTAGAAGGTGGATGTCACCTGTGTTGGCATCGCAGTGGAGGGAATCGAGAAATCTACTAGCTTCTGTGGCGTTAACGATGAAAAAGATAAGCCTAAATGGAAGTACACCAAAACTAGGGTGTTTTCTGTCAAATCCTTATATAATAAACTTGCTGACGTTGGTCCAGATAGATCATTTAGGCACCTATGGAAAGCGCATTTACCACTAAAAATTGAAATCTGTCTTTGGTTGATTTGACATAATGCTATTGCTACTAAGGATAATATAAAAAGGAGGAAATGGGTGGGAAGTTATATTTGCCAGTTTTGTCCTGGAGAGGACGATCAATCATTTGTTCAATAGTTGCCCAGCTGCAATCTATATGTGGAGTACTATTGCTTTTTGTTTGGGTGCTCCTTATCGTCCATCTTATTTTACCAAGTATTTTTGGTGGATTGGACAGTTCCTTCCTTTTGGTTTCAATGTTCACATTGTTTGTGTTGCTGCCTTATGTTGGGCCTTATGGAAAACTAGGAACAATGCTTATTTCGAAGAAAAGCTGGTTTCTTCCCCTTTGGGATTGATCTGTTACATGTGTAATTTCCTTCGATATTGGGCAGACCTTCAAGATGAGCATGACAAGAATGTGCTGGTAGAGGGTGCAGATCGTCTGCAGAAGATGGCGACTCAAGTCCACAAGATGGCCAGGCGTGTCTCGTCCCGAAGGATTGAAGGAGATCGAGTGGAGGATGACATTAGCTCCTCTGAAAATTGATTGGGTTTGGGCTCATAAAACAATGTCTTTCTCGTGCGTGCTGCTGGTAGCATAGTGTGCTAGGGGAGAAGAAAACAATGACGTTTTTCAGTTCTTTCTTTTTGTTGATCGGGTGATCGTCCTAATACTACTGTCATGTTTATGTCTGGATGTTCTTTGTTTTTTAGGTAGTGATGTTATTTTGGTTTAAGACGAATGTTCTGTTATAGATGGTAATGGAACCCGGCTCTTTGGAGTCGTATGGAAAAAATATTGGCTTAGGCTACACGACCGTTAACCCAAATGAGTGGCATGATGCTGAATCCGTGAAAGAATGGTGGAACACTTTTGTGCAAAAGAAAGGACAATCAAGAAGAGCCATGGCGGCTCTTGCCATGCTTGTCTTCTGAAGTGTGGAAAGAAAGAAATGCCTATTTCTTTCAAAATCACTCTTCGACTGTCACTGAATCAGAGAGGAGACAAAATTATGGTCTCTCGCCAGGGCCAAAGTGTTATACTATAATGTAGTGTCGCAAGATTATGAAAATCCAGTTCGGCTCACAAGTGCAATTGAACCCATTGTTTAAAAACATACTATTCCCAAATCTCAAAAAATTAGAAAAAATATGTGCATATACATTGGCATATTCTATGTTTGCACGGACGTTTTTAAGAGAAAAATAGCATTTTTGTGTCCCATATAAAAAGACTAATTCAGATGCTCCAACATAATTATTCTTAAACATTCTTTGTCTTTTTACATAAGCCACATAAAATATTCTTTTCTTCTGAAAAGTTTTGTATGAACACAAAATGTCTTGATGTATAAGCGAAATTTTCTTTCATAATTTTTTGATATTTCAAAGTTTGTTTATATATATATTTCATAATATGTTCATTTCCACCCGTGAGCCAAAACACTACCACATATTTTTTGTCGCAAGAGTAGGCTTTATTTATAGCTATATGGATCGTGCCATGGATTATCAATAAAAATAGCAAATCTTTTACTACTCCTACTTCTTTCATCTAAAAATAACTGATTTGAGTTTGTCTAAATACGAATGTATATATAAACTAAAACATGTATAGATACGTTCGAATCTAGACAAACCTAAGTTAGTTATTTTTCGAACAGAGTGTTTAAAAAAAAGCGGGGACTGGTGATATATTGAATTCTAGAAGTGAGAATGTGAGATCACCTAATTCTCTGTGCGATCCTCGTAATAGTCAGAACAAAATCACCAAAGCGTCCTAAAAGGCTCCCAGGTTCGAGCGGAGCAGAACACTAGCGCTGGACTGGAGTCCCTATAAAAAAACTAGCGCTGGACTGGACGACCCAGATATCCGGTGCAACCAACTTGGCCCATGTTAAATGAAGCCCACGAAGACACGGCGGCACAAACACCCAGATATCCGGTTCAGAACATACAGGAAGAACAGGGGAACACGCTGAAGTTTGCAGAAAGAACCATGATTTATTTACGGATGCCTAAAGAAAGCTTGTTGCTAAACCCTGGAATCTTTGGTTGTCTCCCACCTTCGTCCGAGGCCAATGACATTCCAAGCACTAAACATTCAGCAGATTCTGTATCATAGTACAAGACACTGCAGAAGTGTGAAGTGCAGGACATAAGATGCGAGAAGGCACACTGCGTGCGCTTCTGGACCAGATCTACCATTACTTATTCAGAACAAAGCTCACTACTAATCCCTACCGAACTCCAATCCATTGCACTCGACGCTATCGCTCACCGGGCAGAAGCAGCGGAGGATGAGCGAGCGACGGAGCCACTATCCCAGGTAGCTAGCCGATCCGATCCTAGCTAGGGGCACTTTGGGCGTCCGCTCTTGGGGGATTTCATGTCCCTGTAGCAGGGGCACTCGTCCTTGCTGGCTTCCGGCCCCGACGGCACGCAGCCGGCGCACTTGCCGCAGCACATCATGCACAGCCCCATGCACCGCCCGGCCACCTTCTGCGAGCACCGCTTCCTGCACTTGCCGTCGCACACGCTGTCCGGAGGAACGGCAGCCGCAGCACCGTCTGCAGCCAGTCCACCACAAGACCAGAAAAAGAGTTGTTCATCAGCTAGGCGAGATCCTGGTACGAGGCGAAGAGGAAGAGGGCGAGATCCTGGTACAAGACAAGAACAGAACATGGGTGGCTGGGTGTGGTTAAATTTACCGGCAGCCACGGCGAGATCCTGGTACGAGGCGAAGAGGAAGAGGGCCAGGAGAACGAGGGTGACAGGCAGAAGCTTCATTATCGTCTCTCTATCCAAGTGATATGTTTGCCACAGCTCACTGAACACGCGATTGATGAGTGAAGTGGCCCGAGTCCGCGGACTAGGTTGTGTGATCAAGTATTTAACCGCTACTAGGGGGAAAGTTCTAGCTGGCTCGCGGTTTCAACTTTCAATGCGCCCACCAGCTGGCGGCTTCGAGCTTTTTGTGTGCGAGGAGTGGGAACTTGCAGGGACAGCCATGAATGCCAGTTAACACGGACGCATGCAAAGCCTATGCCCTTCGGAGGACAGAGAAGTGAATTTGTCGGTTATGACACGCCGCCACTTTATCTTTGCTTTTCTTGAACTCGTACATCACTCTATGCCCACCGTGACCCCGTCCCGTGTTCAGGACTTCAGGTGCATGGTGCAGTGCAGCTAGCAGCTCCTACGGTTCGTACTACGGAATAGTAGTATTGTTCACCGGAGGTGGCGACAGGTGAAGAAAATAAATGGGAGTACTTTCTTTTGGATCTTATTTAAACGATACGTATCTTATGATACGCATCCTTGTTGGGCCTAGTAGTTTCCCCAGGCGTATCTAGGGCTCCCCCTTCAGATAAGAAATTGTCCGCGTCGATTCTGGAGTTTCTCGCCACGAAGATTGCTCGGCACTTCTCCAGTTGGCGTACTTGCTGATCCGTATTAGACCATCTCCACTCGTTGGGCGAACTCAGGCCGAAATTTAAACTTTTTTTGGCCGGACGAAACTTGATTTCGGCGCAGGGGCGTTCAGCGCAGAAAAATGGGAAGGCGTGATCTCGTCCTGGAGGATGGCCTGACGTTGCGCCATGTACGAGGCCTTGACCGGCGAGCTCATCTTGGACATGTCCTCGCCGCCCATCAGGAACTTGAGATCCGTGTTGCGTTTCTTGGCGGCGTAGTTGGACTTCTTCTTGGCGAGGTTGGCCTTGATGAGGGTCACATTTTTCCCTTGTGTCTCGATCAGCTGCTTCCAACACTCGTCGGTCTTCTCGGCCTGCGCCCTCGTGTCGACGATGCATTTCTCGATCGAAGCCTGGAGACGCTCGGCGGGAGGTCCGGCGGCTTTGAGCATCTTCGCCTTCTTTTGGCCGATCTCTGGTCTTCCTTCGCCGGGAGCAGCGGGAGGGGCCTCCGGGTTGTAGACGCCTTCCTTGGTCTTGGAGAGGCTCAGGCGAGTGTCCCGCCACTTTTCACAGTTCTCGATCTCCTCGAAGACATGATGGAACTTGAACTCCATCTTCATGTCCTCTCGAAACAAAGCAAGTGCACGACGAAGCTGTAAAATGGAAGTGTGTCAAAATGGAAGCGAGTGCACGACAAAGCTAGTGTTCACGAGTACCTTGTTGTCCATGTTTTCCTCACCGGCTTGTGTGTGTTCCACCTCTTCCACACAGTTATGCCACTTAGTCTGGATGATCGCCCAATGGTTGGTAATAGCCTTCTCTCTTCGCTCCATGTGAATTTTGTGATACTCTGGGTCGCAAAGGCTACGCTCGTCGAACGCTACCTTCACGCGCCGCCAATAGTTGTCTGAATTCTAGTTGGCACCGGTGATTGGATCCATGCTCACCGTTTTCCAAGCTTCGGCGAGACAGGTGTCCTCGGCCACGGTCCACTTGATCGGAGCGTCCGCCAAAGTGCCCGACTTCTTCATCCCCTTCTTGCCTTTCGCCAGCAGCAAGGCTTCACCCTCGGCGTCCTCTGCCTGTGTCGGCTCGTCCTGCGTCTCCTCGGCGTTGATGTCGGCGAGATCCTGAGACTCGATGCCGTGCTCGGCGTCGGCCTGTGTCTATTCTTCCGTGAAGGAGGGGTGGTTGGAGGGCGAGCCTGTTGCGATCATGTCCTCCATGTACATCTCGGCCGACATCCCAGGCGCCAGGGTGACCGACATTCTGCCGAACATGTTGCGTGCGTCGGCCTCGCCGTAGGTTCCTTGCGCCGAGCTTCCACCGAAAGGCAGTGGTCCACGGCTCAGAGCGGGGCCTGCGTACGCTGAGAGGTGGAGTAGGGGAGGTTGATGTCCACGTTGAAGGCCGAAGGAGGGCGCAGCGCCGGGCAGGGGAAGACCACGTTGGGTTGAACCCGCCGTCGAACTCAAGGGACGAGGAGTATCTCTGCCGAGCAGTCGCCTGGCTCTCCTGGAAGCCGGCCAAAGAGATCGGCGAGAATCCGGCGGGCGAGCCGACGCTTTCCTGGCTTCCCCATTGGGGTGGGTACGGCGCCGCCATCAACGCCGACCTCGTCGCTCCCACCTGTTTCTGTAGGGGTTCGTAGCATGGAAAACAAAAAAAATTCTACCGCATGCACACAAACAAGCAAAGATCTATCTACTAGATTGTAGCAACGAGTCGATAGAAGCACTCACCCTTGAAGATTCCAAAGCGGTTAACGAGAGCAGATTCTCGTGGGTGATGTAGTCGTACACTTTCCGATCTCAAGATCGCGTAGACGATCCTTCCGGCGCTGCGTTCCGGCAGCACTTCCGCAGTCGGTCACACGTTCGGTACTCGATGAAGACCTTCCTCTCCCTTGTTCCAGCAGGCAGTGGAGGTTGTAGTTCTCCCTCGCGATTCTGGCAGCACGACGACATGGTGTCGGAAGTAGAGGGAAGATCCCGCAGGGCTTCGCCTAAGCCGGATGCGAGTTATGGTGGATTTAGGGTTTCCCGGAAATCTAGGGTTTAGAAATCCGGGAGGAGGAGGAGGAGGTGTCGGCGGCGGCTAAGGCGGTGGCGACGGACCGGCAGTGGCGTGAGTCGGCGGCGGCGGATCGGGTGGAGAGGGCTTGGAACTTGTGTGTTGTGTTGGGGCAGCCCTCCCCTCTATTTATGAGAGGGAGGGGCAGCCTTGGGAGGGGTGGATTTGAATCCAAACCCAAACCCAAGTTGGATTGAGAGAAGGACTTGTTTCTTCTCCCACCAGGAAACCATTGTTCCAGTTTGAATTTTCAAACTTCTCGTTTGACTTTCAATTTAGAGCTTTATTTCTCTCTTGCATACGCCAACACTAAGTGACATTGGACATGATCCAATCATTCCACATACCCATGACAAATTCATGGACCATTCTCCTTCCGGACCGGTGAACCTTATAGACCCTTCTAGAACCTCTCTGATGAAATCATCGAAAACAACTCCAAAATAGGACTTTCCTTATATGAATCTTATTCTCCGGACCATTCTGGATCTCCTCGTGATATCCCGGATCCCATCCGAGACTCTGAACAACATTCGATATCCCTACTAACATTCCATATCTACTAAACAACATCGAATCCTTAAGTGTGTCTCCCTACGGTTCGTGAATTATGCAGACATGACCGAGACACTTCTCCGATCAATAACCAATAGTGGAATCTGGAAATTCATATGGATCCCACATATTTCAAAGATTACTTTGCGATCGAATGAACCACTTACATATGATACCAGTTTCCCTTTGTCTCACGATAGTTTACTTATCCGAGGTTTTGATCGTCGGTATGTCTGCATACCTAGTTCAACCTCGTTACTGATAAGTACTCTTTTCTCGTTCTCGTGATATGTGATCCCTTGTGAGACAGTCACATGCTTGCAAGCCAATTGGATGACATTCCACCGAGAGGGCCCAGAGTATATCTATCCGTCATATGGATGGACAAATCCCACTCTTGATCCATGTGCCTCAACCATACTTTCCGAACACTCAATGCCACCTTTATAGCCACCCAGTTACGGTGTGGTGTTTGATGTCATCAAAGCATACTTCCGGTGATGGTGATTAGCATGATCTCATGGTCGAAGGAATTAGGTTACTATGTACCAGAAAGCTTATAGCAAACGAACTGTTAAAATAACTTGATCTTTATGCTACGCTTATCTATAGGAGTATGTCCATCATACCATTCTCCTAATGATATGATCTTGTTATTAACAACATCTCAATGTTCATGATCGAGAAACCACGATCATCTATTAATCAACAAGCTAGTATTATAAAGAGGCTTTACCAGGGACTCTAATTTAGTTTACAAATCACACAAGTATTAATGTTTCCTGTTAATACTATTATAGCATGAATGTAAACATTTATCATAAACACAAAGATATAATAATAACTGCTTTTATTATTGCCTCTAGGGCATATCTCCAATAGTCTCCCACTTGCACTAGAGTCAACTAATCTAGATTACATGGTAATATACCGAACACCTATGGCGGTGTGGTGCTGGTCATGTTTTGCCCTCGGGAGAGGTTTAGTCAACGGATCTGCCACATTCAGGTCTGTGTGTACTTTTCAAATCTTTATGTCACCATCTTGGACATGTTCTCGAATAGCGTGAAAACGTAGCTTGATGTGCTTCAGCTTCTTGTGTGACCTTGGTTCTTGCGCATTGGCTATGGCGCCCATGTTATCACAGTAGATAGACATTGGGTCCAGCGCACTTGGAACCACACCGAGCTCTGTAATGAACTCCTTCATCCATATCGCCTCTTGTGAAGCCTCTGAAGCAGCTATGTATTTCGATTCAGTTGAAGATCTCGCCACAACGCTTTGCTTTGCACTCCTCCAGCTAACTGTTGCACCATTCAAAGTAAATACGTATCTAGATTGAGATTTAGAATCATCCGGATCGGTGTTCCAACTAGCATCGGTGTAACCATTAACAACGAGCTGTTCATCACCTCCATAAGAAAGAACCATATCCTTAGTTCTTCTGAAGTACTTAAGGATGTTTTTGACCGCTGTCCAATGATCCACTCCTGGATCACTTTGATATCTACTAGTCAAACTAACAGCATATGCAATGTCGGGTCTAGTACATATCATGGAATACATTAGATATCCTATGGCTGAGGCATAGGGAGTCTTACTCATACTTTATCTATCTTCTGCCGTTGCTGTACTTTGAGTTTTACTCAAGGTCGTATTGGGTGGGCAAGAACCCTTTCTTGCTATCTTCCATTCCAAACCTCTTTAGAACTTTGTCCAAATATGTACTTTGTGACAATGATATTAGGCGTATCGATCTATCTCTATAAATCTTTATGCCTAATATGTAAGCTGCTTCGCCAAGATCTTTCATTGAAAAACTATTATTCAAATAATCCTTGACACTATTAAGAAGGTCTACATCATTCCCAATCAACAATATGTCATCTACATATATTATTAAGAATGTTATAGAGCTCCCACTCACTTTCTTGTAAATACAAGCTTCTCCATAAGTTTGTATAAAACCAAAACTTTTGATTACCTTATCAAAACGTTGATTCCAACTTCGGGATGCTTGCTTCAATCCATATATGGACCGTTGAAGTTTGCATACCTTGTTAGCATCTTTAGGATCGACAAAACCTTTGGGTTGCATCATATACAACTCTTTATCAATGTCTCCATTGAGAAACGCCGTTTTGACATCCATCTGCCATACCTCATAATCATAATATGCAGCGATTGCTAACATAATCCTCACATACTTTAGCTTCGCTACTGGTGAGAAAGTCTCATCGTAGTCAACTCCTTGAATTTGTCGAAACCCTTTTGCGACAAGTCGATCTTTATAGACAGTAACATTACCATCATCATCTGTTTTCTTCTTGTAAATCCATTTATTCTCGACAGCCTTCCGGCCATTCGGTAAGTCCACCAAAGTCCATACTTGGTTTTCGTACATGGATCCAATCTCGGATTTCATGGCTTCTTGCCATTTATTGGAATCTGGGCTCATCATCACTTCCTCATATGTCGCAGGGTCATCGGTGTTGTCCACCAACATGACACTCATAACAGGATCATACCAATCAGGAGTGGTATGAGTTCTCGTTGACCTGCGAGATTCCGTAGTAACTTCAATCGAAGTTTCATGATCAACATCATTAGCTTCCTCTCTTATTGGTGTAGGCGCCACAAGAACTACTTTCGGTGCCGCGCTACTCGCAAGTTCGAGAGAAGGTTCAACAACCTCGTCGAGTTCTACTTTCCTTCCAGTCACTTCTTTCGAGAGAAATTCCTTCTCTAGAAAGGATCCATTCTTGGCAACGAAGATTTTGCCCTCGGATCTATGATAGAAGGTATACCCAATAGTTTCCTTCGGGTATCCTATGAAGACGCATTTTTCCGCTTTGGGTTCAAGCTTGTCCGGCTGTAATTTATTTACATAGGCTTCGCAACCCCAAATTTTAAGGAACGACAATTTAGGTTTCTTTCCAAACCACAATTCATACGGTGTCGTTTCAACGGATTTAGATGGTGCCCTATTTAAAGTGAATGCGTCTGTTTCTAATGCATAACCCCAAAACGATAGCGGTAAATCTGTAAGTGACATCATAGAACGAACCATATCTAAGAGAGTTCGATTACGACGTTCAGACACACCATTACGATGTGGTGTTCCCGGTGGTGTCAATTGTGAAAGTATTCCGCATTTCTTCAAATGCTCTCCAAATTCGTAACTTAGATATTCACCTCCACGATCAGAACGTAGAAATTTAATCTTCTTGTTACGTTGATTCTCTACCTCACTTTGAAATTCCTTAAACTTCTTGAAAGTTTCGGACTTATGTGACATGAAATAGATATACCCATATCTACTCAAGTCATCCGTGAAGGTAAGAACATAACGATAACCACCGCGCGATGCTACACTCATTGGGCCACACACATCGGTATGTACGATTTCCAATAAGTTCGTAGCTCGCTCCATCATACCAGAAAATGGAGTCTTAGTCATTTTACCCATCAGACATGCTTCGCATCTTTCAAGTGATTCGAAATCAAGTGGTTCAAGAAGTCCATCGGAATAGAGTTTCTTCATACGCTTCACTCCAATGTGACCAAGACGACAGTGCCACATATAGGTCGAGTTATCGCTCAATTTCAAACGTTTAGCTTCAATGTTATTAATGTGTGTATTTCCACAATCGAGATTCAATAAGAATAGACCATCTATCAAAGGTGCATATGCATAAAACATATTACTCATATAAATCGAACAACCATTATTCTCGGACTTAAACAAGTAACCGTCTCGCAATAAACATGATCCAGATATAATGTTCATGCTCAACACAGGCACCAAATAACAATTATTTAAGTATAAAACTAATCCCGATGGTAGATGAAGAGGTAGCGTGCCGACCGCGATCACATCAACCTTTGATCCATTTCCAACGCGCGTCGTCACCTCGTTCTTCGCTAGCTTCCGTTTATTCTGCAGTACCTGTTTCGAGTTACAAATATGGGCAACGGAATCAGTATCAAATACCCAGGCACTACTACGAGTACTAGTTACACATCAATACCATGTATATCGGATATACCTTTCTTCTTGATGTTGCCGTTCTTCAAATCCGCCAAGTACTTTGGGCAATTCCGCTTCCAGTGACCTTCTCCCTTGCAGTAAAAGCACTTAGTATCAGGCTTAGGCCCAGCCTTGGTCTTCTTCGCCGGCACGACAACTTTCTTACCGCCCTTCTTGAAGTTTCCCTTTTTCTTAGACTTGCCTTGCTTCTTGAATTTGGTGGTCTTATTGACCAACAACACTTGGTGCTCTTTCTTGATCTCCACTTCTGCAGATTTCAACATGGAGAAGAGTTCTGGCAACGTCTTGTCCATGTTTTGCATATTGTAGTTTATCACAAAGTCCTTGTAACTTGGTGGCAGTGATTGGAGGACACGGTGAATCCCCAAAGAATTAGGAATCACTATACCCAAACTTTGGAGTTTATTTGCGTGCCCAGACATCTTAAGCACGTGCTCACTGACGGAGCTGCCCTCTTCCATCTTGCAGTTAAAGAACTTTTCAGAAGCCTCATAACTCTCAACTGCCGCATGAGCCTCAAATATCATTTTGAGTTCACGGACAATATCATGTGGGTCATGGTTCTCAAACCTTTTCTGAAGCTCCGATTCCAAACCATACAAGATAGCACACTGAACTGTGGAGTACTGATTCTTCCGAGTGAGTTAAACATTCTTTACTTCATCGGTAGAAGTAGCTGCAGGCGGGTCACCCAGCGGTGCATCCAGCACATAGGTCAAATTACCAGCATTGAGGACAATCCTCAAATTGCGGAACCAATCCGCGAAGTTCCTTCCATTGTTTTTCAACTTTTCTTTCTCTAGGAACGCATTAAAATTGATGGTAGGGGCCGCCATTGATCTACAACATATTTGCAATAGTTTAGACTAAGTTTATGACAAATTGAGTTCTAATTAATAGTTAAATTAATCTAGGTGAACTCCCACTTAAAACAATATCCCTCACATTGTTTTAGTGATCACACGAACCAAATCCATCACATCAAAACCGATCATCACGAGAGTTGATGTAGCTTCAATGGCGAACAATCAACATGTTCATCATATCTACTATATGACTCATGCTTTACCTTTCAATGATCCATGTTCCGAGACCATGTCTGTACATGCTAGGCTCGTCAAGATCAAACCTTAGCTTCCGCATGAGCAAATCTGGCTTGCTAACGTTGTATACACTCGGAGAATCTAACACACCCGATCATCACATGGTGCTTCGAAACAACGAGCTTTAGCAACGGTACTTACTAAGGATGAACACTTTAAAACTTGAAATTGTGTGCTTGAGGGATCATCTTATAATGCTACCGTCGCAAACTAAGCAATACAAGATGCATAAAGGATTAACATCACATGCAATTCATAATATGTGATATGATATGGCCTTTATTCTTGTGCTTCCGATCTCCATCTTCAAGCACGAACATGATCTCCATAATCACCGGTATGGCGTCAAGGTCAATGGCGCCGTTTCAAGATTGTCTTCCACCAGCTTCAACTATTACAACTACTTTGAATAGACACGCATGCCTTAACGGAATTTAAAAGACAACCATATGGCTCCTGCCGGTTGCCAACTTACAATAAGGAACATTGCATACATCATATATAATCACAATCATGGCCATATCACATCACATCACACCCCTGCAAAACAAAGTTAGACGCCTCTAATTTTCTTTGCATATTTTACGTGGTTTGGGACTTTCAATAAGTGTCGTTCTAACTTACGAACAAGAACCACAACGTTGATGCTTGAACTATCAAGTGCCCGTTGTAAATTGAATCTATACTATGATGGGAGAGACAGACACCCGCAAAGCCACTTATGCAATACAAGTTGCATGTTGAGCATGGAGCAAGTCTCATGAACGCTGTCATGTAAGGTTAGCCCGGGCCGCTTCATCCCATCATACCGCAAGATGCAAAGTACACAAAAAGCAATTGATAATAAAAGCACCACCGCCCACAATGACCATTGTGTTCTACTCGTGCAACAGATCTACATATAGACACGGCTCTGATACCACTGTAGGGGTTCGTAGCATGGAAAACAAAAATTTTCTACCGCATGCACACAAACAAGCCAAGATCTATCTACTAGATTGTAGCAACGATTCGATAGAAGCACTCACCCTTGAAGATTCCAAAGCGGTTAACGAGAGCAGATTCTCGTGGGTGATGTAGTCGTACACTTGCCGATCTCAAGATCGCGTAGACGATCCTTCCAGCGTTGCGTTCCTACAGCTCTTCCGCAGTCGGTCACACGTTCGGTACTCGATGAAGACCTTCCTCTCCCTTGTTCCAACAGGCAGCGGAGGTAGTAGTTCTCCCTCGCGATTCCGGCAACACGACGGCGTGGTGTTAGAAGTAGAGGGAAGATCCCGTAGGGCTTCGCCTAAGCTGGATGCGAGTTATGGTGGATTTAGGGTTTCCTGGAAATCTAGGGTTTACAAATCGGGAGGAGGAGGAGGTGTCGGCGGCGGCTAAGGCGGCGGGTCGTGTTGGTCCACGCGGAGATAAAACAAAAAATTTCCCCTCTAACGTGGTGATCCCAAGATCTAGCTGAAGTATAAGGCCACGAGGTTTACCACTAGACACGCAGTTGCGGATTACTGATGAAGAGCGTCAGTTGATGCAGTGCAGTCCTCACGATCCGATCGTCCTGGTGCTGATCGCACAACACCTCTGCTGGTATCCACACGTACAAGGAGGAGCACCGGCGGCGAACTGCTAGGTTCGTATCGACGGTAGGACTGCTGTGGAGCTAGGGTTTCCAACACATGGAATGACCTAACCGAACAACGATTAACCTTTCAGGTTACGGTGCTCCACTATATATAGGAAGTGAACGTGGGATCTGCTCGTGCGACCCATTCACTAAAGCCCATATAACACTAATCACTGTGAGTCCAACTCACTAACTCAGTCCTAATCAGGTTTAGGTCCAACCCAACCAGATTACATGTTCAGATCCAATCCGAACTTGCTCCCGCTCTTAAGTGTGTGACCCCGCAGGCTCATGGCTACTTGGACACGATTGGAGTCCGACTCACAATCGATCAGTCGGTAGCGGCTCCTAGCAGAACGTGCCGACTCCCAAGTACCAAAGAGTCATGACGACTTGCCTTTCCAATGCGACTTACGTCCGAGTCCCTTTTGCCTCACGATATACGTTGTCAGACTATAGGCGAATATTTGTCATCCCTTAAATAGTCCGACTCTCTTCTCGATCCGAGATAAGTGATTCACCCGACTAACTCTTAGTCGATCGCCTCGGTTAACACTTAACCGAGTCGTGCATGGCCATGCTTTCCGAATCATATCTCACGAGAGGGCCCAGAGAATATCTCTCCGAGTGGAGGGGCAAAATCCCATCTTGGTTATTCACATCACACAGCTTGATTCTCAGTCGACCCGAACCCTGCCTTTATAACTGCCCAGTTACGGATCAACGTTTGACAGAACCTAAGTCAGTGATCCTCAACTCGGACTATGGAACAACCTCAGGTCTAAGGATTACATTGATTGAGATATACAAATGACAACTTGTTCGTTGTACCTCAATATGTGTCAATCCGACTTGCTAAGCTCTTTAGCCAAATCTGTGTAAGTTGGAATAGCATCTCCATGCCCATGACAAGTGGAACCGAGTCATCAAGCCAACTTTCACATTGGTCTAAGTTGTGTGTCCAACACAACCTCAATGACCAAGGATATTTAGTACAAACAACATGAATGCATAGTTCCACAACCGAATCACATATTCTATGATACACATCAGATGTTTATACAAGGACTACTTAATATCTTTATGAATATAATGGGAAATATCATCATACATGATTGCCTCTAGGGCATATTCCCAACAGTCTCCCACTTGCACTAGAGTCAATCTTCCGACATCACATGTCTAAGCATCTAATGCCCATGGCTCTCAGGTGCGCCTCATGCTTCGGCTGTGGTAATGGCTTTGTCAACGGATCCACAATATTTGCATCCGTGTGTACCTTGCATAACTTGATATCACCCTGATCCACGAACTGGCGAATCAGGTGGTACCGCATGAGTATGTGCTTGTTCTTCTGGTGCTGTCTAGGTTCCTTGGCTTGTGCAATAGCACCATTGTTGTCACAATACACGTCTAACGGATTGGACGAGCCCTGAACCACACCAAGATCCATGAGGAAATTCCTCATCCAAACAAATTCCTTTGCTGCCTCCGAGGCGGCAATATACTCAGCCTCTGTTGTAGACGCAGATACAGTCTCTTGCTTGGAACTCTTCCAGCTCACAGCACCTCCGTTTATAATAAACACGTATCCGGATTGCGAACGAGAATCATCAGAGTCAGTAAGATAACTCGCATCCGTGTAACCCTTTACACTGAGTTCATCTTCACCACCATAAACCAAGAACATATCCTTAGTCCTTCTCAAGTACTTTAGGATATTTTTAGCCGCTGTCCAGTGGATATCTCCAGGATCAGCCTGGTATCTGCTCACAACACTTAGAGCATAGGAAACATCCGGCCTAGTACAAATCATGGCATACATGATGGATCCGACTGCAGAAGCATATGGAATCGCACTCATCCGACTTTGCTCATCAGTTGTCGAAGGACACTGAGTCTTGCTAAGTTTTACACCATGGTACATCGGTAAGAACCCCTTCTTAGACGATTCCATGTTGAACTTCTTCAACACTTTGTCCAAATAAGTACTCTGACTCAATCCAATGAGCCTCCTTGATCTATCTCTATAGATCCGAATTCCGAGGATGTATGTTGCCTCACCCAAGTCTTTCATTGTGAAACTCCTTTCCAATGATTCCTTGGTTTCTTGTAAAATCTGGACATCATTTCCAATCAGTAATATGTCATCCACATATAAGATTAGAAAATTTACTTTGTTCCCACTAAACTTCTTGTACAAACAAGAATCATGATCACTCTTGATGAAGCCAAACGATTTGACTACCTCATCAAAGTGAATATTCCAACTCCGAGATGCTTGCTTCAACCCATAAATGGATTTCTGAAGTTTGCACACCTTGTCAGCATTAGCCGGATCAACAAAACCCTCGGGCTGTATCATATACACGTCCTCGGTTAAATTTCCGTTAAGGAAAGCCGTTTTGACATCCATCTGCCATATCTCGTAGTCGAAATAGGCCGCTATAGCTAACATGATCCGAACTGATTTAGGCATCGCTACGGGCGAGAAAGTCTCGTCGTAATCAACTCCTTGAACTTGTCGGAACCCCTTCGTGACAAGGCGTGCTTTATAGATTGAAACATTTCCATCCATATCAGTTTTCTTCTTAAAGACCCATTTGCACTCGACGGGTCTTGCACCATCTGGCAGATCAACCAAGTTCCAAACTTGATTTTCATCCATGGACTTTATCTCGGATCTCATGGCTCCAAGCCATGACTCGGAATCAGATCCCACCATCGCTTCCGAATAATTTGCCGGCTCATCACTGTCTAACAGTAACACATCACGAAAACTTCGTAATCTTGCCGATCTTCGTAGTACAGGTGCTGCTACCGGCTCAGCTGCCACGACCGGCTCAACCTCCAAGGTTTTTGCCGACTCTCTACTAGCCCGTTCCTCTCGAATTTCTTCGAGTTGCACCATGCTCCCACTTACTCCCCGACTGAGAAACTCTTTCTCAAGGAAGACACCGTTCCGAGCGACAAACACTTTTCCCTCTTCTCGGTTGTAGAAGTAGTAACCCAAGGTTTCCCTCGGATACCCCACGAAAATACACTTATCCGACTTGGCTGTAAGCTTGTCCGACTGAAGTCGCTTGACAAATGCTTCACAACCCCAAATCTTAAGAAAAGACAAACTCGGCTTTTTGCCTGTCCACATCTCATGCGGTGTCTTCTCTACCGATTTTGATGGTACTCTGTTTAGTGTGAACGCCGCTGTTTCTAGAAAATAACCCCAAAATGATAAAGGCAGATCTGTCCGACTCATCATTGGTCGTACCATGTCCAACAAGGTTCGATTCCGCCTTTCCGAAACACCATTCCTTTGTGGCGTTCCTGGCGGAGTAAGTTGAGGAACTATTCCACAACTTTTTAGATGGTCATCAAACTCATGGCTCATGTACTCGCCTCCTCGGTCGGACCGAAGAAACTTTATTTTCTTGCCGAGTTGATTCTGTGCTTCATTCTGGAATTCTTTGAACTTTTCAAAGGCTTCCAACTTATGTTTCATCAAGTAGATATATCCATACCTACTCAAATCATCAGTGAAGGTAATAAAGTACTCATAACCACCCCTGGATGTCGTGCTCATTGGTCCACATACATCATTATGTACTAGTCCCAACAAGTCGGACGCCCTTTCGCAACTCTTTGCAAAAGGTGTCTTGGTCATTTTGCCGAGTAGGCAAGATTCGCATGTCTCGAACGACTCCAAGTCGAACGAAGTTAGGGGTCCATCATCATGGAGCTTCTTCATGCGTTTCCAACTTATATGACCAAGCCGACAGTGCCAAAAGTAAGTCATATTCAGATCATTTGGTTTCAACCTTTTAACATTTATGTTATAAACCGACTCACCATCAAGATTCAAAATAAATAACCCGTCCTGGACGGGTGCAAAGCCGTGAAACATATCATTCAAATACAAAGAACAACCATTATTCTTGATATTCGACTCATAGCCTTGCCTCATCAAACATGAAGCAGAAATAATGTTTCGACTGAGCACTGGAACATAATAACAATTATTCAGTTCCATAATGAATCCGAAAGGTAAATGAAGTTGCATCATGCCGACTTCCAACGCAGCAACTCTTGCTTTGTTGTCGACTCGAATATCAACCTCGCCTCTTGCTATGCTCCTAGTTCTTACCAGTCGCTGCAACGAGTTGCAGATGTGAATAACTGATCTGGTATCATATACCCAAGAAATATTAGGTGCATCAGCAAGATATATCTCTATAACATTGCAAACAAGTGTACCTGAGTCGGAAGTCATACCTCCACTCTTGGCTTTGTCGGACAAGTACTTGCTGCAGTTCCTCTTCCAGTGGCCATCCGCCTTGCAGTAGAAGCAAGTGGATCCGGCTGAAGGAGATGGCTTAGTCCGTGAGGAAGCGCTTGGGACCGGGTCCTAAGCCTGCTTTCCTCCTGACTTAGCCTTCTTCTTAGTCCAAGAACTTTTCTTGAACTTAGCCTTATTCTGCACCATCAACACTTGACTGGCGCCCTTCTTGAGATCCGCCTCTGCCTGCTTGAGCATCCCATGTAATTCAGTGAGCTTCTTATCCATACCATGCATGTGGTAGTTCGAAATGAACTGCCCATATGCACTAGGAAGAGAGTTCAGAATTATATCCGTAGCGAACTCTTCGCTTATGGGGTAGCCAAGCCTCTCCAGAGACTGCACGTAACCAACCATTTTGATCACATGCGGGCTTAGTGGATCACCATCCTTAAGCTTGCAACTCAGCAAAGCCTGAGAGACTTGATACCTCTCAGTCTTCGCCTGAGCCTGGAACATACTTTTGAGGCTTTCGATCATATCGTAGGCCTCAACATGCTCGAACTGCTTTTGCAAGTCCGGTTCCATGTGAGCAAGCATAAGACAGCTAATATCCGTGGACTCATCCTTAGCCCGACGGTAGGCATTGGTGGCTGCGACAGTCGCATTCTCATTTGGCTCATCTGGAAGTGGGTTGTCTAGGACATGGTCCTTCTTTTCTTGTTTGAGAACAATTCTCAGATTTCGATACCAGTTGGTAAAATTAGTGTCGTTCAGTTTATCTTTCTCAAGAATAGTTCTCAACGCAAAACCGGATATCTGAGAGTGACTTCTACTTGGTGCCATGATCTACAACAGAAAATATGCAAAACACTTAAGACATGTATTCATAAAAGAGCAAGCATATTAAACATTTTAATATTTTATGCTCCCACTAGAACCAACACCCCTCCGATGGTTGCTTAGTGATTCAGGATCCTAAATAAGCAAGTCGGCTAGTGAGCTTTAGCATCACCGCTAGCCGCCAAGTGATCTAGGTAGACAACTCCTTGTCAATCGCATCTCATGCGACTCTTGTTGGACGGGTGGCATCACATGCCCCGGCTCCCATCCGACCTTTCCCCGAGCCCCACAACCGTTGTGATAGACCCGTCTAGCTTACCGAGTGTTTCCACAGTAAGAGTCCGACTCGAACCCACCTAGTCAAAAAGAATTGGCAGCACCTCAATTTTATGAGCCCACTACCAAAAATGTCCGAGTACAGTTGATCCAATCAACTTCGTACAAAACCGATCTATCTGATAGATCGACCACCAAACAGCACATAGATCTCATCTACAGCCAACCGCATATCACATATGCGAGATCTCGAGCCTAAAACCAGAAGCTATCGCTCTGATACCACTGTTGGTCCACGCGGAGATAAAACAAAAAAATTCCCCTCTAACGTGGTGATCCCAAGATCTAGCTGAAGTAGAAGGCCACGAGGTTTACCACTAGACGGCAGTTGCGGATTACTGATGAAGCGCGTCAGTTGATGCAGTGCAGTCCTCACGATCCGATTGTCCTGGTGCTGATCGCACAACACCTCTGCTGGTATCCACACGTACAAGGAGGAGCATCGGCGGCGAACTGCTAGGTTCGTATCGACGGTAGGACTGCTGTGGAGCTAGGGTTTCCAACACATGGAATGACCTAACCGAACAACGATTAACCTTTAAGGGTTACGGTGCTCCACTATATATAGGGAGTGAACGTGGGCTCTGCTCGCGCGACCCATTCACTAAAGTCCATATAACACTAGTCACCGTGAGTCCAACTCACTAACTCAGTCCTAATCAGGTTTAGGTCCAACCCAACCAGATTACATGTTCAGATCCAATCCGAACTTGCTCCCGCTCTTAAGTGTGTGACCCCACAGGCTCATGGCTACTTGGACACGATTGGAGTCCGACTCACAATCGATCAGTCGGTAGCGGCTCCTAGTAGAACGTGCCGACTCCCAAGTACCAAAGAGTCATGACGACTTGCCTTTCCAATGCGACTTACGTCCGAGTCCCTTTTGCCTCACGATATACCTTGTCAGACTATAGGCTAATATTTGTCATCCCTTAAATAGTCCGACTCTCTTCTCGATCCGAGATAAGTGATTCACCCGACTAACTCTTAGTCAATCGCCTCAGTTAACACTTAACCGAGTCATGCATGGCCATGCTTTCCGAATCATATCTCACAAGAGGGCCCAGAGAATATCTCTCCGAGTGGAGGGGCAAAATCCCATCTTGGTTATTCACATCACGCAGCTTGATTCTCAGTCGACCCGAACCCTGCCTTTATAACTGCCCAGTTACGAATCAGCGTTTGACAGAACCTAAGTCAGTGATCCTCAACTCAGACTATGCAACAACCTCAGGTCTAAGGATTACATTGATTGAGATATACAAATGACAACTTGTTCGTTGTACCTTAATATGGGTCAATCCGACTCGCTGAACTCTTTAGCCGAATCTGTGTAAGTTGGAATAGCATCTCCATGCCCATGACAAGTGGAACCGAGTCATCAAGCCAACTTTCACATTGGTCTAAGTTGTGTGTCCAGCACAACCTCAATGACCAAGGATATTTAGTACAAACAACATGAATGCATAGTTCCACAACCGAATCACATATTCAATGATACACATCAGATGTTTATACAAGGACTACTTAATATCTTTATGAATACAATGGGAAACATCATCATACATGATTGCCTCTAGGGCATATTCCCAACAGGTCGGCGGCGGCGGGCTCGGGTGGAGAGGGCTTGGAACTTGTGTGTTGTGTTGGGGCAGCCCTCCCCTCTATTTATGAGAGGGAGAGGTAGCCTTGGGAGGGGTGGGTTTGAATCCAAACCCAAACCCAAGTTGGATTGAGAGAAGGACTTGTTTCTTCTCCCACTAGGAAACCATTGTTCAGTTTGACTTTTCAAACTTCCCGTTTGACTTTCAATTTAGAGCTTTATTTCTCTCTTGCATACGCCAACACCAAGTGACCTTGGACATGATCCAATCATTCCACATACCCATGACACATTCATGGACCATTCTCCTTCCGGACCGGTGAACCTTCTAGACCCTTCTAGAACCTCTCCGATGAAATCATCGGAAACTTTCCCGAACTCCGAAATAGGACTTTCCTTATATGAATCTTATTCTCCGGACCATTCCGGATCTCCTCGTGATATCCCGAATCCCATCCGAGACTCCTAACAACATTTGGTATCCCTACTAACATTCCATATCTACTAAACAACATCAAATCCTTAAGTGTGTCTCCCTACGGTTCGTGAATTATGCGGACATGACCGGGACACTTCTCCGATCAATAACCAATAGAGGAATCTGGAAATTCATATGGCTCCCACATATTTCAACGATTACTTTGCGATCGAATAAACCACTTACATACGATACCAATTTCCCTTTGTCTCACGATAGTTTACTTATCCGAGATTTTTATCGTCGGTATCTCTGCATACCTAGTTCAACCTCGTTACTGATAAGTACTCTTTTCTCGTTTCCGTGATATGTGATCCCTTGTGAGCCAGTCACATGCTTGCAAGCCAATTGGATGACATTCCACCGAGAGGGCCCAGAGTATATCTATCCGTCATATGTATGGACAAATCCCACTCTTGATCCATGTGCCTCAACCCATACTTTCCTAACACTCAATGCCATCTTTATAGCCACCCAGTTACGGTGTGGTGTTTGATGTCATCAAAGCATCCTTCCGGTGATGGTGATTAGCATGATCTCATGGTCGAAGGAATTAGGTTACTATGTATCAGAAAGCTTATAGCAAACGAACTGTTAAAATGACTTGATCTTTATGCTACGCTTATCTATAGGAGTTTTTCCATCATACCATTCTCCTAATGATATGATCTTGTTATTAACAACATCTTAATGTTCATGATCGAGAAACCACGATCATCTATTAATCAACAAGCTAGTATTATAAAGAGGCTTTACCAGGGACTCTAATTTAGTTTACAAATCACACAAGTATTAATGTTTCCTGTTAATACTATTATAGCATGAATATAAACATTTATCATAAACACAAAGATATAATAATAACTGCTTTTATTATTGCCTCTAGGTCATATCTCCAACTGTTTCGCCCTCACGATCGCCTGCTCGTCTGCCGCTGCCTTCTCTTGGTCTTGCCGGAGCTTCGCCCTCTCCTTTCTGCCCTTCCGGTCCTCCGACGCCATCTTCCTGGCCTGCTCCTTGGACGCCCACATGACGTCGGACATCCCCTCCGGCTTCTTCGCCGGCGCTCTCGGCTTCCTCGCCTTCTTCTCCACTGGACCCTCACAGAGGATCGATCTGGGTTGGACGAAGCTCTTGGACGGCATGGTGGGCGGGAGCTCGGCGGAGTGGTGGGAGGGGAATGGGGAAGAAAGGCGGGATGGGAGAAAGAAAAAGGCAGGAGCTCGGTGAAGTGGCAGGAGTTCAGCCTTCTCTCACCGACAGAGCTGGCCCACGCCCGTTTTCGCTGCGTCCGGCGTTCCCATGGCGTACGCGGGATCCTGGGTACGGCCTGGGAAGCCCGGACCAAAGTTCGCCCAAATCCGGATGAAAACAGGTTCCTCGGTACGCGACTGGGCCGATTTTCGGCGTTCGGACCTAAATTCGGCGTCCGGATCGGCGTCCTGGGTAAGCGAGTGGAGATGCTCAGAGTGAGCGTCTCACCCTTGCCACAATGCCACGGCCGTGCTGTCCGCATTTTTCTTGTTCGCCATGTCTGTGCCTTCTATCCTGAAAGGCACCCTCGCCAAGATGGGTCGTCCCTGCCGCACCATGATCTGGAAGGCGGCATTGCCTATTCAGGCGACGACTGCCAGGTTGCTTGGGATTTGGTTTGTCGGCTGCGCGAGGAGTGGGCATTGGGGTGGTCGACTTTTGGATCCTTCGTTTGGGAAGAACCAGGACACAAGATCATTTATTCCACATTGGGTGCGTCTCTACCCCTAACTGCCCGTTCTGCCTCCGCCTTCAGGAGGATGCTGCGCACCTGTTCGCTTGGGGCCCCCGCTTGCACAGGTTTTGGAGACGTACAGTTCTCGACATGCGATTGCAGACACTAACATCGCTTCGCTCCTGGACAGGCTCTACTCACCTCCCCCGCAACACGATGATCCTCGCGATTCTGTGGTACATGTGGAACTCCCGCAACAACACGGTGTTCGACGGGGACCTGCTCTCCCCCATCCCGCATTGTTGCGCTTGTTGTGAGCCACCTGCACCTATGGGTCGTTCGTGGCCCTCACCGCGTTGATCTAGGTTCCCTTCTTGCATGGGGTGTGACTGCATGTCGTAGGTCTTCGCCTGCATGCGTGCCCCCTTCTCCCCCCCCCCCCCTATGTACTATGGGTGCGGTATGTTGCGCTGTCCCCTGACACCTTGCGTGTGTGCAGGGCTGCCCTGGCTCCCTTTACCTCAAAACTTGTTTTTGCATATAAATACGAGCCATGAGTTTAGGTGGGCAATCGCCGCGATTGCACCCTTAAAAAAATAGGCAAAATCCTTTGACACATTTACATCAAGGTCTGGTGATTGGAAGGAAGAATTGAGGAAAAATAAAAAATTAAGAACTTGCAAAAAATGATAATAAGATTAGGTCTCGTTCACCAGAGAAGCCCAACCCGTAATGAGTACCAGAGCGCGGCAGCTGCATGCCTGCATGGATCCAATATGGCCCATATATCAATCTCTACAACTAACCTCAGAAGTGAGAAGCGACCATCAAATTCTGAAATAAAACTCGGAGAACATCTATTTCTTAAAAAAAACTTAGAACATCAGGATCGTGCTTAACTTTTTTTCCTAAACTCTATCGCAACTCAACCAGTAGTTGAACTGCAGAGATGATCCAATCATCCTTGAGAGATTGATCAGCCACATCATATCCAACATCATATCCAGAGTCTCACTGGTTACGGGACGAATTTTAAAATCAAAAATTAAATTTGATTTCCTCTTTACAATAATTTATACAGAAATTTTGTTAAAAAAAAAACAAAAATCAGAGCTTTTAGCACAGTAAACCTGTTTCCTGATGGTAACTAGAACAATAGCGTGTTTGGTTGCTCGGTCTAAGATTTTACGTTTTTGTCATTTGGCCGGGTGGATGCTGCATGGGGGAAGATTAAGCTTGGACCAACTTGTACAAGTTGTTTAGCTGCATGCAATCTTGTTTGCTGCAAATATGTCTAGTTGTTTGGTTGTCCAGATTCTTGTCTTTTTTCTAAAGATGCATTTCACAGGTGTTTGGTGTGGTGCTTTGCATCTGATCACATGAGTTATGATCATTCAATTTAATCTTGGTGATCTTACCACCCCAGCACACAATACATGATCACAAATAACAACCATATGCGTACACAACACATTACGATCTAGATGATCACCATAACAGTTATATGCATACATAAACATTGCTAACTACAGCATAACAATCTAAACAATCACACACAGATAACAATCATGGGTTCTAACTTCTAAACTACACCCCTGATCAAAAGAACCATCAACAGGGGCATCGTCTGCCCCTCAAGCACCAGGGTCTTAACCCTTGATGAAATAAACTATCAACAGGGGCATCCCATGCCCCTGAACCACCACTAGGGTTTTCACCCCTGATCAAAAGAACCATCATCCTACTTAGTTCACCATCAAAAGTTGTCCATCAGAAACTACTATTACTACTACTTACAAACTTACACAAGCATCGACATGAAGGCCATTGCCGGCTAGTCGTGGTCTGGGCAGGTGTACTGACTGGCGCTGGAGGAGCCAGCCTTGTAGATTGTCATCTTGATGATGAAGGCCTTCAACTTCAACTCCACGACGTCTTTGCGCTCCAGGCCGTACTTGTACACCATCTCCAGCCAGTTCTTCCTGAACGCGACCTGGCCAGCGAACCAGTCCACCCGCACCCACTCGACGCACCAGCGGCAGGCTGTGACCTGCACAACGCGCGGCAACAACTGCTTGATCTAGGTCCTCAGGCCAAACTGGAACGCAGGCGGGATCACTAGCACGTGGAGATCCTCCGCATCGAGCTAGATGATGAACTGATGAGGGACCTCGGTGATTGGGTAGTGGCCAAGCTTTGGCTACCGGCCCTTCTTGATTTGCGGCTGCGAAGCCGCCTCCACCATGCCGATGACCACGGGCTTTAGTGCCCAATAGTTGGTCGGGATCACGTCGGCATAACCCGGTAGGGGTTCCAGCCCCTCCCCACAGTCTCGCATTCGAACTTAACCACCTTGGCATGAAGCAAAATAAGGCCAACAACGATTTGGCAGCTAGCAGCATTGCCAAATTTGGCAATACACATGGTACAAACATGGACTACAACTACCTATGAATGCCCAATTTGGCAATGCACATGGTACAAACATGGAGTAGAACTATATATGAATCCCCAATCGGGAAATTCACATGTACAGCAACTAATTTGAGGATTCGTCTTTGAATCCCTAATCGGGCAATGCCCCGGGACAACACCCAAATTGAGGAATCGGCTAGATTAAATCCCAAAATTTGTGTGCACACTACGAAATTTGTTGCTACGTACTGCGAAAACCCCAAAATTGCTCTATAACTAGATCGAGTCCTAACTATCGTCGATTTGGGGCCAAACCCTAATCGCTATGTAGATCGTGAACTTACCCTAGTCGGCGGTGGCGCCATCGATTATGATGGAGCAGTAGAAGGCACTGCCGGAGCGAGAGAAGAAGCTTCGGCCATGGGGCTTGGGGCCGTCGGCACGGGCGTAAAAACCCTATCCAAAGAGTCAAGGGTAACCCGACTCTGGCGGGGGCTTTTTTGGCCTGCTTGACCACAAATGTCGCTTCCTCCATGGATGTAGGCGACGCAGCCACCACCGCGGCCGCTGTTGTTGTCGCCCGAGTTTCGCGCGCGTAGATTGGTGCGGGAGCCCTGAGCGCCCTCGCGAGGGCCGCATCGCCGCCGGTGGCCAGCTTCTCTAGTTTAATGGCCGCCCAAAGGCTATGCGCGCTCACCTCGCCGATGCGGGGGCGCCGAACGGAGGTGGAGGAGGAGGAGCGGCTGACATGGTTGGGAATCGAGGTGAAGGGAATGGAACTGGGCGGTGAGCGGAGTGGCCTGGGAGTTATGGTGAAAACGTCCTGTCTCCCGCGCTTCCCCACACGTGCAGCGTAGGCACGTGGCGCTCGCCCGGGCCTAGCTGTGTGGAAACGGCCGATTTCGGCGATTCCAGCGGGCCAACTTTTGACCTGCTTTAAGAACCGTGCTATGCAGCACTTCCATCCAACCCATCTCTCCAAACGGGCTTATTTCTTCTCGTGCCGTGCGAGAAACAGGCGTCGGCCCAACCAAACACGCCCCAGACTACTAGCAGGATATTGTCTAGAATGGCGATAGATCACGACAAACCTCGACCGTTCCTGAAACTGGAATGGCTCTGTCATTTGAGCGAGTGATACATCGTGCTGCAGGTCAGGCGACAATGCGTATAAAACGGGAAGATAATGGGCGTGTTTGGTTGCTCGTGCCTTTTACTCATACCTGGAGATCATGGCTCCACGAAAGCTGCGCGCAGCAATGCAACCTCTCATGCCAAAAGGGCCATTCGTTTGATTCCTTGTATTCTCATTTCCCTAGGGGTTGAGAATCCAAGCCCCAGTCATTTGGTTTCATGCATTTTAGGATTTTAGAAAATTGATGCATGTTTAGAGAGCTGCATTGTCCTTCTAGCCTTACCTCCTGGCTAGTGAGGTAAGCTTACCCAACATCATCAAGCAAGAGAACAAAGTTCAGAAAAGTGTAATTTAGAGAACTACTAGCTTATATTAACACAAGTTCGACATAATAAGTTGTGGCGTGTGTGCTGCAACACGAGTTAACGAGCAACTGCCCGTGATACAACACTAGTTCATCACATACGAAGGGGTTATAACTGAATACCACCTCCCAAAATATACAGACCAAAGTTCAAGGGTCATCGCAACCATAGTTCACCAGCCTAGCTACTCCCAAAATAGACATCACAACCATCATAGTAACACCGCTACTACCAGCACATCCTTAAACAACTCAGTCCGCTGCTCAGAGGTAGTGCTTGTTCAGGAAGGCGGTGAACCAGCTCAACCTGCGCTCAGGGGTCATGGCAAGGTACTTGGTCGTCTGTCCGCTGTGCTCCATCAGGTGGGTAAGAGCATGGTGGATCGCCGTCACATATATGAGCGCAACAGGAATACAAAGACCATAGATGATCTTCATCTGAGCATAGTTGTCAATGGGTTTGTTGCTTAACTCGGTGTCCGATGGGTGAGCCTACATGAGAATCATAGTTAGTTTATGACATGTAGTGCATATGTGAGCATTACAAAAACTTATGCAAGTGCGAATAGATCATACCTTTATGTGCTCATAGTAGGCTTCATTATCTATCATGATAGCAGATGTCTCCTCAACTCAGAGCATGTTATCAAGCCTCTTGATCCTCAGCACCTGAATCCAGCACACTCTCTAGTGCCTCATGTGGTTGTACACCTGGTTCGGAGTGACTGTCCGGCCACAAAACTTGAACACATCATCTGCAACCAAGCGCATGTCCGCCTATCTGAATCCCCGCACTACTGAACCCCCTTTCTCGATCAAATGGACCACCGGATTCAGGATGAAGGTGGACAGAGATGCTGGCCATGACATGGCCAGCTTCCTCGTGGCCACCGCATCAAGCATCAGCACATAACGCAGAGGCAGCACGGAGGTTATGGACATATCAGGGGACGCAACCTTCTCCTACGACAGTAGAGATAATAATATGTTCAGTGCTAGGCGAAGAACTATACTTACCACTAATCCTACCTACAACACATGACAATCCTCAAAGAACAACATGCCCAGGTCCAGATCTAGAACACCAGCTCACAGCTTAAAACTGTGAGCTAGAACATGGCAACATATCTAAGCTGCGAGAGCTAGGGTTAGATATTTTTTACCACGATCTCGATCTCGTCTAACGAGGACGACATGTCCGACATAGCCGAGGAGGAAGACTTGCCGAAGATGAGCTAGACCCGCCGGAGTAGGAGGCGCCACTTACCTGCTTGTCGGTGAGGAAGAGGATTTATGGAGGGAGAGCTCGAAATTGGGGGAAATAGAGGCGGGGATTTTGGAGCCGTCGGAGGGGTAACCCCAATTTCTCCCTCCGGATTTTGCGAGCTCCCGCCATTCCTCCCTTGCACGAGCGCGTGCAGCTTCTTTCCCCACGAGCACAAGAAGAACTTGGCTCCGTGAAAACGCGCGATTTCGGCGTTCTCCAGAGTCTGGCTAAGGGGTGCTTTAAAAATCGTGCTATACAAAAATTTCATCTGCCGCGCGAAACCAAACGCTCTTATTTCTTTCCGCCCTATATACGAGAAATGGGGAAACGGGCAACCAAACACGCCCAATAAGACTGGGTGCAGATTTCTCACAAAAGGAAAAGAAATTGACAACAAAATTGTACTAGTAGTACTCCTGAATATCCAAATCAAGACAGAGCAGTAGTACCAAGAAGCAACAAGAAAGATGGATGAAACTGGAACAACGTTGTGTCTCCGTATCTTGAGCGAGCGTACCCGTCTGGTTGCGGGGCGGCAACATGTATGATTCGATACAAGATACTAGTAAGACTGGCTAGCTGCAAATTTCTCACAAAATGAAGAAAAAACTGAATCCAAAATTGCGCTACTGAATATGACCATCAAGATCCGATCCGATCCTAGCTAGGGGCACTTTGGGCGTCCGCTCTTGGGGGATTTCATGTCCCTGTAGCAGGGGCACTCGTCCTTGCTGGCTTCCGGCCCCGACGGCACGCAGCCGGCGCACTTGCCGCAGCACATCATGCACAGCCCCATGCACCGCCCGGCCACCTTCTGCGAGCACCGCTTCCTGCACTTGCCGTCGCACACGCTGTCGGGAACGGCAGCCGCAGCACCGTCTGCAGCCATGGCGAGATCCTGGTAGGAGGCGACGAGGAAGAGGGCCAGGAGAGCGACGGTGACAGGAAGAAGCTTCATCGTCTCCCCTTCTTGATTGATGTTTGGGCACTCTCTTAGCTGAGGTGAAAATGCGGTGAAAATGCAACACTGCAAACGCCGATCAAGTATATAACCAATATAGGGGGGAAGTTCTAGCTGGCTTGCGGTTTCGATGTGCCCACCAGTTGGCTCCGAGCTTTTCTTTTCGAGGATCGGAAACTTGCAGGGACGGCCATGAATTGCTCGAGCCAAAAACCAGCACCCAACGGGTGGAGCAAACGGTCCGCGGGCTCCGGACCAGGGCGACGCAAATCTAGGCAGCGTTTGCGCTCGTGCGTACGCAGACGGATGCCCGTTTTGTCCCAGCCCCATGTCCGGCCTGGCCACCACCGGCCACACGAAACTCCGCAGGTCTCCGCTCACTCACTCTCAATTTTTTTTAAAGAAATATATATTAATATCAGATGATACCAATTATACTCAGTCTCTACAACAACGCATTACTCTAGCGCCACACGGACGCATACAAAAAAAAATTATAAAAAAGAAAAATTCTGCTACAGTGACTCATTCATTAAAACAATATTATTACCGCCACCAAGACATTACCAGAAGTCCAGCTTCTCCAAAAACGACGCATCCAAAAAGGAAACACAGTGCATAAATATCATCATCGCCCGATTAAAGATCTAGGTTTTCACCCTAAAAAAAGTTTGCGCTCTTAAAACAATACCTTCAACAAGTCCATTGCCAGACACAACCAATTACAGCCAGACCCTGAGTTTTCACCCTGAGAGGTAGGACCATGAATCTCTCCCGCGCGGTTGCCCTCACTTGCATGCCACTGCTCCAATTCACAAGTCACCTAGCCAATTTCTCATCACCACCTAGACTCGAACCACCATTGTCTGTCCTCAGATCTCGGTCTCCATGACTTTCTCCGTCGGCACCATGGAACGAGAACATGCCCCATGATAATAACAGCCAACAAAACTTCGAAGCACACCCTCTAAAACCAAACGGCCAGGGTAAAACATAGGTGCGTACGACCGAATTCAATCCTTCCAGCAAACTCACGGCATGATAGCACTTATGGAGTTCGCCGGCGGAGCCTTCCGGAACACGACACAGAAACCAGATCAATGGAGACCAACATCCGGCAGATCATCGTCTTGACTTGAGAGGGATCCAGGACCACCTCCTTTATTGAAACCAAGCCAGCAGCCCCCATGCCACCCGCCGAAAACTAGCAGGATCCGCCGCAAGACGGCAAGACCACCTGGCCGACCATTCCGACGGAGAAGGAGGCCACCACCACCATGCCAGGGGCAGATGCCCCAAGCGCCCTAATGTCACGGACAAGGCCCGGGTCGCCTGGGCGCCAGCGTCAAGGCCAACGTACGGGACAGATCGCGGCTATGCCTAGATCCCCGCCTCCGCCTGCCGCCATCTGGGCCGAGGATCACCGGCCGCCGCTCGCCGCAACACCGCCGCCAAACCAGCCGGGACGGAGGCTGCCGCCTTCCCGCCAGATCGCGATCAGGGCCGCCGCCGCTGCCACGCCCCCAAGTCTTTGCCTGGCGACGATCCGGGCGACGACGATGGGAAGGAGAGACCACATGAGGGAGGGCTCGGCGGGAAGGGGAGGCCGCCCGGCGCGGCGCCGCCGTGCGGATGCAGGAGGAGGGGTCGGTACTCACTCTCATGGAAGATCCGATCGATACGGTGTGTGTCGTGTGTTCCACCTTATGGCGTCTTGTATGTCTTGTGGTGTTCTGGGTGGCTTGCCGTTGTTAGGGTTTTCGTTTGGTTTTCCTATAATAAAACAAACAGTCTGTTTTCTATCTATTCATTGGATTAAAAACAACTCTCCTTCCTTTCTCTCCCTAGCCCCATGTGCGGCATGGACTAGGGCCAGCCATACAAAATTTTCACCTATCCCACTCCCCTCTCTCTCTCCCTCCCTCCTGTTGAGGCCACCTGCTAATAGGGGAGGACAATGGGTCTTTAACGCGTCAAACAGACCAAAAACAGATACAATTGTTGTTCAATTTGGTCCATGCTATTGGGTATGCTCTAAGGGCATCTCCAATGGGCCGATCCATTCGACCACAGGCTATTGGAATGTCTGCACGAATAGGCGGCAGGGGAACCACTCCAACAACATGACCCATTGAACCACGTGTATCCGATCCGGCCCATTACTCGCCAGAAAATGGAATGAAACTGTGTCACCGCAGACAACGTGCGTGTACGATTCTGTCTACACGTCGGCTGAGCGGCCCCACATGCAGTCGCACATTACTTGCTAATAAAAAACTAGGTCATTAATTAACCTTTTCATTGATTACAATGACACAAACAAGGACGGCGACGCCTAAAAACCTGCATGCCGTCCTACCCTAGTACCTATGACAACGACGATCCAAAAAGTTGCTTGCCATCATGCCCTACGCCGGCGGCACCTAACGCCACCATCTACTGCTGCTTGGTGTCGGCAGGGATCTCACTGTCGCTGCCTTGCTTGGCTTGGCGTGACAGTCCGATGCTGTTGTAGCATGCCCTCCAGATGACGGCATCTACCGCGTCAATCCCGGCCTGCAAGGCCGCCCGCTAGACGGTCGCGTGGCGTCGGCTCCTCTCGGAGCTGCGCTGCGGCCAGCTCCTCATCTCGGCCTCCTCCCTCCGGTGGCACTGCGTGATCTCCCACTCCATCTCGGCGTTCCAATGCACGATCGCTGCTGCATCTGCCTCGGCCTAGGCCAAAGCGAAGGCCATCAGCAGGTCGTCGTCGCCCCTTCCTTTGCGTCCTCCTCCACCGCCTCCCCTGGCGGCAGCTCCGCCTCCATCGAGGCCTCCACCGCGGCCTCCCCTGGCGTCCTGTGGCTTCCCTAGCATCGAGGATGACCGCCAGGACCTCCTGCTCAGCCGCCATTAATGTGTGGCCGTCGACGTCGTGCTTGGCGATGGCGAAGGAGGCGAGCAGAACCTGCTGCTTGCTGCGGATGTCCGGCATGGTGACCTCCTCGTCGAGGTCCTCCAATGCGGTGACCCATCATACCACTGAATGTGTACTACACTATAGTCATTGACATGACATCCACAGAACACCGTTCCGTAAATATCACATCCCTCAAAGTGGTACAACAGAAACATTGCGGGTCCATATTACAAACATACACACATTATTATTATTATTATTATTACAATACCAGAAGTTCAAGACTTCAAAAGGTTCAACTTACAAACCAAATATAAAGTATTTCAGCGGAAGTTTTAAAGTGACAACTTCAACTCCGAATTGAGCTCAACAACTTGTTATTATATATTGTTCATGTTGCTCGGCTCAATTGGTTACTAATACTAAGGCAGTTATTCCGACTCATTGTGTTCTCCTCCATAGACGATGTCGTAGTCCACCCCTTCTACAACACCGGACAGATCTGGATCCTCGTAGTAGACCTCCTCTTGGCTCTCGGCTGCATACATTGGGGTATCTTCTGGATCCTCAGAGTCTAAGCAGGGGATCAAAGGAAAGAGTGAGTAACAACGTTACCCAACAAGTTCATTATATGCAAGATGAGAAGTTTGATGCTCTATCTACCACCTCGAACTATTAGTCCTTGGCACTATGCAGTTTTCGTAAATCTTTATTCAAAGATTGATTTTATTGTTAAAAACTATGACCATCAGCCTTCACAGGTTGAACATAACTTTCATGGAGTTCCTTTCCTTCCGCGTTCGTAGCTCCTTCCCGGAACAGGGAGTAACAAGTTACAGTTCTTACACTCTGCAGATGTGCGTTACTTTACCCATGAGAGATCAACTCCTTGTTGCACAATCGGGCGTACTTTCCCGTCCACAATTCCATGATATGGGGCCCAGTAGGTGATCCAAGCCAATCATTGCCCTTTCTCGCAACCACATAGAACATGACCCCCCAAGCAGAATGACCTCTGTTATTCCGCATAGCAAAAATAACTATGGTTAACTCCTTGAGGACTCTAGTGAGCAGAGAGGAACCTGGTCGCCCCCATCAATATGAGGACATACCTACGACGGTCGCTCAGGGATAGTCTAGACACCAATATCGCGGGGAACTAGGGGGTCCCACCCATGCCGAGTCTCTTAGTTAACATTAGTGTCACGAGATGGACATCTTGTTCATGTGAAAGGAGGAAGATCCAGCTGACTTCTTTGTCCCATTCCAAATCTCATGGTTAACGCGTGATATACGGCGCTAGAATCACTGATGTCATGGGTTGTTAATTCCTAAGTGATTATCCTTGATGCAAATAGAAACCTAAGTTCTATTGCTCCTCTAATCCATATCATCACTTAGGATGATATCAACATTTATTTGTTTTGAGAAAATAATATTTTATTTCTCTGAAACATAGATGATAACACACAATTTATAAATACTTTGATAAAGACTCTTCAAAGGACATGAGCAAGTGATGAACTTGCCTTGTGATTGCAAGGTAGTGAAGTCAGATGCTTGCACTGGACCTTGAGCTTCTATGTCTACAAAACATCATTATTGCCCGATAAGGACAATATTTAAAGAAGCAAAAATGAATATGCATAGTAATGTAATGCGTCATTTGGTATTTATTTTCTTTATGCGTTTTACCCAATATTTTAGTTTTCTGGAATTTCTTTAAGTGATTAAGAAATTCATTTTAAGGAATAACCTTAATATTTTATGAATATTATATTCACTATTTTTATAATGTAATATATTATTAATAGAGTTAAAATCTAATTTTTATTTAATTTTAATTCTTATATTTATTTACTTAATAATTCTTTTTAAGAATAAGCATTTGAATTAAGGGGATTTTATTTTGGTATCTTTAAATATTGATTTAGTATTTTTCTAAAATACTATAATAACCAATTATAATAAAAGTTATTTTTATTTATTTTCTGAATTTTTATAAAATTCCATAAGGAATATATATTATAAAATCTTTAACCTAAAATTCATTTATTAAAACTAGGTTTCTTAATTTAGTTTAATAGGTTATTTTATTATGAATCTAAAAATATATTGTTTGCATTTTTTAAGGCTTTTATTTTATTTTCTAAGATTTATTGGATTCTAGGGGGTATTTTGGTATTTTTACTTAAATTATTAAAATCCTTTCAGGGTTTGGGCCAACCCATTGGGCTATTTGGGCCTATCTTGGCCCAATTGGCCTGGTCAGTATATCCTCCCGAAGTGGTATTGGCCCTATCGGCCCAGTACACTATCTTGTCTCTCTCTCATTCTCATCTCTTCTTCCTCGACCCCGTGGTTGCCGACACCACCGTCGTGCGATTCACGTCGCCGTGGTCCTCTCTGCCGCCGTCGTGGTGCATGGTGTGGTTGTTAACCCTGCTCCTCCATCTAGTCCAATTTGATTTGGATTTGGGGCTCTCTTGCGGCCAGGCTGGCTTCGTCCCGAACCCTAGGGTTTGGGGTGGTGCCGGTGATGTTGCCGTCGCTGCTCTAGTGGTGCCATGGGGTATTCGTATGTTGCGGTGGTGGTGCTGCTCGCCCTCAAGCGCTGTTGTGGCCGCCGCCTTGGCTCGTTGCGGGTTACAGCGCCCCTTGGGTGCTCCCGTGCCGCCATGTGCTCGTCGGCCCCTCTGCTTCCTCTTCTAAACTACAGCAAGGACCTTGGATGAGTTTGATCTTGATCTTCCCCTCGTGTTTGTTGTCCTTTGCCTCTCCTGTTATATTTTGTGTGTCTCTGGTGTGCATCCCTAATTAGGGTTCATATCCTGTTCTAGGGTTCCTCCCTCTGTTTTAGTTATATATGATGAACTAGAACTAGTGGTGATGACTAGTGAAGATTGTGATCAAATACAATAAATGGATCATTATTTTCATTTGATTATATGATGCTAGTGGCCTTATGGTTTGGTTCCAATTGATAATTGAGCATGGCCAAAGTGTAATGCTACTATGGAGTTTACTGGTGGTGTTGGTGATCTATGAGTTCACCACTATCAAAATATTAGTACTGACAGTAGTACTGTCAGTGATTACCCACTCAATTGTTGAGCTATCACTTGTGAGATTATACTCAGAATTAGGGTAATAATGTGATTATAGTAATACCCTCATTATGTGGATGGATATAGTCTTGGTAATGATTCCTGATTTGATTCCAGGAAGATGATATTACATGTTTATTTATGCAATCTAAATAATGGATCCGCTTGATTTAGAATCTATCTTTGTGACACCATGTTAAAATGGCACACAAGTTTAGGTTCTACTACTGGCTTGATTTTTATTGGTGCTTAGTATTGGATTTGTGTCAAAGTTAAGTTGGAAGCTCCCTTTTTAAACATGATAGCCTATGATGTTGGTCTGAGGCTTGGAATTAGATTCCTTTCATGTTGTTCCCCATGGATATGTTCTGTTATTACCATTACTTACTAGATCTTGAATCCTTTTGACTAAGATGGTTGGGGTGCTCATAGATTTATATTGGTTCATAGTATTTATGAATTCTGAGGTGCTACTCCACTAGGAGATGTGCCCAGAATTCATAAGCTAATCTATGGAAATGTTGGAATATAAGATTTGGCTATCATATCCAGGATCTATGATGCTGGTCTGAGATCCTGGTTTGATTTGTAAAATATAAGTATACTCTTTATTTAAAAGATCATATATGATGGATTCACCCCACTTGGTGATTTCTAAGAGATCTAGATTTAAAACAACACATGAATCTTAGTCTAGAGAGCTGATAAGATCATGTGAAGGTTTTATTTTACTCACCACAACTGTTAGTTTTGCTGGTGTTGTGGCTGGTTGATTTGGATGGCTAGATCTTGCTGATGGTGCTGTTGGCTTGAGCGTGTTCTTCACCTTATGGTTCCTGTAAACTTGGCCTTGATCTTGCCCTTGCTATCCACCTGATCCACCCCCTCCTTATGTCACCATTTGGTGAGTACTGGGATGATATGGTGTGTGGTTGGGCTGATGGTTTTCTTGGCTCTGCTAAGCTTGATGTGTTCTTGGTTTTGTGTTGGAAAGGGAGAATGATCTACTGGAAGCTTTGCCACGGCTGTCTCTTCCCCTTTTGCTTGTGTAGTTGTTGTTGTTGTGTTGACAACACACACCATGCATTTAGGTGATTGTGCTGCCTGGCTGCTTGGTGCATGTTGTGGATCAACTTGATGATGTGTTTCACATTTTGACCTTTTACAGTTCACTCACCTGGTGAAACTTTCCCCTCTTACTTGCTGTTTAAATCTGACTTGTGGCTTATTTATTATGAAATAACAAATTCTTTCATATTGGTGAAACTTGCCCCTTTAATAATACTGCTCTCCACTGAGAGTATCATAACAACTAATCTTTTATTTTCCTTTTTGTTTGTTTTGAATTTTGTTGTAGGTACAAGATTTGGTGTTCAAGATTTAGTATAGGTTTAGATAGATAAGTAGATTTTCATTGTAATCTTTATTTGATTCATTTGTAAGAATTTTGTAATATCTTATTTTATTCTTTTTGTAACAATTTTATAATAGTTTATTATTTGAATTCCATTTGTTGTAATTCCCTTACTGTACTGAACCTCTCATTGGTTTGATGAGTTCAACATTGTAACAGAAATGTGTATGGATTAAATATAAGAAATAAAGAGTCATTTCTTATCTGAATTACTTTATATGGAATTCTATTATTATTTATTATCTCTTTATTATAACAAATGATATTACTAAATCATTTAAAAATTATTCTAATATCCAAATCTTAACTTTTAAATATAAGTTCAAATTTCAAACTTGAATTCAAATTCTCTCCCCAAAACACATTTATTCATAAAGATCATGTCAGAATTTATAACGGTCACTCTCAATAGCTATTCCTACACACAGAGAGTGAAAGAAACTCTGATCACTTTAGGTTTTTAGTTTGGCGAAAAATTTACCCGTATTTTACAGCTGAATGCATGCTGATGCACAAAATCCTAGTTCTACCCTTCGTTGGTTCCTAAATGGTGGGATGTTACAGACTTCCCCCCTTAAATTAAACTTCGTCCCAAAGATTGCTGAAGTGTACCTGAATAGTTCTGGATAGGCTTCTTTTAAGTCATCCTCTTTCTCCCATGTGGCTTCTCTCTCAGGGTGATGCTCCCATTGTACCTTGCAGTACTTGATTGCCATGTTTCTCAACCTTTTCCAGTTCTCTTCCAGGATTTTACAGGGTTTCTCAATATACGTTAAATTTGCTTGCAATTCCACTTCTTGATGTGTGATTACATCATCAGGAACCTTAAGACATTTCCGGAGTTGTGACACATGAAAAACATTTTGAACTTGATCCAATCTTGGTGGTAACTCTAAAGCATAAGCTAACGTACTATTCCGACTTAGTATTTTAAATGGTCCTATATATCTGGGACTCAATTTTCCTTTAACTCCGAACCTCTTAACTCCTTTCATTGGGCTTACTTTGAGATATACCATATCTCCCACTTCAGGATGCCATGATCTTCGACTTTGATCTGCATAACTTTTCTGTCTACTTTGAGTTATTTTCAATCTATCTTTGATTATATCGATGATACCTTGCCTTTCCTTGATATAGTCTGGTGCAAATTCTTTGCTACTACCAGGCTCATAGCAACATATTGGTGATCTACATTTCCTCCCATAGAGTACTTGATATGGGGCTGCATTCAGACTAATCTGATAGCTGTTGTTGTAAGAAAATTCTGCCAATGGTAGATGATATTCCCACGAACCTCCAAAGTATAATGCACAAGCCCTAAGCATGTCTTCCAATATTTGATTGGTTCTTTCAGTCTGAACCCCAGTTTCTGGATGATAGGTTGTGCTAAAATCCAACTTTGAACCAAGTGCTTCATGTAATTGTTTCCAAAATGCTGAAGTAAACACAGATCCTCTATCTGATACGATCTTTTTGGGCACTCTATACTTACATACTATCTCCTTGACATATACTTCTACTAACTTCTCGGCATTATCTTTTTGATTTACCGGAATAAAATGTGCACTTTTGTGAGTCTATCTACAATCACCCATATCATATCCTTGCATTTTGGTGTCAAGGATAATCCTGTGATGAAATCCATACCAATTTCCTCCCATTTCCATTCTGGAATTTCCAAAGGTTGTAATGGTCCTGCTGGACTTTGATGTTCAGCTTTTACCCTTTGGCAAGTATGGCATTCCGACACATATTTTGCAATGTCTCTTTTCATGTTATTCCACCAGAATAATTCTTTCAAATACATGTACATCTTGGTACTTCCTGGATGAATGGAATATGGTGTTTCATGTGCTTCTCGGAGTATCACTTCACGAATTTCTGACACATCTGGAACATAAAGACGATCTTGGAACCATAAAGATCCAGAATCTCCTAGGCGAAAAACTAATGCTTAACCTTGAGATATCCTTCGAATTTCTTCAGCAATAAAAGGATCTTCATCTTGATGTCTAAAAATTTCATGCCTAAGATCACTATTTTGTTCTGCAACTACTCGCATGGTAGCTAGTCCTCCAAGAATCTTTGTTCCTATGAATTCAAGTTCTAACCTCTCCAAATCCATTTGTAGCTCTTTTGGTTGTTCTCTATTGATAGGTTGAATATCTGTGCTCTTTCGGCTTAAAGCATCGGCCACAACATTGGCCTTTCCAAGAGTATAATTAATGGTCAGATCATAATTTTTGATTAGCTCCAACCAATGCTTCTGTCTCATATTCAATTCCTTTTGAGTGAAGAAATATTTGAGACTTTCGTGGTCAGTGTATAACTCACACCTTGCTCCATAAAGAAAATGCCTCCATCCTTTCATGGAAAAAACTACTGCTGCTAACTCCAAATCATGTGTTGGATAATTGACTTCATGTGGTTTCAGTTGTCTTGATCCATAAGAAATTACTTTATGATCTTCTTTAGATGCATCACAATATATTGTGTAATCCTTTCCTGTTTCAGGAACTGCTAAGATTGAGGCGGTAGTTAATCTAGTCTTCAACTCTTGAAAGCTTGCTTCACACTTCTCATCCCAGATGAATGGTGTATTCTTTCTTAGCAATTTGGTCATCGGTCCAGCTATCTTGGAAAACCTTCAATGAACCTCCGATAATAATCAGCCATAACCAAGAAACCTCGGATTTGCTTCACATTGGTTGGTGTAGTCCACTCTAACACAGATTGAACTTTGGATGGATTTACAGCAATCCCATCCTTACCGATCACATGACTAAGGAATTCTACCTCATCCAACCAAAATTCACACTTATTGAACTTAGCGTAAAGCTTATGTTCTTTTAAGATCTGCAATGCTATTCTCAAATGATCTGCATGTTCTTCCTTATTCTTTGAATATATCAAAATATCATCAATAAATACTATGAAAAACTTGTCCAAGTACGACATGAAGATTTTGTTCATCAGATTCATGAATATTGCTGGTGCATTGGTCAAACCAAAAGGTATAACGAGATACTCATGATGTCCATATCTTGACACAAATGCTGTCTTTGGAACATCTTCAGGTTTGATTTTTATCTGATGGTATCCTAATCTTAGATCAATCTTGGAAAATACTCCAGCTCCCTTGACTTGATCAAATAGATATTGAATTCTTGGCAATGGTTACTTATTCTTGATGCTAACATTGTTGAGATTCCTGTAATCTCCACACATCCTTCGTCTTCCATATCTTTTATCTACAAATATCACCGGAGTTCCCCATGGAGATACACTTTCTTGAATAAATCCCTTTCTAGCTAACTCATCAATTTGCTCTTTGAGCTCTTTTAATTCCTTCGGACACATCTTGTATGGTGCTTGAGCTATTGGTGATGTACCAGGGATTAGATCAATAGTGAATTCTAATTCCCGATCCGGTGGCATTCCTGGTAACTCTGCTAGGAAAACATCTTGGAACTCATTTACAACAGGAATATCCTCCAATTTGACTTCCTTCATTGATTTCAATTGCAGATCTACCATGATATGACTGTGCTTATCTGCCTGATATACTATCCTTGCTCCAACTTGGAGTCTTGATGAAGACAGTTTTATCCTCACAATTAATCTGAGCCCTATGTTCAGTCATCCAGTCCATACCCAGCACTACTGCAATTCCCTTCAAAGGAATCACATAAAGAACCGCAAAGTATGTACAACCACATATCGAGATAACCTGACTAGACAACGGCTGTCGACATGACATTGATCGTCATTATCACCGCTAATAGCGATGACATTGGAGATAGAACTGGTCAAATGGATCGGCCCGCTAGGACACCCTGCACCCCAAACAGACCGGAACAAAAAGAACATGTTTTATGTCTACATGACCGACCCAATGGGACCAATTTGAAAACATCCCATGGCCAAAATGGATCAGTCTGGTGGAGAAGGCCGAACGCATGCAAAGCCTGTGACCTTCGAGGACAGGTGAATATTTGTCACCTATGACATGCCACCATTTTAATCTTTGCATTTCACCAACTCATATATCCCCTATGGTCGTGACCCCGTCCCGTGCTCAGGTGTTGTGCTTTCTGGATTTATTTCCAGAGTAAATCAGTGGTCAGCCTTTGACGCCTACTGGAGTAGACATTTGGTCCCGGTTATCAAATGGAACAACTAGCAAAACATGACAACCATGTCAAAAAATAAAGGAAAATGATACCGTACCCCCGTGGGATCGCGTGTTCCGATCCCCGAGGTCGATCCGTTTCCGTTTCATGTGCTGGTTCCATCATCTGCACGCGATCTACCTCCCGTACGATACACAGCCACTCGGCCCACTCCTTGAGTTGGCATGCAGGTCGCGTCACCCACTCGCTGCAGGTCGCTTCGCTGCACCGCACACCGTCAGAGTATCGTGTCGGCACGTCGCAGCTTGTGTGTTGCCCCGTGCACCCGACCGCTGCCAGATGAGGCTGATACGTCGTAAACGTATCTATAATTTTTGATGCTCCATGCTTGTTTTGTATCAACTTTCTTCTATTTTTTCTACACTTTCAGGTATTTTTTATACATTTTCTGGAACTAACCTATTAACAAGATGCCGCAGTGCCAGTTGCCCGTTTTCTGCTGTTTTTGGTTTCAGAAAAGCTAGTAAGGAAATATTCTCGGAATTGGTCGGGACAAAAGCCAAAGTCAATATTTTACCAGAAGGAATACGGAGTCCGGAGGGCAGCCGAAGTGGGGCCACGAGGCTGCCACACCCTGTGGCAGCGTGGCCAGGGGTGCGCGCCAGCCCTAGGTGTGGGCCCCTCGGGCGTCCACTGACCTTTCCCCTTCGCCTATAAAAGCACCCCGATGCAGAAACCCTAAGTACCCGACCAGATCTCCATGAAATAGTCCGTAGCCGCCACCACCATCGTACCTAGATCGGGGGGATCCGATGCTCTTCCCGGCACCCTGTTAGAGGGGAGAGATCATCCCGGAGGCCTTCTTCATCACCATGCCAGCCTCCGGTATGATGTGTGAGTAGTTCACCCTTGGACTATGAGTCCATACAGTAGCTAGATGGTTGTTTCTCCTCCTTTGTGCTATCATGTTTAGATCTTGTGAGCTCCATTCATAATCAAGATCATATATTTGTAATCATACATGTTGTGTTTGCGGGGATCCGATGGATATTGATATACTATGTCAGATTGATTATTGATTCTATCATGTCTGTGTTATTTGTGATCTTGCATGCTCTTCACTGCTTGTAGCTATCTTGGCCAAGTAGTTGCTTGTAACTTCAAGAGGGAGTATTTATGATCGATAGTAGGTTCATGCCTCTAGTAATCTGGGGAAGTGACAGAAATCTCTAAGGTTGTAGATGTGTTGTTGCTACTAGGGAGAAAACAAAAATCCTTTGTCCATGGGGCAATTGTATTGTTTACTTTACACACTTTTCTTAATGCAATTATACGTTGATTGCAACTTAATACTGGAGGGGGTTTGGATGCTAACCTGAAGGTGGATTGTTAGTCATAGATGCAGTTGTATTATGGTCTATGTATTATGTTATAATGCCCAATCAAATCTCATAGGAGTCAAGATGTCTAGTATTTGCATTGTTATGCCTTCTCAATCTGTCAATTGCCCCGCTATAATTTGTTCACCCAACATGCTATCTATCTTATGAAGAACACCTCTAGTGAACTATGGACCCTGGTCCAATCTTTATCATTGATATACCATCCACTATTTATCGTTTACTTTTTATAAGAAATCATTATTTTCCACACTATACATTTAATCCTTTGTTTTCAGCAAACCTGTGAGATTGACAACCTCACTATAAGTTGGGGTAAAGTATTGAGTTTGTGTTGTGTAGGTTCCAAGTTGCTAGCAATACCTTGGAGTTGTTTCCTTACTACTACTGGTTCGATAACCTTGGTTTCATAACTGAGGGAAAACTTGCTGTTGTGTTCATCATACCTTCCTCTTGGGGTTCCCAACGAGCTACCAGATGAAGAGTGCACATCAAGGATTTCTGGCGCCATTGCCGAGGAGATAAGGACATCTCAATCTCTTCCTCCTCGTCAATCACTTTTCAGGGAGAAAGAGGATTCCTGCAAGGGGAGTCTCTCACAACCAATCTCTTTACTTTGTTTTTGTTTCACTTTATTTTTTTGCTTTGTTTTGCTTGTTTCTTTTTATCAAAATACAAAAAATAGTTGTACTGGTTTGTTTCTCTTTATCAAAAACACAAAAAAATTAGTCTCTACTTCAAGTTGCTTTTATGTCTAGTGTTTCCCCAATCACTATGTCACCTGTGGAAATGATCTGCACTTTCAAACAAGGAAGTGAAGAGAGTTTCAAAGAAGCTTGGTCTAGAATTTATGATTCACATGACAAAACTGAGCCTAAAATGACTTTAGGCTTGTTTCTTAGCGGTTTCTACTATGGTCTTGCTCTTTGTTATAGATATGCTTTCGATGCTGTAGTAGGAGGATATTTTCTCCAGTGTAATGAAGATGAAGCTTTTAATGCAATAAAAAATTGATTGAAACATACAACTTGCCTAGCAAATCTGATTCATCATTTGCAAACATTTATGCTAGGATAAACACTCTTGAGACCAATACAGCTAGTTTAAAAGAATGTTATAATATGCTTAGAGAGCAGCATGATTATGTTCCAATAAATTCTGAGCCCTCAAAATGGTTTCCTACAGTAAAAGTTGTTATAAATGATGAAACTTTTTATGCTCGCTATGATATTATGTCTAAGTTTTGTCTTATGCCTAAGGACATTTATGAATCTTTGAATCTTTGGGGACTTTCTGATGGTGGAGAAGAAATATCTCTTACCAATAATGCCACTATATTACCCATTGGAATAGCTGAAGGAGTGTTTACTAAGATCCTAAGGAAAGTGGTGTCTACTGATTATCTTGTTATTGAATGTGTAGGAAAAGGACAAATTACACTTGGAAGATCCCTGCTAAAACTCCTTGGAGCAATCATAGATGTGGGAAAAGGAATCATGCATTTCGCTTCTCCACCAAGCAATCATACTTTCCCTAAAGATAAGAGTAAGGGTAATAAAGGTAGGGGCAAGAAAGTTGATCTTAATGCTTATTCATTCGAAAATACTTGATACTTGCTTCCTATGCCTAACTTAAAGGCGTTAAAGAAAAGTACTATTGGGAGATAACCCAAATTTATTTTAGTAAGTTTGTCTTCTGTTGAGTCTTCGAAGTTATTGCTTCTCTAATAAACTCTCCTTATCCTTTTTGTGTGGTTTTTGTGCCAAGAATAACCTCTAATGAGAGAGAAGTAAGATTTGGGGAAGTTGCTGTCCCGAAACAGATTTTTGTGTTTCACTGTAAAACTTCGTGAAAAATCCTAGTACGTTGGATTGAGATGTAATTTTCTGATCTTATGCCCCAGGTTGTTATCTAACTTTCGTTAGTTCAACACTTTTCGATTTGAGCAACAGAAGGTCTTCGAAAAAATAGGTTTTTACCTGCTGGTCTGTTTTTCAGATTTCTGCCATTATTTGCATTTGCCTCTTAATCGGTTTCTTTTGATTTCTATTTGATCACTTGAGATTTTAAAATAAGTTGCTATAGTATCTTGTTTTTTAATGGAAGTTTTACTTGTCTTGAAACAAAACCCAAAGGCTTATTATCTTGAATACACTAATGTTGCTAATGAAGATTGTGTGAAGTTTTGTATGAAGGAAATTTTCAAGTGTAGGGGAGGAATGATGTGATGAGATGAAGAATGGACAAAAGCTCAAGCTTGTGGATGCCACCCCGTGTCACCCTAAAAAATATTCAAGAGGTACACGCGTCAAAGCTTGGGGATGCCCAAGGCATCCCCTTCTTCTTTAATAAAAATCTCAGGTTTTCTTTCAAAACACTTGATTTTTATTGCTTCATTCACTATTGTGTTGTTCTTGGAGCGTCTTAGTTTTTTTTAGTTTTCTTTAGTTTGGTTTGCAGCAATAAATTAGTTGGACCCCCGCATTCTCATGTTGTTTCAAATAAGTTGATTGGTGTTGGAAAAGAGTAGAAAGCTTCATGCTATTAGTGGTACAAAAGGAGTTTGTTTTGACTGTGGCTTAGACTTTATCATGTCATGTTAGATGTTGCTTTGACCTTATGCTTAGTGATTATTGTTGTAGCATGAATTGTTCCAAACAATTGATATTACTTAATGTGCCTTGAAAGAATCATGCGTTGTTTTAGCATACAAAAGCATAATATTGTGGTATTCTCCTTTGATGCTTTATTTGGGTTGACTTGGCACAAGATCACACCATGTAATGACTATGAACCAGTCACCTTAGCCTCTATGATCATTTAGTTTTTGACTTGTGATATCAACTTATGCTTTAATTAATAATGTTTTGTCGCTTTGCATGATTATGGCCATTATTGCTCTCTTAGTTGGTTGCTCCCAGTCTTTTGCTAGCTTCCACCTATACTGAGTAAGCTCTACTTGTGCATCCAACTCCCAAGAAACCAAGTTATTCCAAAGAGTCCACTATAAATTCCGATGCATGGTGTGCTACACCATTCCAAGTATATTCATGTTTTTATCTATCTTCCTAATTAAACTTTTGTTATATGAAAATTAGTGATTAAAGCTCTCACAAACTTGATGGCACACTTTATTTCTTGCACTTAATAAACTTGAATCATTGTGCCCATCTATGTTGCTTATATGCTTGCAAGTTATAAGTTGTGAATTAGCAGAACCATGTTTTCATGGGGAACGCTTTCAACATTGCACTTATTCTATTCAGTTGATATCATGTTGTTTTGTTTATGGATCCCGACGGTGTGAAATAAAAGGGGAGCTTGTAAGCTCATGGAGTTTGTATATGTGTTAGAGAAACGTCTGGGAAGTTAGCCTAAGCCATGCCTAATCATGGTGGAAACTTACAGCATAACCATAATGAGCATTCTGTGAAGCATCCTCAATAAAAACCTATGCAAATAGCAAATAAAAAGATCGCCGAGATGCTCATTGTCTGTTGCCTTGTCATTTTTATATGGGATAGCTCATGTGTCATGGGGAAAGGGGTACCCCGTTGGAAGTTCTCTATGATACACATATACTTACAATCACAAGAACTTGTGACCAAAGTTGAGTAGCATGAGGTTCGGTACTCGTAAGCAAGGGGCATGAGATTTTCAACTTATAACTTGTCAATCATATACTCATATTTGTGTTAATTTAACCTTAATCACTTCAAGATTCCAATGATAGGAGAAATGAGAGCTGAAAGCTAACAAGTACCATAATTTTTGGAATCTCTTTATGAAACTTGAAATCCCCACTTCCCTCTGTGAAGGATATTTATTTTTACTTTTTGTTGAATCTCCACCTTCTATCTTTAGGCACCAATTAAGAGAGCATAGTTGTTATTCTTAGTTTAATGTGCATTGTCCCAAAACTTATTGGTTGATTCATAATGTTGGTATTGCTTGTTCTTAAATTATTTGTATCTAGTCACCCTTATGAACTTTGAAGGTGTCCTATGCATTTATGTTTTGCTAGTCCATGAGGGACAAGCTGAATATCACTCTTGCTATGTTTTCTATATGTGAAACAAACAAATGTCTTTCAATGCATTGTTATTCATGATCCTTTGTTTGTACCTTTGCATGCTAAAACTTAGTTGATATGTCTTATTGTTAGAACTACATCTTTCATGCTCATGTTTAGAGTACTTTGATCCCGGCTATCAATGCTTTACAAATAGTTTGATCAAGATTGTGATGGTACATGTCACCTCAAAAATTATTCTTTTTATCACTTACCTACTCAAGGACGAGCTGGAGTTAAGCTTGGGGATGCTTGATACGTCGTAAACATATCTATAATTTTTGATGCTCCATGCTTGTTTTGTATTAACTTTCTTATGTTTTTTCTACACTTTGAGGTATTTTTTATACATTTTCTGGAACTAACCTATTAACAAGATGTCGTAGTGCCAGTTGCCAGTTTTCTGCTGTCTTTGGTTTCAGAAAGCTAGTACGGAAATATTATCGAAATTGGACAAGACAAAAGCCAAAGTGAATATTTTACCAGAAGGAACACGGAGTCTGGATGGCAGCAGAAGTGGGGCCACGAGGCGGCCACACCCTATGGCGGTGTGGCCAGCAGGTGCGCCATCCCTAGGTGTGGGCCCCTCGGGCGCCCACCGACATTGCCCCTTGGCCTATAAAAGCACCCCAATGCAGAAACCCTAAGTACCCGATCAGATCTCCACGAAACAGTCCGTAGCCGCCGCCACCATGGTCCCTAGATCGGGGGATCCGAAGCTCTTCCTGGCACCCTGCCGGAGGGGAGAGATCATCCCGGAGGCCTTCTTCATCACCATGCCAGCCTCCGGTATGATGCGTGAGTAGTTCACCCTTGGACTATGGGTCCATACAGTAGCTAGATGGTTGTTTCTCCTTCTTTGTGCTATCATGTTTAGATCTTGTGAGCTCCGTTCATGATCAATATCATGTATTTGTAATCATACATGTTGTGTTTGCGGGGATCCGATGGATATTGAGATACTATGTCAGATTTATTATTGATTATATCATGTCTGTGTTATTTGTGATCTTGCATGCTCTCCGTTGCTAGTAGCTATCTTGGCCAAGTAGATGCTTGTAACTCCAAGAGGGAGTATTTATGATCGATAGTAGGTTCATGCCTCTAGTAATCTGGGAAAGTGATAGAAATCTCTAAGGTTGTAGATGTGTTGTTGCTACTAGGGAGAAAACAACAATCCTCTGTCCATGTGGCAATTGTATTGTTTACTTTACACACTTTTCTTAATGCAATTATCCGTTGCTTGCAACTTAATACTGGAGGGGGTTCGGATGATAACCTGAAGGTGGATTATTAGTCATAGATGCAGTTGGATTATGGTCTATGTATTATGTTGTAATGCCCAATCAAATCTCATAGGAGTCAAGATGTCTAGTGTTTGCATTGTTATGCCTTCTCAATCTATCAACTGCCCCGCTATAATTTGTTCACCCAATATGCTATCTATCTTATGGAGAACACCTCTAGTGAACTATGGACCCTGGTCCAATCTTTATCATTGATATACCATTCACTGTTTATCATTTACTTTCTACAAGCAATCATTATCTTCCACACTATATGTTTAATACTTTGTTTTCAGTGAACCGGTGAGATTGACAACCTCACTGTAAGTTGGGGCAAAGTATTGAGTTTGTGTTGTGTAGGTTCCAAGTTGCTAGCAATACCTTGGAGTTGTTTCCTTACTACTGGTTCGATAACCTTGGTTTCATAACTGAGGGGAAACTTGCTGCTGTGCTCATCATACCTTCCTCTTGGGGTTCCCAACGAGCTCCCACGTCAAGAGTGCACATCAGAGGCTACCGTAAAAATTTCTTCTCTGCACGCTCCAAGATCTGACGAACTCCGGCCGCCGCACACCAACCTCCTCCTCCTGCATCTGCGTCGCGCCCCTTCGAGCTAGGATACATTGATCGTTGCCCCGGCGTTGCCGCCTCCTTGCACCGCCGCCGCGTCTCCTCCCGCCGTTGCTCACCTCTGCAGCGCGGTTTTGCTACTGCCTATGTCAGAGAAATAGGGTCCGGCCATCGTGGACTTAGCGGTTGCCCTTGTAGGGTTTGCAGCATGGAAAACAAAAAATCTCTATCACGGGAACACACAAAACCAAGATCTAATCTACGAGATCGGTGCAACGAGATTGCAGAGAACTAACCCTCGAAGATCCAAAGCGTTTAACGAGATTCGGATCTCGTGGTTGATGTAGTCGATCACTTGCCTATCTCAAAATCGCGTAGTCGATTGATACGTCGGAAATGTATCTATAATTTTTTATGTTCCATACTTGTTTAGAATCTACTTTGCTTTGCTTTGTCCACACTTTGAGTTGCTTTTCATATGTTTTCTGGTACTAACCTATTAACAAGTTGCCACAGTGCCACTTGCCTGTTTTTTGCTGTTTTTGGTTCTAGAAAAGCTAGTAAGGAAATATTCTCGGAATTGGACGGGACAAAATCCAAAGTCAATATTTCACCGAGGAGAACACGGAGTATAGAGGAGAGACGGAGGGGCACCACAGGGTGGCCACACCCCCCAGGCGCGGCCTAGTGTGGGCCCGCGCCTGGGCAGGGTGTGCCCCCCTAGCCGCCTCCCAGTCTCGCCTCTTCGCCTATAAGAAGCCCCCGATGCCAAAACCCTAAGTACCTGATCAATATTCCACGAAATTGTCTATAGCCGCTGCCACCATCGTCCCTAGATCGGGGGGATCTGAAGCTCTTCCCGGCACCCTGCTGAAGGGGAGATCATCCCGGAGGCCTTCTTCTTCATCATGCCAGCCTCCGGTATGAAGCGTGAGTAGTTCCACCTTGGACTACGGGTCCATGTAGTAGCTAGATGGTTGTATCTCCTCCTTGTGCTTTCATGTCTAGATCTTGTGAGCTCCGTTCATGATCAAGATCTCATCTATTTGTAATCATGCATGTTGTGTTTACGGGGATCCGATGGATATTGAGATTACTATGTCATATTGATTAATGGTTTTGTCTTATTGATTCTATCATGTCTGTGTTGTTTGTGATCTTACATGCTCTCCATTGATAGTAGCTATCTTGGCCAAGTAGTTGCTAGTGACTCCAAGAGGGGGTATTTATGCTCGATAGTGGGTTCATGCCTCTACTTAATCAAGAGAAGTGACAGAAATCTCTACAGTTGTAGATGTGCTATTGCCACTAGGGAGAAAACAACGATGTCTTGTTCATGGAACAAGTAGATTGTTTACCTTAGACACTTTGCTTAAAGAAGTTGTCTGTTGCTTGCAACTTAATACTGGAGGGGGTTCAGATGAAAACTCAAAGGTGGACTTCTAGTCATAGATGCAGTTAGATGGTGGTCTATGTATATTGTTGTATTTCCCAATCGAATCTCATAGGATCTTTTTGTCTAGTATTGCATTGTTATGCCTTGCTCGGTCCTGTCAATTGCCCTGCTATAATTTGTTTACCCAGCATGCCATGTTTGTTTATCTAAGGAGTACACCTCTAGTGAACTATGGACCCCGGTCCAATATTTACCATTGATACATCTTCCACTGTTACTGTTTACTTGCTGCAAACCATCATCACCTTCCACACCATACATTTAATCCTTTGTTACAACAACCGGTGAGATTGACAACCTCACTGTTAGTTGGGGCAAAGTCTTAAGTTTGTGTTGTGCAGGTTTCCATGTTGCTTGCAACACCTTTGGGACGTTTCCTTCCTCCTACTGGTTCTATAACCTTGGTTTCCTACTAAGGGAAAACTTCCTGCTGTACCGCATCATACCTTCATCTTGGGGTCTCCCAACGAAGTGCTGCTGCATGCATCAAGACTTTTTCTGGTGCCGTTGCCGGGGAGGTTAAGGACGTCTTCACAAGGGGAGTCCTCCTCAACCTTTCTCTTTACTTTGTTTTTGGTTTGCTTAGTTTCTTTTGCTTGGTTTTGTTTGCCTCTTTTTATCAAAAACTCCAAAAAAATTAGTTTAGTTTGGTTTGCTTTCTCTTATCAAAAACACAAAAAAAAATTAGTTTCTACTCTAGTTGCCACCTTGCTATTGCTCTTGTTCCCCAAGTTCGCCCTGAAGGATCTTTCGATAGGGAGTAGCTCCATAATTGGGAAAGATAATATTGAAGAATTCTTTAATCATGTTAGCAAGCATGAGGACATTGAGGATAAATCTATAGCAGAGCTTGCTCCTGTAACATCCCAAAAATCATGATTTCAAAGTTGCATATCATTCATGCATTCATAATCATTTTAGGATCATTTTTCAAAAACAGAAGCATTTGTTGTCTATTATTTTATGTAAGCAAGGCAATGGCCTTATTGCTACCTTCTAATAAGAAAATACTTGTTTTAATCAGTAAAGAATTGAACATAGGTTTGTTTGATATTCCTAAAGCTTGGTCAAAGTTTTCAAAACAAAAAAATATGAATTCAAACCATTATTATGCCTATTATAAATAAATAATTAAAGCTTGGTTTATTTCTAAAAATTCAATGGGCCAATATAATCTTGAGAGAACAGCAGTGTTTCACACTCAAATATGTGCAAGTTTTATTTTACAAAAATCCAGAATAAGTTTGAACACAAACTCATTGGAAATCATTTGAAAAACATTCCTGAAAATCAAATTAGAAAAGAAAAGGGAAAAGGAAAAAATAAAAACAAGCGCTGCACTTTGAGCCCAACACCAGAACTGGCCCAAAAGCCCACCCGGGCCATTTCCCCCTCTGCCCCTCTCTCACCCGCGCGAACCTTACCCCACAGCCACTGACGCTGGGCCCTGCACCACGTCAGCATCATCTTCCCCAAACCTCGCGCGCAGACGCTGTCGCTGCCCGTTTCCTCCTCCTTCACTGCCGCGCCTTAATTCGAGTAAATGCCGACGATTTCGTGCGCAATCTTCGCCCCCGCTTCGGCTACTTAATCACCTCCCCCTCGCGTCCATTTCCCCCAATACAATCAGCTTGAAGCGCCGCCAGGCTCCACAAATTTCGCCCTACACCGTCGCAGCACCGAAGAACTCCGACGAGCTATCGCGGTGAGTCTCGAGCGCGCCTTGTCCTCTGGTTCGCACGAGCTGCTTCGCCATCGCCTTACGCATCTTCTTATGTTTTCCATTTGTCCTGAATCACCCCAGGTCTTCGCCCTCATCAACATCTGCAAGCGCCCGAAGCTAAGCTCGACTCCGACGAGCCATTCCGATGAGCCCCGTTTCCCCCTCTGTCTCTGGTTCACGCAACTATGTTCACCAACATCTTACGCATATGCTAACGCCTGCCGTTTGAATCCTTGCGCCCTAGGTCGTCGTCTTCGACTCTGACAGTGAGCACCCGACGCGCGGACGAACTCCGACGAGGTCCTGCTGCTGTGTCCGTGCGCTCCGACCCTATCCGTCTGCACGTTGAGCATCTCCACGTCCTCACGATCTCGGTAAGCACTAGCACTCCCCCAGCCCGTCTGGCCTCGCCGGCGTGTCACCGCCAGAGGCATCGCCGCTGCTAGCTCCATTCACGCTTCTGGTTCTTGGTCAGATGAATCTGATCCATTGGATCTAGATCCAAAGGCCTCGATTATATCTGTTAGCGAAACGGTACGATTAGATCTAGGCCGTGCAACGTTAGTTAGATCCTATGGCCCGCGAGCGTGATCTGGCCAAACCGGTACGCACCAATTAGGAGCTGCCGCGTGGCTAGGTTTTAGATTTAAAATATGAATTTAGATCTATTAGTTATTTAAACTTATAAATTCAATAACTTTTGATCTATTTATCCAAAAATTTCAAATAATATAACATTGGAATCACAAAAATAAATCCTACACATCTATGGGCTTGATTTTGTATTTTGCCTCTGTTAAAACAGAATTTTATGCAGAGACATTTGTAGGCATATTTTGTGTATAAAAATTATTTGAAAAATGTTTTAAAAGCCAAATTAAGTTTATTTGGTGTATAATTGTTTTGTTTATTGTTCAGTACTGTTTACTTGTATTGTTGGGTTTAGAAAAATCATTACATGTCATTTGCATGCGTTCATATATTTTTGCTTGTTTATTTTGATATGTGAATTTGGTGCTATCATTTTATGTGTAGATTTTGGTGCTAGTGGTGATTGTGACTGTGAGGATTGTTGTTACTCCCCCAACTACCAAGGCAAGTGGTGCTTCATACTTTTGTTCCAATATTTTTACTATGCATTAGAAATATTTGGTATAGGGCTTGCATGATAATTTTTGCTAAGTATCTATATGCTATGCTTGGGAAATCCTAGTAGTTGTAGAATTGTTAGAATTTTCTCTAAGATTAAGATACTTGCTATTGACATGCTTAGCCTAGCTAGTAGCAACCAAGGGTGGAATATATACATGCTATGGAAAAATATTGCTAAGTCTTTGACTTATGTTTTTGCTTAATAAAACAACTAAGTACTTAGCCGTGTCCCCGGTAATGGACAATTTGAGCATCAAGACATGGAAGCTATCAAGAATCTCCTCATCCCAATTTCTAAGTTAAAACTTGTGGTTGAACAAGGGTAAAGGTTCACCAATTTCTATTGGTGGTTCCTTGGGAGTTTTTGCCAAACAAAAACTTAGTGTTTTGAACTGATAGGTAAACCTATTTTGAGCAAAGCAAGCCTAAGCTACACTTAGCCAAATTCATGTAGTAGCTAGATACTAATATTCTACTAAGGTATCACTTGCCAATACTATTCCAATGTGTTGACCAACTGTGGCTGTAACTTGTGATGTTGCAGGTTACTCTGATGAGGATTAGGGGTTATGAGTCTACACTCAACATGCTTGCCTGTGGCACATGAAGATGAAGACTTTTATTTATATTGTTAAGTTAAACTCTTGTACTAGCCTATGGCTATGGAGTTGTAAAATACTATGTTATCTCTGGAATGACGATGTAATAATGACCTTTGTTTCTGTGTACTTCATGTTAAACTGTGGATGCTAGCATTTGATCCAGGGACTAGCATTGCAATCACAGGGACCTTTGCCTTTATAAAGGTGGGGTATTACAGATGGTATCAGAGCACTGTGTTGCCTGTAGGATTATGACCCTAGGATTGGATTAGAAACCACTAAGGAAAAAATTTCAACACTTTGAAAATTCCACACTTGTCTTTTTCTTCTCGTAAACTTTTCTAATCTTCTTTCTCATCTCTATTTGTAGATGAACTCCATCAACGAAGCCGTGAGGAAGAGACCATTCATTACCATGACTTTGGAGTGTGAGACTGAATTTCCCAAGTCCCTCAAGAACCTTATGGTTACCATGGGGATACATGGTGCAGCTGTGTACAAGGGATTCCCTGTGATGGATGAAGGAGAAGAGTATTGGTGGGTGCAACTTCACTTGTACAAAAACAAGGAAGACAACCACAAGGAGTCAGGATTCTGCATGGTCACCAACTCACAAATGCACACAACATTCTTTGACTCTGCAAGAAATGCAGCTTGGAATGCTATCAAGGAGCTTGGTGATAGACTCAAGTGCAGAATGCTCAACACCCAAAATGACCTTAGAGAAGAAAAGAAGCATACCCAAGAATTAGAGACCACCAACCAACAACTAAGGGGAGACATCATAGATTTAATATGGGAGTCTTGTGAACAAGATAGACAGATGGCTACTAAGGACCCCTGATAGCTATTCTGTCTAGTGAGTGAGATTTGTAACGTACTTCGTTAGTTGTACCACCACACTTATCGTTTGTACTTCCAATTTTTTTTCTAAGTTATGTTGAACCTTTGATGCTTGTAATGGATTTGAGTATGTCATGACTTGTGTGATTGTTGCAAAAGATGTGCTTGTGATATTTTGTCTTGTGATTTTTCTCTATTGATGTTGATTCTAACTTTTCTTTATCTTATAAAAATAGATGCCTAATGTTACTATCAACACGGCCGAGGAGTTCAAGGGAACTTGTTTTGGTACTCGTCTTATTGAGCTCACTAGTGTGGTCAACCTTACACTTCCTAGCATCATGACACTTCAACTCACCAAGTTTGAGAGGAAGGACCTTTGGGGCTTCAGAGTTACTCGGCCGGGATGCCAGACAGAGCCAACCACGAAGACCATCACTTTCAAGCTGATGCATGACGACAAGGAGAAAGGCTTAGATGTAGTCATGCAGAATTTACTTGGGCGCCTGGTAGGGAGACACTCCACCGAGCTTAGAGGTCTTTACTTTCACCCCTTCGGGAGACACAACGAGGAGGGTGAGGCTATAGAGTACGAGGATGCTACTAGAGAGACGATGGAGCCGATTCGTCTGTACCTCCAGGACCTAGAGGGTCTTATTAGACAGCTAGATACTGATAGGACCAACGTCATGCTTAGAAATGACGAGCTCCAGGTTTAGCTTCGTGAGAAGGACAAGCTCTTCATGGAGCAAGACGAGATAGTCAAGGAAATGTAGGCCAAGTTTGAAAAACAGGACAAGAAGTTCAAGAGCCAGGAGAAAAGAGTCCAAGACAGGAACAAGAAGATCCGGGAGATGAAGGAAGAGTTAGAAGCCAAGGACTTCGAGCTCGAGCATCAGCAGGGAGTGATCGAGAGGCTTCGCTCACAGAAGAGGGATCTTAGGGCCAAGATAGGCCTTGACGACTAGTGTTGATGAGTGCAAGACCGCCATGGAGAGTGAAGGTCTTACACTTGTTGACGAGGAGATTGATGCGGAGGAGTAGTGTAGACTACTCGATTATCTTTCATCTACCGTACTTTGTTTATTGAGTCGCAATGACCATCCAACATGTCGATGGCTTGCTATGGTGTGTTTGCTTTTTCTAAAACTTGTTGTTTATGTCGTTCAAACTCTTTGTTATTTTGATGCTTGGTTATTGTGTTTGTCTATATGATGTATTGTGCATGTTAAGCATCTATGGGTATCTCATTCTTATCCTTATGAAAAACCACAGATGCCTCCTCGACGTGCCAACCCCAACCCAAAAAACAACAATGTCACTCCCGAGATGCAACAATTGATGACAACACATGCACAACTGATGAAGACGATGACCACTTTCATGCAGAACCAGAATCAGAATAACTACAACAACCAGAATAATCCGCCAGGATTTGACATGCTCACCAGATTTCTGAGACTGAGGCCTGCAAAGTTCTCAGGAACCACTGATCCAATGGTGGCCAACGATTGGCTACGTTCAGTGAACAAGGATTTAGTGATTGTTGGCTGCACCAACGAAGAAAAGGTCAGGTTTGCAGCACATCTGCTGGAAGGGCCAGCAGCAACCTGGTGGGATAATTTTTAGATCATCACTCCCATTGAGGATGTGGCTTGGGATATGTTTGAGGATGGATTCCGTACAGCTCACATCTCATCCGGGGTGATGAATTTGAAGAAGAAGGAGTTCCATAATCTAAAGCAGCGTCACCGCAGCGTGGCTGGATATATTGAGGAATTCAACAATCTGGCGCGTTATGCACCGGATGAAGTTGATACTGATGCCAAGAGGAAGGAGAAATTCCTCGAAGGACTGAATGATGAACTGAATCTACAGCTGTCTGTTGCCTATGTCCCAACCTACCAATCACTTTGTGACAAGGCTACCATTTTGGAGAACAAGATGAAACAGGTTGAGAGTAGGAAGAGGAAGCATAACTTTGATAAACACAGCTCGGGATCGTCTCACAAGCGTTCCCATCATGATGACAGTGGGAGTTCTGGATCCCACAAACATGGAAAGTACAAAAACCACCATGGAAACAACCGCCATAATGACAACAAGCATCACCGTAGTCATGATAATGACAAGTACAAGAACCACAAGAGTGTACACAAGAGTCAGCACAGTGGAGGTGGAAGTGGAAGTGGAAGTCAGCCTGCAAAGAGAGATATCAGTCAGGTTGAATGCTTCAAGTGTAAGAAGATGGGGCACTATGCTAATGAGTGCCTAGAGAAGAAGGTTGAAGGAACCACCAAGCCCAACCCTTTCTAGAAGGAACAAGTGAACCACATCAATGTGGAAGAGATTTATGAGGAATCTGATGCTATGGCTAGTAAGTTCAAACTCAATTCTATTCCAGCACTTGTTCTTTTTGATACTGGTGCATCGCATTCATTCATATCAAGAGCATTTGTTGATAGAAATGGATTTCCAACTGAAAATATTGGGTGTCCTATAAAAGTAAGTTCTCCCGGTGGAGATATGATAGTAAGTCTTGGATGTCGTGATCTAGTGATAGAATTTGGAAGGCATAAGTTTCCAGTTAGTTTGATAATATTAGATTCCCAAGGATTGGATGTAATTTTGGGAATGGATTGGATGACCAAGTATGAAGGAGTACTAGATTGTGCCAACCGTACTGTTGCACTCACAACCCCGGATAAGAAACAGATTAGATTCAAGTCTAACTTTGAATCAAAAGGGAGTAGGCTAAATTATCTTAAGGTCTGAAGAAGAGACTAGTGATAGCACCAGTCTTATGTCTGCCAGATTTGGAGAAGGATTTCCTAGTGTATTGTGATGCATCTCACCAAGGATTGGGCGAAGTTCTGATGCAAGAAGGGAAACTTGTGGCTTATGCCTCGAGACAACTCAAAAATCATGAAGTGAATTATCCTACTCATGATTTAGAGTTAGCCTCTGTTGTCCATGCACTCAAAACATGGAGACATTATCTTTTGGGAAAGCGATGTGAAGTGTTCACAGATCACAAAAGTTTGAAGTATATCTTCACTCAGAAAGAAATCAACATGAGACAAAGAAGATGGCTAGAACTCATCAAGGACTATGACTTGAGTTTACAATACCACCCCGGTAAAGCAAATGTTGTAGCTGATGCATTAAGCCGTAAGGTTTATATAAATGGCCTTACTAAGGGAGAGTTGCTAGATGATCTGTGTGCCCAATTCAAAGACCTCAGATTGGAGATTGTGCCTAAAGTACATCTCATGTCATTAGATGTTCAACCCACCTTGTTGGACAAAATCAAGTAAGCCCAAAAGATGGACAAGGAAATTGAAGAGATCAAGGAAAAGATTGGTAAGGGAAAAGCCAAAGGATTCCATGAAGACGAACAGGGTACTTTATGGTATTGAAAACGTATCTGCATTCCGCAAGATCCGGAGCTTCGGAAGCTGATTTTACAAGAAGCACACAACTCACCATATTCCATTCATCCAGGTAACACCAAAATGTACATGGATGTGAAGGAAAGATTTTGGTGGAATAATCTCAAGAAGGACATCGCCGAACATATTGCTTTGTGTGATGTATGTAGTAGAGTGAAAGCAGAACATCAGAAGCCAGCAGGATTGTTACAACCACTACCTATTCCTGATTGGAAGTGGGATAAGATTGGTATGGATTTCATCACTGGACTGCCAAGGACTAGATCAGGATATGATTCTATTTGGGTCGTGGTAGATCGCTTAACTAAAGTGGCTCATTTCATACCGGTGAAGACAACCTATACAAGTGCTAAGTTAGCCAAGATCTATATGAATAGGATTGTGTGTCTGCATGGAGTACCCAAGAGTATTGTGTCTGATAGGGGAACTCAATTCACTTCCCTTTTTTGGAGGCAACTGCATGAGTCATTGGGAACGAGATTGTAATTCAGTACTACTTTTCATCCCCAGACTAATGGATAGACAGAAAGGACCAACCAGATTTTAGAGGATATGTTGAGGGCATGTGCCCTAGATTATGGAGATAGTTGGGATGAAAGTCTGCCCTACGCAGAATTCTCTTACAACAACAGCTATCAAGCCAGTATTGAGATGGAACCGTTTGAATTTCTCTATGGGAGAAAGTGTACTACACCATTGCTATGGAATGGTGTTGGAGAAAGAAATTTGTTCGGGCCAGAACTAATCAAGGAAGATGAAGGGAAAGTCAAGTTGGTAAAGGACAGATTGAAAATAACACAGTCCCGATAGAAGAGATACGCAGATACCAAGTGTAGGGAAGTCACCTATGAGGTGGGTGATAGAGATTATCTTAGAGTATCACCACTTCGTGGAGTGAAGAGGTTTGGAGTCAAAGGAAAATTGTCCCCAAGATATGTTGGACCATTCAAGATTCTGAGCCGTAAAGGAGAAGTATCTTATGAGATTGAATTGCCTGAATCTTTGTCTGCCGTTCACAATGTGTTTCATGTGAGTCAACTAAAGAAATGCCATCCGGAGATGGAGGATACTTCTTTGAAGGATACTATACCTTTGGAGGAGGTCCAATTGGAAAGTGATCTCACTTATGAGGAAAACCCTATCAAGATTCTCGAGACTGCAGAAAGAGTAACTCAGACAAAGACTATCAAATTCTGCAAAGTTCAGTGGAACCATCATTCTGAGGAAGAAGCAACATGGGAAACAGAAGATGATCTTCGGAAAGACCACCCTCACCTATTTTCTAGCCAATCCGAATCTCGAGGGCTTGATTCACCTTAAGGGGGTTAGATTTGTAACATCCCAAAAATCATGATTTCAAAGTTGCATATCATTCATGCATTCATAATCATTTTAGGATCATTTTTCAAAAACAGAAGCATTTGTTGTCTATTATTTTATGTAAGCAAGGCAATGGCCTTATTGCTACCTTCTAATAATAAAATACTTGTTTTAATTAGTAAAGAATTGAACATAGGTTTGTTTGATATTTCTAAAGCTTGGTCAAAGTTTTCAAAACAAAAAAATATGAATTCAAACCATTCTTATGCCTATTATAAATAAATAATTAAAGCTTGCTTTATTTCTAAAAATTCAATGGGCCAATATAATCTTGAGAGAACAGCAGTGTTTCACACTCAAATATGTACAAGTTTTACTTTACAAAAATCCAGAATAAGTTTGAACACAAACTCATTTGAAATCATTTGAAAAACATTCCTGAAAATCAAATTAGAAAAGAAAAGGGAAAAGGAAAAAAAATAAAAACAAGCGCTGCACTTTGAGCCCAGCACCAGAACCGGCCCAAAAGCCCGCCCGGGCTATTCCCCTGTTGGGCATATGCTATATGGGTATCCTAATAGCATGTCTCTTATCCGACTAACCCGGGTGGCCCATAGTCGGTAGCATGGCCTATGGCCTGCTGGGCGGCCCAATTAGGTGGATCCAGAAGGGAGGCCCATGCCGGATAAAGGAAGGTTACGGTGGAGTCACCAGCGTACCCGGAGCCTTGGAGTGCAAGATACACAAGACTAGTAATAGACGGTGTAGGACTCTGTAACCCGTCCGGCTAGGACTTTTCCCTGTAACCCTAGGACCTGGCGACTATATAAGTCGGGCCTATGGGGTCCTCTAGGGCACAACTTCAGACAACCTAGTATCGATTGAGACAACTTCGCACAGTGAACCTATCTCTGTAACTCGGCGTATTGCCCTTATAGTGATTTATAGCAGGAGTAGGATTCCACCGCCGTTGTGGGATCTGAACCCGAGTAAGCTGTGTTACCTCGTACCCGTCAACCGTCCGCCTTACCCCACGTCTCTAAACACGCACTGTGAGGACCCCTCCATGGCGTACTTGTCGGAAATACCACGACAGTTGGCGCCCACCGTGGGGCAAGAGGCGCTTCAGGCTCTTCAGCGGGCGAGGACCAAGGTCTTCGCGGGAATCGGCAAAACCGTAGCCATTGGCCGTGTTCTCTTCTCCGGCAACATTCCGATCGTCCCTCCCGACGAGTTCTGGATCCCGGCGAAGACGAACCCTACGCGGTGTTCGATCGTTCCTATCGGAGACATCCACCTCTTCATCGGCGAAACCGACTCGGGCACTAGTTCCCTGGGAGTCGGAGGAGCTTCAAGACCCGCACGGACCGCCTACGGGCAGGATACGTTCACGAAAGGATCGATGTTGGATCTCTCTTTGGAGCTTGCCGGCAAAGATCGGAAAAATTCAAGACCCGCACGGACCGCCTACGGGCAGGATACGTTCGTGGAAGGATCGATGTCGGATCTCTCTTCGGAGCTTGCCGGCAAAGATTGGAAAAATTCAAGGCCCACCCAAACCGCCCTTGTGCAGGATATAAAGGTGGAAGATCACTGCAAATCCGCCGGCTTAGTCCGTGCGTCTCGACAACAGAGATCCAAGTTCGTCGGCGTGGTTACCATCTTCGATTTGGCGCGCTGCGTTCAGAGAGAGGGCGAAAATCCCCGCGATTACTTGGCCAGGTGGCTCCGCATACGAGCTGACCTAGCCCACTACCCCGATGATAATGCTCTGTATCACTTCGTGGAAGGACTGGACCGTGGCACGCTTCTCCGAAATTCTTTAAGGCGGCAGCAGGCAACAGGACGCCTCACCCTCGAAGAGATGGCGAGCACCGTCAATAACTATGCGGAGGCCGAAGCGGCAGCTCAGACAGCGCTCGCGCTCATTGACGGAGCCCCTCCGATTCAGCCACCGCCACCACCACCTCCGGCCGCCATCGTCATAGCAGCACCACCACCTCCAGTCATCGTCGAGCCCATTGCACCTCCACCGCCCGTCATCGAGGAAGTCCTGGCGCCCTCCGACTCTGTCATTGACGCGCTTTATGCTGACTTCAGTGCAGATTCAGAGGAAATAGACTTCAGCCCAGAAGAGCTAGACTCCTCTATGCAGGAGATGGAGGAGGAGTACTCGCGCGACGAACAGGCCAACAACGTTGTCGCGTCCCGATGGGTGTTCGTCACCATTGGGACGGCAATGGATGAAGATCAACGCGGACGAGCTCCGCCTACGGCACTAGAAAAGGGGAAGGGGCCACTTATTGCTGCTGACGATGATCGCGCAAAAGACATGCCTCCTCCGCCCAACCCAGTGCATCAGCTGCAGGAACTCGGCACCGGCCTGAGTAACAACAACACCGCAAACTTGCCGCCTCCAGCATCTACGTCTGCCGCAGCCCAGGTTACACCAACCGATAGAGTGATGTAGGGCAATCTCCTCGTCGAGTCACTGACCGTTGCTCATATCCAGAATGTGACCCAGCTTGATGAGAAACGCCAGCAGCTGCTGGAGGAAGCGCAAGCCATCGTGGATCAAGGCGCTAAGCTAGATCGAGATCTGGTCAACACGCAGAAGTCCATAGAGAAAGCTAGAGCAATGGAGACCGAGTACAAGACTCTGCTACAGCAGCAGAAGGCTAAGAAAGCTCCGGCTCGCGTCATCAACGATCCCGGTGTACGGCGCAACCTAGGATGGGCTCCCTCGAAGCCGGCACAAGCCAAGCCATACATTGACAGTGAAGTTAAGAAGGTGATGCCCACCCCACTCCTTAACCTCGCCTTCGCCAAGACCCTTCTGGAGCAGGATAGATCGCCTGAGGCAGTAGAACATGTCTACGACCTAGTGGCCAAGGCGGTGAAGCAGCAGGAAAAGGCCACCTCCCAGAGGCTTGAGTCTAACCCAGCGCTCTGCCAGTCTAGCCAGTACAAACCGCCAAGGGACAGATCTCCTCTTGATGTCGGGTCCCAGACGGGTTCCTCAGAACGAAGACGGAGGGATGCACGCAACAGGAAGGATGCCATCACAATATCCTCCGACCACGGAGAAAAGGCCCGACCTCGTCGCCCATCTCCATCGCCCTGGTCTCCCCGACATCGCGAAGATTACAACGCTCACCATCTAACGGATATGCCCCCACCAAAGCAGTGTGGCATCGTCATCCGCGAAAACGTGGAGCAGACCCGTCATGACGGAAAGCACAACGAAGGACATAAGAGCAGGTCACGCCATGACCCTCCGCGTCCGACAAGCAATCGTGACAAACGCGAGGCGTCGCAGGAGGGTAATAGCAATAAGGCTAACCCACCGCCACCTCCGCCTCCATCACCACCAAGCAGTCACCATGGCGGAGGAGGCCCATGTCATTCACGCAGCCCATCCCCTGTTGACAAGAAGAAGAAGAACCCGGAGCCATACGATGCACGTTCGCGGATTGACAAGATCCACGAGGCCCGGGAAGGACCATACCTGGGACCACGTTGCTTTGGACCTGCAATACGGTCCGCAACTTAACCCAAAGGTTTCCGGATTGACAAGACCATCAAGCCCTATGACGGTACCGCCAAGCCAGCCACATGGTTGCAGGACTACAACAACGCAGTGGAGATTGCCGGAGGAAACCCCAACATCGCCGTCAAGTACCTCCCATTAATGTTGGCGGGTACGGCCCGTCAGTGGATTGACGACTTGCCGGAGAAATCTATCTACAACTGGTTGGACATGCAAGAAGCGTTCACCAAGAACTTTGAAGGTACATACAAGCGTCCCTGCACTGTGGGCGATCTACAGCGGTGCGTGCAAGAGAAATACGAGACATCTCGCGCCTACCTCTCCCGAATGGCTGGATATGAAAAATTGATGCGCAGGAGTGCATGCTCAGACCGCCATGGCCGCTTTCATCGATGGGTTGGAAAGGGGCACGTTGCTCCGACATAAGCCGAAGTGCTTGCAGGACAATCACCAGCTCGACTTGAACCAGATGATTCAGTTGGCTAGTGAGTTCGCAGCTGCCGACGACGATGCTCGTGGCTCCTTGCCGGCAACGGCCGTTCCAACTCAGGCTCGGAGGAACAGCAGTACAAAGCGGAAGACCGCTCCAGAAGAAAAGCAATCTACCAACATGGTCGCCATGATTTTTGCAGGACGAGGAGAAGGCGGACAACGTGGCCGAGGAAGGGGAGCTGGTCGTGGGCAGCAACAAGGAAATGAAACCACCTCGGCGCCGCTCCGCGTTCCCCAAACCTTCGAGGAGTACCGTGATATGCCATGCCTCGTACACCTTGACGTCAACGGCAAAGCCACCCATACCAATCGACACTGCAAGTTCGTCAACGAACTCAAGGAAGACCCGGAGTCCGGCTACAAGCGAAGTCGAAAAAACAGACCGCGTGGCAAGGGCAAGGGGAAGAAGAAGGAGGAGGAGTCCAAGGATTCAAGTGACATGGACGAATACGTTGACCCCAAGCACGCCGCCAAGAGCGACGACAAGGGCAAGAACCCCTTCGCGAAGAAGGCCCCAGTCTACCACACTTTCCTTAGCACCCCCACCGTCCGACAACAGAAGACCTCTCTGAGGATCCTGATGGCTACTCTCTCCCCAGTCCCTCAGTACCTGCGCTGGTCGGAGGTTCCAATAACTTGGGACAGGACGGACCACCCAGACCTTATACCCACAGAGAACCAATACGCCATGGTCATCAACCCCTTGATTGATAGCGTGGAGTTCACCAAGTGCATGGTGGACAGTGGAAGCAGCATCAACATCATGTACCTGCTTACACTGTAGAAGATGAACTTGACAAAGGCAAACCTAAGGCGGACCAACATCGTTTTCCATGGCGTAGTTCCTGGTCGGGAGGCTCGGTCCCTTGGGTGTATTACACTTCAGGTAGCCTTTGGCGATGTTAATAATTACCGCCAAGAGCGCATGACCTTTGAGGTGATCCCCTTCAAGAGCGTGTACCACGTCATATTCGGCCGCGACATATTCCACACGTTCATGGCCAAACCATGCTTCGTCTACAACAAGCTCAAGATACCCGGACCAAACGGTGTCATCACCGTATCCGGAAGCTTTACCAAGGCAAGGGACTGCGAGATCAATGAAGCAGCCGTTGCAGAAGCTGTTCTCTATAGCGAAGAATTCAAAGAGATCCAGAGCAAGGTCGATGACTCAGAGATGCCCGCGTCGAAGAAACAAATCTCCGACTCCGCTCCTGCGTTCAAGGCCGCCATCGAGACCAAGCCGGTGGAACTTGTGGTAGGCGATGCCTCCAAGGTCACCACCATTGGGACGAACCTCGATCCCAAATAGGAAAGCGCGCTCATCGAGTTCCTCCGTGAGAATAGGGACATATTTGCCTGGCAACCTGCCGACATGAAAGGTGTACCTAGGGAACTTGCCGAGCACAGCTTAAACATTGATCCAAAATCCAAACCAGTGAAACAACCTCTACGACGCTTCGGAGATGAGAAGAGACGCGCCATTGGCAAAGAGATAGCTAGGTTACTTAAGGCTGAGTTTATTCGAGAAGTCCTTCACACCCGATGGGTGGCCAATCCTGTACTTGTCCCCAAAAAGGGAACCAATTAATTAAGAATGTGCGTTGATTACACCGGCTTGAACAAAGCATGTCCCAAAGATCCGTTCGCTTTGCCTCGCATTGACCAAGTCATTGACTCGACAGCTGGCTCGGAACTTTTTTGTTTTCTCGATGCATACTAAGGATACCACCAGATCAAGATGAGGAAGTCGGACCAATTGGCCACTTCATTCACTACCCCATACGACACGTTTTGCTGCCCTTTGGGCTGAAAAATGCAGGTGCTACCTACCAGCGGACGATGCAACATTGCCTTCACGACCAAATTGGTCGGAACGTTCACGCCTACGTGGACAATATCGCGGTGATGTCAAAAAAGGCAAACGACTTAATCTCCGACTTAAAAGAAACCTTCGATAATCTCCGGAAATACAACATGATGCTTAACCCTAAGAAGTGCATCTTCGGGGTTCCAGCCGGCAAATTGTTGGGCTTCATCGTTTCCCAGCGTGGAATCGAGGTCAACCCGGAGAAAATCAAGGCCATCTTAAACATAAACTGTCCGACATGCCTAAAGGACATTCAACGACTAACAGGTTGTGTTGCAGTAGTTAGTCGGTTCGTCAGCCGACTTGGAGATAAGGCCCTGCCGCTGTACAAGTTGCTGAAGAAGGCAGACAAATTCACGTGGACGGACGAAGCAGATGCAGCATTGAAGCAGCTCAAGGAGACTCTTTCCTCAGCGCCCATCCTTGCAGCACCCGAGCCTGGTGAGCCCCTGTTAATTTACATGGCGGCAACCAACCGGGTTATCAGCATCGTCGTCGTCATAGAGCGGAAGGAACCAGGCTATGAGCACAGAGTTCAAAGACCAGTTTACTATGTAAGCGAGGTCTTGATGGAGTCCAAGCAGCGTTACCCGCACTACCAAAAGATAGCTTATGGAGTATTTCTCGCTTCTCGGAAGCTGAGACATTACTTCCAGGAGCACCCAATCACAGTGGTGAGCAAGACTCCACTGTCCGACATCATCAACAACAGCGACGCTACAGGAAGGGTCGCGAAGTGGGGCATTGAACTTGCCGCCTTCGAGATCACCTACAAGAGACGCGACACTATCAAATCACAAGCCTTGGCGGATTTTGTTGCAGATTGGACGGAGATGCCAGACGCTACTCCGTTGCCAGAACCAGAGTACTGGGTGATGCACTTTGACGGATCAAAGCTGCTCAACAGCTCGGGGGCTGGTGTATTGCTACAGTCACCAACAGGAGACAAGCTACACTACGTTCTGCAGATCCACTTCGAGGCTACAAACAACATGGCGGAGTATGAAGCACTCATTCACGGACTACGTGTAGCCAAGGATATTGGCATCAAGCGCATAGTTTGCTGTGGAGATTCCGACTTGGTTGCCCAGCAGGTGGCTGGCACCTGGAATGCGCGGAACCCTATGATGGCGGTATATCGAGACGAAGTGGACGAGATAGCCAAGAGCTTCTTAGGCTACGAAGTTAAGTATGTGCCTAGGGAACAAAACGAGGCGGCTGATCTGCTGTCTAAGCTAGGGTCAGGGCGCAAGCGAATTCCGCCAGGAGTTTTCCTCGAGCACCTGCGCACACCATCCGTGAAGGGAGCCGACATCGACAATCCGGATAGAGCTGACTCTTTCGTGAACATGGTGACTAAGGTCCCTCCGGCTTGGACAAAACCGTTCATGGAATACCTCGAACACGGAACTTTGCCCGACGAAGAAGTCGAAAGACGGCAAATAGTACAACGAGCAAAGGGTTATACCATAATCAATGGGCAACTCTACAAAAGGAGCACTACTGGTGTATACCTAAAGTGTGTTTCCCAGCTAGAAGGTATGGAAATCCTACGCGAAATCCATCTTGGAGATTGCGGGCATCACGCCGCTCCTCGATCGTTGGTCATGAAAGCCTTCCGGCAAGTTCTACTGGCTGACCTCGAAAGCGGACGCCGACAAGCTGGTTGAGACATGCATGGGATGCCAGTATTATGCCCGACAACCACATGTTCCTGCTAAAGAACTGCGAACAATACCAATAACTTGGCCGTTTGCGGTCTGGGGGCTAGACATGGTGGGACCGTTACAGACGACACCTTGTGGGTTTACACATCTGCTTGTAGCAGTTGATAAATTCACCAAATGGATTGAAGCTAAACCCATTAGAAAGCTTGATGGGGCCACTGCCCTAAGGTTTGTCCGGGATCTAGTGGTGAGATTTGGTCTCCCACATAGCATTATCACCGACAATGGCAGCAATTTATCACTCGGAGAAGTGGAGGCATATTGCTGGGAGAAAGGCATCCGACTTGACCTTGCATCTGTGGCACACCCACAATCCAATGGTCAGGTTGAGCGAGCCAATGGATTAATTCTGCAGGGAATCAAGCCACGTCTTGAGGCACCGCTACATAGAGCAGCTGGAGCCTGGGCGGAAGAATTGCCATCTGTGCTGTGGAGTTTACGAACTACATCCAACAGATCTACCGGCTACACCCCTTACTTCATGGTATATGGAGCAGAAGCCATCCTACCCTCCGACATCCTCCACGATGCACCAAGAGTTGCCGCCTACAACGAAGATGACGCTGAAGAATCCAGACGCCTAGATGTGGACCTTCTCGAGGAGGAGCGCGTTTTGGCATGCCAAAGATCCGCCATCTACCAGCAGAAGCTACGCAGCTACCATAGTCGCCGCGTTCGGCATTGCTCGTTTAAAGAGGGGGATTTGGTGCTCCGACTTAAGCAGAAAAAGTCACACAAATTATCCCCGCCATGGGAAGGACCGTTCATCATAAGCAAGGCGCTGCTCAATGGGTCTTACTACCTTGTTGACAATCGTGAACTAAAGGATAGACCCAACGAGGATCATAAGCGTAAGCGACGTGACCCGGATGATGACTACCCGGAGCTTGATCGGCCATGGAACATAGCACAACTACGTCCTTTCTACACTTAGCATTTTTATCTAATTGTATATCTCTTATATGATCAATGAAATAAAGCTCTTTGGTTCACTCATATTTCTGAGTCTTTTACCTCCTTTAGTGTTCATTTTTGGATCATATAAAACCTTTACGCACAAGCTTTGCGTTTGCACTTGTGAAAATTCCGCCTACGGGCGTTAGCTTAAGTTTTCTGGTCCACACGTTCTTTATCGTTTTTATGTGGATTCTGGAGTAGTGACTTTCGGCACTTGTAGTCGGCGATTTTGTGTTCAGGTTATTGACGGTGCCATTGGGCATCATCACTTGAGTGCATAGTTTTGACAACGAGTCTTCCGACTCACGAAAAGTAAAGCATAAAAACCAAAGTAATGGATAAGCCAGCACTTGTTTAAAAAATATATACATGCCGGGAATTAATTCTTAAGTAGCAGGACATAACAATCATTGTTTTCCGCCTTAAGTTACATCACCAAAGTTTTTCCCATGCACACACCAAAGGAGAAACAGAAATTACAAAGTGTTTTTCATTCTTTGGGCGCAGGAGACTTGGAGGCTGCATCGTCCCCAACCGGAGAATCACCCTCAACGTCGGTGCTGTGATGAGACTCGGAGGAATCTTGGTTGGCGCTGTCGATAGTGTTCCTGGGCACGAAGACGTCAACGTCCACCAACTCGGCAACTCTGGTGTCATAACCCGCGAGTGATGACAGGATGGCTTCGTGATCAATCTCCTTGCCGTCATCATCCATGTCAGGGATGCCAGAGGTCACCGTGTCGATGTCGGCATCGTCGTAGTGTGCCTTCACCATTGACAGCACCATCCTCGCGCCAGCCCGTGCACATGAAGCTTTCCATCTCGTGACATGCTCGGGGGCTCGGCGCAAAATCTCTGAGTACTTCGTCACGGAGTCCGAAGCCTTGATATATATCTGGAGGGGCTTGGCAATCTCTTTGGCTTGGGCGATGGCGGTGTTGATGAAGTTGCCGACAAGAACCATGCATTCCTTGTCCGAAGGAGGCGAGCGGGTTAAACCCATAGGCGCTAAAAATTCCGACAAGGATCGCATGAGTTCAATAAACTCTAAGTATCCAGACTATAGAAATACAAGGCGGAGGACACTTACTGAAGATGCTAGCCTTAGCCTACCAGATGGTGTCCGCCAAGGATTCCTTCTCTTGTTGGAGGAGCTTAAACGCCTCGCTGTGGCGATGGTTTTGCTCATCAGCAGCTTGCTTCTGATCTTTTAAGATCGCAAGCTCCTCCTTCAAGCGATTGATCTCCACGGAGGCGGAATCTTGCAGGGCTTTCATGGAATCCTCGTGCATCTTCAACATCTCTTCCCTCTCCTTCTTAAGGATTTTGTTCTCACTGTCCAGCTGCTGAATGTGCTTGGACTGCTCGACAATATCCTTGGCCTTGGCGACATGCTCTGCAAGTCGGAGAAAACAAAATACACAGTGAGTACTCGAACAAGGAAGGCATAAAACCAAGACAGAATGCGCAAAAAATAAAATAGACTCTTGTTTTTTGGTGATCTGTTCCTTCAAGATGGCAGTTTTACCCTTTTCAGCTTCAAGATCTGCGCGCAATTTCTGGTACTTGTCGTTGGGCATGCCCCGCCGAGCATTCTCGTTCTGTGAAACAAAGGAAAAAGTAAAAACTATTGTTTAGTCTGCTTGGAGCACCTAGTCGGAAACTTTCCATCTAGGCGCTCGGGGGCTACAGCGAAAGTTTTTCAACTTAGCAATATGCTTAGCTTTTCTTTAAAGCATCTAGTCGGAGCTACTTCAGTTCTCGATTAGAAGCTTGGGGGCTACAGTATAAAGTTTTAACTCGGAAAATGCTTAGCTTTCCTTTAAGCATCTAGTCGGAACTAATTCAGTTACAACTAGAGGCTTGGGGGCTATAGTATTGAAAATTATAAACACTGCGTATGCTACTCTTACAGCATCTAGTCGGAATAATTTCTTCCATCTGAATGCTTGGGGGCTATAGTGAGAGCTCTTTCTAACTTTGTCACTCTTAGAGCATATAGATGCAAAACCTATGGTTTTCCGTCTACATCCTCCGGGGCTACAGTGGGATACTCATAATGAAATGCAAAAGGCAAAGTAAAACTTACAAGTGCAATAATCTTGAGGTTTGTAGCACTCTCGGCCAGCAGCTTGCCAAAGGAAATGCTATTTCCCCGCAAGATATCTGCTTGTCGGAGCAGCTCCTCAATACCGCACGTCGGAGATGACGGCACTCCTCCAGGAACCATAGTTGTGTTACTCGGCAGGAGCGTCGGGTAAACTATCTTCGGGAACTCAAAGGGTTTCTAGGGAGTAGGGGCGCCGCCTTCGGCAGAGGTACCAGCTCCCACTGCCGCCTTGCTGCTACCGATGGCATCCTTAGCCGGAGCTTCAGCCATTTGAAGAGCAGCACTCTCCTGCGTCGCCTGCTCACCGACAACAGCGAGTTCGGTAGAAGCGCTAGATTCCACTTCCATGGTGGAAGGGCCTGGTTCCTCCTGAGCTTGAGAGCTTGTCGGGGCAGAGGAAGGCTTGACGGCAGGAGTAGCAGGGGCGATGGCGGGGGAGGAGTCGCGATGCAGCATATCTTTGATATTTCTAGAAGCCCCCAAAGTCTTGGAGGTCTTCTTGAGGCTGGTTGTGGCTTTCTTCCTGAAACATGCAAAGTGCATAAGTACAGGAACAAGACAGATAAATAAGACAATGTCGGAGAATGAGAAGCTCACACTAATGGGGGTGCTTTGGCAAAAATCCCGGTGGATCTTTTCTTTTCCGCCTCCAGGGCGGCGGTAGTCTTCTTGGTGGCTCCACCCTCCGTCTTCTTCTTCTTGCCTCCGTCGGCAGCGTTAGAGGTGGAGCTCTTCCGCTTTCGCTCCAACGGGACATCGTCGTCGGACACGACCGTGACTTCCTTCATCTTTGGATCGTAGATTTGGGCAGCCAGGTTGTCCTCATCTAGATCGCTAAGCTGTTAAGTTAGAAATCACCGTGTTAGATGGGGTGGTAATGGCAAGACGGAAAAATTGGAGCATATGTCGTACACGGAAATTACATATCTACCTTTGGGCACTTGCCGTCTACGTACATGTCGCAGGTGATGGTGAAGCCACGCTTCTTATCCTTCACCTTGACGATGTCCTTCAGGCGGAGCTTGACGGAGTCGCTCGAGAAGTTATCCACGGAGATCCGGAGGGTATCCCTTCGATCACTGGTATACTCGTGCATGAACCTCGCGCGGTGCTGCAGAGGCTGGATTCGCCTGATGAAACAGCACATGATCAGGTCCAAGCCGGTCAAACCCGTCTCTACGAACCATTCGATCCGCCTTATTGCTCGAGAAGCGTCGAGGTCGGAGGGAAGGGAGGCATGGGATCTCCATGTGGAAACTTCAGTGGCGCTCCATCCGCGAAGTCCGGGTACGTTACTTCTCGGCCCGCCAAAGGAATGTCGGGGCCATAGAAGTACGTCCGCTGCCAGTTCTTGCAGGACTCGTGGCCGACGATGTCGGGGAACCGCCGGCCAGGACGAATTTTGAAGCCTATGGTGCCGCAGTTCCTAAGCTCCTCCCTACTATGTCCGGCTTCACGTTTGACGGTGAAGAAGTACACGAACAAGTCTAACCTAGGCCTAATCCCTAGGTAACCCTCACAAAGTGCCACGAAGTTGCTAAGCACTAAGATGCTATTGGGGGAGAGGTTATGGGGTTGGACCTTGTAGTGGTTCAAGACGGAGAGAAAGAAGTGGGAGATGGGCAGAGAAACGCCGCGTACCAGCTGAGCCTTAAGGTACACCTTTTCTCTGGCTTGGGGAGAAGGTGTCACCTCGCCGGCCGGCGCCGGCCGCCAGGCGAGCCCCTCCGTCGAGGGGAAGTAGCCTTCGGCGACCATCTCTTGGATGTCGCGGTCGATGATGTCCGAGCCGCTCCAGTCGCCCTTGTGCGAGTCTGGTTCTTCTTCCAGAGGCTCTAGCGCCGCCAGATTATGGTCGCCGCCGGTGGTTTCAATCACCGCCGATGCGGGGATGACCAGGCCCTCTGGGGGCACGACGACGGAGCTCGCCGGCTTCGCCGTGGCTTCGCTCGACGCTGCCATCGATGGGGAGGAGCTTCTGCTGGCTATGGGGTGCTGGAAGGACGCGACTGACGCAGAGGGAGGCTAGGGTTTTCGAGGTTTCTTGCGGAGAGCTCGAGGAGGCGTGCGGCTGGAGGAAGAAGACGATGGCGCGAGAGAATGAGGTAAAAAGTGACAAGTGTCCCACGGTTACTATTTATCATGCTCTGCGTCAAGATTCGTGCAGCTGATCGGACGGTTGCCGCGTAGACGACGTGTTCGTGAACATGCGCGGTAATTTCCCCACGTCTCCAACCGTCGCCGCCAACGGTTCGTATCACTCGTGCGGGAAAATCGGATATGATTGCGTTCTCTGCATGTGTGAGTTACGAGGCGTCGCTGACCTAAGCCTACGTCGTCCTAGATGACACGGGTAAATGAGCCGTCGCATCGAAGATTCCAGCATGGACGGATTTAATCCGACCACGGAAGAGTATGATGGAAGATTCAACATTTCTCCGGCTTACCATTCGAAGACGGAGAAAACCTTGCAGGGTTCTTTGGGAGGACTACAAGATATTGCTTGACGATTTGCCGACATCCATCTAGACAGAGCATTCAACATGAAGAGGCAAGACGGCGCAAGATCTCGGAGTTCTCCGGGGGCTACTGTTGGGGATATGCTATATGGGTATCCTAATAGCATGTCTCTTATCCGACTAACCCGGGTGGCCCATAGTCGGTAGCATGGCCTATGGCCTGCTGGGCGGCCTAGTTAGGTGGATCCAGAAGGGAGGCCCATGCCGGATAAAGTAAGGCTACGGTGGAGTCACCAGCGTACCCGGAGCCTTGGAGTGCAAGATACACAAGACTAGTAATAGACGGTGTAGGACTCTGTAACCCGTCCGGCTAGGACTTTTCCCTGTAATCCTAGGACCTGGCGACTATATAAGTCGGGCCTATGGGGGGCTCTAGGGCACAACTTAGACAACCTAGTATCGATTGAGACAACTTCGCAGAGCGAACCTATCTCTGTAACTCGGTGTATTTCCCTTATAGTGATTTATAGTAGGAGTAGGATTCCACCGCCATTGTGGGATCTGAACCTGGGTAAGCTATGTTACCTCGTACCCGTCAACCGTCCGCCTTACCCCACGTCTCTAAACACGCATTGTGAGGACCCCTCCATGGCATACTCGTCGGCAATACCACGACATCCCCCTCTGCCCCTCTCTCACCCGCGCGAACCTTACCCCGCAGCCACTAACGCTGGGCCCTGCACCACGTCAGCATCGTCTCCCCCAAACCTCGCGCGCAGACGCCGTCGCCGCCCGTTTCCTCCTCCTTCACTGCCGCCCCTTAATTCGAGTAAATGCCGATGATTTCGTGCGCAATCTTCGCCCCCGCTCTAGCTACTTAATCACCTCCCCCTCGCGGCCATTTTCCCCAACACAATCAGCCCGAAGCGCCGCCAGGCTCCACGAATTTAGCCCTACACCGCCGCAGCACCGAAGAACTCCGGCGAGCTATCGCGGTGAGTCTCGAGCGCGCCTTGTACTCTGGTTCGCACGAGCTGCTTCGCCATCGCCTTACGCATCTTCTCATGTTTTCCATTTGTCCTGAATCACCCCAGGTCGTCGCCCTCGTCAACATCTGCAAGCGCCCGAAGCTAAGCTCGACTCCGACGAGCCATTCCGGTGAGCCCCGTGTCCCCCTCTGTCTCTGGTTCATGCAACTGTGTTCGCCAACGTCTTACGCATCTGCTAACGCCTGCCGTTTAAATCCTTGCACCCTAGGTCGTCGTCTTCGACTCCGACAGTGAGTCCGTGCGCCCCGACCCTATCCGTCTGCACGTTGAGTACTCCACGTCCTCACGATCTCGGTAAGCACTAGCACGCCCCTGCCCCTCTGGCCTTGCCGGCATGTCACCGCCAGAGGCGTCGCCGCCGCCAGTGCCATTCACGCCGCTGGTTCTTGGTCAGATGAATCTGATCCATTGGATCTAGATCCAAAGGCCTCGATTAGATCTGCTAGCGAAACGGTACAATTAGATCTCGGTCGTGCAACGTTAGTTAGATCCTATGGCCCGCGAGCGTGATCCGGCCGAACTGGTACGCATCAATCAGGAGCTGCCGCGTGGCTAGGTTTTAGATTTAAAATCTGAATTTAGATCTATTAGTTATTTAAACTTGTAAATTCAATAACTTTTGATCTGTTTATCCAAAAATTTCAAATAATATACCATTGGAATCACAAAAAGAAATCCTACACATCTATGGGCTTGATTTTGTATTTTGCATCGGTTAAAATAGAATTTTATGCAGAGACATTTGTAGGCATATTTTGTGTATAAAAATTATTTGAAAAATGTTTTAAAATCCAAATTAAGTTTATTTGGTGTATAATTGTTTTGTTTATTGTTCAGTACAGTTTACTTGTCTTGTTGGGTTTACAAAAATCATCACATGTCATTTGCATGCATTCATATATTTTTGCTTGTTTATTTTGATATGTGAATTTGGTGCTATCATTTTATGTGTAGATTTTGGTGCTAGTGGTGATTGTGACTGTGAGGATTGTTGTTACTCCCACAACTACCAAGGCAAGTGGTGCTTCATACTTTTGTTCCAATATTTTGACTATGCATTAGAAATATTTGGTATAGGGCTTGCATGATAATTTTTGCTAAGTATCTATATGCTATGCTTGGGAAATCCTAGTAGTTGTAGAATTGTTAGAATTTTCTCTAAGATTAAGATACTTGCTATTGCCATGCTTAGCGTAGCTAGTAGCAACCAAGGGTGGAATATATACATGCTATGGAAAAATATTGCTAAGTCTTTGACTTATGTTTTTGCATAATAAAACAACTAAGTACTTAGCCGTGTCCCCGGTAATGGACAATTTGAGCATCAAGACATGGAAGCTATCAAGAATCTCCTCATCCCAATTTCTAAGTTAAAACTTGTGGTTGAACAAGGGTAAAGGTTCACCAATTTATATTGGTGGTTCCTTGGGAGTTTTTGCCAAACAAAAACTTAGTGTTTTCAACTGATAGGTAAAACCTATTTTGAGCAAAGCAAGCCTAAGCTACACTTAGCCAAATTCATGTAGTAGCTAGATACTAATATTCTACTAAGGTATAACTTGCCAATACTATTCCAATGTATTGACCCACTGTGGCTGTAACTTGTGACATTGCAGGTTACTCTGATGAGGATTAGGGGTTATGAGTCTACACTCAACATGCTTGCCTGTGGCACATGAAGATGAAGACTTTTATTTATATTGTTAAGTTAAACTCTTGTACTAGCCTATGGCTATGGAGTTGTAAAAGACTATGTTATCTCTGGAATGACGATGTAATAATGACCTTTGTTTCTGTGTACTTCATGTTAAACTGTGGATGCTAGCATTTGATCCAGGGACTAGCATTGCAATCACAGGGACCTTTGCCTTTATAAAGGTGGGGTCTTACAAATGGTATCAGAGCACTGTGTTGCCTGTAGGATTATGACCCTAGGATTGGATTATAAACCACTAAGGAAAAAATTTCAACACTTTGAAAATTCCACACTTGTCTTTTTCTTCTCGTAAACTTTTCTAATCTTCTTTCTCATCTCTATTTGTAGATGAACTCCATCAATGAAGTCGTGAGGAAGGGACCATTCATGACCATGAATTTGGAGTGTGAGACTGAATTTCCCAAGGCCCTCAAGAACCTTATGGTTACCATGGGGATACATGGTGCAGCTGTGTACAAGGGATTCCCTGTGATGGATGAAGGAGAATAGTATTGGTGGGTGCAACTTCACTTGTACAAAAACAAGGAAGACAACCACAAGGAGTCAGGATTCTGCATGGTCACCAACTCACAAATGCACACAACATTCTTTGACTCTGCAAGAAATGCAGCTTGGAATGCTATCAAGGAGCTTGGTGATAGACTCAAGTGCAGAATGCTCAACACCCAAAATGACCTTAGAGAAGAAAAGAAGCATACCCAAGAATTAGAGACCACCAACCAACAGCTAAGGGGAGACATCATAGATTTAATATGGGAGTCTTGTGAACAAGATAGACATATGGATATAAGGATGCCCTGATAGCTATTTTGTCTAGTGAGTGAGATTTGTAACGTACTTCGTTAGTTGGACCACCACACTTATCATTTTTACTTCCAATTTTTTTCTAAGTTATGTTGAACCTTTGATGCTTGTAATGGATTTGTGTATGTCATGACTTGTGTGATTGTTGCAAAATATGTGCTTGTGATATTTTGTCTTGTGATTTTTCTCTATTGATGTTGATTCTAACTTTTCTCTATCTTATAAAAATAGATGCCTAATGTTAATATCAACACGGCCGAGGAGTTCAAGGGAACTCGTTTTGGTACTCGTCTCATTGATCTCACTAGTGTGCTCAACCTTCCACTTCCTAGCATCATGGCACTTCCACTCACCAAGTTTGAGAGGAAGGACCTTTGGGGCTTCAGAGTCACTCAGCCGGGATGCCAGACAGAGCCAACCACAGAGACCATCACTTTCAAGCTGATGCATGACGACAAGGAGAAAGGCTTAGATGTAGTCATGCAGGAGTTACTTGGGCGCCTGGTAGGGAGACACTCCACCGAGCTTAGAGGTCTTTACTTTCACCCCTTCGGGAGACACAACGAGGAGGGTGAGGCTATAGAGTACGAGGACGCTGCTAGAGAGACGATGGAGCCGATTCGTCTGTACCTATAGGACCTAGAGGGTCTTATTAGACACCTAGATACTGATAGGACCAACGTCATGCTTTGCAATGACGAGCCCCAGGTTCAGCTTCGTGAGAAGGACAAGCTCTTCGCGGAGCAAGACGAGTTAGTCAAGGAAATGGAGGCCGAGTTTGAAAGACAAGACAAGAAGTTCAAGAGCCAGGAGAAAAGAGTCCAAGACAGGAATAAGAAGATCCAGGAGATGAAGGAAGAGTTAGAAGCCAAGGACTTTGAGCTCGAGCATAAACAGGGAGTGATCGAGAGGCTTTGCTCACAGAAGAGGGCTCTTAGGGCCAAGATTGAGGCCCCGCCATGGAGAGTGCAGGTCTTACACTTGTTGACGAGGAGATTGATGCGGAGGAGTAGTGTAGACTACTCGATTATCTTTCATCTATCGTACTTTGTTTATTGAGTCGCAATGACCATCCAACATGTGGATGGCTTGCTATGGTGTGTTTGCTTTTTCTAAAACTTGTTGTTTATGTCGTTCAAACTCTTTGTTATTTTGATGCTTGGTTATTGTGTTTGTCTATGTGATGTATTGTGCATGTTAAGCATCTGTGGGTATCTCATTCTTATCCTTATTAAAACCATAGATGCCTCCTCGACGTGCCAACCCCAACCCAAACAACAACAATGTCACTCCCGAGATGCAACAATTGATGACAACACAGGCACAACTGATGCAGATGATGACCACTTTCATGCAGAACCAGAATCAGAATAACAACAACAACAATAACAACAACAACAAAAACAACAACAACAACAACAACAACAACAACAACAATAACAACAACAACAACAACAACAACCGGAATAATCCGCCAGGATTTGACATGCTCACCAGATTTCTGAGACTGAGGCCTGCAAAGTTCTCAGGAACCACTGATCCAATGGTGGCCAATGAATGGCTACGTTCAGTGAACAAGGATTTAGTGACTGTCGGCTGCACCGGCGAAGAAAAGGTCAGGTTTGCAGCACATCTGCTGGAAGGGCCAGCATCAACCTGGTGGGATAATTTTCAGATCACCACTCCCATTGAGGATGTGACTTGGGCTATCTTTGAGGATGGATTCCGTACAACTCACATCTCATCCGGGGTGATGAATTTGAAGAAGGAGGAGTTCCATAATCTGAAGCAGCATCACCGCAGCGTGGCTGAATATATTGAGGAATTCAACAATCTGGCGCGTTATGCACTGGATGAAGTTGATACTGATGCCAAGAGGAAGGAGAAATTCCTCGAAGGACTGAATGATGAACTGAATCTGCAGCTGTATGTTGCCTATGTCCCAACCTACCAATCACTTTGTGACAATGCTACCATTTTGGAGAACAAGATGAAACAGGTTGAGAGTAGGAAGAGGAAGCACAACTTTGATAAACACAGCTCGGGATCGTCTCACAAGCGTTCCTATCATGATGACAGTGGGAGTTCTGGATCCCACAAACATGGAAAGTAAAACAACCACCACGGCCACAACCACCATCATGACAACAAGCATCACCGTAGTCATGATAATGACAAGTACAAGAACCACAAGAGTGGACACAAGAGTCAGCACAGTGGAGGTGGAAGTTGAAGTGGAAGTCGGCCTACAAAGAGAGATATCAGTCAGGTTGAATGCTTCAAGTGTAAGAAGATGGGGCACTATGCTAATGAGTGCCCAGAGAAGAAGGTTGAAGGAACCACCAAGCCCAACCCTTTCCAGAAGGGACAAGTGAACCACATCAATGTGGAAGAGATTTATGATGAATCTGATGCTATGGCTGGTAAGTTCAAACTCAATTCTATTCCAGCACTTGTTCTTTTTGATACTGGTGCATCACATTCATTCATATCAAGAGCATTTGTTGATAGAAATGGATTTCCAACTGAAAATATTGGGTGTCCTATAAAAGTAAGTTCTCCCGGTGGAAATATGATAGTAAGTCTTGGATGTCGTGATCTAGTGATAGAATTTGAAAGGCATAAGTTTCCAGTTAGTCTGATAATATTAGATTCCCAAGGATTGTATGTAATTTTGGGAATAGATTGGATGACCAAGTATGAAGGAGTACTAGATTGTGCCAACCGTACTGTCGCACTCACAAACCCGGATAAGAAACGGATTAGACTCAAGTCTAACTTTGAATCAAAAGGGAGTAAGCTAAATTATTTTAAGGGGGTTAGCATAGACAGTGTGCTAATTGTGAGAGAATATCCGGATGTGTTTCCGGAGGAATTGCTGGGAATGCCACCATATAGAGATGTGGAGTTTCTGATTGACTTGCTGCCAAGATCTGTACCAATAGCAAAGAGACCTTACAAGATGTCAGTTGATGAGTTGAAGGAACTCAAGAAACAACTTGGAGAACAGTTGCAGAAAGTACTTGTTGGGAGATAACCCAAGAGTTTTCTTGAGTCTTGGAAGTTATTACTTCAATAATGACCTCTCCTTATCCTTTTTTTTTGATTTTTGTTCCAAGAATGACCTCTAATGAGAGGGAAGTAAGATTTGGAGAGTTGTTGTCCCGACACAGATTTCTGTCCTCCACCATAAACATTCATGAGGAGTCTCTGTAAGTCGGATTAAGCTGAAAATTTACGAATAAATCCCCCAGTATGTTATATAACTTTTGTTAGTTCAACACTTTTTGATTTGAGCAACAGAAGGTCTTCTAAAAAATTGATTTCTACCTGCTGGTCTGTTTTGACAGATTTCTGCCATTATTTGCATTTGCTTCTTATTGATTCCTTATTGGGAAATTGAGATTTTTGAAGAAGTTTCTAAAGTAGCTTGTGTTTTTAGTGAAAAGTTTTTATGTTCTAAAGCTAAACTCAAGGGTCTATTATCTTTTGAATACACTAATGTTGCTAATGAAGATTGTGTGAAGTTTTGTATGAAGGAAAAATTTCAGGTGTAGAGAGAAAATGATGTAATGAGATGAAGAATGGACAAAAGCTCAAGCTTGGGGATGCCACCCTGGTGTCACCCCAAGAAATATACAAGAGGTACAAGCGTCAAAGCTTGGGTATGCCCAAGTCATCCCCTTCTTCATCAATAAAAAGCTCAGGTCTTTCTAGACACTTCGTTTTTATTGTTTGATGCACTGTTGTGTTGTTCTTGGAGCGTCTTAGTTTTAATTTGCTTTGCTTAGTTTGTTTAGTTTGCTTGAATAAATTAGTTTGGACCCCTATTCTCGCTGTGTTGTTTCAAATAATTTGATTGGTGTTGGAAAGGAGTAGAAAGTTCTTGCTTAGAAGTGCAAGAGGAGCTTGCATTGACTGTGACTTAGACTTTAGCATGTCATGCTAGGTGTTGTTTTGACCTTATTCTTAGTGATTATTGCTGTAGCATGACTTGTTCCAAACAATTGGGATTGCTTAGTGTGCCTTGAAATAATCATGCGTTGTTCTTGCATACAAAAGCATAGTATTGTGGTATTCTCCTTTGATGCTTTGTTTGGGTTAACTTGGCACATGCTCACACCATGTTATGACTATGAACAAGTCACCATAGCCTCTATGATCTTCTAGTCCTTGAATTTTAGTACCACTCTATGCTTTGATTAGTAATGTTTTGTCACTCTGCATGATTATGACCATTATTGCTCTCTTAGTTGGTTGCTCCCAATCTTTTGCTAGCCTCCACTTGTATGAGTAAGCTCTACTCATGCTTCCAACTCCCAAGAAACCAAGTTATTACAAAGTGTCCACTATAAATTCCTATGCATGGTGTGTTACACCATTCTGAGTATATTCTTGTTTTCAGGTATCTTCTAATTAAAAAGTATTTTGTTATGTGAAAACTTAGTGATTAAAGCACTCACGAACTTGATGGCACACTTTATATTCCTTGCCCCTAATAAACTTGAACCATTGTGTCATCTATGTTGTATATGCTTGCACTTATACGTTGGAATTAGAAGAACCATGCTGTCATGGGTAACGTTTTCAACATTGCACTTGTACTTTGTACACAGTTGATATCATGCTCTTTTGTCTATGGATGTCGCCGGTGTGAAATAAAAATGGATCTTGTTATTCCATGGAGTTATGTATTTTGTGTTAGAGAAACGTCTGGGCCGCTAGCCTAAGCCATGTCTAATCATGGTGGAAACTTGCAGCATCACCATAATGAGCAATCTGTGAAGCATCCTCAATAAAAATCTATGCAAATAGTAAATAAAAAGATCACTGAGATGCTCATTGTCTGCTTGCCTTGTCATTTTGGTTGTGGGATAGCTCCTGTACCATGTGCAAGGGGTACTATGTTGGCGGTTCTCTATGATACACATGTACTTACTATAACAAGAACTTACAGGTGACCAAAATTGAGTAGCATGAGGTGCGGCCCTCGTATTCAAGGGACATGAGATTGCCAACTTATACTTTGTCAAGCATATACTCCATAGTTTATTCACTTTAACCTTAATCACTTCAAGATGCTTATGATAGAGGCAATGAGGACTTAAAGCTAACAAGTACCATAATTTTTGGAAGCTCTTTCTGAAACTTGAAATCCCTGCTTGCCTTTATGAAGGGTCTTTCTTCCACTATTATATTGAGTCTCCACCTTCTACCTTTAGACACCAGTTAAGAGAGCATAGTTGCCAATTTTTAGTTTTATGTGCAGTGTCCTAAAACTTATTGATTGATGCATATTGTTGATATTGCTTGTTCTTGTGCTATTTGTATCTAGTCACTCTTATGAACTTTGAAGGTGTCCTATGCATCTATTTGATACTCCATGAGGGACAAGCTGATTGCCACTATGCAATGTTTTCTGTATGTGAAACAAACAAACGTTTTTGAATGCATGTTATTCATGATCTTTGTTTGTAGCCTTTGATGTTGAATGCATAGTTACTTTGTCTTATTGTTAGAACTCCATATTTCATACACATGTTTAGAGTTCTCTGATCCCAGCTTTCAATGCTTGCAAATGATTTGATCTTGGTTTTGATGGTGCATGTCACCTAAAAAATTATTCTTTTATCACTTACCTACTCGAGGACGAGCAGGAGTTAAGCTTGGGGATGCTTGATATGTCAGAAACGTATCTATAATTTTTGATGTTCCGTGCTTGTTTAGAATCTACTTTGCTTTTCTTTGTCCACACTTTGAGGTGATTTTCATATGTTTTCTGGTACTAACCTATTAACAAGTTGCCACAATGCCAGTTGCCTGTTTTCTGCTGTTTTTGGTTCCAGAAAAGCTATTAAGGAAATATTCTCGGAATTGGACGGGACAAAAGACAAAGTCAATTTTTCACCGAGGAGAACACGGAGTCTAGAGGAGAGACGGAGGGGCGCCACAGGGTGGCCACACCCCCCAGGCGCGGCCTAGGGTGGGCCCGTGCCTGGGCAGGGTGTGGGCCCCCTGGCCGCCTCCCAACCTCGCCTCTTCTATAAGAAGCCCCCGATGCCTAAACCCTAAGTACCCGATCAATATTCCACAAGACCGTTTGTAGCCGCCGCCACCATCGTCCCTAGTTCGAGGGGGATCTGAAGCTCTTCCCGGCATCCTGCCGAAGGGGAGATCATCCCGAAGGCCTTCTTCTTCTTCATCATGCCAGCCTCCGGTATGAAGCGTGAGTAGTTCCACCTTGGACTATGAGTCCATGTAGTAGCTAGATGGTTGTATCTCCTCCTTGTGCTTTCATGTCTAGATCTTGTGAGCTCCGTTCATGATCAAGATCTCATCTATTTGTAATCATGCATGTTGTGTTTGCGGGGATCCAATGGATATTGAGATTACTATGTCACATTGATTAATGGTTTTGTCTTATTGATTTTATCATGTCGGTGTTGTTTGTGATCTTGCATGCTCTCCGTTGTTAGTAGCTATCTTGTACAAGTAGTTGCTAGTGACTCCAAGAGGGGGTATTTATTCCCGATAGTGGGTTCATGCCTCTACTTAATCAAGGTAAATGACAGAAATCTCTACAGTTGTACATGTGCTGTTGCCACTAGGGAGAAAACAATGGTCTCTTGTTCATGGAACAAGTGGATTGTTTACCTTACACACTTTGCTTAAAGAAGTTGTCTGTTGCTTGCAACTTAATACTGGAGGGGGTTTAGATGATAACCCAAAGATGGACTTCTAGTCATAGATGCAGTTGGATGGCGGTCTATTTATATTGTTGTATTTCCCAATCGAATCTCATAGGATCTTTTGTCTGGTATTGCATTGTTATGCCTTACTCAGTCCTGTCAATTGCCGTGCTGTAATTTGTTTACCCAGCATGCCATGTTTGTTTATATAAGGAGAACACCTCTAGTGAACTATGGACCCCGGTCCAATCTTTACCATTGATACATCTTCCACTGTTACTGTTTACTTGCTGCAAACCATCATCACCTTCCACACCATAAAGTTAATCCTTTTTTACAACAACCGGTGAGATTGGCAACCTCACTGTTAGTTGGGGCAAAGTCTTGAGTTTGTGTTGTGCAGGTTTCCATGTTGCTTGCAACATCTTTAGGACGTTTCCTTCCTCCTACTAGTTCGATAACGTTGGTTTCTTACTGAGGGAAAACTTCCTGCTGTACCGCATCATACCTTCCTCTTGTGGTCTCCCAACGAAGTGTTGCTGCATGCATCAACGATCCTTCCGGCGCCATGTTCCGGCAGCGCTTCCGCAGTCGGTCACACGTACGGTAGTCGATGAAGACCTTCCTCTCCCTTGTTCTAACAGGGCAGCGGTGGTTGTAGATCTCCTCGGAAACCCAACAACATGACGGTGTGGTGGTGGTGGTGGAGGAGGTGAGATTTCTGCAGGGCTTCGCCTAAGCCGGAGCAGTGCGATGGAGGGGAGAGGGGTGCGGTGGCTAGGGCTGTAAGCGCCAAGGCTTGAGCTGCCAAGCGGGGCGCCCCACCCCTCCTTATATGGGAGAGGGGACGGCGGCCAAGGCCTCCCTACCCTAGCCGAGTTTCCCCCCAACTCGGCTAGGAAGGGAAGAGTCCGTCCCCAACTCGGCTAGGAGAATGGGAGTTGTAAACTTGCCTTTCAAGTTTTCCTTTCCTTCCCAAACTAGGATTTAACTTTTCAAACTAGGATTTGACCCTTTCCTCCTAGTCCTTGGTCGACTTGACCTAGGGCATGATGCGGCCAGCCCCTTAGGACATGCCACATCCCAAGTGCCCCTTCCGGGGTGGTGGACCTTCCAGAACATTCTAGAAGCTTCCGGTCAAAACACCGAAAACATTTCCGAACCCTGGAAATAGACTTTATATGAATCTTGTTCTCCGGACCATTCTGGATCTCCTCGTGATGTCCTGAATACAATCAGAGACTCCGAACAGCATTCGGTCTCCAACTCACATTCCATATCTACTCAAACAACATCGATCCTTTAGTGTGTCTTCCTATGGTTCTGTTGGAGATATGCCCAAGAGGCAATAATAAAGTGGTTATTATCATATCTTCACACTTATGATAAATGTTTACATACCATGCTATAATTGTATTAACCGGAAACATTAATACTTGTGTGATTTGTAAACTAAAATAAGAGTCCCTAGTAAAGCCTCTTGTTAAACTAGCTTGTTGGTTAATATATGATCATGGTTTCCTGATCATGAACATAGGGATGTTATTAACAACAGGATCATATCATTAGGAGAATGATGTGATGGACATACTCATATAGATAAGCGTAGCATAAAGATCAAGTAATTTCAATAGTTCAATTGCTATATGCTTTCTGATACATAGTAACCTAATTCCTTCGACCATGAGATCATGCATATCACCTTTACCGGATGGATTCTTTGATGACATCAAACACCACACCGTAACTGGGTGGCTATAAAGGTGGCATTGAGTGTTCAGAAAGTATTGGTTGAAACACATGGATCAAGAGTGGGATTTGTCCATCCATATGACGGATAGATATACTCTGGGCCCTCTCGGTGGAATGTCATCCAATTAGCTTGCAAGCATGTGACTGGCTCACAAGGGATCACATATCACGGGAACGAGAAAAGAGTACTTATCAGTAACGAGGTTGAACTAGGTATGCAGAGATACTGACGATCATAACCTCGGATAAGTAAACTATCGTGAGACAAAGGGAAATTGGTATCGTATGTAAGTGGTTCATTCGATCGCAAAGTAATCGTAGAAATATGTGGGAGCCATATGAATTTCCAGATTCCTCTATTGGTTATTGTTCGGAGAAGTGTCTCGATCATGTCCGCATAATTCACGAACCGTAGGGAGACACACTTAAGGATTCGACGTTGTTTGAGTAGTTATGGTATTATGAGAAAGAGACCGAATGTTGTTCGGAGTCTCGGATGGGATCCGGGATATCACGAGGTGATCCGGAATGGTCCGGAGAATAAGATTCATATAAGGAAAGCCCCGTTTCGGAGTTCGGGAATGATTCCGGTGTTTTCATCGGGAATGTTCTAGAAGGTTCCGGATTGTCCGGCACTCCGAGGGGGGAAGGTACATGAATGTGTCATTGAATGATTGCATCATGTACTAAGTGTTCTTGCTGTTCCAAAACTTGAAAGTCAAACTGCCAGTTTGAAAGTCAAACGGCTAAAACAGGAAACTGTGGAAAACAGGAAACTGTGGGAAACAGGAAACTGTGGGAAACAAGCAAGAGGAGGTTGAAACCAACTTGGAGGAGGAGTTCCTCTCCTCCAAGCCGGCGGCCAGCCCTAGGCCGAGTTGGGGAGGGACTCCCCTCCCTCCCTGGCGCGCCTAGCCCCTCCACCTATAAAAGGAGGGGCAGGGCCTCCTCCTCTGGACACACACAAGTTTCTACCTCTAATCTCCGGTTTAGTGCCGTTTGGTTTAGAGCTTCTAATTGCTTTAGCCTGCGGTTTAGAGCCTTCTAATTGGTGTGTCTAATCTCTAGACCACTAATATCCCTCTCTCATAATCCACCATACTCGCTCCGGCTTAAGGCGAAGCCCTGCGGGATCTCCCCTCTACTTCCGGTACCACGCCGTTGTGCTGCCGGAATCACGAGGAGAGTGCTACAACCTCCGCTGCCTGCTGGAACAAGGGAGAGGAAGGTCTTCGTCGAGTACCGAACGTGTGACCGACTGCGGAAGCGCTGCCGGAACGCAGCGCCAGAAGGATCGTCTACGCGATCTTGAGATCGGAAAGAGTACGACTACATCACCCACGAGAATCTGCTCTCGTTAACCGCTTTGGAATCTTCGAGGGTGAGTTATTCCATCGACTCGTTGCTGCAATCTAGTAGATAGATCTTGGCTTGTTTGTTTGTATGCGATAGAAATTTTTTGTTTTCCATGCTACGAACCCCTACAGTGGTATCAGAGCCGTGTCTATATGTAGATCTGTTGCACGAGTAGAACACAATGGTCATTGTGGGCGTTGATGCTTTTATTGTCGATTGCTTCTTGTGTACTTTGCATCTTGCGGTATGTTGGGATGAAGCGGCCCGGGCTAACCTTACATGACATCGTTCATGAGACCTGCTCCACGCTTGACATGCAACTTGTATTGCATAAGTGGCTTTGCGGGTGCCTGTTTCTCCTAGCATAGTTAAGATCCAATTTACAACGGGTGATTAACAATACTAGTATCAATGTTGTGGTTCTGGTTCGTAAGTTAGAACGACACTTATTGAAAGCCCCAAACCACGTAAAATATGCAAAGAAAGTAGAGGCGTCTAACTTTGTTTTGCAGGGGTGTGCTGTGATGTGATATGGCCATGATTGTGATTATATATGATGTATGCAATGTTCCTTATTGTAAGTTGGCAACCGGCAGGAGCCATATGGTTGTCTTTAATTTATGTTAAGACCCGCGTGTCTATTCAAAGTAGTTGTAATAGTTGAAGCCGGTGGACGACAACCATGGAAAAGCGTCATTGACCTTGATGCAATGCCGGTGATGATGGAGATCATATTCGTGCTAGAAGATGGAGATCGGAAGCACAAAGAAGAAAGGCCATATCATATCACATATTATTGAATTGCATGTGATGTTAATCCTTTATGCATCTTGTATTGCTTAGTAGACGACGGTAGCATTATAAGATGATCCCTCATGCACATGAATTTCAAGTCATAAAGTGTTCACCCTTAGTTAGCACCGTTGCTAAAGCTTGTTGTTTCGAAGCACCACGTGATGATCGGGTGTGTTAGATTCTACAAGTGTATACAACGTGAGCAAGCCAGATTTGCTCATGCGGAAACTAAGGTTTGATCTTGACGAGCCTAGCATGTACAGACATGGCCTCAGGAACACGGATTACCGAAAGGTAGAGCATGAGTCATATAGTAGATATGATGAACATGTTGATTGTTCGCCATTGAAGCTATATCAACTCTCGTGATGATCGGTTTTGATGTGGTGGATTTGGTTCGTGTGATCACTAAAACAATGTGAGGGATATTGTTTTGAGTGGGAGTTCACCTAGATTAATTTAATTATTGATTAGAACTCAATTTATCATAAACTAAATCAAAGTGAATTTGCATAGTTGTTGTAGTCATTGGCATCCGTTTACCACCTTGCGCTTAGTTATAATTGAGATGATAGAACTATAGAATTCTGGTTAGTTACTTTATGAACTGGTATCGTATTGTTTTGAAGTGTTAATCTAAAGTTTAAAAGTCCTATTGCAAACTTTCAGTAAGTTCCGGTTACTCCATGAAGTTTAATAATTAGTATTAAATCAAGAGTAATAATTCCAAGTGTTAGTATATAAGTATCATGTTTGTCTCCATGATTCTTGATATTCAAAGGATTCTCTTAATATCAAGGTTATCTAGGATCTGAAAGAGTTGTTTCAGAAACCATAATGTGTGGAAGATATTGTGATATCTGAAACGAAGTTTTGGTTACAACATGATAGAGTATAATATGGCAAAGTTTATGTTCTCATATTTTGATGAGAATTTGCAAAAAGGTTGGAGACACTTGTTGTCCTAATCCTCCAAAAGGTTTTTGGATAGCAACATTATACTCATAATTCATCGTTATAAGCTAAAAGTAGCTTGATCATGGATAAATCCATGATGAGGGTGAATATTTGATGTAGGTAAAATGTTTACTGCACCAAGAGATTACTAAAGAAAGGAATTTGAAAGAACACCAAACATTTGATGATGGTGATCTACTTCAAAGTGCAAGTCCAAAGACATTGGTATTTAACTATACACGCTTTGGACTATGTGTCATATGTATGACTCCACTATTGATGTTGATAGATTCTTTCAAACAGAAAAGGAAATACTGAAAGAGAATCTCATAAATATATGGCAGAAAAGAAAAGACTAGAATTGTTCAGTTTAAGTATATGGATGATATACATGTTATGGCTATATTCTTTGCTTATTAAACAATGTGGTTCTTAAGTATTTGATACTGAATTTGTTGGTGTGAATCGTCATACGAAATAACACAATTCATGAACTACAAAGGCCTAAGTAACTAGCAAAAGAATATGTGATGATGTTCATCGAGAACAAATAAAGGGTTATTGTGTTGCTCGTTAAACATCAAAGCTTGCCTTCAAAGATTTGTTTTATCAGGTATCATGAGAACAAAAGGGTTGTTCAAATAATTGCCGTAATCCATAAAAGATGGATGATTCACAAATCTCGTTGGAGAAATCACATCCATAAAACTAGTGCTAAAAATGTCGAAAGACAAATTGATTAAAAGATCACTTAGGAAGTGGCATCGCCGTTTAAATTATATTGGAAAGAAAACATGAAGAAAATCCATATGGATGGAATTTTGGAGTCTATTTGATTTTGATCAAATGACGCTTGTGAAACTTTCCTAGAGATAATTAAAACTTCGTTCATAGGCCAAAAGGGAACGAATGACTAGCTTATTGGAACTTGTACATATTGTTGTACGAAGTCCATTATGTGTAGTCAAGAGCGATGGATTTCAACTTCATATGCTTTCTCCGAAAATTTGAGTGAATATATGAATATTTACTTAATAAGGATGAAGTATGAAACATTTGAAGAGTTCAAAGACTTTCAAGATGAAGTGCAAAATCATTGTAACAAGAATATAAATAGTTTATGATAAGATCATAAAAGAAGATATTTGAGTTACAAGTTTAGCATAATACCTAAGATTTAAGGAATCGTTCCGTGGATTTGCATTTCCCGAAACACCATAAGAGTATGGGGCGTTCGAGGTATGTAATTAAACCTTGTTTGACATGGTAAGATCAAAGGTATAATTCATAAAACTGCCATTATATTTTAAAGATTAAAAGCTTTAGAGACTACCGTTTTTCCACTAAAAAGAGCTTCATCATAATCCGTTGAAATGACACCATATAAAGTTATGGTTTGGGATAAAACCCAAGTAGTCCTTTCTTAAAACATTGGTATGCTATGCATAAGAAAGATGTGTGCAACCAAAGTCGGATGAACCTGTCTTTGTATAACTGTTAAGTATTCCTCCATAAACACCGGAGACAAAAGTTTTTGTTGCTTAGAACGTCAAGTTTCTTTGAGAAGGAATTTTTCGTGAAAAGTTAAGTGGGAGGACAATAGAACTTTGATAAGGTTAAAAGAACCTTAGCTATATGTGCAGAGTTGCGCAGCGCCGAAAAGTGTTCCGGAGGCAGCAACAATGCTCATGGCTCACGTACCTCAAAGGTTGTGGTCACGGAGATCTAAGTTCCTATTGAAACAAGTAGGTCGGATGAACAATCAAATACCAAGATTTGAGAGTTAAATCATTATTTGACAATAATGATCCGATTACGTGCAAAGAAGCAATGATGAGCCCTGACTCCGTCAAATGGCTTGAAGCCATAAAATCCGTGATAGTTCCATACACGAGAAATCAAGTTTTGAACTTGAAGGACCCTCGAGAAAGGTGTAAGACCTTACAGTTGTGTCTGGATCTATAAAGAAATAGACATGGATGTTTTACATCTATGAAATAGTCGACATGTTGGGAAAGAGTTCACAAAATGTTCAAAGGTTGACTATGACAAGATTTGATCTTTCATAGTGATATTTAGTCTAGACGGATTAATGTAGCAACCACTACATATAATTTGTTATATGGTAGTTGAATAAACAAAACAAGTTCTTCTAATAGAATCGTTACCTAGGACATGTGCTTAACACGGTCCATAGGGTTTTGTTAATTCAAAAGGATGCTAAAAGTATATGCAAACTTCAATGGTTAAAGTGAGCATCGCGGAGTTGGAATCTTCACTGTGATGAAACTGTTAAAGGAGTTTAAAAGTTCATTAGAGACGATGAAGATGCTTGCATTTGCAAGAAATTAAGTGGGAGCGCTAAGACATGTTTCTAATACATTATGTGGAAGACATATTGTTGATTGGAAATAATGTATCTTTTATTAACACATATTAAGAATTTCATCCCGATGAAAGACTTAGGCAAAACCTAAATATTTGGCATCAATAGACGCTAATATGGTTGTGCCAGAAGTACATAGACGAGATATTGAATGAGTTCAATATAGAAACTACAAGAAAGGTTCTTGTCGCACAGAAAGGATTGAATGAGTTCAATGTTGATGATATATTCAAGTGTATTGACATTTGGTAAAGTGAAACAAATAATCAAGTATAAATTGATACTTGATGTATGAAATCACAAAGAGTATTTATATCAATCATACTGTGATATGTACAAATCCAGATATGTCCTATGCTCTAAATGTTGTGAGCATATACCAGAATGATTCGTAAGATGATCATTGGACAATAGTAAGGATATTCTTATGATCTTTTGCAAGAACTAAGAGTATAATATTTGTAGAAGTGACAAATAGATGGTTAGTTCATTGTAAAAGTACTACATTGATACTAGCTATGTCACAAAGTACAAATTAAGTTTATCTCAATCTAAACTAAGGGTGGCACAATATAATGGAAAGTGAGTTCCATAATGGATTTGGATGAGTTCCAAAGTTAAGACATTGTGACAGATACTACAACAAAAGGCTAAGTATATGACTGCTATTATAGTAGCAAAAGAAGGCATTTGTGTCAAGTAGTTTGTTATCAAACTAGGTGTAGTTCACAGAGGGATAATACTATGAAGATATATTGTGCGACAATATTATCAACATGTTTTAACCCCAAAGAACTAAAGGTCACACCGAAAGACCAAATTTATACAAAGCCATCTCATTAGAGAATGAGTGATGCGTAGAGACGCAAAGACATGCAATTACACACGGACCTGGAAGTGTCAGATCCGGAGATCAGTTGACCACTAGCAATCGTGTACATACAACACCGGAAAGCCATAGGTGTTATATACACAAAGGTTTGAAACTAGATTATTGACTCTAGTGCAAGTGGGAGACTGTTGGAGATATGCCCAAGAGGCAATAATAAAGTGGTTATTATCATATCTTCACACTTATGATAAATGTTTACATACCATGCTATAATTGTATTAACCGGAAACATTAATACTTGTGTGATTTGTAAACTAAAATAAGAGTCCCTAGTAAAGCCTCTTGTTAAACTAGCTTGTTGGTTAATATATGATCATGGTTTCCTGATCATGAACATAGGGATGTTATTAACAACAGGATCATATCATTAGGAGAATGATGTGATGGACATACTCCTATAGATAAGCGTAGCATAAAGATCAAGTCATTTCAATAGTTCAATTGCTATATGCTTTCTGATACATAGTAACCTAATTCCTTCGACCATGAGATCATGCATATCACCTTTACCGGATGGATGCTTTGATGACATCAAACACCACACCGTAACTGGGTGGCTATAAAGGTGGCATTGAGTGTTCAGAAAGTATTGGTTGAAACACATGGATCAAGAGTGGGATTTGTCCATCCATATGACGGATAGATATACTCTGGGCCCTCTCGGTGGAATGTCATCCAATTAGCTTGCAAGCATGTGACTGGCTCACAAGGGATCACATATCACGGGAACGAGAAAAGAGTACTTATCAGTAACGAGGTTGAACTAGGTATGCAGAGATACTGACGATCATAACCTCGGATAAGTAAACTATCGTGAGACAAAGGGAATTGGTATCGTATGTAAGTGGTTCATTCGATCGCAAAGTAATCGTAGAAATATGTGGGAGCCATATGAATTTCCAGATTCCTCTATTGGTTATTGTTCGGAGAAGTGTCTCGATCATGTCCGCATAATTCACGAACCGTAGGGAGACACACTTAAGGATTCGACGTTGTTTGAGTAGTTATGGTATTATGAGAAAGAGACCGAATGTTGTTCGGAGTCTCGGATGGGATCCGGGATATCACGAGGTGATCCGGAATGGTCCGGAGAATAAGATTCATATAAGGAAAGTCCCGTTTCGGAGTTCGGGAATGATTCCGGTGTTTTCAACGGGAATGTTCTAGAAGGTTCTGGATTGTCCGGCACTCCGAGGGGGGAAGGTACATGAATATGTCATTGAATGATTGCATCATGTACTAAGTGTTCTTGCTGTTCCAAAACTTGAAAGTCAAACTGCCAGTTTGAAAGTCAAACGGCTAAAACAGGAAACTGTGGAAAACAGGAAACTGTGGGAAACAGGAAACTGTGGGAAACAAGCAAGAGGAGGTTGAAACCAACTTGGAGGAGGAGTTCCTCTCCTCCAAGCCGGCGGCCAGCCCTAGGCCGAGTTGGGGAGGGACTCCCCTCCCTCCCTGGCGCGCCTAGCCCCTCCACCTATAAAAGGAGGGGCAGGGCCTCCTCCTCTGGACACACACAAGTTTCTACCTCTAATCTCCGGTTTAGAGTCGTTTGGTTTAGAGCTTCTAATTGCTTTAGCCTGCGGTTTAGAGCCTTCTAATTGGTGTGTCTAATCTCTAGACCACTAATATCCCTCTCTCATAATCCACCATACTCGCTCCGGCTTAAGGCGAAGCCCTGCGGGATCTCCCCTCTACTTCCGGTACCACGCCGTTGTGCTGCCGGAATCACGAGGAGAGTGCTACAACCTCCGCTGCCTGCTGGAACAAGGGAGAGGAAGGTCTTCGTCGAGTACCGAACGTGTGACCGACTGCGGAAGCGCTGCCGGAACGCAGCGCCGGAAGGATCGTCTACGCGATCTTGAGATCGGAAAGAGTACGACTACATCACCCACGAGAATCTGCTCTCGTTAACCGCTTTGGAATCTTCGAGGGTGAGTTATTCCATCGACTCGTTGCTGCAATCTAGTAGATAGATCTTGACTTGTTTGTTTGTATGCGATAGAAAATTTTTGTTTTCCATGCTACGAACCCCTACAGGTTCGTGAACTATACAGACATGACCGAGACACCTCTCCGATCTATAACCAACAGAGGTATCTGGAAATCCATATGGCTTCCAAATATTTCTATGATGACTTCGTGATCGAATGTACCATTTACATAAGATACCGATTTCCTTTGTCGCGCGATACTTTACTTATCCGAGGTTTGATCGTCGGTATCTCTATAACTAGTTCAACCTCGTTACCGATAAGTACTCTTTACTCGTTCCGTGATATGACATCCCTTGTAACCTAGTCACATGCTTGCAAGCCAATTGCATAACATTCCACCGAGAGGTCCCAAAGTATATCTATTTGTGTTATGGATGGACAAATCTCACTCTTGATCCATGTGCTTCAACACATACTTTCAGAATACCTAATGCCACCTTTATAACCATCCAGTTACGGAAGTGGTGTTTGATGTCATCAAAGCATCCATCCGGTGATGGTGATTAACATGATCTCATGGTCAAAGGATTAGGTTACTATGTATTTGAAAGCTTATAGCAAACGAACTCTATATGACTTGATCTTATGCTATGCTAACTATAGAAGTGTTGGAGATATGCCCAAGAGGCAATAATAAAGTGGTTATTATCATATCTTCACACTTATGATAAATGTTTACATACCATGCTATAATTGTATTAAACGGAAACATTAATACTTGTGTGATTTGTAAACTAAAATAAGAGTCCCTAGTAAAGCCTCTTGTTAAACTAGCTTGTTGGTTAATGTATGGTCATGGTTTCCTGATCATGAACATAGAGATGTTATTAACAACAGGATCATATCATTAGGAGAATGATGTGATGGACATACTCCTATAGATAAGCGTAGCATAAAGATCAAGTCATTTCAATAGTTCAATTGCTATATGCTTTCTGATACATAGTAACCTAATTCCTTCGACCATGAGATCATGCATATCACCTTTACTGGATGGATGCTTTGATGTCATCAAACACCACACCGTAACAGGGTGGCTATAAAAGTGGCATTGAGTGTTCGGAAAGTATTGGTTGAAACACATGGATCAAGAGTGGGATTTGTCCATCCATATGACGGATAGATATACTCTGGGCCCTCTCGGTGAAATGTCATCCAATTAGCTTGCAAGCATGTGACTGGCTCACAAGGGATCACATATCACGGGAACGAGAAAAGAGTACTTATCAGTAACGAGGTTGAACTAGGTATGCAGAGATACCGACGATCATAACCTCGGATAAGTAACATATCGTGAGACAAAGGGAAATTGGTATCGTATGTAAGTGGTTCATTCGATCGCAAAGTAATCGTAGAAATATGTGGGAGCCATATGAATTTCCAGATTCCTCTATTGGTTATTGTTCGGAGAAGTGTCTCGATCATGTCCGCATAATTCACGAACCGTAGGGAGACACACTTAAGGATTCGACGTTGTTTGAGTAGTTATGGTATTATGAGAAAGAGACCGAATGTTGTTCGGAGTCTCGGATGGGATCCGGGATATCACGAGGTGATCCGGAATGGTCCGGAGAATAAGATTCATATAAGGAAAGTCCCGTTTCGGAGTTCGGGAATGATTCCGGTGTTTTCATCGGGAATGTTCTAGAAGGTTCCGGATTATCCGGCACTCCGGGGGGGGGAGGGGTACATGAATGTGTCATTACATATTGGAATGATTGCATCATGTACTAAGTGTTCTTGCTGTCCCAAATATAGGATTAAATTGAATCCTAAAACAGAAAAGTCAAATGTCCAGTTTGAAAGTCAAACGGCTAAAACAAGAAACTGTGGGAAACAAGCAAGAGGAGTTGGAATCAACTTGGAGGAGGAGTTGGACTCCTCCAGGCCGGCGGCCAGCCCTAGGACGAGTTGGGGAGGGACTCCCTCCCTCCCCTGGCGCGCCAAGACCCCCCTCCCATAAAAGGAGGGGCAGGGCTCCTCCTAGACACACACAAGTTTCCTATCCTCTAAACTAAACCCTAGATCTAGACCCCGGTTTAGAGCTATTCGGTTTAGAGCCTTCTAATTGGTTTAGAGCCCTCTAATTGGTGTGTCTAATTACTAGACCACTAATAGCCTCTCTCATAAGCTCCACCATACTCGCACCGGCTTAAGGCGAAGCCCTGCGGGATTTCCCCTCTACCTCCGGTACCACGCCGTTGTGCTGCCGGAATCAGGAGGAGAGTGCTACAACCTCCGCTGCCTGCTGGAACAAGGGAGAGGAAGGTCTTCGTCGAGTACCGAACGTGTGACCGACTGCGGGAGCACTGCGGGAACGCGGCGCTGGAAGGATCGTCTACACGATCTTGAGATCGGAAAGAGTACGACTACATCATCCACGAGAATCTGCTTTCGTTAACCGCTTTGGAATCTTCGAGGGTGAGTTCCTCTATCGACTCGTTGCTACAATCTAGTAGATAGATCTTGGCTTGTTTGTTTGTATGCGATAGAAAATTTTTGTTTTCCATGCTACGAACCCCTACAAGAAGTGTGTCCATCACATCATTCTCCTAATGACATGATCTTATTATTAATAACATCTAATGTCTATGATCAGGAAACCATGAGCATCTATTAAACAACAAGCTAGTTTAACAAGAAGCTTACTAGGGACTCTTTTTTATTGACAAAACACACAAGTATTAATGTTTCCGGTTAATATAATTATAGCATGTTATGCAAACATTCATCATAAATACAAAGATACAATAATAATCATTTTTATTATTGCCTTTTGGACATATCTCCAACGGGCCACCTCCGGGCGCATTTTGCTACATCAATATTTTATTTGTATAACTTTTTAGCTCCCTAGTCGTATTTATTTTGCTACTTTCACTATTCTCGGGGGTCTAAATTTTTTGCTACATGGTCTCCAACGAGATCCCCTGGCAATTCTTCGGCAAAGTTGAGTTTTGCACATTATCACATTTTGTTTGCTACAACTGTTTTGTGTTCTTGCTACAATGGCAGGAAATATTTGTTACAAGGTCTTCGACGAGATCTCTGGCGAGATCTCCGGAGAAGTTGGACTTGCTACATAGGGACATTTTGTTTTGCTATAACCATTTAGTGGTTTTGCTACAATATACCAATTTTTTTGCTATAAGGTCTCCGACGAGTTCTCCCGGCGAAAGTCTCCGACGAGGTCTCTGACGAAAATCTTCGGCGAGGTGTCTGGCGAAAGTCTCCGGCGAGATTTCCGACGAGTGAGGTCGGGTTTTCTACATTAGCATAATTTTTTTGCTACACGATCACCAGTGAGGTGTCCAGTCTATTTTTCTATTTTCTGGACCGAACCGTTTTCTGCTACATATAGTAAAAGCGGGACTATTTTTTAACAAAAGCAGGTGTATTTATAGCAAAGCGAAATAGAGACACGGGAAGAAGATTTGACCGTCAATCTCGCTCGATCGGACGGCTGAGGACCGAGGGATGGAAAGTGTCAAAAAATAAAAGCGCAAAACATGGCAACACAGTTTGGTCTTTCGCTATCCAAAGAAGCCCAACCCATGATGAGTAGCTGCTCCAAACTTATCCAGACTCTAATTTGGCCCATATAACCTCAGAAATCATGAATTCTAAAAAAAAACTAGTAATAAAACATCAGGATTCACGTCTCTACGCTTTCCTTCTTTTTTTCCTCAAACTCCGTCGCAACCCAGTGAGCAGTCGAACTGCAGAGTTGATCCAATCATCCAAGAGATTGATCTGCCACTTGATAACCTTGGTTCTCACTGGCATGCAACTACCAAACTACTAGCAGATACCGTCTCTGGCGAGTGGCGATCGACCGCACGGGCGCACGCCGGCGAGCGGATGCGCCACCGACCGCGTGCGATACAACCGGGTGATGTTCCCAGTTCCCACACGAGTTCTGCCTGAAACTGGAACACCGCGTGGCTCCGTGACCTGAGCGAGTGATCCGTCTCTCTGCTAGTTCACCAGCTCAAGATGATAAGACTGTCTGCAAATTTCTCACAGAAAAAAAAAACTGACACCAAAATTGTGCTACTCTGAATATCACCATCAAGAGCAAGTAGTAGTACTGTAGTACCAAGAAGACAGGAAAAATGGATGAACGCAGACAAGATCATATTATCCCCTTCAAGACCAGAAGTTATTCACGAAATAGAGTCACATAACATCCAAACCTCAGATTCTTTTTTTGAATTCCCAAACCTCAGATTCTTGTACTCTGAATGAAGTAAAATCCCTTCTACGAGCAAACATTACGCAGACGAACCCATGATAAAGATAAACACAGAGACAGAAAACAACACATAAACGCCTCAGCTTGAGGGCAACGCTGGCCAGCTTCTAATCCTACAACTCTGAGAAGGTTGCGACTCCAAAATGCTCCATCTTCCTCCGGCCCGCAGATGCATCCGCGCGCAGCTAACCTTCCACCACGGGGCGCTGGCAAAATCGATGGGAGAAAACAGGTCGGTAAGGCATCTGATCGAACATCTAATCGCAAATTCAGATCCAAGAACATCAACAGTACAGGCTACAGCACAAGAACATGTACATACCCGCGGGGTCTTGTAGGCGTTGATGGCGAGGTTGACGACGGCCGCGACGCCGGCGGCGATCAGCTCGCTGTAGCAGGTGCAGGGCGCAAGGACATTCACCGCGACGTAGGCCAGGACGTAGGTGGGGAGGAACACGCAGAAGGCCTCCCTCAGCCTCCACACGGTGTCGGGAGCCGCCATCCTGCCCGGCGCAGACCTCCAGCACGCCACGACGAGGTCGATGGTCGCCTGCACCTCCATCGTGAGGACCGCGTAGAGGATGCAGTTTACCATCGCGCAGACGACGTCCATGGCTGGCTCTACGCAGGAGGCAAGATCGCTAGCAGATGGGTTTTGCTCTTTTGTTGCGTAGGGAGGGAGGTGTTCTTGGCTGGTGACTGTGTATATAGCCAGACAGCAAGCGGGAGGGGATGGCTGTGGCTACTGATGACTTGGTCAAGCTGGTCACGCCGGTCAAGCGTCGAGATGCCCTGGCTCTGGTGCCTGGTGGTGGCAGGAGCAGGATCAGATACAGCCTTTTCAGAATTCAGTTTTTTCGTACTGTGCTTTTTCCTCTCTTCAATTTTTTTTTATCGAATAACTCACAATGGCTTTATCGCACTTGGCTTTTACTAGTCCCAAACGGGAAGACCGTGGCGTGGTAGCTCCAAAGTAAAAAAAAACGAACGCTGGGATGTACAGGCGATCGCTTGCAGGAAAAGAAACGGAGTGGTGAACTGGTGGACGACTTCCTACACAAAACTACATACTGTCGCAGTGGTTTCAAGCTTTTGAATGGACCCAAAAGAAAGAGGCCTGCTATCCTGCAAGCGTGAACTAATAGTATCTCTAGTCGGTCTCCAAGCGCGTGTTTTGTTGGTTCGATCTTTATTTCTCGCATCAGGCCGAAAGAAATAAGTCTGTTTGGTGTCTCACGTCGTGCCGTGGATTTGACCTGCACGGGTCTTAAAGCACCTCGCATCCCAACTCCGGAGGAACGCTAAAATCGAGCGTTTTCACCTAGACAGGTCCTGGCGAGCGCAAGAGAATGAACAACGTGTATGGGGAGGCAGCGGAGGGATGGCGGGAGCCGAAATAATAGCAACGTCTTATGACGTGAAAAATAGGCTCATCCCCCTCTTATGCTACCACCTCCCGTTGGAAGACAAATCCCTCATCATTTTTCTCTTGTGTGACAGTTTTAGCGACGGAGTCGGCGGCGATTTAGATCTTTGGTAGCAGCTGCTAAGCACACTCCATCACCGGCTGATGTCTTCTGCCCGACTCCGGCATCTGCTGGCTCGCAGATCTGTGGCACCGACTTCTCCCCCGTCTTCTTCTTCACCTGCGACAGGTCCTCGATGACCACCGACATGAACCTTGACTCCTCTCCATCTTTTTTACCAAGGTAGTTAGCTCGACATTAGGGTAGTACGTACACAGTGCTTACGCAATACCACTCCGTTTAGGACAAACAACTGAATGTTATCATCCACGCATCTGCTCTAGTCGCTGTAATTCGGACATGGATGTTCGTGATCTATAGAAGAGCGGCTGGTAGGCATAACAGGCCGGCCGTAAAGTATAGTCCTCTGATGCAGAGCGGCAAAGAGAGAATGACAAATCTGAACTACATCTACAACCACAACGATGTGGAGGCTATCGCCATGCTTAGGATGAGAAGAGCCCCGTATAATCATCTTGTGCAGACATTCAGGTCTAGGGGTTTCTCAAGAACAACATCAACTGCTGTATCGAAGAACAAGTGGCTCTGTTTCTTCATGTTCTGGCCATAACCAGAGATTCTGAGTGATCCACATCACATGGAGGAGATCAAAAGAGACAATTTCCCGGTATTTTCACCAGGTCTTGTATGCTGTTAGAGAACTCAGAGAGGAGATGATCAAGTCATCATCTAGTTAAATCCCCGCGAAGATACATAGCAACGGTCGATGGTTCCCCTTTTTCAAGGTGATCAACTCTAGCATGTTCTTCTTTGGATGATTGTATTAGACAGCCGGCTAACATTCTTGTAATGCCAGGATTGTATTAGAGCAATTGGTGGTACTAATGTGATGGCTAGAGTGCCAAAATCTAAGCAGACTGTATATAGGAGGAGGAAGCACTACCCCAATTAGAATGCGCTTGCCGCCATTGATTTCGACATAAAGTTTATATGCTTGCCGGGTGGCAAGGATATGCCCACGATGCGACGATTCTGGCTGACAGCCTTAGCAGACCTGATGGCTTCAAGCTCTCTGACGGCAAATTCTACCTTATAGATACCAGGTATGCCTGCCGGGCTGAAATTCTGCCACCCTTCAAGCCAACAAGGTATTATCTTAATGAGTTCTCTGTTAGAAACTATCCAAAGACTTCGAAAAAACTTTTCAATCTTAGTCACTCTTGTCTTAGAGTCAGGCAAGATCGCTAGCAGATGGGTTTTGTTCTTTTGTTGCGCAGGGAGTGAGGTGTTCTTGCTGATGGCTGTGTATATAGCCAGCTACGGCAAGCGGAGGGGATGGCTATGGCTACTGATGACTTGGTGAAGCTGGTCACGCCGGTCAAGCGTCGAGATGCTCTGGCTCTGGTGGTGGCAGGAGCAGGATCAGATACAGCTTTTTCAGAATTCAGTTTTTCCTTACTGTTCTTTTTTCTCTCTTCATTATTTTTTTTGATCGAATAACTCACAATGGCTACGTTTCAGCTTTAGCACACTTTGCTTTTATTACCAGTCCCAAACGGGAAGACTGGTGGTGGTAGCTCCAAAGTAAAAAAAAACGTACACTGGGATTGCACAGGCGATCGCTTGCAGGAAAAGAAACGGAGTGGCGAACTGGTCCTACACAAAACGACACGTCGTCGCAGCGGTTTGAAGCTTTATGAATAGACCCAAAAGAAAGAGGCCTGGGCAGCCTTCTGTCCAGCACGCCTGCAGCTATCGTGCAAGCGTGAACTAACTCGGTTATCCTACGGCGCACACTGCCTGCCCTGCATCGATGGATGCTCGCCAAATTTGTAGATTGCTCTTTTACTCATTTACTGCATATATATTCTATCCAATGCAAGTGTTATTACAAAAAAATGTTTCACTAGTGTGCCTCGTTGCATATTACACAAAAAGAATATGTGAATTTACGGTTTTGGACCCAGAAATATCACCGAATAAATATCATATATAATGGTCCGACCAGTAAATATTATATTATGGGGAACTTTAAAAAACGGGGTGTTGGACCCTGGGATACATGGTACTGGGGTCGATTTAAGGGTGACCTATGGACTTCATTTAGGGAAATTTCAACTCAAATGATCGTCGAACTGATATCTATTCCGACGGAATTCCACCAAGACAATCTGATTCAAGCCAAGTTCTCGGCAATTTTCGCCGAGCCATCCCGATTTCGATCGATTCCAGACAAAGTTGGATCAAATTTAGGCAAGTTTTTTAGCCTGTTCACATGACCACCTTAATGAGAGAATCACGATCGAGCAACCTTCATGGTAGCAACTCCACGGGAGGAGGCGGGGCCAAGGGCGACCATGGCGGAGGCGGCGTGAGAGAAGCCAAGCCGGCGGTAGCCAGATCGGAGAAGGAGGATGGAGGGGGCATGACGGCCAAAGAAGGGAGCTGGTGAGGTGGCCGGAGTAGGAGGCGGCCAAGACAGGCATTTGTTTCATCCAAGAACGCTCATGATGAAAAAAAAGGAAGAGAAAACACAGGATGTTTTGACGAAACTTGCTCCGGCGCACCTTAAATAAATTTTACAATGCACTTTATAACACTTCTACTGTATGAGGTTTTACGGGATGTGAGAGATGATCCATTGCATCGGAGAAAAGCAATGATAATCTAGACCGCAACTTGATGGCGCGCTTCAGGAGCTTCGTGCAAGAGCATGAATTAAAGGACCTATATTTGCACAGGAGGAGGTTTACGTGGACAAGTGATCGCGAGACTCCAACGCAAACTCGCATCCATCGTGCGTTGGTGTCCACGGATTGGGATTTCCAATATTAGGATTCCATGCTGCAAGCGCTGGCGTCTTCCTTGTCGGATCATGTGTCGTTACCGCGTCCTTAAGGCCAAAAAAGAGGTTTAAGTTTGAAGCCTTTTAGCTCAAACTGGCAGGCTTTGATGAAGCCGTGAAGATAGCTTGGGCTTGTGGGCCAAACATTGTGGACCCGTTCCGTCGTCTGGATGCGTTGTTTCGGAATACGGCAGTCTTGGGGCCAAAGGAGTGTAGGAAACGTTAAGCTGTAGTTGGCCATTGCCAATTCAGTAATCTTCCGTTTGGATCATGCTCAAGGCCGGAGATTGCTCTCGCCAGGGGAGATGTGGCTGCGTGTAACAATCCCTGGATCGGTTCACTGGCACACACAGTACAAAATGATACCAAATATAACTGTGCATCATAAATACAACGAATGTGATCCAGAATTTACATTATTTATTCAAGTACAGCGGAAAACGAATACAAGGTAGATCTCCATCCTTCAAATGTGCCACAGGCGAACAATTGTTGAGTGGAGTCTCGCGACCTATGAACAATCACTCAGATACGATATAACCTGCAACATGAAACGTTGCAGCCACGAATGGTCAATACATTGAATGTATGGCAAGTAGGCTAAAGTGGTTAACAACAGATCTATCAACTACATGCTTATTTGGCCAAGTGGAGTTCAGGCTCATTTGCATAAAGCAACAGTTTTATCCTAACATTTGTAACAAAGTAGTTTTCTAATACGATAAATAGGACACCCTGGTTCACTCCCAGGTGCTCCTACACAATTATGTTCACCCAACAAGTTTTAAGTAATTAAGAAATGGGGATGAATGAGAAATATCATAGCATCAGTATCAGGTCGCTCAAATTGTCCATAACCGGGGACACGGCTAAGCACTTAGTTTATACACCCTGCAGGGGTTAGTACACTTTACCCATGTGACTTGGCCAGCCCAGCTCGTACCACCACTCTCATATTGAGTGATGATAGGGAGAAGTCCAAGAAGGAACCGTTCGGGAAGTAGCTCCCCAAACCCGACACGCACCGGTCCAACCTACACTATCTACATCTCTGGATACGTGGGTTCGAGTTACCACAACCTACTCAGTCCAACCAACTGCCCATTTCATTATTGGCACATGGTTGCACATGAAAGCTACCAAACAAAGAAGCCAATCCTTTCTCAGTGTCCTAGGTGCCTTTCCGCAATGATACCACCAAAAATTATCAATCCCATCACACCCAGGAGATTCATTGATTAAGTTGTTTTAGTTTTCGCAAACCAACATATTTAGAAACAACTTCAGTGATGTAACCCAGCCCTCATTCATCATAGCATGACTAAGCACATCTACCAACGGTGGCTCGTAAACAAGGATTGCTAGGGAATAATACGGGACATAGCATAGCATATATACATCAATTCCTACACATGCAATTCTACAAAAACATCTATAATGCATAGGAAAACAGTAGGACATTTATGACCAAGATAGCACCACTTGCCTTTGTTGTAGATGTAGTCGATTAGATAATCCTCACAATCCTTATAGATATAATGGTTGCACTCGTCATAACCACAATACTTGCAATCATAGTAGTTGCAATCACACACGTTGCACTCCTCGCAATCTATCGAGCAAACAATTGCATACAATCATAAACAATAGCACATAGAGATCAAACAAATGCAAAAAATGCATGCATGACAATTTAATAAGTCACAATGGTTGTTACTTTAGTTCTCTAAACAATATTGAAGTATATGATGCATGAAAGAGACCAATTAATGCAATGGAATACTTGTTATTAATAATTACTTGCCAATATAGGGTTTTTAATAGTTCTGTTGTAACGCCCGTTCTAACTGTCGAATTAAATTTGTTTCTTGGGTTTACTGGATAGAGGACGTTAATACGAATCAGTAGGCGTTGGATTCACCCTAATCGGAGTTATAGATCTTTTTGTAGGATCTAAATAGTGTTTAACGGGTTTTAAATGATTCACATAGTTTCTTTTTGCCTACAAATCAAACTAAAATTATATCTGTAATGTCCACGGAATTGTGATTCCAGGGACATATTATTTGCAATTTTCTAAATAGTATTTATTTTCTTATAAATTTATTACTCAAAAAATGGGTATTAGCTTATTTAAATGTCTACAGAATAACCTTACAGTATTTGCCTGGACCATTTGCATATTGATGATCTACATGTAACCAGATTTCCATCGGTATATCATTTATATTTTTGTGACAAGCAATTAATTTACTATGAATTTAATGATTTATAAAGCCATTAAAACTAATTAAATTTCTACGGGGTAAATAATCCACAAAGGCTGGATCTAACCAGATATTATCAATCTACATTACAGTAGCTTCAATTTGATATATTGTTCATATTTTTCGGAGTTACAGATAATTTCCTATGAATTTATTAACCTAAAAGACCATTAAAACTAATTAAATTACTGCAGTAACCACGTACATTAAAAGTTGGATCTATTCTGATAAGATGATTCTATGTAAAATTATCTTCAATTTGATATATTATACGCAATTTTTGGACGTGGTATGAATTTATAATGAATTTTACTAGTTAGATCTATAATGTGCAATTTTAAATTCGAACGGAATATTCCAGAGAATATTCCGCTGACTGGACAGGTTGACTTTGCATGCTGACTGGGACTAGATGCTGACCTGACGTTGACACATGGCGAGATCCGGTTGGCTCTTACCCCTTCGAGGAATCGATCTAATCCTGGCCGTTGGGATGAGATCGAGTGGTTAGGAGAGGAGATTGACCCGATTTTGGCTCAGAATAGACAAGAAACAGATCTGTGTTAGAGAGATAAATCCGTAGGTCAAATTGAAAAACTTACAACACGAAAGTTGTGGAGAATCATTATTCCTACATTCTCACCAAAGGAATTTGGATTTGAAGAAACGAGAGCGAGTACATCTTGGATTTACACCGTCAGATATGAAATATTGTGATGCGAAATTCTCTGGCTGTGGTGGATGAAAATAGGTGAGGTTTTTCGGTATTGAAAGATTTCGACGAGTTCTACAACTTTCGTTTTTTGGCCGAAGGCAAACAACGAAGTCTAGATGGGTTAAAAAGCGAAATAAGTTTCGGACATGTGTAGATTCGGGATTTCAAGGAGAGAAACTCGTACAGCTGTGGCTCTACGAGTTTATATGGAGATTTAGGATGTTGTAGAGATAGGTATAGGAGTAGGAACAAGTAGAAACGAACAGAAGTCAATTCGGAGTTGTAGATAAAAAGTTATGTGAGTTTGAATAGAGATAGGTTTGACAAAATAGATTTTGCACGGATTTTAAAGCGAGGCTGGGATCGATCCTTCCTGTGTATGTGCGTGTGGGTGCTCTGGTCGGTCCGGGTGGGCCGGCCCGCTTAGGTTTTTTTTCTTTTTCTATTTACTTGTTTCCCTCATATCTTTTGCATACGAACTCCAAACGATATGATTCTTGTTTCTAAAATTTTCTAAAATCGAATAGATCATTGTAGGATCATATTTACAATATTTTTACTAGTTTGAAAGTAGTGGGTTTATAAATCCTTGTATATTCCATTTTATTTATATTTTTATTTGTTTGTATTTATTCCATAACTTTTTCATAATAGCTCCAAATGAGCTCAATTTTGTTTCTAAAATTTTGTAATATTAATTGGATCTCTTTAGGCTATAATTATCAATAATTTATGCCTTAGAAACAGTGGGTTTTATAAAGTCAATTTAATTTCCTTTAGAAACATTTGGGCGAATCAACTACAGGATTTAGATACCGAGATTTGGATTCAGTTTGTGAGAAATTTGCATGGATGTAATGAAATGCTTATGAATGCTTCATGATTTTCATTTTGAAATCTTGCACACCAATTCTACAATCCATAATCAATCCATGCCCTTTTGTCTATATGGCTACTTAGGTCATAACAAAAGAATATAAGATTTTGAATTCAAGGTTGAGAGGATTTTCTTTTCAAAAAGTTTCTTCTCTTTGAGAATTTTCAACATAGTCAAACAATCAATCAAACTTATTTATTTATTTCACATTCCAAAATTAGGAGAATTTTGGGATGTGACACTGCGTCGTCTGCTCCAGTTCTCAATTCTTGGGCTTTCTTCGTTCGAGCGGACAATAACCAGGCAGCGGTCGCGCATTCGTTGGCTGTAGGAAGGCGACGCGAACTCCAAACTTTTTCATGCCACTGCCAATGGGAGGCGCAAGAAATATTTTGTGCTGGCTATAAAGGTGGGGGACCTACTCATAATGGAGCAGGAAGGTAAAGTGCAAGCTTTCACACACGCATACCAGGAGCTTCTCGGAACCGCGCCATGCCGAGATTTCGGTCTCAACTTGGACGCTTTGGAGATCAAGTCAGCCGATCTCAGCGAGCTGGATATATTTTTCAGTAAAGAAGAAGTTTGGAAGGTTATAAAAGAGATGAAGCCGGATCGCGCCCCCGGTCCAGACGGCTTCATTGGAGCCTTTTATCAGCAGGCTTGGCCGGTGATAAAGGCGGATATTATGGCAGGTTAAACAAGCTAGCAGCTAGAGATGGGAGGGGCTTTGCCCGCCTTAACAGGGCATTGATCACGCTCAACCCCAAGAAGCCCGACAGACAGTTCATTGGTGACTTTTGGCCGATCAGTTTAGTACACAGCTTCGCTAAGCTATTTTCTAAGCTTCTGGCTAATCGCTTGAGAGGGAGGCTCGGAGAGCTGGTGAGCCCTAATCAGAGCGTGTTCATCAAAAGCCGTAGTCTGCACAACAACTTCGTGTTATTTAGGCAAGTGGCTAGAAAGATCAACGCCAGGAGAAAGAAAGGAGTGCTCTTAAAGCTTGATCTCTCGAGAGCCTTTGACTCGATCGCTTGGCCATTCCTTTTCGACGTGCTGCGATGGATGGGGTTTGGGTAGAGATTCCTCCAATGGATCACGATACTTTTGAACACTTCCAACACAAAAGTCATGGTAAATAGAGTCCCTAGAGAATAGATTCAACATATGCGAGGGTTGGGACATGGTGACCCCACCTCCCCTCTCATGTTCGTCGCAGGCATGGAGGCCTCACGTCCATAGTGGTTAAGGCGGTGGAGGAGCAAGTCCTGGAGAACTTGGCTGGGATATCACCAATGCAAAGGATATATGTTTAAGCCAACGATGTTGTGCTTTTATTCAAACCTACAGAGCTGGAGACAACTGCGATCAAGGAAATTATGAGAATTTTTGGCATGGCCTCAGGTCTCAAAGTGACCTGCGCCAAAACCATAGCTACCCTAATATGGGGAAGTGACGAGGAGAAGAAGCTGCTGGAGGAGAGACTGGGATGCACAATGGCATAATTCCCAATTAGATACCTAGGATTACAGCTTGCGCTCCGGCCGCTCACCCGAGCCTAGTGGCAGCCCATGCTGGATAGAGTTATACAGTCGGTGTCGGCCTGGTATCGAGGTCTAATTGTGAGGTCTGGGAGGCTAATGCTGATCAAGGCAGTGGTGTTGGCGCGGCCTATCCACCACCTGCTTGTGGAGGACGCGCCTTAGTGGCTCGTCGATGAAGTGATAAAATGGCTATTGTAGGGACCTTGTTAGTATATGCACTAGTGTGGGGATTAAAGTGTATTGTAACTATATGTATATTTGGTAAGAAGAGAGAGTAATCGTACAGGTCCTAGAGAGCTCTTGCTGCTACCTTTCCTCATCTCATCGTTTGCAGAGTAGGTGCCATGAGAGCACGCAACACGGTATCAGATCACATCGGCGAATCTCTGCATCGGCGTGTGTGCTGAGGGCATCCAGTTGCTGCAGGGGGAAAAGAAGGAGCTGGGGGTCGTTTTTCCGGCGGCGGCGCCGGTGACTCTGGCTGGATCGAGGTCTGCGGGTCGGCGGCTCCGGCTGGATCAAGGCCTGCGGGTCGGCGGCCAGGTGATATACTCCTTGATCTGGTGGGTGACTGAATTTGTGGTCTTGGGAGAAAGTACCCTTTAGAGAGTGAAGAAGGGTCTGCAGGCTATACGCACGATTGTGGCAAATTGCGGTCTTGTGGTACTGTGATTGGGGATGAAGAACAAGAACGTTCTGAGGGGAAGAGAAGGAGTACCCGTTTGTGAGATGGGGGACAATGAGGGCGCACCGACGGCTGTCACTCCTGGAGAGCTGGCCACAGTTTTACAAGCGATGGACGGAAGGTACATGAGCCTATTTGATGCAATCAACAAACAAGCTGGAAGTTCAAGACCTGGAAGTGAAGTGAAAAAAGATGTTCATCCTCTCTAGATGCCTCATGTCAAACTAAAAGGCTCGGAGAGCTACGCAAGCTAGGCAGAGCATGCTGAAACCATACTTGATTCCAGGAAGCTAGAGGGATATGCACTAGGGACAATTGAGAAGCCATCAGATGATAACTCCAAGGAAGGACAAAAGTGGAAGGTGACCAATGCGTTGGTAAGTGAAGGGTTTCACAGCATAGTAAATCAAAAAATTCTACGGATGCGAATAAGAAAGCCAAGATCTAAACTAGGAGATGCAATAAACAAGATAGATAGATGAGATCTTCATACCCTTGAAGAAATCGCACATCAGAAACGTTCAACAGAACGTGGTTGATGTAGTCGTACTAGTCGTCTCCTCCTCGCGATCTGATCCGATCCGATCCTACGCCGCAAGTGGCGGCGCCTCCGAGATATGCACACGTACGGTGCCGCGACGTCTCATCCTTCCTTGGTCCAGCACGTGGGGGGGAGAGATAGATTGGATCTGCAGCACGACGGCGTGGTGCTATGGTGGAGAGTTTCTGCGGCAGGGCTTCGCCTATGCGCAGTCGGGAGAGAGAGAGAGGTGGAGGGCAGTAGGACGGCGGCTAGGGTTGAAGGAGTGGGGGGGAGGGGTGCGCCCCTGCCCACCTTATATAGGGGGCTGGCCGCCCCCCCTTGGCACCTCCTCCAATCCCTAGGGCGGCGGCCCCAAGGGTTGGAGTGGGGGGCAAGTTTCCCCCCTCCTTCTAGAAGGGTTCCCTAGGATTTCCCCTAGGGCTTGGCCGGCTGGGCCTATCGGGCCTTGTGCCCCTGGACCAAAGCGGCCAGGGCACTCCCTCTTAGGACCACGCAGCCCTCCGACAAGTGGGGCCACGTTGGTCCCACTCCGGAAGCTTCTAGAACCTTTCGGTACAATACCGAATACTCCGAAACGATTCCGAAATCCAAAAACTGCTTTCCTTTATATGAATCTTATTCTTCGGACCATTCTGGAACCTCTCGTGATGTCCTGGATCTCATCCGAGGCTCCGAACAAAAACTCATAAACCTATTATCCATTCTATCTTAGCGTCGAGGCACGTTAAGTGTGTGACCCTACGGGTTCGAGAATATGCAGACATGATCTTTTATCAATAATAAACAGCGGGATCTGGAAACCCATATTGACTCCCACATATTCATCGATGATCATATCGGATGAACCACGATGCCAGGATTCAATTAATCCCATATATATATTCCCTTCGTCACGCGATATTTTACTTGCCCGAGATTCGATCGTTGGTATCAGCATACCTAGTTCAATCTCGTTCACAACAAGTACTTTACTCGTTTCGTAATCCGATATCACTTTGTGATTAACTCCTTAACCATGTGCTTGCAAGCGGTGTTGATATCGATTACCGAGTGGGCCCGAAGTATATCTCTCCGACTCGGGAGGGACAAATCCCATCTCGATACATACAACCCAACAAGTACTTTCCGATCACCTGAGAGACACCTTTATGATCACCCTCTCATAGGATGACGTCTGATGACCTCAAAGCTTTCTTCCGATACCAGGGAGTTGCATTATCTCATGGTCTAAGGAATACAATATTTGACATAGGAAAATGCTTCGCAAAGATGAACACGATGACACGATCTAATTGCTCAGCTTGATTTGGGTCTGTCCATCAATCTCGTTCACAACAAGTACTTTACTCGTTTCGTAATCCGATATCACTTTGTGATTAACTCCTTAACCACGTGCTTGCAAGCGGTGTTGATATCGATTACCGAGTGGGCCCGAAGTATATCTCTCCGACTCGGGAGGGACAAATCCCATCTCGATACATACAACCCAACAAGTACTTTCCGATCACCTGAGAGACACCTTTATGATCACCCTCTCATAGGATGACGTCTGATGACCTCAAAGCTTTCTTCCGATACCAGGGAGTTGCATTATCTCATGGTCTAAGGAATACAATATTTGACATAGGAAAAAGCTTCGCAAAGATGAACACGATGACACGATCTAATTGCTCTGCTTGATTTGGGTCTGTCCATCATATCATTCTCCTAATGACATGATCTCATTATTAATCGACAACTCATGTCTATGGTTAGGAAACCTTAACCATCATTAATCAATGAGCTAGTCCATAGAGGCATACTAGGGACACGGTGTTGTTCATAAACCACACAAGTATCAAAGTTTCCGCTTAATACAATTCTAGCATGGAATATAAACTTTATCATGAACAAGAATTATAACAATAACATCTTTATTATTGCCTCTAGGGCATAATTCCAACAGTCTCCCACTTACACTAGAGTCAATAATATAGTTTACATCTGGTAACAATCTAACACCCATGGCATTAAGGTGCTGATCATGTTTTGCTCGTGGAAGAGGTTTAGTCAACGGATCTGCAACATTCAGATCCGTATGTACTTTGCTAATCTTCAGATCTCCATCTATTATATAATATCGAATTATATGAAAACGGCGGTTGATGTGCTTGGTCTTTGGATGATATCTTGGTTCCTTAGCCAGTGCTATGGCGCCAGTGTTGTCGCATAATATCTCAAGTGGGTCTAAGGCACTTGGAACCACACCAAGCTCAGTGATGAAGTTCCTGGTCCAAACTCCTCCACTTGATGCTTCTGAAGCAGCCATGTATTCCGATTCTACTGTATATCCCGCGATCACGCTTTGCTTGCAGCTTCTCCAGCTCACATCTCCTCCATTCAAAATATAAATGTATCCTGTCTGAGGTTTAGAATCATCCGGGTCGGTGTCGAAACTAGCGTCGACGTAACCTTTTACGACGAGCTGCTCATCACCTCCATAGACCAATAACATTTCTTTAGTCCTATTTAAATACTTTAGGATGTTCTTTACGGCTGTCCAGTGTTCCACTCCTGGATCACTTTGGTATCTGCTCGTCAAACTAAGAGCATTGGACACATCCGGTCTAGTACACAGCATGACATACATGATATAACCTATGTCCGAGGCATATGTCACTTTGCTCATAGTTTCTCTATCGTTTACCGTAGCTGGACACTGAGCCTTGCTCAATATCTTACCTGACAACATGGGCAATGAACATTTCTTTGCTTTATCCATTCTGAACCTTTTCAGAACTTTGTCTAGGTATGTACTTTGGCTTAAAGCTATTAGGCGTCTTTGTCTATCTCTATAGATTTTGATGCCTAATATATAAGCAGCTTCTCATAGGTCTTTGATTGAAAAACATTTATTCAAATAACTCTTCACATCGTTAAGCATACCAATGTCATTTCCAATAATCAATACGTCATCTACATATAGTACTAAAAATGTCACCGAGCTCCCACTCACTTTCTTGTAGATACAAGATTCGTAGCAATTTGGAACAAATCGAAAACTCTTGATCACTTGATCAAAACGAAGGTTACAACTCCGAGATGCTTGCTTTAGTCCATAAATGGAACGCTGAAGTTTGCACACCTTATTAGCATCCTTAGGATCGACAAAACCTTCGAGCTGCATCATATACAACTCTTCATCAATGTTGCCATTAAGGAACGCAGTCTTGACATCCATTTGCCATATTTCATAATCATGAAATGCAGCAATTGCTAATAAAATCCGAATGGACTTAAACCATCGCTACGGGAGAGAAAGTCTCATCGTGGTCAACACCTTGAACTTGTCGAAAACCTTTCGCGACAAGCCGAGCTTTATAGACAGTAACATTACCATCCGCGTCCGTTTTCTTCTTGAAAATCCATTTGCAATCAACGGCCTTTCGGTCGCTAGGAGGGTCCACCAAAGTCCATACTTGGTTTTCGCTCATGGATCCCAATTCGGATTTCATGGCCTCTAGCCATTTCTCAGAGTCTGGGCTCATCATTTCTTCCTCATAGTTCGCAGGTTCACTGTTGTCTACTAACAAGACGGTTAAGACAGGGTTGTTGTACCATTCAGGAGTGGCACGTGACCTTGTCGACTTGCGAAGTTCAGTAGTAGCATCGTTCGAAGTTTCATGATCCTCGTCATTAGCTTCCTCTATTGTTGGTGCAGACGGCACTGGAACAATTTCAGGTGCTGCGCTACTCTCCAACTCGAGAGAAGGTTCAATAACCTCGTCTAGCTCTACCTTCCTCCCACTCACTTCTTTTGAGAGAAACTCCTTCTCAAGAAAGGATCCGTTCTTTGCAACAAACACTTTGCCTTAGGATCTGTGGTAGAAGGTATAACCAATCGTTTCCTTAGGGTATCCTATGAAGAAGCATTTCTCCGCTTTGGGTTTGAGCTTGTCCGGCATCAACTTCTTGACGTAAGCTTCGCATCCCCAAACTTTAAGAAACGACAACTTATGTTTAGCACCAAACCATAGTTCATACGGTGTCATCTCAACGGATTTAGATGGTGCCCTATTTAAAGTGAATGCAGTGGTTTCTAATGCATAACCCCAAAATGATAATGGCAAATCTATAAGAGACATCATTGATCGCACCATATCTAATAGAGTTCGATTCTGGCGTTCAGACACACCATTGCGCTGTGGTGTTCCACGTGGCGTGAGTTGCGAAACGATTCCGCTTGCTTTAAGATGCGTGAGAAAATCATAACTCAAATATTCACCTCCACGGTCGGATCGTAGAAATTTAATTTTCCTGTTACGATGGTTTTCCACTTCGTTCTGAAATTCTTTGAACTTTTCAAACGTTTCAGATTTATGTTTCATTAAATAGATATACCCATATCTACTTAAGTCATCAGTAAAAGTGAGAAAATAGCGATATCCACCGCGCGTCGAAACACTCATTGGTCTGCATACATTGGTATGTATGATTTCCAAAAAGTCCGTTGCTCGATCCATCATTCCGGAGAACGGGGTTTTGATCATCTTGCCCATGAGGCACGGCTCGCACGTGTCAAATAATTCAAAATCAAGAGACTCCAAAAGTCCATCAGAATGGAGTTTCTTCATGCGTTTTACTCCAATATGACCTAGACGGCAGTCCACAAATAAGTTGAATTATCACTATCTACTTTGCATCTCTTAGCCTCAATGTTATGTATGTGTGTTTCATTGCTTTCGAGATTCAGAAGAAATAAACCATTCATAGCAGGTGCATGCCATAAAAGATGTTATTCATATAAATAGAACAACCATTATTCTCCGATTTAAATGAATAACCGTCTTGCAATAAACACGATCCAGATATAATGTTCATGCTCAACGCAGGCACATAATAACACTTATTAAGGTTTAAAACTAATCTCGAAGGTAAAACTAAGGAGAGCGTGCCGACGGCCATCACATCAAATCTTGATCCATTGCCAACGCGCATTGCCACCTCATCCCTTTCTAGCCGCCGTCTATTCCGTAGCTCCTGTTTCGGGTTACAAATATTAGCAACTGAACCAGTATCAAATATCCAGGCACTACAACAAGTGCTAGTAAGGTAAACATCAATAACATGTATATCAAATATACCTTTAATGGTGCCAGCCTTCTTGTCCGCTAAGTACTTCGGACAGTTGCGCTTCCAGTGACCCTTGTCCTTGCAATAGAAGCACTCAGTGTCCGGCTTAGGTCCAGACTTGAGCTTCTTCTCAGTAGGGGCAATGCGCTTACCGCTGCCTTTCTTGAAGGATTTCTTTGCACCCTTACCTTTCTTAAAGCTAGGGGTCTTGTTGACCATCAACACATGATTATCTTTCTTGATGTCCACCTCCGCAGCTTTCAGCTTAGCGAAGAGCTCAGTGATCATATTAGTGGAACCAATTTGTTTGTGAGTAACTACAAAACCTTTGTAGCTAGGAGGGAGTGATTGCAGAACTCTGCTAATCTTGAGCTCTTCTGGAATCTTGCAGTCCAGTTGCTCAAGACGTTGAGTGTAGCCCGACATCTTAATGGCGTGCTCACTAACAAAACTCCCTTCCTCCATCTTGCAGTTAAAGAACTTCTCAGAGATCTCATATCTCTCAGAACGGGCCTGAGTCTGAAACATGGTTTTCAGTTCCTCAAGTATATCAAAGGGCCCGACGAACTCCTCAAAACAATTTTGAAGGTCCGATTGCATAGAAAACAACATGGTACTCTTAATCACTCCATAATCATCTTTGCGCGACTGATAAACAGCTTTTTCATCAGCCGGCGCATCAATGGCAGGGGCGACACCTAGCGCTTTCTCTAGTACATAGTCCTTTTGTCCTCCAGCGAGAATGATTGTCAGATTGCGGAACAAGTTGGTGAAGTTAGACCCATTGTTCTTTAGCTTTTCTTTCTCAGCAAAAACATTGAAGTTGAAGTTGGACTTAGCCATTTGATCTACAGAATTTTCAAGTACAATTTAGACTATGTTCATGATAACTAGTTCAACTTAATCAAATTACTAGATGAACTCCCACTAAATTCAACATCCCTCAAGTTGTTTAGTGAACACGATCCAAATTCACCACACCTAATCCGATCTTCACGAGAAGAGATGTGGTTTCAATGGTGGACAACAAAGTGTCGATCATATCATTCATATGACTCATACTTAACCTTTCGGTTCGTGTGTTCCGAGGCCATGTCTGTACATGCTAGGCTCGTCAAGTCAAACCCAAGTATTTCCGCGTGTGCAAAACTGGCTTGCACCCGTTGTATGTGAACGTAGAGTTTATAGCACCCGATCATCACGAGGTGCTTGAACACGACGAACTTTCGCAACGGTGCATACATGGGGAGAACACAATTTTATCTTGATCTTTAAGTGAGGAATCATCTTATAATGCTACCGTCACGATCTAAGCATAATAAGATACATAAAAGGATAAACATCACATGCATATAATCTTATGTGACATGGTATAGCCAATCTCCGCGCAATGATCTCCATCTTGTGCGTGCCAGCATGATCTCCATCATTCCACCATGATTGCCTCCACCACGAATAGGAACTACAACTATTGCTAACTACTTAGCGATAAAGTAAAGCTATTACATGGCGTATAAGAAGTTGACACGCAGGTCATACACAATTATAAAGACAACCATATGGCTCCTGCCGGTTGTGAACTCATCAACATGCAAGTCATGAAATATTACAAAACATGATCATTGCATACATACACATCATGTCTTGGGCCATACCATATCACAAAACACTCCCTGCAAAAACAAGTTAGACGCCTCTACTTTGTTGTTGCATGTTTTACGTGGCTCATGGGAGTAACAAGCTAAGAACGATTCTTACCTATGGAAAGCCACAACAGTGATATTATGGTTGCTAACATCCGGTGTAAATCCCATGACTACTATAGTGAGAGAAACTGGCATCCACCAGCCGCGTGTGTGGAACAATCCACACGTCAAGTGCGGAGCCGGTCTCGCGAACGAGGTCGCGTAAAGTTGGCCTGGACCGCTTCGATCTCACTATGCCGCGCCATAAGAAGTACACAACAAGAGGCTTGCAACAAAAAACATCAACGCCCGCAACAAGCATGTTGCGTTCTACTCGTGAAACACATCTACGCATAGATCTAGCTCTGATACCACTAAAAGATTTCGCAGCATAGTAAATCAAAAAAATCTATGGATGTGAACAAGAAAGCCAAGATATAATCTAGGAGATGCAATCAACGAGAGAGAGAGATGAGGTCTTCATACCCTTGAAGAAATCGCACAGCGGAAACGTTCAACAGAACGTGGTTGATGTAGTCGTACTAGCCGTCTCCTCCTCGCGATCCGATCCGATGCTACGCCGCAAGTGGCGGTGCCTCCGAGAGATGCACACGTATGGTGCCGCGACGTCTCCTCCTTCCTTGGTCTAGCAAGTGGGGGGAGAGATAGATTGGATCTGCAGCACGACGGCGTGGTGCTATGGTGGAGAGTTTCTGTGGCAGGGCTTCGCCTACGCGCAGTAAGGAGAGAGAGAGGTGGAGGGCAGCAGGACGGCGGCTAGGGTTGAAGGAGTGGGGGGAGGGGTGCGCCCCTTCCCACCTTATATAGGGGGCTGGCCGGACCCCCTTGTACCCTCCTCCAAGCCTTAGGGCGGCGGCCCCAAGGGTTGGAGTGGGGGGCAAGTTTCCCCCTCCTTCTAGAAGGGTTCCCTAGGGTTTCCCCTAGGGTTTGGCCGGCTGGGCCTGTGGGGCCTTGTGCCCCTGGCCCAAAGCGGCCAGGGCACTCCCTCTTAGGCCTATGCAGCCCTCCGACAAGTGGGGCCACGTTGGTCCCACTCCGGAAGCTTCTAGAACCTTCCGGTACAATACCGAATACTCCGAAACGATTCCGAAATCCAAAAACTGCTTTCCTTTATATGAATCTTATTCTCCAGACCATTCCGGAACCTCTCGTGATGTCCTAGATCTCATCCGAGGCTCCGAACAAAAACTCATAAACCAATTATCCATTCTATCCTAGCGTCGAGGCACGTTAAGTGTGTGACCCTACGGGTTCGAGAATATGCAGACATGATCTTTTATCAATAATCAACAACGGGATCTGGAAATCCATATTGACTGCCACATATTCATCGATGATCATATCGGATGAACCACGATGCCAGGATTCAATTAATCCCATATATATTCCCTTCGTCACGCAATATTTTACTTGCCCGAGATTCGATCGTTGGTACCGGCATACCTAGTTCAATCTCGTTCACAACAAGTACTTTACTCGTTCCGTAATCCGATATCACTTTGTGATTAAGTCCTTAACCACGTGCTTGCAAGCGGTGTTGATATCGATTACCGAGTGGGCCCGAAGTATATCTCTCCGACTCGGGAGGGACAAATCCCATCTCGATACATACAACCCAACAAGTACTTTCCGATCACCTGAGAGACACCTTTATGAACACCCTCTCATAGGATGACATTTGATGACCTCAAAGCTTTCTTCCGATACCAGGGAGTTGCATTATCTCATGGTCTAAGGAATACAGTATTTGACATAGGAAAAAGCTTCGCAAAGATGAACACGATGACACGATCTAATTGCTCTGCTTGATTTGGGTCTGTCCATTATATCATTCTCCTAATGACATGATCTCATTATTAATCGACAACTCATGTCTATGGTTAGGAAACCTTAACCATCATTAATCAATGAGCTAGTCCATAGAGGCGTACTAGGGACACGGTGTTGTTCATAAACCACACAAGTATCAAAGTTTCCGCTTAATACAATTCTAGCATGGAATATAAACTTTATCATGAACAAGAATTATAACAATAACATCTTTATTATTGCCTCTAGGGAATAATTCCAACGGTAAGGGCATGGCTTCTAAGCTCAATCTCACCTCAGATTGCTAAACAGGTGGAAAGAATTAAAGAGGCATCAGAAATCTGGAGGCTGTTGAAAAGTAGAGGCTGTTGAAAAGTACTCCCTCCGGTTCAAAATATAAGAGGTTTTAGCTTTGTGAAGCAAATGTATTTAGACTTGTTTTAGTGTCTAGATTCACTCCAAACATAAGTGAACCTACATACTAAAACAAGTCTAGATACATTCTCTTCACAAACCTAAAACATCTTATATTTTGAAACGGAGGGAGTACACATTCAGGAGTTGGGAATTAAATGTTGGCATGTAGAATCCATAAGGAACTACAAGAGCTTAGTCAAGGGGAGAAGTCAGTTGTAGATTATGTATCAGAACTGAAGCGGATGTGGAGTGATCTTGATTATTACAACCCCGTGGAGATGGAGTGCGGGAAGCGTTTAGAGAAATTTAATCAGTGGTTGGAAAGGAAGCGTGTGAGAGACTTCCTAAATGGGCTTCATCGACAATTTGAGAATAGGAGAGCTGCACTCTATGGAATTGGGAAGCTGTCAAATCTGGAACAGGCTATATCTGCGATTATAAGCGAAGAAACTCGTCTGAGGCTAGAAACAGCAAGATCAGCTGAACAGAGTGCATCTCAGCGAAGGGCTGCTTTTGTGGCTACAGAAAGTGGTAATTATCAAAATTCTGGGTTAAATACACTTGATAAAAAATGTTTTGAATGTGGACAACCAGGACACTTGAGGGCCTCGTGTCCAGATTTATTTGGTGGAGGACGTGGCAGAGGCCAAGATTGGCGAGGAAGAGGCCGAGGACGCATCCTAGATGGACGTGGAGGTGGTCGAGCAAGGGGTACGAGGCCACCATGGTGGGCGAACACTATGTCGGTGGCTGAAGAGTCTTCTCGAACCCTAACCGTGGAGATTACAACTGATGAACTAGAGAGATGGAAACAATTTAAGGGGCACACTTTAGGCGACAAGAGATCAGGAGAGGCATTACATCAACTGCCTCAACAAACTTCTCTGGTAATCCATCATATACAACAAAGATTAATGGAAATTATGAAGGAACTAGATGGCTAATTGACTCAGGAGCTTCTAGACATATGGCAGGGGCTAATGAAATATTCTATGATTATATATCTAAGTTCTATAATGAAACCGTAAGGTTAGCTGATGGATCCACACAAGTGAGCAGGGGCTCTGGAAAAGTTAGATGCACTAAGAACATATCACTTGATTCTGTGTTGCATGTACCATCATATACCGGCAATCCTGCTTCTCCCGGCGCTCATGGCAGTCGCCCGCGCCGGCGCCTCCGACGAACCCTTCCTCTCCGGTGGTAAGCACCTCCTCACACCACCTTACATCAAATTAAGCCGCAAACAATACACGAGAGATTAAAGGACCTATATTTGCACGTGAGGAGGTTTACGTGGACAAGTGATCGCGAGACTTCCAATATCAGGATTCCATGCTGCAAGAACTGGCATCCTCCTTGTCGGAACACGTGCCGCTACATCTGTCTCTTACCGTGTCCTTCAGGCCAAAAAAGAGGTTTAAGTTTGAAGCCTTTTGGGTCAAACTGGCAGGCTTTGATGAAGCCGTGAAGATAGCTTGGGCTTGTAGGCTGAACATTGTGGACCCGTTCCGTCGTCTGGATGCGTTGTTTCGGAATACGGCTGAGTATTTATTACAGTCTTGGGGCCAAAGGAGTGTAGGAAACGTTAAGCTGTAGTTGGACATTGCCAATTCAGTAATATTTCGTTTGGATCATGCTCAAGACCGGAGATTTCTCTCGCCAGGGGAGATGTGGCTGCGTCGTCTGCTCAAGTTCTCAATTCTTGGGCTTTCTTCGTTCGAGCGGACAATAACCAGGCAGCGGTCGCGCATTCGTTGGCTGTAGGAAGGCGACGCGAACTCCAAGCTTTTTCCCGCCACTGCCAATGGGAGGCGCAAGAATTTTTTTGTGCCGGCTATAAAGGTGGGGGACCTACTCATAACGGAGCAGGAAGGTAAAGTGCAAGCTTTCACGCACACATACTAGGAGCTTCTCGGAACCGCGCCATGCAGAGATTTTGGTCTCAACTTGGACGCTTTGGAGATCAAGTCGGCCGATCTCAGCGAGCTGGATATATTTTTCAGTAAAGAAGAAGTTTGGAAGGTTATAAAGGAGATGAAGCCGGATCGCGCCCCCTGTCTAGACGGCTTGATTGGAGCCTTTTATCAACAGGCTTGGCCGGTGATAAAGGCGGATATTATGGCAGGTTTAAACAAGCTAGCAGCTGGAGATGGGAGGGGCTTTTCCCGCCTTAACAGGGCGTTGATCACGCTCAACCCCAAGAAGCCCGACGAACAGTTCATTGGTGACTTTCGGCCGATCAGTTTAGTACACAGCTTCGCTAAGTTGTTTTCTAAGCTTCTGGCTAATCGCTTGAGAGGGAGGCTCAGAGAGCCGGTGAGCCCTAATCAGAGCGTGTTCATCAAAAGCCGTAGTCTGCACAACAACTTCGTGATAGTTAGGCAAGTGGCTAGAAAGATCAACGCCAGGAGGAAGAAAGGAGTGCTCTTAAAGCTTGATCTCTCGAGAGCCTTTGACTCGATAGCTTGGCCATTCCTTTTCGACGTGCTGCGATGGATGGGGTTTGGGTAGAGATTCCCTCAATGGATCATGATACTTTTGAACACTGCCAACACAAAAGTCATGGTAAATGGAGTCCCTAGAGAACAGATTCAACATATGCGAGGGTTGAGACATGGTGACCCCACCTCCCCTCTCCTATTCGTCGCAGGCATGGAGGCCCTCACGTCCATAGTGGTTAAGGCGGTGGAGGAGCAAGTCCTGGAGAACTTGGCTGGGATATCACCAATGCAAAGGATATATGTTTAAGCCGACGATGTTGTGCTTTTCTTCAAACCTACAGAGCTGGAGACAACTGCAATCAAGGTAATTATGAGAATTTTTGGCATGGCCTCAGGTCTCAAAGTGAACTGCGCCAAAACCACAGCTACCCTAATATGGGGAAGCGACAAGGAGAAGAAGATGTTGGAGGAGAGACTGGGATGCGCAATTGCAAAATTCACAATTAGATACCTAGGATTACAGCTTGTGCTCTGGCCGCTCACCCGAGCCCAGTGGCAGCCCATGCTGGATAGAGTTATACAGTCGGTTTCGGCCTGGTATCGAGGTCTAATTGTGAGGTCTGGGAGGCTAATGCTGATCAAGGCAGTGGTGTTGGCGCGACCTATCCACCACCTGCTTGTGGAGGACGCGCCTTAGTGGCTCGTCGATGAAGTGATAAAATGGCTATTGTAGGGACCTTGTTAGTATATGCACTAGTGTGGGGGTTTAAGTGTATTGTAACTATATGTATATTTGGTAAGAAGAGAGAGAGGAATCGTACAGGTTCTAGAGAGCTCTTGCTGCTACCTTTCCTCATCTCATCGTGAGCAGAGTAGGTGCCATGAGAGCACGCAACATGGTATCAGAGCACATCAGCGAATCTCTGCATCGGCGTGTGTGCTGAGGGCATCCAGTTGCTGCAGGGGGAAAAGAAGGAGCTGGGGGTCGTTTTTCCGGCGGCGGCGCCGACGACTCTGGCTGGATCGAGGTCTGCGGGTCGGCGGCTCCGGCTGGATCAAGGCCTGCGGGGCGGCGGCCAGGTGATATACTCCTTGATCTGGTGGGTGACTGAATTTGTGGTCTTGGGAGAAAGTCCCCTTTGGAGAGTGAAGAAGGGTCTGCAGGCTATACGCACGATTGTGGCAAATTGCAGTCTTGTGGTACTATGATTGGGGATGAAGAACAAGAACGTTCTGAGGGGAAGAGAAGGAGTACCGGTTTGTGAGATGGGGGACAATGAGGGCGCACCGACGACTGTCACTCCTGGAGATCTGGCCGCAGTTTTACAAGCGATGGACGGAAGGTACATGAGCCTATTTGATGCAATCAGCAAACAAGCTGGAAGTTCAAGACCTGGAAGTGAAGTGAAAGAAGATGTTCGTCCTCTCCAGATGCCTCATGTCAAACTGGAAGGCTCGGAGAGCTACGCAAGCTGGGCAAAGCATGCTGAAACCATACTTGTTTCCAAGAAGCTAGAGGGATATGCACTAGGGACAATTGAGAAGCCATCAGATGAGAACTCCAAGGAAGGACAAAAGTGGAAGGTGACCAATGCGTTGGTAAGGGCATGACTTCTAAGCTCAATCTCACCTCAGATTGCTAAACATGTGGAAAGAATTAAAGAGGCATCATAAATCTGGAGGCTGTTGAAAAGTACTCCCTCCGTTTCAAAATATAAGATGTTTTAGCTTTGTGAAGCAAATGTATTTAGACTTGTTTTAGTATATAGATTCACTCCAAACATAAGTGAACCTACATACTAAAACAAGTCTAGATACATTCTCTTCACAAACCTAAAACATCTTATATTTTGAAACGGAGGGAGTACATATTCAGGAGTTGGGAATGAAATGTTGGCATGTAGAATCCATAAGGAACTACAAGAGCTTAGTCAAGGGGAGAGTCAGTTGTAGATTATGTATCAGAACTGAAGCGGATGTGGAGTGATCTTGATTATTACGACCCTGTGGAGATGGAGTGCGGGGAGCGTTTAGAGAAATTTAATCAGTGGTTGGAAAGGAAGCGTGTGAGGGACTTCCTAAATGGGCTTCATCGACAATTTGAGAATAGGACAGATGCACTCTATGGAATTGGGAAGCTGACAAATCTAGAACATGCTATATCTGTGATTATAAGCGAAGAAACTCGTTTGAGGCTAGAAACAACAAGATCAGCTGAATAGAGTGCATGTCAGCGAAGGGTTTCTTTTGTGGCTATAGAAAGTGGTAATTATCAAAATTCTGGGTTAAATCCACTTGACAAAAAATGTTTTGAGTGTGGATAACCAGGACACTTGAGGGCCTCGTGTCCAGAGTTATTTGGTGGAGGACGCGGCAGAGGCCAAGATTGGCGAGGAAGAGGCCGAGGACGCATCTTGGATAGACGTGGAGGTGGTCGAGCAAGGGGTACGAGGCCACCATGGTGGGCGAACACTACGTCGGTGGCTGAAGAGTCTTCTTGAACCCTAACCGTGGAGATTACAACTGATGAACTAGAGAGATGGAAACAATTTAAGGGGCTCACTTTAGGCGACAAGCGATCAGGAGAGGCATCCACATCAACTGCCTCAACAAACTTCTCTGGTAATCCATCATATACAGCAAAGATTAATGGAAATTATGAAGAAACTAGATGGCTAATTGACTCAGGAGCTTCTAGACACATGGCAGGGGCTAATGAAATATTCTATGATTATATATCTAAGTTCTATAATGAAACCATAAGGTTAGCTGATGGATCCACACAAGTGAGCAGGGCTCTGGAAAAGTTAGATGCACTAAGAACATATCACTTGATTCTGTGTTGCATGTACCATCATTCCCTATAAATTTATTGTAAATAAGTTGCATCACCAATGAGCTAAATTGTGCCGCGATCTTCTTTCCTAAATGGTGCGTCTTTCAGGAACTTGGGACTGAAAGAAAACTTGAGATGGGGAGAATGCATGAGGGATTGTACTACCTGGAGGACAATATAACTCATGTACAACCTCGCCTCTCTCGCCACTAGAAGACTTTGTACTTCAACATCGAAGATTGGGACATATTTCTTTTGCTATTTTGGGTCATCTCTTCCCCGGTCTTTATTGTAGAATTGACAAGACAAAATTGATCTGTGATGCTTGACAATATGGGAAGTTAACTAGAAGTTCCTATGCTCTATCAGATAATAGGAGTACTGTACCACTCCAAACGTTACATTCAGATGTGTGGGGTCCTAGCAGGATGGTAGCTTTGAATGAATATCGATACTTTGTCACATTTATTGATTGTTGCACTAGAGATACCTGGTTGTATGTCCTGAGGAACAAAAGTGACGTGTTCGAATGTTTCATAGATTTCCATAATTTAATTAGAACACAATATGATGCATGTGTGAAGTGCTTGCGTACCGATAATGGTACCGAGTATGTAAACAAGGAGATGGATGCATATTTATCTAGTTATGGAATAATTCACCAAACCACTTGTCCAGGTACTTCAGAACAAAATGGTTTAGTGGGGAGGAAGAATAGACATCTCCTAGAGATTACACGATGTCTAATGCTAGCTATGAATGTACCTAAGTTCCTTTGGTGTGAGGCACTAATGACTACAACATACTTAATCAATAGGATGCCATCTAGGGTGCTGGGTTATAAGACACCTATGGAGTGTTTAACCGGGAAGAACACGTATGTGGTTCCACCCAAGGTGTTTGGATGTGTGTGTTTTGTAAGAGATAACCTACATACGGTAAGTAAGCTGGATTCTAGAGCACTGAAATGTGTGTTTGTTGGATACTCGAGGAAACAAAAGGGATACAAATGTCGGTGCCCTTCAGAGAGAACAATGCTTGTGAGTATGGATATCTCCTTTAGTGAACATCACTCCTTTTATGGGGAACCAGCTGATCTTGATGATGTTTTTTTAGTGCCTGATGCTAATGAAAATCTAGCCTTATCCAATATAACAGGGGAAGGTGATGAGGCTGGTAATCGACACATCGTAATTGGAGCCATACTAGTGCATGAAACTGAGGATGAGAAGACCTTAGAAGAGAGACAAAATGATGAGCAGGAGGATATGCCAAGCCAAGAGCATGAGTTGGAGGCACAAGAACCGCAACAGGCTCGAGGAGAGAGTCAACGTGATGCTGTTTTTGGTCAATAAAATGATGTGACAGCAACATTTGATAATGGTGACACTTCTTCTCAATATAATGACTTGGATGTTCCAATAGCTCACAGGAAACCTACCCGCACTAATGTCGGGAAGCTTCCATCAAGACTAGATCCTTATATTGTCTCTAAATACGTATCATACAACAATACTGGCTCTTTATATAAATCTTTCATTGTTGCGTTAAATTCTGCCGAGTCGTTGCCGTATGACTGGCAGGATGCAAAATTAAATCCAAGGTGGAGAGCAACAATGCTGGAGGAGATGGCTGCCCTAGACAAAAACAAGACATGGGTGATTACTTCGCTTCCTGCTGGTAAGAAAGTTGTGGGTTGAAATGGGTTTTTAACATCAAACAAACACCCGAAGGAAAAGTGGAGAGATATAAGGCAAGACTAGTGGCCAAAGGCTTTATCCAAACTTATGGGGTTGACTATGACGAAACATTTGCACCAGTTGATAAAATAAACACCATTAGAACCATAATATCTGTGACAGCGAATAACAAGTGGAAATTGTTTCAGCTAGATGTAAAGAATGCATTTCTTCATGGAGACTTGCAGGAGGAAGTCTACATGGAAATCCCACCAGGATTCAACGGACCTAAAACTGAAGGCAAAGTTTGTAGACTAAAAAAGCATTGTATGGACTCAAGCAGTCACCAAGAGCCTGGTTTGGAAGATTCCGAAAAGAAGTTTGTTTATTGGGGTTTGAACAAAGCAATGCGGACCACACTCTCTTATTTAAGCATCACCAAACTAAAATTGTAATGTTGGTTGTATATGTTGATGATATTGTGGTAACAGGAAATGACGATGAGGAGATAAGGAACTTAAAGAAGATGTTGGTGAAGTCCTTTGAGGTGAAAGATCTTGGCTTCCTCCACTACTTCCTGGGAATTGAGGTAGCGTATGGAGCTCAAGGTATTTACCTATCTCAGCGAAAATATGTGCTTGATCTCCTTGCAGAAACTAGAATGCTTGAAAGAAAACTCGCTTCCACACCAATTGAACCGAACCTTAAGATTACTGCTAATTGAGGAGAACCTGTTGATAGGGGGAGATATCAAAGGTTAGTGGGACGCTTAATCTATCTGTCTCACACTCGACCTGATATTGCATATGCCGTGAGTCTAGTAAGCAGATACATGCATGATCCTCGGACTTGCCATCTTGAGGTAGTGAATCGAATTCTAAGGTATTTAAAAGGGTGTCCAGGGAAATGTATTATTTTTTCAAACTATGGACATTTGAACGTAGAAGGATTCACAAATGCTAATTGGGCTGGGAGTTTGGATGACAGGAGGTCGACTTCCGGTTATTGCATCTTTCTTGGAGGGAATCTTGTCAGCTGGAGGAGTAAAAAGCAGAGCGTAGTGGCCAGGTCAACAGCCGAGGCAGAATTGAGATCCATGGCTTCAGGGTTATGTGAGATTTTATGGCTTCGACTGTTATTATCCGAACTACGGTTGCTTAAGGATGGGCCATTGAGACTCTACTGTGATAATCAAGCCACAATTAATATTGTGAACAATCCTCTTCAACATGACAGGACGAAACACATAGAGATCGATAGGCATTTCATCAAGGAAAAAATTGATGAGGGTGTGCTACATGTGGGTTTTGTAAAAACCGGAGATCAGCGTGCAAATATACTAACTAAAGGTGTTGTTGTCGTATCTTTCTTGAGACACTGTAGCAAGATGGGGTTGTTAGATATTTTTACCCCATCTTGAGGGGGAGTATTGTAGGGACCTTGTTAGTATATGCACTAGTGTGGGGGTTAAAATGTATTGTAACTATATGTATATTGGGTAAGAAGAGATAGGTATCGTACAGGTTCTATAGAGCTCCTGCTGCTACCTTTCCTCATCTCATCGTGAGCAGAGTAGGTGCCATGAGAGCACGCAACAATTGCTAGGAGCGTTCTTCTAGGCCAGAAAAGACGTGGTCCGAGGCGGCCAGTGTCTTGTATCCTAGGAGAGTATACGTAAGCCTACGAGTCACGGAGGCATGGGAATGAAGGACATGCACCTTCAAGGCCTAGCGCTAAGGCTTCGGTGGGAGTGGCCGAACCGCGCTGATCCCTCACGTCCCTGGAAGGGACTACCCCATAGAAGAGATAAGGAGGTAGTGGATTTATGATCTAGTGTCTCAGTTTTATCTAAAGATTTATATGATTTACTTGATTTGAAACCTATGAAAAAATGCTCTATAGTTATTTTACTTGCTGATAATTCAACTAAACATGCTTTGAGAAAAGTTAAAGATATCATGGTTGAATTACATATTACATTTATACCTATTGATTTTATTGTCATGGACATGGGGAGAAATACCTTAAGTCCTATAATACTTGGTAGATCTTTCTTAAGAACCATAGGTGCAGTCATTGATACAAAAGAAGAAAATGTGAAGTTTTAGTTTTCCCATAAGAAATGTATGGAACAGTTTTAAAGGAAGGAGTTAGCAAAGAAACACAAGATATCCCACAAATTCCATATCACTTAAACCAAGTAAGTAAAGACTAGCTATATGGCTACAAAAAGCGCTTTGTGGGAGGCAGCCCGGTTATTTTCTCTTCTATTTTTTCTTTGAACTTGTTGTAGAAAGAGAGTTTTGTTTTGGTTTTCTTTCTATAATATTTAATAAAGTACCAAGTGGAACACATTTTGGATGTTATAAAGTTGTTCAACATATGGAGCAACAAATTTCTGCAGAACAATTTTTAGTGCAAGAATTTTCTAATTTTTCTATAACTCTGATTGCGGTAAAATTAATACAGAATTTAAACTTTTCATCCTATATATGCACAAAAATTGGCTAAAATTTTCTGACATGTTTAAGTGGGTGAAAAATATTCGTTCTGCTGCTGCTGAAATCTGGACAGATTCTACCATGTTTTGTTTTAACCATTCCCAAGTGTACTAAAATGATTGTTATGAGTCATATTATATGCTAGGGATATGAAGAAACATAATATGCTTGCTAGAAAATTTAGAAAGAATTTTGTCTTTGTTTATGCTTTTGTGCCACTAATGTCACCACTCAAAAAAGAGATGGGGGAAATTTTTTTGTGTTGAAGTTTTTTGACAGGCAATAGAGGAACATCACACCAAGAGCAATCCAAGGATGGTGAAAAACATAATCTTGGGGATGCCCAAGACACCCCACTGGACCTATTAAACTCTTGGTTTGCAAAACTCTAAACTTTGTTTTTTGAGCAACATAAAACTATCGTAGAAACTTGGAGCGCCTGTTTTGTTATTTTATTTTATTTTTGTTTTGCATTAAAAGGAACACCACCACTATTATTATGAGTGTTTATGATCAAGCTACTGAAAATAAACTTTGCCATAATGAGATTAAAACTGAATAAGAGTTCCTTGGAATAAAAGAAAAAGGGAGATAAAAGCAAAAGGCTGAAATTCATGTTATGTCTAGTTTTTAAGCTCAAATACTTTATATGAACTATGATCTGTTTGTGCCTATTAATTTTTATCCTTTGTTCACGTATATTTATGTTCAACATTAAGGAACAACATGAGAAAATAAATATTTGGCATTAGGAACTAGATGTCAGGCTCTTTAGATCTTTTTTTGCTAAGACTTCACAATACAAGCTAAGACTTGTTCCAAACCCCATAAACTAGACTAGGCATATCTACCCTATTTGTGGCAAAAGCTACTTTCAAGTATAGTATGTATGTTAATCCTCCAAACATTCTTAAAACATCTTTTCATGTATTTTAAAGCTCATAAGAAAGTAAGGTTTGGGGTGATACAACTATGGATTTTTTGTGTGTTTTACATCATATAAGTTGTTGTTGGCCAAACCATGTTGTCATAGCACAAGATTTCAATGTTGAATGTTCACAATTAATCATGTTAGTTCTTCCTATGGATTTCATCGATGTGAAATAAAGTGTGCACACTGGAGTAGGCATGTTAAGAGAAAACACTCCTGGAGTGCTAGTCAAATCCATGCGCCATGCAACACTCATGGTGGAAACTTACAGCATGATGATCCTTATTGATATGATTCATATGTCTATTTTTCTTGTTCTTATGGAGTAGAGATACTACCCCCCTCCCACGATGAACATGATCAAGGAATTATATTAACTCCTATGATAAATTAATATAAAAATGGGGGCATATAGCTACACAGGGAGCAAGAGGTACTTCAGTGATACGGTTTCAATGATAAACATGACCCACAATGACAGGACTAAGTTGAGTAGCATGAGGAGTGCAAGGTCATAGGTATGGTGCATGAGGCAATCAACTTATAAGGTGTTTAACACATAAAACATATGAAGCTTTGAAATAAAAGATACTTGGAACCCCATCCTTATTAGTATTGTTGACATGAATTACATAGCTCAAAATTTATTTGACATTATTTATGAAGGTTTAACATATGTATTCAATGCTTACTTTCTGTACAAGATGCAAAACATCTCAAGAGAAGACAAAAAACTAAGAAGCGAGTCTTCCATTCAAGGGCATTAAACTAAGAAGTAGCCCCAAAAATAAAAGTAGAGACATAAAACACCAATGCCAATGATAGGAAGAGTCTCTTATTCTATAGGTTCATTAAAGTGTGCTTGAAGATTTGTTTTACCTTTCATTTATTTTGTCACACCATTACTTATTGTTCAACATGCTTTTGATTGTGCAAAAGATACAACTTGATAGTACACTTACATATTATGTTTCATTGAAAGCATTTGAACACATGAACTTTACATGATAATGAAAGAAGCAAAAGTAACAAACTCCAAAATCCATGTTTATTTTTTATCACCTTCATGCTCGAGGATGAGCATAGATTAAGCTTGGGGATGTTGATGCATGTAATATGCATACATGAACTTCGTAGTTTGTTAACATGTTTATCCACAGATTTTCATCATATATTATATCCATGTTTTACATTTATTTTTTGGGGATTTACCAATGATCCCCTTTATTTTAGCAATAACCGGCAGGGCAGAAAAACCATGTTTTTAATGTTTTTGATGTTTCAGGACCTATATGAAGTCAAATGGACCTGGACTTTTGGTAATGTCAATATTTATCCATGAGAAGCATCTGGAGCACAAGAACCTCACCTGGAGGGACATGAGGCCCAAGATAGCCTGGGTGGTGCGCCCAGCCCAGGTGGGCGCGCCATCTATGCTCGTTTTCTCCTCGGTCGTCCGATCGCCTTGATTGTTTCGCCCATAGAGTTTTATTGACCTAAAAACCCCTATATAAGGATCACCCGAGGAGTCCTCGAGACAGAGCACACAAGAGACGAAAACACCACCAAACAGAGTTAGACCTAGCGAATATTGGAGGGGGAAACTTCAAAGGAGCCACCTCCAGGGGGATCTCCACCTTTCCAACATCTCTAGCATCATCACCATGATGAAGAGGGAGTAGTACACCTCCGTACTATGGGTTTGTGGCAGTTTTTTGATCTATTTCTCTCTTGTTCTTCATAGATCTAGTACCATATGAGCTACCCTACATGATTATGGTCATATATGTAATTCCTATGTGGTAGATTTTTGTTCTATGATTGAGATTGGAATCTATTTTGTGTAAGATGTATTGATAGATACATATCATGTATCCCGTTCTTAATTGCTTGTTTTGATCCAACTTGTATGCACGAATTCGTATGGGGGAAAAGTGTGTATTAGATGGGATAGCATGGTGGTAGTGATTGAATTGTGACAAAACAATATTTAAAATCTACTTTGGTTTTTACCTTTGTTTTGCTGCCTCACTAGGGATAAAGTGAAATCATGTGCTATAGTTATCATGTGACAGTGTGATAATCTTTTTAGATGAAGATAACATATTTATATTTCAAACATCATGTTATATTACTTAAAGCTATACTATGATTTGTTTTTAATTCAAGATTGCATGGAGTTTCCCTTTCTTGAGGAGTATAAGAGAGATGTGTTTCATCTCTATATTAGAACATGATGCCCATATAAATACTTATCAAACCCATATAGAAGTTCCATGAATATTTATCATTAATGAATTGTTTTGTGATCACTAAACTTAAAAAAGAGTAGACAAGTGTTTTCATGAACCCCGGTCCAATTTTAATCATAAGAAACATCTTTCCATTGCAGTAAATTTTCAATGAAGAACCTTGGTGCAGCTGTATATATCTTAGGCATGAAAATCTATAGAGATAGATCGAGACACTTAATTGGGCTATCGCAAAGTACATATCTTGATAAGATTCTAAAAAAGTTTAGAATGGACGAAAATAAGAAAGGGTTCTTACCTTTGTTGCAAGGAAACACATTGAGAAAGACTCAAAGTCCGGCTATAGCATAACATAGATAATTAATGAATAAGATTTAGCATGCCTCTGTCACAGGCTCTATCATGTATGCTATGTTATGTACAAGACCAGATATGGCACATGCTATTAGTTGATATGTTTAAGTACTAGTAGGTACCAATCTGATCCAGGTTTGGAACATTGGACGTCAGTCAAGAATATCTTTAAGTACTTACGAAGGACTAAAGATATTTTCTCGTGTATGGCGGTGATGAAGAGATTGTCGCAAAGTGTTACATTGATGCTAGATTTGACACTGATCCGGATGACTCTAAGTCTCAATACGGGTACGTATTTGTAATGAATGGAGGAGCAGTGAGCTGGAGGAGTTCCAAGCAAAGCGTGGTAGCGGGATCATCTATAGAGGCAGAATATGTTGCTACTTCAGAAGCGACGCAAGAAGTGGTTTGGATGAAGAAGTTTATTTTTTTGTAAAAGAGTATATATTAATATCACAAGGACACCAATTACACCCAGCCTCTGCAACAACGCATGCCCTAGAGGCTCTACGGATGCACACAACTCAGAAAAAAGAAACAGAAGTTACAAAAAAGAAAAGTCCCGCTACAGAGAGCTAATCCTCAAAGAAATGACAGTGACACCATCAGAACAACACCAGTAGTCCTCCACTCCAATAACAACGCCTTCAAGAAGGAAACAGTTCCCAAGCGCCGTTGTTGCCCGACCAAAGGTCATAGGTTTTCACCCTAGAGAAAGTCCTTACTCACAAAACAATGGCTTCAACAAGGTCATTGCCAGGCACAACTAGCTAAGGCCAGACCTTGGATTTTCACCCTGTAAGATAAGACTGGAAACTCCCCTGTGTTGTCTTCCCGCACCAGCAGTCGCTACAACGAGTCCCAGATTACGCAGCCAGATCTCCCTCGCCACAAGAACAAAAATCACCATCGCTACCCTCAAATTTCCGCTTTCCTGACATTCTCCGCATCTGACATCACCATGGCTCAAAGCATGGCACTTGGTGGGAACAAACAACAGAGCTTCACAACGCTCCCGCTGAAACCAAACGGCCAGAAAAACAGGATGCGCGCGACCGAATACCTTCCGATCCAGCAATCTCCAGGCATGATACGCCCATGGGAGTTCGCCAGCGGAGCTTTCCGGAACCCGCCTCTCCAGACCAGATCCACGAGGGCATATATCAAGCAGATCTTCGTCTTCGTGCGAAAGAAACTAAAGGACCACCTCCTTTATTAGATCCGACACAGCGATCCCCACACCGCCGGCCGTTTTCTGGAGAAAGAAACGAGCATGCAATTAAGGTTAGAGAGCCGATCTAGGTCATCCAGCGGAATCCCATCACCTGCACCTCCTCCACCAGATCACCACCACAAGGAACCGTTGCCTCCACCCCGACCAAGGGACGCCGCCCAGGTCCGCGCTTCAGCTTCCTCCGCCCCCCCAGCAGCTCTGGCTTCCGCCTCCGACGCACTGCCCCCCAGCCACGTTCGGCAGCTAGGCCCGCCGCCACCGCGGCGAGGGCCGGCGGCAGCGGCGGCGATTGGACCTAGATGGGAGGGCTCTGGCGGCTGCTGCAGTCCCCCCTGGTGGCGCCCTGGGGAGCGTCGAAGTTCATATCTGAACTAGGTGTGGTTCCGAATGCGTTGGATCCAATGGTTATCTATTGTTAATGGTGCCATAGACAATGCCAAAGAGCCAAGGTCTCACAAGAATTACAAGCATATAAAGCGCCGGTTTCACTTCATCAGTGAACATGCCAAGAATGGTGATATAAATATTTACAAAGTACACACAGATCTGAATATGGCAGACCAGTTGACTGTGCGAGGGGTAATTGACTCTTTCTCCTTATTCAGTGAAACATGGCAAAGCTTAATTTGTGTTTGTTTCAATAAAAATTTCAAGTAGATGGGATTTCAGTTCTTAGTTAGGCTTCAAATACCAACTCGAAATTAAGGCATAATTACATATTTGCCAAAAAAAAAAAAGTTCAGCGTGTTGCACCCTTGTTTACTTGTTGTTCTAGCTACCCATATGCTAGCTCCATAGGCCTTTGGGCAAAGCACGGCCAAGAAAATTCCTCGGGAATTCACGTTTATGGGTACAGTTTCTTGTTTCGGCCATTGACAAAAGGCAGAGGGGGGAGGGCGTGGTAATACTAACTCTCTCCTTATTATATCTCAAAAAAAAAACTCTCTCCTTATTAAGTGTAATATGGCAAGATTTTGCGAGTTCTTGGTTAGGTTTGAATATCAGGCCTAGTTATATATTTGCAAAAGATAAAAAAAAGTTGAGCGCGTTGCCTTCTTGTTTAGTTGTAGTTCTAGCTGCCCATGCTCATGATGCATCCATCCCGGAGTAAACTTGAAAACGAGATACTAAATAAATTCACATCCTTTGAAAGTGCGAAGTTGCATGCAAACAGTCTAGTGCGATCAAACATAAAGGCAGACAAGAACATATATATAACGATAAGAGCATCTCCACTCGGCTACCTAGGACGTCGATCCGAAAGCCGGAAATAGGTCAGGACGTCGAAAATTGGCCCAGTCACGTACCTAGAAACTGTTTTCATCCGGATTTGGATGAACTTTGGTCCGGACTTCCCAGGCCGTACCCAGGTTCCTGGGAACGTCCTAGAAACGCCGGACGCAGCGAAAACGGGCGTGGGCCAGCTCTGTCGGCGAGCGAAGGCCAAACTCCCGCCACTTCGCCGAGCTCCCGCCCTTTTCTTTCTCCCCTCCCGCCTTTCTTTCCTATTTCCCCCACTCCCGCCACTTTGTCGAGCTCCCGCCCGCCATGCCGCCCAAGGGTTTCGTCAAACCCAGATCGAACCTCGGCGAGGCTTCGGGGGAGAAGAAGGCGAGGAAGCCGAGAGCGCCGGCGACGAAGCCGAAGGGCATGTCCTGTGCCAAGTGGACGGCCAAGGAGCAGAGCCGGAAGATCGCGTCGGACGAAGCTCCGCTTCCACCTCCTCCAACCAGTCGGCGTCCGCCGGCGAGACGCCCGACCCCGTCGCAGGAGCCTATCCCCATCGGCGACTGAGAGATGACCGATTTTACCCTCTTCTGTAATAACCTGTCGCTGAACTTGTGAACGTTAATTCTGTCGAACACCTTTTGGCCGAGCTCTCGCCGGCGGGAATGATAAAAAATCGAACATGTCGCCGTTTTCTCTTCGCCTGGAAACTCGGCCTGAGAACGCGAGTGAAAAACTCGGCGTACCCAGGCCAAGAACGAGTTTCGTCCGGTCAAAAAAAGTTCGAATTTTGGCCTGGATTCGTGCAACGTGTGGGATACTCTAATGGCCAGCGGTAAGCGTAGTAAGGCTACTATACCCAGCCTGCACTACAATTCCAGCGGTAAGTTTAGAATGGACGACCACGATGACGGTGCTGAAGCCGGCAACGAAGCCCCAGTCGTACGGCCCGATGATGGCCGTGGGCCAGCGCAGACGCGTGGTTCGGACTTGGGAGGCTCGAAAACTTGAGGACGACTAACTAGGCTGCGGCGGAGAAGGGGAGATTGACCAGTCCGTCCGCCGGTTATAAACACGCTCGATCGGCAAGCCTAGTCGAGAGAGGAAAAATCGAGTACAGCGATGAAGTGCAGATAGCGAAGTCACCCATAATAACCACTTGCACCACCCCCTTGCCATTGCCAGTTGCCATGGCGCTCTCTGTCATTTTTCCATTGACGTCGACGATGCGGAACCGAGCCTGGCACCCCTGCCCCTCCCGGATGAGGATACGCGGCTAGCTAAGATCGATGCATGTGCAACCTCTGGCTACTTTGGATGTGATCCATCCAGCGATACAGTACCTTGCTTGATCTTCTCCATTGCGTGCACACGCCATGCATGTAAAATCAATAGATCATCCGATAAGTCCATGTACAAGCCAAATCCGCGCCGAGTCGATTTCACAACCGCACAGTTCGGTTAGACACGGACCCGCCAACTTTTGCCTTTTTAGTAGATTCCATTCCCCATATGTACTAGAACTAAAAAAAAGTGTGTAATTTTTTTTAAAAAAATATAAATTTAATTTTGTTTGCATATTTGTCTTTGTCGTGTGAAGCTTTTTAAAACGTGTCTAATTTTCAATATAGAAAATTTTATGTAAAAACAGTGGACTTATAGAGTCCTTTATTGTATGTCGATAAGTTCAAGTAGGAGGTTCTATAAAGTTTTTCTATTTTACAAACTGAATCTATAAAATACTTTTCGATAGTTTTAAAAAGTATATAGGAGATTGTATAAAGTCCTTCTATTTTATAAAAGAATCTAGACAAAAGAACGTACAGTATGATCTCGCATAGAAGGGTCTAGTAAAAACGAATGGCTCACAAATGCGGGTTCTAGATCATCGATCTAGTACTACGGTTGCTACCTGTCGAGCATCGCTCGAACTCATCAATCTTTGTTGCGAGTTAGTGACTAGCAGGCCACCCACGGGCCACGTACTATAAGCGGCTGTTTGGTTCGTGCACATGCCGGCCACGCCAAATCAGGGACGTGCCAATATTTTGGTTTAGAATTCGCCCACCCCTGTTTTGCCGGCTTGTGGGCGCAGAATGTGAAGGAGCGATCAAAATTTTGGCGTGGTTTCGATGGCTGGGTTCCAATCCAAACGCTGGTCTACGATTTCAGTTAACGCCAAATCTTTGGTAAGGCAACTGCCGGCCACAATTCAAACAGATCCTAAGAAACACGACACAGGAACTCAAATACAAGGACGGCAAAAAAAAATACAAGGATGGCAAGGTTTCACGCCCACGCGCGCGGCCACGGCCACGAGTGCACGAGGCCGCAGCTAATTCGTCATTTCGACCGCAACCTTCTGCGAGCATGCCTTAATCTTTGAAACCAAAGTTCTAAAAGAACGCATATAATAAGACCAGAATTCATGAGTTACGGCCGGCGTGCAGGAGTTGATTGTGTAAACTTTCCTGCACGATGCGAACACAACACGAAACAAATTTAAGACCAGAATTCATGATTTACTGCAGAAGCATTAGTGGAAACGAGGCCTTTGGTTGAGGTCGAACCGGTGTTAAAAGGGGTGTCCGTACCAGCGTGACCCGTGCAGTAAAAAGGAGCACCCCGTTAACACCGGTTCGTGCCACGAATCGGTGTTAAAGGCCCTGCACCAGTGGCCCGCGCAGCCCTCCTTTAACACCGGTTCAATTCAAGCCATGAACCGGTATTAAAGGGGGACTATATAACACACCGCAGCCCACACCCCTCTCTTCCATTTTTTCACTCTCTCATTTTGGAGCCTAGCAAGAGGGTGAGAGGTGTGCTAGTTTGTGTTTTTTTCCTATGCACAAGAGGTGTTCGGTGAAATGCCCGAGAGCTCGAAATAAGTTTTCTCGTTGCTCTTTCCTTCTCGGTCGAGGTCGGCAACTTTATCCTTTCATGTGTCATTGATGTACTATATATAAATGGTCATCTTCCTATTAATTTTTGATATACTATATATTAATGCAGATGAACCGGCAATGGATGTACGGTAACCGACGCACTTCCGAGTATATTATGGACCTCCAAAATTTCATCGTTGTGGCTAATGCAAATCGTGGTCACAATGGTTTTATGTGTTGTCCGTGTGTTCACTGTCAGAACAAGAAAGACTACTCAAATACCAGAACCATTCACGCCCACCTGCTTCGATCCGGTTTCATGCCCAGCTATAATTGTTGGACCAAGCACGGAAAAAAAGGGGTTGTGATGGAAGACAACGAAGAAGAAGAGGATGATGACAACTATCATAATATGTATCCTGAATATGATGATACTGCAACGGGGGTAGATAATGAAGATCAAGAGGCAGCAGATGGGCCCTCTGATGACGATCTTGGTCGGGCCATTATTGATGCAAAGGAAGAATGTGAAACTGAAAAGGAGAAGGAGAAGCTGGAGTAGATGTTAAAGGATCATAAAATATTGTTGTACCCAACTTGCGAAGATGGCCACAAAAAGCTAGGTACCACACTGGATTTGCTGCAATGGAAGGCAGAGAACGGTATTGACTGACAACGCATTTTCAAAGTTGTTGGTAAAAATGAAGAATCTGCTTCTAAGAAATAATGAGTTGCCCGACAGTACATACCAAGCAAAAAAGGTTGTCTGCCCTCTAGGATTAGACGTGCCGAAGATACATGCCTGCATTAATGACTGCATCCTCTACCGCGGTGAGAAGTACGAGAATTTGGATGCATGCCCGGTATGCACTGCACTGCGGTATAAGATCAGACGAGACGATCCTGGCGATGTTGAGGGCGAGGCCCCTAGGAAGAAGGTTCCTGTCAAGGTTATGTGGTATGCTCCTATAATACCACGGTTAAAACGTCTCTTCAGAAATAAAGAGCATGTCAAGTTGTTGCGATGGCACATGAAAGACCGTAAGAAAGACGCGATGTTGAGACACCCCGCTGATGGGTCACAGTGGAGAAAAGTCGAGCGAGAGTACCCGGACTTCGCACGTGACGCAAGGAACTTAAGGTTTGGTCTAAGTAAAGATGGCATGAATCCTTTTGGTGAGCAGAGCTGCAGTCACAACACCTGGCCTGTGACTCTATGTATCTATAACCTTCCTCCTTGGTTGTGCATGAAGAGGCACAGGGGGTATGACGTGGAATGATGGTTTTGCCGAGTGGGACGACTCTTACAGATGGCGCGGCAAAAAAGAAAAAGAGCGTACAGAGCGGATGACACAGATAGAACATGCACTTGTGGTGCTGCAGGCACAAGTGAATGCACAAAAGAGCCAACAAGCTACCAACCCATCTCAGCGGCACGAAGAGCCTGCATTGGAAGCTGCCGGCGGCCCAGACTCTGCGCGGAAAAGCAGCGTGGCTTCCACGGAGAACGTGCATCCCACGCTTGAAATGGCGGGTCCTCGATACCCCGTGGATGAGATCACGGAGAGCGAACATGCCGAGCTGCATGTGAGATTAATGGGCTTATCCATTAAGGTGGCGGTCGACTATGCCTTACCTCCTGTAGCTGGTGGAACTTATCACTGCCGACCGATTCCAGATGGCTATGCTATTGTCGGGGTGGATGAGGTTGTGAAGGAATATGAGGAAGCACAGCTTGACCACGCTACAGGTGAAGGGGAAACTCAACTCAAATTTGCAGTGGAAACAACCATTCTTTGGAAGAAGGAACACATTGTGCTTCCAAATTGGAGGCCACTGGCACCCCCGCCGTCTCCGTAGCGTCAGCAGTCTGAGCCGCCTCAACCGTCTCCAAGTCATCAGAATACTCCCCTGTCGTCTCCGACGCTTCAGCCATCTCCTGCGCGGCATCCATCTCCGGCGCGCCAGCCATCTCCTACGCGTCAGCCATCTTCGACGCGCCAGCCATCTCCGGCGCTTCAGCCATCTCCTCAGTGTAAGCGGAAGAGCACTGCCACGAAGAGCATCACTAGCACTGCCACGAAGAAATCCGCAGGAAACCGTATGCCAAAGATTTTAAGAAACTACACCCCGCAGCCTTCCGCCAAGGCATTGCCGGTTTTACCGTGGAATCGCAGTGACGAGGAGACCAATAGGATCTCGGAAGAAGAGGTCAAGAAATTCTTTGCACCTAGACGGGCCGAGCCAAAGGAGAAACTAGATCCGGCGATGGTGGAGAAGTTTTACAATAATCTTTTCAAACCTGAAACCCCACTTGTGCCGGACTACGAGAGCCAGATTTGAAGGGGGATGCAAGGCGGAGGGAGACTGAAAGTAGCAGTCGTGCGGCACCCCAGAAAACATTTCCCATGCTCGGAGAGCAGGAAAACCAATCATGCGCCCCCTCCAAGTGTTCGACACACGGAACACTCCTCGTGTAAATGATTACGAGGCAGAGCTACAAAGAAAGGCCAATGAGATGGGGATGACTTACATTGCATACTTGAACATCATGGGAGACAACTTGCCCAAAGGCGATGCCAACCCCACACAACCATGGAAGTATGGGAAGAATCTTGTCAAGAAAGAGGAGCTCAAGAATCTACCAACAAAGATGCAAACATTGCACAAGTGGTACCTTGATTTCTACAAGACGAGAAAGGAAGAATGGATCACGGCGCATATAAGAGATGAGATTTTCTTGTACGGAGACGACGAGATCAGCTTCAACATTCAAGACTTGCATTTTCTATTCAATCAGAAGGAACTCAACAAAGCTGCCATCAGCCTTTATTGTGTGTAAGTAATATTTCTTTAATTTCTATCTCATCTCATTCAATTCATTAATTGCATGTATATATATATGCTCACCATATATGTATATATATACTATTATGCAGGAAAAAGGTTATGGAATGCATGAAAGGAGGCCCTTTTGACATTGGGTTCGTTGACCCAAATAGAGTTCATGAACAAGTGGTAAAATTCAAACCCGGGCAAACAGAAGATTCCTTGCTAACGTCTTTACTGAGACAACAAACCAAAAGGGAAATACTATTGCCTTACAACTTCTCGTGAGTGTTACCCTCTCTTGTACACATTCTGTTTCGGCTTACTCGATGTTAAGTGTAACTGATGATGAGTTATGCGTGCGTAGGTTCCACTTTATTCTGCTAATCATTCAACCTGACTCAGGAAAAGTCCTTGTCATGGAATCGTTACGAAAAGACCAAGAGCTATGGGCAGACTTTAAAGAGATGCTCCAGAGGTAATTTCAATCATATTATCGCACTAGATCAGAAACTTTCGTGACAACAAGTAATTAATTACTCCTTTATCCATTTTTTTGTCGGACAGGGTTTGGAAAAGGTTCACGGGCAGGGCCGTGGGTGAATGGTCAGAAGAATTAAAATTTGTAGACCAAAATGTAAGTAATACTAGCTAGCTAGGTCTGCGTATCTCTTTGATTCTGCTTCTAATTCCATTATATCATGCTTTATTGATTATTATTTTGATTAAACTCTCTATTCTCGTAAAGTGCACGCATCAGGGACCCAGCAATAACTTATGTGGATACTATGTTTACGAGTTCATTCGCAACACGATATGTGCGACGGGACAAGCCGCACTAGAACAACTTAGAGTAAGTAAACAAAGTACACAACATTATTTTATTACCATTAATTGTGTTGAGTTTTATTCTTATATATATATTGACCCCATTCTTCATATATATTTAGATCGAACGGATGCGGGACCAACTCCTACCATTTGACCGCATACGAGCCATTCAAGAGGAATTGGCGGGGTTCATACTTGATGAGGTCGTCACGCCTGGCGGAGAACTCTTTAGATATCCACCAAAATGAACAGTGTATATATGCTTGAACATGTTTGTCTTGTACTTGATGCTTCAACGATTACGGACAATACCACACAATGACGATGTTTGTGTATAATAATAGTTGCTTAATTATTCATGTACTCGTATGTACTGACGACGATGTATGTGTATACCGCTCCCGATCGATTCTCCCTCCCCCCTCCCCGTCCCTGCCACGCCGCAGAAATACGCCCAGAACAGGGCGGCGGCATAACTCTGCCGCGGCAGAGATTTATCTCCTTTTCCTGCCGCGGCACAGAACCTTTAACACCGGTTCGTAACAAGGGGGGGGGGGGCTAAGCACTGCGGCAACCCCACGTGCGCCACCCTTTAACACCGGTTCATATAAGAACCACTGTTAAAGGGGGGGGGGCTCTAACACCGAACCCCCAATAGCGGTTCCAGAACCGGTGTTAGAGGCCTCTAATAACCGGTGTTAGAGGCCTCGTTTCCACCAGTGAAGGGAGAGATGGAGTGCCACACGGCCACCAAGTGCACGAGGCCGCAGCTAATTCGCCATTTCGACCGCAACCTTCTGCAAGCAAGCCTTAATCTTTGAAACCAAAATTCTAAAAAGTGATCGATCGATCACTTGAAGCCAAAGACCCACGCTTAGTTCACAAGAATTGCATAGAGGCAAGAGATACCCCCGACCCCTGCATTGCCCTCGCTGGCGGCACGGGGATCCCCCGCCGGCGACCACCTAGCCCCCTCTCCGGATTTCAATACGCTTTTTCCACCCAGATTCCACTTGCATCCATCCGGTCCCTAACTCAAGCCTACTCATGGCATCTACCGTGACACAACCACGACCCATCGTTGTTTATAAATCTGTTGCAATAAGTTGTAATCTTTTTTCTTTGCATTGTCCAGCCTTAATTTTCCAAGTTCTCATGAATTTGAGGATTTTATTATGGAAGGTCTATCCAGATTGAAGAATAGCTTGAGCTCGATTTCTAGGAGAGGCACTACCAGACTCCCACGAATGGCCGGTCTAACATCCGGAACTACATGTCGTTGGATTTCTAACAAAAAATTCCATCCCTTTGGTTGGTATTTACTTTGTTGTTTGTGTTTTGTTTTTGGTGCTCCTCGTCTCAAATCAAGATTCCGCAACTACATGAACATACAACGGCACCGCCAAACTCAAGAAATCCTTTGAGCCATAACCGGCCATAGGTCCGTGATCACCATTTTAACCCCAAGGTATAAATTGATTTCCCCTGCTAGCCTTATCTTCCTTTTGTGCAAACTTTGTCCTATCGAAAGTAACTCTTTGGGTGTTGTGAAGCATTTTACACTTGACCATGAGAGTGAGAGAGTGTGTTTGTTTTGGTAAGCTCATACTTATCTCGATGCTTTCATGGTTGCGCAGTCATAGGTGGTCACTAGATCTTGGCGGCAGGATCTGGATTGTCGGTGTTTGCCAGCGACGGGGTTGGTGGTGGCCTCAACATAGTGATGGTGTGATCTCTGCCTCGGGGATGTGTGGGTCAGTGGAGGCGGGGACTGGCTTGTGCCGCTTGCGTGAGTGGTGGTCCAAAAGCTTCGAGCAAAAGTTTTTCTGGCTCTGGCTAGGCGGCGACGCCTTTGGGCGTCGCTTTGTCGTTGTAGGCACCGTCGTGGATTCTTCTTCGACCTCTTTCATCCTCGGAGTAAGTGATTCGGGTGAAAGCCTAAACCATGGGTCGGGTGACGAGCGTTGTTCTCGCGTTGCCTTCCCCTTTAGGGTGCCACCTTGAAGACCTTGCTCCCATCTGTGACTCTTGGTGGTCTTGACTCATAGTGGATGGTCGATAGGTCATGGGAGGATTACGCTTGGTGGTTTGCGGCACAATGGCAACATTGATGAGTGATGGTCTGATCGCGGCAATGACTTGGACAATCGGCTCTTGCTCCACAATGTTCGATGAGTCTTCGTGTTGTTCTTCCATTATTGTGAAGTTGAAGCTGAGGTTGCTCTTTCCTGCGGCGATGATGACCTGCATTGGGCGGTAGTTGTTCTTTGATGAAATAAGAGTCGTGGCTCGTGGAGAACTGATGACGACGACATCTGTCAGCAATCTCGATGATGACCCTTGCTACAGGCGGTGCGTGTGCAGTTTGTGTTGGTAGCCAGGTTATTTGTGTGTGCTCTCGAGGCGGTCATGTTCCATTGATCAAAAAGAGTGTCTCTACCATTTTTAGTTCGGTTTCCGCTAATTAACTTGCCAATTATCTTCTTATTTTTAAAATAAAATAAGATAACATTGCTTATTTTATTAAAAGAAACTCAACAAAGGTGCAAAAATCAGATGCACCACATGTGTTGGCCCCATTTCTTACTAGCTGCTCCATGTCTTTCAAAATATAAAATATTTAGCAAACTATTTTAACCTAACAAAACATGTTATATTTTGAAAGTGAGAGCATAGTACTTTTTTTAGATCAAAAGGAATTTTATTCCCCTATTCCTTTTCATAAAAAAGAAACACACGAGTCTCAAGTTTGTCCAAAAGATTACAGAGCAAAAGCTAAAAGCTAAAACCCAAACTACCAGGGAGTTTCTTACACCAACTACAAATTAAAACAGAGAGGAAAACCGCCACAAAGATCGACACTATTGCAGAAATAGTAATAGAAGACCCAGACATCAACTGAAAGACCCCAAGAACATAGGGGGGAGAAGCTCAACACACAACGTGAATAGAGTCCTCCTCGCCTAGATGGCTCTGCAGGTAGTCCAGTGAAACTTTTCCACCATGCGTCTTTTCCAGAGCAGAGAACTTCCAAGTAGAGATCCATCCGAAGTCTGGGCAGGTCGGCACGGGGGGAGGCTCAGCGGTCTTTTGAGCTTTCGTAGAAGTCGATCTATGACCTGGGCAGTTTCTTCTCCTCCTAGATCTTTGAATGGTTTTCCAATTTCTCAAATAAGAAAGCACCAGAATCCACACCTGTAATCCAAGTAGATCTGTTAAAAACTAAGCTATTTCTAAAGTTCCACAGGCCCCACAGGATAGCTGCAGAAACTACATTAAAATGCAAAAATCTTTTATTGCAAAACCATCTACTAGCTACTGATTTATAATCAGATACTTGGATAGTAAAAATCTTAAACACATCAGCCCACAACAATCTAGCAAAAACACAATCAAAAAGAAGGTGATGAACAAATTCAAACTCCTTATAGAACTCACATTCTAAGGGTTTAGGAATCCCCGAGCTCTCAAATTATCTCTAGTCATGATTTTATTTTGAGAAAGGAGCCACAAAAAACCTGGACCCTAGGTGGGATTTTCAATTTCCACACACCAGGCAAGAAAATTTGTTTAATTTACCCCTCTAAAAATAGCAACTGCATACATAGAGCTAGAGGAGTATACTCCTTTCGAGTCAAATTGCCTGATAAGTCGGTCTTCCTGACTACTAAAAGTAATGCTCCTAGCAATGACTAGCAACTCTTTTCATTGCACCATCATGCCTTCATTAAAGGTCCTTCTAAAATCACTCATAATTTGTTCACCATCCCACATATCAATAATAGTTAAGGTCTGTTGATTAGAGATATACAGGTCCCAAAACTGCATAGCTAAAGGGGAATTGTGTAGGGGTTCGTAGCATGGAAAACAAAAATTTTCTATCGCATACAAACAAACAAGCCAAGATCTATCTACTAGATTGTAGCAACGAGTCGATGGTATAACTTACCCTCGAAGATTCCAAAGCGTTTAACGAGAGCGGATTCTTGTGGGTGATGTAGTCGTACTCTTTCCGATCTCAAGATCGTGTAGACGATCCTTCCGGCGCCACGTTCCGCAGCGCTCCCGCAGTCGGTCACACGTTCGGTACTCGACGAAGACCTTCCTCTCCCTTGTTCCAGCAGGCAGCGGAGGTTGTAGCACTCTCCTCGCGATTCCGGCAGCACAACGGCGTGGTACCGGAAGTAGAGGGGAAATCCCGCAGGGCTTCGCCTTAAGCCGGTGCGAGTATGGTGGAGCTTATGAGAGAGGCTATTAGTGGTCTAGTAATTAGACACACCAATTAGAAGGCTCTAAACCAATTAGAAGGCTCTAAACCGCAGGCTAAAGCAATTAGAAGCTCTAAACCAAAACGGCTCTAAACCGGAGATTTAGAGGTAGAAAGTTGTGTGTCTAGGAGGGGAGCCCTGCCCCTCCTTTTATGGGTGGGGAGGCGCGGCCAGGGGAGGGGAGTCCCTCCCCAAGTCGGCCTTGGGTGGCGCGCCGGCTTGGGGAGGAGACTCCTCCCTCAAGTCGGTTCCCAACTCCTCTTTCTTGTTTCCCACAGTTTCTTGTTTTAGCCGTTTGACTTTCAAACTGGACATTTGACTTTTCTGTTTTAGGATTCAATTTAATCCTTTATTTGGGACAGCAAGAACACTTAGTACATGATGCAATCATTCCAATATGTAATGACACATTCATGTACCCCTCCCCCCCCGGAGTGCCGGACAATCCGGAACCTTCCAGAACATTCCCGATGAAAACACCGGAATCATTCCCGAACTCTGAAACGGGACTTTCCTTATATGAATCTTATTCTCCGGACCATTCCGGATCACCTCGTGATATCCCGGATCCCATCCGAGACTCCGAACAACATTCGGTCTCTTTCTCATAATACCATAACTACTTAAACAACGTCGAATCCTTAAGTGTGTCTCCCTACGGTTCGTGAATTATGCGGACATGATCGAGACACTTCTCCGAACAATAACCAATAGAGGAATCTGGAAATTCATATGGCTCCCACATATTTCTACGATTACTTTGCGATCGAATGAACCACTTACATACGATACCAATTTCCCTTTGTCTCACGATATGTTACTTATCCGAGGTTATGATCGTCGGTATCTCTGCATACCTAGTTCAACCTCGTTACTGATAAGTACTCTTTTCTCGTTCCCGTGATATGTGATCCCTTGTGACCAAGTCACATGCTTGCAAGCTAATTGGATGACATTCCACCGAGAGGGCCCAGAGTATATCTATCCGTCATGTGGATGGACAAATCCCACTCTTGATCCATGTGTCTCAACCAATACTTTCCGAACACTCAATGCCACCTTTATAACCACCCAGTTACGGTGTGGTGTTTGATGTCATCAAAGCATCCATCCGGTAAAGGTGATATGCATGATCTCATGGTCGAAGGAATTAGGTTACTATGTATCAGAAAGCATATAGCAATTGAACTATTGAAATGACTTGATCTTTATGCTACGCTTGTCTATAGGAGTATGTCCACCATATCATTCTCCTAACGATATGATCTTGTTGTTGATAACATCTCAATGTTCATGATAGGTAAACCACAATCATTAATCAACCAACAAGCTAGTGAAGTATAGAGGCTATACTAGGGACTTCAAATTAAGTTTACAAATCACACAAGTATTAATGGTTTCCTTGTTAATACTATTATAGCATGAATGTAAACATTTATCATAAACACAAAGATATAATAATAACTACATTTATTATTGCCTCTAGGGCATATCTCCAACAGTCTCCCACTTGCACTAGAGTCATCTAATCTAGATTACATGGTAATATACCGAACACCCATGGCAGTTTGGTGTTGGTCATGTTTTGCCCTCGGGAGAGGTTTAGTCAACGGATCCGCCACATTCAGATCTGTGTGTACTTTGCAAATCTTTATATCCCCATCCTGGATATGTTCTCGAATAGCATGAAAACGTAGCTTGATATGCTTCAGCTTCTTGTGTGACCTTGGTTCTTGCGCATTGGCTATGGCGCCCATGTTATCACAGTAGATAGACATTGGGTCCAGCGCACTAGGAACCACACCCAGCTCTGTAATGAACTCTTTCATCCATATCGCTTCTTGTGAAGCCTCCGAAGCAGCCATGTATTCCGATTCAGTTGAAGATCTCGCCACAACGCTTTGCTTTGCACTCCTCCAGCTAACTGCTGCACCATTCAAAATAAATACGTATCCAGATTGTGATTTAGAATCATCCGGATCGGTGTTCCAACTAGCATCGGTGTAACCATTAACAACGAGCTGTTCATCACCTCCATAAGAAAGAACCATATCCTTAGTTCTTCTCAAGTACTTAAGGTTGTTTTTGACCGCTGTCCAATGATCCACTCCTGGATCACTTTGATATCTGCTAGTTAGACTAACAGCATATGCGATGTCGGGTCTAGTACATAGCATGGCATACATTAGAGATCCTATGGCTGAGGCATAGGGAGTCTTACTCATCCTTTCTCTATCTTCTGCCGATGTCGGACTTTGAGTTTTACTCAAGGTCGTATTGGGCAACATGGGCAAGAACCCTTTCTTGCTTTCTTCCATTCCAAACCTCTTTAGAACTTTGTCCAAATATGTACTCTGTGACAATGATATTTGGCGTTTCGATCTATCTCTATAAATCTTTATGCCTAATATGTAAGCTGCTTCGCCAAGATCCTTCATTGAAAAACTATTATTCAAATATTCCTTGACACTATTAAGAAGGTCTACATCATTCCCAATCAACAATATGTCATCCACATACAGTATTAAGAATGCTACAGAGCTCCCACTCACTTTCTTGTAAATACAAGCTTCTCCATAAGTTTGTATAAAACCAAAACTTTTGATTACCTTATCAAAACGTTGATTCCAACTTCGGGATGCTTGCTTCAATCCATAGATGGACCGTTGAAGTTTGCATACCTTGTTAGCATCTTTAGGATCGACAAAACCTTTGGGTTGCATCATATACAACTCTTCATCAATGTCTCCATTGAGGAATGCTGTTTTGACATCCATCTGCCATATCTCATAATCATAATATGCAGCGATTGCTAACATAATCCTCACAGACTTTAGCTTCGCTACCGGTGAGAAAGTCTCATCGTAGTCAACTCCTTGAATTTGTCGAAACCCTTTTGCGACAAGCGAGCTTTATAGACAGTAACATTACCATCAGCATCTGTTTTCTTCTTGAAAATCCATTTGTTCTCGACAGCCTTCCGGTAAGTCCACCAAAGTCCATACTTGGTTTTCGTACATGGATCCAATCTCGGATTTCATGGCTTCTTGCCATTTATTGGAATCTGGGCTCATCATCGCTTCCTCATATGTCTCGGGGTCATCGGTGTTGTCCACCGCCATGACATTCATAACGGAATCATACCAATCTGGAGTGGTACGAGTTCTCGTTGACCTCCGAGGCTCTGTAGCAACTTCAACCGAAGTTTCATGATCACCATCATTAGCTTCCTCTCTTATTGGTGCAGGCACCACAGGAACTTCTTCCGGTGCTGTGCTACTCGCAATTTCGAGAGAAGGTTCGACAACCTCGTCGAGTTCTACTTTCCTTCCAGTCAATTCTTTCGAGAGAAATTCCTTCTCTAGAAAGGATCCATTCTTGGCAACGAATGTTTTGCCTTCGGATCTATGATAGAAGGTATACCCAATAGTTTCCTTCGGGTATCCTATGAAGACGCATTTTTCCGCTTTGGGTTCAAGCTTGTCCGGCTGTAACTTCTTTACATAGGCTTCGCATCCCCAAACTTTAAGGAACGACAATTTAGGTTTCTTCCCAAACCATAATTCATACGGTGTCGTTTCAACGGATTTAGACGGTGCCCTATTTAAAGTGAATGCGGCTGTTTCTAATGCATAACCCCAAAATGATAGCGGTAAATCTGTAAGTGACATCATAGAACGAACCATATCTAAGAGAGTTCGATTACGACGTTCGGACACACCATTACGCTGTGGTGTTCCCGGCGGTGTCAATTGTGAAAGTATTCCGCATTTCTTCAAATGCTCGCCAAACTCGTAACTTAGATATTCACCTCCACGATCAGAACGTAGAAATTTAATCTTCTTGTTACGTTGATTCTCTACCTCACTTTGAAACTCCTTGAACTTCTCGAAAGTTTCGGACTTATGTTTCATGAAATAGATATACCCATATCTACTCAAGTCATCCGTGAAGGTAAGAACATAACGATAACCACCGCGTGATGCTACACTCATTGGACCACACACATCGGTATGTATGATTTCCAATAAGTCCGTAGCTCGCTCCATCATACCAGAAAATGGAGTCTTAGTCATTTTACCCATCAGACATGCTTCGCATCTTTCAAGTGATTCAAAATCAAGTGATTCAAGAAGTCCATCGGAATGGAGTTTCTTCATACGTTTCACTCCGATGTGACCAAGACGACAGTGCCACATATAGGTCGAATTATCGCTTGATTTCAAACGTTTAGCCTCAATGTTGTTGATATGTGTATTTCCACTATCGAGATTCAATAAGAATAGACCATCTATCAAAGGTGCATGTGCGTAAAACATATTACTCATATAAATAGAACAACCATTATTCTCAGATTTAAACAAGTAACCGTCTCGCAATAAACAAGATCCCGATATAATGTTCATGCTCAACGCAGGCACCAAATAACAATTATTTAAGTATAAAACTAATCCCGATGGTAGATGAAGGGGTAGCGTGCCGACCGCGATCACATCAACCTTTGATCCGTTTCCCACGCGCATCGTCACCTCGTTCTTCGCTAGCTTCCGTTTATTCTGCAGCACCTGTTTCGAGTTACAAATATGAGCAACCGAACCAGTATCAAATACCCAGGCACTACTACGAGTACTAGTGAGATACACATCAATAACATGTATATCAGATATACCTTTCTTCTTGATGTTGCCGTTCTTCAAATCCGCCAAGTACTTTGGGCAATTCCGCTTCCAGTGACCTTCTCCCTTGCAGTAAAAGCACTCAGTATCAGGCTTAGGTCCAGCCCTGGTCTTCTTCGTCGGCGTGGTAGCTTTCTTACCACCCTTCTTGAAGTGTCCCTTTTGCTTAGACTTGCCTTTCTTGAATTTGGTGGTCTTATTGACCAACAACACTTGGTGCTCTTTCTTGATCTCCACTTCTGCAGATTTCAACATGGCAAAGAGTTCTGGCAACGTCTTGTTCATGTTCTGCATGTTGTAGTTCATCACAAAGTTCTTGTAACTTGGTGGTAGTGATTGGAGGACACGGTAAATCCCCAAAGCATTAGGAATCACTATACCCAAGCTTTGAAGTTTGTTTGCGTGCCCAGACATCTTAAGCACATGCTCACTGACGGAGCTGCCCTCTTCCATCTTGCAGTTAAAGAACTTTTCAGAAGCCTCATAGCTTTCAATTGCCGCATGAGTCTCAAAAATCAATTTGAGATCCTCGACAATATCATATGGGTCTGAATCCTCAAACCTTTTCTGAAGCTCCGATTCCAAACCATACAAGATAGCACACTGAACTATGGAGTACTGATTCTTCCGAGCGAGGTAAACATTCTTTACTTCATCGGGAGCATCAGCTGCAGGTGGGTCACCCAGCGGTGCATCCAGCACATAGGTCAAATTACCAGCTGTGAGGACAATCCTCAAATTGTGGAACCAATCCGCGAAGTTGCTTCCATTGTTTTTCAACTTTTCTTTCTCTAGGAACGCATTAAAATTGATGGTAGGGGCTGCCATTGATCTACAACATATTTGCAATAGTTTAGACTAAGTTTATGACAAATTGAGTTCAAATTAATAATAAAATTAAACTAGGTGAACTCCCACTCAAAACAATATCCCTCACATTGTTTTAGTGATCACACGAACCAAATCCACCATATCAACACCGATCATCACGAGAGTTGACATAGTTTCAATGGCGAACAATCGACATGTTCATCACATCTACTATATGATTCATGCTTTACCTTTCGGTGATCCGTGTTCCGAGACCATGTCTGTACATGCTAGGCTCGTCAAGATCAAACCTTAGTTTCTGCATGAGCAAATCTGGCTTGCTCACGTTGTATACACTTGCAGAATCTAACACACCCGATCATCACGTGGTGCTTCGAAACAACAAGCTTTAGCAACGGTGCTAACTAAGGGTGAACACTTTATGATTTGAAATTGATGTGCATGAGGGATCATCTTATAATGCTACCGTCGTCTACTAAGCAATACAAGATGCATAAAGGATTAACATCACATGCAATTCAATATATATGTGATATGATATGGCCTTTCTTCTTTGTGCTTCCGATCTCCATCTTCAAGCACGAACATGATCTCCATCATCACCGGCATTGCATCAAGGTCAATGACGCTTCTCCATGGTTGTCGTCCACCGGCTTCAACTATTACAACTACTTTGAATAGACACGCGGGTCTTAACATAGATTAAAGACAACCATATGGCTCCTGCCGGTTGCCAACTTACAATAAGGAACATTGCATACATCAAATATAATCACAATTATGGCCATATCACATCACTGCACACCCCTGCAAAACAAAGTTAGACGCCTCTACTTTCTTTGCATATTTTACGTGGTTTGGGGCTTTCAATAAGTGTCGTTCTAACTTACGAACAAGAACCACAACATTGATACTAGCATTGTTGATCACCCGTTGTAAATTGGATCTTAACTATGCTAGGAGAAACAGGCACCCGCAAAGCCACTTATGCAATACAAGTTGCATGTCAAGCGTGGAGCAAGTCTCATGAACGATGTCATGTAAAGTTAGCCCGGGCCGCTTCATCCCAACATACCGCAAGATGCAAAGTACACAAGAAGTAATCGACAATAAAAGCATCAACGCCCACAATGACCATTGTGTTCTACTCGTGCAACAGATCTACATATAGACACGGCTCTAATACCACTGTAGGGGTTCGTAGCATGGAAAACAAAAATTTTCTATCGCATACAAATAAACAAGCCAAGATCTATCTACTAGATTGTAGCAACGAGTCGATGGTATAACTTACCCTCGAAGATTCCAAAGCGTTTAACGAGAGCGGATTCTCGTGGGTGATGTAGTCGTACTCTTTCCAGTCTCAAGATCGTGTAGACGATCCTTCCGGCGCCACGTTCCGGCAGCGCTCCCGCAGTCGGTCACACGTTCGGTACTCGACGAAGACCTTCCTCTCCCTTGTTCCAGCAGGCAGCGGAGGTTGTAGCACTCTCCTCGCGATTCCGGCAGCACAACGGCGTGGTACCGGAAGTAGAGGGGAAATCCCGCAGGGCTTCGCCTTAAGCCGGTGCGAATATGGTGGAGCTTATGAGAGAGGCTATTAGTGGTCTAGTAATTAGACACACCAATTAGAAGGCTCTAAACCAATTAGAAGGCTCTAAACCGCAGGCTAAAGCAATTAGAAGCTCTAAACCAAAACGGCTCTAAACCGGAGATTTAGAGGTAGAAAGTTGTGTGTCTAGGAGGGGAGCCCTGCCCCTCCTTTTATGGGTGGGGAGGCGCGGCCAGGGGAGGGGAGTCCCTCCCCAAGTCGGCCTTGGGTGGCGCACCGGCTTGGGGAGGAGACTCCTCCCTCAAGTCGGTTCCCAACTCCTCTTTCTTGTTTCCCACAGTTTCTTGTTTTAGCCGTTTGACTTTCAAACTGGACATTTGACTTTTCTGTTTTAGGATTCAATTTAATCCTTTATTTGGGACAGCAAGAACACTTAGTACATGATGCAATCATTCCAATATGTAATGACACATTCATGTACCCCTCCCCCCCCCCCGGAGTGCCGGACAATCCGGAACCTTCCAGAACATTCCCGATGAAAACACCGGAATCATTCCCGAACTCTGAAACGGGACTTTCCTTATATGAATCTTATTCTCCGGACCATTCCAGATCACCTCGTGATATCCCGGATCCCATCCGAGACTCCGAACAACATTCGGTCTCTTTCTCATAATACCATAACTACTTAAACAACGTCGAATCCTTAAGTGTGTCTCCCTACGGTTCGTGAATTATGCGGACATGATCGAGACACTTCTCCGAACAATAACCAATAGAGGAATCTGGAAATTCATATGGCTCCCACATATTTCTACGATTACTTTGCGATCGAATGAACCACTTACATACGATACCAATTTCCCTTTGTCTCACGATATGTTACTTATCCGAGGTTATGATCGTCGGTATCTCTGCATACCTAGTTCAACCTCGTTACTGATAAGTACTCTTTTCTCGTTCCCGTGATATGTGATCCCTTGTGACCAAGTCACATGCTTGCAAGCTAATTGGATGACATTCCACCGAGAGGGCCCAGAGTATATCTATCCGTCATGTGGATGGACAAATCCCACTCTTGATCCATGTGTCTCAACCAATACTTTCCGAACACTCAATGCTACCTTTATAACCACCCAGTTACGGTGTGGTGTTTGATGTCATCAAAGCATCCATCCGGTAAAGGTGATATGCATGATCTCATGGTCGAAGGAATTAGGTTACTATGTATCAGAAAGCATATAGCAATTGAACTATTGAAATGACTTGATCTTTATGCTACGCTTGTCTATAGGAGTATGTCCACCATATCATTCTCCTAACGATATGATCTTGTTGTTGATAACATCTCAATGTTCATGATAGGTAAACCACAATCATTAATCAACCAACAAGCTAGTGAAGTATAGAGGCTATACTAGGGACTTCAAATTAAGTTTACAAATCACACAAGTATTAATGGTTTCCTTGTTAATACTATTATAGCATGAATGTAAACATTTATCATAAACACAAAGATATAATAATAACTACATTTATTATTGCCTCTAGGGCATATCTCCAACAAATTGCCAAACCAAACATCTTCCCAGAATTTTATTAATCTACCATTCCCCACTTTCCACTTATACCCAACTTTAACAGCTTCAGGAGCCCACAAAACCCCTTTCCGGAATGTAGAAGGGTGCACATCCTGACAAGAAAAAATATTTGGGTTCCTAATTTCATATTAAGCATCAATCACTCTCCTCCATAAAGAACCCTCCCCATGTATATATCTCTTGTTCCAAGAACCAAGCAGACAAAGATTGAGGTCTTGTAAGTTAGGAATACCCATAACCCAGAACTCTCTCTTCATACAGATGGAAGGCCAATTAGCTAGATGAATCTTATGATTTCTTTCCTCATCATTCCACATAAAGTTGGCTAACTGAGAGTTTAGAAGATTCAGAGCCGACTTAGGGAATTTGAAAAAGGAAATAAGGTAAACAGGAATACTATACAGGACAGCTTAAATAAGAATTTTTTTAGCAGTAGAAGATAACAATTTTTCCTCTCCAACTAGTCATCCTAGCCAAGATGTTCTCAAAAATAGGTTGCAAATCCTCCCTACTCCATATCTCAAAGTTAAGGGGTATTCCTAAATATTTCACAAGGAAATCCCTAGCCACACATTGAAAAATATCTAGGAAATGGTTTAGCTCCTCCTGATCCATATTGATGGGGGGCAACTCACTTTTATAAAAGTTAATTCTCATACCAGAAATTTTCTCAAAACAACTAAGAATCCACTTCAAGTTTCTAGCCACCCTAGTATCCTTATGCAGGAAAAGAAGGGTATCATCAACATATTGCAAGCTGATAACCCCTCCAGGAATAAAATTAGGACACAAGCCTCTAATCAAATTATGATGTGCCCCTTTAATTAACATCCTAGAAAATACATCAACCAGAGAGTTAAAAAGGAGAGGCGCAATGGGATCCTAGCCTCAACCCTTTACTAGTAATAAAAAACTACTCTCCACATCATTAATCTTCACAACCACAGAACCACCAGCTGTTATTTGTTTAACCATCCTAATAAAAGTAGGATCAAAACCCCTAACTTATAGGATTTCATATAAGAAATCTAAATTTACCCTATCATAAGCTTTCTCATAATCTATTTTTAAAACCAACCATTGGTTTTTTATGAACTTCATGAGCAGTGACCACACTTTCTAAAATAAACCTACCTTTTATGAAGGCAGATTGATAAGAGGAAATCAATCTCCCAATAATTTTTGCATACCTATTAGTCAAAACCTTAGTAACAATTTTAAAAGAACAGTTCAGCAAACTAATAGGTCTAAATTTCTTCATAGATCTAGCATCATTTTCTTTAGGAATAAGAGTAATCATGGCAAAATTTAGCCTATAAATGTCATTATCATGAGACCATGCAACAAACATGGCCAGTAGATCAAACTTGACAATGTCCCAAAAATGTTGATAAAACATAAAAGAAAACCCATCTAGGCCAGGAGCTCCATCTGAGTAGGAATCAAACATAGCAGTTTTGATTTATTCCTCAGAGAAATCCTCTCCTACTATGATACTCTCCTTAGTGCTGACTTTCTCATCATCAGAGAAAAAATCATCCCTAAGGTTAATATCAGCCCTAGGATCAAAACGAAACAAATCTTTATAATAATCTAGGGCTACTTTAAGCATATCCTTTGTTTCAGTCACATGACCCTCAGGTCCATCTAAAACAAGGATCATGTTCTTCCTCCTCCTATGGTTGGCAATAACATGAAAATATGTTGTATTCCTATCTCCCTCTAAAATATATCTATCCCTAGACCTTTGTCTGGATTTAGGTCTCTAAGAATAAACTCAAATATATCCATATCCACATCACTTAGAGGAGCAGTTTTAGATTTAATGTCCAGAATATCATATTATGCCATTAAATCCTTCTTCTCTTTTCTAATAACAGCTTATAGATTAACACTCCACCCTTTAGCTAGTTTACTAAGATATCTAATTTTGGCTTGCCAAATATCTATCACATCAACACTTTTCACATTAATAGACCAGGCTTTCAACACAACCTATCTAAAATAAGGTTTAGACAGCCACCACTTTTCAAATTTAAAAGTCGTATTCTTAAGAACATGAGATTCACCAGAATCCCAAATAATAGGAGTATGATCACTCCCAATCCTAGCTAAATTTCTAGCACTAGACAAAGGAAAAAGACTCTCAAAATTAATGGAGCAAAAGATCCTATCAATCCTACTCATAATTATGTTTTCCTGGTTATTGCCCAATGTGTATCCCTACCAGCTAAACCAATTTCCATCAGATCCCAAATTTCTACCCACTCATTAAATCTATCAATCCATCTAAAATCAACATTACCACTACTCTTATCACTAGCTGACCTAATCAAATTGAAATTACCCCCAATCATGGCAAGGCCATCCCAATTAATAAAAAGCTCATGTAATTCAGAAATGAAAGCCTGTTTTTTATCTTCATACACAGGATCATACACAGTGGTAATTCTAAATGTAGACCAATTAACTTTACTCTTAAGAACAAAACTAACAGTAAAAAGCTCTAATGTCCCAAGCAATGACATTAAAAAGATCACAGTTAACACCTACAAGGATACCCCCTACAAGCAAAAAGTTCCAAGAGAAATTCCTATTACCTAACAGAGACTTCAAGAAGGAATTGCTAAATTTTTCCTTCTTGGTCTCTTGAAAACCTATATTATCAGCCATGAACTTTTTCCTACCAGGAGCAAAAAATACTCCTACTATTCCAAAAATAAACAATCATTGGAATTTTTTCCTAGGGTTCTTGCCCCGAGATTTGTTAACTACTTCTATCCATTCACAACTATATTATCAACAACTTCATTTTCAGTAGAAAAGGAAGGTTCTGCAGCTACATTACTAGGAGAAATTGAAGCATCTTCTACATATAAATCTTCATTTAAAACAACCCCTACAACTACAACCATGCTCTCTAGTTCATCTACAGGTAGGACATTAAAAGGATTGGAATTCATTAAACCTTTCATTTTTGGATTCTCCATATTAACCACATTATTCCTTTCCATAGCTTTATCCAACACCCTTTGAGATCTGTCAATCCTATTGCCTTGTCTTACAGGTTGAACAGGCCCCCAAACCTTCATCTTCTTACTTTTACCAGTATCAGTTCCCATGTTCTGCCTAACAATTTCTTGCATGGAGGGCAGAATACAATCAGACAAATTCAGAGCCACCCCTTCAGCAGCCACTTTCCCAGATTGAAAAGAGCCTTGTTCCTCAGTCCAAAACCCAGAAACCTGATCATATTTTTTGGAAAGAAAAGGAGACTTGTCCCAAACAAAACCTCCAGCACTATCTACCAGGCATTTCTCTTCCAGAATCAGGTGCACTTTGTTTGCACTAAATGTTTCTTCCACCTGAGCTTCACTGTCACCAGCTGCCATTCTAGTCCTAGCACCATTGTTCTAACCGTGGACATTAGAGTTCTGATTGCTAGCATTACCCTTATCATGACTACTAGCATTTTTATTAGTATCCATGCCCTCATGTCTCTGGTTACCCTCATTCTTCCTATTCTGATCAAGCTCATCACCCAACAAGTCATCAGTTTCATCTTCCTCCATAGGAATCTCAGCTATAAAGCCCAATTGGAACAGACCCCCATGGAAATGAAAGTATGAAACAATCGGATGCTGGGGATTTTAGTGGGATCCCTACACTTAACTTTCAGCCTAACACATTTAGCATTGTCTTTTAAAGACACTGAGCCAGTCCACATCTTGCATGATGCCACAAACAGAACTGACCTGATCAAGCACATTCCATTTACACCATTTGGACTGAAGACCAGTCACCTTAACCCAAGTATCTACCAAGACTTCCAGAGGCTCTGGGTCATCATTCCAAGCTTCAACTTTCACCCAAACACCATATCTAGAAAGCCCAAACCTAGGGTATCCAATGACCTGCTCCACTAAGATGTGAGGGGGAAACTTGACCAAAAAACACTCCTAGTTGGCCTAACTCCCTCACTTGCCATGGACAATTTGTTTTATAAATCTTGGAGAATTCCCCAGCCAATTCAGTGTTGGTATTTACACCCCCTTCTACCACAACCAAGCCACAATTCTTTGTTGAAGACATTGGATTCAGAATCACATTAGGAGTTTCTATGTGATAGAACCCTAAACTAGTAGCAACACTACCAACATACATAGCCAGTTGGTGTGGCCTCTTATTTACAGGACAATCATTAGCCCCATGATTTGTAGCTTTGCAAATAAAAAAATCAGCTTGCTTAGTGCACACAGCCTGATGATGGCGAGGTTCACCACAACACATACAAATAGAACTATTATAGTTCATCTGAGCCAGCACATCAGGCCCATCATGGATCTGTTCCTGCTGTGCACCCCCCTTTTTCTTGGCCTTTCCCTGATTCTTAACCTTCTGATTATCACCACTACTCTATGACTGCTGCTGTTGTTGCTGTGAACCACCTTGTGTGGAAGCAAACCACTGATTTGATTGCAAACCATATTGATGTGGAGGAGGATAGGGTGGAAAAGGGCCAGGGAATCCCCAGTGAGGAGGCATATTCCCAGGAATGAATCCATAAGGAGGAGGGTGCTGAAAAACAAAAGAAGGTGGAGGAATCTGGGAATAATCATACCCCTGCATCTGTTGCTGCTGTTGCATCTGCTGTTGTTGCCAAGCTTCAGGCCTTTTCCCTCTCACTTTCTTCGACCCACCTCCAGCCATGGACATCTTCCCCTGGTCCAGCTCCACACTTATCCCTTACTCAAATCCTAGAACCCTTAGACCAACCAACTCCTCCGCTGCCAGCCTAGGGAGGAGGGAGCAAACCCTAGAGGGAGTAGGAGGTCTGGTTTTATGGGAAGGCGGTAAGGGGGGTTTGTTGAGATGCCATGGAATATGCCAAAGTTGGTGGAAAAAGGGCTCCACCTCTTTTTCACCATGGACCAAGCTTCCGTCCCCAATTTATCTCTGCATCCTAGACCCCTCCACAGACAGCACTTTACTCTAGTACCACCTGGGTGAAGGGAGTTCAATTCCCGCTTCTTCTGGGACCTGGTACTATTAGACACTCCTAGAGAGACCACATCTCTGAACCTTTTAGCCAACACTTCAGAAACATCTACAGAAGACTCTCGCTCTAGCCTGTTTGATATAGTAGGAGAGATTCGAGAGACACCTTCTCCAATGAAGAAAAAGCCGTCAGATCTACTTGCTTCCAAGGAGCAGACATTCTTGGATCCTTCTCGAGGTAGGGAAATTCTAGAACTGGCGATAGCTGTAGATCCAAGCAAGTCCACCACGCACGCTCCAGGACTACCTTGAGGCTTCCAAAATTCAGCTCCTGCATGAACTCCCTCTGCGATTGAGTTGGTAGATCTAGCACCATCAGGCCATTCCGTACCTCGAAAATTGATGCTGAGAGAGCCGACGACAAGCTGGCCCGAGCTCGGTGAAGCAGCGAGGTTGACCTTGATCGGGGAGCTCTGGCACCTAGGACGAACTCCCTTCCAGCAATCCCTTCGACCTCTTCACCTGATCTCGATACCTCTCCCGCGAAAGCTGAGCCGCTGCTTGATGGCTGTGAAATATAGCCATCCACGTCCGCATTTAAACTAGATAATGTTCATAATTTTGAGGAAATATCTCTCTAAATCCTGCCACTAATGCCTAATGATCAAAGGGGTATGCAATCCTTTATTTTTATTTTTTCCTGTGTAGATAATAACGTTTCATGATGAGAATCACAACATTAAAATCAAAGATACGAGATTTCCAACAACCCAAAGAAACCTGGAGTCGTGAAGTGGAGGCAGTGCCTTTAACGACCAACTATGCAACATGAATTTTATTCCGAACGTATAGTTCCGGCTGTATAGTTGGCACCGACATCGCTAGGTCAAACAAAACAACTTTCGTGAAGGGACCCCTATATAAAGATGCATTGGGCGACGAGAAAACTGCCCCTATGCCATCGACTCTCTCTTCCGCCTCTCTACCACCAGAAACCACCACGCCAGAGGAATAGATCCACCATAGACATATTCCTCCACTTGTAATAGTAGATCTCATCTCCAATTGGCCACATCTATTATTATCAATCTCATGATTTCCATTACAATGTTTTTGGTTGTTTATTTCATCTCTATGTGTGAGTAATTCTCCTTGGGATAAGGGCTTTGGCCTAGCCATGTAGCTTTTGTGCATGTTATTTATCATAGATGGGATCATGTATTAGTTTGTATGACATGATGATTATTATACCCTCTTTTTCCTCAATCTAAGGACTTGTCAGGTACCCAACACCCCAAGGATTGATCCAGGTATAGGGAGTGTGAGTAATGACTAATTTGCAGGATGGAACCCTAGTGACAGAAAGGGTAGTACGGTTGTATGTGAGGGATTTACTTGGGATTAATGGTGACATCACTATGCATATCATTAGTTCTCTTTATTCTATGGATGAGACTAGTAGGTTATTGCTATAAGCGGTTGCGGAGGAAATATAAATTATGGATGTACTACCCACATATAATTATATTTCTCTAACAATTACATGCATACTTTCTTATTATATTTTATTCCCATTAGATGTTTTGCACAGCTACTGGTGAAACCGATAGCCCCAAGCCCTCTATCTCCATCATCAACAACAACAAAAGATCGCAAACTCTTGGTCCGGTGAAAACACAAAAAGAATTCTAAAACTCCTGAAGGTCTATTTAAGTAACCTTCCTACGCTTTCTACTTCTCGAGGATTCAATAACCTAGGACTACTAGGAAAAAAGAGCTATACTACATATGTAATCTGGATCGAAGGTATCAACCCTTTTTGTGGCGCCGTTGCCGAGGAAGCAATAGCTACCCTGGTGAGGTTAGTAGGAACCTTGCTAGTTTTAATTCTTGTTTTTAGTTTTATTTGTTTGCTTTCAGTCTTTATTTGAAAAAACAAAAAAATAGTTAGTCTTTTAATTCTTGTCATTACTATTATAAGTTTTTATTTAAGAAAATCCAAAAACACAGGAAATATGGTTGAAAAGAATCTCGGGGAGTTTGCTACTCCCAACAATGATTATTTGCGAATTCCTATTACCCAGCCATCAATTACCGCTGAGGACTATGAAATTAAGCCCCATTATTTAGGTTTGTTTCAACAAAATCAATTTGGAGGCTATGCTGTTGAGGACGTAGGTATGCACTTGAATACTTTCACTAAAATATGTGATATGATGCACACTAAAGATGTTGACCCCTATGCGGTCAAGTTTCTCTTATTTCCTTTCTCTCTTAGAGTAAGAGCAAAATAACGGTTGCTTTCTTTGTCTAGAAATACTATTGCGTCATGGGTGGAATGTACTTCTTTATTTATGAGTAAATTATTTCCACCTGTAAAGACTATGCAACTAAGATCTAATATTACTGGTTTTAGACAGGAAGAGCGTGAGCCACTAGCCCTTGCATGGGAGAGAATGAAAGAATGCATGAAAAACCGTCCCAGCCATGGGATGGAAGATTGGTTAATTCTCCATTTATTTTATAATGCTCTTAACCCTGTATCTAAGTCTATGCTTGATACTGCAGCTGGATGAACATTCATGGTGAAACAAATTACCGAAGTAAAGTAGATGCTAGACAATATGCAAGACAACCATGCCCAATGGCATGTGGAAAGATCAAACACAAAGAATGTGAACTCCGTCACACCTCAAGAAAATGAAGAACTCAATGCTAAGTTGGATGAGCTCATATTATCCGTCAAAGGTAAGGAAACCCAGGTAAGAGCTATCTCGGAATCGAATGTTGAAGAAGTAGACTTCATACCTCGTAATGATTATAACCCTTCTTAGAAGAAGAACTATAATCCAAATTTCCAAAAACATTATTCTAGTCCTGCAGGTAACTCTACTAATAATATGGGATCAAGTAATGGTAGTCTCCAAGAAACTCTTAAGTCTTTTATTGACTCACAAAATGAGCAAAATAATATCCTTGTTAAGATAACAGAGAACCATGATAATATGCTTGGAAAATTGTCTAACCAAGCTATAAGTTTGAGGAATGATTTGCATGCCCTCCAAGAAAGAACAAGGATTGTTGAGGCACAGCTAGGTAAGATAACCGAGAGTCAAACTCTCATTCTAGCTAAATTTGCAGGAAAAGTTGTGCCCAATCCAGTTGAAGGCCTCAAGATGATAAGAATCCAAAGGGAGGAGCCTGAAGAACTTGACTATAGCAATGCTCCTTCACCAAATTATGATACGTCGGAAACATATCAATAATTTTTGATGTTCCATGCTTGTTTAGTATCTACTTTGCTTTGCTTTGTCTACACTTTGAGGTGTTTTTATATCTTTTCTGGAACTAACCTATTAACAATTTTCCACAGTGCCAGTTGCCTATTTTCTTCTGTTTTTGGTTCCAGAAAGGCAGAAAATCAATATTCTCGGAATTGGACGGGACAAAAGCCAAAGTCAATATTTTACCGTGGGCGACACGAAATCCAGAGGAGAGACTGAGAGGCAAGCCAGGGCGGCCGAACCCCCCTAGGCGTGGCCAAGGGTGGGCCCGCGCCTAGGCAGGGTGTGGCCCCCCTGGTCGCCTCCCAGCCTCGCCTCTTCGCCTATAAGAAGCCCCCGATGCAGAAACCTTAGGCACCTGATCAAAACTCCACAAAACCGTCTATACCCGCCGCCACCATCTGAAGTTCTTCCCGGCACCCTGCCAGAGGTGAGATCATCCCGGAGGCCTTCTTCTCCGGTATGATGCGTGATTAGTTCCACCTTGGACTATGGGTCCATGTAGTAGCTAGATGGTTGTATCTCCTTGTGCTTTCATGTATAGATCTTGTGAGATCCGTTCATGATCAAGATCTAATCTATTTGTAATCATGCATGTTGTGTTTGTGGGGATCTGATGGATATTGAGATTACTATGTCAGATTGATTAATGGTTTTGTCTTTATGATTCTATTATGTCTGTGTTGTTTGTGATCTTGCATGCTCTCCGTTGTTAGTAGCTATCTTGGCCAAGTAGTTTCAGTGACTCCAAGACGAGTCATTTATGCTCGATAGTGGGTTCATGCCTCTAGTTTCCAAGGGAAGTGACAGAAATCTCATTGTTTGTAGATGTGTTGTTGCTACTAGGGATAAAACAACGGTCTCTTGTTCATGGAACAAGTGGATTGTTTACCTTACACACTTTGCTTAAAGCAGTTGTCTGTTTCTTGCAACTTAATACTGGAGGGGGTTCAGATGATGACCCAAAGGTGGACTTCTAGTCATAGATGCAGTTGGATGGCGGTCTATGTATCTTGTTGTATTGCCCAATCGAATCTCATTGGATCTTTTTGTATGGTATTGCATTGATTACCTTGCTCAGTTCCTGTCAATTGCCCTGCTGTAATTTGTTTACCCTTCATGCCATGTTGTTTATCTAAGGAGAGCACCTCTAGTGAACTATGGACCCCGGTCCAATCTTTAGCTTTGATACATCTTCCACTATTACTTGTTTACTTGCTGCAAACCACCATTACCTTCCACACCATACAGATAATCGTTTGTTACAGCAAACCGTTGAGCTTGACAACCTCACTGATTCGTTGTGGCAAAGTCTTGAGTTTGTGTTGTGCAGGTTTCCATGTTGCTTGCAACACCTTTGAGACGTTTCCTTCGTCCTACTGGTTCGATAACCTCGGTTTCTTACTGAGGGAAAACTTGCTGCTGTGCTCATCACACCTTCCTCTTGGGGTTTCCAAAGAAGCGTCCCACGACAATGCTGGGCGCCATCAAGCTCTTTCTGGCGCCGTTGCTGGGTAGGCTAAGGACGTCTTCACAAGGGGAGTCCTCCACTTCCTTTCTCTTTACTTTTTTTAGTTTTCTTAGTTTCTTTTGCTTGGTTTTTTTCTGCCTCTTTTCAAAAACTGAAAAAAATTAGTTTGCTTTCTTTATTCAAAAACACAAAAAAAATAGTTTATGCTCTAGCTGCTGCTGTTTTTGGCTTGCTCCACCTTTGCCAAAATGAACTATTCTGAGAACACCAAGTTGTGTGACTTCACTAGCACCAACAACAATGATTTCCTTAGCACACCTATTGCTCCACCTGCTCCTGATGCTTCCTTTTACGAAATTAAGCCTGCTTTGTTGAATCTTGTGATGAGAGAGCAATTTTCTGGTGCTAGTTCTAATGACGCTTCTTCCCATCTCAATAAATTTGTTGAACTTTGTGAGATACAGAAGTATAAGGATGTAGATGGAGATATTATTAAGCTCACGCTTTTTCCTTTCTCCTTGAGAGGAAAAGCTAAAGAATGGTTGTTATCCTTTCCTAGAAATAGTATTGATTCTTGGACTAAGTGCAAAGATGCTTTTATTGGAAAGTACTACCCTCCTGCTAAGATTATATCTATGAGAAGTGACATGAAATTTAAACAACTTGACAATGAACATGTTGCTCAAGCTTGGGAAAGAATGAAATCTTTGGTTAAGAATTGTCCCACTCATGGACTCACTGCTTGGATGATTATCCAGACTTTTTATGCAGGTTTGAACTTCTCCTCAAGAAACCTGTTGGATTCAGCTGCTAGAGGTACCTTTATGGGCCTCATTTTGGGTGCTGCAACAAAGCTCCTTGATAATATGATGGTTAACTACACTGAATGGCACACTGAGGGAGCTCCACATGGTAAGAAGGTAAATTCTATTGCAGAAACCTCCTCTTTGAGTGATAAGATTGATGTTATTATGGATATGCTTGTTAATGGGAAAGATCCTCTAGATCCTAATAGTGTTCCTTTAGCCTCTTTGGTTGCTCAAGAAGAGCAAGTTGATGTGAACTTTATTAGAAACAACAATTTCAACAACAATGCTTATAGGAGTAATTTTGGTGGTAGTAACTATAGGCCTTATCCTCCTAATAATGGAAATTCCTATGGAAACTCTTAGAACAATGCTAGAAGTGCCCCCTCTGAACTTGAAGTCATGCTCAAAGACTTTATTAGTAAACAAACCACTTTCAATAAGGCTATAGAGGAAAAGCTTTTAAATGTTGAGAAAAATATATCTTCTTTGTCTGAAGCTCAGTCCTCCTTGATTAATAAAATGGCTGCTAAACCTGAAACCATAGAAGGTACCTTTGCTGCCACTCATGCCATACAAGTTACTATTGATGAAAATGTTAAACTGTGAGCCCAACTTCATGCTAAGTGGGAAAGGGAAGCTGAAATTGATAGAAACAATATTGTGTGCACTATCACCACTAAACCACAAGTAGTCCTTGTTCCTCCTCCTACTATGCCTAATCCTATTGAGCCTACTACTAGTGATGCTAAGTTTGATTTTGATATTTATGGTTGCAATATTTTTGAAGTGATTATGTTCCTACAAAAAATTGCTAGAAGTCCTGATGCTAGTGATATGCGTGTTGCTTTCACCAAACACATTACAGATGCTCTCTTGTTAAGATTAAGGAAGAGAAGTTAAAACACAAAGCTTCTATTCCTAGAAACGTAGAAGATAGTTGGGAACCCATTATTAATATGCAAGTGAATGACTTTGATCTCAAAGCTTGATGTGATCTTGGTTCTAGTGTCTCTATTATGCCTAGGAAGATTTATGAAATGCTTGATTTGCCACCTTTGGAAGATTGTTATTTGGATGTCCCACTCAATGATAATGCTAAGAATAAACTCATGGAGATTATCAATGATGTTCTCATTATGGTAAACAATGCTTATGTCCCTGTTGATTTCTATGTTTTGGATGTTGAATACAATGCTTCTTGTCCTATTACTTTGGGAAGACCTTTTCTTAGAACTGTTGGTGCCATCATTGATATGAAATAAGGCACCATTAAATATCATTTTCCATTAAAGAAAGGTATTGAACACTTCCCTATGAGGAGAGATAAGTTTCTTTTTGCTCCTCCTTTTAAAGCAAGGTTTGATGTTTAAAGCCTCATTTGAAAATACTTTATTCTTCTTGCTTCTTGTGCCTAACTTAAAGGCGTTAAAGAAAACTACTTGTTGGGAGATAACCCAAGAGTTTCCTTGAGTCTTGGAAGTTATTACTTCAGTAATGACCTCTATTTATCCTTTTTGTTTGCTTTTTGTGCCAAGAATGACCTCTAATGAGAGGGAAGTAAGATTTGGGGAGTTGCTGTCCCGAAACAGATTTCTGTCCTCCACCATAATAATTCGTGAGGAGTCTCTGTAACTCGGATTGAGCTGATAATTTACTAATAAATCCCCCAGTATGTTAGATAACTTTAGTTAGTTCAACACTTTTTGATTTGATCAACATAAGATTTTCGAAAAAATCGGTTTCTACCTGCTGGTCTGTTTTGACAGATTTCTGCCATTATTTGCATTTGCTTCTTATTGATTCATTTTTGAGGAATTGAGATTTTTGAAGGAGTTGCGATAGTAGCTTGTATTTTAGTGAAAAGTTTTTCTGTTCCAAATCTTTGACTAAGGTCTAATATCTTTTGAATAAACTAATGTTGCTAATGAAGATTGTGTGAAGTTTTGTATGAAGGAAAAAAATCCAGGTGTAGAGAGAATGATGCAATGAAATGAAGAATGGAAAAAAGCTCAAGATTGGGGATTCCATCATGGTTTCACCCCAAGAAATATCCAAGAGTTACAAGCGTCAAAGATTGGGGATGCCCAAGGCATCCCCTTCTTCATCAATAAAAAGCTCAGGTCTGTCTAGAAACTTCGTTTTTTATTGTTTCATGCACAGTTGTGTTGTTATTGGAGCGTCTTAGTTTTCATTTTCTCTCCTTAGGTTGTTTAGTTTGCTTGAATAAAGTAGTTTGGACCCCGTTCTCGCTGTGTTGTTTCAAATAAGTTGATTGGTGTTGGACAGGAGTAGGAAGTTCCTACTTGAAAGTGCAAGAGGAGCTTGCTTTGAATGTGACTTAGACTTTAGCATGACATGCTAGGTGTTGTTTTGACCTTATGCTTAGTGATTATTGTTGTAGCATGTCTTGTTCCAAACAATTGGGATTGCTTAGTGTGCTTTTAAGAAATTATGCGTTGTTTTAGCATGCAAAAGCATAGTATTGTGGTATTCTCCTTTGATGCTTTTTTTGGGGTTGACTTGGCACATGCTCACACCATGTTATGACTAGGACAAGTTAGCATATCCTCTATGATAATTTAGTCCTTGACTTGTAGTAGCACTCTATGCTTTGATTAGTAATGTTTTGTCGCTCTGCATGATTATGGCCATTATTGCTCTCTTTTTGGTTGCTCCCAGTCTTTTGCTAGCCTCCATTTGTATGAGTAAGCTCTACTCATGCTTCCAACTCCCAAGAAACCAAGTTATTCCAAAGTGTCCACTATAAACTCCTATGGATGGTGTGTTACACCATTCCAAGTATATTATTGTTTTCAGCTATCTTCCAGTTAAAAACTATTTTGTTATGTGAAAACTTAGTGATTAAAGACCTCACAAACTTGATGACACACTTTATATTCTTTGACCCTAATAAACTTGAAACATTGTGTTGTCTATGTTGTATATGCTTGCACTTATACGTTGGAATTAGCAGAACCATGTTGTCATGGGGAACGTTTTCAACATTGCACTTGTACTTTGTACTCAGTTAATATCATGCTCTTTTGTCTATGGATGTCACCGGTGTGAAATAAAGAGAGAACTTGTAAGTCCATGGAGTTTGTATTTTGTGTTAGAGAAATGCCTGGGCCACTAGCCTAAGCCATTCCTAATCATGGTAGAAACTTGCAGCATCACCATAGTGAGCTATCCATGAAGCATCCTCAATAAAAAGTTATGCACATAGTAAACAAAAAGATCGCTGAGATGCTCATTGTCTGCTTGCCTTGTCATTGTGGTTATGGGATTGCTTCTGTACCATGTGCAATGGTACCTCATTGGCGGTTCTCTATGATATGCATGTACTTACAATGACAAGAACTTACAGGTGACTGAAGTTGAGTAGCATGAGGTGTGGCCCTCGTATTCAAGAGACTTTAGATTGCCAACTTATACTTTGTCAAGCATATACTCCATAGTTTGTTCACTTTAACCTTAATCACTTCAAGATGCTTATGATAGGGGCAATGAGGGCTAAAAGATAACAAGTACCATAATTTTTGGAAGCTCTTTTTGAAACTTGAAATCCCCGATTCCCTTTATGAAGGGCCTTTCTTCCACTACTATTGAGTCTCCACCTTCTACCTTTAGGCACCATTAAGAGAGCATAGTTGCCATTCTTAGTTCCATGTGCAGTGTCCCAAAACTTATTGATTGATTTATATTGTGATATTACTTGTTCTTGTGCTATTTGTTTCTAGTCACCCTTGTGAACTTTGAAGGTGTCGTATGCATTTATTTGCTACTCTATGAGGGACAAGCTGATTGCCACTATGCTATGTTTTATGTGTGTGAAACAAACATACGTTTTTCAATGCATGTTATTCATGATCTTTGTTTGTAGCCTTTTCATGTTTCATGCATAGTTACTTTGTCTTATTGTTAGAACTCCATTTTTCATGCACATGTTTAGAGTTCTTTGACCCCAGCTTTCAATGTTTGAAAATCGTTTGATCTTGGTTTTGATGGTGCATGTCACCTCAAAAATTATTATTTTATCACTTACCTACTCGAGGACGAGCAGGAGTTAAGCTTGGGGATGCTTGATATGTCGGAAACGTTTCTATAATTTTTGATGTTCCATGCTTGTTTAGTATCTACTTTTCTTTGTCTACACTTTGAGGTGTTTTTATATATTTTCTGGAACTAACCTATTAACAAGTTGCCACAGTGCCAGTTGCCTGTTTTCTTCTGTTTTTGGTTCCAGAAAGGCAGAAAATCAATATTCTCGGAATTGGACGGGACAAAAGCCAAATTCAATATTTTACCTTGGGCGACACGAAGTCCAGAGGAGAGATGGAGAGGAAAGCCAGGGCGGCCAAACCCCCTACGCACGACCAGGGGTGGGCCTGCGCCTAGGCAGGGTGTGGCCCCCTGGTCGCCTCCCAGCCTCGCCTCTTCGCTTATAAGAAGCCCCCGATGTAAAAACCCTAGGCACCCAATAAAATCTCCACGAAACCGTCTGTAGCCGCCGCCACCATCGTCCCTAGATCAGGGGGAGGGATCTGAAGTTCTTCCCGTCACCCTACCGGAGGGGAGATCATCCCGGAGGCCTTCTTCTTCGGTATGATGCGTGAGTAGTTCCACCTTGCACTATGTGTCCATGTAGTAGCTAGATGGTTGTATCTCCTCCTTGTGCTTTCATGTATAGATCTTGCGAGCTCCGTTCATGATCAAGATCTAATCTATTTTTAATCATGCATGTTGTGTTTGCGGGGGTCCGATGGATATTGAGATTACTATGTCAGATTGATTAATGGTTTTGTCTTTATGATTCTATCATATCTGTGTTGTTTGTGATCTTTCATGCTCTCCGTTGTTAGTAGCTATCTTGGCCAAGTAGTTGCTAGTGACTCCAAGAGGGGGTATTTGTGCTTGATAGTGGGTTCATGCCTATAGTTTCCAAGGGAAGTGACAGAAATCTCTTCGGTTGTAGATGTGTTGTTGCCACTAGGGAGAAAACAACGGTCTCTTGTTCATGGAACAAGTGGATTGTTTACCTTACACACTTTTCTTAAAGTAGTTGTCTGTTGCTTGCAACTTAATACTGGAGGGGGTTCAGATGATAACCTGAAGGTGGAATTCTAGTCATAGATGCAGTTGGATGGCGGTCTATGTATATTTTTTATTGCCCAATCAAATCTCATAGGATCTTTTTGTCTGGTATTGCATTGTTATGCCTTGCTCAGTTCCTGTCAATTGCCCTGCTGTAATTTGTATGCCATGTTGTTTATCTAAGGAGAGCACCTCTAGTGAACTATGGACCCCGGTCCAATCTTTACCATTGATACATCCTCCACTATTACTTGTTTACTTGCTCCAAACCACCATTACCTTCCACGCCATACAATTAATCCTTTGTTACAACAAACCGGTGAGCTTGACAACCTCACTGATTCGTTGGGGCAAAGTATTGAGTTTGTGTTGTGCAGGTTTCCACGTTGCTTGCAACACCTTTGAGATGTTTCCTTCCTCCTACTAGTTCGATAACCTCGGTTTCTTACTGAGGGAAAACTTGCTGTTATGCTCATCACACCTTCCTCTTGGGGTTTCCAACGAAGCGTCCCACGACAGTGCTGGGCGCCATCAAATTACACTATTGAAGATCTTGTGAAAAGTATCAATATCAAGATTCCAGTAAGTGAAGGAAATGAGGAAGCCATGTATCAACATTTCGTTAATAAGGTAGTAATAAAGGTACGTGAGATTGAGGAAGAATATAAGAAAATTGCTGAAAAATTATCTGTTAAGCTTGATGATATATTTGAGCCTACTATTAAGATTAAAATTGGGAATAATGAGATATAAGCACTTTGTGATTTAGGTTCAAGTGTTTCAACAATTCCAAAAAGTTTTTTAAGAAGTTAAATCTTGGCTCTTTTGAAATCACCGAGTTAAAATTACATCTAGCAGATTCTACCTACAAACAAGCAGCAGGAATTAAACAAAATACTTTAGTATACATTAAAGGTTATCCCGCTCTTATTGATTTTGTTATTGGTGACATGCCTAAAGATTCTACTACGCCTATCATATTAGGCCGTCCATTTTTACGAACTATTAAGGCTTTGATTAATCTGCATGAAGGGAACGTCAAGCTTCAATTGCCTTCGTGAGATCCTTTTGTTATTCATATTCCCAGGAAGAAGAAAGACAAGCATGATAAGAAGGAGGCCATCACTTTGAAGGCCAACTATTTTGGAGTGGGTGTTGTTGGAGATATGCCCAAGAGGCAATAATAAAGTGGTTATTGTCATATCTTCACACTTATGATAAATGTTTACATACCATGCTATAATTGTATTAACCGGAAACATTAATACTTGTGTGATTTGTAAACTAAAATAAGAGTCCCTAGTAAAGCCTCTTGTTAAACTAGCTTGTTGGTTAATATATGATCATGGTTTCCTGATCATGAACATAGAGATGTTATTAACAATAGGATCATATCATTAGGAGAATGATGTGATGGACATACTCCTATAGATAAGCGTAGCATAAAGATCAAGTCATTTAAATAGTTCAATTGCTATATGCTTTCTGATACATAGTAACCTAATTCCTTCGACCATGAGATCATGCATATCACCTTTACCGGATGGATGCTTTGATGACATCAAACACCACACCGTAACTGGGTGGTTATAAAGGTGGCATTGAGTGTTCGGAAAGTATTGGTTGAAACACATGGATCAAGAGTGGGATTTGTCCATCCATATGACGGATAGATATACTCTGGGCCCTCTCGGTGGAATGTCATCCAATTAGCTTGCAAGCATGTGACTGGCTCACAAGGGATCACATATCACGGGAACGAGAAAAGAGTACTTATCAGTAACGAGGTTGAACTAGGTATGCAGAGATACCGACGATCATAAACCTCGGATAAGTAAACTATCGTGAGACAAAGGGAAATTGGTATCGTATGTAAGTGGTTCATTCGATCGCAAAGTAATCGTAGAAGTATGTGGGAGCCATATGAATTTCCAGATTCCTCTATTGGTTATTGTTCGGAGAAGTGTCTCGATCATGTCCGCATAATTCACGAACCGTAGGGAGACACACTTAAGGATTCGACGTTGTTTGAGTAGTTATGGTATTATGAGAAAGAGACCGAATGTTGTTCGGAGTCTCGGATGGGATCCGGGATATCACGAGGTCATCCGGAATGGTCCGGAGAATAAGATTCATATAAGGAAAGTCCCGTTTCGGAGTTCAGGAATGATTCCGGTGTTTTCATCGGGAATGTTCTAGAAGGTTCCGGATTGTCCGGCACTCCGGGGGGGGGGAGGGTACATGAATGTGTCATTGAATGATTGCATCATGTACTAAGTGTTCTTGCTGTTCCAAAACTTGAAAGTCAAATTGCCAGTTTGAAAGTCAAACGGCTAAAACAAGAAACTGTGGAAAACAGGAAACTGTGGGAAACAGGAAACTGTGGGAAACAAGCAAGAGGAGTTTGAAACCAACTTGGAGGAGGAGTTCCTCTCCTCCAAGCCTGGCGCGCCTAGCCCCTCCACCTATAAAAGGAGGGGCAGGGCCTCCTCCTTGAGACACACAAGTTTCTACCTCTAATCTCCGGTTTAGAGCCGTTTGGTTTAGAGCTTCTAATTGCTTTAGCCTGCGGTTTAGAGCCTTCTAATTGGTGTGTCTAATCTCTAGACCACTAATAGCCCTCTCTCATAATCCACCATACTCGCTCCGGCTTAAGGCGAAGCCCTGCAGGATTTCCCCTCTACTTCCGGTACCACGCCGTTGTGCTGCCGGAATCGCGAGGTGAGTGCTACAACCTCCGCTGCCTGCTGGAACAAGGGAGAGGAAGGTCTTCGTCGAGTACCGAACGTGTGACCGACTGCGGAAGCGCTGCCGGAACGCAGCGCCGGAAGGATCGTCTATGCGATCTTGAGATCGGAAAGAGTACGACTACATCACCCACGAGAATCTGCTCTCGTTAACCGCTTTGGAATCTTCGAGGGTAAGTTATTCCATCGACTCGTTGCTACAATCTAGTAGATAGATCTTGGCTTGTTTGTTTGTATGCGATAGAATTTTTTTGTTTTCCATGCTACGAACCCCTACAGTGGTATCAGAGCCGTGTCTATATGTAGATCTGTTGCACGAGTAGAACACAATGGTCATTGTGGGCGTTGATGCTTTTATTGTCGATTGCTTCTTGTGTACTTTGTACTTGCGGTATGTTGGGATGAAGCGGCCCGGGCTAACCTTACATGACATCGTTCATGAGACTTGCTCCACGCTTGACATGCAACTTGTATTGCATAAGTGGCTTTGCGGGTGCCTGTTTCTCCTAGCATAGTTAAGATCCAATTTACAACGGGTGATCAACAATGCTAGTATCAATGTTGTGGTTCTTGTTCGTAAGTTAGAACGACACTTATTGAAATCCCCAAACCACATAAAATATGCAAAGAAAGTAGAGGCGTCTAACTTTGTTTTGCAGGGGTGTGCAGTGATGTGATATGGCCATAATTGTGATTATATTTGATGTATGCAATGTTCCTTATTGTAAGTTGGCAACCGGCAGGAGCCATATGGTTGTCTTTAATTTATGTTAAGACCCGCGTGTCTATTCAAAGTAGTTGTAATAGTTGAAGCTGGTGGACGACAACCATGGAGAAGCGTCATTGACCTTGATGCAATGCCGGTGATGATGGAGATCATGTTCGTGCTTGAAGATGGAGATCAGAAGCACAAAGAAGAAAGGCCATATCATATCACATATTATGAATTGCATGTGATGTTAATCCTTTATGCATCTTGTATTGCTTAGTAGACAACGGTAGCATTATAAGATGATCCCTCATGCACATGAATTTCGAGTTCGAAAGTGTTCACCCTTAGTATGCACCGTTGCTAATGCTTGTTGTTTCGAAGCACCACATGATGATCGGGTGTGTTAGATTCAGCAAGTGTATACAACGTAAGCAAGCCAGATTTGCTTATGCGGTAGCTAAGGTTTGATCTTGACGAGCCTAGCATGTACAGACATGGTCTCAGGAACACGGATCACCGAAAGGTAAAGCATGAATCATATAGTAGATATGATGAACATGACGATTGTTCTCCATTGAAGCTATATCAACTCTCGTGATGATCGGTTTTGATGTGGTGGATTTGGTTCGTGTGATCACTAAAACAATGTGAGGGATATTGTTTTGAGTGGGAGTTCACCTAGATTAATTTAATTATTAATTAGAACTCAATTTATCATAAACTAAATCAAAGTGACATTGCATAGTTGTTGTAGTCATTGGCATCCGTTTACCACCTTGCGCTTAGTTATAATTGAGATGATAGAACTATAGAATTCTGGTTAGTTACTTTACGAACTGGTATCGTATTGTTTTGAAGTGTTAATCTAAAGTTTAAAAGTCCTATTGCAAACTTTCAGTAAGTTCCGGTTACTCCATGAAGTTTAATGATTAGTATTAAATCAAGGGTAACAATTCCAAGTGTTAGTATCATGTTTGTTTCCATGATTCTTGATATTCAAAGGATTGTCTTAATATCAAGGTTATCTAGGATCTGAAAGAGTTGTTTCAGAAACCATGATGTGTGGAAGATATTGTGATATCTGAAACGAAGTTTTGGTTGCAACATGATAGAGTATAATATGGCAAAGTTCATGTTCTCATATTTTGATGAGAATTTGCAAAGGGTTGTAGACACTTGTTGTCCTAATCCTCCAAAAGGTTTTGGATAGCAACATTATACTTGTAATTCATCGTTATAAGCTAAAGGTAGTTTGATCATGGACGATTCCATGATAAGGATGAATATTTGATGTAGGTAAAATGTTTACTACATCAAGAGATTACTAAAGAAAGGAATTTGGAAGAACACCAAACATTTGATGATGGTGATCTACTTCAAAGTGCAAGTCCAAAGACATTGGTATTTAACTATACATGTTTTGGACTATGTGTCATATGTATGACTCCACTATTGATGTTGATAGATTCTTTCAAACAGAATAGGAAATATTGAAAGAGAATCTCATAAATATATGGCAGAAAATAAAAGACTAGAATTGTTCAGTTTAAGTATATAGATGATATACATGTTATGGCTATATTCTTTGCTTATTAAATAATGTGGTTCTCAAGTATTTGATACTGAATTTGTTGGTGTGAATCGTCATACGAAACAACACAATTCATGAACTACAATGGCCTAAGTAACTAGCAAAAGAATATGTGATGATGTTTATCGAGAACAAATAAAGGGTTATTGTGTTGCTCGTTAAAACATCAAAGCTTGCCTTCAAGATTTGTTTTATCAGGTATTATGAGAACAAAAGGGTTGTTCAAATAATTGCCGTAATCCATAAAAGATGGATGATTCACAAATCTCGTTGGAGAAATCACATCCATAAAACTAGTGCTAAAAATGTCAAAAGACAAATTGATTGAAAGATCACTTAGGAAGTGACATCGCCGTTTAAATTATATTGGAAAGAAAACATGAAGAAACTCCATGTGGATGGAATATTGGAGTCTATTTGAAGGGAATATGCCCTGAGAGGCAATAATAAAGTGTTTATTATGTGTATTCCAAGTATATGATAGATGTTTATTTTGCATGCTATAATTGTATTAATACGGAAACGTTAATACATGTGTGTTTAATAAACAAATAGAAAGTTCCTAGTTATGCCTCTCTCATAAACTAGCTCGTTGATTAACAAGATGATCAAGGTTTCCTGATCATGGACATTGGATGTTGTTAATAACGGGATCACAACATTAGTGTAATGATGTGATGAACACTCATCCGAAGTATAGCATTACGATCAAAGTCATTGAGTTTATATTGCTATAACAACTTACGAAGTGATCCTAATCCTTAGACCATGAGATCATGTCAATCACTAACACCGGAAGAGTTTCTTGATAACATCAAACGTCACACCGTAACAGGGTGATTATAAAGATGGATTCAGAACTAATAAAGTGTTATGTTGAGGCTCATGGATCAAGAGTGGAATTTGTTCATCCCGATGACGGATAGATATACTCTGGGCCCTCTCGGTGATATCACATTGATTAGCTTGCAAGCAAGTGATTTGATCACTAGAATGTTATATCACAGGAACGAGAAAAGAGTGCATGTCGGTAACGAGATCAAACTAGGTATGGAGATACCAATGATCGAATCTCGGACATGTAATATATCGTGAAACAAAGGGATTAAGATACTAGCGTAAAAGGTTCCGACGATCACAAGAAAGTCATCGTTGAATGTGTGGGAGTCAGTATGGGTCTCCAGATCCCGCTTCTGATTATTGATCTGAGAGGGGTCTCGATCATGTCCGCATTATTCACGAACCGTAGGGTGACACACTTAAGAGACACCGACATCCAATTGGAGCAAATGTTTCATGCCGAAAGAATGAACAAGCGCAGGAATTTATTTCACTAGATACCGAAACAGGTTTTCGGGTGAAATTGCATAAAGTGGTTATGCATGTGAAATAGAATTCTAGCAAGGGGTTATTTGTGAATGTTTGTCATTAAAGTAATTGACAAAATTCTGAATAAAATAAAAGAGTTTTATTTAATGAGAGTTTGCATTAAATTTGGTGGAAATTTAATGGGAATTTGAGTGGACTTTTGAGTGGAGGGAATTTAAAGGAGATTTGTGAGTGGAGTGTCCACCCACATGAAGAGGGGAGGGCAAGGGGGCAGCCCCATGCACCAGCCACCCCCTTGGGGTTCCCCCCTCCTCCTATAAAAGGAGCCCCTCCTCCTCACTTGTCTCACACACCTCCTCGTGAAGGATCTCTCTCCCCCTCTAGAATTTATCCCCCATGGTCTCGGACTAGCGAGATACATGTTCCCGGTGGCTATTCGGCAAGAAAGAGTTGTGCTTCCGCTGCATCGCTGGAGCGAGGAGGCGGAGGTTGCTCGGTGCCTCGAACGTGTGTGCGAGCACGGATGCGCTGCTGATTTGCGGCGCTAGGACTTCCTCTCGATCTTGAGATCGGCAAGAGATCGTCTACATCAACCACGAGTTGAACTCGTTAAGCTTTGTCGGTCTTCAAGGGTATGTTCTCTACGGATATACATCCGCCCGTTGTTTGTATCTAGTATATATAGATCTTGGTATATAGTTCACATCGTAGGAAAATTTTTGTTTTCTATGCTGTGAACCCTACAGTGGTATCAGAGCCGGATCTATGCGTAGATACTTTACACGGATAGTACACATATGAGTATGTGGGCGATGATGATCATGTTGTTGCTCCTTTGTTGTGATTTTGGATATTGGTGGCATAGTGGGATGAAGCGGCCCGGACAAACTTTACATGTCCTCGCACATGAGACCTGTTCCACGCTTGACATGCAACTAGTTTGCATAAGTGGCTAGCGGGTGTCTGTCTCTCCTACTATAGTCAATATCTATTTTGCTAGCGAGTTGTCAACAATTTGATTATCCTCGTTGTGGTTCATGTTCGTAGGTAAGAACGGTTCTATCTCGAAAGCCCTAAGCCACGTAAAACTTGCAATGGATAAATTAGAGGCGTCTAGTTTAGATTGTTGCTGGGCTAGTGTTATGATATGGTAGTGTTGTAAGTAGAAGTATGAGATGATACTCTTACAACACACATAGCGTGTAAAATCCATAGACCTTGGATTTACACATATAGGTATGATAGTGATCATACCACGATGCACATGATAGAGATCATCTGCGGGAACCATATAATTTCACTAATAAACATATGATGTTTGATTACATCTTATATTGCTTGTTTAGCGCTTTGTTAAGCATAATAAGATGATCCCTCATTTAAATATCAAGATAAGAATGTGTTCTTCCTTTAGTATGCACCGATTATGTTTTCGTCGCTCCAAGACATCACGTGATGATCGGGTGTTCTTGGATCCACGACCATATTTCGGGTGTAAAACAGTTACACATGCAAATACTAAGGTTCTAACTTGGCGAGCCTAGCATGTACAGACATGGCCTCGGAACACAGACTGAAAGGTTAAGCATGAGTCATATAGTTGATATGATGCCCATTTGATGCTCGCCTTTGAAGCTATACCGACTCACGTGATGATCGGACTTGGTGTAGTGGATTTGGTTCATGTAATCACCAAAAGGACACGAGGGATGTCGCTTTTGAGTGGGAGTTCATTCGTAATATAGATTAGTTGAACTCGATCTATCATACACTTAGTCTAAACTTTACAAATTCTGTTGTAGATGGCACCACCTGCTTTTAATTTCAATGCGTTCATGGAGAAAGAGAAACTAGCAACGAACGGTAGCAACTTTACTGAATGGGCCATGAATTTGAGGATTCTCCTCTCTGCTGCACAAAAGCAATATGTGCTAGAAGCGTCGTTAGGCCCCCCACCTTTTGATGATGCCCCTGACGAGGAGAAGAATGTCTATCAGACTCGTCAGGAGGACCACAACTTAGTTCATTGCGGCATATTGTATGGGCTAGAGCCGGAACTTTGAAAGCGTTTCGAAAACGGCAATGCATTTGATACAATGGGTGAGTTGAAAATGATTTTCGACACACATGCTGCTATAGAGAGCTACAATGCTTCAGAAAAGTTCTTTAGCTGCATGATGGAAGAGCACAGCTCCGTTAGTGAGCATGTACTCAAGATGTCGGGTTACGCCGATAAGCTTGTGTCCTTGGGAATATCGATTCCCATTGACTTAGGCATCCATCGTGTTCTGCAGTCTCTACCACCTAGCTATAAGAGCTTCGTGATGAACTATAATATGCAAGGCATGAAGAAGTCTCTCCCCGAGCTTCTGTCAATGCTTAAAACTGCAGAAGTGGAGATAAAAAAGGAACATAAAGTGTTGATGATCAATAGGAACACTGGTTTCAAGAAAGACAAGAAGGGAAAACGGAAGGGAAGTAAGGGCGGCAAGCCTGTTGCCGCGCCTGAAAAGAAACCCCGAGTTGGACCTAAGTCTGATACCGAGTGCTACTATTGTAAGGGGACTGGCCACTGGAAGCGCAACTGCCCCAAGTATTTGGCAGACAAGAAGGCCGGCAAGGCAAACAAAGGTATATATGATATACATGTTATTGATGTGTACTTGACTAGTGCTCGCAGTAGCACCTGGGTATTTGATACCGGTTCAGTTGCTAATATTTGTAACTCGAATCAGGGGCTGCGGAACAAGCGACCGCTAGCAAGGGGTGAGGTCAAGATGCGTGTCGGCAATGGATCAAACGTTGATGTAATCGCCGTCGGAACGCTGCCTCTCCACTTACCGTCGGGATTAGTCATAAACTTGAATAAATGTTATCTGGTGCCTGCACTGAGCATGAACATTGTATCTGGATCATGTTTGATGCAAAGTGGTTATTCATTTAAATCTGAGAACAATGGTTGTTCCATTTATATGAATGAAATATTTTATGGTCATGCACCAATGATGAATGGTTTATTTCTGTTAGATCTCAATGATAATGTTACACATATTCATAATGTTGATGCTAAAAGGATTAAACTTAATGATGATATATCCGCATATATGTGGCACTGCCGTCTAGGTCATATTGGCATTAAACGCATGAAGAAGCTCCATTCGGATGGACTTTTGGAATCACTTGATTATGAATCATTTGATACATGTGAGCCATGGCTTATGGGCAAGATGACTAGAACGCCGTTTTCCGGTTCAATGGAACGGGCGACAGATTTATTGGAAATCATATATTCTGATGTATGTGGTCCAATGAGTGTGTCGGCGCGAGGTGGATATCGTTATTTTGTTACTTTCACAGATGATTTGAGTAGATACGGTTATATCTACTTGATGAAACACAAGTCTGAAACCTTTGAAAAGTTCAAGGAATTTCAGAATGAAGTGGAAAATCATCGTAATAGAAAGATCAAATTTCTACGGTCCGACCGTGGAGGTGAGTATCTAAGTTACGAGTTTAGCACTCACATGAAAGAGTGTGGAATTGTTTCACAACTCACACCTGCCGGAACACCACAGCAAAATGGTGTGTCGGAACGTCGTAATCGTACTTTATTAGATATGGTTCGATCTATGATGTCTCTGACAGACTTGCCGTTGTCATTTTGGGGTTATGCACTAGAAACTGCTGCATTCACTTTAAATCGGGCACCATCTAAATCCGTTGAAAAGACACCGTATGAATTGTGGTTTGGAAACAAACCTAAGCTGTCATTTCTTAAAGTTTGGGGTTGCGATGTTTATGTGAAGAAACTTCAACCGGATAAACTCGAACCCAAAGCGGAAAAATGCGTCTTCATAGGATACCCTAAAGAAACTATTGGGTATTCCTTCTATCACAGATCCGAGGGCAAGGTTTTTGTTGCCAAGAATGGATCCTTTCTAGAGAAAGAGTTTCTCGCGAAAGGTGTGAATAGTCGGAAGGTAGAACTCGAAGAGGTTGTGGAACCTTCTCTTCAAAGTATGGCGAGTAGCGCAGCGCCGGAAGTTGTTCCGGAGTTGGCTCCACCTGTTGAAGAGGGAACTAATGATAATGATCATGAAACTCCGAAAGAGAGTACTACCGAACCTCGCAGGTCAAACAGGACGCGTGCAGCTCCCGAGCTGTACGGAAATCCTGTCATAAATTTCATGGTTGATGAAAATAATGACCCTGCGACGTATGAAGAAGCGATGATGAGCCCGGATTCCAACAAATGGTTAGAAGCCATGAAATCCGAGATGGAATCCATGTATGAAAATCAAGTTTGGAACTTGGTGGAATTACCTCACGACCGAAAGGCCGTGGAGAACAAATGGATTTTCAAAAGGAAAACTGATGCTGATGGTAATGTGACCATCTATAAAGCTCGACTTGTCGCAAAGGGGTTTCGACAAATTCAAGGAGTTGACTACGATGAGACTTTCTCTCCCGTAGCGATGCTAAAGTCAGTTAGGATTATGTTAGCAATTGCTGCATATTTCGATTATGAAATATGGCAGATGGATGTCAAAACCGCGTTTCTCAATGGTAATATTGAAGAAGAGTTGTATATGATACAACCAAAGGGTTTTGTCGATCCTAAGGATGCTAACAAGGTGTGCAAGCTTCAGCGATCCATCTATGGATTGAAGCAAGTATCGCGAAGTTGGAATCTCCGCTTTGATGAGGTGATCAAAGAGTTTGGATTTGTCCAAATTTATGGAGAAGCTTGTATTTACAAGAAAGTGAGTGGGAGCAATGTGGCATTTCTGATATTATATGTGGATGACATATTATTGATCGGAAATGATATAGAACTTTTAAACAGTGTTAAAAGTTATCTAAACAGCAAATTTTCAATGAAGGACCTAGGTGAAGCGTCATACATATTAGGCATAAAGATCTATAGAGATAGATCTAGGCGCCTAATAGGGCTATCGCAAAGTACATACCTTGATAAGATTTTAAAGAAGTTTAAAATGGACGGAAGTAAGAAGGGGTTCTTACCTATGTTGCAAGGCAAGACATTGAGTAAGACTCAAAGTCCGGCTTCGGCGGAAGAAAGAGAGATAATGGACAAAGTCCCCTATGCTTCAGCCATAGGCTCTATAATGTACGCCATGCTATGTACAAGACCGGATGTGGCACACGCTATTAGTTTGACTAGTAGGTACCAATCGGATCCAGGTTCGGAACACTGGATAGCGGTCAAGAATATCCTTAAGTACTTACGAAGAACTAAGGATATGTTTCTTGTATACGGAGGTGAAGAAGAGCTCGTCGCTAAGTGTTATGTCGATGCTAGCTTTGACACCGATCCGGATGACTCTAAGTCTCAATCCGGATACGTATTTCTCATGAATGGCGGAGCGGTTAGTTGGAGGAGTTCCAAACAACCTGTGGTAGCGGGATCAACAACGGAGGCCGAATATGTTGCTGCTTCAGAAGCAGCTCAGGAAGCAGTTTGGATGAAGGAGTTCATATCCGAACTAGGAGTTGTGGCAAACGCGTTGGACCCAATGGTGATCTATTGTGACAACAATGGTGCCATTGCCAATGCCAAAGAGCCAAGGTCTCACAAGCATTCCAAGCATATTAAGCGCCGGTTTCACTCCATCCGCGAGCATGTCAAGGATGGAGATATAAAGATTTGTAAAGTACATACGGATCTCAATGTAGCAGATCCGTTGACTAAAACTCTCCCTAGAGCAAAACATGATCAACACCAGAACTCAATGGGTGTTATATTTATCACTATGTAACTAGATTATTGTCTCTAGTGCAAGTGGGAGACTGAAGGGAATATGCCCTGAGAGGCAATAATAAAGTGTTTATTATGTGTATTCCAAGTATATGATAGATGTTTATTTTGCATGCTATAATTGTATTAATACGGAAACGTTAATACATGTGTGTTTAATAAACAAACAGAAAGTTCCTAGTTATGCCTCTCTCATAAACTAGCTCGTTGATGTCACATCCCAAGATTCTCCAAATCTTGTAATGTGAAAATAAATTAATAAAATAAAATTTTGTTTGATTTTCAGAGCCAGAAGAAACTTTTTGAATTTAAATGGAATCTCAAAACCATTTGAATTAAATAAAATCCTAAAAGGATTTAAAAAGATAAACATTTTAAATAAAGGAAAATAAAATATTTTGGAAATACTATTTTAGATCATTTAATAAAAGAGATTTGGGTGTTCAAAAGAGAAGAATGAATTTATAAATCAGGAATATTTTATAAAGCCAAATTAAACCTTGACCAAGCTTTTGAATTAAAGCATTTTTATTTAAAATAAAATAGCAAAGGTTTAATTAAAAATAATAAAGGATTGCTTAAATAAAATAATAAGGATTTAATCTCTAAGTTTTAATAATAAAGGTTCTATCGTTTATAAACCAACAAAAACTTATTGGTTTAATTTAAATAAGTTTTCCTAAATATTTGATATTCTCTAATAAAACCTACTAAAGTGTTTTGACTTTATTTTAGATTTTAAAATAAATATTCTCAATAAAACAAACCCAAGTGGATTTATTAATAAAAGTCTGTGATATTTAATTTATAATGGACTCTGAAATAAAATGTTATATTATTTTTCACAACAAGTTTCCAAGTATTTAATACTTCCAAATAAAAACCCACTGATTTGGTTTGGAAAATATCTAGGATTTTATTAATGGAATCAAACTCTATTTTGATTTAATAACTAAGGGCCATTTTATTTAATTACTAATGGACCCTAAAATAAGAGGGTATTTGTTTAAAAACAAATCTTCCAAATATTTTTTATTTCCAAATAAACCTACTGATTTAGATTTGAAAGTGATTTCAAATGAGAATTATTATTAAATAAATCAAACCATGGTAAATAAATAAAGTTCCATTTTATTTAATTAAAAAATGGATTAATAAAGTTATTATTATTTTATTTTGGGCTTTTGACCATATTACTAAACAGAACTAATTTCAATACTACAAAGTTGAGTGTTGTTCGAATTGATTTGGTTGATGTTTGTTTGATTGGAAATTCAAAACAGAAAATAAAATAGAAAGGAAAAAGAACACAGAATATAAAAAAAATATAAGAAAGGAACCAGACCCAACCCAGCAGCCCAGGAAGCCCATCAACCAGCCCAGCTCCTCATTCCGCAGGAAAACGTTTCACACCTCGCATTTGACCCACAGAGACGATGACTGGTGGACCCTTCGCTCAACTCCTTTCCCCCACTGACGACTGGACCCATTTTCCCTGTTCACCCTTCTTCTTCCTCGCGGTGAAAGCGCCCCCCTCTCCTCGACCGTTTCTGACGACATTTGCGAGCATCAATTGGCATTAACGCGGCAGTTAATCACTCATGCGACCGCGCCTTCTTAAGCACCTCCCTCTCCGCGACATTTTTCCCCAGACCACTCCTCCCCTCTGCCTCCAGGCCGCCCCAATTTCTCTCTGCACCGCCGCCGTCTCCGACGAGCTTAGCCCTCAATCCCGGCCACACACTGCCTCCCCTTGCTTCCTCGACCAAGCACGCACGCTCCCCATCCTCTAACGCTTCTGTTCATACCCTCAGTTCAACCGCGGGCGCCCCGGATCGCCGGCTTTGACAAGCTCCGACAGCGTCGCCGCGTCTGCAACCTCTCCGACGACCTCTCCCGGTAAACCTCAACTGCCCCTTTACCTCTCGATCATGCAAGCATCTTCGCCTTGGTATTACACACCTGACCATACCCTCGGTTGGCTTTCTCGTGACCGGTAGCGACGACTTCGACCACGACTGAGACCACCCGACGTTGCTCTCTACTCCGGCGAGCAATCGCAGCCGTATCTGAGCACCCCCTGCCACGACAAGCACACGACCAGCACCACCTCGTCTTCGCGACCACAGTGAGCATCCTCACCTTGTATTTTGATTCCTAGAACCACCGCTAGTACCTCGCCTGACCGTCGCCGCCGTCTGTCGCCGCGCAGCGCCGCCAGCTTCTGGTCAAGCACGCTAGAGCCGTCAGATCTTAATCCTATGGCGTAGACAGAATGACTTAAGCGAACCGGTATGGACACATCTGAGCCGCACGATTCGCATTAGATCCAACGCACCACAACACCGATCCGGCCGAACCGGTACCAGCCAGTTAAATTACGACGCGTGTCCCCTGTTCTGTTTAAAAACAGATTTGAAAACAGATTTAGTTGTGATTTTCAAATCCTTATAACTTTTGACCCACACGTCCAAATTTAGCAAATTTTATATCAATGGATTCAGGAGAGCAAGACCTAAATAATCATGGCCTTAGTTTTGAAAATAGTATCTGTTAGCTTGTTGGAAATTACAGAAACTTTTGTGTACTTATTTAGAGTATAAAAATTGTTTAAAAGTGATTTTAGGATTAAATCCTTTGCAAAATGGATTTGTGTGACCTTAATAACCCTAGGAACCAACCCATAGTGTTAAAAATGATTTTGTGTAATTTAAGTTGAATTAGTTAACTTAGTCATTTTTTAGCCAAATAAAATTCATTAAATTTTATCATGGAAAAGTTTTTACAAGGAAAACTTTGGGAAAGTGTTATGGACCAAACTTACTGACCCAAAACACCAAGCCTTGCCAAGAGCAACTTACTTGGTGCAAAACCTAAAGTTTTGCTTGGATAAGAATAATTTTCACCACATAAAATGATGAATGAATTTTAAAATAGTCTTAGGATAAAACCCAATTGCAAATGACTTTGCCATTTTGGTAAATGACCAATGTAGACCTTACAAAATTTATAAACCTAGTAGAGACCAACTTTGCAATAGAACCCTCTTTTTACAAGACTTAGGAACCATTGCTATGTGTATGTGAATTATTGTTTGAATAGTGGAATGCTACTTGATACTATGCTTGTTTGATTGTAGTAAAATTAGCAAAGTGTGAGACTAGCAAGATCAAGAAGTGACTATCATTCCCTAAACAAAAAGGCAAGTTACACTATCATACAAAAGTCCTACTATTTTCATTATACTTAGTGGATTATGAAAACATGCATGAAAGACATTTTATACTTATGCTATGCTAAAAATCCTAATAGGATTCCCTACACATTCCTTAGTGAAAATATTGAAGTTGTACATGCTTAGCCATGCTATATGCTATACTTTGAAAAAGAGATACATGTTGAGATTTTACAAAGGTTGAGAAAAGGACTTGTGTTTTACATAATAAAACAAGGACTCAATGAACCACCTAGGTGGAGGATACTTTAAGTTTTGGAGAAGGTGGCAACAAAAGAGAACCATGTCTATGGCATTCACTTTGTGTTGTGCTCCAAAAGAAAACCACCTAGGAAACTTAGAGATCAAACATGCTTCTCCAATTGTGGCTTCCATGTACAACCACATGCTATTATGGCTCTGGCTTAGTCAACTACATTAGGAAGACCCATGCATTGTCTTTAGTTACTGGACATGGGGATCTGGAATGCTTCATGGGGGCTGAAGACAAAGCTAGAAATGATGTATGGGAGGACCTTTTGGAAAGACTTCGTCACATTCTCAATCTGCCAGTACTCCATCTTGGTGAGCACTAATCCAGTAGGCCACTGGTGGCAACAAGATGGGATTGTGTCATGTGGGTAAAGTGTACTCCTTCTACAGAAGTAAATAAAATCTAAGTACTTAGACGTGTCCCCGGTTATGGACAATACTGAGCAACTAAAGTTTGAACTATGGGAGATCTCGACATTCCAACTTCTAATATAAAAACTTGATGCCCTTGTGTGTCTACCAAGGAATTCAAAGAGATTTTGTAATGCTTGTTGCACTTGGGGTTACCAAGGTGCACAAGAGCATGATGTACTTGGGGCTTTACCAAGGAACTCATGAGATTTTATAAAACTTGAAGCACTTGGGGTTACCAAGGTGCTCAAGAGATTTTGACAAGGATTTGAACACTTGAGTTTCTACCAAGGAGTTCAAGGAACTTGGAAAAGAAATTTGACAAAAGACTTTAAAAACCCTTTTGAAAAGATAGGATAAAATGTTGCTTTATGCAAATAAACCTTAAACTCTACTTAGCCAAATATGCATATAATGATAGGATCCACTCATATTATTCATAAAAGTGAAGCTTGCCAATACAATTCAAAATGTATTGACCCTTGTGGCTGTAACTTGTAATGTTACAGGTTGATTGTTTTAAAATGAAGATTGTTTGATTGACTAGGACTACAAAGTCTACAACCAACATCTGCCTGTGGCACTTTGAAGATGATGGACCCATACTTATAGTTATTCCGCTGCAAATGTAATGTAATAGCAATATGAGCTATGTTTGATGTAATAAACTTATGATATTCCTGGTTATAAATTTATATTATGACCCTTGTATCTTGATATTACATCTTAACTGTGGATGCTAGCTATTGATCCAGGGACTAGCATTGTAAAACACAGGAGGACCCTAACTTATTGGGTTGGGACCTCTACAGATGGTATCAGAGCATTGTGTTGCCTGTAGGATTTGTAACCCTAGGATTGGACAAAAACCCTTAGAAAAATAGGAATTGTATTTTGATCCAAGACTTATTTACAAAAACACTTGTAAACTCTTTCCTCAACCATTTTGGCTTTAACTCTACATCTCTTCTACTTCAACTTGATGGAAAAACCTACCCATGACCAAAGACTTCATCATATGCAAAGGATTTCTTCAACATCTTCAACTCTAATGACTTCAACATCTTCAACATGTTCACCAAGGACTTCCAACTTGGAAACTACTAAGGACCACAAGTGAAACAAGGAAATCTTGCTCAAGATTTAGAGACTGAGGGAATGCAAAATAAGAAGAAGCCATCAACAACTTTGAAGTATTGTGACCAAGAGTTTTCTCAAGGAAACCAAGATCTCATACAAGAAGAATCATGAAGGAAGGAAAGATCACAAGTAAACCATATAGATGGACCACCAATTATAGTTAAGACAAAACACACCAACTTGTGTAGTGTAACAAAAATATTTTGTTGCCTAAAAATGTGTTTGAAACTTGTTGTTTGAATGGAATGATTGTTTGTGATTGCATGCACATTGTTTGTGTGAATTGTGACATGTGTGTTTAGAAATAATTCCTTAGAAATATCTTGCCTATTCTAAACTCCCTTCAAACCCAAACAGATGACTACTCCAAAGGACTCCAAGATTGATGACACCAACACCAACCAAGCTGATAGCATGAGAGAACTCATAGCAACCCAACACCAGTTGAACCAACTAACAGCTCAGTTCCTAGTCAACAACAGTGATAAAGATCCAGCACTGCAAAGATTTTTGGAAGTGCAGTCTCAATTGATGCTTAAGGTGACTAATCAAATGATTAGCATAGAAGAAAGCTATCCAAAGAGAGTTTATGATAACAGGGATGAAAAGAATATTGTTCTAGATGGAGCCCCAGCTTGCATTATTTGTGGAGACAAGGATCATACTGCCAAGGAGCATGAAGGACAATGCCCCAATTGTGAAGAAGATCATCCAGTTGGACAATGTCCTACCTCTCAAGCTACTTGCTACCTGTGTGAAGGAAGTGATCATACTCCAGGTCTATGTCCTATCTATGCCATGGTGGAACAAAGGAAACAGGAAGGATCCAAGTCTACCAAAGGAAAAGGACCACTACTACATCTAAACAAGACAACCCAATTCAAAGGATCAAGGAAAATCAAGAAGCCCAAACAAGACTTGAGCCTTGTGCAATGTCGCAAATGTAAGGAAATGGGACACTACTCCAGTGGATGTCCAGAAAACAAGAAGAATAAAGAGATTGACCAAGTGTGGTGCAACAACTGCAAATAACCAGGCCACTATGTAGCAACTTGCCCACAAAAGCAACGCAAAGAACTCAAGGACATTAATTGTTTCAACTGCAAGAATCCAGGACACTATGCAAGCAACTGTCCAGAAAGGATGAAAAACAAGTTGAACAAGCCTATGGAGAAACTCAACCTTGGCCCATGAGTCAAGTGTAGAAATAAAGCAAAAGTTGCTTAGAGAAGTTTTCCAGGACCCAAGAAGGCCAATATGTAATTTTTGTTTGAAAATTTTTAAGGGTGGTAGTACCCTAGTTGTTTGAACTTGCTTGTAACCCCAGCCTTCCCAAATCTCGGGACGAGATTTATTTTAAGGGTGGTAGCCTGTCACATCCCAAGATTCTCCAAATCTTGTAATGTGAAAATAAATTAATAAAATAAAATTTTGTTTGATTTTCAGAGCCAGAAGAAACTTTTTGAATTTAAATGGAATCTCAAACCCATTTGAATTAAATAAAATCCTAAAAGGATTTAAAAAGATAAACATTTTAAATAAAGGAAAATAAAATATTTTGGAAATACTATTTTAGATCATTTAATAAAAGAGATTTGGGTGTTCAAAAGAGAAGAATGAATTTATAAATCAGGAATATTTTATAAAGCCAAATTAAACCTTGACCAAGCTTTTGAATTAAAGCATTTTTATTTAAAATAAAATAGCAAAGGTTTAATTAAAAATAATAAAGGATTGCTTAAATAAAATAATAAGGATTTAATCTCCAAGTTTTAATAATAAAGGTTCTATCGTTTATAAACCAACAAAAACTTATTGGTTTAATTTAAATAAGTTTTCCTAAATATTTGATATTCTCTAATAAAACCTACTAAAGTGTTTTGACTTTATTTTAGATTTTAAAATAAATATTCTCAATAAAACAAACCCAAGTGGATTTATTAATAAAAGTCTGTGATATTTAATTTATAATGGACTCTAAAATAAAATGTTATATTATTTTTCACAACAAGTTTCCAAGTATTTAATACTTCCAAATATAAACCCACTGATTTGGTTTGGAAAATATCTAGGATTTTATTAATGGAATCAAACTCTATTTTGATTTAATAACTAAGGGCCATTTTATTTAATTACTAATGGACCCTAAAATAAGAGGGTATTTGTTTAAAAACAAATCTTCCAAATATTTTTTATTTCCAAATAAACCTACTGATTTAGATTTGAAAGTGATTTCAAATGAGAATTATTATTAAATAAATCAAACCATGATAAATAAATAAAGTTCCATTTTATTTAATTAAAAAATGGATTAATAAAGTTATTATTATTTTATTTTGGGCTTTTGACCATATTACTAAGCAGAACTAATTTCAATACTACAAAGTTGAGTGTTGTTTGAATTGATTTGGTTGATGTTTGTTTGATTGGAAATTCAAAACAGAAAATAAAATAGAAAGGAAAAAGAACACAGAATATAAAAAAAATATAAGAAAGGAACCAGACCCAACCCAGCAGCCCAGGAAGCCCATCAACCAGCCCAGCTCCTCATTCCGCAGGAAAACGTTTCACACCTCGCATTTGACCCACAGAGACGATGACTGGTGGACCCTTCGCTCAACTCCTTTCCCCCACTGACGACTGGACCCATTTTCCCTGTTCACCCTTCTTCTTCCTCGCGGTGACAGCGTCCCCCTCTCCTCGACCGTTTCTGACGACATTTGCGAGCATCAATTGGCATTAACGCGGCAGTTAATCACTCCTGCGACCGCGCCTTCTTAAGCACCTCCCTCTCCGCGACATTTTTCCCCAGAACACTCCTCCCCTCTGCCTCCAGGCCGCCCCAATTTCTCTCTGCACCGCCGCCGTCTCCGACGAGCTTAGCCCTCAATCCCGGCCACACACTGCCTCCCCTTGCTTCCTCGACCAAGCACGCACGCTCCCCATCCTCTAACGCTTCTGTTCATACCCTCAGTTCAACCGCGGGCGCCCCGGATCGCCGGCTTTGACAAGCTCCGACAGCGTCGCCGCGTCTGCAACCTCTCCGACGACCTCTCCCGGTAAACCTCGACCGCCCCTTTACCTCTCGATCATGCAAGCATCTTCGCCTTGGTATTACACACCTGACCATACCCTCGGTTGGCTTTCTCGTGACTTGTAGCGACGACTTCGACCACGTCTGAGACCACCCGACGTTGCTCTCTACTCCGGCGAGCAATCACAGCCGTATCTGAGCACCCCCTGCCACGACAAGCACACGACCAGCACCACCTCGTCTTCGCGACCACGGTGAGCATCCTCACCTTGTATTTTGATTCCTAGAACCACCGCTAGTACCTTGCCTGACCGTCGCCGCCGTCTGTCGCCGCGCAGCGCCGCCAGCTTCTGGTCAAGCACGCTAGAGCCGTCAGATCTTAATCCTATGGCGTAGACAGAATGACTTAAGCGAACCGGTATGGACACATCTGAGCCGCACGATTCGCATTAGATCCAACGCACCACAACACCGATCCGGCCGAACCGGTACCAGCCAGTTAAATTACGACGCGTGTCCCCTGTTCTGTTTAAAAACAGATTTGAAAACAGATTTAGTTGTGATTTTCAAATCCTTATAACTTTTGATCCACACGTCCAAATTTAGCAAATTTTATATCAATGGATTCAGGAGAGCAAGACCTAAATAATCATGGCCTTAGTTTTGAAAATAGTATCTGTTAGCTTGTTGGAAATTACAGAAACTTTTGTGTACTTATTTAGAGTATAAAAATTGTTTAAAAGTGATTTTAGGATTAAATCCTTTGCAAAATGGATTTGTGTGACCTTAATAACCCTAGGAACCAACCCATAGTGTTAAAAATGATTTTTTGTAATTTAAGTTGAATTAGTTAACTTAGTCATTTTTTAGCCAAATAAAATTCATTAAATTTTATCATGGAAAAGTTTTTACAAGGAAAACTTTGGGAAAGTGTTATGGACCAAACTTACTGACCCAAAACACCAAGCCTTGCCAAGAGCAACTTACTTGGTGCAAAACCTAAAGTTTTGCTTGGATAAGAATAATTTTCACCACATAAAATGATGAATGAATTTTAAAATAGTCTTAGGATAAAACCCAATTGCAAATGACTTTGCCATTTTGGTAAATGACCAATGTAGACCTTACAAAATTTATAAACCTAGTAGAGACCAACTTTGCAATAGAACCCTCTTTTTACAAGACTTAGGAACCATTGCTATGTGTATGTGAATTATTGTTTGAATAGTGGAATGCTACTTGATACTATGCTTGTTTGATTGTAGTAAAATTAGCAAAGTGTGAGACTAGCAAGATCAAGAAGTGACTATCATTCCCTAAACAAAAAGGCAAGTTACACTATCATACAAAAGTCCTACTATTTTCATTATACTTAGTGGATTATGAAAACATGCATGAAAGACATTTTATACTTATGCTATGCTAAAAATCCTAATAGGATTCCCTACACATTCCTTAGTGAAAATATTGAAGTTGTACATGCTTAGCCATGCTATATGCTATACTTTGAAAAAGAGATACATGTTGAGATTTTACAAAGGTTGAGAAAAGGACTTGTGTTTTACATAATAAAACAAGGACTCAATGAACCACCTAGGTGGAGGATACTTTAAGTTTTGGAGAAGGTGGCAACAAAAGAGAACCATGTCTATGGCATTCACTTTGTGTTGTGCTCCAAAAGAAAACCACCTAGGAAACTTAGAGATCAAACATGCTTCTCCAATTGTGGCTTCCATGTACAACCACATGCTATTATGGCTCTGGCTTAGTCAACTACATTAGGAAGACCCATGCATTGTCTTTAGTTACTGGACATGGGGATCTGGAATGCTTCATGGGGGCTGAAGACAAAGCTAGCAATGATGTATGGGAGGACCTTTTGGAAAGACTTCGTCACATTCTCAATCTGCCAGTACTCCATCTTGGTGAGCACTAATCCAGTAGGCCACTGGTGGCAACAAGATGGGATTGTGTCATGTGGGTAAAGTGTACTCCTTCTGCAGAAGTAAATAAAATCTAAGTACTTAGCCGTGTCCCCGGTTATGGACAATACTGAGCAACTAAATTTTGAACTATGGGAGATCTCGACATTCCAACTTCTAATATAAAAACTTGATGCCCTTGTGTGTCTACCAAGGAATTCAAAGAGATTTTGTAATGCTTGTTGCACTTGGGGTTACCAAGGTGCACAAGAGCATGATGTACTTGGGGCTTTACCAAGGAACTCATGAGATTTTATAAAACTTGAAGCACTTGGGGTTACCAAGGTGCTCAAGAGATTTTGACAAGGATTTGAACACTTGAGTTTCTACCAAGGAGTTCAAGGAACTTGGAAAAGAAATTTGACAAAAGACTTTAAAAACCCTTTTGAAAAGATAGGATAAAATGTTGCTTTATGCAAATAAACCTTAAACTCTACTTAGCCAAATATGCATATAATGATAGGATCCACTCATATTATTCATAAAAGTGAAGATTGCCAATACAATTCAAAATGTATTGACCCTTGTGGCTGTAACTTGTAATGTTGCAGGTTGATTGTTTTAAAATGAAGATTGTTTGATTGACTAGGACTACAAAGTCTACAACCAACATCTGCCTGTGGCACTTTGAAGATGATGGACCCATACTTATAGTTATTCCGCTGCAAATGTAATGTAATAGCAATATGAGCTATGTTTGATGTAATAAACTTATGATATTCCTGGTTATAAATTTATATTATGACCCTTGTATCTTGATATTACATCTTAACTGTGGATGCTAGCTATTGATCCAGGGACTAGCATTGTAAAACACAGGAGGACCCTAACTTATTGGGTTGGGACCTCTACAGTTGATTAACAAGATGATCAAGGTTTCCTGATCATGGACATTGGATGTTGTTAATAACGGGATCACAACATTAGTGTAATGATGTGATGAACACTCATCCGAAGTATAGCATTACGATCAAAGTCATTGAGTTTATATTGCTATAACAACTTACGAAGTGATCCTAATCCTTAGACCATGAGATCATGTCAATCACTAACATCGGAAGAGTTTCTTGATAACATCAAACGTCACACCGTAACAGGGTGATTATAAAGATGGATTCAGAACTAATAAAGTGTTATGTTGAGGCTCATGGATCAAGAGTGGAATTTGTTCATCCCGATGACGGATAGATATACTCTGGGCCCTCTCGGTGATATCACATTGATTAGCTTGCAAGCAAGTGATTTGATCACTAGAATGTTATATCACAGGAACGAGAAAAGAGTGCATGTCGGTAACGAGATCAAACTAGGTATGGAGATACCAATGATCGAATCTCGGACATGTAATATATCGTGAAACAAAGGGATTAAGATACTAGCGTAAAAGGTTCCGACGATCACAAGAAAGTCATCGTTGAATGTGTGGGAGTCAGTATGGGTCTCCAGATCCCGCTTCTGATTATTGATCTGAGAGGGGTCTCGATCATGTCCGCATTATTCACGAACCGTAGGGTGACACACTTAAGAGACACCGACATCCAATTGGAGCAAATGTTTCATGCCGAAAGAATGAACAAGCACAGGAATTTATTTCACTAGATACCGAAACAGGTTTTCGGGTGAAATTGCATAAAGTGGTTATGCATGTGAAATAGAATTCTAGCAAGGGGTTATTTGTGAATGTTTGTCATTAAAGTAATTGACAAAATTCTGAATAAAATAAAAGAGTTTTATTTAATGAGAGTTTGCATTAAATTTGGTGGAAATTTAATGGGAATTTGAGTGGACTTTTGAGTGGAGGGAATTTAAAGGAGATTTGTGAGTGGAGTGTCCACCCACATGAAGAGGGGAGGGCAAGGGGGCAGCCCCATGCGCCGGCCACCCCCTTGGGGTTCCCCCCTCCTCCTATAAAAGGAGCCCCTCCTCCTCACTTGTCTCACACACCTCCTCGTGAAGGATCTCTCTCCCCCTCTAGAATTTATCCCCCATGGTCTCGAACTAGCGAGATACATGTTTCCGGTGGCTATTCGGCAAGAAAGAGTTGTGCTTCCGCTGCATCGCTGGAGCGAGGAGGCGGAGGTTGCTCGGTGCCTCGAACGTGTGTGCAAGCACGGATGCGCTGCTGATTTGCGGCGCTAGGACTTCCTCTCGATCTTGAGATCGGCAAGAGATCGTCTACATCAACCACGAGTTGAACTCGTTAAGCTTTGTCGGTCTTCAAGGGTATGTTCTCTACGGATATACATCCGCCCGTTGTTTGTATCTAGTATATATAGATCTTGGTATATAGTTCACATCGTAGGAAAATTTTTGTTTTCTATGCTGCGAACCCTACACTATTTGATTTTGATCAAATGACGCTTGTGAAACTTTCCTAAAGATAATCAAAACTTCGTTCATAGGCCAAAAGGGAACGAATGACTAGCTTATTGGAAATTGTACATATTGTTGTACAAAGTCCATCATGTGTAGTCAAAAGCGATGGATTTCATCTTCGTATGCTTTCTCCGAGAATTTGAGTGAATATATGAATATTTACTTAATAAGGATAAAGTATGAAACATTTGAAAAGTTCAAAGACTTTCAAGATGAAGTGCAAAATCATTGTAACAAGAATATAAATAGTTTATGATAAGATCATAAAGGAAGATATTTGAGTTACAAGTTTAGCATAATACCTAAGGTTTAAGGAATCGTTCCGTGGATTTGCATTTTCCCGAAACACCATAAGAGTATGGAGCGTTCGAGATATGTAATTAAACCTTGTTTGACATGGTAAGATCGAAGGTATAATTCAAAAACTGCCATTGTATTTTAAAGATTAAAAGCTTTAGAGATTACCGTTTTTCCACTGAAAAGAGCTCTATCATAATCCGTTGAAATGACACCATATAAAGTTATGGTTTGGGATAAAATCCAAGTTGTCCTTTCTTAAAAATTGGTGTGCTATGCATAAGAAAGATGTTTGCAACCAAAGTCGGATGAACCTGTCTTTGTATGTTATTTCGAATAACTGTTAAGTAATCCTCCATAACATCGGAGACAAAAGTGTTTGTCACTTAAAACGTCAAGTTTTTTTGAGAAGGAATTTTTCGTGAAAAGTTAAGTGGGAGGACAATAGAACTTTGATAAGGTTAAAAGTACCTTAGCTGTATGTGCAAAGTTGCGCAGCGCCGAAAATTGTTCCGGAGGCAGCAATAATGCTCATGGCTCACGTACTTCAAAGGTTGTGGTCACGGAGATCTAAGTTCCTATTGAAACAAGTAGGTCGGATGAACAATCAAATACCAAGATTTGAGAGTTAAATCATTATTTGACAATAATGATCCGACTACGTGCAAAGAAGCGATGATGAGCCCTGACTCCGTCAAATGGCTTGAAGCCATAAAATCCGTGATAGTTCCATACACGAGAAATCAAGTTTTGAACTTGAAGGACCCTCGAGAAAGGTATAAGACCTTACAGTTGTGTCTGGATCTATAAAGAAATAGACATGGATGTTTTACATCTATGAAGTAGTCGACATGTTGGGAAAGAGTTCACAACAATGTTCAAAGGTTGACTATGACAAGATTTGATCTTTCATAGCGATATTTAGTCTAGACGGATTAATGTAGCAACCACTACATATAATTTTGTTATATGGTAGTTGAATAAAAAAACAAGTTCTTCTAATAGAATTGTTACCTAGGACATGTGCATAACACGGTCCATAGGGTTTTGTTAATTCAAAGGATGCTAAAAGCATATGCAAACTTCAATGGTTAAAGTGAGCATCGCGGAGTTGGAATCTTCACTGTGATGAAACTGTTAAAGGAGTTTAAAAGTTCATCAGAGACAATGAAGATGCTTGCATTTGCAAGAAATTAAGTGGGAGCGCTAAGACATGTTTCTAATACATTATGTGGAAGACATATTGTTGATTGGAAATAATGTATCTTTTATTAACACATATTAAGAATTTCATCCCGATGAAAGACTTAGGAAAAACCCAAATATTTGGCATCAATAGACGCTAATATGGTTGTGCCAGAAGTACATAGAAAAGATATTGAATGAGTTCAATATAGAAACTACAAGAGAGGTTCTTGTCACACAGAAAGGATTGAATAAGTTCAATGTTGATGATATATTCAAGTGTATTGACATTTGGTAAAGTGAAACAAATAATCAAGTATAGATTGATACTTGATGTATGAAATCACAAAGAGTATTTATATCAATCATACCGTGATATGTACAAATCCAGATATGTCCTATGATCTAAATGTTGTGAGCATATACCAGAATGATTCGTAAGATGATCATTGGACAATAGTAAGGATATTCTTATGATCTTTTGAAAGAACTAAGAGTATAATATTTGTAGAAATGACAAATAGATGGTTAGTTCATTGTAAAAGTACTACATTGATACTAGTTTTGTCACAAAGTACAAATTAAGTTTATCTCAATCTAAACTAAGGGTGGCACAATATAATGGAAAGTGAGTTCCATAATGGATTTGGATAATTTCCAAAGTTAAGACATTGTGACAGATACTACAACAAAAGGCTAAGTATATGACTGCTATTATAGCAGCAAAAGAGGGCATTTGTGTCAAGAAGTTTGTTATCAAACTATGTGTAGTTCACAGTGGGATAATACTATGAAGATATATTGTGCGACAATATTATCAACATGTTTTAACCCCAAAGAGCTAAAGGTCACACCGAAAGACCAAAATTGTACAAAGCCATCTCATTAGAGAATGAGTGATGCGTAGAGACGCAAAGACATGCAATTACACACGGACCTGGAAGTGTCAGATCCGGAGATCAGTTGACCACTAGCAATCGTGTACATACAACACCGGAAAGCCATAGGTGTTATATACACAAAGGTTCGAAACTAGATTATTGACTCTAGTGCAAGTGGGAGACTGTTGGAGATATGCCCAAGAGGCAATAATAAAGTGGTTATTGTCATATCTTCACACTTATGATAAATGTTTACATACCATGCTATAATTGTATTAACCGGAAACATTAATACTTGTGTGATTTGTAAACTAAAATAAGAGTCCCTAGTAAATCCTCTTGTTAAACTAGCTTGTTGGTTAATATATGATCATGGTTTCCTGATCATGAACATAGAGATGTTATTAACAACAGGATCATATCATTAGGAGAATGATGTGATGGACATACTCCTATAGATAAGCGTAGCATAAAGATCAAGTCATTTAAATAGTTCAATTGCTATATGCTTTCTGATACATAGTAACCTAATTCCTTCGACCATGAGATCATGCATATCACCTTTACCAGATGGATGCTTTGATGACATCAAACACCACACCGTAACTGGGTGGTTATAAAGGTGGCATTGAGTGTTCGGAAAGTATTGGTTGAAACACATGGATCAAGAGTGGGATTTGTCCATCCATATGACGGATAGATATACTCTGGGCCCTCTCGGTGGAATGTCATCCAATTAGCTTGCAAGCATGTGACTGGCTCACAAGGGATCACATATCACGGGAACGAGAAAAGAGTACTTATCAGTAACGAGGTTGAACTAGGTATGCAGAGATACCGACGATCATAAACCTCGGATAAGTAAACTATCGTGATACAAAGGGAAATTGGTATCGTATGTAAGTGGTTCATTCGATCGCAAAGTAATCGTAGAAGTATGTGGGAGCCATATGAATTTCCAGATTCCTCTATTGGTTATTGTTCGGAGAAGTGTCTCGATCATGTCCGCATAATTCACGAACCGTAGGGAGACACACTTAAGGATTCGACGTTGTTTGAGTAGTTATGGTATTATGAGAAAGATACCGAATGTTGTTCGGAGTCTCGGATGGGATCCGGGATATCACGAGGTGATCCGGAATGGTCCGGAGAATAAGATTCATATAAGGAAAGTCCCGTTTCGGAGTTCGGGAATGATTCCGGTGTTTTCATCGGGAATGTTCTAGAAGGTTCCGGATTGTCCGGCACTCCGGGGGGGGGGGAGGGTACATGAATGTGTCATTGAATGATTGCATCATGTACTAAGTGTTCTTGCTGTTCCAAAACTTGAAAGTCAAATTGCCAGTTTGAAAGTCAAACGGCTAAAACAGGAAACTGTGGAAAACAGGAAACTGTGGGAAACAGGAAACTGTGGGAAACAAGCAAGAGGAGTTTGAAACCAACTTGGAGGAGGAGTTCCTCTCCTCCAAGCCTGGCGCGCCTAGCCCCTCCACCTATAAAAGGAGGGGCAGGGCCTCCTCCTTGAGACACACAAGTTTCTACCTCTAATCTCCGGTTTAGAGCCGTTTGGTTTAGAGCTTCTAATTGCTTTAGCCTGCGGTTTAGAGCCTTCTAATTGGTGTGTCTAATCTCTAGACCACTAATAGCCCTCTCTCATAATCCACCATACTCGCTCCGGCTTAAGGCGAAGCCCTGCGGGATTTCCCCTCTACTTCCGGTACCACGCCGTTGTGCTGCCGGAATCGCGAGGAGAGTGCTACAACCTCCGCTGCCTGCTGGAACAAGGGAGAGGAAGGTCTTCGTCGAGTACCGAACGTGTGACCGACTGCGGAAGCGCTGCCGGAACGCAGCGCCGGAAGGATCGTCTACGCGATCTTGAGATCGGAAAGAGTACGACTACATCACCCACGAGAATCTGCTCTCGTTAACCGCTTTGGAATCTTCGAGGGTAAGTTATTCCATCGACTCGTTGCTACAATCTAGTAGATAGATCTTGGCTTGTTTGTTTGTATGCAATAGAAATTTTTTGTTTTCCATGCTACGAACCCCTACAGGTGTTCCACTAATGTGGCCTAAGTGAGAAACATCAAGGTCAAGCTATTTGACCATAAAAGAGCGCTTCATGGGAGGCAACCCATGTGAAATAAAGGTTTGAGTAAAATTTTAAGTTTTAGTTTAAGTTTTATGTTGAATAAAGAGTGCTAGAAAACTATAGTTGAGGAGGAGAGATTAAGTGGTGATGTCTACACACTTCTATTATTGTAGACATTTGTTGGGCCTCCAAGTGCAGAGGTTTGTAGAACAGCAGCAAGTTTCCCTTAAGTGGATTACCCAAGTTTTATCGAACTTAGGGAGGAAGTGGTGAAAGGTATCCCCTCTCAAGCAATCCTGCAATCAGGATACAAGAAGTCTCTTGTCTCCCCAACACACCCAATACACTTGTCAGGTGTATAGGTGCACTAGTTCGGCGAGAGATAGTGAAATACAAGTGGTAACGGTGCCAAAAAATAGCTTCTGACATGTTGACGTGGGGCAACGTGTGTGAGTGCCAGAAAATAGCTTGACGGTGAGGTAAAGACTAAAGGCAAAAGGATGGAAGTAAGCAAACATGCAACAGATCTAGTAGCAAACGGCATTTCAATGTTTAGAAACAAGGCCTAGGGATCGTACTTTCACTAGTGAACACTCTCTCATATAAATATCCTCTCTTCATGATACTACCCTGAACTACTCCCCGCTTGGACACTCTAATCCATGGTAGGGCCTTCCCCAATCTAGATAACCCCACACTGTCACCTTGGGCGCTAGATGGTTCAAACAAACACCACAATTTAATAAAGACATCCAACTCCAAATATAACTCATAACAAATATATATAACCTAGCTTAAGTTCCACACACGGCACGCACGCTGTCACTGTCACACATGTGGGGAAAAGCATAGATCTATTAAAGCATAATGAGTATTTATGTAGACTCAAGCCTAAGTGCCACCATGGCGTTCACGCTATCACTTTCACACACATGGGGAGAGCAGAGATCTATTGAAGCACTTGAGTAGCAAGGTAGATCTACTTGATTACAAAGCTCATGACCACAACAAGATCATGCATAGAGAGAGATATGCACACATAGCTACCGGTAGAGCCCTTAGCCTCGAGGAAGAACTACTCCCTCATCATCATGGGAATCAGCAACGGTGATGGAGATGGTGGTGGAGATCGATGGGGATGGCTCCGGGGGCACTTCCCCGTCCCGGCAGGGTGCCGGAACAGAGACTTTATGTCCCCCAAATCTCCCCTTTGATGGCGGCGGTGCAGCGGAACTTTTCGTGGCTTTCTCCCTGATTATTTAGGGTTTCTGAGTCGGGGGCTTCTTATAGGCGAAGGAGGCAAGGTCGGTGGAGGGCTAGGGGACCCCTATGGGCGCGGCCAGGGTGGGACCCGTGCCCACCTAGGGTGTGGCCACCTTGGTGTCCTCCCCCGTCTCGTCTTCGATTTTCCGTATCGCTCAGGAAAAAATATGAACTTCAGATTTTGTCCCGTCCAATTCCGAGAATATTCATTTTCTAGCTTTCTGAAACCAAAAACAACAGAAAACAGGCAACTGGCACCGTGGTATCTTGTCAATAGGTTAGTTCTAGAAAGTGTATAAAAATACCTCAAAGTGTAGACAAAGCATAGCAAAACTAAACAAGCATGGAACATCAAAAACTATAGATACGTTTCCAACGTATCAAGCATCCCCAAGCTTAACTCCTGCTTGTCCTCAAGTAGGTAAGTGATAAAAAGAATAATTTTTTAGGTGACATGCACCATCAAAATCAAGATCAAACCATTTGCAAAGCATTGAAAGATGAGATCAAAGTACTCTAAACATGAGCATGAAAGATGAAGTTATAACAATAAGACATAGTAACTATGCAGCAACATGAAAGGATACAAACAAATATCATGAATAACATGCATTGAAAAACGTTTGTTTGCTTCACATACAAAAAACATAGCATAGTGGCAATTAGCTTGTCCCTCATAGAGTAGCGATTAGATGCATAGGACACCTTCAAAGTTCATAAGAGTGACTAGATACAAATAGTTCAAGAACAAGCAGTATCAACAATATGAATCAATCAATAAGTTTTGGGACAATGCACATAGAACTAAGAATGGAAACTATGCTCTCATAATTGGTGCCTAAAGGTAGAAGGTAGAGACTCAATATAATAGTGGAAGAAAGGCCCTTCATAAGGGAACCAGGGATTTCAAGTTTCAAAAAGAGCTTCCAAAAATTATGGTACTTGTTATCTTTCAGCCCTCATTGCCCCTATCATAAGCATCTTGAAGTGATTAAGGTTAAAGTGAACAAACTATGGAGTATATGCTTGAAAAGTATAAGTTGGCAATCTCATGTCCCTTGAATATGAGGGCCACACCTCATGCTACTCAACTTTAGTCACCTGTAAGTTCTTGTCATAGTAAGTACATGCATATCATAGAGAACCGCCAACGGGGTACCCCTTGCACATGGTACAGGAGCTATCCCATAACCAATAAGACAAGGCAAGCAAACAATGAGCATCTCAGTGATCTTTTTATTTGCTATTTGCATAGGTTTTTATTGAGGATGCTTCATAGATTGCTCATTATGGTGGTTATGCAAGTTTCCACCATGATTAGGCATGGCTTAGGCTAGCGGCCTAGGCGTTTCTCTAACACAAAATACGTAACTCCGTGGACTTACAAGCTCCCTTTTTATTTCACACCAGCAACATCCATAGACAAAAGAGCATGATATCAACTGTGTACAAAGTACAAGTACAATGTTGAAAACATTCCCCATGACAGCATGGTTCTGCTAATTCCAATGTATAAGTGCAAGCATATACAACTTGGATGACACAATGGTTCAAGTTTATTAGGGTCAAGTAATATAAAGTGTGCCATCAAGTTTGTGAGTGCTTTAATCACTAAGTTTTCACATAACAAGATACTTTTTAATTGGAAGATAGATGAAAATAAGAATATACTTGGAATGGTGTAACACACCATGCATAGGAATTTATAGTGGACACTTTGGAATAACTTGGTTTCTTGGGAGTTCGATGCATAAGTAGAGCTTACTCATACAAGTGGAGGCTAGCAAAAGACTGGGAGCGACCAACTAAGAGAGCAATAATGGCCATAATGTCGGGGATATAACCCCGCATACATATGTGGATCTCTATAAAGGAATAGAGGATTTAATGGGAGACATATGTGGAGAAAAAGCATACATAAGTATATAAATATGGCACAAAGGAAGAGAACTAAGAGGGAAAAATATAAAAGACATACTGGGCTGAATTATATTTAATTCGGCCTAATCTTAGTCAAAATGGACAGAATCTACAGTCCCAAGGCCGAATTAGGCCTACCAAGGCCGAATCACCAGTCCCTGGGCCGAACTAGTCACCTCGGCCCACCACGCCAGCTCCTCCTGGCAGCCACGCCTCGCTTCCGCCAACTCCCGCTCACCCCCGCGATGCTACCAACCACGTCTCCCTGACGCACAACAACCACAGCTCCCGGGTGGGCCAATGCTAGTTGATTTGGCCCACCACGGGACAGCACCGAGCAGCGGCAACTGGCCTACCGCACACTCCCTCTGCACAACACCACGTCCACCCCGGGTGGGCCGGCTTTGGTTGATCCGGCCCGCCCCGGGAAACCTCGGGGCTGCCAGCAGTAATCCGGGTGGGCCTACAAAAATATAATCCGGCCCATCGCGGAAGCCAGCTCCGCTGGACCGAGTCACTCCAGCTGGGCCTGATCCCAGGAGCACTCCGGCTGGGCCATATCACAAGAACACCCCGGCTGGGACACCATATACCCCGGCTGGGCCACTTCACAATTCGGCCAGGTCCCCCTGTTTGCCCCTGGGCTGAATTGCTTCTCACCAGGCCGAATTAGCTAAGAAGAAGGCCGAGATACCACTTCGTCAAGGGCATATGGGCCAAAGTATTTCACCCCGTACGCACCCATATTCACCTCCTGAAGCTCCCTCGATCACTACTGTGACGCGCCATCCAGTCAGTACAAGCCTCGGTGGCACCGTGCCAGTCTTGGGACGCCCATGGCTCAGACTAGCACATGCTAAAGGGAATATGCCCATTTCATCAACGAAGATGTTGGGGAATATGCCCATGGCATCCAATAAGATGCTAGGGAATATGCCTGGCATCTCCAAAGATGCCAAGGCATATGCTGGGCATCTCCAAAAGATGCCAGGTATATGCTCTCTAGATGCCAATAGTAGGGAACAAGTTTTGTCCCCTGGACTCCCCTTTATAAGGAGCACCAGGGGGATCGTTCACGGAGAGGCCCTGGAGGGCTCCTCTCATCTCTGCTCGCTTGGAGCTCTCCTTCTTCCATCTCCACTCTCACAGAGAGATCTAGATAGAGGCATAGGAAATACAGTTCAAGGAGCATGATTGTAGCCACAAGTATGGCAAGATTATAAGAGGTTAGATGTAGAGAAAGAGGTGTTATCTCAACATGAGAGCCTCAATCCTAGATATATTGTATTTCTCTTTGTTTATATGAGTGCAGTCTTCACTGCATCATCCCTTCCCGGATTCCTCCACGTCCATTGGACCCAACTTTAGCCTACCCATGGCATATGCCGTGATACCACCATGACATTTGACGCCCACCGTGGGGCCTCTTAGTGACGTTGATTGGGTTTCCATCCGGACGGGAGCATCTTCATCAACTTCTTCTTCATAGAGCTCCTTCAGATCCTCCAGGCGAACAAAGAACACAGAGGTAAGCACAAGAGTCTCCAAGTCTGACTGAGCAAGGCAAGTGAGGCGCAGCGAGCATGACTCAGACTCTTCTCCAAGCACCCTGTGAATATCAGATAACTCAGTCATTCACACTCGGTTGTTCACCCCGGGAAAAAAATAACTCAACCCGGGGACTAGCCAACGTATTCATAGAGTCACCTTAGGCGGGAGAGAACATTATGATGATTCAGATCAGTATTTGACTATCTTATTTATGATTCGGATAGAATTTGAGTCAGTTTATTTATGATTCGGATTAACCTTTAGCTCAGCTTACCAGCTTATTTATGATTCAGAAAGAATTTGAGTCAGTTTATTTATGATTCGGATTATAATTTGAGTTAGTTTATTTATGTTTCGGACTAACATTTGATTCATCTTGCCAGGGTATATTATAACTCGGATTTGTATTTTAACTCAGCTTACTAGCTTATCTCTGATTCGGACTAAAGTTTCATTCAGCTTGCCAGGTTATGTTATGACTCAGATTGATTTTTAACTCATCTTGCCAGGTTATCTCATATCTCGGATGACTATTTGTCAGCATATCATATCTCGAATTTATATCTCAGATCTACATCTCGAATCACATCTCTCAATGATTAGCCCTATTATCATATCCCAAAACTTTATGTCGGATCTATATCTCGGATCCATATCAAAGGCAAGTTGCCATCTTCTCATCGGATCAAGTTATATCTCAGTAATCAGATGATTCCGATTTGAGTCATATACCTCGGATTTGAGTCATGTACCTCGGGTTTTGAGTAAGATGACTCAGATTGGAGACGTAAGTCAAAATTGAGTAAAATAACTCGGATTTGGAATCAGATGACTCAGATTTGAGTCATATACCTCAAATTTGAGTCATATAACTCATATTTAATACATAAGTCAAATTTGAGTAAAAATAACTCGGATATGGATTCAAATGACTCAGATTTGAGTCATATACCTCGGATGTGAGTCAGATTTAAGACATAAGTCAAATTTGAGTAAAAATAACTCGGATTTGGAAACATATATCTCGGATTTGAGTCATATAACTCAGATTTAAGACATAAGTCAAAATTGAGTAAAATAACTCGGATTTGGAAACAGATAACTCGGATTTGAGTCATATACCTCGGATTTTGAGTCAGATGACCCAGATTTGAGACGTAAGTCAAATTTGAGTAAAATAACTCGGATTTGGAAACAGATGACTCGGATTTGAGTCATATAATTCAGATTTAAGTCATAAGTCAAATTTGAGTTGAATAACTCGTAAAAGGAAACAGATGACTCGGATTTGAGTCATATAGCTCAGGTTTGGAATCAGATGCCTCAAATTTGAGTCATATAACTTGAACTTTGAGTTGGATTTGAAGCATAAGACGAATTAGAAATATGCAACCCAAACGAGATAATTCGGATTATAACTTTCTCAAAGGGGTTATAAGACCAGTGTCCGAGAAGGCCAGAAGTCATAACTTTCCCAAAAGGTTTATAAGACCAGTGCCCAAGAAGGCCAGAAGTCATAACTTTCCCAAAGGGGTTAAAAGAGCAGCGCCCAAGAAGGCCAAAACTCATAACTTACCCAAAGGGGTTAAAAGAGCAGCGCCCAAGAAGGCCAGAACTCATAACTTACCCAAAGGGGTTAAAAAAGCAGTGCCCAAGAAGACCAGACCTAACGAATTACCCAAAGAGGTTAAAAGACCAGTGCCAAAAATGACCATAAGTCATAACTTACCCAAACAAGTTAAAAGGACCGGTGCCCATGAAGGCTAAGAGTCACAAACTTATCCAAAAGGGTTATATGACATAGAAGTACACAACCAAGAGAGTATAAGTCGGAAGATAACTCTGGGAATATTTGAATATAAAGCCTATGAGCGACTCCATGAGCCCCACATAGCCTCGGGGACTAATGTCGGGGATATACCCCCGGGTACCGCAGAGTTGGTGAGTATAGTGATTCGATAAAGTGTTGAATCAGTCAAATAAAAGATGAAAAATATAAATAGAGAAGAAAAAGGAGAAGAGAAGGGACCTGGGACGAATCAGTACAAACCCGGCCTGGTCAATTCGTCCTAGGCCAGAGTTACTCCTCTCGGGACGAATCAAGGCTGATTCGGCCTAAACAGCATAGCAGCCATAAAGTTGGGCCGAGTTAACCTTCGCTCGGCCCACTTACCAGTCGACTCTAGTCCTGCTCCCACGCAATCAGGCGTCGCTCTGCATCGCCAGCTCCCGCCAGGTCGTCATCTCCTGCCAACGTCGCCGTTACCCCTTGGCATCCACGACACTCCCCAGCATCGCCCGGGTGGGCCAGCAAGGAGCCAACCGACCCACCACGGGACTCCCTCCTCGCCGAACAGCGCTGCCACACCAAGTCAATATGATGATCTCGTTGATGCCTGACGAGCCGAGCTCCCCCCGGGTGGGCCGGCGCTGGGCCGAGCCAGCCCACCATGGAGCACGCCTCCACTGCGCGCAGATCAACTCCACCAGGCCGAGCTCGCCAGCGAACCCAGCTGGGTCGACTCTTTCTTCTACTCGGCCAGCCCACCACGTGTGGATCCACTTCACCCGGTTGGGCTGCACCCAGGACTACTCCGGCTGGGCCGAATCAAGCTGATATGGTAGGGCCAGTCTGTTTATTTTGGCCAGGAGAGATTATTCGGTTGGGCCTTTGTAGGACCAGGCTGAATCAACCTGGTTCAAGGCCGATCTGCCACTTCGTTTGGGGCGTCTAGGCCAAATCATATGGCCCCATACGCCTCCTTATTCATGTCCAGACGCATCCTCGACATCTACAATGATTCACCATCAAGCCAAGACAAGCTACACAAGTGTTGTGCCAGTCCTGGGACCCAACCAACTCAGACTAGCACATGGCATAAGGAATATGCCCTTGGCATCCAAGAATATGCTAAGTAAAAAACTTACCCAAAAGGGTTAAGACCAGAGCCAAAGCAGGCCAGAAGTTGAAAACTTACCCAAAAGGGTTATAATCCAGTTCCCTAGAAGGCCGGGAGTTGGTGATATATGAAAAACACTATAGGTCGATGCAAACTCTCGAGATGTTCTATATGAAGCCTATGCGCGACTCTACAAGTCCCACACAGCCTCAGGGACTAATGTCGGGGATATAACCCCGCATACCCCAAAGGTGAAGTATAAAAGGATCTCTATAAAGGAATGGAGGATTTAATGAGAGACATATGTTGAGAAAAAGCATACATAAGTATATAAATATGGCACAAAGGAAGAAAACTAAGAGGGAAAAAGATAAAAGACAGACTGGGCCGAATTATATTTAATTTGTCCTAATCCTAGTCAAACTAAACCGAATCTATAGTCCCAAGGCCGAATTAGGCCTACCATGCCATCTCCTCCCGGCAGCCACACCTCGCTTCCGCCAACTCCCGCTCACCCCCGCGACGCCACCAACCACGTCTCCCTGGTGCACAGCAGCCACGGCTCCCGGGTGGGCCGATGCTAGTTGATTCGGCCCACCACGGGACAACACTGAGCGTGGCGGCAACTGGCCTACCGCACGCTCCCTCTGCACAACACCTCGTACACCCCGGGTGGGCCGGCTTTAGTTGATCCGGCCCGTCCCGGGAAACCTTGGGGCTGCCAGCAGTAATCCGGGTGGGCCTGCAGAAATATAATCTGGCCCACCGCGGAAGCCATCTCCGCTGGACCGAGTCACTCCGGTTGGGCCTGATCCCAGGAGCACTCCAGCTAGGCCGAATCACAAGAACACCCCGGCTGGGCCACTTCACAATTCGGCCAGGTCCCCCTGTTTTTCCCCTCGGCCGAATTGCTTCTCACCAAGCCGAATCAGCTAAGAAGAAGGCCGAGATACCACTTCTTAAAGGGCATCTGGGCCGAAGTATTTCACCCCGTACGCACCCATATTCACCTCCTAAAGCTCCCTCGATCACAACAGCGACGCGCCATCCAGTCAGTACAAGCCTCGGCGGTACCGTGCCGGTCTTGGGATGCCCATGGCTCAGGCTGGCACATGCTAAAGGGAATATGCCCATGACATCAAAGAAGATGCTAGGGAATATTCCCATGGCATCCAAGAAGATGCTGGGGAATATGCCTGGCATCTCCAAAGATGCCAAGGCATATGCTAGGCATCTCCAGAAGATGCCAGGTATATGCTCTCTAGATGATCGTTCACGGAGAGGCCCCTAAGGGCTCCTATCCTCTCTGCTCGCTTGGAGCTCTCCTTCTTCTTCCTCCTCCACTCTCACATAGGGATCTAGATAGAGGCATAGGAAATACAGCTCAAGGAGCATGATTTTAGCCACAAGTATGGCAAGATTATAAGAGATTAGATGTAGTGAAAGTGGTGTTATCTCAACATGAGGGCCTCAATCCTAGATATATTGTATTTCTCTTTGTTCATACGAGTGTGGTCTTCACTGCATCATCCCTCCCCGGATTCTTCCACTTCCATCGACCCCAACTTTAGCCTACCCATGGCATATGTCGTGATACCACCACGACACATAATCATGCAGAGCGACAAAACATTACTAATCAAAGCATAAAGTGGTACCACAAGTCAAGGACTAAATGATCATAGAGGCCAATGGTGACTTGTTAGAGTCATAACATGGTGTGAGCATGTGCCAAGTCAACCCAAACAAAGCATCAAAGGATAATACCACAATACTATGCTTTTGTATGCTAAAACAACGCATGATTCTTTCAAGGCACATTAAGAAATCCTAATTGTTTGGAACAATTCATGCTACACAAATAATCACTAAGCATAAGGTCAAAACAAAATCTAGCATGACATGATAAAGTCTAATCCATAGTCAAAACAAGCTCCCTTTTTACCACTATAAGCATGAAGCTTCCTACTCATTTCCAACACCAATTGACTTATTTGAAACAACTCAGAAACATAATAATCTATAAAGACTAGTGCGCTTGTCTCACAAATCCACAAAGAAGAACTAAAAAGTTCTAATCTGAAAGCACAAGAAAACTAAGGCTAAACACAGTGCTAGCAAAAGTGAACACTCACAGAATAATAAGGATGAAAACTAGAGTGTTCTAGGCAATGAAAACAGAGTGTGTCTCTCTCCACAAGAACTGTGTTGTGATCCAACCAACTTACTCAAGCAAACTAAGCAAACAAAAACAAAAAACGAAAACTAAGACGCTGCAAGAACAACACAACTGTGCATGAAACAATAAAAACGAAGTGTCTAGAAAGACCTGAGATTTTTATTGATAAAGAAGGGGATGCCTTGGGCATCCCAAAGCTTTGATGCTTGTACCTCTTGAATATTTATTGGGGTGACACGGGGTGGCATCCACAAGCTTGAGATTTTGTCCATTCTTCATCTTATTACATCATTCTCACTCTACACCTGAAATTTTTCCTTCATACAAGACTTCACACAATCTTCATTAGCAACATTAGTGTATTCAAAATATGATAGACCCTTGGGTCTAGATTTGGAACAGCAAAACTTTCACTAAAAACACAAGCTACTGTAGAAATTCCCTTAAAAATCTCAATTTCCCAAAAAGAACCCAAAAAGGAATCAATAAGAAGCAAATGCAAATAATGGTAGAAATCTGTCAAAACAGACCAGCAGGTAGAAACCAATTTTTTCGAAGACCTTCTGTTCCTCAAATAAAAACGTGTTGAACTAACTAAAGTTAGCTAACATACTGGGAGACTTATTCGTAAATATTAAGCTCAATCCGACTTATAGAGATTCCTCATGAATTTTTATGGTGGAGCACAAAAATCTGTTTCGGGACAACAACTCCCCAAATCTTACTCCCCTCTCATTAGAGGTCATTTTTGGCACAAAAAGAAAACAAAAAGGATAAGCAGATGTCATTACTGAAGTAATAACTTCCAAGACTCAAGAAAACTCTTAGGTTATCTCCCAACAAGTACTTTTCTTTACCGCCTTTAAGTTAGGCTTGATAGTTTGAGAAGATGCTCAGATAAGAAATATGAATTTGAAGTAAAAGAGAGCATCAAGAAGCAAACTCAAAACACATTTAAGTTTAACCCACTTCCTATGCATAATAATCTTGTAAAGAAACAAGTCATGAAAGCACAAAGCAACAAGCATAGGAAAGCAAAACAAGTGCAACTTCAAAATTTTCAACATAAAGAGGGGAAACTTAATATTTTTGAGATGCATAAAACCATGTTTCCCTCTCTCATAATAACTTTCAGTAGAATCATGAATAAAATTAAAAATATAACTATCACATAAAACATTCTTATCATGATCCACATGCATAAAATAATTATTTCTCTCCACATAAGCATAGTCATTCTTATTAATTGTAGTGGGAGCAAATTCAACAAAATAGCTATTATTATTATTATTGTCATCACCATAATCATCAAATATAGGAGGCATATTGTAATCACAATTAATTTTCTCCTCAATAGTAGGTGGACTGAAAATATCATATTCATCAGTGTAATCATCCTATATTGGAGGTAAAGTATCATCAAAGCAAATTTCCTCCTCAAAAGACGGGGGACTAAAAAGATCATTCTCATCAAAACTAGCGTCCCCAAGCTTAGAATTTTCCATATCATTAGAAATAATGGTGTTCAAAGAATTCATACTAATATCATTGCAATTAGCATGCAAATAAAGTTCCATAGGGTTTTTAATTTTCTCTTTAAACACTTCATGTCCTAACTCAAGATAAATACTATAAAGCTCTCTAATTTTTTGTTGTTTTCCATTAAGCCTAACTAATGAAAACAAGAAACAAAAAGAAAAAATTGTAGAATCTAAAGGAAATAACTTCGAGCACTCACACCGGAGGATGTGAGTACCTTTTACCTTACCTCCCCGGCAGCAACGCCAGAAAATAGCTTGATGTCTACGCACTTCTATTCTTGTAGATAGTTGTTGGGCCTCCAAGTGCAGAGGTTTGTAGAACAACAACAAGTTTCCCTTAAGTGGAATATCCAAGGTTTATCGAACTTAGGGAGAAAGTGGTCAAAGGTATCCCCTCTCAAGTAATCCTGCAATCAAAATACAAGAAGTCTCTTGTGTCCCCAACACACCCAATACACTTGTCAGGAGTATAGGTGCACTAGTTCGACGAAGAGATAGTGAAATACAAGTGGTAACGGTGCCAGAAAATAGCTTCTTACTTTTTATTGAAGTGGGGTAACGTGTGTGAGTGCCAGAAAATAGCTTGACGGTGAGGTAAAGACTAAAGGCAAAAGGATGGGAGCAAGCAAACATGCAACAGATCTAGTAGCAAACGATGTTTCAATGTTTAGAAACAAGGTCTAGGGATCATACTTTCACTAGTGAACACTCTCTCATATAAATATCCTCTATTCATGATACTACCATGAACTACTCTCCGGTTGGACACTCTAATCCACGGTAGGGCCTTCCCCAATCTAGATAACCCCACACTGTCACCTTGAGCGCTAGATGGTTCAAACAAACACCACAATTTCATAAAGACATCCAACTCCAAATATAACTCATAACAAATATATATATATATAACCTAGCTTAAGTGCCACACACGGCGCGCACGCTGTCACTGTCACACATATGGGGAAAAGCATAGATCTATTAAACCACAATGAGTATTTATGTAGACTCAAGCCTAAGTGCCACCATGGCGTGCACGCTGTCACTGTCACACACATGGGGAGACCAGAGATCTATTGAAGCACTTGAGTTGCAACGTAGATCTACTTGATTACAAAGCTCATGACCACAACAAGATCATGCATAGAGAGAGAGAGATGAACACATAGCTACCGGTAGAGCCCTTAGCCTCGAGGAAGCACTACTCCCTCCTCATCATGGGAATCAGCAACGGTGATGGAGATGGTGGTGGTGATCGATAGAGATGGTTCCGGGGGCACTTCCCCGTCCCATGCAGGGTGCCGGAACAGAGACTTTCTATCCCCCGAATCTCCCTTTTGGTGGCGGCGGCACAGTGGAACTTTTCGCGGCTTTCTCCCTGATTATTTAGGGTTTCTAAGTCGGTGGCTTCTTATAGGCAAAGGAGGCAAGGTCGATGGAGGGTCAGGAGGCCCACACGCCCTGTGGGCGTGGCCAGGGTGGGACCCGCGCCCACCTAGGGTATGGCCACTCTAGTGTCCTCCTCCGTCTCGTCTTTGATTTTCCGTATCGCCCAGGAAAAAATATGAACTTTGGCTTTTGTCCCGTATAATTCCGAGAATATTCATTTTCTAGCTTTCTGAAACCAAAAACAGCAGAAAACAGGCAACTAGCATCGTGGAATCTTATCAATAGGTTAGTTCCAGAAAGTGTATAAAAATACCTAAAAGTGTAGACAAAACATAGCAAAGTGGATACTAAACAAGCATGGAACATCAACAATTAAAGATATGTTTCCAACGTATCAAGTGGTACTAAAATTCCTATTTTATACATGCTAATGTTGGTCGACAATTTAGTCTGTCATTTTTCTGTCAAAACATGGTGTTTCTCTAAGTTTTAGTTTAAGAAAGAATTCTCACAAATATAGAATTTTTTGATGACTACAGTACCTTTAATGACCAACTATTTGACGAGAATAAAAATTCCAGCCGTATAATTCCTACCATATAGATATTTATGCCATCAATAAATTTTCTTCTCTAGATACAGAAGGTTTAATGACCAACTATACGATGGGGATAAAAATCCTGGTTGTATAGTTCCGACAGTATAGATATCGGCGCCAGGAAAGGAACCCTAAAACCCCTAATTTTTTTGCTATCAGACCAACTATATGGCTGTCACATCCCAAATTTTAGATTTGGTTCTGCATAGCATACATGTCATTGCATCATGAACATCATTGCAAAAATTCGGTTTAAAAAGGTTTTGGCAAAACAGCTCACTTGCAATTGCATTTTGACACCTACACTTGAGTGCTCGGTTTCTACCATGCTTCTGGCTAAACAGTACATTTTAGTTGTTTGGAAGGCACAGATGCGTAGAGGGTTCCGTCATGAACCCGTATCACTTTGAATCGCCTAAATCGGAGCTTCACAGCAAACTCTATGATAATCTGAATTTTGTGCTTAATTATAGACAGTTCAGACACAGAAAATTCAGTTAGAAAATGTTAGGAAAAAGAAAAAGAAAAAGAAAAAAAGGGAACACAGCCGGTGCAGCCAGCTGGGCCGCAGGCCCAGCAGCCCAGCCGGGACCTGCCAGCGCCCCGCAGCAGTAGTAGCAGCGCGCGCGGCAAGTAGTAGGCGCCGCCGCCGCTTGCCAGCCCCTGACGAGCGGGCCCCGCCCGTCAGCCGCCCACCCGTCACCGCCACGCGGGCCCCGCCCCGTCTCCTTCCCAGCAACGAACACGCGGAGACCCTGTCGAACACGAGCGATTTTCCCGTTGATTTGGTTTGGTTTTCGGCTTTCCCCAACTCCCATATGAACCCCTAGTTTCCCCTCTACAAAACCCCCCAAAAATCGTAACCTCAGCCGCCGCCTACGCTGAGCAATTGCTCGCCGGAGTCGCCCGCTGCCGCCACCGCCATTGCCGCGGTTAGCACCGCCGCCGCTGCGTCGACCTCCCCTCGCCCCGCTCTCCCGCTGGGAGCTCTTGCCGCGACGCGCTGACCCTCTTCCCCTCCTCGATGTAGGCCCCCGACGCCGCCCGCGAGCACGCCGACCCGCGTCACCACCGCCGACCGCTCCAGCCGCCCGCGTACGCGCCAGCCGCCACCATCCCCACGAGCTCCGCCGCCTCACCCCGCACGCCATCGCACCGACCACCACCGCCGGAGACCGCCCGAGCGCCGCCGCCGACGTCGCCGAGCCACCCCACCGCCAGTACCACCGGTGAGCACGCCGCCCCTCCCCTCTGCCCTTCGATCTGGAATCAACGGTCCAGATGGGCCATTGACTGGCTGGTCAGGGCGCTAACTAGTCAGTGCCACGTCAGCGTGGTCAATCAGTCAAAGGTTGACTAAGACTTTAATTCGATTTATTTTGGCAGAAATTAGATGGATCTTGTAAAATCGATAGAAAATAATCTACTGGGCCAAAAATTGCAAATAAAATAAATATGGATTCAGTGTTTCACGTAGAATATTGCTTTACAGTTGTTTCATACTTTTGTAGGATTTGTCTTGATTAATTAAATAGTTTAATGTCCTTTTTAGAGTATTAAATTTATAGTAAAAGTTCTACAACTCCAAAAATTTCAAATAAGATGTCCCTGGAATCAGTAGAACAAGAGGAATCTTTTAGTGAATTAAAAAGGTAGACTTACAGTACTGGAATTTGCAGAATCCATAAAAAGTCCCACTGAAGTATTTTAATGACCTAGGAATTTATATAAATCCTTTTTGAGTGATTCCAGTTGGTACTGGTTCTATTTTAGGATGCCTACACAGTGTATATTTTCCAAGATTTTACAAGTAGTTTAATAGTAATGGCTAAATAATTGGATTATAACTCAATTGTTGGTCATTTAAAATTGCATGCCTTGTTTTCTATGCACTTAAAATATTTTCCATGCATGCATACAGTAGGTATACTGAATAAGATTGTATAAATCTACTGTAGCATTGTTCAACTCATCATGCATGCATCTTGCATTGTCATGTTTGTATATGATTGTGTTTGGTTTGTTTATGTGATTGCAATTGTATCGTGTAGATTGTGACGAGTGCAACGCTTGCTCGTGTGAGGATTGTTCGTTCGAGCGCTACGGACAAGGCAAGTAGATGCTACTTTGTTCATGATGTTGTCCTATTATTTTCAATGCATTGTCGTATATTTTGTAGATGCATGTGTAGGATGTTACTATCGCTATGCTATGTCCTATTATGTGGTAGGGCTTTCTTGTAGATGAGCCACCATTGGTAGATGTGCTTATCCATGCTATGATGAATGAGGGCTTGGTTACATCACTGAAAGTTGTTTCTAAATATATTGGTTTGTGAAAACTAAAAACAACTTAATCAATGAATCTCCTGGGTGTGATGGGATTGATAATTTTTGGTGGTATCATTACGGAAAGGCACCCTGGTATCAAGAGAAAATGATTGGCTTCTTTATTTTGTAGCTTACGTGTACAACCATGTGCCAATAATGGAATTGGCGGTTGGTTGGACTCAGTAGGTTGTTGTAACTCGAACCCACGTATCCAGAGATGTAGAATTTTGGTAGATTGGACCGATGCGTGTCGGGTTTGGGGAGCTACTTCCCGAACGGTCCCTTCTTGGACTTCTCCCTATCATCACCCAATATGAGAGTGGTGGTACGAGCTGGGCTGGCCAAGTCACATGAGTAAAGTGTACTAACCCCTGCAGGGTGTTTAAACTAATTGATTAGCCGTGTCCCTGGTTATGGACATCTGAGTTGCTTGATATTGATTTCATGATATGTTTCTCGCTCATTCCAATTTTCTAATTGCTTTAATGTTGATGCGTTAAATTAATTGGGATCTTCTCAAAGAAAATCAAAAACTGTTTAAGAAAGTAGGTCAAAGGTATTTGCAAATGCAAGCTGGCCACAGCTCCACTTGCCAAATATGCATGTAGATGTTAGTTCTATTGTATCCTTTAATAGCTCTACTTGCCATACTTGACCCTTCGGGGCTGCTACGTTTCATGTTGCAGGATATTCAGATTCTGAGTGATCGATTTAGGCCACGGTACTCCACTCGGCACTTGTTCACTTGTGGGCAATTTGAAGAATGGAGGATTTTTTCTATTTATGTTGCTACTTGAATAAGTTGAGCTAGCCTTGAGCTAAGACTTTATTGTAATAATGATACTCTGGCTATTCGTTATTTATGATACACGAATATTTTGCTATGTTATTCATCTTTATTCTATTGTGAGCCAATGAACCGATCCAGGGATTGGCATGTCACATGAAAGCTACGGTCTTTTAAGAACTATAGTGTTACAAGATGGTATCAGAGCCCGTATGTCGACTGTAGGATCGTGACCTAGGTTTGGTTTAGGAAGCCATAGAATTATTAAAGCTTATATTAACTCTGTCTTTCCTCTTATGCCTTTCACTCTCGTAAATCTTTACCATGTGCTATTCTCACACTTTCCTCTTTTAATTGATAGATGGGATAAGTCAGGACTGAGTATGCAACGATGGAGTCACCAAGGCCCTTTGCAAGACAATTGGCACAGCTCTCGCAGTCATTGGGATTGCCACTGCCCATGTTCAAGGGAAGAAGGCTGTACACCTATGGATATGGCGAGGATGCCTGGGAGATCACCACTTTCATCTTCAGGGATGTCGCCTTGCCAAACCCTGTGCATCTGGTCTACACCAAGACATATTGCAACTGGGGGCTTGGAATAAACTTGGCCCTGCATGAAGCCTTGTCACGCTAGTGCCACCTTGTCCGACACCTGCTGACAGAAGACTCAACCTACCATGACTACGGAAGGCGTGATGAGAATGGGAACGTTGTGGTTACCCCGGGCGACAGGAACAACATGCTGCCCCGTCGGAGGCACATAGAGGATATGGAGAGGGAGAATGGAGCTCTAGCTGAGAAAGTGATGATGGTAAAGGAGATAGCAGATTTTGCCAGTAACGGTATGGTGGTCCAGGGACAGGAGATTGAGACCTTGCATGAAGCTGTGGATGTTCTGAATCATGCACTGATAGGCAGGGACGCAACTGTCACATCCCAAGATTTTCCAAATCTTGTAATGTGAAAATAAATTAATAAAATAAAACTTTGTTTGATTTTCTTAGCCAGAAGAAACTTTTTGAATTCAATTGGAACCTCAAACCAATTTGAATCAAATAAATCCTAAAGAGATTTAAAAAGATAAACTTTTATTAAAGGAAAATAAAAATATTTAAAATACTATTTTGGATCTCTTAATAAAAGGATTGGTATTCAAAAGAAAAGATGGATTTTTAAATAAAGATTATTTTATAAAGCCAAATTAAACCTTGGCCAAGTCTTTGATTAAAACAATTTATTTTGATAAAAATAGTAAAGGTTTATTTAAATAAAATAATGAGGATTTAATATCCAATTTTTATTTAAGTAAAGGCTTTTCCCATTTTAAATAAACACCAAAACTTATTATTTTATTTTAAATAAGTTTTCTAAGTATTTTATATTCACAAATAAAACCTACTAAAGTGTTTTGGCTTTATTTTAGATTTCAAAATAAATATTTTAAATAAAATAAATCCTAATTGATTTAATAATGAAAGTCTATTATATTTAATTAATAATGGACTCTAACATAAAATGTTATTTTATTTTAAAACAAGTTTCCAAGTATTTTGTATTCTCAAATAAAACCTACTGAATGACTTTGATACAATTTTAGATTCCAAAATAAAAGATTTAAATAAACAAATCCTATTTGAGTTATTTACTAAAGCCCATTTTATTTATTATTGGACCCTAAAGTAAAATAATATTTTGTTTTAAACAAGTATCCAAGTATTAATTACTTCCAAGTGATACCTACTGATTAGTTTTGAAAATATTTGGATTTAAAATGGAGATTTTATTAATTAAACCAAACCCTATTTTATTAATAAACCATGGTCCATTTTTATTTAATTAATAAATGGAACCTAAAAAGATTTAAAATAATATTTTATTTTAGAATGTGAATTATGATGTTAAGCAGAACCAAATTCATATTTGAAAAGCTTGATGATTGTTTGAATCATTTGAATGTGTTTGGTTGTTTGAATTTCAAAACAGGAAAATAGAAATAGAAAAGGAAAAAGAATCAGACAGAAAAAAAAATAGTGCAAAGACCCAGCCCAACAATCTGGCCCAACAACCCACTTAGCCCAGCTCCCCCTCACCCGAAAGAAAACATTCCTCACTCTGTTTCCGACCCACACCGAGACTGACTGGTGGACCTCCCCCTTTCTCTCATTTTCTCACTGACAGAGGACCCCACACCCTACTGCTCTTCTTCCCCACCCTGCGGACTAGGTTCTTCCCCCTCTCCTTGCCGTTGCAGGCTTAATTTCTCGGCTTGATTACGCCTTAACACCGTGTTAATTCCTCGTCGCGACAACGCCCATTTAACCGCCTGCTCCTCCTCCTCTTTTCCCCTCTGTTCCCTCCCCCGAGCACGCCTCCAGGCCGCCACAATCTCTCCTCGACTGCCTCTGTCTCCGACGACTTCCATTTCCGATTCCGGCTTCCACACGCCGCCCCTTGCCTCGTCGACCTAGCACACATACTCCACGCGTCCAGACGCATCCGTCCATACCAACCATTCATCTGCGGGCGCTCCAAAACGACGACAGCAACTCCACCTACACGCCGCCGTCGTCTGTTACTTTTCCGGCGAGTCCTCCAGGTAATATCTGACCACCCCATTCTGTCTCGTTGAAGCACACACGATCACCAACCCCGTACGCATCTAACGCAACTGCTATCTTGCTCTCTCGTGGCTTGTGTCGTCGCCTTCGACGATAAACAGAGAAGCCCGACGCGGACACGAACTCCGGCGAGCGATTCAAGCTAGCATAGTGCGCCCCTTCACCAGCCAGTGCCTCCTTGAGCTCCCCCAGGCATCTGCGAACACGGTGAACATCCTCTCCCTCCTTCTCGCTTCCTGTAACACCGGCGACACCACTGATAAGCCGCCGCCGCCGCGCGTCAGAGCCCAGCGCCGCCCGCTTATGGTCGGGGCACTGAGAACCGTCCGATCTAGATCGCAGCGTCACGATAGATCCACTTAACTGAAAGGGTACGCTAGCTCTGAGCCGCTCGATCTAATTTAAATCCAACGCTCCCCGGCGACTGATCCGTGCGAACCGGTACTGGCGAATAGGAGCAAGCCACGTGGCCAGGTTCTGATTAAAAACAGATTTGAAATCAGATTGAAATGCCATTTTGAAAACCTTATAACTTTTGAACCACACGTCCAAATTTGACAAATTTTATATCAATGGATTCAGGAGAACAAGCCCTAGCCAACTGTGGAATTAGTTTAGCAAATAGTATCTGTTTGTTTGCTTATTTTTGCAGATTCATTTGTATGCTTGTTTAGAGTATAAAAATTGTTTAAAAATGATTTTTGAATTAAAACCTTTGCAAATTGGTTTGTTGTGACCTTACTGAACCTAGGAACCAACCCATGGTTTTGAAAGTGAATTTGGAAAAGATTATAATGGATTAATTAGTTTAGTCCATTTCTAGCCAAAGAAAAATAATAAATTTTGTAAAGAAAATGTTTTTGTAAAGAAAACTTTGAGAAAATGGTTTGATCAAACCTACTGACCCAAAACACTAAGTTTTGCAATAGCAACTCATTTGGTGAACAACTTAAGAGTTTTGCCTTAATAAAACATTTTCACCACATAAAATGATGAATGGATTTAAAAATAGATTTTGGACAAAACCCTCTTGCTAATGACTTTGCCACTTTGGTAAATGACCAATTTGGATCTTACCAAGTTTAGAAACCTCATAGAGACCCTCTTTGCAAAATAAAACTATCTTGTGCATGCTCCCATGCATGACTTAGATCCCATTGTTTTGAGTGTGTGAAATTGTTTGTTTGATATTGGTTTGGAATGTAAATTGAATTGGTGTTTGCTTGATTGACTTGTAGTGAAGTGTGAGACTAGCAAGATCAAGGAGTAAACCACCATTCCCTACCAAAAAGGCAAGTGATGCTTCATACTTTTGTCCCATTACTTTCTCTATGCATTAGTGATTTTGCTTAGTAAACTTGCATGGATTTTGCTAAGTATAGATCTTGCTATAGGAAAACATAGTAATGAATCCTTAATAGGATTTTCATAAGTTAGAGATTCCTACTACTACCAAGCTTAGCCTAGCTAATAGAAAACATGGGTGGAATATATATTCACACTATGGAAAAATATTCTAAGTCCGAGGACTTAGGTTTTGTTTAATAAAACAACTAAGTTAATGAATCACCTGGGTGGAAATGGAAGGATTGGGTTATGTTGAGTGGTTAAACAAGACCATGGACCTGGCTTGTGTATCTCACTTGTGGATGGCCACCCAGGAACAAAGAGATTTGAGATGTCAAATGTTGAGAAGCTTCAAGTGCAACCACTTGGCAATATGGGCTCTGCCATGATCATATAGGTTGCAAGAACTTAGCCATATGGACAGTGGGTGGTAGTGTTTGATAGGTTGGAGCGCGTCCATTTTGGTCTAAGGGAAAGCTTCTGAAAGATCTTGTCTTGGGAAACCAAGTCTTGTGGGGAAAGTGCACCACCTCTGCAGAGTGTAAAATCTAAGTACTTAGCCATGTCCCTTGTAAAGGACAATTTGAGCATCAAGACATGGAAGCAATCAAGAATCTCATCATTCAAATTTCTAAATTAAAACTTGTGGATTGAACAAGGGTTGTTTGAATTCTTCAATCATTGATGGAGAGATGGCTTGGTACAAGGATCTTGAAATCTTTGATTGAGAAAAATGATTTTGTCAAGCAAAAAACTTAGTATTTTCCAAATGATAAGAAAAATCTATTTGAGCAATGCAAGCCTCAACTCCACTTAGCCAAATGCATATAGATGATAGACTCCACTATACAAATATAGTATCACTTGCCAATACAATTCAAATGTATTGACCCTTTGTGGCTGTAACTTGTATGTTGCAGGTTTGATTGATTTTAGTGAAGATTGATTGTTTAGGATTACAAAGTCTAGAACCAACATCTGCCTGTGGCACTTTGAAGATGAAGGACCCCATGCTTATATTTATTCCGCTGCAATGTAATGTAATAGCCATATGAGCTATGAAAGATGTAATAAAATTATGTTATTCCTGGTTATAAAATTATATTATGACCTTTGTTTCTTGATATTACATCTTAACTGTGGATGCTAGCTATTGATCCAGGGAATAGCATTGTAAACACAGGAGGGATCAACCTTATTAGGTTGGGACCCCTACAGATGGTATCAGAGCATTGTGTTGCCTGTAGGATTTGTAAACCCTAGGATTGGACAAAAACCCTTAGAAAAATAGGAGTTGTATTTTGTTCCAAAACTTATTTACAAAAACACTTGTAAACTCTTTCCTCAATCATTTTGGTTTCGACTCTACTTCTCTTCTATTTCAACTTGATGGAAAAACCTACCCATGACCAAAGACTACACCATGTGCAAAGAATATCTTCAACTCTAATGACTTCAACATCTTCAGCTCTAATGACTTCAACATCTTCAGCATATTCACCAAGGACTTCCAACTTGGAAACCACTAAGGGCTACAAGTGAAATAAGGAAATCCTACTCAAGATTTAGAGACTAAGGGAATGCAAAATAAGAAGGAACCATCAACAACTTTGAAGCATAGTAACCAAGAGTTTTCCTCAAGGAAACCATGGTCTCAAGTAAGAAGAATCATGAAGGAAGGAAAGATCACAAGTGAACCATGTAGATGGACCACCATTTATAGTTAAGTCAAACACACCAACTTATGTGGTGTAACAAAAATATTTTGTTGCCTAAAAATGTGCTTGAACTTTGTTGTTTGAGTGAAATGATTGTTTGTGATTGCATGCACATTGTTTGTGTGAATTGTGATGTGTGTGATTAGAAATAATTCCTTAGAAATATCTTGCCTATTCTAAACTCCCTTCAAACCCAAACAGATGACTACTCCAAAGGACTCCAAGGTTGATGACACCAACACCAACCAAGCTGATAGCATGAAAGAGCTCATAGCAACCCAACACCAGTTGAACCAACTGACAGCTCAGTTCATAGTCAACAATAGTGATAAAGATCCAGCACTACAAAGGTTTTTGGAGGAACAATCCCAACTGATGCTTAAGGTGACTAATCAAATGATCAGCATGGAAGAAAACTATCCCAAAAGAGTTTATGATAACAAGGATGACAAGAATGTTATCCTAGATGGAGCCCCAGCTTGCATTATTTGTGGAGACAAGGATCATACTTCCAAGGAGCATGAAGGACAATGCCCCAATTGTGAAGAAGATCATCCTGTTGGACAATGTCCTACCTCTCAAGCTACTTGCTAGCTGTGTGAAGGAAGTGATCATACTCCAGGTCTATGTCCTATCTATGCCATGGTGGAACAAAGGAAACAAGAAGGATCCAAGTCTACTAAAGGAAAAGGACCACTCATACCTCCAAACAAGACAACCCAATTCAAAGGATCAAAGAAAATCAAGAAGCCCAAGCAAGACATGAGCCTTGTGCAATGTCGTAAATGTAAGGAAATGGGACACTACTCCAGTGGATGCCCAGAGAACAAGAAGAATAAAGAGATTGACCAAGTGTGGTGCAACAACTGCAAAGAACCAGGCCACTATGTAGCAACTTGCCCACAAGAGCAACGCAAAGAACTCAAGGACATCCATTGTTTCAACTGCAAGAATCCAGGGCATTATGCAAGCAACTGTCCAGAAAGGATGAAAAACAAGTTGAACAAGCCTATGGAGAAACTCAACCTTGGCCCATGAGTCAAATATGGAAACCAAGGACACATGCAAATGTTTGCTTAGAGAAGTTTTCCCAGGATCCCAAGAAGGCCAATATGTAATTTTTGTTTGAAAATTTTTAAGGGTGGTAGTACCCTAGTTGTTTTGAACTTGCTTGTAACCCCAGCCTTCCCAAATCTCGGGACGAGATTTATTTTAAGGGTGGTAGTCTGTCACATCCCAAGATTTTCCAAATCTTGTAATGTGAAAATAAATTAATAAAATAAAACTTTGTTTGATTTTCTTAGCCAGAAGAAACTTTTTGAATTCAATTGGAACCTCAAACCAATTTGAATCAAATAAATCCTAAAGAGATTTAAAAAGATAAACTTTTATTAAAGGAAAATAAAAATATTTAAAATACTATTTTGGATCTCTTAATAAAAGGATTGGTATTCAAAAGAAAAGATGGATTTTTAAATAAAGATTATTTTATAAAGCGAAATTAAACCTTGGCCAAGTCTTTGATTAAAACAATTTATTTTGATAAAAATAGTAAAGGTTTATTTAAATAAAATAATGAGGATTTAATATCCAATTTTTATTTAAGTAAAGGCTTTTCCTATTTTAAATAAACACCAAAACTTATTATTTTATTTTAAATAAGTTTTCTAAGTATTTTATATTCACAAATAAAACCTACTAAAGTGTTTTGGCTTTATTTTAGATTTCAAAATAAATATTTTAAATAAAATAAATCCTAATTGATTTAATAATGAAAGTCTATTATATTTAATTAATAATGGACTCTAACATAAAATGTTATTTTATTTTAAAACAAGTTTCCAAGTATTTTGTATTCTCAAATAAAACCTACTGAATGACTTTGATACAATTTTAGATTCCAAAATAAAAGATTTAAATAAACAAATCCTATTTGAGTTATTTACTAAAGCCCATTTTATTTATTATTGGACCCTAAAGTAAAATAATATTTTGTTTTAAACAAGTATCCAAGTATTAATTACTTCCAAGTGATACCTACTGATTAGTTTTGAAAATATTTGGATTTAAAATGGAGATTTTATTAATTAAACCAAACCCTATTTTATTAATAAACCATGGTCCATTTTTATTTAATTAATAAATGGAACCTAAAAAGATTTAAAATAATATTTTATTTTAGAATGTGAATTATGATGTTAAGCAGAACCAAATTCATATTTGAAAAGCTTGATGATTGTTTGAATCATTTTGAATGTGTTTGGTTGTTTGAATTTCAAAACAGGAAAATAGAAATAGAAAAGGTAAAAGAATCAGACAGAAAAAAAATAGTGCAAAGACCCAGCCCAACAATCTGGCCCAACAACCCACTTAGCCCAGCTCCCCCTCACCCGAAAGAAAACATTCCTCACTCTGTTTCCGACCCACACCGAGACTGACTGGTGGACCTCCCCCTTTCTCTCATTTTCTCACTGACAGAGGACCCCACACCCTACTGCTCTTCTTCCCCACCCCGCGGACTAGGTTCTTCCCCCTCTCCTTGCCGTTGCAGGCTTAATTTCTCGGCTTGATTACGCCTTAACGCCGCGTTAATTCCTCGTCGCGACAACGCCCATTTAACCGCCTGCTCCGCCTCCTCTTTTCCCCTCTGTTCCCTCCCTCGAGCACGCCTCCAGGCCGCCACAATCTCTCCTCGACTGCCTCTGTCTCCGACGACTTCCATTTCCGATTCCGGCTGCCACACGCCGCCCCTTGCCTCGTCGACCTAGCACACATACTCCACGCGTCCAGACGCATCCGTCCATACCAACCATTCATCTGTGGGCGCTCCAAAACGACGACAACAACTCCACCTACACGCCGCCGTCGTCTGTTACTTTTCCGGCGAGTCCTCCAGGTAATATCTGACCACCCCATTCTGTCTCGTTGAAGCACACACGATCACCAACCCCGTACGCATCTAACGCAACTGCTATATTGCTCTCTCGTGGCTTGTGTCGTCGCCTTCGACGATAAACAGAGAAGCCCGACGCGGACACGAACTCCGGTGAGCGATTCAAGCTAGCATAGTGCGCCCCTTCACCAGCCAGTGCCTCCTTGAGCTCCCCCAGGCATCTGCGAACACGGTGAACATCCTATCCCTCCTTCTCGCTTCCTGTAACGCCGGCGACACCACTGACAAGCCGCCGCTGCCGCGCGTCAGAGCCCAGCGCCGCCCGCTTATGGTCGGGGCACTGAGAACCGTCCGATCTAGATCGCAGCGTCACGATAGATCCACTTAACTGAAAGGGTACGCTAGCTCTGAGCCGCTCGATCTAATTTAAATCCAACGCTCCCCGGCGACTGATCCGTGCGAACCGGTACTGGCGAATAGGAGCAAGCCACATGGCCAGGTTCTGATTAAAAACAGATTTGAAATCAGATTGAAATGCCATTTTGAAAACCTTATAACTTTTGAACCACACGTCCAAATTTGACAAATTTTATATCAATGGATCCAGGAGAACAAGCCCTAGCCAACTGTGGAATTAGTTTAGCAAATAGTATCTGTTTGTTTGCTTATTTTTGCAGATTCATTTGTATGCTTGTTTAGAGTATAAAAATTGTTTAAAAATGATTTTTGAATTAAAACCTTTGCAAATTGGTTTGTTGTGACCTTACTGACCCTAGGAACCAACCCATGGTTTTGAAAGTGAATTTAGAAAAGATTAGAATGGATTAATTAGTTTAGTCCATTTCTAGCCAAAGAAAAATAATAAATTTTGTAAAGAAAATGTTTTTGTAAAGAAAACTTTGAGAAAATGGTTTGATCAAACCTACTGACCCAAAACACTAAGTTTTGCAATAGCAACTCATTTGGTGAACAACTTAAGAGTTTTGCCTTAATAAAACATTTTCACCACATAAAATGATGAATGGATTTAAAAATAGATTTTGGACAAAACCCTCTTGCTAATGACTTTGCCACTTTGGTAAATGACCAATTTGGATCTTACCAAGTTTAGAAACCTCATAGAGACCCTCTTTGCAAAATAAAACTATCTTGTGCATGCTCCCATGCATGACTTAGATCCCATTGTTTTGAGTGTGTGAAATTGTTTGTTTGATATTGGTTTGGAATGTAAATTGAATTGGTGTTTGCTTGATTGACTTGTAGTGAAGTGTGAGACTAGCAAGATCAAGGAGTAAACCACCATTCCCTACCAAAAAGGCAAGTGATGCTTCATACTTTTGTCCCATTACTTTCTCTATGCATTAGTGATTTTGCTTAGTAAACTTGCATGGATTTTGCTAAGTATAGATCTTTCTATAGGAAAACATAGTAATGAATCCTTAATAGGATTTTCATAAGTTAGAGATTCCTACTACTACCAAGCTTAGCCTAGCTAATAGAAAACATGGGTGGAATATATATTCACACTATGGAAAAATATTCTAAGTCTGAGGACTTAGGTTTTGTTTAATAAAACAACTAAGTTAATGAATCACCTGGGTGGAAATGGAAGGATTGGGTTATGTTGAGTGGTTACACAAGACCATGGACCTGGCTTGTGTATCTCACTTGTGGATGGCCACCCAGGAACAAAGAGATTTGAGATGTCAAATGTTGAGAAGCTTCAAGTGCAACCACTTGGCAATATGGGCTCTGCCATGATCATATAGGTTGCAAGAACTTAGCCATATGGACAGTGGGTGGTAGTGTTTGATAGGTTGGAGCGCGTCCATTTTGGTCTAAGGGAAAGCTTCTGAAAGATCTTGTCTTGTGAAACCAAGTCTTGTGGGGAAAGTGCACCACCTCTGCAGAGTGTAAAATCTAAGTACTTAGCCATGTCCCTGGTAAAGGACAATTTGAGCATCAAGACATGGAAGCAATCAAGAATCTCATCATTCAAATTTCTAAATTAAAACTTGTGGATTGAACAAGGGTTGTTTGAATTCTTCAATCATTGATGGAGAGATGGCTTGGTACAAGGATCTTGAAATCTTTGATTGAGAAAAATGATTTTGTCAAGCAAAAAACTTAGTATTTTCCAAATGATAAGAAAAATCTATTTGAGCAATGCAAGCCTCAACTCCACTTAGCCAAATGCATATAGATGATAGAATCCACTATACAAATATAGTATCACTTGCCAATACAATTCAAATGTATTGACCCTTTGTGGCTGTAACTTGTATGTTGCAGGTTTGATTGATTTTAGTGAAGATTGATTGTTTAGGATTACAAAGTCTACAACCAACATCTGCCTGTGGCACTTTGAAGATGAAGGACCCCATGCTTATATTTATTCCGCTGCAATTTAATGTAATAGCCATATGAGCTATGAAAGATGTAATAAAATTATGTTATTCCTGGTTATAAAATTATATTATGACCTTTGTTTCTTGATATTACATCTTAACTGTGGATGCTAGCTATTGATCCAGGGAATAGCATTGTAAACACAGGAGGGATCAACCTTATTAGGTTGGGACCCCTACATCAACCATAGCACAGCTTAATGGGACCGTTCAGGAAAACAATCAAGCCATACAACAGCTGCAAGGGACCGTCCAGGAAAGAGACCAGACTATTGCTGATATGGCAGCCCAGATTGCCGCTCTCCAAGCACAGTTGAATCCACCCCTGAGGACAACAATGGAGATGATGGAAACAATGATGATGATGGCGGTGGGAACGATGATGATGAGGAGGACGAGGATGATGATGATGATGATGGAGACGATGATGGTGGAGGAGATGAAGCTGTTGCAGCTGCAACAGAGGATGAAGAAGAAGAGGAGGATCCAGAAGAGGTGGAATTTGAGGTTTCAAGTGATGACTCAAGAGAGGTGTATACTCCGTCGCCATGGTTGGTTCGTGGACAGAAGCGCCAACGCATGAGTGCGAGGACCTACTTCAACCTCTTCATGAAGTAGATAGATGCCCATCAATTAGTCTTCGTTAGGATACATTGTTAGATTAAGTCTCGATCAATGTAAAACTTATTTACTGTTAGTTTAAAGTGTTTAGTTGCTCCTATGTGTACTCCAAAGTTCTAGGATTATTTGTGCGAATTTTATAGAAGAGTTATGACAAGTTTTGGTTGATATCCGAGTTTTTCCTGCTGCAGTTTTTCTGCTGACCCAGCTGTACTGCACGATTTTTCATATTTTATTGGTAACTGGGAAAAATCTTAAAAAATAGGGTTTGGTTATAAACTCTCTGTAATGTATAAACAAAAATCAGAAAAAAAATTCCTGACGAGTCTAAGTCAGGTATAAAAATTCGTGAACACTGCTGCACTGTTCTGGTAGATTCCTGTTTTAATGCTTTGTTGGCCGATCTATGTTGATAACTGTTGCCAACGCTTCTAAAACTATTTCAGTAGATATATACTGCTAGGATAACCCCTGGAACATTGCGGGATTGTTTTTTTGCTGATGTGTTGCTTGCTCATGTTTGTCTGTGATTGCCTTGTTGTGGTTTGATCATAATGCATGGGTAAAATCCTATTTTCGTAATCGATTCTTTCTAATCTTACCTGTGCTGAACCGCAGATGCCTCCCCGCCGTCAACCTACTGAGTTGGAGCAGATTATGGCGGCTCAGGCATAACTAACCCAAGTGATGACACAGTTCATGGAAGCTTAGAACAACAACAACAATGGGAACAACCAGCCCTAGGGAGATGCACTTACAAGGTTCCTGAGGCTAAGGCCAGTGAAGTTCTCTACTGCAACGGAGCCGATGGTTGCTCTCGACTAGTTGTGTTTAGTGAATAAGGATCTGGTAACTGTTGGGTGCACGGATGCTGAATAGGTGAGATTTGTCGCTCACCTACTGGAGGGACCAGCCGCTTCGTGGTGGGACACTTTTCAGATCACCCACCCGCTGGACACTGTGACTTGGGCAATGTTTGAGGAAGGTTTCAGGACCAACCACGTATCTTCAGGAGTTTTGAGCCTGAAGAGGAAGGAATTTCGCAACTTGCGCCAAACCAACCGCACCGTGGCTGAATATATTGAGGAGTTCAACGACTTGTCGCGTTATGCCCCTGAGGATGTTGACACTGATTCCAAAAGGAGAGAGAGGTTCCTGGATGGCCTCAGTGATGAGCTTTCAGTGCAGCTGCTAGTGGTTTATTGTCCCACTTTCTAGGAGCTTATGGACAAGGCCAGAATCTTTGAGGGGAAGCACAAGCAGGTGGAAAACCGCAAGAGAAAGAGCAATAATCACCACTCTGTCTCTTACAACAAGTCTCGCACTTCTTATGATGGATACTCCAAGCATGGGGGAAGTGACCATGGGCGCCATGGAAGCCATGACCGCCACAGCCATGGAAGCGATGGACATCGCCATGAGAGACAGAAGAGCAACCGCCATAGACACAAGGGAGGACACACTCACCATTCTGGAGGACACAATGGACATGACCGCAACCGTGATCGCAACTTTGTGAAGAAGGACCTGAGTGAGGTGACATGCTTCAAGTGCGTCCAGAAGGGACATCATGTAGACAACTGCCCGGAGAAGAAGGGACTAAAGCCAGGCAACAACCAGAAGGCCACAGTGAACCACATGAATGTGGAGGAGATCCGAGATGAGCCTGAGCTTGCGGTTGGTAAGTTTCCAATCAACACTCACCCTGCACTCATACTTTTCGATACCGGTGCATCACATTCATTCATATCAAGGGCATTTGTGGATAAGTATAAGCTACGCATGGAGTCTCTAAAAGGGTCTATTAGAGTAAGCTCACCTGGAGGGGATATGATAGCTAGCGCGGGATGCCGCGACTTATCTGTGAGGATTGGAGCACACGATTTTATTGCACATCTGGTAATATTGGAGTCACAAGGTTTAGATGTAATATTAGGCATGGATTGGATGTCTATGCATGAGGGAAACATAGATTGTGCACAGCGAGCGGTTTCGCTCAAAACTCCGGATGGTAAGAGGATTAGGTTCAAGTCGTCGGTACGACCGGGAAAGTGTAAGCTGAATTCTCTTAAGGGGGTTAGCATGATACTGTGCCTGTGATAAAGGAGTATCCCGACGTATTTCTGGAGGAGCTGCCAGGGATGCCACCTGACAGGGATGTGGAGTTTCTCATCGATCTGATGCCAGGAACAGGGCCTATAGCAAAGAGACCATATAAGATGGATGTGGATGAGCTGAAGGAATTAAAGAAACAACTAAAGGAGCAGTTGGACAAGGGATTTATTCAGCCTAGTTCGTCGTCATGGGGTGCACCTGTTCTATTTGTGGAGAAGAAGGACAGCATCAAGATGTTAGTGGTGGACTATCGCTCGCTGAATGAAGTGACCATCAAGAACAAATACCCCCTTCTGAACATAAATGATTTGTTTGATCAACTGGAAGGAGCAAAGGTGTTTAGCAAAATTGATCTGCGATCGGGCTATTTCCAATTGAAGATCCGGGAGGAGGACATACCAAAAACTGCTTTCACCACTAGGTATGGTTTATATGAGTATACGGTTATGTCTTTTGGACTAACGAATGCTCCGGCATATTTCATGACCATGATGAACAAGGTGTTTATGGAGTACTTGGACAAGTTCGTGGTTGTGTCCATCGATGACATACTGATATATTCCAAGGACGATGCTGAGCATGAGAGACATCTGCGACTGATTATGGAGAAGCTAAGGGAACATAAGTTGTATGCCAAATTCAGCAAGTGTGAATTCTGGCTTAACACTGTTGGGTTTCTTGGACACGTGGTGTCAGGAGAAGGAGTCGCTGTTGATCCAAGCAAAGTGATGGCAGTAACTGAGTGGGAAGCGCCCAAGAATGTGGGCGATATTCGGAGCTTTTTGGGACTTGATGGATATTACAGGAGGTTCATAGAGAATTTCTCCAAGATTGCTAAGCCGATGACGGAATTTCTGAAGAAGGAGAAGAAGTTTGAGTGGACAGATGTGTGTGAAGCCAGCTTTCAGGAACTGAAGAGTCGACTAGTGACCGCACCTATTCTGTGTTTACCTGATCTTTAGAAGGATTTCCAAGTGTACTGTGATGCTTCTCGACAGGGACTTGGAAGTGTGCTGATGCAAGATGGGAGAGTGCTGTCATATGCCTCACGGCAACTTAAACACCATGAGAGGAATTACCCCACGGATGACTTGGAATTAGCATCGGTTGTGCATGCGCTCAAGGTATGGAGGCACTACCTAATGGGAGAACACTGCGATGTGTACACCGACCACAAGAGCCTAAAATACATATTTACACAGAAGGAACTGAACATGAGGCAAAGGAGATGGTTGGAGCTTATCAAGGATTATGATATGAACTTGCAATACCACCCAGGAAAAGCCAATGTAGTAGCGGATGCTCTAAGCCGGAAGGTCTATGCCAATGGATTGACTGTTGGGGAATTGCCCGAGGATTTGTGCAAGCAATTCAAGGAGCTTAGACTGGAGGTAGTGTTAGAAGGATATTTGGCAGCAATGGAAGTCCAACCAACGCTACAGGACATGATCAGGAAGGCTCAAGTAGGAGACAAGGAGATAGAGGAGATAAAGGAAAATATGAAGGAGAATCGAGAAAAAGAAATTTGCGAGGATGAGCAAGGAACCTTGTGGTATGGAGATCGTTTGTGTGTGCCCAACGTCCCGGAGATAAGGAAGCTAATTCTGCAGGAAGCTCATGACTCGCCGTATTCCATACATCTGGGCAATACAAAGATGTATATGGATCTAAAGGACAGATTTTGGTGGAACAACATGAAGGCAGACATCGCCAAGCATATTGCCCTATGTGATGTATGCAGCCAAGTGAAGGCGGAACACCAGAAGCCAACAGGATTGCTACAGCCATTGCCCGTGCCGGATTGGAAGTGGGATAGAGTGGGAATGGATTTTATCACAGGATTGCCCAGGACCAGGTCGGGATACGACTCTATTTGGGTAGTGGTCGACCATTTGACCAAGGTAGCCCACTTTATACCGGTGAAGACAACCTACACGAGTGCAAGGTTGGCCAAGATTTATATGGACAGAACTGTGTGCCTACGTGGAGTTCCCAAGAGCATTTTTATCAGATAGAGGCACCCAATTTACATCGCACTTTTGGCGCCAGCTGCACGAGTCATTGGGAACTAGGTTGGAGTTTAGCACAACGTTCCACTCTCAGACTGATGGACAGACCGAGAGGGTAAATCAGATTTTGGAGGATATGTTGAGAGCTTGCTCTTTGGCTCATGGTTCTAGTTGGGATGAGAATTTGCCGTATGCTGAGTTTTCCTACAACAACAGCTACCAAACCAGCATCAAGACGTCGCCGTTTGATGTGCTATATGGGAAAAGATGCCGGACACCATTGCTATGGGATGGAGTAGGAGAGCGTCAGCTATTTGAACCTGATTTGATCAAGGACGCCGAGGATAAGGTCGCTTTGATCAGGGATAGGCTGAAGGTAGCACAGTTGAGGCAGAAGAGCTACGCTGACGCCAAGCGCAAGGAAGTGGTGTATGAGATAGGTGATAGAGCATACCTCAGAGTGTCGCCACTGAGTGGAATTAAGAGATTTGGAATCAAGGGTAAGCTGGCACCTTGGTTTATAGGACCATATCGGGTCTTAGCATGCAAAGGGAGGTTGCTTATCAGTTGGAGTTGCCAGAAGCTCTGTCCGCCGTCCACAATGTGTTCCACGTGTCCCAGCTGAAGAAGTGCCATCCAGAGATGGTGGATACACCATTGAGAGACACTGTGCCACTAGAGGAGGTTCAGCTGGAGAGTGACTTGACCTACAAGGAGAAGCCGGTCAAGATACTGGAGACAGCGGAGAGGATTACCCGTACTAAGACGATCAGGTTTTGTAAGGTGTAATGGAGCCACCACACCAAAGAGGAAGCCACTTGGGAGCGTGAGGATGACATCCGAGAGGACCACCCACACCTATTTGCTAGCCACGCCGAATCTCGGGGACGAGATTCATCTTAAGGGGGTTAGTATTATCACATCCCAAATTTTAGATTTGGTACTGCATAGCATACATGTCATTGCATCATGAACATCATTGCAAAAAATTCGGTTTAAAAAGGTTTTGGCAAAACAGCTCACTTGCAATTGCATTTTGACACCTACACTTGAGTGCTCGGTTTCTACCATGCTTCTGTTAAAACAGTACATTTTAGTTGTTTGGAAGGCACAGATGCGTAGAGGGTTCCGTCACGAACCCGTAGCACTTTGAATCGCCTAAATCGGAGCTTCACAGCAAACTCTATGATAATCTGAATTTTGTGCTTAATTATAGACAGTTCAGACACAGAAAATTCAGTTAGAAAATGTTTAGGAAAAAGAAAAAGCACAGAAAAAAGGGAACACAGCCGGCGCAGCCAGCTGGGCCGTAGGCCCAGCAGCCCAGCCGGGGCCTGCCAGCGCTCCGTAGCAGCAGCAGCGCGCGCGCGGCAAGTAGTAGGCGCCGCCGCCGCTTGCCAGCCGCTGACGAGCGGGCCCCGCCCGTCACCGCCACGCGGGCCCCGCCCCGTCTCCTTCCCAGCAACGAACACGCGGAGACCCTATCGAACACGAGCAATTTTCCCGTCGATTTGGTTTGGTTTTCGGCTTTCCCCAACGCCCATATGAACCCCTAGTTTCCCCTCTACGAAAGCCCCCAAAAATCGCAACCTAAGCCACCGCCTACGCTGAGCAATTGCTCGCCGGAGTCGCCCACTGCCGCCACCGCCATTGCCGCGGTAAGCACCGCCTCCGCCGCGGTCGACCTCCCCTCGCCCCGCTCTCCTGCTGGGAGCCCTCGCCGCAACGCGCTGACCCTCTTCCCCTCCTCGCTGCAGGCCCCCGACGCCGCTTGCGAGCACGCCGACCAGCGTCACCGCCGCCGACCACTCCAGCCGCCCGCGTACGCGCCAGCCGCCGCCGCCATCCCCACGAGCTCCGCCGCCTCACCACGCACGCCATCGCACCGACCGCCGCCGACGTCGCCGAGCCACCCCGCCGCCAGTACCACCGGTGAGCATGCCGCCCCTCCCCTCTGCCCTTCTATCTGGAATCAACTGTTCAGATGGGCCATTGACTGGCTGGTCAGGACGCTAACTAGTCAGCGCCACGACAGCGTGGTCAATCAGTCAAAGCTTGACTAAGACTTTAATTCGATTTATTTTGGCAGAAATTAGATGGATCTTATAAAATCGATAGAAAATAATCTACTAGGCCAAAAATTGCAAATAAAATATGTATGGATTCAGTGTTTCACGTAGAATATTGCTGTACAGTTGTTTCATACTTTTGCAGAAAGGATTTGTCTTGATTAATTAAATAGTTTAATATCCTTTTTAGAGTATTAAATTTATAGTTAAAGTTCTACAACTCCAAAAATTGCAAATAAGATGTCCCTGGAATCAGTAGAACAAGAGGAATCTTTTAGTGAATTAAAAAGGTAGACTTACAGTACTGGAATTTGCAGAATCCATAAAAAGTCCCACTGGAGTATTTTAATTACCTAGGAATTTATATAAATCCGTTTTGAGCGATTCCAGTTGGTACTGGTTCTATTTTAGGATGCCTACACAGTGGATATTTTCCAAGATTTTACAAGCAGTTTAATAGAAGTGGATAAATAATTGGGTTATAGCTCAATTGTTGGTCATTTAAAATTGCATGCCTTGTTTTCTATGCACTTAAAATATTTTCCATGCATGCATACAGTAGGTATACTGAATAAGATTGCATAAAGCTTCTGTAGCATTGTTCAACTCGTCATGCATGCATCTTGCATTTTCATGTTTGTATATGATTGTGTTTGGTTTGTTTATGTGATTGCAATTGTATCGTGTAGATTGTGACGAGTGCAACGCTTGCTCGTGTGAGGATTGTTCGTTCGACCGCTACAGCCAAGGCAAGTCGATGCTACTTTGTTCATGATGTTGTCCTATTATTTTCAATGCATTGTCGTGTATTTTGTAGATGCATGTGTAGGATGTTACTATCGCTATGTTATGTCCTATTATGTGGTAGGGTTTTCCCGTAGATGAGCCACCGTTGGTAGATGTGCTTAGCCATGCTATGATGAACGAGGGATGGGTTACATCACTGAAAGTTGTTTCTAAATGTGTTGGTTTGCGAAAACTAAAAACAACTTAATCAATGAATCTCCTGGGTGTGATGGGATTGATAATTTTTGGTGGTATCATTGCGGAAAGGCACCTAGGTATCAAGAGAAAATGATTGGCTTCTTTATTTTGTAGCTTACGTGTACAACCATGTGCCAATAATGGAATGGGTGGTTGGTTGGACTCAGTAGGTCATGGTAACTCGAACCCACGTATCCAGATATGTAGAATTTTGGTAGGTTGGATCGGTGCGTGTCGGGTTTGGGGAGCTACTTCCCGAACGGTCTCTTGTTGGACTTCTCCCTATCATCACCCAATATGAGAGTGGTGGTACGAGCTGGGCTGGCCAAGTCACATGGGTAAAGTCAGTGGCGAAGGACGGAAAATATATGAGGTAGGGCGAACTCTAATAAAAGTAAATATCAAACTTGGTCTTGATGATCTTTGCCATCGACAAAACCTTTTCAACTATTGTTGTTGCTAGGAGTAAAAGCAGTGCCAACTCAACAAGACGATAAAGGATATGAAGCATGATGTTTATTTAAATATCAACATAATCTCCAAAGTCTTTAATTCTCCACATATGAATAATGAATATCTTAAGGTTATCTTATATAGGCTCATGCTCATAATAAAATAAATCTCTATAAGCTAAGAAATCTTATTCACATTGAAACTATAAAATGAGTCACTTGAGTCAAGACAATAAGTTCTGAAACAACTCTAACAACCACTCATAAAAGCAATAATCAAAATTAATTGTAATAGATTCTATAGAATAATAAAAAGTGTACATACTCCTAAATAATCAATAGTGACCTAGTGTCTTCTCTCTTTTAATGACTTCTCACCCTTGTTACCAATTCGTCCATACTTAGGACTGTGATATCATTTTTACGAGAATTTTGATCTTTCGGGAGGGATCTCAACCATCATTTCTCCAATTGAACCAGAATGTCAATTAGAATTTTATATCAATAGTATATAGAAGCCAAAATAGAAACATAAAACATAAACCATTATATAATTAGGGTTGGTTCTTGACACATGCCATAAGGTGGCTAAATTACTCTTACGCCCTTAGATACCCCATCTAGGACATTGTTTATAGTATACTTTTTATTAGGTTGAGAATTGGATGTTGCAAAGAGAAAGAGTTGGTTTAAAACAGACAATACCAAAACCTTATTTCGCTCCAGAATCAGTTTTGCGCAGTGTTCACTAAAACAAGCATAGCTCTCTCATACGAAGTCCGTTTTCAGCATACGACCACTCAAAATGTTCAGAAAAAACATGTGCATCTAAAGGTTCTTGCCAAAAATCAAGGTACGGCGGCCGCCCTACCTTGCCCTACTAGGAGCTTCGCCCCTGGGTAAAGTGTACTAACCCCTGCAGGGTGTTTAAACTAATCGATTAGCCGTGTCCCCAGTTATGGACATCTGAGTTGCTTGATATTGATTTCATGACATGTTTCTCGCTCATTCCAATTTTCTAATTGCTTTAATGTTGATGGGATAACTTGATTGAGATCTTTTCAAAGAAAATCAAAAACTGTTTAAGAAAGTAGGACAAAGGTATTTGCAAATGCAAGCTAGCCACAGCTCCACTTGCCAAATATGCATGTAGATGTTAGTTCTATTATCTCCTTTAATAGCTCTACTTGCCATACATTCCATGTATTAACCGTTTGGGGCTGCTACGTTTCATGTTGCAGGATATTCAGATTCTGAGTGATCGATTTAGGCCACGGTACTCCACTCGGCACTTGTTCACTTGCGGGCAATTTGAAGAATGGAGGATTTATTATATTTATGTTGCTACTTGAATAAGTTGAGCTAGCCTTGAGCTAAGCCTTTATTGTAATAATGATACTCTGGATCTTCGTTATTTATGATACACGGATATTTTGCTATGTTATTCATCTTTATTCTATTGTGAGCCAATGAACCGATCCAGGGATTGGCATGTCACATGGAAGCTACGGTCTTTTCAGAACCGTAGTGTTACAACGGCAGGAATAAGTATTCCGGCTGTATAGTTGCGACCGTATAGTTGCGTTCGATCACTTAAACGCACGAAAAGGTACCCCAACACCAAACTTCAATCCTTTTTCTCTCTTCTACCTCCAAAGTCTCTCAAAACCTCAAGGTATCTTCATCTCTACTAAATTTTGTTTGATTTCCTCGCACACAAGTGATCTACCGTATGTTCTTACCCAATCCTCCAATTACTTTTTGCAAATTCATCTCCGATCTATTGTCATTATCAATCTAGGGTGAGACCTATTATGAACTAATTGCCATGTTTCTCTTGCCTAGATTGTTATTTTGAGGAGATTCTTTAGTGTGCTATGATGAGGAATATGTTATGCCTATTATTATTGGATCAAAAAAATTATTTTTGTCTTTATTATTATTTTAGAAGAGGAACACAAGGAGCCAAATGTGTGCTCGTGCTGCTGCGAGTTCTTCTCAAGCTACTGCTGCAGCTCAGAGTCGCATGGGGATACGGTTCAGGAATGAGCTCCAACGTGATCGCTCCGACATGATCAAGAATCGAGAAGTGAAGGCAACCAAGTGGGTTTGTCCCATTATATCAAACCAACTCAGTATTTATAATGACTTTAATTGACTTTGCAATAGGGTTGGCCTTCAAAACTTTGTATTCCATGATGTGCCTACTTATCGCAGGTTAACTCTTGAATTTTTAAGTTCTTTGAAAAGCACCGTTAAAACATGGCAAGGAGAGGACACAATTTCTTTCCAACTTATGAACAACAATTATACATTAACACTTGATGAATGGTGCAATTGTCTTAGTTTACCAAACAATGTTGTTGATGCCTTGCGCGCATCTTATACCGACATGAACCCTTCCCCAGATCACTATTATAATAGAATGAGTTTCACTTCTAGAGTCAACAAGGGGAAGAATATTCAACATCCTGCTATTCGCTATTTGTTCTATGTTATTGCTAACACCTTGCAGGCACAAAATGAGTTTACAAGACTCAATGAAGAGGACATCTTGGTCCTCACAAAAGATGCTTTCAACAAGAACTTGTCACTCGACTTGGGCGCATTTCTTGTGCGCTGTTTGTATCACTAGTCCTCCCAAAGCCAAGTACCAATCACAGGTGGAGGCGTCATCACCGTTCTTTCCATTGCCCTAGGCATCGACAAAGGTGAGTTGCAACCAGTGCTAGGTGAGCGACGTGTTGGTTTTGCTACTATAAAATCTTGAGAAATGCTCACTAGGAGAGGTGATGACCCACAAGTATAGGGGATCGCAACAGTCTTCGAGGCTAGTATTACCCAATTTATTGATTCGACATAAGGGGAGCCAAAGAATACTTATAAGCCTTAAAAATTGAGTTGTCAATTCAGCTGCACCTGGAAATAGTCTTGCTCACAGTTTATCAGAAGCAACAGTTTTGTAGTAGCAATAGCAAAGTAACAGTAGCAGTAAAATGATGGTGCTCGACGTGGAGCACTTCGTTGGAAACCCCAAGATCAAGGTGTGATGAGCACAGCAGCAATACTTCCCTCAGTAGAGACCGAGGTTATTGAACCAGAAGGAGGAAGAAACGTCACACAGGTGTTGCAAGCAACACGGAGACCTGCACAACACAAACTCAAGACTTTTCCCCAACGAATCAGTGAGGTTGTCAAGCTCACCGGTTTGCTGTAACAAAGGATTAAACGTACGGTGTGGAAGGTAATGGTTTGCAGCAAGTAAAAAAGTAATAGTGGAAGATGTATCAATGGTAAAGATTGGACCGGGGTCCATAGTTCACTAGAGGTGCTCTCCTTAAATAAACAACATGGCATGAAGGGTAAACAAATTACAACAGGGCAATTGACAGGAACTGAGCAAGGCATAACTATGCAATACTAGTAAGACAGATCCTATGAGATTCGATTGGGCAATACAACAAGATACATAGACCGCCATCCAACTGCATCTATGACTAGAAGTCCACCTTCAGGTTATCATACGAACCCCCTCCAATATTAAGTTACACGCAACAGACAACTGCTTTAAGAAAAGTGTGTAACGTAAATAGTCCACATGTTCCATGAACAAGAGACAGTTGTTTTCTCCCTAGTGGCAAAAACACATTCTACAACCGAAGAGATTTTTGTCAATTCCCTTGGAAACTAGAGGCATGAACCCACTATCGAGCATAAATACCCCCTCTTGGAGTCACTAGTAACTACTTGGCCAAGATAGCTACTAACAACGGAGAGCATGCAAGATCACAAACAACACAGACATGATAGAATCATAAAGACAAAACCATTAATAAAACCAACATAATAATCTCAATATCCATCGGATCCCCGCAAACACAACATGCATGATTACAAATAGATTAGATCTTGATCATGAACGGAGCTCACAAGATCTATACATGAAAGCACAAAGGAGGAGATACAACTATCTAGCTACTACATGGACCCATATTCCAAGGTGGAACTAGTCACGCATCATACCGGAGAGAAGGCCTCCGGGATGATCTCCCCTCCGGCAGGGTGCCAGGAAGAACTTCAGATCCCCCCGATCTAGGGACGATGGTGGCAGCGGCTACAGACGGTTTCATGGAGATTTGATCGGGTGCTTAGGGTTTAGGCATCAGGGGCTTCTTATAGGAAAAGGGGGAGGCCGAGGCGGTGGCCAGGTGTAACATCCCAAAAATATTAAACTAGAATCATCAAACTCTAATCATCAAATTGAGGGTTAACAAAAACTTTTCTAAATAAAAACATGAAAGCATTCATATGTGTATGCATCCTAATTTGGATTCTTTTGAATTGCCTTGTTTGTGTGTTTCTTTGCTTGCAAAAGAATTCTTAGGTGAAATAAACATCATCTAAACAATCCCTACACTTTTCCCAAAGACAAATAAATCAAAACAAACAAAATAAAGGAATGGTCATTTTGGCCAATTTAACTCCCATGCCTACTTTCGCTGTCTCAAACTTTCAGAACTTAACAGAAACTTGTTTGGATCTTTACACTCCTTGATAGTACTCATAACAAAGTATCGAGGCCCACTTTGTGATCATCCAGAAACTTTCAAATGCATAGTTTAAATGACAATTCAAAATTGAATCTTTATCATATGGGAAGATCCCACTTTTTCTAAAACCACTCAAACAAGCTCAACTTTCAAAACCCAAGAATCTGCAGACTCACCAGCACCAATCTAGCACACCCACCAAAAATCTTTTCAAAATTCAAAACTTGAATTCATGCGGCCATTTCATCAAACACCTTGCAGATTCAAATCTAACAAAATCAAAACACTATAGTGTGCAGTGTTTTGAGCCTAACTGGTTCCCTCTCTAGCTCACAATAGCCTCAGTAGATCATCTAACGAACTTGACTAATCACTAGCACCACTGTGAGCTCGCCAATGCCATCAATGGTGAACAGCCGAAGCACACCATGCCACCCCAGTGTAGACAGCAAGCTAGGAAAGAAACTAGCAGTGCCAACCTTGTCTGGGAGATCACCCATGCCTTATCGCACCCTCGACCAACCCTGCCTCGAAGACATCGACCAGAGCACCCAGGAACGCCGCGCCCGTGCCTCTATCAACCATGCCGAGCGTGCGCCAGAGCGCCACCCTCTACACACGACCACAGACCGCGCGCCGCCCTTGCCGCATGCATACACGATCGCCACCGACCCAGGAGACCGCCAGACATCCCCGTTCGCCGCCCCATGCCTCACAGCCACCGCTCGCCGTCGAAGACGCCGCCTCTACCGCGTAGAGCGTCGCGTGTTCCAGACCATTTGCCACCGCCCTACATGCGCATTAAAGCCGTAGAGCATCGCCAGGAGACCACCAAGCGATCTCCACCGCCGGCCATGCCTCTAGCAGCCCGTAGCCATGTCGCCACCGTCGCCTGCCCATCCTGTTCGGTCTCGTCTTCGTGACTATAAATTGAGCACACCATCTCACTCCCCTCTCCTCACTGATCGTTCCACCCCGTTCCTGGAGCAAGGCGAGCAGCACTTCGCCGGAATTTCACCGGAGCCCGCCGCCTCTGGAGAAGAAGGGAGCCAGCGATTGGAGCCGCCCCAGGAGAAGCTGCCAGTACCAGGAGGTTCGCCGTTGTCGACTTCATAGTTCGCCCGCCTCGCCGACCCTCGCCTGAGCCCCGGTGAGCCCCCGATGACCCCCACCTGCCGCGTTAGGATTCTGTCTCACCGGCGTTGCCCAACGTCGACGATGACCCTCAGCCGTTGGATTAGAACTAGATCGAACGCACCACATCGCCCCATACCGCCTCACACCCCCTCGTCTCACTGGCACGTGGGGACAGCAACTTAACCATCCCGCGTAAGCGTTGTCCTTAGCAGGCCGTCCAAGTATCGTTTCCCGCGCAGCCCAGTCATTTGAATTTAACCTTTTCCATTTTATTTCAAACACACTTCTGCACCTAGATTCAAAAATAAACCCAGATCGATTCAGTGAACCAAATTCAATGAAACCAATTTTGTTAGAAAGGTCTGGAAATTCTGAATCCAAGCCCGTTGGATTCAAGTCATTTGGATCTGTAGATCACCCTTGGTAAAAATAACAAGGCAGAACCTTTTCTGCATTCAAACATTTTTCAAATCTAAACCATAATAGCTTTTGAGTTGATTCCAACTCTTAAAAATCACAATTGATCATACCTTTCAGAATATATAAAAATATATAGGTTTACTTAAAGAAATAATGTTCAAGTAATAAAAGGATGCCACATAGGCATTTCTAGTCACTTTATTTAATTAAAATAAAAGGGTAAAACCTTATTAAATTGTGACACCACTTTAAATCATATTCCCAGGGACTAAAATATGTGGTGATGACATGTGTCAACATGATCCCATGTTTGGTTTGGAGAATATTAAATCTTAAGTAGTTTTTCAATGAGTAGAAATTACTTTTCTAAAAATAAAAGGAATTAAACCAAGATTTAATCTTGTAATGTTAGTGATGATGCTAGATCATCTATAGGACCCTTTTGTGTGATGATTGCAAGTAGTTAATAATTGTTTGGTGATTGTGTACCTCGTATTTATTTATAGACGCTTGTACCGACCAAGGATACGAGGAAGAAGGAGGATACTATGAAGAAGAAGCCGAGGAGAACTTCAACCACTGCTCTGCACAAGGCAAGCCTTACTAATCAAGTTGACCTATGCAAGCCAATACTTGCTTGTCACCATGCCAACTATATGCCTTAAGCATAGATGATCCTACCCACTTGATAAACCAATCCTAGTTTTTACTTACAAGCTTTATACTTTATTTCTTTATCAAAGCTATTACTTAGAATTTACTTAAGTGAATTGTAGATACTAGAAAGATATTTGAAGGTTGCATAAAGAGCATAAAATTTGGCCTAAGCTAGATAATCTTGATATCATCCCAAGGCATAAGATTGAACTTAGTTGAAACTCTACTAGTTTACCACCCCTCATTAGTACTTACCCCCACTTGTAGATGCTAGTTCTAAGCATAAAACTTGATCAACTTTAGAAGGAAATACTTGGTGCAAACATGGTTATGAAAACCTTGGAATGATGGATCATTCTATTGAAATGTTTTGGACATGTGTTTCCGAACACTAGATGATTTTGGTGATGAAAATGTTAAGGCATGAGCCTTAGCCCTTTAAAAAACTGATGGTTGTCTGGATGCGATACCATTCCAATTTTATCGTACAACCACAATACCCGAAGATTGGGTAGGGCTTGACTGGAAACTTATATACCCTAGTATTAATTCCCTCACGGCCAAGGTCTGAGCTGAGGCTACCTTGTGAAGATTGTCCACCTGTGCAGTACCGAAGATGACAGTTGGTCATGGTTGGGAGGCCAAACTCACAGGAGAGGTGCTTATACTAGGGCGTGTAATTGAAAGGTTAGGATTGATTATCCACATACTGAGTATGGTGAATTCAGGATTTGTTCCTGACGGATGTATCGAATGTTGTGGTGAAAGTGTACAATCTCTGCAGAGTGTCAAACTATTCGAATAGCCGCATCCGCGGTTATGGACAGTTGGAGTGGCCATACTATTCCCCCGTCAGATGTTTTCAAAATGACTTGTGAAATAAATGGAGACTTTGACTTGACCACAACAGAGTTGTGATATGAAATACAAGTTCCCACTTAGGAGTTATAACATTGTGACTAAGCTTATCTTGCTTCTAAACTTAGTAGAGATAAATCTGGCTTCTTGCAAAACAACCCTAGAGCTTAGTGTCCTATTACAAAACCCCCCTTCACTTGTTAGTATTAGTTTGCGAGTACTTAAAGAGTACTCATGGCTTTGTCCCTGGCTATTCCCGTGGCCAGACTATGAAGAAGAGTACCTGGAGGAGGGACCCCAGGAAGGTTACGACAACTAGGATCATCTCCCATCGTCAGCATTGCCTGTGACCCCGAAGATGGAGCTTCGCCTACGCTACCGTTATTATTACGTATTCCGCTGCTTGTGTTGTATTAAGAACTGGATCATGAGATCCTTATTTGTGTAAAACCTTATGTATGGTTTGTAATGGATGATGTACTGTGGTATCCAATTCTGTTATGTCTCGCAAAAATGGTATTCCTGGGATTGCGATGTATGGCATAACAGGCATCTGGGATTAAAAATCCGGGTGTTGACACCAGGGGCCCCACTGTAGGGTTCGCAGCATAGAAAACAAAAAATTTCCTACGATGTGAACTATATACCAAGATCTATATATACTAGATACAAACAACGGGCGGATGTATATCCGTAGAGAACATACCCTTGAAGACCGACAAAGCTTAACGAGTTCAACTCGTGGTTGATGTAGACGATCTCTTGCCGATCTCAAGATCGAGAGGAAGTCCTAGCGCCGCAAATCAGCAGCGCATCCGTGCTCGCACACACGTTCGAGGCACCGAGCAACCTCCGCATCCTCGCTCCAGCGATGCAGCGGAATCACAACTCTTTCTTGCCGAATAGCCACCGGGAACATGTATCTCGCTAGTCCGAGACCATGGGGGATAAATTCTAGAGGGGGAGAGAGATCCTTCACGAGGAGGTGTGTGAGACAAGTGAGGAGGAGGGGCTCCTTTTATAGGAGGAGGGGGGAACCCCAAGGGGGTGGCCGGCGCATGGGGGCTGCCCCCTTGCCCTCCCCTCTTCATGTGGGTGGACACTCCACTCACAAAACTCCTTTAAATTCCCTCCACTCAAAAGTCCACTCAAAAATCCCATTAAATTTCCACCAAATTTAATGCAAACTCTCATTAAATAAAACTCTTTTATTTTATTCAGAATTTTATCAATTACTTTAATGACAAACATTCACAAATAACCCCTTGCTAGAATTCTATTTCACATGCATAACCACTTTATGCAATTTCACCCGAAAACCTGTTTCGGTATCTAGTGAAATAAATTCCTGCGCTTGTACATTCTTTCGGCATGAAACATTTGCTCCAATTGGATGTCGGTGTCTCTTAAGTGTGTCACCCTACGGTTCGTGAATAATGCGGACATGATCGAGACCCCTCTCAGATCAATAATCAGAAGCGGGATCTGGAGACCCATACTGACTCCCACACATTCAACGATGACTTTCTTGTGATCGTCGGAACCTTTTACGCTAGTATCTTAATCCCTTTGTTTCACGATATATTACATGTCCGAGATTCGATCATTGGTATCTCCATACCTAGTTTGATCTCGTTACCGACATGCACTCTTTTCTCGTTCCTGTGATATAACATTCTAGTGATCAAATCACTTGCTTGCAAGCTAATCAATGTGATATCACCGAGAGGGCCCAGAGTATATCTATCCGTCATCGGGATGAACAAATTCCACTCTTGATCCATGAGCCTCAACATAACACTTTATTAGTTCTGAATCCATCTTTATAATCACCCTGTTACGGTGTGACGTTTGATGTTATCAAGAAACTCTTCCGGTGTTAGTGATTGACATGATCTCATGGTCTAAGGATTAGGATCACTTCGTAAGTTGTTATAGCAATATAAACTCAATGACTTTGATCGTAATGCTATACTTCGGATGAGTGTTCATCACATCATTACACTAATGTTGTGATCCCGTTATTAACAACATCCAATGTCCATGATCAGGAAACCTTGATCATCTTGTTAATCAACGAGCTAGTTTATGAGAGAGGCATAACTAGGAACTTTCTGTTTGTTTATTAAACACACATGTATTAACGTTTCCGTATTAATACAATTATAGCATGCAAAATAAACATCTATCATATACTTGGAATACACATAATAAACACTTTATTATTGCCTCTCAGGGCATATTCCCTTCAGTCTCCCACTTGCACTAGAGACAATAATCTAGTTACATAGTGATAAATCTAACACCCATTGAGTTCTGGTGTTGATCATGTTTTGCTCTAGGGAGAGTTTTAGTCAACGGATCTGCTACATTGAGATCCATATGTACTTTACAAATCTTTATATCTCCATCCTTGACATGCTCGCGGATGGAGTGAAACCGGTGCTTAATATGCTTGGAATGCTTGTGAGACCTTGGCTCTTTGGCATTGGCAATGGCACCATTGTTGTCACAATAGATCACCATTGGGTCCAACGCGTTTGCCACAACTCCTAGTTCGGATATGAACTCCTTCATCCAAACTGCTTCCTGAGCTGCTTCTGAAGCAGCAACATATTCGGCCTCCGTTGTTGATCCCGCTACCACAGGTTGTTTGGAACTCCTCCAACTAACCGCTCCGCCATTCATGAGAAATACGTATCCGGATTGAGACTTAGAGTCATCCGGATCGGTGTCAAAGCTAGCATCGACATAACACTTAGCGACGAGCTCTTCTTCACCTCCGTATACAAGAAACATATCCTTAGTTCTTCGTAAGTACTTAAGGATATTCTTGACCGCTATCCAGTGTTCCGAACCTGGATCCGATTGGTACCTACTAGTCAAACTAATAGCGTGTGCCACATCCGGTCTTGTACATAGCATGGCGTACATTATAGAGCCTATGGCTGAAGCATAGGGGACTTTGTCCATTATCTCTCTTTCTTCCGCCGAAGCCGGACTTTGAGTCTTACTCAATGTCTTGCCTTGCAACATAGGTAAGAACCCCTTCTTACTTCCGTCCATTTTAAACTTCTTTAAAATCTTATCAAGGTATGTACTTTGCGATAGCCCTATTAGGCGCCTAGATCTATCTCTATAGATCTTTATGCCTAATATGTATGACGCCTCACCTAGGTCCTTCATTGAAAATTTGCTGTTTAGATAACTTTTAACACTGTTTAAAAGTTCTATATCATTTCCGATCAATAATATGTCATCCACATATAATATCAGAAATGCCACATTGCTCCCACTCACTTTCTTGTAAATACAAGCCTCTCCATAAGTTTGGACAAATCCAAACTCTTTGATCACCTCATCAAAGCGGAGATTCCAACTTCGCGATGCTTGCTTCAATCCATAGATGGATCGCTGAAGCTTGCACACCTTGTTAGCATCCTTAGGATCGACAAAACCCTTTGGTTGTATCATATACAACTCTTCTTCAATATTACCATTGAGAAACGCGGTTTTGACATCCATCTGCCATATTTCATAATCGAAATATGCAGCAATTGCTAACATAATCCTAACTGACTTTAGCATCGCTACGGGAGAGAAAGTCTCATCGTAGTCAACTCCTTGAATTTGTCGAAACCCCTTTGCGACAAGTCGAGCTTTATAGATGGTCACATTACCATCAGCATCAGTTTTCCTTTTGAAAATCCATTTGTTCTCCACGGCCTTTCTGTCGTGAGGTAATTCCACCAAGTTCCAAACTTGATTTTCATACATGGATTCCATCTCGGATTTCATGGCTTCTAACCATTTGTTGGAATCCGGGCTCATCATCGCTTCTTCATACGTCGCAGGGTCATTATTTTCATCAACCATGAAATTTATGACAGGATTTCCGTACAGCTCGGGAGCTGCACGCGTCCTGTTTGACCTGCGAGGTTCGGTAGTACTCTCTTTCGGAGTTTCATGATCATTATCATTAGTTCCCTCTTCAACAGGTGGAGCCAACTCCGGAACAACTTCCGGCGCTGCGCTACTCGCCATACTTTGAAGAGAAGGTTCCACAACCTCTTCGAGTTCTACCTTCCGACTATTCACACCTTTCGTGAGAAACTCTTTCTCTAGAAAGGATCCATTCTTGGCAACAAAAACCTTGCCTTCGGATCTGTGATAGAAGGAATACCCAATAGTTTCTTTAGGGTATCCTATGAAGACGCATTTTTCCGCTTTGGGTTCGAGTTTATCCGGTTGAAGTTTCTTCACATAAACATCGCAACCCCAAACTTTAAGAAATGACAGCTTAGGTTTGTTTCCAAACCACAATTCATACGGTGTCTTTTCAACGGATTTAGATGGTGCCCGATTTAAAGTGAATGCAGCAGTTTCTAGTGCATAACCCCAAAATGACAACGGCAAGTCTGTCAGAGACATCATAGATCGAACCATATCTAATAAAGTACGATTACGACGTTCCGACACACCATTTCGCTGTGGTGTTCCGGCAGGTGTGAGTTGTGAAACAATTCCACACTCTTTCATGTGAGTGCTAAACTCGTAACTTAGATACTCACCTCCACGGTCGGACCGTAGAAATTTGATCTTTCTATTACGATGATTTTCCACTTCATTCTGAAATTCCTTGAACTTTTCAAAGGTTTCAGACTTGTGTTTCATCAAGTAGATATAACCGTATCTACTCAAATCATCCGTGAAAGTAACAAAATAACGATATCCACCTCGCGCCGACACACTCATTGGACCACATACATCAGAATGTATGATTTCCAATAAATCTGTCGCCCGTTCCATTGAACCGGAAAACGGCGTTCTAGTCATCTTGCCCATAAGGCATGGCTCACATGTATCAAATGATTCATAATCAAGTGATTCCAAAAGTCCATCCGAATGGAGCTTCTTCATGCGTTTAATGCCAATATGACCTAGACGGCAGTGCCACATATATGCGGATATATCATCATTAAGTTTAATCCTTTTAGCATCAACATTATGAATATGTGTAACATTATCATTGAGATCTAACAGAAATAAACCATTCATCATTGGTGCATGACCATAAAAGATTTCATTCATATAAATGGAACAACCATTGTTCTCAGATTTAAATGAATAACCACTTTGCATCAAACATGATCCAGATACAATGTTCATGCTCAGTGCAGGCACCAGATAACATTTATTCAAGTTTATGACTAATCCCGACGGTAAGTGGAGAGGCAGCGTTCCGACGGCGATTACATCAACGTTTGATCCATTGCCGACACGCATCTTGACCTCACCCCTTGCTAGCGGTCGCTTGTTCCGCAGCCCCTGATTCGAGTTACAAATATTAGCAACTGAACCGGTATCAAATACCCAGGTGCTACTGCGAGCACTAGTCAAGTACACATCAATAACATGTATATCATATATACCTTTGTTTGCCTTGCCGGCCTTCTTGTCTGCCAAATACTTGGGGCAGTTGCGCTTCCAGTGGCCAGTCCCCTTACAATAGTAGCACTCGGTATCAGACTTAGGTCCAACTCGGGGTTTCTTTTCAGGCGCGGCAACAGGCTTGCCGCCCTTACTTCCCTTCTGTTTTCCCTTCTTGTCTTTCTTGAAACCAGTGTACCTATTGATCATCAACACTTGATGTTCCTTTTTGATCTCCACTTCTGCAGTTTTAAGCATTGACAGAAGCTCGGGGAGAGACTTCTTCATGCCTTGCATATTATAGTTCATCACGAAGCTCTTATAGCTAGGTGGCAGAGACTGCAGAACACGATGGATGCCTAAGTCAATGGGAATCGATATTCCCAAGGACACAAGCTTATCGGCGTAACCCGACATCTTGAGTACATGCTCACTAACGGAGCTGTGCTCTTCCATCATGCAGCTAAAGAACTTTTCTGAAGCGTTGTAGCTCTCTACAGTAGCATGTGTGTCGAAAATCATTTTCAACTCACCCATTGTATCAAATGCATTGCCGTTTTCGAAACGCTTTCGAAGTTCCGGCTCTAGCCCATACAATATGCCGCAATGAACTAAGTTGTGGTCCTCCTGACGAGTCTGATAGACATTCTTCTCCTCGTCAGGGGCATCATCAAAAGGTGGGGGCCTAACGGCGCTTCTAGCACATATTGCTTTTGTGCAGCAGAGAGGAGAATCCTCAAATTCATGGCCCATTCAGTAAAGTTGCTACCGTTCGTTGCTAGTTTCTCTTTCTCCATGAACGCATTGAAATTAAAAGCAGGTGGTGCCATCTACAACAGAATTTGTAAAGTTTAGACTAAGTGTATGATAGATCGAGTTCAACTAATCTATATTACGAATGAACTCCCACTCAAAAGCGACATCCCTCGTGTCCTTTTGGTGATTACATGAACCAAATCCACTACACCAAGTCCGATCATCACGTGAGTCGGTATAGCTTCAAAGGCGAGCATCAAATGGGCATCATATCAACTATATGACTCATGCTTAACCTTTCGGTCTGTGTTTCGAGGCCATGTCTGTACATGCTAGGCTCGCCAAGTTAGAACCTTAGTATTTGTGTGTGTAACTGTTTTACACCCGAAATATGGTCGTGGATCCAAGAACACCCGATCATCACGTGATGTCTTGGAGCGACGAAAACATAATCGGTGCATACTAAAGGAAGAACACATTCTTATCTTGATATTTAAATGAGGGATCATCTTATTATGCTTAACAAAGCGCTAAACAAGCAATATAAGATGTAATCAAACATCATATGTTTATTAGTGAAATTATATGGTTCCCGCAGATGATCTCTATCATGTGCATCGTGGTATGATCACTATCATACCTATATGTGTAAATCCAAGGTCTATGGATTTTACACGCTATGTGTGTTGTAAGAGTATCATCTCATACTTCTACTTACAACACTACCATATCATAACACTAGCCCAGCAACAATCTAAACTAGACGCCTCTAATTTATCCATTGCAAGTTTTACGTGGCTTAGGGCTTTCGAGATAGAACCGTTCTTACCTACGAACATGAACCACAACGAGGATAATCAAATTGTTGACAACTCGCTTGCAAAATAGATATTGACTATAGTAGGAGAGACAGACACCCGCTAGCCACTTATGCAAACTAGTTGCATGTCAAGCGTGGAACAGGTCTCATGTGCGAGGACATGTAAAGTTTGTCCGGGCCGCTTCATCCCACTATGCCACCAATATCCAAAATCACAACAAAGGAGCAACAACATGATCATCATCGCCCACATACTCATATGTGTACTACCCGTGTAAAGTATCTACGCATAGATCCGGCTCTGATACCACTGTAGGGTTCGCAGCATAGAAAACAAAAAAATTCCTACGATGTGAACTATATACCAAGATCTATATATACTAGATACAAACAACGGGCGGATGTATATCCGTAGAGAACATACCCTTGAAGACCGACAAAGCTTAACGAGTTCAACTCGTGGTTGATGTAGACGATCTCTTGCCGATCTCAAGATCGAGAGGAAGTCCTAGCGCCGCAAATCAGCAGCGCATCCGTGCTCGCACACACGTTCGAGGCACCGAGCAACCTCCGCCTCCTCGCTCCAGCGATGCAGCGGAAGCACAACTCTTTCTTGCCGAATAGCCACCGGGAACATGTATCTCAATAGTCCGAGACCATGGGGGATAAATTCTAGAGGGGGAGAGAGATCCTTCACGAGGAGGTGTGTGAGACAAGTGAGGAGGAGGGGCTCCTTTTATAGGAGGAGGGGGGGGAACCCCAAGGGGGTGGCCGGCGCATGGGGGCTGCCCCCTTGCCCTCCCCTCTTCATGTGGGTGGACACTCCACTCACAAAACTCCTTTAAATTCCCTCCACTCAAAAGTCCACTCAAAAATCCCATTAAATTTCCACCAAATTTAATGCAAACTCTCATTAAATAAAACTCTTTTATTTTATTCAGAATTTTGTCAATTACTTTAATGACAAACATTCACAAATAACCCCTTGCTAGAATTCTATTTCACATGCATAACCACTTTATGCAATTTCACCCGAAAACCTGTTTCGGTATCTAGTGAAATAAATTCCTGCGCTTGTACATTCTTTCGGCATGAAACATTTGCTCCAATTGGATGTCGGTGTCTCTTAAGTGTGTCACCCTACGGTTCGTGAATAATGCGGACATGATCGAGACCCCTCTCAGATCAATAATCAGAAGCGGGATCTGGAGACCCATACTGACTCCCACACATTCAACGATGACTTTCTTGTGATCGTCGGAACCTTTTACGCTAGTATCTTAATCCCTTTGTTTCACGATATATTACATGTCCGAGATTCGATCATTGGTATCTCCATACCTAGTTTGATCTCGTTACCGACATGCACTCTTTTCTCGTTCCTGTGATATAACATTCTAGTGATCAAATCACTTGCTTGCAAGCTAATCAATGTGATATCACCGAGAGGGCCCAGAGTATATCTATCCGTCATCGGGATGAACAAATTCCACTCTTGATCCATGAGCCTCAACATAACACTTTATTAGTTCTGAATCCATCTTTATAATCACCCTGTTACGGTGTGACGTTTGATGTTATCAAGAAACTCTTCCGGTGTTAGTGATTGACATGATCTCATGGTCTAAGGATTAGGATCACTTCGTAAGTTGTTATAGCAATATAAACTCAATGACTTTGATCGTAATGCTATACTTCGGATGAGTGTTCATCACATCATTACACTAATGTTGTGATCCCGTTATTAACAACATCCAATGTCCATGATCAGGAAACCTTGATCATCTTGTTAATCAATGAGCTAGTTTATGAGAGAGGCATAACTAGGAACTTTCTGTTTGTTTATTAAACACACATGTATTAACGTTTCCGTATTAATACAATTATAGCATGCAAAATAAACATCTATCATATACTTGGAATACACATAATAAACACTTTATTATTGCCTCTCAGGGCATATTCCCTTCACCCACACCCTTCCTAGGCGCGGGGCAGGGCCCACCCGTGCCTAAGGGGGGTGTGGCTGCCCTGGCATGCCTCTCCGTCTCCCCTTTGGGCTTCTTGTTCCCCATAGAAAGTTATTGACTTTGGTTTTTTTCCCGTCCAATTCCGAAAATATTTATTTACTAGCTTTTCTGAAACCAAAAACGGCAAGAAACATGCAACTGGCACTGTGGCAACTTGTTAATAGGTTAGTACCATAAAACATGTAAAAATCACCTCAAAGTGTAGAAAAAGCAAAGCAAAGTAGATACTAACAAGCATGGAACATAAAAAATTATAGATACGTTTCCGACGTATCAAGCATCCCCAAGCTTAACTCCTGCTCGTCCTCGAGTAGGTAAGTGATAAAAGAATAATTTTTGAGGTGACATGCACCCTCACAATAAAGATCCAACCATTTGCAAGCATTAAAAGCTGGGATCAAAGAACTCTAAACATGTGCATGAAATAATGGAGTTCTAACAATAGGACATAGTAACTATGCATGCAACATGAAAGGCTACAAACAAAGATCATGCATAACATGCATTGCAAAATATTTGTTTGTTTCACATACAGAAAACATAGCATAGTGGCAACCAGCTTGTCCCTCATAGAGTAGCAATATAGATGCATAGGACACTTTCAAAGTTCACAAGGGTGACTAGAAACAAGTAGCACAAGAACAAGTAATATCACAATATGCATCAATAAATAATATTTGGAACACTACACACATGATGACAACTATGCTCTCTTAATGGTGCCTAAAGGTAGAAGGTGAGACTCAATAGTGGTGGAAGAAAGGCCCTTTTGTAAAGGAAGCAGGGATTTCAAGTTTCAAAAAGATCTTCCAAAAATTATGGTACTTGTTAGCTTCCAGCCCTCATTGCCCCTATCATAAGCATCTTGAAGTGGTTAAGGTTAAAGTGGCAAATCTGGAGTATATGATTGACGAAGTATAAGTTGGCAATCTCAAGTCCCTTGAATACGAGGGCCACACCTCATGCATACTCAACTTTGGGCCTAGGCAAGTTCTTGGCAGTGTAAGTATTTGCATATCATTGAGAACCGCCAACGGGGTACCCCTTGCACATGGTACAAGAGCTTTCTGATAACCAAAATGACAAGGCAAGTAGACAATGAGCATCTCAGCAATCTTTTTATTTACCATATGCATAGCTTTTTATTGAGGATGCTTCATAGATAGCTCACTATGGTGATGCTTCAAGTTTCCACCATGATTAGGCATGGCTTAGGATAGCGGTCCAGGCGTTTCTCTAACACAAAATACAAACTCCATGGACTTACAAGCTTCCTATTTATTTCACACCGGTGACATCCATAGACAAAAGAGCATGATATCAACTGAGTACAAAGTACAAGTGCAATGTTGAAAATGTTTCCTGTGACTGCACGGTTCTGCTAATTCCAACGTATACAACATATATGATACAATGATTCAAGTTTATTAGGGGCAAGGAATATAAAGTGTGCCATCAAGTTCGTGAGGGCTTTAATCACTAAGTTTTCACATAACAAAATAGTTTTTAATAGGAAGATAGCTAAAAACAAGAATATACTTGGAATGGTATAAAACACCATGCATAGTAGTTTATAGTGGACACTTTGGAATAACTTGGTTTGTTGGGAGTTGGAAGCATGAGTAGAGCTTACTCATACAAGTGGAGGCTAGCAAAATACTGGGAGCAACCAACTAAGAGAGCAATATGGTCATAATCATGCAGAGCAACAAAGCATTACTAATCAAAGAATAGAGTGGTACTACAAGTCAAGGACTAAATTATCATATAGGCTATGGTGACTTGTTCATAGCCATAACATGGTGTGAGCATGTTCCAAGTCAACCCAAACAAAGCATTAAAGGAGAATACCACAATACTATGCTTTTGCATGCTAAAACAACGCATAATTTCTTCAAGGCACACTAAGCAATCCCAATTGTTTGGAACAAGACATGCTACAGCAATAATCACTAAGCATCAGGTAAAAACAACACCTAGCATGTCATGCTAAAGTGTAAGTCACAGTCAATGCAATATCCTCTTGCACTTACAAGCAAGAACTTGCTACTCCTTTCCAACACCAAGAAACTTATTTGCAAAACAACACAGCGAGAAAGGGAGTCCAAACTACTTTATTCAAGCAAAATAAACAACTAAGCAAAGCAAATAAAAACTAAGATGCTCCAAGAACAACACAACTGTGCATGAAACAATAAAAACGAAGTGTCTAGACAGACCTAAGCTTTTTATTGATGAAGAAGGGGATGCCTTGGGCATCCCCAAGCTTTGACGCTTGTACCTCTTGGATATTTATTGGGGTGACACCATGGTGGCATCCCCAAGCTTGAGCTTTTGTCCATTATTCATCTCATTTAATCACTCTCTCTCTACACCTGAAATTTTTCCTTCATACAAAACTTCACACAATCCTCATTTGCAACATTAGTGTATTCAAAAGATATTAGACCTTTGGCAAATCTTTGGAACAACAAGGATTTTCACTAAAAACACAAGCTACTGAAGTAACTCCTTGAAAAATCTCAATTACCCAAAACATAACTCAAAAAGGAATCAATAAGAAGCAAATGCAAATAATGGCAAAAATCTGTCAAAACAGACCAGCAGGCAGAAACTGATTTTTTTGAACATCTTCTGTTGCTCAAATCAAAAAGTGTTGAAATAACTAAAGTTATCTAACATACTCGGGGATGTATTCATAAATTTGGAGCTCAATCCGAGTTACAGATACTCCTCATGAATTTTTTTGGTGGAGGACAGAAATATGTTTCGGGACAGCAACTCCCCAAATCTTACTTCCCTCTCATTAGAGGTCATTCTTGGCACAAAAAGCAAAAAAAGAATAAGGAGAGGTCATTACTGAAGTAATAACTTCCAAGACTCAAGGAAACTCTTGGGTTATCTCCCAACAATTACTTTTCTTTAACGCCTTTAAGTTAGGCACAAGAAGCAAGAAGAATCAAGTATTTTCAAATGATGAAACATTAACATCAAACCTTGATTTCAAAGGAGGAGAAAAAAGCAACTTCTCTCTACTCATGTGGACATGTTCAATACCTTTCTTGAATGTAAAATGATATTTGATGGTGCCTTCTTTCATATCAATGATGGCACCAACTGTTCTAAAAAAAGGTCTTCCCAAAATAATAGGACAAGAAGCATTGTATTCAACATCCAAAACATAGAAATCCACAGGGACATAAGCATTGTTAACCATAATGAGAACATCATTAATACTCCCCATGAGTTTCTTATTATCATTATCATTGAGTGCGACATCTAAATAACAATCTTCCAATGGTGGCAAATCAAGCATTTCATAAATCTTCCTAGGCATAATAGAGACACTAGAACCAAGATCACATGAAGCTTTGAGATCAAAGTCATTCACTTGCATATTAATAATGGGTTCCCAACTATCTTCTACTTTCTTAGGAATAGAAGCTTTGTGTTTTAGCTTCTCTTCCTTAATCTTAACAAGAGCATATATAATGTGTTTAGTGAAAGCAACATGCATATCACTAGCATCAGGACTTCTAGCAAGCTTTTGTAGGAACATAATCACTTCAGAAATATTGCAACCATCAATATCAAAATCAAACTTAGCATCACTAGTAGTAGGATCAATAGGCTTAGGCATAGTAGGAGGAGGAATAGGGACTACTTGTGGTTTAGTGGTGATGGTTCACACTATTGTTTCTATCAATTTCAGCTTCCCTTTCCCACTTAGCATGAAGTTGAGCTAACAGCCTAACATTTTCATCAATTGTAACTTGTATGGAATGAGCAGTAGCAAAGGTGTTTTCCATAGTTTCAGGTTTAGCAGCCATTTTATTAATCAAGGAGGACTGAGCTTCAGACAAAGAGGATATATTTTTCTCAACAGTTAAAAGCTTTTCCTCTATAGTCTTATTGAAAGTGGTGTGTTTACTAATAAAGTCCTTGAGCATGACTTCAAGTTCATAGGGGGCACTTTCTAGCATTATTGTAAGAGCTTCCATAGGAATTGCCATTATTAGGAGGATAAGGCCTATAATTGTGGTTGCTACCAAAATTATTCCTATAGGCATTGCTGTTGAAATTCTTGTTTCTAATGAAGTTCACATCAAATTGCTCTCCTTGAACAACCAAAGAGGCTAAGGGAACACTATTAGGATATAGAGGAGCTTTCCCATTAACAAGCATAGACATAATAACATCAATCTTCTCACTCAAAGAGGAAGTTTCCTCAATAGAATTTACCTTCTTACCATGTGGAGCTCTCTCAACATGCCATTCAGAGTAGTTAACCATCATATTGTCAAGGAGCCTTGTTGCAACACCCAAGGTGAGGCCCATGAAAGTACCTCTAGCAGCTGAATCCAGCAGGTTCCTTGAAGAGTAGTTTAAACCTGCATAAAAATCTGGATAATTATCCAAGCAGTGAGTCCATGAGTGGGACAATTCTTAACCAAATATTTCATTCTTTCCCAATCTTGAGCAACATGTTAATTATCAAGTTGTTTAAATTTCATAATGTCACTTCTCATAGCTATAATCTTAGCAGGAGGATAGTACTTTCCAATAAAAGGATCTTTGCACTTAGTCCAGGAATCAATATTATTTTCAGGCAAAGAAAGCAACCATTCCTTAGCTTTTCCTATCAAGGAGAAAGGAAAGAGCTTGAGCTTAATAATATCTCCATATACATCCTTATACTTCTGCATCTCACAAAGTTCAACAAAGCTATTGAGATGGGCAGCAGGATCATCCGAGCTATCACCATAAAATTGCTCTCTCATCACAAGATTCAACAAAGTAGGCTTAATTTCATAAAAGGTAGCATCAGGAGCAGGTGGAGCAATAGGAGTGCTTAGGCAATCATTGTTGTTGGTGCTAGTGAAGTCACACAACTTGGTATTCTCAGCAGAGTTCATTTTGGCAAAGGTGGGAAAGCCAAAAAACAGCAGCAGCAGCTAGAGCAGGAACTAATTTTTTGTGTTTTTGAAATAAGAAAGCAAACCAAACTAAACTATTTTTTTTGGGTTTTTTTGGAAAGAGGCAAACAAAACCAAGCAAAAGAAACAAAGCAAACTAAAAAAAAGTAAAGAGAAAGGAAGTGGAGGACTCCCCTTGTGAAGATGTCCTTAGCCACCCCGACAATGGCGCTAGAAAGCCTTGATGGTGCTCGACGTGGCACTTTGTTGGTAACCCCAAGCGCAGGGTGTGAAGAGCACAACAGCAAGTTTTCCCTTAGTTGAGACCGAGTTTATCGAACTAGTAGGAGGAAGGAAACGTCGCACAGGTGTTGAAAACAACGTGGAGACCTGCACAACACAAACTCAAGACTTTGACCCAATGAATCAGTGAGGTAGTCAAGCTCACCGGTTTACTATAACAAAGCATTAAACGTATGGTGTGGAAGGTAATGGTCTGCAGCAAGTAAACAAGTAACAGTGGAAGATGTATCAATTGTAAAGATTGGACAGGGGTCCATAGTTCACTAGAGCTGCTATCCTTAGATAAACAACATGGCATGAAGGGTAAACAAATTACAGCAGGGCAATTGACAGGAACAGAGCAAGGCATAACAATGCAATACTAGTAAGAAAGATCCTATGAGATTCGATTGGGCAATACAACAAGATACATAGACCGCCATCCAACTGCATCTATGACTAGAAGTCCACCTTCAGGTTATCATACGAACCCCCTCCAGTATTAAGTTACACGCAACAGACAACTGCTTTAAGAAAAGTGTGTAAGGTAAACAATCCACATGTTCCATGAACAAGAGACAATTGTTTTCTCCCTAGTGGCAACAACACATTCTACAACCGAAGAGATTTTTTGTCACTTCCATTGGAAACTAGAGGCATGAACCCACTATCGAGCATAAATACCCCCTCTTGGAGTCACTAGTAACTACTTGGCCAAGATAGCTACTAACAACGGCGAGCATGCAAGATCACAAACAACACAGACATGATAGAATCATAAAGACAAAACCATTAATAAAACCAACATAATAATCTCAATATCCATCGGATCCCCGCAAACACAACATGCATGATTATAAATAGATTAGATCTTGATCATGAACGGAGTTCACAAGATCTATACATGAAAGCACAAAGGAGGATATACAACCATCTAGCTACTACATGGACCCATAGTCCAAGGTGGAACTACTCACGCATCATACCGGAAAGAAGGTCTCCGAGATGATCTCCCCTCCGGCAGGGTGCCGGGAAGAACTTTAGATCCCCCCCCCGATCTAGGGACGATGGTGGCGGCGGCTGTTTCGTGGATATTTGATCGGGTGCTTAGGGTTTCTGCATCGGGGGCTTCTTATTGGCAAAGGGGGAGGCCGAGGACGCGACCAGGGGGGTCAAACCCTACCCAGGCGCGGGCCCACCCCTGGCCGCGCCTAGGGGGGTTTGGCCGCCCTGGCACACTTTCTCGTCTCCCCTCTAGACTTCTTGTTCCCCACGGAAAGTTATTGATTTTAGCTTTTGTCCCGTCCAATTCCGAGAATATTTCTTTACTAGCTTTACTGAAACCAAAAACAGCAAAAAACAGGCAACTGGCACTGTGGCAACTTGTTAATAGGTTAGTACCAGAAAACATGTAAAAAGCACCTCAAAGTGTAGACAAAGCAAAGCAAAGTAGATACTAACAAGCATGGAACATAAAAAATTATAGATACGTTTCCAACGTATCAGCCCATGCCCACCTAGGGTGCGGCCACCCTGGTTTCCTCCTCCGTCTCGTCTTCGATTTTCTATATCGCTTTCGGTAAAAGATGAACTTTGGCTTTTGTCCCGTCCAATTCCGAGAGTATTCATTTTTTAGCTTTCTGAAACCAAAAACAGCAGAAAACAGGCAACTGGCACTGCGGCATCTTGTCAATATGTTAGTTTTAGAAAGTGTATAAAAATACCTCAAACTGTAGACAAAACATAGCAAATTAGATACTAAACAAGCATTGAACATAAAAAATTATAGATACGTTTCCGACGTATCAAGCATCCCCAAGCTTAACTGTAGCATCCCAATTGTCTAACAATTGCAATGCTACTAGCCTAGTCTATATAATGGCTACTTCATATATATAATTGTTGCATCATAATTATATCATGCTCATGTCATCATGCCACCTTGCATTTGAGCATCATATAAAACCCTTTTTGTTTTGTACCTCCTCTCATATGCATCATTAATTGTATTTGCCTCTTGATATTGTATTTGGTTATTGATATATTGTGTAAATGCCCAAGTTGAGTTGGGGGCATATCTTTTATTCCACTCCACTACCCTTTCTTTCACCACCTTACAATTCCACCATCCCATTATCCATGAGCTTGTAATTATTTTTCTTTGGTATTTAATCTAGCTCATGGGAGATAGGGTGGGTCCAATTCTACAAATTCTTTTAGCTTTGCTTTATTCCATATTTTGGAATGCATAGGTATAAATGCCATGGATATTTATTTTGTTTTCACAAGATAAAACCTAGCATTAATTATTATGCATGGGCCATGCAATCATAACCCTTGGCCTTCTTCTCTTTGTTTTGTTTTATTTTGGGTTTGAGCTTTACTTTTAAATTCAAACTACATGTCTCCTTGTTTTTGAATCTCTTTATCCATATCTTAAACCTACCTCTTTGGTTGGGCTAAACCAAACCATCTCTAACCCTAAATCCCCTCTCTAGCTAACCCTAGTTCTCCTCTCCCTCTCTCTTGGCTTCCCCTCTCTCTCCCTGCCAGGCAGGCTCCCCCACGTCTCACCCCTCTTTTGCCCTCCCCACTCCTTTCTTTGGCTTCAAGACAAAGAGAAGAGAAGAGGAGAGACCTAGCCCGATGCATCCTTCCTCCTCTCTTTTCCACTTTTTGCAAAGCTGCCACCAGCCCCATGTGCTTCCTCCCTCCCTCTCCATGCCGAGCCCTCCTTGCTGGCCCCACCTGGCCCTCTCTCTCCCTGGTCCGATTGCACCGGCAGCAAAAGAAGAAAAGATCCCACTGTTTATCTCCTTCCCACAGTCACGTGCTCGACACATCACGCACACGAGCATCGCGTGCACCCCTGCTCTCCTCCTCTGGTCCCTCGCTCTTCCTTCTATCTCCAATAAGAGAGGCCACGCCGAGACGTTCCTACCTGGCCGGATCCACCTCCCCTTTCCCTACCTTTTTCCATGACCAAGCTCCACCTGCCTCCGCCATGACCTCGCCATCACCTATCCCTGCCATCTCGCCTTCGTCACCGACGTCGTTCCCTGTTTCCGCGGACAAGGAGACGGAGCCCGGATGATCGACCTTGTCCTGGTGGAGGTTGCTGCTCGCCGCCGCGGACGCCCCGCTGTAGCCGCGCACGAACCGCTCGCCTTGTCGCCGTGGACGCCATCGTCTCGCCGCCGTCGCCATCATCGCCAAGCACGGCCACCTCGCCTCCGACTTCCCCTCGGTGAGCCTCCATGTCGCCCATATCTCTGGCCTCGCCTTGCATCGGTGCCGCCTCGCTGCAGTCGCCGCGCCCACCGACGCTCGCCGCAGCTCGCGCTCAGAACAGCACGCGCGCATCGCCGTCTCGCGCAGCCCCTTTTTCCCTCTGATTTTCGGCGCAAAACTCCGTGATTCAGGCCATATCTCGTCGAGCACATTTAAGCAAAGATGTAGCCTGTAGATGGATCTATATTTTCTCTCTTACCAGCATCGTCCGATTCGGCCTCCAGCTCTCGCCATCATCGCCTGAAGTCAGTCGCCGCGCGAGCGAGCTTCGGCCGAACAAGCAGCAGCCGCAGCGGCACCTCGACGTCAAAATTGCAGCTCTGTTCCTCCCTCTTTCCTGACGCGTACAGGCCTCCTTTGACGAAACTCCGAACTTCAAACTTGTAGACATGAGTCCCCTCTACAATCTTTCTTTTTGAGGAATCGCGAGATTCCTAGCGGATCTCTCGCCATCATCTTTCTAAAACCAAATTCAGCTAGCACTTTTCGCACGACATGGTTCAGTTCGTCAGAGTACCTCCCCGCCAGTTTTGCAAAACAGCCCTCAGGTTTACTGGTACATCAACCCGCCGTCCTCCCCTTCGCCACTTGTCACCACCATGTCGCCCAGCGCTGCCGTGGCCCCCTTTTGTCCTCTGTCCCACATGTCATTGATGGTGGGTGGTATGTCCCTGAGTGAGAAAAATCGCCAGAGTTTTTCTGAAATCAAATAAATTTAGGAAATGTTTATAACTTAAATGATTCATATCTTTTGAAATGTTTTGAATTTGGGAAAAGTTATAAAATGAAATATGAATGTTTTTCAATCATAAACTCAACCATGTTTTCAAATGTAACCAGATTTGACTCTATCTAGTCAAACCTTGGACTTTGACCCCTATTTAATAATTTTGACTTTAAAATAAATTTAAATTCATAAATCCAAATAATACAAATAATATATGTTTTCAAATCAGAAAAATGTGAGGAATTCAAATATGGCCTTCAAAATATATTTTGGACACTTTGAAATTCAAGTTGTTCAAAATTACAATAAAATGCCCTTCCACCTTAATTAATTAATAACTTTTGTTTTATAACTCCAAATTTGACAAATGAGATGTCTAAAATGATCAGCTCGACGAGACCTTTCTGTTTATGCATTCCATGTTCTGAATTGCAGCATGCATCATATAAATATAAAGATTACAACAACCTAATTGAGTATAAAACATGATTAAAACGCAATAAAATGTTAATTTCTTGTATTCTACACCTCACCCATGCCATGCTACTTCATTGCCATGCAAATTGTGCATCATTCATCATGGCATGATTGTTTGCTTGTCGCATTTTATTCCTATGCTTGTGCACTTTATTTATGTTGGCCCTTGTTTGTTTGGTTCTTCTTCGAATAGACGCTGAGCAGGGGATATATCAAGAAACCCAGGAGCACTACCCAGATCCTTCTCTCGCTTCAACTGAGCTGCCAGGAAAGCACTACCACATGCTTGCATACATATAGTACCTATTGCCTCTATCTTATTCTTGCATCATTGAGTCGCGATTGCATTAAATTGAATCCCAAGTATTGCATAGCCTTTACTTTTAAACCCCACCGAAGCTTGTTCCTCCATCCTATGAGCCACTACTACAGGAGTTGTTTGAGCCATGCAAGTCGTAGAACAGCATGTGTAGGGTATGCGAGTGTCTGATGGATAACGAGGTACCTATACAACTTAACCTGAGTAGTATGGGATAACTAATGAAAGTGGCACCGGTGAGCAATATCTGCTATTTGGTTTTTCATGCTCACTTGTGTCCCGTAGGACCACGAGTACTTGATTCCTGTTCCTTGAATATTCGCGCTATCCACATCCGGGAGGCTTATGGGACCCCCCTGAGCCAGAGCTTGATTCATTCTTATTTCTTGGGGCCACAAACTAGTTTGAGGTTTTATTTACTATCCTGTACTTATGCCATGCTTTACTGCTTTATTTACGATTGTGCGAGGAGCACCTGTACTGTTTAGGTAAGCGGAGTGTTTTCGCGGTATCGACAAGCCCAGTCACATTTTCGGGTTCCCAGTCGTTTACAGCCATTGACGCAAACCTTGAGTCCGTCTCGGAGTCAGCTAACTTCGTTGCGGGTGTACTCAATGGGGTGGCCCCCTGAAATATTTCTGAATCATGTGATTGCTTTGTCGTGAAGGCCTCGTTGGGTTTTGATTTGGTTTTTCCGAGGTTGATCGAGTGTGTGTTGCTATTTGTGCACCCCTGCAGGGTAAAACTTTCTGAAAGCCGTGTCCGCGGTTATGGACGACTTGGAGCACAGTTTCTCGATCATAGACAAGCATAACTAAAGTACCGCTTTTAATTTTACTAAGTAACTGATTAGTAAATAGTGCAACACTCATGGAATGGATAATAAAACTGCCAACGGATGGGGGTTGTTCGTCCGCTTCCTCGTTGGTAAGCGAGGAGGAGGATGGATCTGGTGATATTACTGTTATAACTGTTGTCATTAATTCACGGACATCCGTCTATTTTTGGTTAGGCGGATGGTTAGCGAGTATCTATAGAATTGCTAGGGTTTATCTTTTGCTGCAATTGCGTCACCCCAGGTTATGTCCCCTTTAGAGGCATAAAGACTTGCTGAGTACCCCTAGGGTCTCACACGATAAATTATTTGATTCAGATGAACAGGTACACTCACAAGATGGATACTGGGTGGAGAAGACGGACGATGTGGGCAACGATCATTCGGTGTAGAGATTCCGGGAACGGGGATCCGTGAGATCTGTGGGCGGGATATGTTTATTTATATGGGCATCTTATGCCGATTTGCTTCTTATCCGTACTCGGATCTTGTTTGCCGTTTCCGCCTGATACTCTGATGTTGATGTATGAGGAGATATCCTAAACTATTATATCTATCTAGGATATTTGGATCTTGCCGTATGGCGTTGCAATATTTCTATTTCTTTTAGATGGAATGGCTCTGATGTACTGTTGTATGGTGGCTTGCATACATACCCATTTGTGTATGTAGTTGATCCCTTCGCCTGCCGGTTACGCCGCCCGTTCTTGTCCCGATGTTTGGAAATGGTTGGGACGGCCGAAAGGTCTACCTGTGAGTGGCATTTGGGCCCCACCGTAGTATTTCAACCATTTCCGCTCATCCAGGCTTGTAACTAGGAGCGTAATTCACCGAGGTAGTTACAATTGGTATCAGAGCCATCCCGCCCTTCAGGGTCTCAGCCAAATGGTCGTTGTCAGTCTAGCAAATATTTTTGGTAGCTATGTATACTAGGGAAAAACAAAACGTGAGAGTAGGACTGCTTCCACTTTTCTTCTTACCCACCCACCACCCTTTTCTGGTAAGGAAGTGTAACGTTTCAATCCTCTTCTTAAAATTCAAACTAGGATTCACGTGTTCTGGGTTTCCGTAGTACCATAGGTTGTGTGTGAGTGTGTGTGTGTGTGCGTGTAATTCCTTGTTTATCTGTTGTATCCAACATGTTATCTTTATCTGCCTTTGGTTATGAACTGTTGGTACATTCCATACTGATAGGCTTTTGAATACCGACGCGATCTATCTGACTCCTTGTTAACCGGTGCCATCTTCTTAACGGTGTCCTTCCTTCTAGCAACTCCACATTCTGTGAAACCATCAGGTAGCGATTAACAACTATTGGTATACCGCTACATGATAAGTGTTTTTGCGCATCGATTGGTATTTTAATGCCGAAAAATGCGGAAAAAATTTCTTTGATACATCTGTGCTTCCACACTCCTTTTCAGTCGTGTGTGAAACATTATCTATCTCCCTTTTATCAGCATGTCCATGCTAACTCATTCTTTTGTCACCGACGCTTAATCCTAGAGTTTCTTTTCATCTCCAATTATCTTGGGCTAATTACATAACATGTGTCGATCCGATGCTGGTGATTGTAATTTGGTTCTCGGCATAGCTATATTCCACTCATGATAAGTGTCATATAGATCTGGATGATGGAGTGGAATATGGAAAATGCTATCAACTCTATCCTCCAAATGGTGACGGTTATCTCCTGTGATTTTGAGTACACTGTGATCATATCTATGCATATTCAAGCATCGTTGGCAATCCAGAGTTTCTCCAAGCACTACGGCGGTCTATCATCTGGCCATCATGCTGCACATATTTTTGAACTCCATATCTGCAAAATTCTCTTTGAGACGAGAGAATTGCATCTTTTCGTCTCTGATAGCTTTGCTTAAGGTATGAACTATCATCGGTTCTTATCCAAGATCTCTTTATCTTTGTAACCGGTGCTCCGATCGACAATGTGAACCAGGTGACATCTCTTTTTCTTCCGAAGGACCAGATAATCTATTCTTCCAGTGCATCTTCTTCAACACGAACCCGTGCTCTTAATATTGATCTTTCTAAGAGCGTTGAGCTCAGAAAGTATTTCGAGCATTTGTTCGTTTCTCCCGCCTTTTCGAACTTGGTATTCTGGGAATATCTTGTTAATCCATGGTGGTATATGTTGATAATATGCTTGCCTATTCGATATCTATGGGAGGACATGGAAGATCATCTGTGTCTCTTTCTCTCGAGCTTCGTGAGCACTGCCTGTGTGCAAAGTCTCAAAGTGAGAATTCTGACTTTTTGAAGTCACATATCTCGACCACGTCCTTCTGCTAAATACATTACTTCAACTCTGGAATCAGCAAGTCCATTGTTAATTCCATCCTCCATCTTCAACTAACCCGGAGTTGTTCCTTGTTGGCAAGTTATCATCGTCGTTCCGCTAAAGATTTCCTCAAGGATGCTAAATCTCTCTCAATCATTTCAAGAACAACATGGAGTTCTTTCACCTCAATCTCGTTAAGTAATCTCTTGAAACCCTCTCGCTCTATCGTATATGCTCAATCCACCGGAGGCCATGAAGACCTTCCAGATCTTGTATTCCTTCTGTTCAAGTGGTGCTATCTTTTTCTATATCTGTGAAATTTTGCAGTTGTCTCCGTGATCTTCCTTTCTATCTTTCCGGTGGCTTGGTACTTCCGACATGACGACAACATCATCATCTTTATCTATCTATGAATCCGGCGAATCGTTTGCATCTATCCTTGTTTTCTAACGGAGTTCTATGAGTTTTTGCCAATACCTTCAGTCTGTTTCGGTAGTTGGGTTGCATGATTTTCTTATTCATGTGCGGAGTAATGCTTTGAGTGCGGGATGGAGTAGCTACCATACCACTACTCTTATCATTCGCTCTTGTACATTGAATTGGTGAATTAATGTGATTTCACTCATTCCACGGAAGTTAGAAGTGGCCTTTATCCCTTGATACTTTTACTTCCGTCCTTGTTTTTCCGGAGTGCTCTTTCGAAGAAAGTAATCAATAATCTCTTGTTGGTGATCTCACCCTTTCTACACGGAGCAAAATCCTCAATTATCTGGTGGAAACAAACGCAAACCTTTTTCTATCCTCGTCTTTCTACCGATGCTCGATATCCCCAAACAAGATTAAAGGAAACTATCTATCTCTTTGTTTCATCAATTCTTTTTCTGTGGTAAAGCCAATTATGGTTGATGCCATCAGCCGCAGATCTATTGCGTTAGCCTCAAGGCTAAAGAAAGCAATAAGTATCTCTACAATAAACTCCAGATCCTCCATATTCTTTGCTTCTCGGGATTCCACCATGATCTGGCTTCACATCCATCTCTGGAAGTTATATCCGCGCACCTCAATTGCGTGATCCTTTGGTTCTTACCGACGCAACAAGAATCTAATCCGACGATGTCTAACTAAATCTTTCTGTTGATATCAAGGGACTCTATTGTTTGAAGGCAATATTGTTTCCGTACTTCATATCTCAAGTCCGAGAGAAGATACGATGCTATTGTCATAGTGGTTCAAAACTCTCCAATCTAGCTCTTTTTCTTCCGGCGAGACAAAGATTCATCCCCTCTAGTATCGGTAATTCTTTAATATTAACGGTGTCTTTCTGTATCCATGATACATCATCTTTTCCTTTTCTTTCACAAGTGGTTCTAGTCTTTTATCATGTTCTTGGGAAAACCGGAGTTATGCCCATCCTATCCTTCTTGTCTCACGACAATCCTTCAACTCTTCTAACCGTTGTTTCTCAAGCAAAACGCAAGACTCGCAACAAGTCTAGCAAGTTTTGCAAGGTGTAGTGGTCGCACCATTCCGTTGTTCATCAACTTGGGAACGTGAGGGTCACCTTCGTTCGAACACCCGCCTCTCCTTGTGTTGTTTTCTTTTTCCTAGGAATCTCGGGGCGAGATTCTTGTTTAGTGGGGGAGAGTTGTAGCATCCCAATTGTCTAACAATTGCAATGCTACTAGCCTAGTCTATATAATGGCTACTTCATATATATAATTGTTGCATCATAATTATATCATGCTCATGTCATCATGCCACCTTGCATTTGAGCATCATATAAAACCCTTTTTGTTTTGTACCTCCTCTCATATGCATCATTAATTGTATTTGCCTCTTGATATTGTATTTGGTTATTGATATATTGTGTAAATGCCCAAGTTGAGTTGGGGGCATATCTTTTATTCCACTCCACTACCCTTTCTTTCACCACCTTACAATTCCACCATCCCATTATCCATGAGCTTGTAATTATTTTCTTTGGTATTTAATCTAGCTCATGGGAGATAGGGTGGGTCCAATTCTACAAATTCTTTTAGCTTGGCTTTATTCCATATTTTGGAATGCATAGGTATAAATGCCATGGATATTTATTTTGTTTTCACAAGATAAAACCTAGCATTAATTATTATGCATGGGCCATGCAATCATAACCCTTGGCCTTCTTCTCTTTGTTTTGTTTTATTTTGGGTTTGAGCTTTACTTTTAAATTCAAACTACATGTCTCCTTGTTTTTGAATCTCTTTATCCATATCTTAAACCTACCTCTTTGGTTGGGCTAAACCAAACCATCTCTAACCCTAAATCCCCTCTCTAGCTAACCCTAGTTCTCCTCTCCCTCTCTCTTGGCTTCCCCTCTCTCTCCCTGCCAGGCAGGCTCCCCCACGTCTCACCCCTCTTCTGCCCTCCCCACTCCTTTCTTTGGCTTCAAGACAAAGAGAAGAGAAGAGGAGAGACCTAGCCCGATGCATCCTTCCTCCTCTCTTTTCCACTTTTTGCAAAGCTGCCACCAACCCCATGTGCTTCCTCCCTCCCTCTCCATGCCGAGCCCTCCTTGCTGGCCCCACCTGGCCCTCTCTCTCCCTGGTCCGATTGCACCGGCAGCAAAAGAAGAAAAGATCCCACTGTTTATCTCCTTCCCACGGTCACGTGCTCGACACAGCACGCACACGAGCATCGCGTGCACCCCTGCTCTCCTCCTCTGGTCCCTCGCTCTTCCTTCTCTCTCCAATAAGAGAGGCCATGCCGAGCCGTTCCTACCTGGCCGGATCCACCTCCCCTTTCCCTACCTTTTTCCATGACCAAGCTCCACCTGCCGCCGCCATGACCTCGCCATCACCTGTCCCTGCCATCTCGCCTTCGTCACCGACGTCGTTCCCTGCTTCCGCGGACAAGGAGACGGAGCCCGGATGATCGACCTTGTCCTGGTGGAGGTTGCTGCTCGCCGCTGCGGACGCCCCACTGTAGCCGCGCACGAACCGCTCGCCTTGTCGCCGTGGACGCCATCGTCTCGCCGCCGTCGCCATCATCGCCAAGAACGGCCACCTCGCCTCCGACTTCCCCTCGGTGAGCCTCCATGTCGCCCATATCTCTGGCCTCGCCTTGCATCGGTGCCGCCTCGCTGCAGTCGCCGCGCCCACCGACGCTCGCCGCAGCTCGCGCTCAGAACAGCACGCGCGCATCGCCGTCTCGCGCAGCCCCTTTTTCCCTCTGATTTTCGGCGCAAAACTCCGTGATTCAGGCCATATCTCGTCGAGCACATTTAAGCAAAGATGTAGCCTGTAGATGGATCTATATTTTCTCTCTTACCAGCGTTGTCCGATTCGGCCTCCAGCTCTCGCCATCATCGCCTGAAGTCAGTCGCCGCGCGAGCGAGCTTCGGCCGAACAAGCAGCAGCCGCAGCGGCACCTCGACGCCAAAATTGCCGCTCTGTTCCTCCCTCTTTCCTGACGCGTACAGGCCTCCTTTGCCGAAACTCCGAACTTCAAACTTGTAGACATGAGTCCCCTCTATAATCTTTCTTTTTGAGGAATCGCGAGATTCCTAGCGGATCTCTCGCCATCATCTTCCTAAAACCAAGTTCAGCTAGCACTTTTTGCACGACATGGTTCAGTTCGTTAGAGTACCTCCCCGCCAGTTTTGCAAAACAGCCCTCAGGTTTACTGGTACATCAACCCGCCGTCCTCCCCTTCGCCACTTGTCACCACCACGTCGCCCAGCGCTGCCGTGGCCCCCTTTTGTCCTCTGTCCCACATGTCATTGATGGTGGGTGGTATGTCCCTGAGTGAGAAAAATCGCCAGAGTTTTTCTGAAATCAAATAAATTTAGGAAATGTTTATAACTTAAATGATTCATATCTTTTGAAACGTTTTGAATTTGGGAAAAGTTATAAAATGAAATATGAATGTTTTTCAATCATAAACTCAACCATGTTTTCAAATGTAACCAGATTTGACTCTATCTAGTCAAACCTTGGACTTTGACCCCTATTTAATAATTTTGACTTTAAAATAAATTTAAATTCATAAATCCAAATAATACAAATAATATATGTTTTCAAATCAGAAAAATGTGAGGAATTCAAATATGGCCTTCAAAATATATTTTGGACACTTTGAAATTCAAGTTGTTCAAAATTACAATAAAATGCCCTTCCACCTTAATTAATTAATAACTTTTGTTTTATAACTCCAAATTTGACAAATGAGATGTCTAAAATGATCAGCTCGACGAGACCTTTCTGTTTATGAATTCCATGTTCTGAATTGCAGCATGCATCATATAAATATAAAGATTACAACAACCTAATTGAGTATAAAACATGATTAAAACTCAATAAAATGTTAATTTCTTGTATTCTACACCTCACCCATGCCATGCTACTTCATTGCCATGCAAATTGTGCATCATTCATCATGGCATGATTGTTTGCTTGTCGCATTTTATTTCTATGCTTGTGCACTTTATTTATGTTGGCCCTTGTTTGTTTGGTTCTTCTTCGAATAGACGCTGAGCAGGGGATATATCAAGAAACCCAGGAGCACTACCCAGATCCTTCTCTCGCTTCAACTGAGCTGCCAGGCAAGCACTACAACATGCTTGCATACATATAGTACCTATTGCCTCTATCTTATTCTTGCATCGTTGAGTCGCGATTGCATTAAATTGAATCCCAAGTATTGCATAGCCTTTACTTTTAAACCCCACCGAAGCTTGTTCCTCCATCCTATGAGCCACTACTACAATAGTTGTTTGAGCCATGCGAGTCGTAGAACAGCATGTGTAGGGTATGTGAGTGTCTGATGGATAACGAGGTACCTATACAACTTAACCTGAGTAGTATGGGATAACTAATGAAAGTGGCACCGGTGAGCAATATCTGCTATTTGGTTTTTCATGCTCACTTGTGTCCCGTAGGACCCCGAGTACTTGATTCCTGTTCCTTGAATATTCGCGCTATCCACATCCGGGAGGCTTATGGGACCCCCCTGAGCCAGAGCTTGATTCATTCTTATTTCTTGGGGCCATAAACTAGTTTGAGGTTTTATTTACTATCCTGTACTTATGCCATGCTTTACTGCTTTATTTACGATTGTGCGAGGAGCACCTATACTGTTTAGGTAAGCGGAGTGTTTTCGCGGTATCGACAAGCCCAGTCACATTTTCGGGTTCCCAGTCCTTTACAGCCATTGACGCAAACCTTGAGTCCGTCTCGGAGTCAGCTAACTTCGTTGCGGGTGTACTCAATGGGGTGGCCCCCTGAAATATTTCTGAATCATGTGATTGCTTTGTCGTGAAGGCCTCGTTGGGTTTTGATTTGGTTTTTCCGAGGTTGATCGAGTGTGTGTTGCTATTTGTGCACCCCTGCAGGGTAAAACTTTCTGAAAGCCGTGTCCGCGGTTATGGACGACTTGGAGCACAGTTTCTCGATCATAGACAAGCATAACTAAAGTACCGCTTTTAATTTGACTAAGTAACTGATTAGTAAATAGTGCAACACTCATGGAATGGATAATAAAACTGCCAACGGATGGGAGTTGTTCGTCCGCTTCCTCGTTGGTAAGAGAGGAGGAGGATGGATCTGGTGATATTACTGTTATAACTGTTGTCATTAATTCACGGACATCCGTCTATTTTTGGTTAGGCGGATGGTTAGCGAGTATCTATAGAATTGCTAGGGTTTATCTTTTGCTGCAATTGCATCACCCCAGGTTATGTCCCCTTTAGAGGCATAAAGACTTGCTGAGTACCCCTAGGGTCTCACACGATAAATTATTTGATTCAGATGAACAGGTACACTCACAAGATGGATACTGGGTGGAGAAGACGGACGATGTGGGCAACGATCATTCGGTGTACAGATTCCGGGAACGGGGATCCATGAGATCTGTGGGCGGGATGTGTTTATTTATATGGGCATCTTATGCCGATTTGCTTCTTATCCGTACTCGGATCTTGTTTGTCGTTTCCGCCTGATACTCTGATGTTGATGTATGAGGAGATATCCTAAACTATTATATCTATCTAGGATATTTGGATCTTGCCGTATGGCGTTGCAATATTTCTATTTCTTTTAGATGGAATGGCTCTGATGTACTGTTGTATGGTGGCTTGCATATATACCCATTTGTGTATGTAGTTGATCCCTTCGCCTGCCGGTTACGCCGCCCGTTCTTGTCTCGATGTTTGGAAATGGTTGGGACGGCCGAAAGGTCTACCTGTGAGTGGCATTTGGGCCCCACCGTACTATTTCAACCATTTCCGCTCATCCAGGCTTGTAACTAGGAGTGTAATTCACCGAGGTAGTTACATTAACTCCTGCTCGTCCTCGAGTAGGTAAGTGATAAAAGGAAGAATTTTTTTGGTGACATGCACCATTAAAATCAAGATCAAACCATTTGCAAGCATTGAAAGCAGGTATCAAAGAACTCTAAACATGTGCATGAAAGATGGAGTTCTAACAATAAGACAAAGTAACTATGCATGCAACATGAAAGGCTACAAACAAAGATCATGAATAACATGCATTGAAAAACGATTGTTTGTTTCGCATACGGAAAACATGGCATAGTGGCAATCAGCTTGTCCCTCATAGAGTAGCAAATGGATGCATAGTACACCTTCAAAGTTCACAAGGGTGACTATAAACAAATAGCACAAGAACAAGTAATATCACAATATGCATCAATCAATAAGTTTTGGGACACTGCACATAGAACTAAGAATGGGAACTATGCTCTCTTAATGGTTCCTAAAGGTAGAAAGTGGAGACTCAATAATGGTTGAAGAAAGGCCCTTCATAAAGGGAAGCAGGGATTTCAAGTTTCAAAAAGAGCTTCCAAAAATTATGGTACTTGTTAGCTTTCAGCCCTCATTGCCCCTATCATAAGCATCTTGAAGTGATTAAGGTTAAAGTGAACAAACTATGGAGTATATGCTTGACAAAGTATAAGTTGGCAATCTCATGTCCCTTGAATACGAGGGCCACACCTCATGCTACTCAACTTCAGTCACCTATAAGTTCTTGTCATTATAAGTACATGCGTATCATAGAGAACCGCCAACGGGGTACCCCTTGCACATGGTACAGGAGCTATCCCATAACCAAAATGACAAGGCAAGCAGACAATGAGCATCTCAGCGATCTTTATATTTACTATGTGCATATATTGTTATTGAGGATGCTTCATAGATAGCTCACTATGGTGATGCTGCAAGTTTCCACCATGATTAGGAATGGCTTAGGCTAGCGGCCCGGGCGTTTCTATAACACAAAATATAAACTCCATGGACTTACAAGTTCTCTCTTTATTTCACACCGGTGACATCCATAGACAAAAGAGCATGATATCAACTGAGTACAAAGTACAAGTGCAATGTTGAAAACGTTCCCATGATAGCATGGTTCTGCTAATTCCAACGTATAAGTGCAAGCACATACAACATAGACGACACAATGGTTCAAGTTTATTAGGGTCAAAGAATATAAAGTGTGCCATCAAGTTTAGGGCTTTAATCACTAATTTTTCACATAACAAAATAGTTTTTAATTGGAAGATAGCTGAAAACAAGAATATACTTGGAATGGTGTAACACACCATGCATAGGATTTTATATGGACCCTTTGGAATAACTTGGTTTCTTGGGAGTTGGAAGCATGGGTAGATCTTACTCATACAAGTGGAGGCTAGCAAAAGACTGGGAGCAACCAACTAAGAGAGCAATAATGGCCATAATCATGCAGAGCGGCAAACATTACTAATCAAAGCATATAGTGGTACTACAAGTCAAGGACTAAATGATCATAGAGGCTATGGTGACTCGTTCATAGTAATAACATGGTATGAGAATGTGCCAAGTCAACCCAAACAAAGCATCAAAGGATAGTACCACAACATTGTGCTTTTGTATGCTAAAACAACGCATGATTCTTTCAAGGCACATTAAGAAATCCTAATTGTTTGGAACAAGTCATGCTACAGCAATAATCACTAAGCATAAGGTCAAAGCAACACCTAGCATGTCATGATAAATTCTAAGTCACAGTCAAAGCAAGCTCCTTCTTGTACCACTTAAGCATAAAACTTTCTACTCTTTTCCAACACCAATCAACTTATTTGAAACAACTCACAAAGATAATAATCAATAAAGATCAGTGAGCTTGTCTCACAAATCCACAAAGAAGAACTAAAAAGTTGTAAGCTGAAAGCACAAGAAAACTAAGGCTAAACAAAGTGCTAGCAAAAGAGAACACTCACAAAACAATAAGAATGAAAACTAGAGTGTTCTAGGCAATGAAAACAGAGTGTGTCTCTCTCCACAAGAAGTGTGTTGTGAACCAACCAACTTACTCAAGAAAACTAAGCAAACTAAAACCAAAAACAAAAACTAAGATGCTCCAAGAACAACACAACAGTGCATGAAGCAATAAAAATAAAGTGTCTAGAAAAACCTGAGATTTTTATTGATGAAGAAGGGGATGCCTTGGGCATCCCCAAGCTTTGACGCTTGTACCTCTTGAATATTTCTTGGGGTGACACGGGGTGGCATCCCCAAGCTTGAGATTTTTTCCATTGTTCATCTTATTACATCATTCTCTCTACACCTAAAATTTTTCCTTCATACAAAACTTCACACAATCTTCATTAGCAACATTAGTGTATTCAAAAGATATTATACCTTAGGAAAATCTTTGGAACAGCAATCTTTTCACTAAAAACACAAGCTATTGTAGCAACTCCTTCAAAAATCTCAATTTCCCAAAAAGAACCCAAAAAGGAATCAGTAAGAAGCAAATGCAAATAATGGCAGAAATCTGTCAAAAGAGACCAGCAGGTAGAAACCGATTTTTTCGAAGACCTTATGTTGCTCAAATCAAAAAGTGTTGTACTAAAGAAAGTTATCTAACACACTGCAGGATTTATTCGTAAATTTTCAGCTCCATCCGACTTACAGATACTACTCACGAATTTTTATGGTGTAGGACAGAAATCTTTTTCGGGACAGCAACTCTCCAAATCTTACTTCCCTCTTATTAGAGGTCATTCTTGGCACAAAAAGCAAATAAAAAGGATAAGGAGAGGTCATTACTGAAATAGTAACTTCCAATACTCAAAAAAACTCTTGGGTTATCTCCCAACAAGTACTTTTCTTTACCGCCTTTAAGTTAGGCTTGATAGTTTGAGAAGATGCTCACATAAAAAATATGAATTGAAGTAAAAGAGAGCATCAAGAAGAAAATTCAAAACACATTTAAGTCTAACCCACTTCCTATGCATAGGAATCTTGTAAAGAAACAAGTCATGAAAGCACAAAGCAACAAGCATAGGAAGGAAAAATAAGTGCAACTTCAAAAAAATTAACATAAAGAGGGGAAACTTAATATTTTTGAGATGCATAAAACCATGTTTCCCTCTCTCATAATAACTTTTAGTAGCATCATGAATAAAATTAACAATATAACTATCACATAAAACATTCTTATCATGAGCCACATGCATAAATAATTATTACTCTCCACATAAGCATAGTCATTCTTACTAATTGTAGTGGGAGCAAATTCAATAAAATAGCTATCTCCCCAAGTGTGTTCATTTGGAAACATATCATCATTGGAAGGAACATGGATAGCACTAATAGCACAACAATTATTAATATTATCATCTTTAGAATTGGTGCCAAAGAGATTTTCAATATCAAAAGTAGTGTGCTTTTCCCAATCATGATCACTACTATAGGTAACAGGCATAGGAACATCATCTAGTTCAGACTCATCAGCAAAAACTATGATACGAGCAACATGCTTAGAGGGAGATACCGTTTCCTCTCTCCTTTTACTCCTCTTCTTCTTGTTCTCCTCTTTAGGAGGGAGAGGCTTGAAAGGAAGCTTCTCCACATACCCTGGTTTATTGTTAGAGACAATAGAAGAAACTTTGGAGGATTCCTCCTTTTCATTAATAAGAAACAAACTCATATCAGTCCTGTCATATTTTGGTAAAATATCATCTTTTATAATATTTTGTATGTAAGTATTCGCGTGGCAATTATCAACACAATAAATATGACACCCATGCAGTATGCAATTCATACCAAAAGCACTCATGTCTACCAAAGAAGTTTTTCTTGATAACTCCTCACACCCCAAAAACAATGTAAGTTCATCATGTTGATTATCAGTGATCATGTTATCACAATACAAACTTGCAGTACTCATTGGATTAGAAAGGTCATTAGTATGGCCTGAGCATTGAAAATTAAAATGACCCACTTCATAGCAGAGTTCATAAATAAAAGGATAGAGGGCACAAAGTTTTTTACCAAGATCATTTAGAGCCTTATACCACGTTGTGGTTTCTTTCATTCTAGTGTGTGATACAATATTCTTCTTCTATTTGATTCTTCTCACAAGGTCTATGCATACCATAAAAATTAACATGCCTATAAGAAATAGTACTTTCAGAAGTTTGAGCATGTTTATTGCAATCATTAATAACATTTCCATTTTCCATGCAAGTGTCTTTAAAAGGTTCATGATACATGTCCCATTTTTCTTTAGGAGCATTAATATGGGAAGCAAAGGCTCTATAATATTTAATAAGAATTTGAGGATCAATACCATATCTAGCACTAAGCTCTTGGAAATTAGCAGTTTCAGCGAAAGACTGAACGCAATCATACTCATAGTTTATACATTTTTTTTACCTTTGTCGTTATCCCAACCTTCGGTATTGCTTTGAATTGTTTCAAGAAGATCCCACTTAGCCTTGACCTCCTTACTTGTGAAGGATCCCTACAAACAGGTATCTATATAGTCCTTGTAATGTCCTGAAAGCCTTGCATAAAAATTATTGATAACAAGATTACTAGGGAGCTCATGAATGGGACATTTGAGCATTAGTGAGTTCAATCTTCCCCAAGCTTGGGCAATACTTTATCCCTCATGAGGATTAAAATTATAAATATAATTCCTATCTTTATGAATTTCATGAGGAGGATAAAATTTAGAGTAAAGAGAGATTCAAGTTCCTTCCACTCCAAATGATGAGGATCATCTAGTAGCTCATGCCACTCCCTTTATTTGTCCCTAAGTGAGAAGGGGAATAGCTTCCACTTAACTCGGTCCATTGAAATACCTGCACACTTCAAAAACTCTTATAATTCATATATAAAGAGTAAATGATCACTAGGATGGACAGTTCCATCTCCATAATAGCAGTTATTCATAACAAGTTCAACAAGTTCAATAGGTATTTTAAAAGGGACACTTTCAGTATGTGGATTTAAAATATCACAAGTATCATTAGAATTACCAAATATGGAAGATAAAGTATCATAAGAGCAAATTTTCTTCCCTAAAGCTGGGGAACTAAAAATATATTTTTCATAAAAACTAGCTTCCCCAAGCTTAGACGTTTCCATACCATTAGTAACAATGGTGTTCAAAAAATTCACACTAATAACATTGCTATTAGCATGCAAATAAAGTTCCATAGGTTTTTTAATTTTTTTTCAAACACTTCATGTCCTAACTCAAGATAAACACTATAAAGCTCTCTAATTTTTTTGTTGTTTTCCATTAAGCCTAACTAGTGAAAACAAGAAACAAAAAGACAAAATTGCAGAATCTAAAGGAAATAACTTCGAGCACTCACACCGAAGGATGTGAGTACTTTTTACCTTACCTCCCCGGCAACGGCGCCAGAAAATAGCTTTGATGGAGCTTGATGTGGAGGAAAGGTAAAAGGCCAAATCCTCCCTGGCAATGGCGCCAGAAAATAGCTTGATGTCTACGCACTTCTATTCTTGTAGATAGTTGTTGGGCCTCCAAGTGCAGAGGTTTGTAGAACAGCAGCAAGTTTCCCTTAAGTGGATTACCCAAGGTTTATCGAACTCAGGGAGGAAGTGATCAAAGGTATCCCTCTCAAGCAACCCTGCAATCAAGATACAAGAAGTCTCTTGTGTCCGCAAGACACCCAATACACTTGGCAGGTGTATAGGTGTACTAGTTTGGCGAAAAGATAATGAAATACAAGTGGTAACGGTGCCAGAAAATAGCTTGACGGTGAGGTAAAGACTAAAGGAAAAAGGATGGAAGCAAGCAAACATGTAACATATCTAGATGCAAACGGTGTTTCAATGCTTAGAAACAAGGCCTAGGGATCATACTTTCACTAGTGAACACTCTCTCATATAAATATCCTCTCTTCATGATAATACTCTTAACTACTCTCCGGTTGGACACTCTAATCCATGGTAGGGCTATAACAGCATACCTCAAAGTCCGCCTTCCCCATATAGATAACCCCACACTGTCACCTTGAGCGCTAGATGGTTCCAACAAACACCACAATTTCATAGAGACATCCAACTCCAAATATAACTCATGAATATATATGTAACCTATCTTAAGTGCCACACACGGTATGCACGCTATCACTGTCACACACGTGGGGAAACGCATAGATCTATTAAAGCACAAAGAGTATTTATGTAGACTCAAGCCAAAGTGCCACTATGGTGTGCACGCTATCACTTTCACACACATGGGGAGAGCTAGAGATCTATTGAAGCACTTGAGTAGCAAGGTAGGTCTGTAGGGTTTCGTAGCATGGAAAACAAAAAATTTCTACCGCATACAAACAAACAAGCCAAGATCTATCTACTAGATTGTAGCAACGAGTCGATGTAATAACTCACCCTCGAAGATTCCAAAGTGTTTAACGAGAGAGGATTCTCGTGGGTGATGTAGTCATACTCTTCCCGATCTCAAGATCGCGTAGACGATCCTTCCGCCGCTGCGTTCCGGCAGCGCTCCCGCAGTCGGTCACACGTTCGGTACTCGAAGAAGACCTTCCTCTCCCTTGTTCCAGCAGTCAGCGGAGGTTGTAGCACTCTCCTCGCGATTTCGGCAGCACAACGGTGTGGTACCGGAAGTAGAGGGGAGATCTCGCAGGGCTTCGCCTTAAGCCGGAGCGAGTATGGTGGACTATGAGAGATCCCTCGACGATCTAGGGCTTAGACACACCGAGGAGGAGGCTTGGCTGGCGGCTAGGGTTGCTAGGCGGCGGTTTGCCCTAGGGCGGCGGCGGCAGCAGGAGGTGGCGGCGCCGACGGCTAGGGTTTAGAGGTGGAGGTGTTGGGTATCTAGGAGGGGAGCCCTGCCCCTCCTTTTATAGGTGGAGGGGCCGGCCAAGGGGAGGGGAGTCCCTCCCCAACTCGGCTTCAAGGTGGGCCAGCGGTGGAGGGGAGGAACTCCTCCCTAACTCGGTTTCCACCTCCCTCTCCACTTCCCAAAAATAGCCGTTTGGCTTTCAAATTGGCGTTTGACTTTTTCAAACTAGGATTTGATTAAACCCTTTATTTTGTTCAGCGATGACACCTAGTACATGATGCAATCATACCAACTTGATATAACACATTCATGTACCCTTCCCTCCGGAGTGCCGGACATTCCGGAACCTTCTAGAACATTCCCGATGAAAACACCGGAACCATTCCCCAACTCCGAAACATGACTTTCCTTATATGAATCTTATTCTCCGGACCATTCCGGATCTCCTCGTGATATCCCGAATCCCATCCGAGACTCCGAACAACATCCGATCGCTTACTCATCATTCCATAACTACTCAACAATGTCGAATCCTTAAGTGTGTTTCCCTACGGTTCGTGAATTATGCGGACAGGATCGAGACACTTCTTCGAACAATAACCAATAGAGGAATCTGGAAATTCATATGGCTCCCACATATTTCTACGATTACTTTGCGATCGAATGAACCACTTACATACGATACCAATTTCCCTTTGTCTCACGACAGTTTACTTATCCGAGGTTATGATCGTCGGTATCTCTGCATACCTAGTTCAACCTCATTACCGATAAGTACTCTTTTCTTGTTCCCGTGATATGTGATCCCTTGTGAGCCAGTCACATGCTTGCAAGCTAATTGGATGACATTACACCGAGAGGGCCTAGAGTATATCTATCCGTCATATGGATGGACAAATCCCACTCTTGATCCATGTGTCTCAACCAATACTTTCCGAACACTCAATGCCACCTTTATAGCCACCCAGTTACGGTGTGGTGTTTGATGTCATCAAAGCATCCATCCGGTAAAGGTGATATGCATGATCTCATGGTCGAAGGAATTAGGTTACTATGTATTAGAAAGCATATAGCAATTGAACTATTAAAATGACTTGATCTTTATGCTACGCGTATCTATAGGAGTATGTCCACCATATCATTCTCCTAACGATATGATCTTGTTGTTAATAACATCTCAATGTTCATGATAGGGAAACCACAATCATTTATTAACCAACAAGCTAGTATTATAAAGAGGCTTTACTAGGGACTCTATTTTAGTTTACAAATCACACAAGTATTAAGGTTTCCTTGTTAATACTATTATAGCATGAATGTAAACATTTATCATAAACACAAAGATATAATAATAACTACATTTATTATTGCCTCTAGGGCATATCTCCAACAGTCTCCCACTTGCACTAGAGTCATCTAATCTAGATTCATGGTAATATACCGAACACCCATGGCAGTTTGGTGCTGGTCATGTTTTGCCCTCGGGAGAGGTTTAGTCAACGGATCCGCCACATTCAGATCTGTGTGTACTTTGCAAATCTTTATGTCCCCATCTTGGACATGTTCTCGAATAGCGTGAAAACGTAGCTTGATGTGCTTCAGCTTCTTGTGTGACCTTGGTTCTTGCGCATTGGCTATGGCGCACATGTTATCACAGTAGATAGACATTGGGTCCAACGCACTAGGAACCACACCCAGCTCTGTAATGAACTCTTTCATCCATATCGCTTCTTGTGAAGCCTCCGAAGCAGCCATGTATTCCGATTCAGTTGAAGATCTCGCCACAACGCTTTGCTTTGCACTCCTCCAGCTAACTGCTGCACCATTCAAAATAAATACGTATCCAGATTGTGATTTAGAATCATCCGGATCGGTGTTCCAACTAGCATCGGTGTAACCATTAACAACGAGCCGTTCATCACCTCCACAAGAAAGAACCATATCCTTAGTTCTTCTCAAGTACTTAAGGATGTTTTTGACCACTGTCCAATGATCCACTCCTGGATCACTTTGATATCTGCTAGTTAAACTAACAGCATATGCAATGTCGGGTCTAGTACATAGCATGGCATACATTAGAGATCCTATGGCTGAGGCATAGGGAGTCTTACTCATCCTTTCTCTATCTTCTGCCGATGTCGGACTTTGAGTTTTACTCAAGGTCGTATTGGGCAACATGGGAAAGAACCCTTTCTTGCTATCTTCCATTCCAAACCTCTTTAGAACTTTGTCCAAATATGTACTTTGTGACAATGATATTTGGCGTCTTGATCTATCTCTATAAATCTTTATGCCTAATATGTAAGCTGCTTCGCCAAGATCTTTCATTGAAAAACTATTATTCAAATATTCCTTGACACTATTAAGAAGGTCTACATCATTCCCAATCAACAATATGTCATCTATATATAGTATTAAGAAAGCTACAGAGCTCCCACTCACTTTCTTGTAAATACAAGCTTCTCCATAAGTTTGTATAAAACCAAAACTTTTGATCACCTTATCAAAACGTTGATTCCAACTTCGGGATGCTTGCTTCAATCCATAGATGGACCGTTGAAGTTTGCATACCTTGTTAGCATCTTTAGGATCGACAAAACCTTTGGGTTTCATCATATACAACTCTTCATCAATGTCTCCATTGAGGAATGCTGTTTTGACATCCATCTGCCATATCTCATAATCATAATATGCAGCCATTGCTAACATAATCCTCACAGACTTTAGCTTCGCTACTGGTGAGAAAGTCTCATCGTAGTCAACTCCTTGAATTTGTAGAAACCCCTTTGCGACAAGTCGAGCTTTATAGACAGTAACATTACCATAAACATCTGTTTTCTTCTTGAAAATCCATTTGTTCTCGACAGCCTTCCGGCCATCCGGTAAGTCCACCAAAGTCAATACTTGGTTTTCGTACATGGATCCAATCTCGGATTTCATGGCTTCTTGCCATTTGTTGGAATCTGGGCTCATCATCGCTTCCTCATATGTCGCAGGGTCATCGGTGTTGTCCACCAACATGACACTCATAACGGGATCATACCAATGTGGAGTGGTACGAGTTCTTGTTGACCTGCAAGGCTCTGTAGCAACTACAACCGAAGTTTCATGATCATCATCATTAGCTTCCTCTCTTATTGGTGCAGGCACCATAGGAACTTCTTTCAGTGTTGCGCTACTCGCAATTTTGAGAGAAGGTTCGACAACCTCGTTGAGTTCTACTTTCCTTCCAGTCACTTCTTTCGAGAGAAATTCCTTCTCTAGAAAGGATCCATTCTTGGCAACGAATATTTTGCCTTCGGATCTATGATAGAAGGTATACCCAATAGTTTCCTTCGGGTATCCTATGAAGACGCATTTTTCCGCTTTGGGTTCAAGCTTGTCTGGCTGTAACTAATTTACATAGGCTTCGCAACCCCAAACTTTAAGGTTCGACAATCTAGGTTTCTTCCCAAACCATAATTCATACGGTGTCGTTTCAACGGATTTAGATGGTGCCCTATTTAAAGTGAATGCGGCTGTTTCTAATGCATAACCCCAAAATGATAGCGGTAAATCTGTAAGTGACATCATAGAACGAACCATATCTAAGAGAGTTCGATTACGATGTTCGGACACACCATTACGCTGCGGTGTTCCCGGCGGTGTCAATTGTGAAAGTATTCCGCATTTCTTCAAATGCTCGCCAAACTCGTAACTTAGATATTCACCTCCACGATCAGAACGTAGAAATTTAATCTTCTTGTTACGTTGATTCTCTACCTCACTTTGAAATTCCTTAAACTTCTCGAAAGTTTTGGACTTTATGTTTCATGAAATAGATATACCCATATCTACTCAAGTCATCCGTGAAGGTAAGAACATAACGATAACCACCGCGTGAAGCTACACTCATTGGACCACACACACATCAGTATGTATGATTTCCAATAAGTCCGTAGCTCGCTCCATCATACCAGAAAATGGAGTCTTAGTCATTTTACCCATCAGACATGTTTCGCATCTTTCAAGTGATTCGAAATCAAGTGATTCAAGAAGTCCATCGGAATGGAGTTTCTTCATACGCTTCACTCCAATGTGACCAAGACGACAGTGCCACATATAGGTCGAGTTATCGCTCGATTTCAAAAGTTTAGCCTCAATGTTATTAATATGTGTATTTCCACTATCGAGATTCAATAAGAATAGACCATCTATCAAAGGTGCATGTGCATAAAACACATTACTCATATAAATCGAACAACCATTATTCTCGGACTTAAACAAGTAACCGTCTCGCAATAAACAAGATCCCGATATAATGTTCATGCTTAACGCAGGCACCAAATAACAATTATTTAAGTATAAAACTAATCCCGATGGTATATGAAGGGGTAGCGTGTCGACCGCGATCACATCAACCTTTGATCTGTTTCCCACGCGCATCGTCACCTCGTTCTTCGCTAGCTTCCGTTTATTCTGCAGCACCTGTTTTGAGTTACAAATATGAGCAACCGAACCAGTATCAAATACCCAGGCACTACTACGAGTACTAGTGAGATACACATCAATAACATGTATATCGGATATACCTTTCTTCTTGATGTTGCCGTTCTTCAAATCCGCCAAGTACTTTGGGAAATTCCGCTTCCAGTGACCTTCTCCCTTGCAGTAAAAGCACTCAGTATCAGGCTTGGGTCTAGCCTTGGTCTTCTTCGTTGGCGCGGTAACTTTCTTACCACCCTTCTTGAAGTGTCCCTTTTGCTTAGACTTGCCTTTCTTGAATTTGGTGGTCTTATTGACGATCAACACTTGGTGCTCTTTCTTGATCTCCACTTCTGCAGACTTCAACATAGCAAACAGTTCTGGCAACTGCTTGTTCATGTTTTGCATATTGTAGTTCATCACAAAGTTCTTGTAACTTGGTGGTAGTGATTAGAGGACACGGTAAATCCCCAAAGCATTAGGAATCACTATACCCAAGCTTTGAAGTTTGTTTGCGTGCCCAGACATCTTAAGCACATGCTCACTGACGGAGCTGCCCTCTTCCATCTTGCAGTTAAAGAACTTTTTAGAAGCCTCATAGCTCTCAATTGCCGCATGAGTCTCAAAGATCAATTTGAGATCATGGAAAATATCATGTGGGTCTGAATTCTCAAACCTTTTCTGAAGCTCCGATTCTAAACCATACAAGATAGCACACTGAACTGTGGAGTACTGAGTCTTCCGAGCGAGGTAAACATTCTTTACTTCGTCGGTAGCATCAGCTGCAGGTGGGTCACCCAGCGGTGCATCCAGAACATAGGTCAAATTACCAGCTGTGAGGACAATCCTCAAATTGCGGAACCAATCCGCGAAGTTGCTTCCATTGTTTTTCAACTTTTCTTTCTCTAGGAACGCATTAAAATTGATGGTAGGGGCTGCCATTGATCTACAACATATTTGCAATAGTTTAGACTAAGTTTATGACAAATTGAGTTCTAATTAATAGTTAAATTAATCTAGGTGAACTCCCACTCAAAACAATATCCCTCACATTGTTTTAGTGATCACACGAACCAAATCCACCATATCAACACCGATCATCATGAGAGTTGATATAGTTTCAATGGCGAACAATCGACATGTTCATCATATCTACTATATGATTCATGCTTTACCTTTCGGTGATCTGTGTTCCGAGACCATGTCTGTACATGCTAGGCTCGTCAAGATCAAACCTTAGCTTCCGCATGAGCAAATCTGGCTTGCTCACGTTGTATACACTTGCGGAATCTAACACACCCGATCATCACGTGGTGCTTCGAAACAACAAGCTTTAGCAACGGTGCTAACTAAGGGTGAACACTTTATGACTTGAAATTCATGTGCATGAGGGATCATCTTATAATGCTACCGTCGTCTACTAAGCAATACAAGATGCATAAAGGATTAACATCACATGCAATTCATAATATGTGATATGATATGGCCTTTCTTCTTTGTGCTTCCGATCTCCATCTTCAAGCACGAACATGATCTCCAACATTACCGGCATTGCATCAAGGTCAATGACGCTTCTTCATGGTTGTCGTCCACCGGCTTCAACTATTACAACTACTTTGAATAGACACGCGGGTCTTAACATAAATTAAAGACAACCATATGGCTCTTGCCGGTTGCCAACTTACAATAAGGAACATTGCATACATCAAATATAATCACAATCATGGCCATATCACATCACTGCACACCCCTGCAAAACAAAGTTAGACGCCTCTACTTTCTTTGCATGTTTTACGTGGTTTTGGGCTTTCAATAAGTGTCGTTCTAACTTACGAACATGAACCACAACATTGATACTAGTATTGTTAATTACCCGTTGTAAATTGGATCTTAACTATGCTAGGAGAAACAGGCACCCGCAAAGCCACTTATGCAATACAAGTTGCATGTCAAGCGTGGAGCAAGTCTCATGAACGATGTCATGTAAGGTTAGCCCGGGCCGCTTCATCCCAACATCCCGCAAGATGCAAAGTACACAAGAAGCAATTGACAATAAAAGCATCAACGCCCACAATGACCATTGTGTTCTACTCATGCAACAGATCTACATATAGACACGGCTCTGATACCACTGTAGGGTTTCGTAGCATGGAAAACAAAAAATTTCTACCGCATACAAACAAACAAGCCAAGATTTATCTACTAGATTGTAGCAACGAGTCAATGGAATAACTCACCCTCGAAGATTCCAAAGTGTTTAACGAGAGCGGATTCTCGTGGGTGATGTAGTCGTACTCTTCCCGATCTCAAGATCGCGTAGACGATCCTTCCGGCGCTGCGTTCCGGCAGCGCTCCCGCAGTCGGTCACACGTTCGATACTCGACGAAGACCTTCCTCTCCCTTGTTCCAGCAGACAGCGGAGGTTGTAGCACTCTCCTCGTGATTCCGGCAGCACAACGGTGTGGTACCGGAAGTAGAGGGGAGATCTCGCAGGGCTTCGCCTTAAGCCGGAGCGAGTATGGTGGACTATGAGAGAGCCCTCGACGATCTAGGGCTTAGACACGCCAAGGAGGAGGCTTGGCCGGTGGCTAGGGTTGCTAGGCGGCGGTTTGCCCTAGGGCGGCGGCGGCAACAGGAGGTGGCGACGCCGGCGGCTAGGGTTTAGAGGTGGAGGTGTTGGGTATCTAGGAGGGGAACCCTGCCCCTCCTTTTATAGGTGGAGGGGCCGGCCAAGGGGAGGGGAGTCCCTCCCCAACTCGGCTTCAAGGTGGGCCGGCGGTGGAGGGGAGGAACTCCTCCCCAACTCGGTTTCCACCTCCCTCTCCACTTCCCAAAAATAGCCGTTTGAATTTCAAATTGGCGTTTGACTTTTTCAAACTAGGATTTGATTAAACCCTTTATTTTGTTCAGAGATGACACCTAGTACATGATGCAATCATACCAACTTGATATAACACATTCATGTACCCTTCCCTCCGGAGTGCCGGACATTCCGGAACCTTCTAGAACATTCCCGATGAAAACACAGGAACCATTCCCCAACTCCGAAACATGACTTTCCTTATATGAATCTTATTCTCCGGACCATTACGGATCTCCTCATGATATCCCGAATCCCATTCGAGACTCCGAACAACATTCGGTCTCTTTCTCATCATTCCATAACTACACAAACAACGTCGAATCCTTAAGTGTGTCTCCCTACGGTTCGTGAATTATGCGGACATGATCGAGACACTTCTCCGAACAATAACCAATAGAGGAATCTGGAAATTCATATGGCTCCCACATATTTCTACGATTACTTTGCGATCGAATGAACCACTTACATACGATACCAATTTCCCTTTGTCTCACGATAGTTTACTTATCCGAGGTTATGATCGTCGGTATCTCTACATACCTAGTTCAACCTCGTTACCGATAAGTACTCTTTTCTCGTTCCCGTGATATGTGATCCCTTGTGAGCCAGTCACATGCTTGCAAGCTAATTGGATGACATTACACCGAGAGGGCCCAGAGTATATCTATCCGTCATATGGATGGACAAATCCCACTCTTGATCCATGTGTCTCAACCAATACTTTCCGAACACTCAATGCCACCTTTATAGCCACCCAGTTACGGTGTGGTGTTTGATGTCATCAAAGCATCCATCCGGTAAAGGTGATATGCATGATCTCATGGTCGAAGGAATTAGGTTACTATGTATCAAAAAGCATATAGCAATTGAACTATTAAAATGACTTGATCTTTATGCTACGCTTATCGATAGGAGTATGTCCACCATATCATTCTCCTAACGATATGATCTTGTTGTTAATAACATCTCAATGTTCATGATAGGGAAACCACAATCATTTATTAACCAACAAGCTAGTATTATAAAGAGGCTTTACTAGGGACTCTATTTTAGTTTACAAATCACACAAGTATTAATGTTTCCTTGTTAATACTATTATAGCATGAATGTAAACATTTATCATAAACACAAAGATATAATAATAACTACATTTATTATTGCCTCTAGGGCATATCTCCAACAAGGTCTACTTGATTATAAAGCTCAAGACCACAACATGATCATGCATAGAGACAGAGATGAACACATAGCTACCGGTAGAGCCCTTAGCCTCGAGGAAGAACTACTCCCTCCTCATCATGGGAATCAGCAACGGTGATGGAGTTGGTGGTGGAGATCGATGGAGATGGCTCCGGGGGCACTTCCCCGTCCCGGCAGGGTGCCGGAATAGAGACTTACCCTCGGAATCGACCCTATGCAAGTTTCAGCGATTCCCGCCAAACCCGCATAGAAACGATTCAAAGGTGCCCACCAGGCACTTTCGTGCGGGTGGAAAACGAAGTAATACCATTACACAATAGTCCACGATGGAACCCACAGAACAGATATATGCAACATCGACTCATCTAGTCAAGTATACAATATATAGTACAAAGATCCAAATCACCTTGAAAACGATACAGCGTCCGAGTACGGACAAGATGCAAATTAGGCTAAGAGTCCTGAAAAATAACCAATGGCGTCCATAACCCTGCCCAGGCCAAGCCGGAAGGGTAACCCTGCTAACTTCGTCGATCTCAAAACCTGCTTAAACAAAAAGGGGTGCCGGCAAAGGGCAAAGTAAACAGAGAGCGGTCAGTACTGAGGCCAGTACACGGCGAGACTAGAATTTGGCGGTCCACGCCTACATAGGTATGGTGGACTGAAGCGGCAGCGCAGCATGCACTAAACAACCTATAGAGAGTCAATACAACTGGCGGCTATCAGATAGGGATAAGAAAAACCTATTCGGATCCAACCTGAAACTATCACCAATCATACCCATCCTGGTATTTCCCCCTCGAGACCAAATTAGGAAGTCGAGGAACTCACACAATTGGCAGTTTTATTCATTCTGTTATAGTTGCGGCAATTACTAGTCAGATATAGATAGCATGAGTCATACTGATATTATAAACAGTGGGCAGTTTTAGTTAACCATTCTGTTGTAGTTGCAATACTTACTAGTCAGATACATTTAGCATGAGACATCCCAAAACCAGCAGTTGTTGGTACTTTTATTTAGCCATTCCGTTGTAGTGAAGCTGATTACTAGTCATTATAAAGTCAAATTTATAGCACTACTTTAGTTATAGTTGTCTATGATCGAGATACTGTGCTCCAAGTCGTCCATAACCGCGGACACGGCTTTCAGAAAGTTTTACCCTGCAGGGGGGCACAAATAACAACACACGCACGATCAACCTCGAGAAAAACCAAATGAAAACCCAACGAGGCATCACCACAGAACATTCGCAAGATTCATATTTGATTTCAGGGGGCCACCCCACCAAGGTACCCGCGACGAAGTTGGCCGGCTCCGAGAAGGACCCAGGGGTTTGTGCCAATGGCTGTAAACGACTGGGAACCCGAAAGTGTGACTGAGCTTGTCGATACCGCGAAAACATTCCACATTTGTTCCTAAACAGTACATACGCTCCACGCGCAATCGTAAATAAAGCAGTAAAGCATGGCATAAGTACAGGATAGTAATAAAGCCCTAAACTACTTTGTGGCCTCCAGGAATTAAATATGACTCAAGCTAGGGTTAGGGGGTTAGGGGGATTCACGGTCCCACATGCGGATAGTGCGAATATTCAAAGAACAGGTATCAAGTACTCGGGGTCCTACGGGACACAAGTGGACGGTTAAAAACCAAATAACATCTATTGCCCACCTATGCCTCTGCATTATTTACCTACTTCAATTTTAGTTATTAAACGGTAATTAAAGCTATGATCATCTCCAACATTAAACATGCGTCATACTCCAACAACTGTGGAAGATCGACGGCGCGACACATCACTTGCGCAAGCAACTACGACTCGCAAGGCCGACTATCTACCAAAAAACATGTAATAGGATGTGTCCATGGCAATATAAGGATTGCAGGGAAGTATAACGGGGTTTGGAATATATAGCATCGCAACACAGATAGCAATAGATCAATAGGAGAAAATAAAGACTATAAAAGTAAGATAGGTAGAAAGGGGGAGAATGCTCGCCTGAAAATATTGCCGAAGGTTCATAATCGAATAACTTGTCGAAGCACACATCATCTCATCGTCCTATCCGGGAAGAAGCAAAACACTAAAAGAAACAAGTGATGCAGCAATTACAACTAATACAGAAGAATCGGCATGATCATGATATGATGCATGACATGGAAAGTTAATGATGCAACTATGTCGGAAAGGTATTAGAGGCATAGCACATTGATGATATGACATTCATGAGGCATTATTAATAAGAAACAATTAGTTCTCAATTTTATTTATCATGTTTTCCTTGCATAAATAATACTGATTATAAAACTTCTCTTAATGTATGATGCAAATGATTACATGGATATCATGGTTGGAGAGGTCTCGTCGCGCTGATCGATTTATACATATCATTTGTCGAATTTCGATTAACGGATTGAAAGATATGAATTATTCTGGGTTTATTAGATAAGGCAAAAAATTAATGGTTGACTATTTAGGATTATCCAAACAGTAGTTCAAGTTTACATTCGGAATATTTGAACAATTTCATTAAGTTCTTGTTTGGAAACATCTCAAATTAGAGCTAAGTTCGAGAGATATAAACTATTGAAAGGGGAGGAGGCTTTCAGCAAAAGGAACATGACCAGCAGCCGATGTATTTATGCTTACAAGTACAGGGGTGTCCTTGCTAAAGGATTCTAACTGAATTTGTGTCACCGTTTTCAGGTTCAGAACTTGGTCAAAGTTCAGAGATTAAAATGAGGATTTAGAAAGGGTCTTAAAATTTGTCACCGGTGGAAATTGAACTAAAGATCTTGGTTATGCAGGAACAAGGTTGCAACCACCAGGTTACGAACGTGTTGGTGCTTAACATCACTGCGGAAAGTTTTTAAGTAGAAATAAGGCCGGGATTTGGACTGACGAAACTGAGATGAACACGGCGGGTTTGGTGGAGACAACAAGTTCAGAACCGAGTAAAAGGACTAGGTTTTTTATGGAGTTAGGATTTGATCTCATGATCCCTGAAAGAGAGTAAGACGTTGCTATCCACTATGTTGTGCAGCGGATGATGTACCGTCTCCAGAAATTAGGGGCCCGTGTGCAAAAATTAAAACATGGGCCTAAGTTTCAGAAAAAATATATACTTTTCAGCACTTGGTTGACACTTGGTTTTTCTGAAATTCATGATTCTTTCTATTACATACACAAGAGAAGTATTAATATAAATAAATTCAAACAATCCAATTGCATATGAATGACAAGTGAGTATTTTTATTTTATTATTGTGACGGAAATTTTCTACTACAATCTGCAAGATCGTGGATCATGGATGGAATTCAAACAATTTGGGACCTTTTTTTTCTTGCGTGAGGCCGACCATTGATGGAATTGGAATTGATCGAGACTTTTTTCTGGCATAAATCGATCTAGGAGATGGAGCTGGCCGCTGGGATGAGTAGGGTCGTAGGGACATGGCTTCACGGTCAAGGCTGCTAGCGATTGGCAGGAGGCGCATCTCTCGGGAGCAAATCAGGAAGCAACTTGGCGGATTTTCATGGATAATAGAGCTAGGCCTATAGATTTTGGGGCCCCAAGAATTTAGGGGCCCTGTTCGGTTGAGCACCTCGCTCATGGCCATCGACGGCCATGTGTACAATGTGCAGCGAAGCTCATGAAATTGGTCACGGTCGAGATCGGAGTCTGATGAAACTACAGAGTCAAAAGGAAGCGCGATAATGAAATCCTTCAATGTTTCGAAGCAGATTTGGAGGGATGTAGTGCTCCATTTTGAGCAACGATTGATGCTATGCGTAGAATGGTCAAAATATAATGGATTCACGTGAATAAATTCACCGGAAGGCAGTTGGATGGAAGGATAATAAGCCGGGAAACAGAGACGGAAACGAACACACTGGGACTGAATTTTCTGTCAGCAAAGACTGCAAGACGAGCTAGACTTTGGAGGATGATTTTGAGAGTTTTAAACATCCTTTCCGGACGCCGTTTGAATCTACTAGAAGCTGGATGTCACCTACGTATATTCTGGCGTGTGCTGTGTGAAGCCGAAGCAGTACCCAGGTGGACGGGAAAAATAGCGGAACAGAGGTGCTGCAGCGAGCTGCTATAGATGATGAGCGCGCGGCTGCTGCTGTCTGTTGATGCGTGCGTGCGCGGGCGACGGACAACATCGACGCGGCCGCATAAGCAAAGAAGTAGAGCAGGAAGGTGTCGGGAGGCTCACCCAAGATGCAGTCCTGGTCGGCATCGGCGGAGGAGAGCCGTGACGAAGACGCAGCACTCCAGGCGCGGTGCACAGGCAGGGATGGCGACGAGAAGGACCGCGGCGAAGCTTCCGATTCCCGGCGTTCCAGGAGGCTACGGCTCCGATTCTCCTACGTAGAGGACATGGAAGACAACGCGGATCAATTCCCACACTCACCTCTGCTTGACGATGGTCATGGCGACGACATGATCGAAGGAAGCGGGGATGCGCTCTTAGTTCTCCAAAGAGATGGAGAGGAGGGAGGCCTAGTGGCGGCGCAAGGAGGGGTAAAAGACTAGGGTTTGCTGGTTTGTGAGGGGATAAGAATGGGAGGCGTGTTCGGCAGTGGAGGAAGGTGACGAGGACAACGGCGGGGGAAGCCTACCTGCTCCCTGCCGTCTGGTCGCAGAGAGAGGGAGGCTGACAGGGAGATCAACAGTGATGGAAGGGGGTAGAAGGGGTATCGGCCTGGGACTAACCGGGCCACGGGAAGGAAGGACGGGGCCACAAGGGAGATAGCTGCGGGCTGCTGCGGCTAGGCCGAAGGTGGGTGTCTGCCATGTTTAGTTCTCTCCTTTTTATGATTACATTTTTATTATTTGTTTGTTATAATTTAAACAAGCCAAAAGCTCAAACCATGTGGTAACTTTGAAGATGAATCAAAAAAAAGGGATTTTGGGTAACCACAAAGAGACAAGAGGGAACAACAAGAGTGTAGATGATGCCCCATGCATACATGTTCATTAGGACACGTACAAGAATGGGTCACCAATAATTATTTATGGGAGCTCTCCAAACCCATATGGTTCAAAAGATCATAAGAGAAGGTAGATGGTTGAATGGACAACAAGTAGGTGTAGAATGTAGATAGAGAATAAGAGTGTCTAGTGAAAGCAAGAAATAGAGATCAACCATAAGAATAGAAGGAAACCATTCACAACAAGAATATAGATAGAATAGGAGTAGAGAGGAGGTGATCACATAATGATAAATAGGCAAACATTCATGTGGGCATGATTTGAGACTCAAACAAATACCAAGGAACCCACATGATACCATATGTGGTGAAAAAGGAGGAGATCAAAAGAAAAGAATTGTTGGCATGTAAGAGATTGAATTGAATTGAAAAGATATGCCCCCAACTCAATTTGGAGAGGCAAATGCATATGAGGAAAGAACCAAATGAAAAGGGGTTTTGTATGATGCTCAAATACAAGGTGCCATGGTGACATGAGCATGATATAATGATGATGCAATGAATGACATGTAGGAAGTAGCAATATATATATTAGGCAAGTAGCATTACAATTGTTAGACAATTGGGATGCTACACTTCCTGTCCCCCGAATCTCCCTTTCGGTGGCGGCGGCGCAGCGGAACTTTTTCTGAAAGTCTGATGGATTATCTAGGGTTTTCTCCCCAAAGGCTTCTTATAGGTGAAGGGGCAAGGCGATGAGGCAGCCAGGGGGCCCACACCCCTGTGGGCGCGGCCTAGGGTGGGCCCGCGCCCACCTAGGGTGTGGCCACCCTGGTTTCCTCCTCCGTCTCGTCTTCGATTTTCTGTATCGCTTCCGGTAAAATATGAACTTTGGCTTTTGTCCCGTCGAATTCCGAGAATATTCATTTTTTAGCTTTCTAAAACCAAAAACAACAGAAAACAGGCAACTGGCACTATGACATCTTGTCAATAGGTTAGTTCCAGAAAGTGTATAAAAATACCTCAAAGTGTAGACAAAACATAGCAAAATAGATACTAAACAAGCATGAAACATCAAAAATTATAGATACATTTCCGACGTATCACCAGGCCTGGCCCACGCGTCCATGGCTTGTGGGCCCCTCGAAGCCCCACTCCGTCTCGTCTTCTGGCCCGTGAGTCTTCTAGTGAAATAGGATTTTTGGCATATTTTCCGGGATTTTTCCTGGTAGATGATTTTCTGCATAAAAACTAGACACCAAGGTAATTCTACTGAAAACAACGTCAGTCCGTGTTAGTTGTATCCAAATCACACAAGTTTAGAGGAGAAACAATAGCAAAAGTGTTTGCGAAAGAAGATACATTTTGGACGTATCAACTCCCCCAAGCTTAGCTTATTGCTTGTCCTCTAGCAATTCAGTTGAAAACTGAGTGCGATAAAAGAACTTTCACGAACACATTGCTTCATATGATGTAAATATTCTCAGCATAGGAGTATATGCTTAGACAATTCATAATAAAGAGTATGCAACTAAGTCTACTCAATAGTCAATGCAAGCTATGAAGAGAATCCAACTCAATAATAATAAGTAGCATGAAACATAAGCATAAGCAACATTGCAATGCTCATAATGAGGTATGATAGAGTGGTATCTCGCTTGCCTTTGTTTGAAGAGCACAATATAAATGCCAAGGCACCTCTGAAGTTCACATAAAGACTAGAAGTAAAGATATCAGAGATACAAGCATCAAAGTCATGACATAATTAACCAAGTTTTGAGACAAACACAAGAATGACAACTATGCTCTCAAGAAGGTGCTCATAGAATAAGTGGTGACTCAACAAGGTTGTGAAAACGGTTTTGAAAGGTTTGAAAGGCTTCCAAATGCTGAAAGGAAGGTACTCATTAGCTTTGATCTCTCATTGCCCCTATCATAAGCATCTTTATGTGGTTAAGGTGAAAGTGAGGTCCACTCTGAATCATATGCTTAACAGACCATAGACTGGAAATCCCAAGTCCCTTGAGTGCGAAGGCCATTCCGCATACTACTCAACTTTGGGTCCAGACAAGTTCTTGTCATAGTAAGTATTTGCATATCATCGAGAACCGCCAACGGAGTACCCCTTGCATATGGTACAGGAGCTTTCCCATAACCAAAATGACAAGGCAAGTAGACAATGAGCATCTCAGCAATCTTTTTATTTACTATATGCATAGTTTTTTATTGAGGATGCTTCATAGATTACTCACTATGGTGATGCTGCAAGTTTACACCATGATTAGGCATGGCTTAGTCTAGTGGCCCAGGAGTTTCTCTAACACATAATACAAACTCCATGGACTCACAAGTCCCCCTTTCATTTCACATCGTCGACATCTGCAAACAAAAGAGCAAGGAATCAACTGGATGAGATATCCAAAAATTATTGAAAGCGTTCCCCATGACAGCACGGTTTTGCTGACTCCCAGCATATAATTTGCAAGCATATAACTTTCATGGACTAGTCACAATGGTTCAGGATTATTATGTGCAAGGAATAAAGTGTGCCATCAAGTTCGTGAGAGCTTTACTAACTAACTTTCTCAAAACAGACAAACATTTTATTTTGGAAGAAAACAAGGCATATAGAATATGCACTGAAGTAGCAAATGATGCTAATAGGTAGGTATAGTGGACACAGCTAACAATATTGGTTTTGGGGAGTTGGAAGCACCGGTAGAGCACATACTCAGTGCAAGTGAAGGCTAGCAATAGAGAGGGAGAGACAAATGAGAGAGCAATAACTGTCATAATCATGCTTGCAACAAAACAAGACTAATTATGGCATGAAAGTGATACAAGAACTCTGAGGCAAAATAAATCATCGAGGCTTACTGACTATTGATTAGTCATATGCATGAGTGAGCATGTGCCAAGTCAATTCACATGAACAGTCAGAGGAGGATACCACAATATCATACCAAAGTATGAATAAAACAATGCAAGCAAACATTCATATGACATGCTACAAACTATTAATAAGCCTGGAGCTAATCATAGACAAGCAAGAACTACTAAGCATCCATAATGACATACACCTTACACAAACAGGCTAAGCATGCTCACAATGATGAGTATATGTACAAAAATGAAACAAATAGAGTTCGTTACCAGCCTCTCACCACTCCTCGAGTTATCTTAATCTTCATTATTGCCCTTCACTTGTGTGACTTGAATGATTAACATGAAACCAAAATCCACTAAGGATGGCTGAACCCTGCAAAGAACTCACAAAACCAAAGAAGAACAACAAATATTTTTGTTGTTTTCGATTTTTTAGAAACAAGCAAACAAAGCAAAATATTTTTGGATTTTTATTTTAAGGCAAACCAAAGCAAAGAAACAAACCAATAGAAACAACGAAAATATTTTTGGTATTTTTGTGTTTTAGAGAAAGAAGCAACAAAAACCAAAAAGAAAGCGAAACAACGGATATACAAAGAACCGACCGAATATGATATATATATGACTGCGATGTCGGTATACCTCCCCCCAAGCTTAGGCTTTTGGCCTAAGTGGGGCTCAATAGCGCGGGTAGTAACCCCAAGCTAGTGGGTCATCATAGGAATGATCATAGTCAGGTGCTTGTGATGAAGAAGACGCGCCCCAATCAAATGAGGGTTGCTGGCATGAAGACTCTCCCAAGTTGGAGGGCTGAACCGAATTGTATTCGGCATCCTCTTCAACATTCCCTCTTGCTGGGAGAGCTCCACCACATATGTGTCAACCTCCTCCGTAAGCGACCATCCTTGCCTGTTATCAAAATTAAACAAGGCAGGTGCATGAAAATAAACTATTTTCTCAGGCCTACCCTTTCTCCGACCTTGCTGGGCAAACGATAATTCATACGGTAAACTTCTCACATTAGCCCCCAAGGAAACAAAACCATGCTGAATCATGGACTCAATATCAAGCCTCTCTATGGGGAACCGATAATCTGAAAAGTGAGGCTCTAAACCATGGAAAGCTAGCAACCTAGAGGCAATGAGACCTCCACAAATTCCACCCTTCTCACAGTTGGTGGTGAGACGGTGAGCTATCAGCGCACCCAGGTTATAAGATTTATTCCTATTCAGAGCAGCTGCGATAAAAGCTAGATCAAAAGAAGACAACTTTCTAGCAACCTTTCTAGCAATAACACACTTGGTAATGAAATAGGCAAAGTATCTAATAGCTGGGAACTGAATGTTCCGAATTTTACCACTTTCCTTTGAGAAGTCGAAACCTTGGAAAATCTCAGCATATAAATCAATAAGTGACTTGGGACTTTCCTTGATCTTCTCACAAGATCCCCACTAAGGTACTCTAATTGCTGCACAGAAATCAGCAAAAAGCAAGTCGACAAATACATTATATATTTTGTAATGGACCATGGGATTAGAAGTAGACCAAGTGAATCGGAAGTCATGCATAAAAGCCATGGTTAGCTTAACATATTGGAATGGTTCACCTTCAACAAAGTGTTCGAACCCTACATTTGTAACCATAGTTTGGAAATCTTGGAGGATCCCCGCAGCTCTCATAAATTCATGACATGGATATATGGAAGGAAAAACTGCCTCCTCACGATGAACCTTCATTGGCTCATGCACCATCAAGTCATATTGGTTCAGTGGTAAGCACTCATCTTCCTTGCTGAAATTTTAGACAACCATCAAACCAAGTGATTTCTAAGTTGATAAATGATGAGAAACAACTATAGGAACTTGCTAGAGGACTATACATGCATCAAAATAAAGTTTGTAAGCATAGAACAAGCACACAAGCTCAAACAAACTAACACCTATAGCAGCAAAATACTCAAGACAATCTACCAATCACAAATCTAATTGGACAAGTGGAGGAGGCACATACCAAGGAGCAATCCCTCCAAAAATCAGCACTTGAGATGGGCTGAACAAGGATATCGAAAATTGCGAGCAAGAATAGCAAGAACTCGAGCTTGAGCAAGTTTTCCGGTGTTTTTTGGGAGAGAGAAAGAAAGTGGCTTTGAGGAGGCAACCTGGAGGGGCCCGGGTGGGCCAGACCCCCCTAGGCGCCACCCCTGGTAGGCCATGCCTACCATGGGTGTGGTCGCCCCCTGGGTCACTTCAGGTGCCTTTCTGCCCCTTTTTTCGAGGAAAAATTTATTTTGAATTTGTTGGGATATTTCGGGAAACTTTATTTTTGGCCAATTTTCAGGGTATGAAAATTGATTTTCTCGCAGAAACAGTTTTTTCAGAAGAAGCAAAAGCAAACAAGAACCAAACTACAGTAGCTCTAGACACTCTAACAAGCAAACAACTAGCTAACAAGAGCAAAAACAAAGACTAGGAAGGAGAAGAGTAAAAGAAAGCAAGTATAACCACAGTGAAAACATTATTTTGTTCATTAAAATCCTTTTTTTAACAAGGTTGATCAAGTCTTGTTACCAAAACAATCTTATATGAGACAAAACTTTGTATTCCACCTAGTGATTATGTTACCTCAAGCTTGATAGCAATGGTCCCAATCATAATAGTTTCAAAATTTTCTTATGGAATGGGACAATATATTTCTCCAACCTTGATGCTCTCAATATTTTCAATGGAATTCAGGCAACAGCTTCTAGCAACCTTATTGGGGAAATAGATAGTATGCTCTTTGTCATTAATATTGAATGTGACTTTCCCTTGATTACAATTGATGACAACACCTACAGTATTAAGAAAATGTCTCCCAAGAATAATAGACATATTATCATCTTCAGGCATTTCAAGCACAACAACATCAGTTAAAACCATGCAATTATGAGCTACTTGAACAGGAACATCCTCACATATACCAACAGGAATAATAGTTGACTTATCAGCCATTTGCAAAGATATATCAGTTGGTATCAACTTTTCTAGCTGGAGTCTCTTGTAGAGAGAAAAAGGCATAACACTAACTCTAGCTCCCAAATCACATAAAGCAGTTCTAACAAAATTATTCTTAATAGAGCAAGGAATAGTTGGTATACCTGGATCACCAAGTTTGTTTGGAACCTTACCATTGAAGGAATAATTAGCAAGCAAAGTAGAAATCTCCTCATTAGGAATCTTCCTTTTATTAGAGACAATATCCTTCATATACTTTGAATAAGGAGGCAACTTAATAGTATCAGTCAAAGGAATTTGCAAAATTAAAGGTTTCATCCACTCACAAAACTTGTTGTAGTGTTCTTCCACCTTTGACTTGTGTTTCTTACCTGTAAAAGGCATAGGTTTCTGCACCCAAGGTTCTCTCTCTTTACAATTTTTATTAGCAATAAAATCTTCCTTAGTGTACCTAGTGTTCTTAGTGTGCTTCTCAGGTTCTTCCTCAACTTCTCCATCAGGCGTATCATTTTTATCGTTACCACTCTCAGTTTTAGCATCAGAGACAGATATACTATTAGGATCTATAGCAGGTTCAAGTGGTTCCTCAACTGTTCTATGTTTCTTTTTCTTCCTTTTATGGGGGCTACCACTATCTACTTGTTGGGAATCCTGCTCAATTCTTTTAGGGTGTCCTTCAGGATATAAAGGATCTTGAGTAGCCATACCACACCTAGTTCTAATTCCATAAGCATGTTTATCTACTGAAGCATTAACTAGCATATCCTTTTGTACCTTAGCAAGTTGATCAAGTTGAGTTTGAACCATTTGAAAGTGTTTACAAAGCATTTTAATATCATTAGAAGTTCTTTCCACTATATCTTTTAACTCATTGATAACTCTAGAGTTTTCCAATAAATGATTCTGAACTTGTTTATTAAAATTACATTGTTTAACAATAAAAATGTCAAGTTCCTCTAAGCATTGATCAGGAGGCTTACTATAGGGAATATCACCTTCATCAAAGTTTTGGAGAGAGTGTACCTCAATAGTAGATGAGTGGGGAATTGGCTTACATATTCTTCTATAGGAGGTAGATTCTTCACATCTTCAGCTCTGATACCTTTGTCCTTTAGACATTTCTTAGCTTCCTTCATCACTTCATCATTTAATGCAATTACTCCCCTCTTCTTTGTTGTTGGTATTGGAATTGGTTCAGGAACATCTGGTTCAGGAGTAATAGGCTCGGGTGTATTTAGCTCAGTTGAAGTCCAATCATCATTATTCTTGCTTATTTTAGCCATTAATTCTTCAGCATCTGTAGTAGTTCTTTTCCTAAAAACACAATCAGCAAAGCTATCTAGGTATGTCCTAGAATCATTAGTTAGTCCATTATAATAAATATCAAGCAACTCATTCTTAGGCAATGGACATCCAGGATATGCAAGAATCAAGGCACAGAACCTTGTCCATGACTCAGGCAATTTCTCTTCTTCTCCCTCTTTAAAATCAAAAAGTCTCTGCAAAGCAGCATGTCTAGCACTAGGAGGAAAATATTTCTGGAAGAAATAAGCAATCAAACAATCAGGGCTATCAATGGAACCAGGAGGTAATCTATTAAACCAAGCCCTAGCTTCTCCTTTTAGTGAAAAAGGGAAGATCTTAGCAACAAAGTACTTGCGCATCTTAAAATCATCAGAGAATAAAGCGCTCATAGTAGAAAGCTCATTCATATGAGCCACAACACTTTCATTTACAGTCCCACAGAAAGGTTCTTTCTCAACAATATCTAGATAAGATAAATCAAGAGAGAAATCATAATCTTTATCTTTAATATCTATGGGAGAAGTGGCAAACTTAGGATCAGAGGATAACTTAGGAATAATGGTGCGTCTAGCAAGGAGACTCTTAATAGCACTAGTACCATGTGTGTTTCGGCACTCTTCAACAAATTCATCAGTGAAATCAATGTAACCATCATTAATATCATAACTCTCACTAGCCTCAGTTGAGCTAACAGGTGTAACAATGTCTTCACTAGGAGTTTTGGTATTTCCTAGACTAGCCATAGTAACATCTAGAAAAGGACCTAATGACACTACAAGAAACCTGCTGATACATGACCCTCCATTTTCGTCACTGAATCGTCATTGTCTACAATATATGATGATCTTATGACGAAAAACAGATCGTCAAAAACTGAGCGTCAGTAATTGCACACAACGACGTTTTTTACGAAATCGTCATAACCGTCTATGAAGATATTTGATCGTCATAACCGTTATGACGATCCGATATCGTCACGGGCAAACTGGCCTGGCCAGGTCAGATCCTACGTGGCCGATCCGACGTGGCAAAAAATCAGCCCAATCCACTTCAGCTATTTATATGGACCAAGCCCAATAATTCAATCTGTTTTTATTTTTTCATATCAGTTCTCTTCAACATACTACATGGGCCAAGCCCAACATGTAGGCCTTTTTATTTTCTGGTCTTGGACTTTTATAGGAATATCTTTTTATTTGACTTTTATTTTTGACCTTTTATTTTCAGCAGGTCCCACTCGTTAATATCCCAGAAAATGTACAATAAGAATACTAGCCGCCCAGATTTGCTTGGTGATTCCTGGATCTGGGTTTGACAACTCCATCAAGTGGATCATCTCGGAGCCAACCCAGAGCCAAGCCCCCTTGTATGGAAGCTTGTCATTTGGCCTAGCAAGATTCACCTTAAGACCTGAATGATCACAAATACTGTTTTACCTTACAAGCAGTGCATATAGACGTGAAACATATACAACTTATAGTAACTCACCAAGGATGTCCTGGTACAAGGCTATCGACCTTTCAAGATTTTCACATAGTATTCCAACATGGTGAATATTAACAACTCCATAATCAGGTTCTGCATTGAACATCAGAATCATTTTCATTCAGGCAGAGGAAAATCATGGAACTTTGACCCAAAACTTGGTTATGACAGGTAGGAATGCAGTATGCTCTATGACATTGTGCAAATTAAGATTTTGGTATTTTTTCTTGTACTCCTATAACTTGTTTGATGCTACAAGTAGGCCTACCTATAATTTTTTTGATGTTGCAAGTACTAACATGGTATTGTTAACATGCAAGCAAAATCTAGTGAGCACTCATAATTTCAAAGAAAATGGACACCCTGAATCCAAATATATTGACCGAAGTCAGCTCTATCAGCAACCCCGGATACTCTTTTCTGTTGAGAAAGAATCTAGTGGATGTAGTTACAATGTTTCTAATTCTGTTGAGCCAGATAGGGTCTCACCTGTAGCAGTTGAGGGTGATGAAGGTGCACATACCATCGAGCCGGAGCGCAGGTGTGTTGGTCTTGGCGCCATCAGTAACCATGTCGCCCACCAGTTCGACGACGCTAGAGACACCAGATTCAGTGCCCTTCTCGCGAAGCACGCACGGGCTAGCGTCGGCGAGGAAGACCAAGCCGGAGGTGATCTGGTGGAGGAGCCTCTAAGGCAGCACGCAACTCTGCAGGGTGATCGACATCGTGGGATCCTGCTTCAACAGATACAAAGGATTAGAGGAGGATGAGCAGATGGTGATGGGGAGAGAGGGATATGGGTGGCGCTGCTTCCCGTGCCATATGCTTCCCGTGACAGACATAATCAATACCAGATCAACAGCTGCGCAGGCAAACAAATGCAATAGTTGTAGTCAGACCACATGACACATTACAAACCAGAGGGAAGCACACAACCTAGGACAAGACAAGTAAATAACAGAATAGGATGTTATAATGGAAAATGTAGGCAACAATAATTCTACATTAGTACAACAGTAATCAGTATTGTGACATAACTTCAACTATGTTGTTTGTGAAACCAATAGCTGAACAATGAGATATTAACTACAGGCACTATGCATTGAGAACGAGTGGAACACACCATATATCATGATAAGGACAATGAAACGAGACTACCATACTTCCCACAACAGCTGCAAGATCATGCTTCAATGATAAAATAATATCAAGCATGGATATGCAATTGTATCAGGCATGGATAAATGGCAATCAAAATGCTACATAAATCACATCTTATGGGAGCAGCAATTAATACAGTGTACACCCACATAATTGATTGAGTTCTTTGAGAGTACAGTGTATTTGTCCTACCATATTTTATTATAAGGCAGAAAAACATCTAGATTGTAGAGGATTGCAACAAATGACTTGCAAGTGCGGACGATACAGTCAAACTGTCCTCGTGTATACATGCATCAGGATATGAAGAAAAATCAAGTTAGTCTTAGCTAAACTAGATATAAAAGAACATTTCAAAGATTATCAAAAATTCTTGGCAAGACAGTGATGCTACCAAGGCAACACATGGGTGCTCCAAGATCTCATTTATGACACATGAACAACACGAGATCAAAGTACATGGACATCTAGCATACATATGGTTAGTGTAAGGATGCTAAACACAAGTACACGCAGTAGGCAATTAGTTTCAGGGTAGGTCTAGCATACAATGAGTTTCAGGGTACATAAATAAATTTTAGAACACATGCTTCTGCTCATAAGCATCTAAGTCATGACAGAAATCAGAACATATGGTGATAAGCATCTATGCATATATACAAAACACAGGATTTACATACAAATTGTAATTAGCTTCTCACTCTTTATTTCTCACCATGCATCACATTTACACACAGGCAAGATAAATGGGTGGGTCTTTTTAATTATGAATCCAAAGGGGTGAGACTATAATCCTAAGCGTCGACATCACAACAGGGGCAGGACCCTGACAACCGCGGAGGTGCTAGTACACCTCAAGCAACAGCCAAATAATTGCTGGATACTTGGACCAAATCAACATGCATGGGAATAATCCATGAACAAAATTATGGTAGACAAACAAATGACATATTAAAAATTACATATTACATGAACAAAATTGAAATGAATTGGCCAAGGTTTATTTATATGCTCTACTGAAAATATTTGGCCTAGGTATCTCTATAAGCACTCTAGTAAAAGAAACAGCAGAAGTTAACCCACATGAATAATCCAGGAGGGCAACGCCAATACTCAGCCATCTCAAGGTTGAAAGAAACACAAAGGTACCAAGTCATATTATTTATCAAGACAATTTAAGAAAATTGCCCCAACCAGGAGGGCATAATTTATTTAAAAACAACACTTGTTGTTCCATTTAAGAATTGGCACCATGGCTAAATTATAAACACCCATTGCAGAAGCACATCAGCGCAAGCACAACAATCAAAAGGTAACAAACTAAGCAACCTAAAACCCTACCACGGGATCGAGAAAATAGGACTAGGAAATTTTAATATGAGAACAGAGACAACTGGGACATGCATGAATAAATACTTAATAGGGGATGTCTCTTTTCTTATTCTATTAATTCTCTGAATTGTAATCTAGCAAACAATGATTAACAGTAGTATCAAATCATATGAGTTTTTTTGGTAATCACAGATCCACAATAAGTAATAACAAGAACATGATTGCCTGTATTCCCTTTCTACCTGTTTCATCATGGATACCCCATTCCCAAACATTTAGCAAGAACTAATCTAATAACATAGAGCATCACCATACTAGTAAAATAGACGGGGCCTCAAATTTCCGGTGAGACGGCCATGTTTGTTTGGTCTAGAAGGCTATGGACTCATGGGAAGCGGATCTAATGCCCCTTGCCCTTGCCGTCCTTCTTGGGAGCAACGTGGTGTGGATATTGGGCGGGGAGAATGAAATGAGGGGAGAGGAGATGGGGTTTACCTCCGCGGCGAGGTACTTGAGGATGGCGGTCTGGTAGATGTTGTCCAAATGATGTGAGCAGACGGTGAGCTTGGGGTGGCTTGTGTCGATGCAGAACTGGGGCAGCCGGATCAGCAGCTTGCTGGCACTGTCCACCCAACCCCACTCTTAGGCCCGCTGTAGCCCGCGTAGAGCATCGTGTACGGAAGATCCCCTGGAAACCCTTCCCTGAAGGCCTTCTGGCGGCGCATACGAGATCTTGGTTGCCATGTGTGAGGAAATCGGAGAGGGAGATAGGTTGTGGTGTTGGGGGAGTGATAGGGTGGTGGGGGCGGCGGCGGAGAGATGAGGGAGGGAGGGGGTGGATCGATGAGAGGGGAGAACCGGTGGTAGGGTGAGATTCTGCGACATGGAGAGCCCCTCCCCCATATTCTCCTCCCCTTCTTCCTCTCCACCTCCCGCCGGAACCACCGCTCCTGCCGGAACCACCGCTCCCAGATCCCATGTTGTCGCCGTCCAATCCACCACCGCCGAGCTCAGTCTCCTTGGCCGCGACTGCCCCGACGAGGCGGGTGCGGGGGTACCAGAGCGGAGCGAGAGGAGGGCTGGAGCGAGCGGGGAGGGCAGCGACAGCATGCGGATCTCGCTGGAGAAGGAGGGGCGGCGATGATAGGATTAGGGTTGGGGAGTAGGTTTCACTGGGAGGGCGGGGACGTGGCGATTTTGTCTTGACCGGCACGCGCGTCCTATGAATATATTTGGGGTCTGCGCGCAGGATGGGTATGCCATGTCATCGATCTATGTATGTTCCCGCATATCAGCATCCTACCCGTACATCTTGTTCGCATCCAACGGTCTATGTTGCTATCCTCTATATTTAGATCTGTCTCCTTATTATGACAATTTCATTTAAATAAATTATGACGTTTTGAGCAAGATCGTCATAGTTTACTAAGGCTTTGGCCCTCCCAAGACCACCTGGTGCGGAATCTTCATAAATCTAAGACGATTTTGCAGATGGTCACTACCAAAACTTCATAAGTTGACACATTTCTTGTAGTGTGAACCACTCGCATCAAGCACAGTAGAAGTAACATCATGAGTATCAAAAGCAGTTTCAGATTCAGCAGTAGTAGCAGTGTGTAGCATGAGCATGTGGTGGTGGTGTGACAAGCTTACTTATAATAGACGGTGAATCAAGAGCAGCAGAGGTGTTTAGGACTGTACTTCTTCTTGTGGTGGATGGTCAAATAGGGAACTTTCCATCACGAGTCTTCCCCATGATGAAAGGTATAGCAGTGAACAATAATAGATCCAAGTGAACTTACAAATAAAGCTATGCTCCCTAGCAACGGCGCCAGAAAATAGTCTTGATGACCCACAAGTGTAGGGGATCGCAACAGTCTTCGTGGGTAGTATTACCCAATTTATTGGTTCGACACAAGGGAAGCCAAAGAATACTTGCAAGCCTTAACAACTGCATTGTCAATTTAGCTGCACCTGGAAATAGTTCTTGCTCACAGAAGTTGATCAGTAGCAACAGTTTGGTAGTAGTAACAGCAAGCAACAACAGTAGTGAAACAGTAGCAATAGTAACAGTAAACAGTTGGATTAGAGTGCGGTAGGCATATGGATGGATGGACGGGCGTTGCATAGACGAGTCTAAACATGTAACTTCAAGATCTAGGGCATTGCATATAAATAATAATAAGCATCCAAGTACTAAACAATCCTAGGCATGTGCTCCAAATATAGTCATACGTGCTCGCAATGAGAACTTGCACAACATCTTCTGTCCAGCCAGCCCGTGGCAGCGGCGCCTCTAGGGAACTACTGGCAATTAAGGTGCTCCTTTTAATAGAGCACCGGAGCAAAGCATTAACACTCCATGAACACATGTGATCCTCACACCACGGCCATCCCCTCCGGTTGTCCCAATTATTGTCACTTTGGGACCTTTGGATCCAGACAATTATATGTATACACAACTTGCAGATAAGATCACAAACAATACTATCATAATGATTCAATAATAAGTTCAGATCTGAGATCATGGCACTCGGGCCCTAGTGACAAGCATTAAGCACAACAAGGGGCAACAAAGTTAAATATCACTAATAGAGATACTAGGCACTATGCCCTAACAATCATATTCGATTAAATGATAGAACTCATCCAATCCCTACCATCCCCAAGCCTACAGCGGGGGATTACTCACTCATGGATGAGGGAAACATCGGTGGTTGATGGAGATGCGTTGGTGATGATGATGGCGATGATCCTCTCTAATAACCCACAAGTATAAGGGGTGTATCGTAGTACTTTCGATAAATAGGAGTGTCGATCCCAACGAGGAGCAGAAGGTGCTGAACAGTGGTATGGAGCAGGAAATCCCTGTGAATATGTAACACCGCGGTTCTGAAAAGACCGAGGCTTCTATGTGACATGCCAATCCCTGGATCGGTTCATTGGCCCACAATAGAATAAGATGAATAACATAGCAAAATATCCGTGTATCATGAATAACGAAGATCCAGAGTACCATTATTACAATAAAAGCTTAGCCCAAGGCTAGCTCAAATTATTCAGGTAGCAACATAAATAAAGTAAATCCTCCATTCTTCAAATTGCCCACAAGTGAACAAGTGCCGAGTGGAGTACCATGGCCTATATCGATTACTCAGAATCGGAATAACCTGCAACATGAAACGTAGCAGCCCCGAAGGGTCAATACATGGAATGTATGGCAAGTAGAGCTAGTAAAGGAGACAATAGTGCTAACATCTACATGCATATCTGGCAATTGGAGCTGTGTCTGGCTTGCATTTGCAAATACATTTGTCCTACTTTCATAAACAGATTTTGATTTTCTTTGAAAAGATCCCAATTAAGTTAACCCAACAATATTAAAACAATTATGAAATTGGAATGAGCGAGAAACATATCATGGAATCAATATCAAGCAACTCAGTTGTCCATAACCGGGGACACGGCTAATCGATTAGATTACACACCCTGCAGGGGTTAGTACACTTTACCCATGTGACTTGGCCAGCCCAGCTCGTACCATCACTCTCATTTTGGGTGATGATAGGGAGAAGACCAAGAAGAGACCGTTCGGGAAGTAGCTCCCCAATCCCGACGCGCACCGGTCCAACCTACCAAAATTCTACATCTCTGGATACGCGGGTTCGGGTCACCACAACCTACTAAGTCCAACCAACCGCCCATTTTATTATTGGCACATGTTTGTACACGTAAGCTACCAAATAAAGAAGCCAATCAATTTCTCTCGATACCTGGGTGCCTTTCCGCAATGAAACCACCAAAAATTATCAATACCATCACACCCAGGAGATTCATTGATTAAGTTGTTTTAGTTTTCACAAGCCAATACTTTTTGAAACAAGTCTCAATGATGTAACCCAGCCCTCGTACAATATAGCATGGCTAAGCACATCTACCAACGGTGTTTCATATACAAGGGAGGCCCTACCACATAATAGGACATAGCATAGCGATAGTATCATCCTACACATGCGTCTACAAAATACACGACAATGCATAGAAAATAGTAGGACGATATCATGAACAAAGTAGCATCTACTTGCCTTGGTTGTAGCGGTCGGAAGAACAATCCACACACGAGAAAGCGTTGCACTCGTCACAATCTACACGATACAATTGCAATCATAAACAAACAATCCACAAGCATATGCAACAAAGATGATGCATGAAGGTATGCAAGGCAAGTGAATTGGTTCTACAGCTGCACCACATAATCCTATTCAATAACACTACTGATTGCATGCATGGAAAATAGTTTTAGCGCAAGGAAAACTATTACGCAAAAAATAATGCTCAAAACTAGAGCTAGAACTCAAATAATTCACTATCGGTAGTACACTGTTTGTAAAAATCTTGGGAAAATTCTACCGTACAGGCATAGCTATTTAGGAACAGTGCCAACTGGAATTACTCAAAAAGGAATTATAAAACTCCCCGAGTAATTAAAACACTGCAGAAATCCACTAGACAGTTTCTGCAAAAGTTTTCACTGTAAGCCTATCCTTTTAATTCACGATGAGATTCCCCTCGTTCCACTGAATCCAGGGACATATCATACGCAATTTTTGGAGTTACATATCTTTTTATACGAATTAATTACTCCAAAAATGCCATTAAATCATTTGATTAAACTGTACTAAATCTTGCTGCAAAAGTGTGAAACAACGGTACAGCAAGATTCTACACGGCTCACTGAATCTACAGATATTTTATTTGCAATTTTTGGCCCAGCAGTTTAATTTCTACGTAATTTACAAGTTTCTACCGAAATCTGCCAACTAAAACGATTAACGAAAATACCCAGTCAACTGTGTCTGTTGACTAGTCAACGCGGCTGCTGACTGGGCGTTGACTGGGCATCTGACTAGTCAACGCCTAGGGCTGACCGGTCAACGACCGTTCTGGACCGTTGATCTGAGATCCAAAGGCGGCTGCGGACTCACCGGAAACGAACGGCAGCGAGCTCGGGACGGTGGCGGCGATCGGCTCCGGCGACGGCGGTTCCTGCGCGGAGGGGAAAACGGTCAGCGCGCGGAACGGTGGCGGTCAACGCGGCGGCGGCGCGAGCGACGGCGGCGGCGGCGAGCGGCACGCAGCGCGAGGCGGCGGCGTGCGGCGCGGGGCGACGGCGGCGCAAGGCGGCGCGGGTGCGGGGCCGAGGCGGCGGCGCTGGAAGCGGTTGCGCGTGCGTGCGTGCGCGCGCGCGGAGGCGGCGGCGCTGGGGTGCGGCGAGCGGCTGCGCGCGCGGGGCTGCGCGTGCGAGGCGGCGCGGGCGTGCAGCGCGGCGGCGCGGCGCGAAGGGCGGCTGCGCTGCGGTGCGGGCTGGCGGAGGCGGGCGGGTGGCGCCGCGCGCGGGCGGCGGGGTGCGGTAGGCGGCGGGTGACGGGCTCACCTGGTGGCGTCGGCGAGCGCGGAGGCCGAGGGCGGCGGCGGCTCGGAGATCGAGGCGCGTGGGGGCGGGCGCACGGGTCGAGGCGGTGGGAGAGGCGGCGGCGGCTGGGTGGGGTCCGCCCTTTTGTGGGCCCCACGCGGGTCCTAGTTGGATACGGCGCGCGGTTGGAGGCGAATACGGCGAAGTCGATGCCAATTTTTTTTTGATCTTTTAGTAAAACGGCCGTAACTTTTTCGTACGAGTTCCGAATCGGGCGATTCTTGCTCCTAAGCTTTTGTAAAAACGAGGGGAACAACCTAGGGTCAAGGGTTGAGTGAAACCACTAGGCTACAGGGGTGGACAACACAAGTCCTACTAAAGCCTCCCGCGGGAGCCTCGTAGTAAAATAGAATAGGATTTAGAAAATAGCGTTTTGCCGAATCTTTCCAATCGACGGTTTTGCATGGAAAAGTATGATGCAATGGCATGAATGATATGCAGAACCAAATTCTAAAATTTGGGATGTGACAGAATACTTAGCAAACGGATTTTTAGTGGTTTTCTAACAAGGCAACAAAACAAAGAGCAAGTAACAAAGATAGTAAACAAACATAGCAAGTGGTCCAATCCTTTCTTAGCAAAGGACAAGCCTGTGGAAATACTTATAAGGACCAAACGTTCTCGAGAACACATGGGAATTCTGTCAAGTGCTTTTGCTGCAAATAGCTGAGTACTCTTCTCTGGTGTTCGTAAGTGTTGTGTGGGTGAACCTATGCTAACATACTGCCCTTCCAAGGACTAATACATACTTGTGATTAAACCCCCCTGCAAACATCCGTAACTCCAGGAAAGTAATTAAGATATAAATCTAACCACAGCCTTCAACTATGAGATCATACACTCCCTTGTGCAAAGGTGTCCTAACGGGGGTTCAGGTTTCTATCACTCCGGAAACCCCGCGATTAGTATCCAAATACACAATGCATCCCCCTAGGACCATAAATGGTGAAGTGTCATGTAGTCGACGTTCACATGACACCACTAGAAGAATATAACCACAACTTAAATACTAAACCATTGAATAATAACTCATCACAGATTCACTACTAACAACATGACTTCTCCCATGTCCTCAAGAACACAACGAACTACTCACAAGACATCATATGGATCAAGATCAAAGATGATATGGTAATGGATAACAATATGAACATAAACAATAATCCAATGGTTCCACTCACAAGCATCAACTACAATTTTAATTAACACCGGGGAAGTTTCCCCTAAGAACTAAAGCAATATCAAACACAATTGTTATAGCAAGACGGAGTGGTGATGATGGTGCTGGTGGAGATGATGGTGCGGATAATGATGATGCTGATCCCGATGAAGCCTAGCTTGATGATGGTGTTGATGGCGACGGCCTCCCCTCTCCAGGAAGGAATTCCCCCGGCAGAAATCTGTTTGCCGGAGAGATATTTCTCTCTCGGTGTTTTCCGCCCTCTAGAGGCGGCGGAAGTCTATCTGTGGTCGCCCCCTGAGGCTTAGGGTTCCGAAGGGAAGTTATAGGTGAAGGGGGAGAGTCGGTGGCCGGGCAGGTGGGCCACACCTGCCCTAGGCGTGGCCTCAGGTGGGCCCGTTCCTAGGGGGTGTGGGCCCCCTACGACCCTCCTTCGCTCCTCCTTCTGGCTTCCTTCGTCCTCAGGTAAAATAATATGTTTCCATATTTTTCTGGTATTTTTCTGATCTTCGTGAAATTGCACTGAAACGCCTTCTTGTCCATCAGAATCCAGACTCCGGCAGTCCATCCTCCAAGAATCATCCATCATGCATAAACAGATGAAAATCCATAAGTAATACCTCATAATAAGACAAATATCAATGAGTAGAGGTAAATTATGATATAGAATGGTGATGCAAATTGGGCGCATCAAGTCCGCCAAGCTTAGACTCCGCTTGTCCCCAAGCAAATACTGAGCTCAGTAAACATGTCCACAGGTTTATGGAGTGAAGTGTCGATAAAATAATACGAACAAGAAGCATCACACTTACCATTGCACAACTCATAGAAGAAAGCAACTCACCATTATATAACTTAGCTTGCAACCAAGTACCACGGTCACAATGGAGATGCATAAAGATAAATCATAATTGGAATTGGCAAACTTGTTCTTGGTCAGAGAACACCTGTAAGCATTTTTTATTTCTCTTTTCCTTTCAAACCTCAAAAATTGTTGCTACTAACCTGCCAAAACAAATTTAGATCCACTTGATGCTCCCAAAGTAGTGCCAATACTGATCAACAAGATCCATCATATAATAGAGATTGCAAACTAAAATAGGAAGTGCAAAAAGTAAAAGATGAGACTTCTCATTAATATTCAATAAAGGCACTCACACCAAGGGATACATAGATAATCAACTAAAGGAGAGATACTTCCACATGCAAACCAATCTATAAGATAACTTCTCTATCACAAATATGAATCCACTAAAATGGTAAAATATGAAAGATAGTGGTGGTGATACCGCGGCACTCCCCTAAGCTTGGAACAAGCCAAGGGGATGCCAAACCTGATGACGAATTAATCCTTTGGTGGTGGTGTTCTCTTGTCACAGGTCAGAAAATCTTCCAGCATCTTACGAATCCTGTTATTCTCCTCTTGAAGCAGATCCATCTTCATCCTTAAAGCACGGTACTTATCACAAAACTCGTTAGTTGTTCGAAGGGCTTCCGCTACCTCAGGGCAGTATCTGAGTTTTGGACCAAAGGATACGATTCCCTGCATGTGACGAAAGAAGCATCCGCAGTGCTAATCGCTCCTACAGAAGTAGGTTTCCTTCCCCTTGCTCCTGCGGTGGTTTGTTCTTCCAAATTTATCTCCATGGGCTTCTTGCCTTTGTCGTTGGCGGAGGCCATGGCGTTCTAAACTTGAGAAGATTTCCTGACAAAACAGATCGAAACAAAAACACAACAAGAACACGATGCACGAACCTCGGGGGATCCGGGGGTTATATATTACGAAGTTTCAATGCATAAGGAAGGTTTTGACACGGAAACGAGGCGGAGATGGAGTTCGGGGGGGGGGGAGGGACACCCCCTCAGGCACGGCCAGGCTGGGGCCCGCGCCTGGGTAGGTTTGTCCATCCCAGGCTCCGTTTCCTCTCCAGTTTCGTCTCGTAACTTCCCTTATGTATTAAAAACATCAAAAATATAAAAATATTGGAGTTTCACGAACCTTTTGTTTTCACCACTTTACCTATTCAAACACGAATTCTGCAGATTCCTTTCCTCTTTCTCCTGAGAATTTCCTTTATACAAAACCTTTGCACAAACTCAATGACAACATTAGTATAAGCAAAAACAATAAACCTTTGGTACACACTTCAACTGAAAACCCATCAATACAAAAGCTTCTATAAGAGGCAAATGCAAAGGATGGCAGAAATATGTCAAAACAGACCAGAAGGAAATGATTGAATTTTTCAAAGACCTTCTGTTGATTAAATCAAAAAGTGCAGAACTAATGAAAGTTGGGTAACAACCTGGAGAACAAGCTCAGAAAACTGCAGCTCAATCTGAAGTACTGAGCTCTCTCACGAATTTTTACAATACAGCACAAAAATCTGTCCCAGGACAGCAACTTTTCACAACTCCTCTACTACACAAAAGTAGTTGAACTTGACACAAAAAACCAAAACAAAAAGGATAAGGAGCGGTTATTACTAAGGTAATAACTTCCGAGACTCGACAAAACTCTTAGGTTATCTCCCAACAAGTACTTCCTTTAATTCCTTTAAGTTAGGCTTGAAACTTTCAAGGATGCTCACATAGGATATATATATTTGAAGTGAAAGAGAACATCAAGAAGCAAATAACCAACACACTTGAGTCTAACCCACTTCCTATGCATGGGAGTATCATGAGAAAATGAATTATTGAAACAAAAATCCACAAGCATAGGAAGACAAAACAATTGCAACTTTAAAGCTTTTACCATAAAACGGGGAAACTTAACATCATTGAGATGCATAAAACCATGTTTCCCTCTCTCAAAATAACTTTCACTAGCACTTTGAATAAAGTTGACAATATAGCTATCACTGGAAACAACTTTATCATCAGAATAAGAATACTTACAGTTATCAAAAAGAGGTCCAAGGTCATAGACTGGATCAATAGAAGCAAGTTGTTCCATCCTGAAATCTTTATTAGGCAAGCTATTTTCACAACGAGCTTTAGAAAATTTGGAAAAGTTAAACTCATAAGAATCTCCATCAAACTTAGTTAAAACTTTTTCCTTCTTATAATCAATAATAGCTCCACAAGTGTTCAAGAAAGGTCTACCAAAAATGATAGGACAAGTTTTGCTAGCTGCTGAATTAAGCACTAGAAAATTAGCATGCTATTTAATCTTACCACAGAGAACCTCCACATCTCTAACAATGCCAATTGGGCAAATGGTTTCCTTATTAGCAAGGTGGATAACCACATCAATGTCCTTAAGGTCACTAGGACCAATCTCATGCATAATTTCCCTGTAAAGCTCATAAGGAATAGCACGATAACTAGCACCAATATCACATAAACCATAGTACCAATGATCACCAATTTTAACAGAAAGCACATGAACACTAGCTTTTCTCGCCTTACTAGGATGAGAAATAATATTAGAAGCATCTTCACAGAAGATAATGTGCTCATCCTCTATATTTCTAGTGACAATGTCTTTCACAATAGCTACCATAGGTTCATTACTCAATTGCTTACCAGGATCCACAGTTTTCTTTGTACCTTTGTTATTTGCACTAATAATCATAGAATACTCCTTTACCTTAGCTGGGAAAGGCATTTTCTCAACATGAGGTTCAGGCACAATATGACTAGTAGTACAAACTTGAGTACTTCTAACTGGAACATGATTAACAACATCTTTATAAGGAGCATGGTACTTATTCCACTTCTTCTTTGGAATTTCTATGTAAGAGGCAAAGTCTTTAAAACAGTTGGCAATACTTTGGGAATCAAGACCAAACTCATTGCTAATATCACGGAAGTCATCAGTTCCCATAAAAGATTTAATGCATTCATAATCATAGTTGATACCTGACTTTCTTCCTTTATCATTCTCCCAAGCTTCAGTGTTATCTTGAATACGGTCTAAGAGATCCCATTTAGCTTCTTCCTTCATACGTGTGAATGATCCAGCACAAGAAGCATCTAGTAAATCTTTATCATGAAGAGAAATCCTAGCATAAAAGTTATTGAGAATAATATTTTTAGGTAGTTCATGAATAGGACATTTAAGCATTAGTAACTTCAATCTCCCCCAAGATTGAGCTATACTTTATCCATCAAGAGGCCAAAAGTTATATATAAGATTTCTATATTTATGAATTTCACTGGGAGGATAAAATTTAGAGTAAAAGAGAGATGACATCTCCTCCCATTCCATGGATTGTCCATTCTTCAGCAGCTTATACCATTCTTCAGCTCTCCCTTTCAAGGATATGGAGAGTAACTTCTTCTACACCTGTTCAGTTGTGATACCTGCACACTTAAACAACCTGCATAATTCATGGATAAAAAGAAAGTGATCACCAGGATGGACAGTTCCATCCCCAAAATAATAATTATCCATAACACGGTTAACAATACTTGTAGGTATCTTAAAAGGATCTATCTCAACAGGTTGTGGTTCATCTACTACCCTAGCATTGGTAGTAGTTTTCCCAAACAGAAAACCAAGTGGGTTATCCATATTGGAAACAAAGTAACAAGCAGTAACAAAAGCAATACTCATAGTAAAAGTTTCCCTTACCAGCTCCACTCTTCAATACCGCTTCACTCTCCGACAACGGCGCAGAAAATAGTCTTGATAACCCACAAGTATAGGGGGTGTATCGTAGAACTTTGAATAAATAGGAGTGTCGATCCCAACGAGGAGAAGAAGGTTTTGAACAGTGGTATGGAGCAGGAAATCCCTGTAATATTTAGCAAACGGATTTTTAGTGGTTTTATGACAAGGCAACAAAACAAAGAGCAAGTAACAAAGACAGTAAACAAACATAGTAAGTGGCCCAATCCTTTCTTAGCAAAGGACAAGCCTGTGGAAATACTTATAAGGACCAAACGTTCTCGAGGACACATGGGAATTCTGCCAAGTGCTTTCGCTGCAAATAGCTGAGTACTCTTCTCTGGTGTTCATAAGTGTTGTGTGGGTGAACCTCGGCTAACATATTGCCCTTCCTAGGACTAATACATACTTGTGATTAAAACCCCTGAAAACATCTGTAACTACATGAAAGTAATTAAGATATAAATCTAACCATAGCCTTAAACTCTGAGATCCTACACTCCCTTGTGCAAAGGTGTCCTAACAGGGGTTCAGGTTTCTGTCACTCCGGCAACCCCGCGATTAGTATCGAAATACACAATGCATCCCCCTAGGCCCATAAATGGTGAAGTGTCATGTAGTCGATGTTCACATGACACCACTAGAAGAATAGCACCACAACTTAAATACTAAACCATTGAATAATAACTCATCACGGATTCACTACTAAAAATATGACTTCTCCCATGTCCTCAAGAACACAACAAACTACTCACAAGACATCATATGGATCAAGATCAAAGATGATATGGTAATGGATAACAATCTGAACATAAACAATAATTCAATGGTTCCACTCACAAGCATCAACTACAATAGTAATTAACACCGGGAAAGTTTCCCCTAAGAACTAAAGCAATATCCAACACAGTTGTTACAGCGAGACGGAGTGGTGACGATGGTGCTGGTGGAGATGATGGTGTGAATGATGATGATGCTGATCCTGATGAAGCCTAGCTTGATGATGGCGTTGATGGCGATGGTCTCCCCTGTCCGGGAAGGAATTCCCCCAGCAGAAATCTGTCTGCCGGAGAGATCTTTCTCTCTCTGTGTTTTCCGCCCCGTAGAGGCGGCGGAAATCTAGCTGTGGTCGCCCCCTGAGGCTTAGGGTTCCAAAGGGAAGTTATAGGCGAAGGGGGAGAGTCGGAGGCCGGGCAAGTGGGCCACACCTGCCCTAGGCGCAGCCTTAGGTGGGCCCACACCTAGGGGGGTGTGGGCCCCTGCGCTCCCCCTTCGCTCCTCCTTATGGCTTCCTTCGTCCTCAGGTAAAATAATATGTTTCCATATTTTTCTGGTATTTTTCTGATCTTCGCGAAATTGCATCGAAACGCCTTCTTTTCCATCAGAATCCAGACTCCGGCAGTCCATCCTCCAAGAATCATCCATCATGCATAAACAGATGAAAAGCCATAAGTAATACCTCATAATAAGACAAATATCAATGAGTAGAGGTAAATTATGATATAGAATGGTGATGCGAATTGGGCGTATCACTCTCCAAATTCCCCGTCCCGGCAGGGTGCCAGAACGGAGTTTCTGGATCCGAATCTTGGTTTCTGGTGGCGGCGGCGTAGCAGAACTCTTTCTGGAAAACTATCGAACCCCCCTAGGTTTTTTAGTCGAAAGGCAACTTATAGGCGCAGAGGGAGGCTGGGGGGGTGCCTGCGGTGCTTGCACCCCCCAGGTGCGGCCAGTGGTGGGCCCGTGCCTGGCATGGGTGTGGGCCTCCCATGCCTCCTCTCCGTCTTGTCTTATGGCTCCATGGATCTTCTGGTGAAATATAATTTTTGGCATATTTTCCGGGATTTTTCCTGATAGTTCATTTTCTGCACAAAAACAAGACACCAAGGTAATTCTGCTGAAAACAACATCAGTCCGTGTTAGTTGTATCCAAATCACATAAGTTTAGAGGAGAAACAATAGCAAAGTGTTCGAGAAAGTAGATACGTTTTGGACGTATCAGAAAACTTAGTGATTAAAGCTCTCACGAACTTGATGGCACACTTTATATTTCTTGCCCCTAATAAACTTGAATCATTGTGTCATCTATGTTGTATATGCTTGAACTTATACGTTGGAATTAGCAGAACCATGCTGTCGTGGGGAACATTTTCAACATTGCACTTGTACTTAGTACACAATTGATATCATGCTCTTTTGTCTATGGATGTCGCCGGTGTGAAATAAAGAGGGAGCTTGTAAGTCCATAGAGTTATGTATTTTGTGTTAGAGAAACGCCTGGGCCGCTAGCCTAAGCCATGCCTAATCATGGTGGAAACTTGCAGCATTACCATAATGAGCAATCTATGAAGCATCCTTAATAAAATATATATATGCAAATAGTAAATAAAAAGATCGATGAAATGCTTATTGTCTGCTTGCCTTGTCATTTTGGTTATGGGATAGCTCCTGTACCATGTGCAAGGGGTACCCTGTTGGCGGTTCTCTATGATACACATGTACTTACTATGACAAGAACTTACATGTGAAAAAATTTGAGTAGCATGAGGTGCGGCCCTCGTATTCAAGGGACATGAGATTGCCAATTTATACTTTGTCAATCATATACTCCATAGTTTGTTCACTTTAATCTTAATCACTTCAAGATGCTTATGATAGGGGCAATGACAGCTGAAAGCTAACAAGTACCATAATTTTTGGAAGCTCTTTTTGAAACTTTAAATCCGTGCTTCCTTTTATTAAGGGCCTTTCTTCCACAATTATATTGAGTCTCCACCTTCTACCTTTATGCACCAGTTAAGAGAGCATAGTTTCTATTCTTAGTTCTATGTGCATTGTCCCAAGACTTATTGATTGATGCATATTGTTGATATTACTTGTTCTTGTGCTATTTGTATCTAGTCACTCTTATGAACTTTGAAGGTGTCCTATGCATCTATTTGCTACTCTACGAGGGACAAGCTGAATGCCACTATGCCATGTTTTCTGTATGTGAAACAAACAAACGTCTTTCAATGCATTGTTATTCATGATCTTTGTTTGTATCCTTTCATGTTGCAGCATAGTTGCTATGTCTTATTGTTATAACTTCATCTTTTATGCTCATGTTTAGAGTACTTTGATCCCAATTTTTAATGCTTGTAAATAGTTTGATCTTGATTATGATGGTGCATGTCACCTCAAAAAATATTTTTTTATCACTTACCTACTCGAGGACGAGCAGGAGTTAAGCTTGGGGATGCTTGATACGTCGTAAACGTATCTATAATTTTTGATGTTCCATGCTTGTTTAGTATCAACTTGGTTATGTTTTGTCTACACTTTGAGGTATTTTTATACACTTTCTAGAACTAACCTATTAACAAGATGTCACAGTGCTAGTTGCCTGTTTTCTGCTGTTTTTGGTTTCAGAAAAGCTAAAAAATGAATATTCTTGAAATTGGACGGGACAAAAGCCAAAGTTATTATTTTTCCCGGAGCGATACGCAAAATCGAAGCAGAGACGGAGTAGGGCACCAGGGTGGCCACACCCTAGGTGGGCGCGGGCCAGCCCTAGTGGCGCCCACAGGGGGTGTGGGCCCCCTGATTGCCTCCTCGCCTTGCCCCTTCGCCTATAAGAAGCCCCTGGGGAGAAAACCCTAGATCGTCAATCAAAAAGCCACAAATAGTTCCACAGCGTCGTCGCCACCGAAGTGGAGATTCGGGGAATAGAAAGTCTCTGTTCTGGCACCCTATCAGGACGGGGAAGTGCCCCTGGAGCCATCTCCATTGATCTCCATCGCCATCTCCATCACCGTTGCTGCTTCCCATGATGAGGAGGGAATATTTCTTCCTCGAAGCTAAGGGCTCTACCGGTAGCTATGTGTTCATCTCTGTCTCTCTATGCATGATCTTGTTGTGGTCATGAGCTTTGTAATCAAGTAGATCTACTCTGTTACTCAAGTGCTTCAATAGATTTCTGCTCTCCCCATGTGTGAAAGTGATAGCGTGCACGCCATGGTGACACTTAGGCTAGAGTCAACATAAATACTCATCGTGCTTTAATAGATCTATGCTTTTCCCCATGTGTATGAAAGTGACAAAATGCATGTCGTGTGTGGCACATAAGCTAGATTATATATATATATATTTATCATGAGTATATTTGGAGTTGGGTATCAGTGGAGCACATGAGCCTTCGAACCCACCGTTACCGGAGATCGGACGCCCGCCATGAACAGGGACCCGGTCAGAACAGTGGACGCGAGAGGCGCGTGAGACGTTATCCCTCATATTTAGTAGATAGATTTGGGTTCCGTTTCTTGGTTCGGTTGTTCGAGCGTAGTACTTGTATACGCACAAGAAAAGGTAGGAATTCCTACCTCTTTCCTTAGGAAAAGGAGGTGTCGCCGTGGCCCACGCTGTTTTGTAGAAATCGATGCAATACAATGAGTGTCGTTCGGGAACATTTCCGTGGCACAACACACAAATGATTAATGGGAAGAATATAGTACTCTCTCCGTCTAGAAGAAAATGTTCGTAATTTTGTCTAATTGGATGTATCTATACACTAAATAGTGATTAGATATATTAAAATTTAGACAAATTTTGGACATCCTTTTGAGGATGGAGGGAATAATTGTTAACCAAATTTTACACAAAAGCATGATACTAGTGGTATTATTGTATATCTGACGGTTGATGGCAATAAACTTTTCTGTTGACATAATAAGACAAGATCTCGTGTTGAAAGCCTCGCCACAAACTCAACCATCAAGATTGATAGTTTTAAAAACAAATTCTTTTAAATTTTCAGATTTAGCTATTAAGACTGTTGTGGATCCGCATGAGTTGAGAAATATTTCCTGTGGTCCCCACCGTTTTGTAGAAATGGAGGCAGTATGATGAGTGTCCTTCTCGGAGCAGTTCATATTATAGACAATATAATTCGTGAAGGACCGTTTTCTTCTTTATTTTTTGTGAATTATTTGTGAAAGACAGCCGGCACGCATGTTACTTGGTTGCAAAATCTTTGTGAATAAGGATCTTTTGAGATGCAGAACGAGTCAAACGTGCAAGTGCGATGATAAGATGCACGCATGTGACTTGATGGAGTAGACCCAAAAGTAAGCTGAAGACCAAAGGTAAAGGTGCGAAGTCCTACCGCTTTCTTTGAAGAAAGATGTGTCGCCATTTCGTGATGTAAGTTTGACACGACCGACGGTACATCGAAAAGTACGGTCCACGCCTCTTCCGGTCTGTGTCGTCGCACTCATCATCCCCGCGATCATTGAAAATGCGCTTCCCAGCCTATGTACATATGGTTTAGTTAGGCCATCTTCACCGGCCAGACCCAACAAACAACACAAACGGTCTGTTTTAGTTTGTTGGGTCAAGTCATCGATATTTTTAGGTCACGGTCCATTCTATTCGGCCAGCCGCGCACTACAGCGTGATCTAAATAGACAAAACAGACATGCCTGCCCAAAAAAAAACTATTGTGTAACTGTATCTGGACCAATCTATGCCCACGTATGTCTGGAAAGACGCATCCGATGACCCAGATTGCTGCCCGGATGGATCGGTCATAATGTGTTAGTCTGGATGGATAGACCCGGTATAACACCCTCAGAATCGACCCTATGCAAGTTTTAGCGAAACTTGCCAAACCCGCATAGAAACGATTCAAAGGTGCCCACCAGGCACTTTCGTGCGGGTGGAAAACGAAGTAATAACATTACACAACAGTCCTCGATGGGACCCACAGAACAGATATATACAACAGCGACTCAAAGAGTCAAGAATACAGATATAATATACAAAGATCCAAATCACCTTGAAAATGATAGAGCGTCCGACTACGGACAAGATGCAAATGGGGCTAAGAGCCCTGAAGAATAACCAATGGCGTCCATAACCCTGCCCAGGCCAAGCCGGAAGGGTAACCCTGCTAACGACGTCGATCTCAAAACCTGCTTAAACAAAAGAGGTGCCGGCAAAGGGCAAAGAAAAAAGAGGAGCGTCAGTACTGAGGCCAGTACACGGCGAGACTAGAATTCGGCGGTCCTCGCCTACATAGGTATGGTGGACTGAAGCGGCAGCGGCGACACGCACTAAACAACCTATAGAGACTCGATACAACTGGCGGCTATCAGAGAGGGATAAGAAAGACCTATTCGGATCCGACCTGAATTTTACGCCAAACAATCCCATCCTGGTATTTCCCCCTCGAGACCAGTCGAGGAAGTCCACCGAGGAACTCACACAGTTGGCAGTTTTATTTATTCAGTTATCGTTGCACCAATTACTAGTCAGGTATAGATAATCATCCTGATAAAATAAGCAGTGGACACTTTTAGTTAACCATTCCGTTGTAGTGGCGACACTTACTAGTCGAATTCAATTAGCATGAGATAACCCAAAACCCAACAGTTGTTGGTACTTTTATTTAGCCATTCCGTTATAGTTGCAATACTTACTAGTCAGATACAATGGTCGCTGGCGACGACCCAAGCAAGCAATTGTTGGAAGTTTTAGTTAGCCATTCCATTATAGTGAAGCTGCTTACTAGTCATTATAAAGTCAAATTTATAGCACTACTTTAGTTATAGTTGTCTATGATCGAGATACTGTGCTCCAAGTCGTCCATAACCGCGGACACGGCTTTCAGAAAGTTTTAACCCGGCCGGGGTGCACAAATAGCAACACACACACGATCAACCTCGGAAAAACCAAAACAAAACCCAACGAGGCTTTCACGACAAAGCAATCACAAGATTCAAAAATATTTCAGGGGGCCACCCCATTGAGTAGATCCGCAACGAAGTAAGCTAGCTCCGAGACGGACTCAAGGTTTGCGACAATGGCTGTAAACGACTGGGAACCCGAAAGTGTGGCTGGGCTTGTCGATACCGCGAAAACACTCCGCTTACCTAAACAGTACAGTGTGCTCCTCGCACAATCGTAAATAAACAGTAGCATGGCATAAGTACAGGATCGTAAATAAAACCTCAAACTAGTTTGTGGCCCCAAGAAATAAGACTGAATCAAGCTCTGGCTAAGGGGGGCCCATACTCCCCGTATGTGGATAGCGCGATAAGTCAAGGAACAGGTATCAAGTACTCGGGGTCCTACGGGACACAAGTGGGCGGTCGGAAACCAAATGTTATCTATCACCCACCGATGCCTCTGCTTACTTACTTCAATTTTAGTTGTTAAACAGGAATTAAAGTGAACGATAAGTAAAACCATGATCATCTCCAACATCAACATGCGGCATTGCTCCAACAACTGTGGAACTCGATGGCACGCAACAGCACTTGAGCAAGCGACTACGACGCGCAAGTCCAACTATCTACCAAACATCAGGTAATAGGATGTGTCCAAGGCAATATAAGGCTGCAAGGGATATCACAGGTACGGGACTAGAGCATCGCGACACAGATAGCAATAGATCAACAGGAGGGAAATAAATACTATAAAAGTAAGATAGGTAGAAAGGGGGGGGATATGCTCGCCTGAAAACATTGTCGAAGGTTCAACCGAAGATCGGGGCGAAGCTCACATCAACTCAACGGCCTTATCCGCGAAGAAGCAAAACACTAGAAGAAGCACCGGATGCAATATTTAATACTACGGCAGAAGATCGGGCATGATGCATGTATAATGTATGACATGGCAAGGGTGCAATGCAATTAGGTCATATTAAGCGAAACCGGGGTCCCGATATTTAATTAGGTGGTTCATGTTATTTAACTACCCCGCAACTTAAATGTTGTATTAACATGGCAAGATAAGTTACCGGTTCGCTACACCAATTTAAATGAGGCCAATATGAGACTAGATTTGCCCGCATATGGGCCTCATATTTAATTATGAGGTGAATCGGCATAAGGCCCCCAAACCACAGACAAGTATGCATGCAAGATGAACAATTAAATATGCAGCAATTGGTTATTACATTTATAAAATAGGCTCGAGAAAGGGGCACACATTAGGGTTCGGCAGATCTTGGGGATCGAGGGGTTCGGGGTCGGTCTCGGGGTTCGGATCTGGGTTCGGTCTCGGCGGAAGCGTCCTCAGATAACGGGGTAGATCTTGGCGCAGCCGGGATGAAGGGCTTGGTTCCGTGCCGGGGCGCATCGGGTTCGTTTCGGTCGGTGCCGTTCTTGTCGTCGCGAAGATCTTGTCGGGTCCGCGGGTCGGGTCGGACTTGACGTCCGGGGTGAAGTGCTTGTAGTTCTTGTGGCGATCTTGGCGCTCTACCGGTTCGGGTTTCGGCGTCCGAGGAAAATACTTGTCGCATCCGTGTCGGCGAACTTGGCGTACCGAGGGGTCGGTCTTCCTATTCCGTGAGGGAGATCTTGATGTTCCGGGTAGGCGGTCTTCGGGTGCGTCGAATCCAGGCGGAAGGTCTTGTCGCACGGTGTCCGGGTAGACGAACTTGTCGGTTCCGGTTTCGATTGTCGGTGATGACCTGGGAACGCACCGACGGTCTTGCTGTCCTAGTGAGGTACTCGTCAGACTTGTTCGATGGAGGTCGCTGAAGTTAGATAAATCGCCACTGATCCATCTTCACACGGTCGCCATCGCAATCATCTTCACATCCCATATGCTCATGACCATACCAAAACAAAACGCCTGAAGCCACCTCTCTGGTACTAGAGGAACCCTCAAAGAGGCAGGAACCCCAGATGGTGGCAGGCACAGAACGAGGACAAGGCTAGCAGGGAAGGCGGCGTGCACGGACAAGCTTGGCGGCCGAGATACGGGGCGGCGAGGCGAGGACGACGCGGCCGGGCCCGAGCAGAGGGCGGCACACGGCGACGAGGGCGGTAGGGGGGAAGGGGCCGGCGGCGGGCTGGTGGCGACGGGCGGCGCGGAGCCGGCGGGAGGCGGCCACAGGTGGGGTCGCGCGCCGGCGACCTCCGCAGCGGGGACGCAGAGCCGGGGAGAGGCGGGCGGAGGCCGGCGGAAGGCGGAGGCGCGCGCTGGCAGGGAGATGCGGGCGCGGCCGGGAGACGGCGAGCCTGGCGGGGCGGAGCGGCAGAAGGCGCAGGACGGCGTGGCGAGCAGGGGCGGCGCCGGAGGACGCGCGGGGCGGTGCGGCGGCGAGGGGAGCTGGCGGGGGCGGACGCGTCCGGGGCAGGGCGGTGAGGACGGAGCCGGGAGGGCGAGCCGGCACTGAGAGAGGGAGGGAGGAGGAAGAAGGACGCGGGGTGGGGGAGGCCTGGTCGCGCGGGGGTCCGGGGTGGCCACAGGCGGGGATCCCGAGGGGGCCTGGTCGGTGGGGGGAAACGTGTGTGTGGTGTGCGTGTGTGCTTGTGTGGCCTGCGTGTGTGAGTGTGGGGTTGTGGCTGGAGGGAGAGAGAGGAGAGAGAGGGGGGCAGGTGGCAGATGGGGATAGGCTAGGGGGGAAGGGTGAGGTGAGGTGGCAAGAGCCGATTGGGTGGGGTGATGTGGAGGGGAGGGCTGGGTAGGTTATCTGGTAGCTTTAGGATTTAGGTTGGACCGATTATATTTCTGGGGTGGTCGTTCGGGTCGATTCGGCCCGTTCGACTGCCCCACTAAAAACGATTAACAGTTTTACTTATTTAAACAGAGCCCTTGCAAACCGAAAACGACAAAACAATTAATCCGGAGTCCCGGGTTTGAATTTGAAAACAAGACGGGGCATTTTAGAAAACAAAAACAGGCTTTGCGAAAAATAGTTTTAAGCAAACAATGCATGATGATGACGATGCAATGCACAAAAACAACGCGATTTTCTAGTAGTGGTTTTGCGGGATGCCACAATTCGACACCACTAACAATGGATCTCGCCCTCGAGATCCGCCTCATGGTACCGGGAAGAAGGCCGGCGATCTGCATCTTCTCGCTTCGTGTAGATCCTCGCGACACCACTAACAAGAGGTCGTTGTCCGTGATCGTCGAGGGAACACTCCGGGAACAAAAGGTCGAAGGTAGAGGTATCCACAAATAAAGCCACCTCTAACCCCGATGGAAAAGGGGGAACCGATGCATTCCCATCCACTTCAATGTACAAAAGCGAATAGAAGGGGTAGTCGGCATGGGGGCCAATCCATCACGCACCCAAACTATTACTCCGCACAATCAGTGGAAAAGCATGCAACCATTCTCGGAATCAGACTGAAGATCTCGACAAGCGAGGTTCGGGAACAAAGGAGTGATGCAGACTCTGCATCGGATCTGGCGTGGACGATGTCGTCGCGTCGGAAAACACCGGAAGGCACAAACAAGGAACAAAGAATGGTAACACCGTAGACGGATTCCTCAGGCAGCTTGAACACCGGATGGTAGAACACCGTTATCAGAGGAGGAAGCGAAACCCTGAAGGTACGACGGAACCCAACCACGAGAAATCCTGGACTCGAAGGGAGAGACGAGAGCGGATTCAAAACACGCAGAGGTAAGAGGAGAATAGCAGAGGGGTAAGGAATAAAATCAGACCTAATCAGAACTATCCAACCGATTTTGCAAAAATAGTTTTGACACTCTACTTCGGCCGTTAGCTAGGTTATCCTACAGGCTGGACTTGTGGGGTATCGCAACTGCTGAGCTCTGATACCACTCTGTAACACCCTCAGAATCGACCCTATGCAAGTTTTAGCGAAACTCGCCAAACCCGCATAGAAACGATTCAAAGGTGCCCACCAGGCACTTTCGTGCGGGTGGAAAACGAAGTAATAACATTACACAACAGTCCTCGATGGGACCCACAGAACAGATATATACAACAGCGACTCAAAGAGTCAAGAATACAGATATAATATACAAAGATCCAAATCACCTTGAAAATGATAGAGCGTCCGACTACGGACAAGATGCAAATGGGGCTAAGAGCCCTGAAGAATAACCAATGGCGTCCATAACCCTGCCCAGGCCAAGCCGAAAGGGTAACCCTGCTAATGACGTCGATCTCAAAACCTGCTTAAACAAAAGGGGTGCCGGCAAAGGGCAAAGGAAAAAGAGGAGCGTCAGTACTGAGGCCAGTACACGGCGAGACTAGAATTCGGCGGTCCTCGCCTACATAGGTATGGTGGACTGAAGCGGCAGCGGCGACACGCACTAAACAACCTATAGAGACTCGATACAACTGGCGGCTATCAGAGAGGGGTAAGAAAGACCTATTCGGATCCGACCTGAATCTTACGCCAAACAATCCCATCCTGGTATTTCCCCCTCGAGACCAGTCGAGGAAGTCCACCGAGGAACTCACACAGTTGACAGTTTTATTTATTCAGTTATCGTTGCACCAATTACTAGTCAGGTATAGATAATCATCCTGATAAAATAAGCAGTGGGCACTTTTAGTTAACCATTCCGTTGTAGTGGCGACACTTACTAGTCGAATTCAATTAGCATGAGATAACCCAAAACCCAACAGTTGTTGGTACTTTTATTTAGCCATTACGTTATAGTTGCAATACTTACTAGTCAGATACAATGGTCGCTGGCGACGACCCAAGCAAGCAATTGTTGGAAGTTTTAGTTAGCCATTCCATTATAGTGAAGCTGCTTACTAGTCATTATAAAGTCAAATTTATAGCACTACTTTAGTTATAGTTGTCTATGATCGAGATACTGTGCTCCAAGTCGTCCATAACCGCGGACACGGCTTTCAGAAAGTTTTAACCCGGCCGGGGTGCACAAATAGCAACACACACACGATCAACCTCGGAAAAAACAAAACCCAACGAGGCTTTCACGACAAAGCAATCACAAGATTCAGAAATATTTCAGGGGGCCACCCCATTGAGTAGATCCTCAACGAAGTAAGCTAGCTCCGAGACGGACTCAAGGTTTGCGACAATGGCTGTAAACGACTGGGAACCCGAAAGTGTGGCTGGGCTTGTCGATACCGCGAAAACACTCCGCTTACCTAAACAGTACAGTGTGCTCCTCGCACAATCGTAAATAAACAGTAGCATGGCATAAGTACAGGATCGTAAATAAAACCTCAAACTAGTTTGTGGCCCCAAAAAATAAGACTGAATCAAGCTCTGGCTAAGGGGGGCCCATACTCCCCGTATGTGGATAGCGCGATAAGTCAAGGAACAGGTATCAAGTACTCGGGGTCCTACGGGACACAAGTGGGCGGTCGGAAACCAAATGTTATCTATCACCCACCGATGCCTCTGCTTACTTACTTCAATTTTAGTTGTTAAACAGGAATTAAAGTGAACGATAAGTAAAACCATGATCATCTCCAACATCAACATGCGGCATTGCTCCAACAACTGTGGCACTCGACGGCACGCAACAGCACTTGAGCAAGCAACTATGACGCGCAAGTCCAACTATCTACCAAACATCAGGTAATAGGATGTGTCCAAGGCAATATAAGGCTGCAAGGGATATCACAGGTACGGGACTAGAGCATCGCGACACAGATAGCAATAGATCAACAGGAGGGAAATAAATACTATAAAAGTAAGATAGGTAGAAAGAGGGGGGGAGATGCTCGCCTGAAAACATTGTCGAAGGTTCAACCGAAGATCGGGGCGAAGCTCACATCAACTCAACGGCCTTATCCGCGAAGAAGTAAAACACTAGAAGAAGCACCGGATGCAATATTTAATACTACGGTAGAAGATCGGGCATGATGCATGTATAATGTATGACATGGCAAGGGTGCAATGCAATTAGGTCATATTAAGCGAAACCGGGGTCCCGATATTTAATTAGGTGGTTCATGTTATTTAACTACCCCGCAACTTAAATGTTGTATTAACATGGCAAGATAAGTTACCGGTTCGCTACACCAATTTAAATGAGGCCAATATGAGACTAGATTTGCCCGCATATGGGCCCATATTTAATTATGAGGTGAATCGGCATAAGGCCCCCAAACCACAGACAAGTATGCATGAATTAAATATGCAGCAATTGGTTATTACATTTATAAAATAGGCTCGAGAAAGGGGCACACATTAGGGTTCGGCAGATCTTGGGGATCGAGGGGTTTGGGGTCGGTCTCGGGGTTCGGATCTGGGTTCGGTCTCGGCGGAAGCGTCCTCAGATAACGGGGTAGATCTTGGCGCAGCCGGGATGAAGGGCTTGGTTCCGTGCCGGGGCGCATCGGGTTCGTTTCGGTCGGTGCCTTTCTTGTCGTCGCGAAGATCTTGTCGGGTCCGCGGGTCGGGTCGGACTTGACGTCCGGGGTGAAGTGCTTGTAGTTCTTGTGGCGATCTTGGCGCTCTACCGGTTCGGGTTTCGGCGTCCGAGGAAAATACTTGTCGCATCCGTGTCGGCGAACTTGGCGTACCGAGGGGTCGGTCTTCCGATTCCGTGAGGGAGATCTTGATGTTCCGGGTAGGCGGTCTTCGGGTGCGTCGAATCCAGGCGGAAGGTCTTGTCGCACGGTGTCCGGGTAGACGAACTTGTCGGTTCCGGTTTCGATTGTCGGTGATGACCTGGGAACGCACCGACGGTCTTGCTGTCCTAGTGAGGTACTCGTCAGACTTGTTCGATGGAGGTCGCTGAAGTTAGATAAATCGCCACTGATCCATCTTCACACGGTCGCCATCGCAATCATCTTCACATCCCATATGCTCATGACCATACCAAAACAAAACGCCTGAAGCCACCTCTCTGGTACTAGAGGAACCCTCAAAGAGGCAGGAACCCCAGATGGTGGCAGGCACAGAACGAGGACAAGGCTAGCAGGGAAGGCGGCGTGCACGGACAAGCTTGGCGGCCGAGATACGGGGCGGCGAGGCGAGGACGACGCGGCCGGGCCCGAGCAGAGGGCGGCACACGGCGACGAGGGCGGTAGGGGGGAAGGGGCCGGCGGCGGGCTGGTGGCGACGGGCGGCGTGGAGCCGGCGGGAGGCGGCCACAGGTGGGGTCGCGCGCCGGCGAGCTCCGCAGCGGGGACGCAGAGCCGGGGAGAGGCGGGCAGAGGCCGACGGAAGGCGGAGGCGCGCGCTGGCGGGGAGATGCGGGCGCGGCCGGGAGACGGCGAGCCTGGCGGGGCGGAGCGGCAGAAGGCGCAGGACGGCGTGGCGAGCAGGGGCGGCGCCGGAGGACGCGCGGGGCGGTGCGGCGGCGAGGGGAGCTGGCGGGGGCGGACGCGTCCGGGGCAGGGCGGTGAGGACGGAGCCGAGAGGGCGAGCCGGCGCTGAGAGAGGGAGGGAGGAGGAAGAAGGACGCGGGGTGGGGGAGGCCTGGTCGCGCGGGGGTCCGGGGTGGCCACAGGCGGGGATCCCGAGGGGGCCTGGTCGGTGGGGGGAAACGTGTGTGTGGTGTGCGTGTGTGCTTGTGTGGCCTGCGTGTGTGAGTGTGGGGTTGTGGCTGGAGGGAGAGAGAGGAGAGAGAGGGGGGCAGGTGGCAGATGGGGATAGGCTAGGGGGGAAGGGTGAGGTGAGGTGGCGAGAGCCGATTGGGTGGGGTGATGTGGAGGGGAGGGCTGGGTAGGTTATCTGGTAGCTTTAGGATTTAGGTTGGACCGATTATATTTCTGGGGTGGTCGTTCGGGTCGATTCGGCCCGTTCGACTGCCCCACTAAAAACAATTAACAGTTTTACTTATTTAAACAGAGCCCTTGCAAACCGAAAACGACAAAACAATTAATCCGGAGTCCCGGGTTTGAATTTGAAAACAAGACGGGGCATTTTAGAAAACAAAAATAGGCTTTGCGAAAAATAGTTTTAAGCAAACAATGCATGATGATGACGATGCAATGCACAAAAACAACGCGATTTTCTAGTAGTGGTTTTGCGGGATGCCACACCCGGGGCACAATTTTATTCTTTCTCGTCGGTACCAAAAATTGTCAGTGCCGGCCTTCTGCTGTCACTTGCCCAAAACAGAGCAATGGCCACGACAAAAGCAGAGCACAAATGAGGTTTTGCGTTCTTCGTTAGAACTGTCAATTCTTGGAATTGTTCTGAACGGTGCTGCAGAATATATACGGTCATAGAGTAGGTAGGCCATACACACTCGGCCCATGAGGGAGTGAAATATTGTCAGGATACGTGAAGTTATTTGTGTTTCTACTCTAGGCGTGTAGATTGCCTGATTATGTTTCATTCTTCTTTGACCAACTTCTTTTCTACAAATGGTTACATACAGCCTCTCCTTGCCCTTCGTACCTGTAGCGTTACAATCTTCTGATTCCACGGGCAACTTGTTTGTTTATGAGATGGTGATTCTTCATTTCATTCCAGAAGTTGTTCTAGCTGGGTGCTATAATATAGAGGTTTCAGTTCAATTTAGTTACTATTTAATATAAGTGTGTGTTGAAAAAAAAAGTGTGTTATTCTAGAACTAGGTGGAATGGCATGGAATGGTTCCATTCCCACGGCATGGAACGGTTTCATGACTGTATTCGGTTTAGATAAAAACAGGAATGGAACGGTTCTGTTACTTGTTCGGTTGGGACCAAAATTGTAGAATAGAAGAGAACCAACCCGTGGTTGGATGGTTAGGAGGACAGTGGTACCCAAACCCATCAGAGTTCAAATCCCGGGTTTGACGTTTTGTTGTCTCATAAATATGGAATATTCTTTCAGTGGGAGCCGACGTTCCCGTCGATAGCGAGGCGCCTGCGATGAATTTGTCAATCTCAAGACCCGCCGGTTCAGTCTCTTGGAGGTGCTCATAGGTACGTGTGTTCATAGGGGTGAGTGTATGTACGTATTGTGAGCGTCTGCGTTTGTACTGTGTTTTTCAAAAAAAATATGGAATAGAATGCCTAGATTTTATCCATAACACAAATTTATTTTTCCAAATAAGAGTGAACACCAGCTAAACCGGGAGGGACAACCCATGTTCTTCTCACTTTGCAAAATTGGAGCGAAAAGAGGCCAAATTGGAGAGAAAGAATCCAAATTAAATTGCACAGGAGCCAGTCGCCGGATTCCCACCGCCGTCTTGCCTGAATCCCGCTGCCGCAGCCGTCCCGCAAGCTGCAGCCGGATCAACCGCCTCGGCCGCCCGCAGGAGCCAACGCCCGCCCGCAACCATCGTCGCCCGTGCCGCCGGAGAGGAGAGGGAGAGGAAGAGAGGAGGGTGCACCGCCGGAGAGGTAGAGAAGAGGGACGGAGAGGTAGAGAGGAGGGAGCGCTGCCGGTAATGGGAGAGAAGGGTCAACGAGGTCCTGTCGGGAGTGGTTAGGATTAGGAAATAATGAACGTGTGAGGGAGAGTTTTTGGTGGCTGTTAGGGATCAGTTCCATCAGATAACACCGATTTGGTCGAACCAGTTGGTTCCGCATCTGGGGAGTATATTCCCTTTTGTGGAACTAGTTGGTTCCGTTCCGTCTCACAACCGAACACTGGAATGGCCTCTGGGTGCAGAACTGTTTCATTCCATTCTACTATATTTCAGGACCGAACACATCCTAAGTTTGATGGATTCACGTGCATACCTGACAGAAGGACTACTGAACAAACTATGCAGAAATGCATTACATCTCATGCATGAACTCAAATAACTTGTTCCAGTGAACCCTAAGAAACCAAGAATACTGAGTTATGGTGGGCAGCGACGCAGGTGGGCTCATGCGCAGGGCGGCGGCGGGCAGGTCCGAACAGACCTCTGAAAACATCAACACGAGGCAAATTTTACACATGCTTCAAATCGAACAAGCATCTAAAAATAACTTATGTAAAGAGCATGTTGTCTTCCTTTCTTTCTACATCTATCATTTAATAAAATTCCAAACCTTGGTTGACACTTAGCTACACCATATTCTAAACCTTCGTTGACATCTACTATAAATAACTTAGGTAAAGCTAAAGAGGACCCCTCCCTCCCTCTCTGTATCTATCACTAAACCAAATTGCGGGGTTGATAACTGAGCAGTTTGCTATGTTTATAACTTAAAAATAGTTTTGATCTTAGGTCTTCAAAACGCAGGCTTATCACGTTTGGATTGGTCAGTGCAACACTATAGTACATCAAAAACTTCTCATTCCTAGTCGTAATTAGAGAAACTTTTGAGCAAACCTCATTAGCTCTTTTCCACAATGTTCTTGTCCAAACATTTCAATAACCTATGAACCGAAAGACCTGCAAAACAACCTAAGAACATCAAAGAGTCCAACCATCTAAGTTAGCATGGTGAATCATTGAAATAGTACCTAAAACTTAAAGAGGAGACAAAGTTTCTTTGCCGATGGAGCACCACAATCTCTTTATAATCTGCATCTTCAAAAATTGGGTAGATGGCTTCTCAAGGACACGACATGACGTACGTATAGACGCAATTCGATGATCCTTAGTGAAACCACGAATCTCTCTCAAACCTCGACACCCCGAGAGTTTCTTTATCTTGCCTGCCTCTATCAGATGAAGGATCTTCTTGTTCTCCCTGGTTCAACCATACATGTCTGATACGTCATATCTTTCCGCGGTTTAAAAAAAGCAAGGTTAACCATCATCCGAAGAAAGAGACACACAAGAAACAAAGGAAACCAGAGTTGATTCAAATCAGATAGGTATGACTCATAGATATTCTTTATTTTAAACTGTAAACATGTGACAGGAAAACACCACAAAATATATCTTTTCCCCAAAGTCAAACAACATGACCGTCTTCATGCTCAAGGAAATACATATGTAATTTAAGGATTTCAAAAGGTGAATAATTTCAAAGGTAACACTGAGGTTGCCAAGGAATTTTCACATTTTCGAAACAACAACTGCCATCACAAAATCATATGAACAGTCATTAGAACCTGATCTTCTCAGGGATGACAGCAAGCCCAAGTTAATATTCAGAAAGCAATGGTGATCATAATTGTATGTTTTGATATGTTATCTGTAGCTAAGCTAAGATGACGACAATGTTGAACTCGTGAGAGCTGAAGAGTGAATAATACATGGCCTTTTTGCTTCCATCTCAAAGGTTGTAGCAAAGCTAACCTTGATCGATCAATAGAGGTATTTTTTTTTCTGAAATGGGGTCTTACCCTAGCCTCTGTATCAATTGATACATACGGCTTACTTTATTACTTTATTATCATACTTACAAATTATTACATCATGAATCACACAAAGTAGCAACGTGAATCAACCAAAGTAAAATACATGATAACATGAAGCGACTTGTCATCAACATGTTAAACGAAGATCAAAACGCCAGTTGAACTGGCAGTATATATCCCGTGCTACTATTTCCAAACGGTTGCACCCAGTATCCAGAGCGTCGCGCATCTCCATTGGTTGTAGGTAAGACCGCATACGGATCCAGTGAGTTGCCAATGGGATAACCTGCATGAATGAATAAGATTTTGCACTGTTAAATATAAAATCATTTCGTACATTCCATATGGCCCATAGTAAAGCGAAAACTCCTACTCAAATTTGCACTTTATCTTTTTCTGACACGCCATTAAGCCAATTTCCAAACAAATTCATAATATCTGATGGTGGTACTATGTTAAAAGTCATATACACAATCCTCCATATTATTTTTGCAAGAGGGCACTCAAAGAAAAGATGTTGAATTGTTTCTTGTTTGTTCGCAAAAACAACATCTTTTACTACACTGCCAATTTCTTTTAGCCAAGTTATATTTTGTAAGTAGAACCCTTGGATGTAAGAACCACATAAAAATCCTAATTTTGAGTGGTACTTTAATTTTCCATATATACTTTCGAAGAAATCTAGTGTGATCATTTAAAAGATCCAAATAGAAGGATTTGACTGTGTAAACACCCGATGATGTTAATCTCCAAACAAAACTATCTGGTTGTTCAGTCAGATGAACATCCATGAGGCGTCTGACCAGATGAAGCCATATATTCCATCTATTACCTACGAAGGCTCTTCGAAACTGAACATTCAGAGGTATATGTGATAAAACATCGGCCACAGAAACTTGTTTCCTTTGGACAATGCGATAAAGGGAAGCATATTGTTTCCTTTGTCCCCTAGCCAAGTATCCTCCCAAAACCGAGTGCTTGTTCCATTACCAACCTTAAAAGAACCACGCTCAAAAAAATCATCTTTTACTTTCATAATCCCTCTCTAGAAAGGAGAGTCAGATGGTTTTGCTTTGACTTGAGATAACGACTTTGAGTGCAAATACTTATTTTGCACTAATTCATGCCAAACACCCTCCCCTGTTAGAAGCTTAAAAAGCCACTTGCTTAATAAGCATATGTTCTTTCGTTCCAACACCTCAATGCCTAGACCTGACGAGGTTTGATCTCATCAATGCCCATTGTTATGGACTTGGGTTTTGGAGAAGGTGGGGATGCTGGAGATCGTGGAACGGTTAGCAAACAAGCAACACGGGTACACAAGGTTTACCCAGGTTCAGGCCCCCGGAGGGAAAACCCTACTCCTACTTGTCTGCTCTTGATTACGGCGGAACCGAAGGTTACAGGGTGGGTAGATGCAATCTCACGTGGAGGTGTGTATGCGAAAGTATGAGTCGAGAGAGATCTAGATCTGTAGATCTGTTGTGGTCTATCCTATTGTATTGCGTATGTGCCCTCCTTGTTGGACCCTCCTAGCCTTTATATATGGGGGGCTAGGTCTCAGGTACCGATACGAGTAGGTTTACAAGTTGTATTCAAACTCTAGTCTTGAGGTTTCCTAATCTTTTGGCCTACAAATGATGTTCCATTTAGTGAGCCTGTATTTTTTTATGCCCATCGCTTTGCCAAAAGAAACGTGATCAGAAATAATCTAGTCTTTTCCTTACCCCTTTGGGTATTTCAAAGAACGAAAGCATGAACATCGGAAGACTTGTTAAAGCTGAGTTGATGAGTGTCAATCTATCACCATAAGATAGCAACTTGCCTATCCAGTTAGATAACTTTCTTTATAATCTATTCTCCACCGGTTTCCATTCCCTATTTTTTAACTTGCGATAGTGAATTGGTATTCCTAAGTACCGAAATGAGAGTGATCCAATTTCACATCCGAATAAAGTCCTATATTCAGCCTCTTCCTCCTTTGCCCGTCCAAAACAGAAGACTTCACTCTTATGGAGGTTAATTTTTAGACTAGACAACTGTTCAAAAATGCAAAGGATAAGTTTCATATTAAGTGCTTTTTGGATGTCATGTTCTAAAAAAATTATTGTGTCGTCAGCGTATTGAAGTATTGATACCCCTCCCTCAACTAGATGAGGTATTAGGCCAGCAACCTGACCATCTTCTTTTGCTTGCGCTATCATAATAGCTAACATATCTGCGACAATGTTAAATAAAATGGGGGATAAAGGATCTCCCTGTCGTAAACCTTTCTGGGTTTGAAAATAATGACCTATGTCATCATTGATTTTGATACCAACGCTCCCCTTACTTACAAAGTCATGTATCCATCTACACCATTTTTTATCGAAGCCCTTCATATGCAAAACTTGTTGCAGAAAGGGCCATCGCACCTTGTCATATGCCTTCTTGAAGTCTATTTTAAGGAGTACACCGTCCAACTTTTTGGTGTGTAACTCATGGATTGTTTCATGCAAAATTAGCACCTTTTCAAGGATATGACGACATGGCATAAAAGCCGTCTGAGTTGGTTGAATCACCTTATGTGCAACCTCTACCACTCTATTAGTGCCAACTTTAGTAAAAAATTTGAAGATAACATTTAGTAAGCAAATCGGTCTAAATTGTTGAATCTGGACAACGTTTTCTTTCTTAGGAAGTAAAATTATTGTCGTGGTGGTGGCACGGCAGATGCCATGGGTAGGCTAAAGTATGGGGCCAATGGATGCTAGAGGGATCTGGGGAGGGAAGATGCAGTTGATTCTGCACACAGAAGGCAAAGGTAAAGATTTTATTTCTCCTTCCTTGGGCTACAAGTGCTCCTTGAGCTGTGTTTGAGAGGGAAGAACTATACCAGCCTAACGGTACTAAAAAATGAGTCGATCCCCTCCTCAGGGTCCAAGCCTCCCCTTATAAAGGGGAGCCTTGGGTTCCTTTAGGGCTGACGTGGCAAGCATATTCGAGGAATATGCTTGTCCCAATATAGTAGTTCGTCGCCCCCCTTTCCCCGTCGCTCCCCTAACGACGGTAAGGTTCCAGAGGGCCCCTCCTGCGCGCCTCGGGCTTCAGGACTGTCACCTCCGTGACCTCCTTCTGCCTCTCTGTCGCTCTGCGCCTTTGTCCGTAGTGCTTGGCTCCGCTCAGATTCTCCCTAGCCTGCGGCTAGAGTTTGACTTCAGGCTTCTCCTTCTCCTGCAAGCCTCGTATCATTCGGCCCTGCCTCCCGTAACTCGGCTTGTCCTTCACCTGCATCAAGATTACTCGGGCTAATCTGGCCGACTTACGCAGTATCTCGGCCGGGTAATGCCTTGCCATTACTATAAGGGTCCTGCCCTTTCCTATCTTGGCCGACCTCTACATGATTCGGTCGACTCAGACTGTAACTCGGAAACTAGACGGGGAACATCCTTTCGTCTTTTCCCGTCTTTACCCTATCCGGGGTTATCTCCCCAACATTAGTCCCCGAAGCTGGTATGGCCCCGCCGATAACCTCGGCCGGGTCGTATCAGTTTCTTGACACACGTTCTGTATTGTTTCCGAGTTATTTCTTTCTCGTTCGAGGTATCATCGTATCTTCTCGCGTACGCCTCGTCCTATGTGTCATTCTCATCATTGTTTCTCTAGTTTTTTGTTCCTCTACAGTATTTACTGACAGGCCACAGTTACTACTGCGCCTGTCGCGCCGGCGCTGCGACGCCTCGTGCGCCGCTTCCGTTGGGGATCGTGACCTTCTTCGCTACCGTGTGGCCCTTGGTGCGGTTCCGCTCAACGACGTGCGGTCGTGCGGCGCACACGATCTACACGGCCAACCGCCACACCCACGATCCCACTACCTCGCTTGCGCCTTGGTTATAAAGAGGGGCGCGACGCTGGGGGATTCACTTTCCCCTTTTCGCTCGCCTGCGCCCTTCTTCTTCCCCTCGCTTTCGCGCCCGTTCGCAGCTCCGCCGCGGCGCGTTCATCTGAAACTCCGACGACGAGGACTCCACCGCGTTGCTTCGTCTGCCTCGTCCGTGTTCGCTAGCTTCGGCGTCGTCGCCGGTGAGTTCTTTCCGGCCGCGTCGCCTAGGCTTTCCTCTAGATTTCTCTGTCCCCATTTCGTTTTCGTGCGGTGGATCCTTTGCTCCTCCGCCGCCGTTTCTGTGTAGAATCACGACGGGGCCCTGTAGTTCCAAACTTTCCTCCGCCTCTAGTTCTTCCTCCGCTGACTTTTCCGGCGAGCCCATGTCTAGTTCCTTTAGCAGTGCCCTGATAGAGGATGACGATGCTGGCTCTGGGCCCGAGCGAGGCTCGTGGCAGGGCTCCTCCGTTACTCGCCGCGAGATCGAGTGGCTTATTCGAACTCGGAGGATTCCCGCCGAGGTCTCCTGTCGCTTACCCGGCAGCGAGTCCTCTCCGAATCTTAGGGAGGGCGAGTATGCAGTTTTCATGTCGCATTTCTCGCGCGGCTTTGGTCTCCCTCTTAGCGACTTTGCTAGAGAGTTTCTCGACTACTTCGGCCTTCAGCCGCATCATCTTCCTGCTAATGCCATCGCCTCTCTTTCTGCTTTTATCTCTGCCTCGGAGGGATACTTCGGCCTATGGCCGTCCGTGCACGTCTGGTCGAAGTTCTTCCAGATTCGTTCTAACGTTGTCCCTGACAAGTCTCTGCACCCTTCCGAGAAACTGCTTACTCAATGTGGAGCAGCGTCCATTACACCTCGGAGGAAATCCGTATTTCCTCGTGTCACAGGGCTAGAGTCGTGCAAGAAGTGGCACAAATCCTTCTTCTATGTCAAGAACACGGGAACGGAGGACAAGATTCGGCTCCCTGCATTCTCCATTGGTACGCCCTCCAAGGTGAATTGGACTTATAATCCGAGGAAGAGTCACGCCTTGGCCGAGGCTTTTGAGATTCGGCTTAAAGAGCTGATCCGCGCCGGGTTACGCGGCGAGAATTTGATGGCTACCTTTATCAGTAGCCGAATCTTCCCATTCCAGAAACGGACGCACAAACTCTGCTACATGAGCAGTCCTCTCGACCCCAACCGAGTCTCAACCGTGGAGCTGGACAACTATCTCATCTTTAAGCGTGTCCGAGCCATCTTCAAGACGGAGATGCCTGAGGACTGGGCTTGGGGATTGAAACCGTTCACACGCGAGCGTCCCCCTCCCGAAGTAAGCTTAACCACTAACGCTCTGTTTTTCCAATTGTTTTCGTAATTGTTTTCGCTAATTTTCCTTTTTCTTGTCTTATAGAGGTTCGCAGAGCAGAAGGATGAGGATGCCGAAGTTTTGTCGCTTCCATGGCCCGCGGACCGGAATACCCCGGACACTGGGGAGCCGGACTCGGAAGAGTTCGTCCCTAAGTTGGATCCTGCCCCGGCTCGCGCTCGTGGCAAGACCTCGGCCCACGAGGAGGAAGGTGATTCGGACGAGGTCCAAGTTCTAGAGGTAGTTGCCGCAATGCCTATTTCTTATGCATTTTCGGCTTCTACTTTCCCAGCTAATCCGGCCAGTCAGGTTCACGACGCCGAGCCTATTGCTTCCCGGCCCCCTGTTACCTCGGGGAAACGTGGGGCTCCTGCTGGTGCCTCAGAGGCGGCCCCCAAGAAACGAATGAAGAAATCCGCACCGAATCCTCCCCGGCGCAAGACCATGCCTGGAGTCGCCGGGTAAGTTCCCTTTGCTCGTATTTCTTGTTTCTCTCTTTCTGTTTTTCAACCTGACGCCCTTCTTTCTTTTCTATTTCCGCAGTGCTCCACTTTCTGTTAAGCCCGGCGGTCCTAGCATGACTAGCCGTGTGACTTGGCAGCCGTCTCCTCCGCCTGCCGAAGATACCAGGATTCCTAGTCCTGCTCGTGCTGCATCTCCTCCAGTTCCGAATCGATCTCCCCCTCGCCACGATGTGCCTGAGATTCCTCTTGTTGACGTTGATTCCACTCTGCCCTCCGAGATTCTCACCGAACCAGTTGCCTCCTCTGTGAATCCGAGCATTTCTACCCAGCCCCTTTCTACCCCCGCAGTTTCTATAGTAGCTCCAGCCCCGACCGAGGATGTCAATATCTCGGCGCCCTCTGCGACCGTGACCCCTCCGAATCCTAAAGACACCGTTCCAATTGCCGAGGTGTCAGCTCCTGCTGACGCCTCCAAAGCAAGAAAAGTTGTCGCCGCCAAGGCTTCCACTTCCCAGAAAGGTCTTGTCGGCTCTTCTCAGCCGAGTATCGCCGATGTGCTGCGCAAAGGAACTGCCTCCACCAAAACCTCCGTTACTCCGGCCGCCGGTACCCAGCTTGCTCTTCATAAAAGCCCTACGGCCGCGGTGGTTACGCAACACGTCCGGGGTAAAGTCCTAACTCGGACGGCAAGTGGGAACAGCCTCGGCTCTCTGGTGGAGTATGCCAATAACTGGAATGCTGCCGATCAATTTGAGGGTAATCCCAGCAGTCAGCCGTTTCAGCTTTCCGACATTAGCAGCCGCTTAGATCAAGCCGCCAAGATCGTTCTTGATAGTAACAGGATGAATGAGGTAATTATTGTTTTACGGAGTTTTGATTAATTCTCCAGATGCTACTATATATACTCTAGTCCCCGAAACTTGCAAGCGAATAACTTGTTATTCGCTTGGAAGTTTTATGATGCTCTACTTAGTTCGATTTGACTTTAGGGTTCGAACCTATATCCGACTAAATCTGCCTTAAACTTTGCTTGATTTTTGTCTAGCTGATCTTTGAATATCTAGCCTCCTAGATCCGGGTTAAGTTTAGCTTGACTTGGATCTGTTTTGGCTTTGAATATCCAGCCACCTAGATCCGGGTTAAGTTTTGCTTGACTCGGATCTGTTTTGGCTTTGAATATCCAGCGACCTAGATCCGGGTTAAGTTTTACTTGACTCGGATCTGTTCTGGCTTTCAATATCCAGCCACCTAGATCCGGGTTAAGTTTTGCTTGACTCGGATCTGTTCTGGCTTTCAATATCCAGCCACCTATATCCGGGTTAAGTTTTGCTTGACTCGGATCTGTTCTGGCTTTCAATATCCAGCCACCTAGATCCGGGTTAAGTTCTACTTGACTCGGATCTGTTCTAGCTTTGAATATCCACTCATCGTTTGCTCTATTGCTCAGATTGCACATGACCGGCGGACTGCTGAATTTCAAAGATTGCTTTTTTCGCACAGAAAACTAGAAGAAAAATATGAGGAAGTTATTCCTGTGGTGAAAAAAGCTGGTAAGTCGACAATTCTCTTCGTCATCTCCGACATTCCTATTGTTTTGTATGCGAGATGTCGGCTCACTTGGTTGGTGAACAGGTAACATCAATAATCTCAACATCCGTCTTGAGAAGAAAGTCAAGAGCTTGGAAGGTTAGTTTCCCTTTTACCTTACACCTTTCCCTTTTTAAGATGTGCGCTAAGTTTCTTTTATCTCGTTTGGCTTTGGTAAAGCCGAGTTACAAACCTTTGCATCATCTCACCAAGATTGCACGCCCATGCCTGATGTGATGCTGCATTTTTTAGAACAAAGCGCTACTCATTCGGCGCAGCTAAAGGACAAGGATGATGAAATAGCTCGCCTGCGCGCCGAGGTGAAGGCCCTTAAGCTTTCTCAGAAGTCTGAACTAGAAAAGGTCGACCAGGAGTTCTCCGAGGAGAAAAATCGGCTAGCTCTGCAATTGCAGAAAAATAAAGAGCTCCTCGAGGCTGCCAAACTGAAAACTCGGGGAATGAGCGAGGAGATCGCTCGCTTTGAGAATAGCAAGATTGACTGGGCTAAAGATCTTCAGATAATGATGAGTTATAGTCATCGTAAGCTTCTTAGCACAACCGGATTATCTTTTTCTTTTTTCCTGCTGCTCCCTGACGCATTCGTGTTTTGCGCAGATCATTTTCCAGAAGCTAAGCCCGTGAGCTCTAAAGCGGTTCTTGCTGCTCGTGTGCGCCGAGGTGTCCCTGTTGACGCGGACTCGGAGTACTCGATGGAAGATTTCCTGGTTTCTGTCGGCGCTGCAGTTGGTCCGATGAAGATTATGGGCAGGGATTTGGTGCAGGCAGCTATCCGAGCGTACCATGTTCTCTGGCCGAATACTTCTGGGACTCCTGATATCAATGAGGTCCAATTGCTGGTGAAAAGATTAATGGCGTCCGAGAGGCAACTAAGTCTTTGGAGGGAATCAGCCGGACGAGCTGGCGCTGATATGGCTCTCACTGTTATTATGTCATGGTATGAAGATATTTCTCTTGATATCTTGAGAAATTTGCGCACTGGTTCCCGTTGGGTTGAGGACCCCACCTTCGTCGCTCTTCGGCAAGCTCGCGCCTTCCAGCTCATTGAGTATGCCGACATGCATACCTGGAATGAAGGTCCGAGTTTCCTTCCGAACCCGGACGACGAGGTCGTAGTCGAGGATGCATTGGATAACAACTCAGCTGAACAAGGGGAAGATGAAGATGACTCAGCTTCTTCTGGTGATTCCAGTTTGAGCTCGGATGGCAACGGCGACGCACGATCCTCCTCCAAAGGTACTGGGCATTCCACTGCACAAACTGATGCTCCTCAGCAGCCTCGGGCTTCGGCCGAAGTCGCACCTGGGTCTGTGGAGGGCGAGGCAACCTCGGCCGAGGCTCCGCCTACCTCGGAGCACCCCGCCCCTGACCAAGTTATTGCCTCTCCAGCTGAAAACCTTTAAGTTATTTCTTATCCCTGGTATGCCGGGCGTACGATGTGGGTGGAACATTTGTCCGTATTCTGTATGACGTGAATTTCTTTTGCCGTGTTCTGCTGCGACATATATGTTTGTAGTTGTTATCACTTTGTTCAAGTGGTTTTGTTCGTCCGAATCCTTGCTTTGATGGCCTGCGATTTCTTGATTTTAGGATATATCTTTGCCTTTGTATTCCCGTGGTTTAGCCAATTAATCTGGGTGTGAGCTTCGAATATCATCGAGATTGAGATGTTCTTACTCTGAGTGTCGAAGTTTGGTACCCTCCTTGTATCAAAGGCTAACCACTACTTCGGAACAATATATGGCAGTCCCCGAGTCGCTGCCTATAGCGCCGAAGTCTAGTGCGTAAACCAAATTTCAGAAATAATATAGGACGGTTGCCGAGTCGCTGCTCAAGTTGCCGAGGTTTAGTGCGTAACATAAAATTGGAGCAACATATGGCAGTCCCCGAGTCACTGCTCTGGATGCCGAGGTTTAATACACAAGATGAAATTGAAATAACATATGGCAGTCCCCGAATCACTGCTCTGGATGCCGAGGTTTAATACATAAGATGAAATTGAAATAACATATGGAAGTCCCCGAGTCACTGCTCTGGATGCCTAGGTTTAATACATAAGATGAAATTGAAATAACATATGGCAGTCCCCGAGTCACTGCTCTGGATGCCGAGGTTTAATACATAAGATGAAATCGAAATAACATATGGCAGTCCCCGAGTCACTGCTCTGGATGCCGAGGTTTAATACATAATTGGTTCTTGACCTTGAGATACTATGCTACGAGTAAAATGGACGAAGTAAACCTACGTTCCATGGCCGCTTCGTCTCTTTTCCGGCCTTGTCTTCCCTGTTCTTTCCAAGGGATTGAGCATCGATTAAATAATAGGCATCATTGTGCAATGCTTTGCTCACGATGAATGGTCCTTCCCATGGAGGTGATAGTTTGTGCATGCCGGCCGTGCGTTGCACCAGTCGGAGAACTAAATCTCCTTCTTTGAATACTCTTGGATTCACCTTCTTGCTATGATATCGTCGCAAGTTCTGCTGATAAATAGCTGATCGTGATAGCGCTAGCTCTCTGGCTTCTTCTAGCAGGTCAACAGTATCTTGCCGAGCTATTTCATTTATTTCTGAAGTTGTATATTGAGTAACTCTTGGCGAGTCATGTATTATGTCGGCTGGAAGCACGGCTTCTGCCCCGTATACCAGAAAGAATGGTGTATAACCTGTTGATCTGTTCGGAGTAGTCCTGAGGCTCCATAATACTGCTGGTAATTCCTCAATCCAACATCCTGCCGACCTTTGCAATGGTTCGACTAGTCGTGGTTTTATTCCGGACAACACTAGTCCATTAGACCTTTCCACTTGCCCATTAGATGCTGGGTGAGCCACAGATGCAACATCTAATCTTATGTGTTTCTCTTGGCAAAACCTAGCGAAAGCTCCTTCTGCAAAGTTTGTGCCGTTATCTGTAATAACACTGTGCGGGTACCCATATCTTAAGATAATATCTTTGAGGAATTTCACTGCTGTGGGCCCATCACATTTTTTTATTGGTTTCACTTCAATCCATTTTGTGAACTTGTCCACCATAACCAATATGTGGGTCATCCCCCCTCGGGCCGGCTTAAATGGACCCACCATATCTAAGCACCACACAGAAAACGGCCAAGTAATGGGTATCGTTTTTAACTCGGACTATGGCATGTGTATCTTGGTTGCATATCTCTGACAACCATTGCATTTTTCAACCAGCTCTTTGGCTTCCTTCAACGCCGTTGGCCAATAAAACCCATGCCTGAATGCTTTGGCCACTAAGGCACGAGATGAGGCGTGGTGTCCACATTCTCCTTGATGTATATCGAGGAGGATCTCCTGGCCTTCTGCCGAACTCACACACTTTTGCAATACACTTGTGACGCTTCTTTTATATAGCTCATTATTTATGATTGTATAAGCTTTAGCTCTCCTTGTTATCTGCCTTGCTAACACTTCATTATTCGGCAAAATCGCATCTCTAAGGAAAGAGAATATGGGTTGCGCCCATACCGGTGTGATTTTCTCTGGTGTGGTCTCACTGTCTATTTCCATGTTTTCTACCGACATGACTACCTCGGCTTTCTCCATAGCTAGCTTACCTCTGCTGCCCTCCTCTCGGGGAGTTCCGGGTTATATTGCTGGTCTAGTTCCATCGACACCTTATCTTCTGCTGAATTTGTTGGAATAAAGATGGATTCGGACTCTGGTGATGGAGTTATTGATGGTTTCCTAAGGTGTTCTAGGGCAATACCTGGGGGAATTGACTTCCTGGTTGATCCTAGCTTTGACAACGTGTCTGCGGCATCATTCTCTGCCCGAGGTATGTGGTGAAATTCACACCCTTCAAAGTATCCACTGATCTTTTGCACATGAAATCTATACAAAGCCATATTATCATCTAATGCGTCCCAATTGCCTGAGACTTGTTGTACCACTAGATCCGAGTCTCCATAGCATAAGATTCGGCGTATGCCAATTTCTTTGCTACTTTCAATCCATGGACCAGTGCTTCATATTCGGCTACATTGTTTGAAGCGGCAAAATGTATTTGCAGCACATACTTCAGCTGATCTCTTTTGGGCGAGGTTAACACTATTCCTGCCCCCAAACCATTTCTTAGTTTGGAACCGTCGAAATGCATCGTCCAATAATTTTGGTCCGGTAATGGTGGCTCATACTGCACCTCGGCCCAATCTACGAAGAAGTCGGCGACTGCCTGAGATTTGATTGCATCTCTCCTATCGAATTGTGGAGCATATGGTGACAACTCAATTGCCCATTTTGCTATTCGGCCACTCGCATCTTTGTTGCTCAATATGTCGGCTATGGGTGCTTCACAGATCACTTTGGTGGGATGTTCCTCGAAGTAATGTTTAAGTTTCTTTGCCGACATATACACTCCATAAGCCATCTTATGATAATGTGGGTAATTTTGCTTTGAAGCGGATAACACCTCGCTCAAATAATACACCGGCCTCTGTACCGACTTATCATCTTCGAGTCGTTCTACGACGACTACAGCACTCACTACTCTGTTGGTAGCCGCTATATAGAGTAACATAGGCTCTTTCGATAATGGAGAAGCCAGAATGGGTGCTGTGCTCAACATCTTTTTCAGCTCATGAAATGCACTGTCTTCTTGTGGAGTCCAAATGAACTTATCTGATTTCTTCATCAGTTGATAGAGTGGTAGTGCCTTCTCTCCCAGCCGACATACAAACCGGCTGATGAGGCCAAACATCCTGTGAACTTTTGTACGTCATTTAGACACCTTGGCAACTCCATTCTTTCTACTGCCTTTATCTTCGTTGGGTTGGCCTCTATACCTCGGCTAGATACAAGAAAACCGAGTAATTTTCCTGCTGGCACGCCAAATGTGCATTTTTCCGGGTTAAGCTTCATTCGGAACCTTCTTAGGTTCGCGAAAGTCTGCCGTATATCATCCAGTAGCGTTTTGCTTTCCTTGGTTTTGATGACCACGTCATCTACATATACTTGTACATTTTTTCCTATCTGGTCGTGTAGACATTTTTGCATGCATCTCTGATATGTTGCTCCTGCGTTTCGCAGGCCGAATGGCATCGTGCGATAGCAATAAGCCCCGTACGGGGTAATAAACGCGGTCTTTATTTGATCAGCCAGATTTAACGGTATCTGGTGAAAACCAGAATACGCGTCTACAAATGACAATAACTCAGAACTAGCGGTCGAATCAATGACTTGGTCTATTCTAGGTAACGGGAAAGGATCTTTTGGACACGCCTTGTTCAGGTTCGTGTAATCGATACACATTCGCCATACAATGGCTACATTCGGATCATCTTTCTTCTTTTCTACTAGCACCGGATTCGACAACCAATCCGGATACAGCACCTCCATGATGAACCCGGCCGCGAGGAGCCGAGCTATTTCATCCCCTATTATTTTTCTCCTGTCTTCGGCGAAGCGGCGGAGAGGTTGCTTCACCGGCCTTGCTCCTGACCTTACATTCAGAGAGTGCTCAGCCAACTCCCTTTGAACACCTTGCAGATCCTGAGTTGACCATGCAAATATGTCCCGATTCTCACGGAGGAAGTTGGTGAGCTCGCTTTCCTATTTAGCATCTAGGCCTGCACCAATAGTAACAGTACGTTCTGGGAATTGCTCATCTATCTGAAACTTCTTCGTTTCTTTAGTCGGCTGAAAGGAGACACTTCCATGTGGATTGGCTAGTGCCGGCATATTCAGCTGTGCCGACTGAGCGAGGGCTGCTACCTCCTGAATCCTTCTTTTTTCTCTTGCTATAAACAATGATTCGGCCAAATTTGACCCGGCTGAAGCACATTCCATTGACTTCTTGTAATCCCCTACTACTGTTATCACTCCTTGTGGTCCGGGTAGCTTCATTTTCAGATAACTTATATGACAGCTGCTCATGAATTTGGCCAACGCGGGCCGTCCGAGTAAAGCATGATAACAACTTTCTAGATCCACCACCTCAAACACTAAGTATTCTGCTCTGCAGTTATCTCTTGTGCTGAATAACACATCCACTCGGACCTTACCAATGGGTTCGCATGAAAGCCCTGGCACTATCCCATGGAAAGTGGTCCTTGTGGATTGCAGCATGTTCTGCGATATTCCGAGTTTATGCATGGTATCTTTGTACATGATGTTGATACTGCTCCCATTGTCAATGAGAACCTTTGAAAATTTCACATTAATGCTTGGTCCAACAAACGTCGGATCCAACACGAGTGCATACGACCCCGGATTCGGCATGATCTTGGGGTGATCCTTTATGCTCCAAGTTACTTCCTGATCTGACCAAGGCACATATCTTGGCACTGCCGGCATAACTGCATTTACTTCCATATGCCGGCGCTGCACACTCTGCTTGTCTTGATGTTCCGTTGTGAACACGCAATAAGACTGATGATGTTCTCTGTAATCATTGCGTCCAGTATTTCCTGGATTTGTCCTTCCATCCTGGCCTTGGTTCATCACCTGATGTACCGCATCTCTCCGGTCCGAGTTATCGTATCTCGGGGGAGGAGGTGGTAACATCAGTTGCTGTGCATTTGCTCCAGTCAACTGTGGCTGATGCTGTTGATGTACTTGAAGGGGCGCTGCCTGAATGCCTGCGGGGTTTCCCATTGCATTTTTCATCCATGCACATTGGCGGGTCATATGGTTGGCTGGCCTGGATGGGTTTGACGTGTGAAATTTACAAGGCTGATCTAACATAGATTCGAACGTGTACTTCGGCCTCTCCTGCCATTGCTTCTTTTGTTCTAGGGTCCACTATCTTTTTCCTTCATTCCTTGGTGTCCACTGCTGAGGAGCATTCTTTTGCCGTTGAGTCGTTCCGTGACTCGGCTGATCCTGCGCTACCGCTGCCACTTGGGCCGAATTATATCTATAATCCGGCCTTTCTTCTCTTCTTCTTCCTCTAAAGTCATTGCGCCTGGATGATCCGGCCAAATCTCTTGCATATTGGTCTTGTTGCTCCCGATGATCTGCCGACATTAATTCTGGTTGCGTTGGATCTCCTAATGCATAGGAGTCCGCTATTCTGATAGTTTCTGCCAATGTGGTTGGCATATCTCTTTGCAGTCGTTGCCACAATACACTAGCATAACGGCATCCTTGAGCGAACCAAGCTATTGCTTGCGACTCTATGACTCCTTCACACGAGTTTCTCAGGTTACACCATCGAGTTAAAAACTCTCTATCTGTTTCATTCGGCCTCTGCTTGCCATGGCTAACTGTTGCGGCCTGTTTGGCCTCTTGTACGTGCTGGTAAAGTTGCTGACGAACATTTCTTCAAAATCTAACCAACAGTTGATACTGCCTGCCGGTAGATTATTCAGCCATACCCTAGCTGGTCCTTCCAACATTTGTGGAACATACCGTACTGCCCATCGTAAGTTCCCACCCGCTATTTTCACAGCAGTGGCATAATCTATCAACCAGTCTTGTGGTTTGGTACTCCCATTATATGTTTTCGTGCCTCTCGCTAGCTGAAAGTTCGGCACAGGTGGTTCGCCCATGATCCGTGGTCCAAAGCACGTCGGACCTGGTGGACCCTGTTCTTCCAACAACTCGAACCGGTATAGCTGGTCTAGCTTCACTCTTACATCATTTGATGGCAAATCTCTGTACAGAACTCTGTCTTGCATTCCATAGTGGTTATTTCCACCATGGATCGCATATCCCATCTCGGAATAACCATCATTGTACCTTTCATTCACTTGATTGTGGCGAGCTGGCCTCGCTTCTCTTTCCTGCCGGGGTTCATGTCTTGGCTGTGGGTTGAGCGGCGGTTCTCTCCTTACTTCAACCGGGGTATTGTTCTCATGATTGCCTCTTCCGAGTTCTCTTCTGCCGAGGTCTCCATTGCCTCGGCTTCCGCTGTCTTTCTCAATACGGCCGGGATTCCTCTCACCACTGTTACCTCGGCTTCCATTGCCTCTGTTCTCGTTTGCCTTCCCGGCTATTGCCGGATCATACGGAACAATTTGCTTGTTTCTCTTTCCTGAGGTTACTGCTTTGTCCTTTCGTGCATTATTTCCAGGTGAGGATGCTGCTGCCACGGACAAGGCAGGTGCTGCTCCAGCCGAGTGAACCATTCGCGAGGCCCCCGGCCTCGCCGGGTCTGCCCTGAGCATTTCTTCGTTTTGCTGGTCCGCGATGCGCACCAGCTCATTCACTCTTTCTTGTTGTTTCTGCCGGGCTTCGCCGGTCAACCCCTCTAACTCTAATGCTGCGGCATTTGCCGCTCTTAGGTTCTTTGCCAGGGTACTGTACCTCGGCAAGCCCAAATCAACTTATTCCGCCTTATGAGAATCATGCTCCTTGTTGATATCATCTATGAGGTTTTTCCCTCTCAATCTTAACTCGTCCACCCGTTCGGGCGCGACGTCAAGCTTATTAGCTTTGGCATATTCTCGCAGGGTCCTGTTTAAGGACTCCCGCAAGGCCGACACCTTTTTTGCCTCTACCAGCACCTTTTGCCTGGTTTCTTCTAACTCTGCCTGAGCATTCGCCGGATCAAGTATCGGCGCTACAGGTGTAGTCAAGTTTTCTATGGTTGCCTGAAGAATGTTTTCTGGACTTTCCAGAGGTGGCCCTCTTACTCTTGGTGCTTTTGGGGTAGTGTCCTGTACCTCGGCCTGGTTGGTCATTGGAGGGATTACCTCGGTGGGCAGTGGTGCCGCCTGCCTGGGCGCGCCCTGCACGCCTGTGGTGGGGTCTCTGGTCGATCCGGCAGCCGCTACCCCCGCTTGCACTCCGGCCGCGACCATCACCTCGATGCTGCCCGCGGGACGCGCTCCGCGTGGACGGCTCGCAGCGCTAAGGGGTGGCTCTCCTGCAACAACAACTTGGTGAGGATAAATGCCTGAGACGTCGACGCCGACGTAGACACTGTGCTCGCCCAAGCTGATGAAGACACCATTGCGCGGGGGATTTTTTCCCCTGAAGCTGCCCGCATTGTCGCTGACGTAGTCACAGAGATCAAACCTCCGGACCAAGCCAGAAACAACGCGCTCGCCAGTGTTGATGAAGTTTCCCGTCCGGATCATAACTCCAGCTAGCACCGCTGCTGGCCCCATGGTGGGCGCCAACTGTCGTGGTGGTGGCACGGCAGATGCCATGGGTAGGCTAAAGTATGGGGCCAATGGATGCTAGAGGGATCTGGGGAGGGAAGATGCAGTTGATTCTGCACACAGAAGGCAAAGGTAAAGATTTTATTTCTCCTTCCTTGGGCTACAAGTGCTCCTTGAGCTGTGTTTGAGAGGGAAGAACTATACCAGCCTAACGGTACTAAAAAATGAGTCGATCCCCTCCTCAGGGTCCAAGCCTCCCCTTATAAAGGGGAGCCTTGGGTTCCTTTAGGGCTGACGTGGCAAGCATATTCGAGGAATATGCTTGTCCCAATATAGTAGTTCGTCGCCCCCCTTTCCCCGTCGCTCCCCTAACGACGGTAAGGTTCCAGAGGGCCCCTCCTGCGCGCCTCGGGCTTCAGGACTGTCACCTCCGTGACCTCCTTCTGCCTCTCTGTCGCTCTGCGCCTTTGTCCGTAGTGCTTGGCTCCGCTCAGATTCTCCCTAGCCTGTGGCTAGAGTTTGACTTCAGGCTTCTCCTTCTCCTGCAAGCCTCGTATCATTCGGCCCTGCCTCCCGTAACTCGGCTTGTCCTTCACCTGCATCAAGATTACTCGGGCTAACCCGGCCGACTTACGCAGTATCTCGGCCGAGTAATGCCTTGCCATTACTATAAGGGTCCTGCCCTTTCCTATCTTGGCCGACCTCTACATGATTCGGTCGACTCAGACTGTAACTCGAAAACTAGACGGGGAACATCCTTTCGTCTTTTCCCGTCTTTACCCTATCCGGGGTTATCTCCCCAACAATTATTGTGCCAAAGTTAAGGTGGAACAACTATAATTCCCCCACTTGGAATTTCATGAACATATTCATAAGATCGGTTTTAATTATATCCCAATATTTCTGATATAATTCTGCTGGGAATCCATCAGGCCCTGGCGCTTTATTCTTTTCCATTTGGATTATTGCCTCGTGTACCTCCTGCTCATTAAAGTCGGCAATAAGGATGTCATTTTCATCTTGTGAGATTTGGGGTATATCAGCTACTTGAGATTCTACTAAAGAAAAGTTATTTTGAGGCTCTTCTCCAAATAATCTCTTATAGAACTCCGTGATATATCTTTTCAGGTTCTCTTGATCTAAAATAGTTCCCTCATCCTGCTCAAGTTGAAATATTTTCTTGCTCCCATGCTTGCCATTTTCAATCAAATGGAAATATTTTGTGTTATTACCCCCTTCTTGAACATGCTTTACTTTTGCCCGTTAGGCCCATTTAGACTCCTCGTCCCTCCTAAGATTTGCTAATTTTTCATCCGCATCTCTCATAGCTTCCCTTTCGTCTTGTGACAAGGGAGTAACTTCAGCTTTCAAATCAAATTTCTCAATGATCTGTAGTAACTTCTCTTTTTCTATCTTGTACTCACTACTTTTATTGCGAGCCCAACCCTTCAAGAAATTGCGAAGATGCCGAATTTTGTTTTGCCACACCTCCATAGGGTTATTTCCTCTATTTATGGCTGCCCACTCTCGAGCAATCATTTCGTAAAAACCTTCTTGTCTTAGCCAGGATAGTTCAAAGGAAAAGTGTGATTTATTACCTCTGTGGGCTTGCTCACCGGAATCAAGTAACAGAGGTGTGTGATCTGAGGCCGCTCTAGTGAGAGCTCTAACAGTAACTAACAGAAATTTTTGTTCCCAAAACACACTTGTCAGCACCATGCTTAACTTTTCGTATGTTGGAATTGATTTTCTATTCGCCCAAGTAAATTGTCTATCGGAAAAATATATCTCACGTAGATCAAGACTTTCAATTACAGCATTAAAAATAAACTGTAAATTGTTGAGTTCGTCCATACATCTACATTTATAAATTATATCTAGTAAATTATGTTTACTTTATTATCTCTAAAAGAATAATAAACAATTTACTGATGCTAATACTGTATGATAAAACATATATGATTTGATAGAGGAAGGTATGTCGCTTCTCTTACCTATGATAAGACAAACTATTTTCATAGCCTAGGTAAGACTGGAGTCCAATAGTCTGAGATATGTTGGTCATTAATGTGGCATATGCACACTATCTACATGATGCGAACATATCATAAGGAGGAAGATGCACGTTTCTCGACATTTAACCTTGAAACTAGAATAAGTAGACCTGATGTTAAACTGAAGATGAGCATTTAGCAAAACAATACAAGAAAAACACTAAGAATATGCAGAGTACACTGACTGCTCTATAGGGCATCTATGAGTCAATGAGAGTGCGATCTGTTATGATTTGGATAGTCCACAACAAATTTATTGGAAAGTACTCCCTCCGTTTTAAAATATAAGATGTTTTAGGTTTGTGAAGAGAATGTATTTAGACTCTTTAGTGTGTAGGTTCACTCCAAACCTCAATAAACCTACACACAAAAAGAAGTTTAGATACATTTTCTTTATAAACCTAAAACATCTTATATTTTAAAATGGAGGGAGTATAAGCGAAATTAGGTTGTGGACCACAACCAACAGTGCGCCTCCGTCCTGGAATCGGCGCAACACATCAGTTAGCCACAATGTATCTCCTTCTCTTCTCGCTCTCCTCAACTCCTTTTCTTTTGCGCTCCTTCTCCTTGCCGTACTGCTACATCTACGTGCTTGTGAAGCTAGTGGTCATTCGTCATGTTCATACTCATCCCAATTAAAAATTTAACATAGGAATGTCTGACCATATGAACCTGAAAAGGATGTCAAATCATCATAATAATAATTGAGAAATATTATAGAAATTACTCACGCAGCTTCCACTTACATAGTTACATACCTTAGGCATATATCATGCCATTGAAATGTTGCCACGGTTGGTTGTGGACCAACAGCATGGTAGAGTGAGGGCTAGAATACAGAAAAAACAATCGTACTTTAATCATGATAGTTTAGAAGATTTATTAATGGTGGAAAATATTTCCTATCATATTAGCACACGTAGATACAAAATCAGGTAAGAGTTACCTGCAAGCTTCAAAATTATAGCAAGGATTCAACCATAGGGATTCCCAACCTTAGTAAGAGGAGGAATAAATCAAACTCGTAGTTTAATAAAACTGAAAAAGGAGACACAAGCGACAGTCCTCACCTCTTAGGAGGGAAGAATCTCATTGATGATATTGTCATCGTGCAAAAAATGTTTAGGTTGTCGAACTCAGGGAAGCATTGGTGTCCCTGATGGCGCGGATGAAGGGCAATAGAGTCTGCATCGTCCCAGGGGCCGGTCCTGAGATTTCGAAGGCCCAGGGTGACACAAAAATGAAAGGCCCCTTGATATAGAAAAATTAGATTACAGTTAACAATACAGTACTTATCAATGCAGACATATGTTGAATTTTACCAAAAAAACATAAGGTCACACGGAGGACATATTCATATAAAAAAATTATATATTCAAAACGCAGTGCATGAAAACACAAATTAAATTTAGCTGTCAAAAAAAGAAGTACGAATGCTACTGAATCAACAAAAGCAAAATCTTACTTAGGATGTTTCCTTATCTCGTCAAAGAACAAAATTACCTTATGTTAGGTTGAATCATAGTGTATGCTTGGATATTTGATCGTCCGTGTGTAGTAGCAACAACACCACAAACACCATATTACGGTCCCCAAAACCATAATGACATATTAACTTGACAACTGAGAATATGCAAACTCAAAACAGAGAGAGGACATATTCTTACCAGGCAGCATAATAAGCTTGGCTATCACCGTGGAAGGCTCAGCTATCATTTTAAACTGACAAGTCAAATTGCATGCAAAGAAACAATAACAATATAATGAAGAACAGGTCTAGATACAACTTCCGTTTTGCACAGGCAAGGACATGCGCACCAAATAAATCTTGGGAGAGTAGTACCTTCGTCTGGGGCAGGATCTAGAGAAAAACGGGTGCTCGCGGTTAAAAATTCTCAGTTAAATTGCAGTCCCGCACGGTGCTGCATCTCCCAGCACGAGACCATTGCAGCTGAGGCCCCCGATTTGATCCCGACCTGGCTATCAATCTCTCGACAAGAATTGTGCCCGCGTGTGGTGTCAGTTTGGCTACTCGCCTCCTGCGTAGGTCTCTCCTCTTTTTTCTTTTTTTTTTAACAAAGGGAAACGCCCAGAAGGGCGACGAAGCTGCATTAATTAACAGGCGGGTACATTTACATCCAGCCCCCTTAAGCTTCCACTGCCTAGAAAAACTAGATTTCTCAGTAGGGGGCTCGAACTTTATAGAAAGAACGCTATGGCAAAAAAATAAAACGCAATCAGGCCTTGACGTTCTTCTCCGCCTAACGCCGGCGACCTCAAGGCAGAAGCCGAGATCCGAGATGTAGCTCGAGGGGGGTCTCCTTTCCGGCGAGGAAGACTTGCCGCCGGTCGCCAGGACTCTCCCGGGGACGAATCACTTGGGAGATGAACGGCGCCGAGCTCCAGCGGCAGACTCCAATAAAGGCCTCCATCTGGAGGTTGCTTAGGTTGTCCCCTTAGGCCATGGATAGCTCCGGCGAGCACGCCGTCCCTTCGGATCGCCAAGATGTGCAGCAAGAACTTCTTCCCAAAGAAATCTGGCTCCCTGCTCCACCACCCATCAACCGCCATGGCTGCTTGAGAGGAAGAAGCAGCAGGATTCGAATTCCCCCCCCCCCCCCCCCCCCCCCGCCCCTGGACCAAGAGCATCACAGAGGCAGACGCACTTATTGGAGGATCCAGCACCAGCTGCCTTCTTCTTCATCTTCTTTCGCTGAGGAAGCTCTAGAGAGAAGGCCAGGAACGGCCGACCCACGGTGTGCACGACCACAGGCACGGCAGAGCTCTGGAAAATGGACTATTGACGGAGATCCCAAAAGCTTCCTCGACTGCCTGCGGCAAACCTTGCCACGAGGGCGCCGCCGCAAGCGGAGCAAGCTCTAGGCCACGCCGAAATCAGCCATGGAGCTTCGACGAACTACTCCTAGACGCCACATGGGAACAACTCACAAACTCAAGAACTAAAGCTACTACTACTAGGGTAAGAAGAAGTCTACCACCTACTTCATCTCCTCGCCGGCCACCGTGGCCACCAGAGAGAAGGGAGGAGAGGGGCGATGATACGTCGGAAACGTATCTATAATTTTTGATGTTCCATGCTTGTTTAGTATCTACTTTGCTTTGCTTTGTCTATACTTTGAGGTGTTTTTATATGTTTTCTAGAACTAACCTATTAACAAGTTGCCACAGTGCCAGTTGCCTGTTTTCTTCTGTTTTTGGTTCCAGAAAGGCAGAAAATTAATATTCTCGGAATTGGACGGGACAAAAGCCAAAGTCAATATTTTACCGTGGGAACCATGAAGCTAGAGTACGAGACGGAGGGGAGGCACCAGGGGCCACACCCCTGGTGGCGCGCCCTAGGGCTAGCAGCGCCTGGGGGGTGCATCCACCCTGGTGCCCCCCGCCTTGCCTCTTCGCCTATAAAGTCCCCCCGATGCCAAAACCCTAAACACCCGATCAATATTCGACGAAACCATATGTAGCCGCCGCCATCATCGTCCCTAGATCGGGGAGGGGGGGATTTGAAGTTCTTCCCGGCACCCTGCCAGAGGGGAGATCATCCCGGAGGCCTTCTTCTCTGGTATGAAGCGTGAGTAGTTCCACCTTGGAATACAGGTCCATGTAGTAGCTAGATGGTTATATCTCCTCCTTGTGCTTTCATGTATAGATTTTGTGAGCTCCGTTCATGATCAAGATCTAATCTATTTGTAATCATGCATGTTGTGTTTGCGGGGATCCGATGGATATTGAGATTACTATGTCAGATTGTTTAATGGTTTTGTCTATTTGATTATATCATGTATGTGTTGTTTGTGATCTTGCATGCTCTCCGTTGTTAGTAGCTATCTTGGCCAAGTAGTTTCTAGTGACTCCAAGAGGGGGTATTTATGCTCGATAGTGGGTTCATGCCTCTAGTTTTCAAGGGAAGTAACAGAAATATCTTCGATGGTAGATGTGTTGTTGCCACTAGGGAGAAAAAAACGGTCTCTTGTTCATGGAACAAGTGGATTGTTTACCTTACACACTTTGCTTAAAGCAGTTGTCTGTTGCTTGCAACTTAATACTGGAGGGGGTTCGGATGATAATCTAAAGGTGGACTTCTAGTCATAGATGCAGTTGGCTGGCGATCTATGTATATTGTTGTATTGCCCAATCGAATCTCATAGGATCATGAATGTCTAGTATTGCATTGTTATTCCTTGCTCAGTCTTTTCAATTGCCCTGCTGTAATTTGTTTACCCTTCATGCCATGTTGTTTATCTAAGGAGAGCACCTCTAGTGAACTATGGACCCCGGTCCAATCTTTACCATTGATACATCTTCCACTATTACTGTTTACTTGCTGCAAACCATCATTACCTTCCACACCATACAGTTCATTCTTTGTTACAGCAACCCGGTGAGATTTACAACCTCACTGATTCGTTGGGGAAAAGTCTTGAGTTTGTGTTTTGCAGGTTTCCACGTTGCTTGCAACACCTTTGAGACATTTCCTTCCTCCTACTGGTTCGATAACCTTGGTTTCTTACTTAGGGAAACTGCTGCTGTGCTCATCATACTTGCTCTTGGGGTCTTCTAACAAAGCGCCCACGTCAACACCGTGAGCGTCATCAGGCGACCACGGCGGGCGGGGGTCGACTCTCAAGGAGAGGTTTCAGGGTGGGTGTTTTTTTTGAAAGGTCTCTCCTCCGGAGTCCCACTTATTTTCGGCCAGACCCTATGTAGTAGAGAGGACATCTCAGTGGGCCCCTTCCCAATGGATGAACAACAGCAGCATATGCATCTCCAACCACATGGAGGAACGACAGAGGAGATGTAGGTGCAACTAAAGGGCGAGCAAAATGTATCCTTGCCAGAAAATGGAACACTAATTTCTCATCGCATCGTTCCTCAAGGGGCCAAGGGAGCTAATGACACCTTCGTTCGGCGGCGAGCTTCTCCCCTGCTTTCGAGATCTGCAACAAGCCGACATCCATCATCGTCGACTCTCGCCAGGACGCGGAGAATCTGCCGGTGACCCCCATCATCGCCTCTCCGACTAAGGGCAGCTGCCGAAACTGGGCTACGACAATTCTGGTGGTCCCTCGCTCCCTCACGCCTAGGTTATCGCGCCTCGCGTCTCCGCCCCCAGGCCCGTTTGTCGATGCTGCTAACCCCAGCTCGTGGGAGGATATTGATGATCAGGAGGGCGCGGACCTCTCCTTGTGTCATGACCCGGCCCACCATCTCCAGTGACAAGGCCCAATGAGCAGAGTTCCATGTACCGATCCACGCCGTGATGAGGAGAAAGATCTCTTAAGTAGATACTTTCCCCTTAAGTAGATAGTTTCCCCTTTCCGAAGGGAGGAGATTAGAACTGTGTTCTACTTCCACTCTGTAAACCTGATCGGGGAGAGAATCATTCATGTATCAAGCTTGTAATAATCGACGAACCCTAGAAAGTTCGTAACACTTGGTATCATGAGCCACATCTCCACCTTCCCTGATTTTTTATGATTGGTAATTCTGAATCTAGGTCGGTGGTGAATCTTTATCTGCTTCTGTATATCCAAGTGCTGATGCGATCGGAGGAATCGGGCGACGAGCTAGCACCCAAGCAACCCTCAGCGGCCGAGCGACGGCTGGCTGACGCGGTGGTGGCGGGAGCAATCCCAGGCCACCAATGAGAAGCTCGATGTGCTCACGACCCAACTCACGGGGTTCGCATCCTGTATGAAGACCATGGACACAGCAGTGGCGGATCTCTCCACGACAACGACCATGCTCAAGCTTCACACCCAATACACTGCGGTGCGTCTAGGGGCGATCGAGTCGCGGCCTCCCCAACCACCTCCTCCGATGTCGGTACCCCCTACAGAACCACCGCCGAGCTCGGGAGCACGATGGCCAGAAGGGCACGGCGGGGACTCAACTCCACGATGGCCGATTCACGAGACTTACGGGCCTCAACGATCTCCCTTGAATATTGGTATGATGATCCTCCTCAATCACACTCATGGGTATGGAGGGGATGAGAACTATGAGCGACCCGCGAATCACTCGCGTTACCACTCCACCCCCAAAATGCATTTCCAAAAATTCGATGGCACTGATCCGACGATTTGGAAATACAATTGCGAGATGTATTTTGAGATTTTTGTCATTTCTGACCTCATGAAAGTCAAATTTTCCATGCTCAATTTCGTTGGGGATGTAGCTTTATGGCTGAAAACCATGCAGTCTTGGCAATACTGTCTACTGGGAAGATCTATACAAAGCAGTAGAAGCTTACTGGGGAAAAAACAAATTCAATTTGTTCATGTGCCAAATTCTCCACATCAAACAAACCACCATTGTAGAAGCTTACCCTGCCAAATTTTATAGTCTTCGCCACCAAATTATGTTACTCGATCCACACACCAGCGAGGTTTTATTTGTGGAGCGTTATGTTGCTGGGTTGGCCGATGGCTTTGCTGTTTTGTTAAGCTTACTTCAAGACCTTGATACGTTGTAAACGTATCTATAATTTTTGTTGTTCCATGCTTGTTTAGTATCCACTTTGCTATGTTTTGTCTATACTTTGAGGTGTTTTTATATCTTCTATGGAACTAACCTATTGACAAGATGCCACTATGGCAGTTGCCTATTTTCTTCTGTTTTTGGTTCCTGAAAGGCAGAAAATCAATATTCTCGGAGTTGGACGGGACAAAAGCCAAAGTCATTATTTTCCCGGGCAACATGGAACCACGAAGCAGAGCCGGAGGGGGTCCACAGGGTGTCCGCACCCCCCTAGGCGCGAGAAATCCCTAGGTCACACCCACAGGGGGTGTGGGCCCCCTGTCCCTCCACCGACCTTGCCTCCTTCGCCTATAAGAAGCCTCCAACCCAAAAACCCTAAATTGTCTGGGAGAAAGCCACGAAAACCTCCGCAGTGCCGCCGCCACCGAAGGGAAGATTCCGGGGACAGAAAGTCTCTATTCCGACACCTTGCTGGGACGGGGAGGTGCCACCGGAGCCATCTCCATCGATCTCCACCAGCATCTTCATCACCGTTGCTGATTCCCATGATGAGGAGGGAGTAGTTATTCCTCGAGGCTAAGGGCTCTACCGGTAGTGATGGCGCCCAACACTTGTCGTGGGACGCTTCGTTGGAAACCCCAAGAGCAAGGTATGAAGTAGCACAGCAGCAAGTTTCCCTCAGTAAGAAACCGAGGCTATCGAACCAGTAGGAGGAAAGAAACATCACACATGTGTTGCTAGCAATGCGGAGACCTGCACAACACAAACTCGAGACTTTTCCCCTACGAATCAGTGAGGTTGTCAAGCTCACCGGTTTGCTGTAACAAACGATTATCTGTATGGTGTGGAAGTTAATGGTGGTTTGCAACAAGTAAACAAGTAATAGTGGAAGATGTATCAATGGTAAAGATTGGACCGGGGTCCATAGTTAACTAGAGGTGCTCTCCTTAGATAACAACATGGCATGAAGGGTAAACAAATTATAACAGGGCAATTGATAGGAACAGAGAAAGGCATAACAATGCAATTACTAGTCAGAAATATCCTATGAGATTCGATTGTACAATACAACAATATACATAGACTGCCATCCAACTGCATCTATGACTAGAAGTCCACCTTCAGGTTATCATCCGAACCCCCTCCAGTATTAAGTTGCCAGCAACAGACAACTGCTTTAAGCAAAGTGTGTAAGGTAAACAGTCCACATGTTCCATGAACAAGAGACCGTTGTTTTCTCCCTAGTTGCAATGACACAACTACAACCGAAGAGATTTTTGTCACTTCCCTTGGAAACTAGAGGCATGAACTCACTATCGAGCATAAATACCCCCTCTTGGAGTCACTAGCAACTACTTGGCCAAGATAGATACTAACAACGGAGAACATGCAAGATCACAAACAACACAGACATGATAGAATCATAAAGACAAAACCATTAATCAAACCAACATAATAATCTCAATATCCATTGGATCCCCGCAAACACAACATGCATGATTACAAATAGATTAGATCTTGATCATGAACGGAGCTCACAAGATCTATACATGAAATCACAAAGGAGGAGATACAACCATCTAGCTACTACATGGACCCATAGTAGAAGGTGGAACTACTCACGCATCATACCGGAGAGAAGGCCTCCGGGATGATCTCCCCTCCGGTAGGGTGTCGGGAAAAACTCCAGATCCCCCCGATCTAGGGACGATGGTGGCGGCGGCTATAGACGGTTTCGTGGATATTTGATCGGGTACTCAGGGTTTCTGCATCGAGGGTTTCTTATAGGCGAAGGTGGAGGCCGAGGCGGCGGCCAGGGTGGCCAAACCCTAGCCAGGCGCGGGGTAGAGCCCACCAGCGCCTGGGGTGGGTCTGGCCCCCTGTATGGCCCCTACGACTCCCCTCTGGACTTCTTGTTCCCCACGGAAAGTAATTGACTTTGACGTTTGTCCCGTCAAATTCCGAGAATATTTCTTTACTAACTTTTCTGAAACCAAAAACAGCAGAAAACATGCATCTAGCACTGTTGCAACTTGTTGGGGAGGTGACCCCGGATAGGGTAAGGACGGGGAAAGACGAAAGGAGGTTCCGAGTTACAATCTAAGTCGGCCGAATCCTGTAAAGGTCGGCCGAGATATGAAGGAGCATGACCCTTATGAAAAGAGCAAGGCATTACCCGGCCGAGATACCATGTAAGTCGGCCGGGTCAGCCCGAATAATCTGAATGCAGGTGAAGGCCAAACCAAGTTATACGAGATATGGCCAAATAATATGAAGCTTGCGGGAGAAGGAGATGCCCGTGGTCAAACCCTAGTCGCAGGCTAGGAGGAATCTGAGCAGAGCCAAGCACAAAGGACAAGGCGCAGAGGGACAGAGGGGCAGAAGGAGGTCACGGAGGTGACAGTCCTGAAGCCCGAGGCATGCAGGTGGGGTCCTCTGGAACCTTGCCGTCGTTAGAAGGGCGACACGGAAAGGAGGCCGCCGAGTTACTATATTGGGACAAGCATATTCCTCGAATATGCTTGCCACGTCAGCCCTAAAGGAGCCCGGGGATCTCCTTTATAAGGAGAGGCTTGGACTTTGAGAAGGGCATTGACTCATTTAGGACCGTTAGGCTGGTAAAGTTCTTCTTCTCTGCTTGTATACAGCTCGAGGAGCACTTGTAGCCCAAGAAAGGAGAAATAAAGAACTTTACGTTAATCTTCTGTGTGTAGAATCAACTACATCTTCCCTCCCAGATCCCTCTAGCATCCATTGGCCCCTTACTTTAGCATACCCATGGCATCTGCCGTGCCACCACCACGACACAACTTATTAGTAGGTTAATACTAGAAAACATGTAAAAAACACCTCAAAGTGTGGATAAGTAAAGCAAAGTAGATACTAAAGATCATGGAGCATCAAAAATTATAGATACGTTTCCAACGTATCAACATCCCCAAGCTTAACTCCTTCTCATCCTCGAGTAGGTCAGTGATAAAAAGAATAATTTTTGAGGTGACATGCACCCTCACAATAAAGATCCAACCATTTGCAAGCATTGAAAGCTGGGATCAAAGAACTCTAAACATGTGCCTGAAAGATGGATTTCTAACAATAGGACATAGTGACTATGCATGCAACATGACAAGCGACAAACAAAGATCATGAATAACATGCATTGAAAAACGTTTGTTTGTTTCACATGCAGAAAACATAGCATAGTGGCAATTAGCTTGTCCCTACTAGAGTAGCAAATAGATGCATAGGACACCTGCAAAGTTCACAAGGGTGACTAGAAACAAATAGTACAAGAACAAGTAATATCACAATATGCATCAATTAATAAGCTTTGGAACACTGCGCACAGAATGACAACTATGCTCTCTTAATGGTTCCTAAAGGTAGAAGGTGGAGACTCAAATAATGGTGGAAGAAAGGCCTTTTTGTAAAGGAAGCAGGGATTACAAGTTTCAAAAAGACCTTCCAAAAATTATGGTACTTGTTAGCATTCAGCCCTCATTGCCCCTATCATAAGCATCTTGAAGTGGTTAAGGTTAAAGTGGAAAAGCTAGAGTATATGCTTGACGAAGTATAAGTTGGCAATCTCAAGTCCCTTGAATACGAGGGCCACACCTCGTGCATACTCAACTTTGGGTCCAGGTAAGTTCTTGTCATTGTAAGTATTTGCATATCATTGAGAACCGCCAACGGGGTACCCCTTGCACATGGTATAGGAGCTTTCCCATAACCAAAATTACAAGGCAAGCAGACAATGAGCATATCAGCAATCTTTTTATTTACCATATGCATAGATTTTTATTGAGGATGCTTCATAGATAGCTCATTATGGTGATGCTGCAAGTTTCCACCATGATTATGCATGGCTTAGGCTAGCAGCCCAGGCGTTTCTCTAACACAAGATACAAACTCCATGGACTTACAAGTTCCCTCTTTATTTCACACCGGTGACATCCATAGACAGAAGATCATGATATCATGTGAGTACAGAATACAAGTGCAATGTTCAAAATGTTCCCCGTGACAACACGGTTCTGCTAATTCCAACTTATAAGTGCAAGCATATACAACAAAGTTGTCACGATGGTACAAGTTTATTAGCGGCAAAGAATAAAGTGTGCCATCAAGTTCATGAGGGCTTTAATCACTAAGTTTTCACATAACAAAATAGTTTTTAATTGGAAGGTAGCCAAAAACAAGAATATACTTGGAATGGTGTAACACACCATGCATAGGATTTTATAGTGGACACTTTGGAATAACTTGGTTTCTTGGGAGTTGGAGGCATGAGTAGAACTTACTCATACAAGTGGAGGCTAGCAAAAGACGAGCAACCAACTAAGAGAGCAATAATGGACATAATCATGAAGAGCAACAAAGCATACTAATCAAAGCAAAGAGTGATACTACAAGTCAAGGACTAAATGATCATAGAGGCTAATGGTGACTTGTCATAGTCATAACATGGTGTGAGCATGTGCCAAGTCAACCCAAGCAAAGCATCAAAGGAGAATACCATAATACTATGCTTTGGCATGCTAAAACAACGCATAATTTCTTCAAGGCACACTAAGCAATCCCAATTGTTTGGAACAAGAAATGCTACAGCAATAATCACTAAGCATAATGCCAAAACAACACCTAGCATGTCATGCTAAAGTCTAAGTCACAGTCAATTCAAGCTCCTCTTGCACTTACAAGCAAGAACTTACTACTCCTTTCGAACACCAAACAACTTATTTGCAACAAAACACAGCGAGAACGGGGGTCCAAAATACTCAAGCAAACTAAACAACTAAGCAAAGCAAACGAAAACTAAGATGCACCAAGAACAACACAACTGTGCATGAAACAATAAAAACGAAGTGTCTAGACAGACCTGAGCTTTTTATTGATGAAGAAGGGGATGCCTTGGGCATCCCCAAGCTTTGACGCTTGTACCTCTTGGATATTTCTTTGGGTGACACCATGGTGGCATCCCTAAGCTTGAGCTTTTGTCCATTCTACATCTCATTGCATCATTCTCTCCCTACACCTGCAATTTTTCCTTCATACAAAACTTCACTCAATCTTCATTAGCAACATTAGTGTATTCAAAAGATATTAGACCATTGGAAAATCTTTGGAGCAGCAAGGATTTTCAGTAAAAACACAAGCTACTGTAGTAACTCCTTCAAAAAGATCAATTCACCTAAAGAGAACTCAAAAGGAATCAATAAGAAGCAAATGCAAATAATGGCAGAAATCTGTCAAAACAGACCAGCAGGTAGAAACCAATTTTTTCGAACATCTTCTGTTTCTCAAATCAAAAAGTGTTGAACTAATGAAAGTTAGCTAACATACTGTAGGATTTATTCGTAAATGTTGAGCTCAATCCGAGTTACATAGCCTCCTCACGAATGTTTTTTGGTGGAGGACAGAAATCTGTTTCGGGACAGCAACTCCCCAAATCTTACTCCCCTCTCATTAGAGGTCATTCTTGGCACAAAAGAAAACAAAAAGGATAAGGAGGTCATTACTGAAGTAATAAATTCCAAGACTCAAGGAAACTCTTGGGTTATCTCCCAACAAGTACTTTTCTTTAACGCCTTTAAGTTAGGCACAAGAAGCAAGAAGAATCAAGTATTTTCAAATGAAAAATTGCCCCCTCTTGTTCCTTCCTTTCTTACCTTTCTTTTTATCTTTAGGGAAGATATGATTGCTTACCGGAGGAGCAAAGTGCACAATACCTTTTCCCACATCTTTTACTGCCCCAAGGTGTTTCAGTAGAGATCTTCCAAGTGTGATATGTCCCTTGTCTACACATTCAATAACAAGATAATCAGTAGTCACCATTTTCCTTGAGATTTTTGTAAACACACCTTAAGCTATTCCAATGGGCAATATAGTGGCATTGTTGGTAAGAGAGATTTCCTCTCCTCCTTTAGTAAGCCCCCAAATACTCAAAGAATCATAAATATCTTTAGGCATGAGGCAAAATTCAGATATGATATCACAGCGAGCATCAAAAAGTGTAGTGTTTATTGAGACTTTGATTGTGGGAAACCAATTTGAAGGCTCGGAATTTATGGGAACATAATCATGGTAATCCCTAAGCGTGTGATAGCAACTATTCATAGCAGCAATACCGGTCTCAAGAGTGTTGAACCTAGCAAAAATATTTGTGAAAGAGGAATCAGACTTGCCAGGTGTACCATATATCATGATTAATTTCTTTATGGCATCAAAAGCTTCATCCTCAGTACATAGCAAAAACTCTTTCTCAGCCACATCATCCAAAGTATATCTATAACGAAAAGCCATACCGCGGTAGAAACTATCAATAACCAAGCTGAGGCTTACCTCAGGCTCAGTTTCCCTCTGGAAAGCAGAGATTCTAGACCAAGCTTGCTTAAAACTTTCTTCACTTTTTTGCTTAAAAGTGGAGATTTCTACCATAGGGGAAACAAAGGTTGATCCAAAACCAGACATGGTAGCAACTAGAGCATGAACTAATTTTTTTGTGTTTTTGAATAAAGAAAGCAAACCAAGCTAGACTAATTTTTTTTGGGTTTTTGGAAAGAGTCAAACAAAACCAAGCAAAAGAAACAAAGCAAACTAAAAAAATAAAGAGAAAGGAAGTGAAGGACTCCCCTAGTGAAGACATCCTTAGCCTCCCCGGCAACAGGACCAGAAAATAGCTTGATGGCGCCCAACTCTTGTCGTGGGATGCTTCGTTGGAAACCCCAATAGAAAGGTATGAAACAACACATCATCAAGTTTCCCTCGGTAAGAAACCGAGGTTATCAAACTAGTAGGAGGAAGGAAACGTCACACAGGTGTTGCTAGCAACGAGGAGACCTGCACAACACAAACTCAAGACTTCGCCTCAACGAATCAGTGAGGTTGTCAAGCTCACCGGTTTGCTGTAACAAAGGATTAAACAAGTATGGTGTGGAAGGTAATGGTTTGCAGCAAGTAAACAAGTAATAGTGGAATATGTATCAATGGTAAAGATTGGACCGGGGTCCATAGTTCACTAGAGGTGCTCTCCTTAGATAACAACATGGCATGAAGGGTAAACAAATTACATCAGGGCAATTGACAGGAACTGAGCAAGGCATAACAATGAAATTACTAGTCAGAAAGATCCTATGAGATTCGATAGGGCAATACAACAATATACATAGACCGCCATCCAAATGCATCTATGACTAGAAGTCCACCTTCAGGTTATCATCCGAACCCCCTCCAGTATTAAGTTGCAAGCAACAAACAACTACTTTAAGCAAAGTGTGTAAGGTAAACAGTCCACATGTTCCATGAACAAGAGACCGTTGTTTTCTCCCTAGTAGCAACAACACATCTACAACCGAAGAGATTTTTGTCACTTCCCTTAGAAACTAGAGGCATGAACCCACTATAGAGCATAAATACCCCCTCTTGGAGTCACTAGCAACTACTTGGCCAAGATAGCTACTAACAATGGAGAGCATGCAAGATCACAAACAACACAGACATGATAGAATCATAAAGACAATACCATTCAAACCAACATAATAATCTCAATATCCATCGGATCCCCTTAAACACAACATGCATGATTAAAAATATATTAGATCTTGATCATGAACGGAGCTCACAAGATCTATACATGAAAGCACAAAGCAGGAGATACAACCATCTAGCTACTACATGGACCCATAGTCCAAGGTGGAACTACTCACGCATCATACCGAAGAGAAGGCCTCCGGGATGATCTCCCCTCCGGCACGATGCCGGGAAGAACTCCAGATCCCCCCGGTGTAGGGACGATGGTGGCGGCGGCTACAGACGGTTTCATGGATTTTTGATTGGGTACTCAGGGTTTCTGTATCGGGGGCTTCTTATAGGCGAAGAGGGAGGCTGAGGCGGCGGCCAGGGTGGCCAAACCCTAGCCAGGCGCGGGGTAGGGCCCACCCACGCCTGTGGTGGGTCTGGCACCACTTGCTGGCCCCTCCGGCTCCCCTCTAGACTTCTTGTTCCCCATGGAAAGTAACTGACTTTGAAGTTTGTCCCGTCCAATTCCGAGAATATTTCTTTACTAACTTTTCTAAAACCAAAAACAGCAGAAAACAGGCATCTGGCACTATTGCAACTTGTTAGTAGGTTAGTACCAGAAAACATGTAAAAATCACCTCAAAGTGTGGACAAGTAAAGCAAAGTAGATACTAAACAAGCATGGAGAATCAAAAATTATAGATACGTTTCCAACGTATCAGGTAACTATGTGTTCATCTCTCTCTTTATGCATGATCTTGTTGTGGTCATGAGCTTTGTAATCAAGTAGATCTGCTCTGCTAATCAAGTGCTTGATTAGATCTCTGCTCTCCCCATGTGTGTGAAAGTGACAGCGTGCACGCCATGGTGGCACTTAGGCTTGAGTCTACATAAATACTCTTTGTGCTTTAATAGATCTATGCTTTTCCCCACGTGTGTGAAAGTGACAACGGGCATACCGTGTGTGACACTTTGGCTAGATTGAATATTTTTTATGAGTTATATTTTGAGTTGGTTGTCTCTATGAAATTGTGGTGTTTGTTGGAACCATCTAGCGCTCAAGCTGACAGTGTGGGGTTATCTAGATTGGGGAAGACCCTGCCGTGGATTAGAGTGTCCAACCGGAGAGTAGTTAAGAGTAGTATTATGAAGAGAGGATATTTATATGAGAGAGTGTTCACTAGTGAAAGTATGATCCCTAGGCCTTGTTTCTAAACATTGAAAAACCGTTTGCTACTAGATCTGTTGCATGTTTGCTTGCTTTAGTCCTCCACGCCATCATCTATTTTCTTGCATCGTTACCACTTGTATTTCACTATCTCTTCTCCGAACTAGTGCACCTATGCACCTGACAAGTGTATTGGGTGTGTTGGGGACACAAGAGACTTCTTGTATCTTGATTGCAGGGTTGCTTGAGAGGGATACCTTTGACCACTTCCTCCCTGAGTTCGATAAAGCTTGGGTGATCCACTTAAGGGAAACTTGCTGATGTTCTACAAACCTCTGCAGTTGGAGACCCAAAAAATGTCTACAAGAATAGAAGTGCGTAGACATCAAGATATTTTCTGGCGTCATTTCCGGGGAGGAAAGGTAAAAGGCACTCACACACGTTACCCCACGGCAACAACAAGCCAGAAAACTATTTTCTGGCGCCGTTGTCGGGGGAGGTAAGGTAAAAGGTACTCACATCCTCCGGTGTGAGTGCTCGAAGTTATTTCCTTTAGATTATGCAATTTTGTATTTTTGTTTCTTTTTTTCACTAGTTAGGCTTAATGGAAAACAACAAAAAAATTAGAGAGCTCTATAGTATCTATCTTGAGTTAGGACATGAGTGGTTTGAAGAGAAAATTAAAAAACCTATGGATCTTTGTTTGCATGCTAATAGCAATGTTATTAGTATGAATTCTTTGGACACCATTATTGCTAATGCTATGGAAAAGTCTAATCTTGGGGAAGCTAGTTTTGATGAAAATGATATTTTTAATCCCCCAAGCATAGAGGAGAAAATTTTCTTTGATGATAGTTTACCTCCAATATATGATGATTACAATGATGAATATGATATTTTTAGTCCACCTACTATTGAGGAGGAAATTAATTGTGATTACAATATGCCTCCCATATTTGATGATTATGGTGATGAGAATAATAATGATAACTATTTTGTTGAATTTGATCCCACTACTTATGTGGAGAGTAATAATCAATTTATGCATGTGGCTCATGATAAGAATGTTTTATGTGATAGTTATATTGTTAATTTTATTCATGATGCTACTGAAAGTTATTACGAGAGAGGGAAACATGGTTTTATGCATCTCAATAATATTAAGTTTCCCCTCTTTATGTTGAAAGTCTTGAAGTTGCACTTGTTTTGCTTTCTTATGCTTGTTGCTTTGTGCTTTCATGACTTGTTTCTTTACAATATTCCTATGCATAGGAAGTGGGTTAGACTTAAATGTATTTTGAAATTGCTTCTTGATGCTCTCTTTTACTTCAATTGATATTTTTTATGTGAGCATCTTCTCAAACTATCAAGCCTAACTTAAAGGCATTAAAGAAAAGTACTTGTTGGGAGATAACCCAAGAGTTTTCTTGAGTCTTAAAAGTTATTACCTTAGTAATGACCTCTCCTTATCCTTTTTGTTTGATTTTTTGTGCCAAGAATAACCTCTAATGAGAGGTAAATAAGATTTGGTGAGTTGCTGTCTTGAAACAGATTTCTGTCCTCCACCATAAAAATTCGTGAGAAGCCTCTTTAACTCGGATTGAGCTGAAAATTTAAGAATAAATATCCCAGTATGTTAGCTAACTTTTGTTAGTTTAACACTTTTTTATTTTAGCAACATAACATTTTCAAAAAAAATGGTTTCTACCTTCTGGTCTATTTTGACAGATTTCTGCCATTATTTGCATTTGCTTCTTATTGATTCCTTTTTGAGTTAAGCTTTTTGAAGGAGTTGCTACAGTATCTTGTGTTTTTAGTGAAAAGTCTTGCTGTTCCAAAGCTTTGCCTAAAGGTCTATTATCTTTTGAATACACTAATGTTGCTAATAAAGATTGTGTGAAGTTTTGTATGAAGGAAAAAATTTCAGGTGTAGAGAGAGAATGATGTAATGAGATGAAGAATGGACAAAAGCTCAAGCTTGGGGATGCCACCATGGTGTCACCCCAATAAATATCCAAGAGGTACAAGCGTCAAAGCTTGGGGATGCCCAAGGCATCCCCTTCTTCATCAATATAAAGCTTGTTTGTCTAGACACTTCATTTTTATTGTTTCATGCAGAGTTGTGTTGTTCTTGGAGCGTCTTAGTTTTCGTTTTTAGTTTTAGTTTGCTTAGTTTGCTTGAGTGATTTGGTTGGTTACACCACACTTGTTTTGGAGAGAGACACACTCTTTTTCCATTGCCTAGAACACTCTAGTTTTCACTCTTATTGTTTTGTGAGTGTTCACTTTTGCTAGCACTGCGTTCAGCCTTGGTTTTCTTGTGCTTTCAGCTTAGAACTTTTAGTTCTTCTTTCTGGATTTGTGAGACAAGATCACTGATCTTTATTGACTATTATCTTTGTGATTTGTTTCAAATAAGTTGCTTGGTGTTGGAAAAGAGTAGGAAGCTTCATGCTTAGGTGGTACAAAGGGAGCCTATTTAGACTGTGACTTAGACTTTATCATGTCATGCTTGATGTTTTTTTGACCTTATTCTTAGTGATTATATGCTGTAGCATGACTTGATACAAGTCATTGAGAGTGTTTAGTGTGCCTTGAAAGAATCATGCGTTGTTTTAGCATACAGAAGCATAGTATTATGGTAGTATCCTTTGATGCTTTGTTTGGGTTGACTTGGCACATGCCCACACCATGTTATGACTATGAACAAGTCACCATAGCCTCTATGATCATTTAGTCCTTGACTTGTAGTACCACTCTATGCTTTGATTAGTAATGTTTTGTCGCTCTACATGATTATGGACACTATTGCTCTCTTAGTTGGTTGCTCCCAGTATTTTGCTAGCCTCCACTTGTATGATTAAGCTCTACTCATGCTTCCAACTCCCAAGAAACCAAGTTATTCCAAAATGTCCACTATAAATTCCTATGCATGGTGTGTTACACCATTCCAAGTATATTCTTGTTTTTCAGCTATCTTCCAATTAAAAACTATTTTGTTGTGTTCATCTCTCTCTATGCATGATCTTGTTGTGGTCATGAGCTTTGTAATCAAGTAGATCTGCTCTGCTACTCAAGTGCTTAATTATATCTCTGATCTCCCCATGTGTGTGAAAGTGACAGCGTGCACGCCATGGTGTCACTAGGCTTGAGTCTACATAAATACTCTTTGTGCTTTAATAGATCTATGCTTTTCCCCACGTGTGTGAAAGTGACAACAGGCATACCGTGTGTGGCACTTTGGCTAGATTGAATATTTGTTATGAGTTATATTTTGAGTTGGTTGTCTCTATGAAATTGTGGTGTTTGTTGGAACCATCTAGCGCTCAAGGTGACAGTGTGGGGTTATTATAGCATCCCAGCATTAGAGCTTAGAAATAAGCTGAACCCAGATATGTGCATTGCATTCATGCATAGAAAATACGAATAATTTTCACGCTTTTGAAAAAAACTTGTCAAAGTGATTGAAGTTTCTCTCAACTTGATGGAATTGAAGTAGATCATCAAGTTGACTGCGATAAGTTTTAGTATGACCTTTGTTAATACCTTATTTTTGGGTAAAGGAGATTTGATCTAAGGGTAGATCAAATGTAATAAAAATTAAACCCTAATACATTGCTTAATGATTAATATTTGATCCTTACGTGATTATCACATAGTATTCATTACAATAATTCATGAATACCAAGCTATGAATATAATTCAAGTAATAAGAATGTAATAACTAATCCTGACCTATCTTATTCTTATCTATTCCTACTATGAGTATCATGGTAATACCTAACCTTAACTCTTTAGTGAGATTGAGTAGGAAAGAAACCAAGTCAAGATTATTCACCACATATATTTCTTTCATATCAATCTTTATAATCTCTACTAAATCTAATCTTAATATCTGTTGTTCATCAATGTTGAGTAATCAACTATTGATTCACCAATTCTTAACCTATCAATTCTTGATCTATTAACTCTTGTTCTTATCATAGCATTCACTTAAAATCCTTTAGAGAAGGCGGTAAGAAAAGGTAAGTGGTAATGCTAGATTTAAATATCATCTATAGGATGGGAGTGTTGGAAGAGAATTAAATCAATAGGATTATTAATGGAGTTAACTCACTCCTGAAATGATAGAAGAGTATCTGAGGTAAAGATTACAAGGATGAATATTGAAGATAGTTAATAGGAGTAATCCTATTGGATCAAGTATGTATAGTCAATGAATCATATCTCTTAGTCCAATAGAGATAAACAGAAGATAATTATAATACAACTGTAATGTTGTATGAATGAAAGCCTTGATTAGCCAACTGGAAACCTAAACCATAAAGGATCAAAGGATTATAATGATCATTCTTTAGTCACCAAGATTGAATGCTTATATCATGTATAAGTGACATTGGTGGGTAGAACATGATTGAAACCTAGTATAGATATGTTATTCTAGGTTAGCCATGACAAGTCACCATGATATGATGTAAAGTTTGTATGTAAGATACTGAAGTGAAGTATATATAAGATCATATGACTAAGTTAAAGCTAGAGTAGCATGGAGTTATTAAAGTAGTGTTATTCCTCTTAAAGGATAGTAAGCTTTTGAGGAAAGTAGTTTGATATATACATCTACTAGAGTAATACTAGTGGTGGATGATTAAGGAAGAGTGTGAATGGAGTTAGAAGTAACTACTTGTTGGATTGGAGGTTATCAGTAGTAGAGTATTTGATATAACCAAGTATGGTTATGAGAAGATTATAAAAATCTTTAGTGTGAAGATCATTGATTTACAAATGGATTTAGGAGGAGAAATTATTGATAGGAATATTTTTGTGAAGCAAAGCACATCATGTTAGCACATGATGATGGATATGAAGAAGTAGTATATCTAGGAAAGGAATTCCTTAATTATAAGTCCAGGATTGTGAATTATGGAAGATAGGAATTCTTGGTAAACACTAAACCCTAAACCTTTAACCAAACATAATATCCATTTCATCTGATTGATCTATCATCTTGTTTCCACAATGGTTTATAGGAATATTTCCTATAGCAAATCACTTAAGCACATCTTTGTCATTCCTAATTATCATAATTAAATGTGCTTAGGAGTTATCTTTATCAAATCCTTTTCATAAGACATTCCAGATAATAACTTTCTATTTTAAAAGGTGATATTATTCTTGATCACCAACATAAAAACAATATGTCTTAACCAATAATCTTTATTCATATAAATAAAAGAAATATGAGAATATTAAATCTCCTAAGAACTTATGGTAAGCATTTACAATTCAAACCCTAACTCTTATGTTAGTTATAATAAAATATATACATTGCAATTTCCTAAATTCATAAGAATAATATTAATCATATTAATTCCTTAGAACTTTATGTATCATATAATAAGAAAAGGATCACCATATATATATATATCTCCAAACTATAGTTTAATTTGAATTAAGTTCTATCATTAAATAAAGAAATATCATATAATAAATCAATGGGTTATTATATAAAGAAAATTAATAACAAAGGCCCTTACAAATACTAAAAGGAAAGGTATATATAAGAAAATAAAGAAATATAACATTATACAATAAAAGTTCACAAAATGATTTTAAATAACTTTATTATTACTGCTTGTATTCAACAAAGAACTTCTATAAATAAAAAATTCAAAACAAGTGTTTAAATACAAAAGTTAGAAAGAAAAGAAAACAGAATATAGAAAAAGAAAAGGAACAAGGAAAAAACAAAAGGAAATTGTATCTGGCATGCGGCCCATTTTCCTTCTTCGCTTCCTAACGCTCACGCGCGCCACACTGCAACCACCTGGCCCAGACCAGCCCAACTAGGCCCAATACCACTTTGTCCCTCCTATTCGTCGTCTTCCTCCTAGCGACAAGCAGCTCGGTGGCGCCGCCGTCGCCGTTCACCAGCATCGCGATGCTCGCCGCCACCCGCCGTCTTCTAGAGAGGAGATAAGGACGCCGTGGTGCTCTGCTTCGATCTCATCCTCTTTTCCCCTTCCAAGCAACCTCCCTCTCTTCGGTTCCTCAAACCCGAAACCCTAAGCCGATGAATCGCGGCGTTCCGAGCTTCCCCGTGGCAGTCCAAGCACGTTGTCAGCACCGCCTTGCTTCCCTATGTCGATTAGCCGGAGGAATTGAACTGAAGTTCTCGGAGTCGAACCCCCATGTCATTTCTTCCTGAACTCCGACCAAGCTCCGCCGTGGCTCCATCACCGTTACAGGCCACCACAAGCCTCGCCATCAACCTCTTCTGATTCCTGGTGAGCTCACGAATCCCCAGCTTTCTCCAGCTCATTTTCCCGTGGTCTCTGAGCATGTCTGCATCGTTGTACTTAGTGCGCCGCCTCCAGCCGTCGCCGTACTCCCTGCTCCGATGACCATCAGTGGGCGGCGCTAGCCCATATGGATTCTGCAAACTCCCCTGCATCGAAACCCTCGAGTCACACCTCCTAGAACCCTCTCTGCCGCCCTCCCTGGTTCAATTCCGATGAAGCTTCGGAGAGCACATGTGGCAGCTGATGTGGCCAAGGGCCCATCTGTCTGTCTCTGTGGCTAGATTCGTTAGGAGTGTGAAAAGGAATTACTGGTTCGTGTTGTCATCAGCATGACGACGTGCCAGCGTCATCTTGACCTGGTCCACCCAGTTGAATGGTCCACGCCTAGGTGGCATGCCAACGTGGTATGACCCCACCTGTCTGTGACTTGGGGTAGATCCAGTCTAAGTGTAAAAAGTAAATCCTTGTTTAGAAAATAATTTAGAAAATGAATAAACCTTATAAAATTCCATATCTTATGTTTTATAATTCAGAAAAATATGTGTAATATATGAAAAATTTTAGAAAAATAAAATCTACAACTTAAAACTATTATCATACATTATTATGTTAACAATTTAAATAATTATTGTTTAATAAATATTTTATAGGTATTAATACTTTCAAAATTCATATTTTAATATTGGTAAATGTTAAAAATATAACTAAAATACCAAAAATCTTAGAAAAATAAGAACTATAACTTAAAACTATAATCATGCATTATTGTTTCACTTAATCAAATATTTGTTATTTATTAAGTATTTATAAAGTGGTAAAGCTTATAAAAATCATATCTTATTATTTAAAAATCATAAAAATACATATAATATACCAAAATGATCAAAAAAATAATACCTACATGTTAAAAATATAATATTCCACTTTTGAGGTAAATAAAAATTTAAACCCTTTAATAACTTGAATTTCAACCTATTTCCTTAGCTGATAATTCATATAAGGGTAAATAAAATTTGCTAATATTTATAAAATTAGCCAATTGAGTCTAATAAATAGCATTAGTCTTAAATATTTATAATATAAATTCAAATTGGTCCAACACATTTTAAATACAATTTCATTGAATTATCCTTCAACCATATGTGTAGTTTATTTTCTAAAAATATCTTTAACAATTATAAAATCTTCAAGAATGATATTTTTAACCAAATAAAATCTTTTACCATTGTTTCACTCACAACTTTATAATGGACTAAATCCAAATATAATTTATAAGTAGTAAATAATATTGTTCACTTATTCACAAGCAATAACCATACCCTTATAAGGAGATAAATCCTTTTATGCATTTATAAGGTTAGGAAACCACTATTCAAATTGAAGTGTTGCCACTCTTAAAGTATCCTTAGGGAAACATTATGAAGTGAACAAGGTACAAATATCATAAGTAATACACCTAAGTCTATTTATGTCTTTAAAGTTAACCTTAGTCTACAAGACTTTAAATATTAAGATAAAAACTTAATTATGTGTTTTATAGTTTACTTTGGTCTGTTTCAATTAAGACTTAGTGCATCTCAATACCAAACTAACCAATTTAAAAACCAAGATAGATAAGTCTCAAATACTACTAATATCATTATTCAAATGGAGTAATTCTTTCTTACTGAAAGACTATAACTAGAAAGAACACCTAATAAGGTTAACTTAAAATTTAAACACTTCTCCTTAGCTAAGTAAGATTTTCTTCAAAAGTTATTCTTTTAAGATACATTATAAAGCAAGACATAAGCATTTTTATGAAAGCTCTAAATGATGAACAAACTTTATATACATAGTCTTCAGATACATTTCCCACTTGAGTATTCTATTATTGTGTGTGCTTTATTATACTCACATGTTGTTTCACATACACTCACAAGCCTTAATAAGAAGCACAAGTGTGAAGCTTATCTAAAAGTACAACACATTCTAAAGGAACTATTACCAGTATACAAAACCTAGATCAACGTTATCCCTTGGATTCGCGTTTATCAATTGCATTACATTACTTATGCATAAAAGCATCTTGCTTCTTTAAACATTAGTCCTTACCGGACCCATGATGCTGATTTCAGATATTGGATCTTATATTGTCTCGAAGACCGTGAGTGCATAATCTTGCAATCACAAAAGGCAAGTTCACACTTGCTCATGTCCTTTGATTATTTTCTGTAAAGTATTTTGCAAATCTAGTGTTGTCATCACCTGCATTTGAAAAAGGTCAGAAAACACTATTTTTGATAATAATGTGAACTATTGGTTACTGATCCAGGGTGATCATCTAATCTATTAAATCTGGCAGTTGGAATACCACTGTTCAGAACTATATCACCTAGGATTTAACAACTAATGTCGCCAGTGATTCTTGCGCTGTATATTACGCGTTGACCATGAGATTTGGAATGGGAAAGAGAAGTCAGCTGTATATTTTCCCTCTCGCATGGAGCCGGATGTGCGGGTCGTGGCTGTTATCACTCATAGCGTGCATATTAATTGGTAATTCATAGAGGATATGCAGCATATGGGTGGGAACCCTCAATGTCCCACGATAGTTCCGGTATCTGAATGGTCTGTACAAACCATTGTCGTAATTCAATGGGTGGGCATGGTGTACACCAAGGAGACATGCGGGGTCGCGGAGAAGGCATTGATTGGCTTGAATCTTAGGTTGGGCCTCAAACCAAGGAAGTTTGAACAGGAACATAATACCGGTCGTGCAACAAAGACTAAGGTCTCTCATGGGTAAAGTGACGCACCTCTGCAGATTGTAAGAACTGTAACTTGTTACTCCTTGTTCCGGGAAGGAGGTACGAACACGGCGGGAAAGAAACTCCATGAAAGTTCTGGTAAACCCGTGAAGGCTGACGGACATGGCTTTACAGAATAAAAGCAACCTTTGAAGAAATGTTTACGACAACTTTCATTGCCTACGACCTATGGTCTGTGGCTGTAGATATAGTGCATCAAACACTCCTTTTCTAGTGAACTTGCTGAGTACGCTCGTACTCAACGTATCTTCTTAACCCTTGCTAGATTCTGAAGCCATTAAGACAACGTCTACATCAAGTTATGCTCCAGGAATCATCACCAGAAGCTAAAGTTCTTCAATGAAGTCAAGAAAGTCAACATATACATCAACTCAAGTGAAGACGAAGTTACTGATTAGATAGGAAATATAATCTCTAGCCATAGAACCTATTTCTGTAGTGTATTACAATAGCAGCAATACCAAGCCAATAGTTTAGATACTAGTCTTATTAGTATCATAGTTTTTGAGTTGTTGTTTCTGATTCTTCTTTGTAAGAAGTTTCTTTCTCTCTCTTTAACCTAGAGTGTTCTCTAGATCTTATGTAAAGAGTAGAGTTGTAACCTATAGACATGTCTTGGACCTACTGTGTTTTTGTTGTACCACTCTGAGGGATGTAATACTAGTGAACGGTGTTTCATTGATGTTATGTCAATGACTATAGTGTACTACATCATGCAGTGGTATGCTGGGTCACCGCAGTTATCTAGATTGGGGAAGGCCCTACTGTGGATTAGAGTGTCCAACCGGAGAGTTGTTAAGAGTAGTATCATGAAGAGAGGATATTTATATGAGAGAGTGTTCAATAGTGAGAGTATGATCCCTAGGCCTTGTTTCTAAACATTGAAACACCGTTTGCTACTAGATCTGTTGCATGTTTGCTTGCTTTAGTCCTCCATGCCATCAGCTATTTTCTGGCACCGTTACCATTTGTATTACACTATCTCTTCGCCGAACTAGTGCATCTATACACCTGAAAAGTGTATTGGGTGTGTTGGGGACACAAGAGACTTCTTGTATCTTGATTGTAGGGTTGCTTGAGAGGGATACCTTTGACCACTTCCTCCCTGAGTTCGATAAACCTTGGGTGATCCACTTAAGGGAAACTTGCTGTTGTTCTACAAACCTCTGGACTTGGAGGCCCAAAAACTGTCTACAAGAATAGAAGTGCATAGACATTAGACCTCGATACTGCGAGTATGTTGGCCCTCTTGCATGAATTGGAGCAGGAGAATTTGCGTCACCAACATTAGCTCTACTCATCTAAATACACCTCCAAGATGTCGAGCACTTCTGATAAGCGCAATTATGTTCCATGTGCGGATGAGGGCAAGAAAGCCGACACTCCTCGATGGGACAACAATCTTGAGGCATTGCATTACTTCCGCAAATCAAAAGGGCTCTGTTTCACTTGTGGTGTGATGATGGCGCTTCGTTGATATGGAGCGCTTCGTCGGGAAACCCCAAGGGCAAGGTATGAAGCAGCACAACAGCAAGTTTTCCCTCGGTAAGAAACCAAGGTTATAGAACCAGTAGGAGGAAGGAAACATCTCAAAGGTGTTGCAAGAAACTTGGAAACTTGCACAACACAAACTCAAGACTTTTCCCCAACGAATAGTGAGGTTGTAAATCTCACCGGTTGTGTCGTGAGAATGACCACGGCAGATGCTGCAATCGGCAGCGAGTAGTAGAACATGGGGCAAGGGCGACCAGCCATCTGCGGTGCGAGATGAGGGCTGGGACACAAGGGTTTACCCAGGTTAGGCCCCCCGGAGGGTAAAGACCTACTCCTGCTAGATTGTAATATGGTGAGAGTACAATGGGGCGAGCTCGGCGGCTAGGCGGCGAGTCGCTAGGGTATATGATGGAACGTGTCCTCTATGCGTCCTCTAGGGAGGTTTATATAGACTCACCTCGCTAGGGTTTACAGATCACAACCGAATTAGTTAAGGATTCGGAGATTCTATGACCTAGTCCGACTGGGCCTAGCTACGCTTCTGGGCCTTCAGCTTCCAGTCGCTTGAGTCCATGCCAAGTCTTGATCCAGTCGCCATCCTGCAGGCCCACTCGCTGACGCTTGGGCTAGTAGGAAACGTCATGCTGGGTATACCCCGGTAGGCATATCCCCATCAGTAGTCCCCGAGGCCGTCGTTGATTTGTCGCAGGCGTTTGCTGGCAGTCGGAGTATGCGGGTCCAATGAGGACGTCCAGTCAAATCGGCGGCGGACTTCTGAACAAAGGGAATAACTAGTCATTTTAGTCGCAATAACGGCGACCAATCATGTCGCAGCTCGGCGAGCGGGTCGGCGAATACTTAGTCACTGTCATAGTGATCGGGTCGGCGAGTCGTCGAGTCGCTGGGAGCGACGAGTCGAATGGATGAAGTTGGACCGTCAATTGGGGTCAAACTAGCCGTTGGGTAATCCAATGGTAACTTCGGCGTAATTACCGCGTAGTAACGGCTCCCGAAACTGGCGGGTAGCAACCGCTATATAAGGAGAATGATAGGCGGACAGGGAAACAGTTCTTCTTTCTTCCTCCGATCTCGCTCGTCTCCATTTCCCCATTCCGCACAGCGATCTGAACAATCCAGAGAGCTCCGACCCCCACGAATCTCCAACCAATGGCCCCCTCCACCGAGCCATGGGGCAGATCCAAATGCACTAAGGCGCTACTAGCATCCTTCGAGGAGGCCGGGTTCCTCCGCGTCGGCAGATGGCGTATTCCCGCGGCCGGAGAAGTGACTCCAGATCCACGCGAGGGAGAGTTCATCTGCTTCACCAGCCACCTAGAGCGGGGGTTGGGCTTCCCAACTTCCCTCTTCTTCCGGCATTTCTGCGCCTACTACGGAATCCAGCCATCGGATCTGGGTCCGCATAGTATCGAGTAGCTCGCCATCTTCGTGGCATTCTGCAAGTGCTATTTGGGCTGCATGCCCTACTTTCCCCTGTGGCAAGACTTGTTCCACGGGAGAATCAGCCGCGAGGAGTCTGGCGGCCCGATGCTAGCCGCGGGCGGCCTGACATTCCAGCTGAAGGCGAAGGCGTCGTTCTTTGATCTGATGCTGCCCGCCAAGGCGGCGAACGAGTGGAAAAAATTCTGGTTCTATGTCACCGAGTCGACTCCAGACGATGAAGTGGCGCTCCCAAGATACTCCGCCGACCGGCCCGAGCCACGTCGGCTCCAGGTCGCCAAGCTCCCGCTAGACCAGCGGATGGTTGTTGATGAGATGCTGCAAACCATCCGCGGCCTAAAGAAGAAGGGCCTCCAACTGCTAGCTCGGGCGGCGGATCGTGCCCTTGGCCAGCCGCGAGCACTACATGTATGAGTACACATGTAAGGATGACCCGACGAAGTCCTGCCTCGTTGAGTGGAGACTCAACGACTACACCCTGGCCCTGAAGAAGATCACTCAGGAAGTGTACCTTGATGCGAAGGCCGGGGTCGCCCCTTATACTGCCAGGCGCCCAGCTCCAACGGTACGTTGTTATCCTGTTAACACTCGCAGTCACAGCTTGTGCACTCGCGGTCGTGCTAAGTATGTTTGTTCTTGTTGTAGTTGTTCGAAGTGGTGGAAGGGTGGCTTCCACCCGCGGATGATGAGAAATCGAGCTCGTCCGTCCAAGACGGAAGCGAGTCATCTCCCACCAAAAATGACGCCAACAGCGACCGGGATGACGACGACAACGATGATGAAGACGAGCCCGTGGAAGTCGCTGCCCCCATAGCTCGCAAGACCCGCGGGCAACACCAGCGCAAGCTCGAAGCGAGTAAAAGCCTCGAGCCTCACAACGATGACGATGACGAGCTTCCCGAGCACACCTCACATCGTGAGGCCACGCCGTCGAAGAAGAATAAGACGGCTCCGCCGAAGAAGAAGGCGAAGCTGGCGAAGCGGATATCTCCGCCCCGATCTGCGACCAGTTCCGACGCCACCAGCTCGGCTAGGGACGCAGCGGCACACGCGACCGTGGCGCCGGACGCTGCCGCCCCCAAGGACGAGGCGTTGCTGGCGTCGTTACCACCTCCATTCGCCCCGATCGCTGGTTTGGGTGATGCTCCAGCCGCAGGGGCCTCGCCTCCAAGGGAGGCTCCCGCGGCAATTATCACGGAGGCTCCTGCCGCGGCTTCATCGTTGAAGAAGCCATCAGTTTCTTGGGTACACGATGTGTTTGAGACGGGCCTCACTCGGAGGTTGGGGCCCGAGTTGGAAAATCCGGCTAGCATCTGCACCGGTCTGCGGTTCATACCAGTCGCCAAGTGAGTGTTGTCCATCTGCTTGTTTTTCGTTGTAGTCGGACAGTCTTATTCATATCATTGTTTCACAGGACTGGTGTTAAAAAGATCGGCCATCCCTCCGTGGCCAAGGTTCCGCCAGTCACCACCGAGGCGGACTCCTCGCGGAAGAGGAAAGCCGACAAAGTCGCTGCTCCCGCCGAAGGCGTCAAGAGGACGAAGGGCGACGACATCGTCACGGTCTCTGATGACCCGGCGGTTGCTCCGAGCGATCATCCGACTAACATGGACGTGCCCTCGAAGAGCAAGGAGGGTGTTGGCTCACCCGATGTGGCCGAGCCGACTCCGAGTGGCGCAGCGGCGACCTTCCCTCGCTTCATGGCGAAAGCGGCCGCAGCGAGATGCCTGGGGTCGCCGAAGTGGAGGTTGAGCAGCTTCGCGGCCATACTCCGGTCGTGCTTGCGTCTGTGGATGCGCTGGACCTTCACGGCATGCTAGGCGCTGCCATCCAGGTATGCCCAGTCCCCGAGGATCGGGCCACTGAATTTCAGTGGTCGCATTCTTAATGTTTTTATGCCATCCAGTCCCCGAGTGCCTAGTCGCTGAATTTCAGCGGGTGGGCACTTAGGAATTTCATTATCCAGTCCCCGAGTGCCTAGTCCCTGAATATCAGCGGGTGGGCACTTAAGAATTTCATTAACCAGTCCCCGAGTTCCTAGTCGCTGAATTTCATTAACTAGTCCCCGAGTGCCTAGTCGCTGAATTTCAGCGAGTGGGCACTTAGGAATTTCATTGTTGTTGACGTTGCAGTGTGTGCGCAGGGCCTGCAGCGTGAATCGGCCGATCGGCTTGCTACAAAGTGTCGCTTGGAGAAGGAACTCGTTGCCGTCCAGGAGACGAACAAGGGGCTTCAAGCAATTGCAGTCGAGGCGGAGGAGGTCCGCCGGGGCCTTGTCCCGGTGGGTGACTTGACGGCGGCTCAGTCCGCTTTGAGCGTGGCCAAAAAGCGGGTCGCTGACCTGGAGCGTGAGCTCAAGGAGGCGAGGGCGGAAGCGAGTTCAGCGGAGGGGTGTGCGAAAGCTGCTGTTACTTATGCCGCTGAAGAACGGAAATTATCTAACGCGCTCGTTGATGGGATGTAGGATGACCTTTTTTCTCTTCAACGTTTCATCACGGACCCTGCCGCCCGCTGATTGGTAAATTCTCCTTCACCCAATTCTCGGTGGCACTAACTTTATTGTGATGTCGACAAGTCTCTTACTGTTTATTGATGTGTTGCAGGCCGGATTACTGACAACATGGAAGAAGCGCAGTCGTATGATGCGCGGCAGTGCGTGGCCACTCTGGTCGACTCGGCCGCGTTGTCGGCGACTTGCCTTAGAGCATATCTTTTGAAGATATCGCCCACGGAGGTGATCCCTAGTGACCTTGTCGAGGTATGGCGCTATCTGGAGAAGGCTCTGTCGGTGGTCGAGTTCATGACGCGGTCGGCCTTCCGGCGTGGGGCAGCGACGGCGCTAAGCCTTGGGCTTGCCCATTTCCCGGAGGACTTCGACCTCGACGATGTCACGAGCGGCTACCCCTCATCAACGGGCTCGGTGGAGATTGCCGAGGTGCTGAAGCTGATGGACCGGGCCGCGGTGTACTCCGACTGCGTTTGGGCGATGGGCGACCTCATCCCCTATCAGGAGACGGTTGTCGCCCCCAACGATCCTGAGCCGAAGCATCGGGACTTCAAGGTTGAGCAGCCATTCCGTGCAGCGATGGCGGGGGACCTAACGACGTACCCGTCGAACCCATACGTGCCCTTCATCCGTAACCGCAGGGGTGGCGGCGAGTCTGCGTCAAAACCTGTGGAGTAGAAGCGTTGTGCCCTTGGGCGTTAGTACAAGATAACTTATTGAACTTTCCTTGTATTTTGGAACAACTTTGTGCTGCTATAAAGGAAATTCGTGTTGTTTTGTCATTTGTTTTGCGATTTTGGATTTTGATTGAACGAGTCCCCGAGCGCGTCCGCCCTTTTATGGGGTTTATCTCGTTGTTATATGTTTCTTAACTTTTAATGAGTTGGGGTCGACTCGCCATGAATTGGAAAGCCAGTCGCAAGGCGACTCCCAGGGGTGCTCTTTACTTGACCGCTTTCCCAGGCGCGAACGGGGTCGGGTTGCCGAGTCCCCGAGCGTGGTACTTGGTGGTTCTAGTCGCAACTCCAAGGTAGGTGAGGACTAAGCGTGTCTTTGTTAGCGCGTCTCTCCTGCCTGATCCGGAGGATCAGTCGCGTGGCGAGACCTGGGCGCGCTCTCATACTTGGCGTTTTTCCCTAGTCGCTCGTATTTGGCTGGGTGTCAGTCCCTGAGCGTGGTACTTGGCCGTTTGGGTCGCTGTGCCGAGGATGCGGAGGACCTTGATCGCTGTGAGGAGCGAGTGCAGTTGTCTTGGCTCGTTGAGCTAGTCGGGCTAGGCGACTCCAATAGGGCTCCGGGTTAGCGTTTTTCGTGGACGTTACGAGGCCTGGAGTTTCTGCCCTCGTACCGCACTACTTGGCCGCGCCGGTCGCTTTACCAGAGGTTGACTTCTGCGAGTAGCATAACGCTGTTATTACGAGTGCAAGTGGCACAAGACACGGAGAGTAAACACAATTTTCGGTGACCGATCTGCTTTATTTCATAGCGGGTGGAGAGTACATGTATGGAGTCCTAGGAGTAGAACTTCCGTAGGAGGTTTACATTCCATGGCCGCTTGACGTCGAGTTTCCCGTCCCCTCGGACGTCGGTGAGGTAGTATGCGTCGTTGCCTAGGACTCCCCCGATGGCGAATGGTCCCTCCCGAAGGGGGGAGAGCTTGTGCATGCTCTTCTTGTCCTGGATTAGGCGCAGTACCAGGTCGCCTTCCTGGAAAGTGCGAGCCCTTACTCGCCGGCTATGGTAGCGGCGGAGCCCTTGCTGGTAGATGGCAGTGCGGGAGCGAGCTAGGTCGCGTGCCTCGTCGAGCTGGTCGACTCCATCTTGGTGTGCAAGTTCGTTTGCAGCTTCCGTGTAGTTGACCACCCTTGGTGAATCGTGCTCGAGGTCGGTGGGCATGACTGCCTCGGCACCGTACACCATGAAGAAGGGGGTGAATCCTGTCGACCTGTTGACGGAGGTGCGGATGCCCCAGATGACGGAGGGTAGCTCCTCGACCTAGCACCCGGCGGTGCGCTCCAGTGGGACTTGTAGTCGTGGCTTCAGGCCGTGGAGGATGCTCTGATTGGCGCATTTCGCCTGGCCATTGGACTCTGGGTGTGCGACTGAGGCGAGTTCGAGTCGGATGTGGTGTTCCTCGCAAAACTCGGCCATGGCTCCTTTGGCAAAGTTGGTGCCGTTGTTCGTGATGATGCTATTGGGGAAGCCGTAGCGGTAGATGAGCTCACAGAGGAATTTGGTGGCAGTCTTCCCGTCGCATTTGTGGACTGGCTTGGCCTCCACCCATTTTGTGAATTTGTCGACTCCGACTAGGAGGTGGGTGAAGCCGGAGGGGGCCTTCTTGAAGGGGCCTACCATGTCCATGCCCCATACAGCGAATGGCCAGGTGATAGGGATTGTCTTGAGCGCCGCACTCGGCACATGGGTCTGGTTGGTGTATTTCTGGCATCCGGCACACCTCTGGACGATGTCAACCACGTCTGCGTGTGCGGTGAGCCAGTAGAAGCCGTGTCGCATAGCCTTTGCGACCAGAGAGCGGGCGCCAGCGTGGTGGACGCAGTCGCCGGAGTGAATGTCTTGGAGGATTTTGCGTCCTTCGGCAGGTTGAACGCAGCGTTGGAACACGCCGGTCACGCTGCGCTTGTGGAGCTCGCCGTTGATGATGACGAAGGACTTGCAGCGACGTGCTATCATCCGGGCGTCCGCTTCGTTCGCGGGCAGGGTGCCTCCCTCCAGGTAGGCGACGTATGGCGCGGTCTAGTCGTTTGGCTCGGCGATTAGTGCGACCAGGGCTGCTTCTGGTTGCAGCGGGATTCCGATGTCAATCTCCCTTGGGGAGAGATGGAGGGATTGGTGATGGTGTCGAGGAAGACATCGGCGGGTGGCGCGAGGCGATCCGAGCCGATTCAAGAGAGTGCGTCGGCCTCCTCGTTCTTCCGCCTGTCGATCCACTCGACGGAGTAGCCTGCAAAGTGTCCACCCAGCTGGTCCACTGCTTGGCGGTATGCTGCCATGGTGGGGGAGACGGCGTCGCAGGTGCCGGCGACTTGCCAGCGACTAGGTTGGAGTCTCCGTAGCAGCGCAGGCGGTGGACGTTCATCTCCTTGGCAGCTCGCATGCCGTGGAGTAGCTCCTCGTACTCGGCCATGTTGTTGGTGCAGGGGGTGAAGTCGAGGTAGAGGACGTAGCGGAGCTTGTCGCCCTTCGGAGATGTTAGCACGATCCCTGCTCTTGCTCCGTCCGCGTTCTTGGAGCCATCGAAGTGTAGGTTCCAGTAATGGAGGTATGGCAGCTTCTCTGGCTGCTGGGCCTCCTCCCAGTCGGCGAGGAAGTCTGCGAGAGCCTGCGACTTGATCGCCTTTCGCGGCTCGTACTTGATGTTGTGGATGCCGATCTCGACGGCCCACTTGGCGACTCGCCTGGTCGCCTCGCGGTTGCGGATGATATCCTGCAACAGGGCTGAGGAGACAACCGTTATTGGGTGCTTCTGGAAGTAGTGCGGTAGTCGCCGCTGTGCTCTGAAGATCGCGCATACCAATTTCTGGTATTGCGGGTAGCGCTGGCGCGACTCGGTGAGGACTTCACTGATGTAGTACATTGGTCGCTGCACCGGGCGCTCCTTTCCTTCCTCTGGCCGTTTGACGACCATGACGGCGCTGGCGACGCGCTCGGAAGCCGCGACATAGACCAGCATGGGTTCCTTGTTGACGGGGGTGGCGAGTAGAGATGCTGCGAGTAGCACCTCCTTGAGATCGTGGAGCGCGTCGTCTGCCTCCTTGTCCCACTCGAAGGTGGGGTTCTTGCGCATTAGGAGGTAGAGGGGCATCGCCTTTTTGCCTAGCCGGGGGATGAAGCGACTGAGAGCCGCGACTCGCCCGGCCAGCTTCTGGACGTCGCGCAGGCACTCGGGTCTGCCAAGGCGAGCGATTGTGTTGATCTTGGCGGGGTTCGCTTCGATCCCGCGCTTGGAGACGACGTATCCCAGTAGCTGTCCAGTTGGCACACCGAAGGTGCACTTCCCTGGGTTTAGCTTTATCTTGTATTTCCGTAGGTTGGCGAATGTTTCCGCCAGGCCGGCGAGTAGGTCGTTCTGGCAAGCGGACTTTACCACCACGTCGTCAATGTAGACGTGGATATTGCGTCCCATTTGGCTCGCAAGGCACTCCTGCATGCACCGCTGGTAGGTTGCCCCGGTGTTCTTGAGGCCGAAGGTCATTGCAGTGTAGCAGAAGGCTCCGAATGGCGTGATGAACGCCGTCTTCTCTTCGTTCTCGATGACCATTTTGATCTGGTTGTACCCAGAGTAGGCGTCGAGGAAGCATAGCGACTCCGAGCCCGCGGTGGAATCGATGATTTGGTCGATCCGCGGGAGGACGAATTGCTCCTTTGGGCAGGCGCTGTTTAAGTTTGTGTAATCAATACACATCCTCCAGGTCCCGTTTTTCTTCTCGACCAGGACTGGGTTTGCCAGCCACTTGGAGTACTTGATTGGCCGGATGAAGCCTGCAGCGAGTAGACGCTGCACCTCCTCGGTGATGGCTCGGCGGCGCTCTTCATTGAAGGGCCGCAGCGACTGCTTAACAGGTCGCACTTTGGGTTCGGCGTTGAGTTTGTGCTCAGCGAGTTCCCTCGGGACACCAGGCATGTCAGAGGGCTTCCACGCGAAGATGTCCCTATTTTCACGGAGGAACTCAATGAGCGCGCCTTCCTATGTTGGGCTCATGCCCGTCCCGATCGTCACCGTCTGGCTAGAGTCGCCTGGGACCAGCTCGACGGTGCGGGTATGCGTCGTTGCCTCGAAGGCGGTGGAGTTGCCGCCCTCCGAGTTGGGCTTCTTGAGTATGGTGGGGTCATTGTTGTTGACCCGCTCGCGTACTTGGCGAGCTCATCGGCGTGGTTGGCCTCTGTCGCGATGACGGCGTCGGCGAGTTCGGCTCCTTTGGCCTCGCACTCGGCGGCCATGTCGGGGTCGCCGCGGACGGTGATGACGCCGCACGGCCCGGGTAGCTTCAACGCGTTGTACGCGTAGTGAGCTGCTGCCATGAACTTGGCGAACGCCTGGCACCCCAGGACGCAGTGGTAGGGGTTGTCAAAGGGCACCAGCTCGAAGACGATCCGCTCGGTGCGGAAGTTTGCCGGTGTGCCAAAGGTGACTGGCAGCGTCACCTTCCCGATCGGGTACGCCTTCCGACCGGGGAAGATGCCGTGGAATGTGGTGTAGGTCATCTCGATCATCGACTGTGGGATCCGCAGTTGCCTGAAGGTGTCCAGGTACAAGATGTTGATGGAGATGCTGCCGTCCATCAATGTTTTGGGGAGCCAGTAGTCTCCCACCTTGGGCTTGACCACCAGGGCGACTCGGCCCGGATACTCGATCCGTGGCGAGTGATCCGCGCGGCTCCAAGTGATTGGTTGCTCAGACCAGTTGAGGAACTGGGGGATATCTATCTGGGCCACCGAGTTGACAGCGACGGCGCGGGCGATGACCTTCTTCTTGCGCTTCGTGTTGAAGCCTGTGAAGGTGTGGAGAGAGCCGGCGATGCTGCCGAATTTTCTGCCATTTGGCGGGTTGTTGTCGGGGTCTTCCCGCGTGCGCCGTGACTTCTCGATCTCCTTGAGAGAGTGGCAGTCGGCGGTCGTGTGCATGGCGGGTTTTCCTTCCCTGCAGTGAAATACACAAGGTTGGTTAAGAAGGGCCACGGGGTCGAACCTCGGCTTCGCCTTGTAGTTGCCATCGTCGCGGCGTTGTCCCCCGTCGCGGCGGAAGCTCTTGGGCTCGTGCTGCGCGTATCCAGTGTTGGCGACGAAGTCGACTCGCCCGTCACTGCGGCGCTTGCCGGTGAGGCGAGTGTTGCTGTAGCGTAAGTCGGGTCGTCTCCCATTGTCGTGGCCGCTCGTGCGGCGGTGTCCTCCCGACTCGTCGTCAGTTTCTTGGTTTGGGTCCTCCTCCGCGTACCTTTTTGCGATCTCTAGGAGGTCCGGTATGTTGTCGAGTGTGCGGTATGCTCGTTTGAGCTTGGCGACCAGGGGCTCGTAGCGGCACGAGGTCTTGAAGCAGTGGATCGCGGTTTCTGGGTTGATTCCGACCGTGTTGTACCACAGATCTTGCCACCGTTGGACCCAGCTACGGGTCGACTCGCGGGGTCCCTGGACGCACTGTTCCAGGTCCTCGATGGTGGTGGCGCGGGTGTATGAGCCCTCGAAGTGCCTAACGAAGGCCTCGCGCATCTCCTCCCAGGAGTCGATGCTATCCACGGGAAGGGTGTTAATCCACTGCCTGCACGCCCCCTCCATCATCAGGGGGAGGTAGCGGGCGGCTAGTAGGTCGGTGTGGCCTGCGATCCCCATCGCCATGAGGTAGGTATCCAGCCACACGGAGGGATCGTACGAGGGGTCGTACTTCTCTATTTCCTTCGGCGCTTTGAAGTTCGCCGGGTATCTTTCTCCGCGAATCATCGGTCCGAAGCAGTGGGACCCGATGCGGCTCAGCGACCCCCTCGGTTCACCGTCGCGGCGGTTGGTGAGGGTGTGCCGCAGGTTGTTAGGCTGGTGTGCGCGCCAGCTCTGGTTGTTGATGATGTGGGTGCGGGCGTCAATGGGTTTTCCGTTGGCGGCGACGAAGTTGGTCGCCGGCCTAGGGTCGTTGGTGGAGAGTGTCGTGTTCGCGGGTCGGTGTTGGAGCTGTAGGGGTTCGGGTGGCGGGCAGTTGAGAGTGTTCGCCGCCATGGGGCGGCCGCTTGAGGCCGCTCTGCTGCCCGATGAACGCGAGTACATCCGACCATGTGAGTCGACGCCTGCGTTTTGTTGCTCGACCGATTTGGTGAGCAGAGCCCTGGCATATTGGATCTACAGGGCGCCTTCCCTAGTGGCTTCAATGTTGTCGACTGCTGCTCGGCCCGAAACGAGGTTGTCCATTGGGGTGGAGAAAAACGGGAGGCCGTTCGCATCTCGCTCCCGTGAGGAGACCATGATCCTTGGCTGGTCCCTGGGGGGTGCGCGGTTGGGTGGTGGCGGGGCGCCATTGGCCGTTGCTCCTGGTGGGGGCCGAGTGCTTCCTCCTGGCGGCGCGTTCTCGCAGATCGCGCGCTCGGCCGCGTGGGCCGGGTCATTCTCGTCGTTGAAATTTAGGGCGTGCCCCTGGACGGTGGGGTTCAGGCGCGACCTGATTCGGAGTTGGTGGTAGCACGACAGCTCCTGCACCGTCACCTGCTCGAGGCGAAATTTTTCGCGCTCGGCTTGTTCCTTGCGGACTGCCTCCGCCAGCTTCAGGCGGAGTTCCTCGACCTCCGTCGCCGTCGCGTTTGGAGGGATCGGCGTGGAGAATGGGTCTTCCGGTGGGTCGGCGCCAGTCGCCATGTAGGTCGCGGCGTGGCGGCCGGTTCCGTCGCGGAGGTAGGTGGAGTTCTCTGACCCGGAATCGAAGTCGAAGATCCCGAGGATGGAGGGATCCTCGAAGTCTCCGACTTTGGAGACCTGGGTGATGGATCCCGCGGGTGACGCGGAGACAATGGATCCGGCGAGTGACGCCGGGGTCACCGAATCGGCGTCGTCGTTGAGGGCCGCGTCGTCCGCGGTCGCGGTGGTTTCGGCCACATCACTGTGGGCCGAGTCGTACTCGGAGGCAAGGCGGTGGATCGTGCGGACCTGGCTCTCAGAGAGCCGGTCGCGTGGCGGCGACTCGCGGATGCGAGCCGAGTCCTCCGAGATGATGACGTCGGTGAGGCCGACGAAGAGGCTGATCGTGCCGACCGGCAGGATCATGCTATGCGTGACGGGTCGCGCCGCCGGGACGTAGCTGCTCGGCAACATCTGGAGCATCTCACCGATCGCGATCATGCGGCCGGTGGCGATCGACTCGTTGATGGGCAGATTGGATCTCGCCGCAGAACACCGGCCTGACCGGCCAGGCCCCACGGTGGGCGCCACTGTCGTGGAAATGATCATGGCAGATGCTGCAATCGGCAGCGAGTAGTAGAACATGGGGCAAGGGCGGCCAGCCATCTGCGGTGCGAGATGAGGGCTGAGACACAAGGGTTTACCCAGTTTCGGCCCCCGGAGGGTAAATACCTACTCCTTCTAGATTGTATTATGGTGAGAGTACAATGGGGCGAGCTCGGCGGCTAGGCGGCGAGTCGCTAGGGTGTATGATGGAACGTGTCCTCTATGCGTCCTCTAGGGAGGTTTATATAGACTCACCTCGCTAGGGTTTACAGATCACAACCGAATTAGTTAAGGATTCAGAGATTCTATGACCTAGTCCGACTAGGCCTAGCTACGCTTCTGGGCCTTCAGCTTCCAGTCGCTTGAGTCCACGCCAAATCTTGATCCAGTCGCCGTCCTGCAGGCCCACTCGCTGACGCTTGGGCCAGTAGGAAACGTCCTGCTGGGTATACCCCGGTAGGCATATCCCCATCAGGTTGCTGTAACAAAGGATTAACTGTATGGTGTGGAAGATGATAATGGTTTGCAGAAAGTAAACAGTAACAGTGGAAGATGTATCAATGGTAAAGATTGGACCGGGGTCCATAGTTCACTAGAGGTGTTCTCCTTAGATAAACAAACATGGCATGCTGGGTAACCAAATTACAGCAGGGCAATTGATAGGACTGAGCAAGGCATAACAATGTAATACTAGACATCAAGATCCTATGAGATTCGATTGGGCAATACAACAAGATACATAGACCGCCATCCAACTGCATCTATGACTAGAAGTACACCTTTGGGTTATCATCCAAACCCCCTCCAGTATTAATTTGCAAGCAACAGACAACTTCTTTAAGCAAAGTGTGTAAGGTAAACAATCTACTTGTTCCATGAACAAGAGACTGTTGTTTTCTCCCTAGTAGCAACAGCACATCTACAACCTTAGAGATTTCTGTCACTTCTCTTAGATTAAATAGAGGCATGAACCCACTATCGAGCATAAATACCCCCTCTTGGAGTCACTAGCAACTACTTGGCCAAGATAGCTACTAACAATGGAGAGCATGCAAGATCACAAACAACACAGACATGGTAGAATCAATAAGACAAAACCATTAATCAATCTGCCATTGTAATCTCTATATCCATCGTATCTCCGCAAACAAAACATGCACGATTAAAAATAGAAGAGATCTTGATCATGAACGGAGCTCACAAGATCTAGACATGAAAGAACAAACGAGGAGATACAACCATCTAGCTACTACTTGGACCCATAGTCCAAGGTGGAACTGCTCACGCTTCATACCAAAGGCTGGCATGATAAAGAAGAAGGCCTCCAGGATGATCTCCCCTCCGGCAGGGTGCCTGGAAGAGCTTCAGATCCCCCTATCTAGGGACGATGGAGGCGGCGGCTACAGATGGTTTTGTGTAATATTGACCGGGTGCTTAGGATTTAGGCATCGGGGTCTTATTATAGGCGAAGAGGCGAGGCAGGAGAGTGTTCAAGGGGCCCACACCTTGCCTAGGCGCGGCCCAGGGTGGGCCCGCGCCTGGGGGTGTGGCCGCCCTGTGGCTCCCCTCCGTCTCTCCTCTAGACTCCGTGTTATCCTCGGTGAAATATTGACTTTGGCTTTTGTCCCGTCCAATTTCGAGAATATTTACTTACTAGATTTTCTGGAACCAAAAACAGAAGAAAACAAGCAACTCGCACTATGATATCTTGTTAATAGGTTAGTACTAGAAAACATATAAAAACACCTCAAAGTGTAGACAAAGCAGAGTAAAGTGAATACTAAACAAGCATGGAACACCAAAAATTATAGATACGTTTACGACGTATCAATGGAACAAGTGGAGCCGCACTCACAAGTGCCTTGCACAAGTGCCTCTGCACGTGATAGAAGAACTCCTGGAGGTGTTACCCAATGAACACAGAGCTGGCAGTGACTCTGGTGACTCTAGTTCTGACGATGATCTGATGTGTATAGAGTTAACTGCAGCAACTAATACCAATTATCCTCGGCGTCGCACCATTAGACTCCATGGTTGAGTGGGCAAACAAGAGGTGCTCATCCTGATAGATTCTGGCAGTGGGGCCTCGTTTGTTGATGCTGCCTTGGTGAATCAACTTCAGATTCCTACCTCACTGTGTGCTCCTTCACAGTTTATGGTTGCAAATGGAGAGATGATGACCAGTGCCAGGCAGTTCGAGCAATTCACTTGGTGGATGCAGGGGCACACTTTCAAACAAGATATGAAAGTGCTGCCACTGCCTTCTTACGATATTATTCTCGGTGGCAATTGGTTGGAGGAGCACAACCCAATGTGGGTGCATTAGCGAAAATGCAGAATGTGATTCTCACATCAAGGCCGTCGTATCGAACGCAGTTTTTCTACATAGTCGTGGGGGTGTCGGGCTTATCTCCACCTCTAATTGCCTATCTGAGGGTCGTGATGGACATTTTACACAAACATCCCTTACTTGTACACCTTCTTCACCATATAGGATCCAAAGTGGACATGCACATCTCCTCTGCACCGCCCTCTGTCATTATGCATTCTTCTGTGCATCATTCTTCCCGTCAACCTCGCGTGGCCCCGACCCTGTCCTCGTCGCCGTCCACCGCTGCTGCCGTCCAATCCATAGGCCTCCGACGCCGGATCGAGTCTCCACGAGTCAAGCCATCATTGGATTCCATCGTCTCCAAGCTCGGAGCGCCGCGTATAGCAGGCCGTCTCTCCGGATCTTGCTTCTCCCCAGCGTCATCCACGCCCGCCAGGCTCCTCCTCCATGTCAGATTCGTGCTTATGTCCATCCTGAGCCCGGTGTTGGAGCCAGCGCTTAGAAGTCCAAGATCCTGGCAGAGTTGAGTTGCTAGTGGCGTTGCCATCTTGGTGCTGTTCTCCTGATTTTTTATGTAAATCTGGATCATAGCTCTTCCCCTTTGCCACACGTTGGAGATGATCTTGGATTTTCTAGTCTTTGTTTTGTGCATTTCCTCTTGTTTTTGTAACAGATCTAACTAGAACGGGATTAAAAACCTTTTTTGTAACATTTTTTTTTCGCTAATGTTCAGAAACATTCAATTTCTTTTGCGAATTGTCGAAATCAATTTTTTTCGTGCAATTTGCGAATTGTCTACTGTAAATTCAGAACTTCTTCGTTCCAATTTTCTTCCTATGATTCTTGATTGATGCAATTTCCCCCTAGATCCGTTTTTCCCTCATTTTTTCTTCCGTGGCTGAGTAATTCTGTATTAACTGCCCAGATGCAGTTCTGTATAGTCTCTCTCTTAAAAAAATGGTTCCGTAGAGTGAACGAAAATTACTTCTGTGGCTGGCTAATTCTATACTAATTCTCTAGTATGTACTAATTCTTTACTAACTCAAACATGACTCGATTCCTGTGATCTAGATCCATTAGCTCATATCGAATTTGTAATAACTAGTGCGTGAATAAACCCACACATAGAAGGTCCCTTTTGAAAATATTGAGGGCTGTGCAAATGAAAGATCATTATAACTCCAAGGTTCTTCGTGTAAAAACGTGCACGAATCTCAAACAAAAGCATGGCAGAGATAAGCCCGGGACACCCCTCGTATGTGTAGAGTTGCATTTTCGCGTCGTATCACATTGCAAGGAATTCAGGATACAGGGGTTCCTAGTCACCCTATCAGTGCACGCAAATTACATGGGCTGCTTCACCGTGGAACTATAGTGCAGTGTGTCCAAGTGTAACTAGTTCACCAGCATGACAGTTTGTTCAGCATTGAATCAACACAAAAAGCATCTGCGTATCCAGAAATTGATGAAGTGGTGCAGGAATTCGAAGCTCTATTTGCGCCTATGGAGACACTGCCACCCAGGCGCAATAATGACCATCAAATTCCTCTGGTTGCGGCTGTACCGCTATTCTCTGCACCAAAAAGATGAAATTAAGCGCCAATTACACCAGATGCTTCACCAGGGATCATCCGACACAGCTACATCCCCTTCACATCACCAGGGCTACTGGTTCTCAAGAAGGACGGTGCCTAGCGATTTTGCATCAATTATCGCCAGCTCAATTCAACCACAGTCAAGCACACAAGAACCCACTGCTAGTCGTCAACGAGCTCCTGGACGAATTGGCAGGGGCCCAATGGTTTACAAAGCTCAATTTTGTTAGAAATAATCTTGTCTAATGTGTTTAGAGTTAGAGTTGGTTTAGTCCTAATCTAGTGTGTCATAGTTCGAATCAATTTAGTACTATGTGGAGTACTCGTCTGTGTAGGTCTAGGGGTTCAACGTTGAGTCGGTTTGGTACTGCTGCCTCGGTGCGGGTATACAAGCACACCTCGGGTTTAAAAGATTGTACCGTGTGAGTTGAGAAAAGAAGAAATAAAGAAAATCCGAGGGCACGATACGTGCCCGTGGCCACAAGTTTTTTCGAGCGTGTTTGTTTGTCTAGTTTGATGTAGTTGATCTGTGGGCGAATTCCAACAATTGGTATCAGAGAGAGGTCGAAGATTTGAAGCCACGCTTGCCCCGGGGAGGCGACCCATACTAGCGCCTCGGGGCGGGCGATCGTCGTTCGGACGAGCGACCAGGTGGAGGCGGCGAACATGCCGTCATCGGTAAGGCGGCGAGCAATCATCGTTCGGAGGAGCGACAAGGAGGAAGACGGCGGGCGAGGCGTCATCGACAAGGTGGTGGATGGGGATGATTGTTGATAAGTGCGGTGGTGCCGGGTGCGGTACTGGAGAATCTTGTCAAGATCGTCGTCCGGGAGAGTATGAGTCAATGAGTCAAGTGTGTGTAAGGTAGCATGTTTGGTCGATACTGTGTCTGTGAGTCGTCGTTGTGTCCAAGTGCTTGTCTCTGTGAGGATCCGTTGCAGTTGAAGCGAGTGAAGGTTGAGGGACAATTCATCCTATGGACGAAGACGCAATTTGCGTGCCTCGATCAGGTCGTCTATGTGTCTCGACGAGAGGATCAATTTCAAGTGTGAAGGGGGCGGTAAACCAGTGAAGGTGAGTCTCTTCAATGAGGCCATGTCGCTACATGAGGCCGAAGTGGATGGTCTAGTCCACGCCAGGAGGTCGGCATGTATTGCGCTAGGGTGGACGGTGTGTTCCACGGGTGGTGCGATTCCACAAGGTTTGCTAGCGTGGCTGGGTAGTCCGGATCATACTTGAGTTGTTCCGTAAATTCGCCAAGTCGAAATTGGGGAGAGCCAATTAGACTTGTCGTGGTGCGAGACCTAGACAAGACGCGGATCTACAACGAGTCAAGATCAGAGGAGCATGGAAGACAAAGAGTCGTCGATCAAGATTAGGGAGAGATTGTTAGAAATAATCTTGTCTAATGTGTTTAGAGTTAGAGTTGGTTTAGTCCTAATCTAGTGTGTCATAGTTCGAATCAATTTAGTACTATGTGGAGTACTGGTCTGTGTAGGTCTAGGGGTTCAACGTTGAGTCGGTTTGGTAGCACACCTCGGGTTTAAAAGATTGTATCGTGTGAGTTGAGAAGAGAAGAAATAAAGAAAATCCGAGGGCACGATACGTGTCCGTGGCCACAAGTTTTTTCGAGCGTGTTTGTTTGTCTAGTTTGATGTAGTTGATCTGTGGGCGAATTCCAACAAATTTGTCTCCAGGTTATCATCAATTGCAAGCGGCGGAAGGGGATGGGTACAAAATAGCCTTTCGCACACATCAAGGGCTGTATGAGTTCTTGGTGATGCCTTTTGGCCTCACCAATACGCCCGCGACCTTCCAAAGTGTCATGGATATGGTGTTTGAGCCTCTGCTGAGAAAAGGTGTGCTCGTCTTCATGGACGATATTCCGATCTACAACAACTCCAAAGAACATCATGTACAGCTGTTGTGGCAGGTTTTTTAGCTCTTGCGCCATCACCAGTTGCAACCAGGGGTGGAGGACCTTGTGTGGCAAGCTATGGCGCCTGCCATACCTTGATTCCGGTGCTCATAGACCCGATTAGTGTTTAAGTGGTATGTCTCGGTTGCCTTATCTCTTCTCTTTTCATCTATTTTGCCTTGCATAAACTTATTCTGAAGTAATATTTTCATGTTTTTTGATAGGTTAAGTCTATATATTTAATAAATTCATTGCAAACTATTGTCTTAAGTTCCATTTAATTAAAGAGGTAAAATTTATCCTAGTTATGTACGAACAAGCATATTATAGTTACCGCGCAATATTTATTATGGATTATCGTATATTTTATGAGAATATATATAGTAAAAAAATATTATGATGCTATTAGTTTCGCCACACCAAAAAATATTTCCGTCCTCCGCCACTTGCAACTCAAGAGATCCAAGTGCATCTTTTCTTGTCAAGAACTGGAGTACCTTGGACATGTGATTGGCACGGCCGGCGTGGCCACAAAAAAATCTAAGATTGCCGATGTTCAGTCATGGCCACGGCCCAAAAATTTGAAGGAGCTCCGGGGATTTCTTGGCCTCACAGGTTACTACCCAAAATTCATTCAGCATTACGGTACCATCAGCAGACCATTGACACAGTTGCTCCGTAAAGGTAATGCGTTCAAGTGGACACCTATGACAGAAACTGCTTTCACCACCTGAAGAATGCATTAGTAAAGGCTCTAGTGCTAGCCTTGCTAGACTTTACGCATCCATTCGTCGTCGAGACAAATGCTTGTTAGTATGGTGTTGGAGAAGTATTGATGCAACACGAACATCCAGTGGCTTACCTGAGCAAAGCTCTTAGTCCTCGCAACCAGGAACTCTCCACGTACGAGAAGGAATGCGTCGCAATCCTCATGGCCATCGACAAGTGGTGCTCTTATCTTCAGCATCAGGAATCCATCATTCGAACTGATCAGAAGAGTTTGCTTCATCTCACTGAATAGAGGCTGGGTACCGGTATTGAGCACAAAGCATTCGTAAAGCTCTTGGGTCTATGTGACACTATTGAGTATAAAAAAGGATCACCAATGCAGCTACCGATTCTCTATCGCGACGCCCAATTATAGAGGAGTTTATGGCCATTTCGTCTGCGGTTCCATCTTGGCTTGATAAATTAGTGGCTGGATATTCTGATGATGCTGGCACGAAGAAGCTCTGGGCAGAACATAGCATCTCTGGCTCAAATTTGGATGGATTTTTGCTGGAAGAAGGAATTATCCGCAAAAATGGGAAGGTCTGGGTAGGTGGCAACCCCCTGGCTCAATAGGACATCATCGAAGAACCGCATGCCAGTGGGATTGGCGGCCACTCAGGTGCGCTTGCGACTTATCAGCGTATCAAGAAGATGTTCCCGTGGCCTCAGATGGAGTTGTTAGTTAAGGAGTTTGTGTAGCGCTGCAACATCTGTCAGTGAGCCAAATCCGAGCACACAAAGCTGCCAGGGCTCCTTCAACCGCTGTCGGTTCCTCAACAGGCCTGGCACACTGTTAGTCTTGATTTTGTGGAAGGCCTTACCAAATCGAGCGGCTATGATGTGATCCTGGTGGCGATCGACAAACTCACTAAATATGCGCACTTCTTCCCCTCAAACACCCGTTTACTTCCCTCCAGGTGGCAAATATCTTTGTGGACAACATCTATAAGCTCCATGGCATCCCACAATGCATCATCTCGGACCGTGACAAAAATTTCACAAGTAACATGTGGTAGGAGCTCTTGCGCCTCACTGACACTCAGTTGATAATGAGCTCATCCCTCATCTTCCCAACCGCAAACAGACGGCCAGATCGAGCGGCTCAATCAATGCCTGGAAGCTTTTCTTTGTTGCACAGTTCATTCTTGCCCTATGAAGTGGTTCCTCCGGCTCTCCTTAGCAGATTTTGGTACAATACATCATTTCACTCCTTGCTAGGGCACGCACTGTTTGAAGCGCTCTATGGACATCCTCCTCGCCATTTTGGCATCTCTCCTACTGAAGCATGCTCAGTGCTAGATCTGGATTACTGGCTATAGGAGCGGGAAGCCATGACGTTCCTCCTTCGTCAGTGATTACTCTAATCCCAGCAGCGCATGAAGAACCAAGCAGACAAGTACCGCGTGGAAAGGAAATTTGTTGTTGGAGATTTCGTCTTCGCTGCAGCCCTATGTGCGGACTTCGCTAGCACCGCACAGCAGTCAGAAGCTCGCATTCAAGTTCTTCGAGCCTTACAAGGTCCTGACACGCATGGGCGAAATGGCTTACAAATTGGACCTGCCATCCAACAACAAGATTCATAACGTCGTTCACGTGTCACAGCTGAAGAAACGGGCTCCATTGACTCGTCCGGTAAGCGATGACCTAGCGTTGCTCACTATTGATGACTTTTTAGTTCTCCTGCTAGCTGCAGTTGTGGCCTGTCGCACAATTCAATGAGGTGGTTCCTTCGTGGATTGCATCCTTGTCTGCTAGCTAGGTCTGCCATCCGCTGCTGTCACCTGGGAGGACAAGTCGGCGACGACGCACTAATTCCCTGATGCACTGGCTTGGGGTCAATCCAGTTCTCAAGGAGGAGGGAATGTCACAACCTGGCCCACCATCTCCAGTGACAAAGGCCCAATAAGTAGAGGTCCAAGTATCGATCCACAGCGTGACAAGGAGAAGGATCTCTTAAGTAGACAGTTTTCCCTTTCCGAAGGGAGGAGATTAGAATCGTGTTGTGCTTCCACTTTGTAACCTTGATCGGGGAGAGAATCATTCCTATATCAGGCTTGTAATAATCGATGAACCCTACCAAGGCCGTAACGCCTTGCTGCCTGCTCATCGGTCGCCTTCTGCCTACGATCCGCTGCACACGCCCGAGGACTAGGACAAGGCTCCTGAAGATGAGTTTTGGTACTCTAAAAACTCTGACGCTATCTCCCTCGTGGGAAAAGTGGCCTTGGATCCTCTCCTAGACTATGAGCCAAAAGATCCTGAGAGCTTTGGTGCTGACAGCTTGGACAAGCTTCCAGACATAATGGACAAGCTTGAGGAAATGATGCTGCTGACGCTTTCTACAACAGCCCGTGACGATCAACCATTGCCACTTTTGTTGACAGAAGACCAACTGACGCTCACTCCCTCACCTGCTGCAACTGTTTCGGGGATGCGGCTCTCAAAAAGCTCTCTGATCCAGGCCACCTGTGGGACTGCGCCTCCATCCCAACCTGTTCTGATTTCGGCGGAGGACCTATTTGATCGACCTCCGCTGCCACTGCTACCACGCCCAGCACCGATCATGCTCCGTGCTCAGATGGCCAAAGTCCCTCCCACTTCTAAAACCAGGCGTAGCGTTCGCCTAAGCGCCAACCCCAAAATGCATGCTCTGGACAAAGCTATCCATGTCCTAAACTCCAAGATGGGCGTCGCTTCCAAGAATGTGCCTCTGATCCAGGCGAGACAAGAATATGTTGATCTCTGAAAAACCCAGCTGCTCGGCAGAGCGATCGACGCGTTGGCTGCTCTTTTCAAGCTCAACATCCATAGTATGACCGAAGCCGACGAGGCGCTGATTGCTATGGAAGGACCGGGCAGAGCGGTGCCGGATGCTCCGGCGATAGATGTTTAGCTGTTGTTCTTGATTTAGTGTCTTCATGTGTCCTAAACTGCAATCTATGTTAGTTGTTGGGGTGGGCTTGTGATGTTGGCTCAGTTGATGTAAAGTCTGCTAGGAACCCAAAGAGCAAGATATGATGAGCAGAGCAAGCAAGTTTTCCCTCGGTTATAGAACCAAGGTTATCGAACCAGTAGGAGAAAGAATCCACTTCCGTAGTTGTTGCTAGCAATATGGAACCTGCACACAACACAACCAAAATACTCTGCCCCAACTTATCAATGAGGTTGTCAAGCTCACTGGTTTTGCTAAAAACAAATGATTAAATGTATAGCGTGGAAAAAAGTAATTGCTTGTGGTAATTGCAGAAAGTAAACAATAGATGGAATATCAATGGGGAGGAATAGACCAGGGTCCATAGTTCACTAGAGGTGTTTTCTCCATAAGATAAATAACATGCTGGGTAAACAAATTACAGCAGGACAATTGGAAAAAAAAAGCATAACAATGCATGTACATGACATGATGATCCCTAGGAGATTCATTTGGTCATTACAACATGATACATAGACTGTAATCCAACTGCATCTATGACTAATAATCCACCTCCCGGATATCATCCGAACAACCCTCGGGTATTAAGTTGCAAACAACAAATAATTGCATTAAACAAAGTGTGTAATGTAAACAATACAATTTCTCTTGGGAAAAGGATTGTTGTTTTCTCCCTAGTATCAACATCACATCTACAATTTTAGAAGTTTTTGCCACTCTCCCAGATTACTAGAGGCATGAAACTACTACCGAGCATAAATACTCCCTCTTGGAGTCACAAGCAAATACTTGGCCAAAGTAACTACTAGCAACGGAGTGCATGCAAGATCACAAATAACATAGACATGATAAAACAATAATCAATCTGACATAATACTCAATATCCATTGGATCCCTGCAAACACAACATGTAGTATTACAATAAGATGATCTTGATCATGATAGGCAGCTCACAAGATCTAAACATGGTGGCACAAGTAGGAGAAACAACCATCTAGCTACTGATATAGAACCATAGTCCAAGGATGAACTACTCACACATCACTCTAGAGGCTGGAATTGTGATGAAGAAGGCCTCCACGATGATCTCCACTCTCCGGCAGGGTGCCGGGAAGAGTTTTAGATCCTTCCCGATCTAGGGACGATGATGGCGGCGGCTATGGACATTTTCGTGGAATTCTGATCGGTTCCTTAGGTGTTTTGCCTCGGGGGGATTATATAGGCGAAGGTGCAAGGTCGGTGGAGGCTCAAGTGGCCACACCATAGGGCGGCGCGCCCCTGGCCACGCCTAGACCAGGTATGGCCGCCCTGGGGTGTGCCTCCCCTCTCCTCCGGACTCCGTGTCATGTAAGAAAAAATAGGAACTTTGGATTTTGTTTCATCCAATTACGAGAATATTTCTTTACTATTTTTTCTGAAACAAAAAACAACAGAAAACGGGGAACTGGCTCTGTGGCATCGTGTTAATAGATTAGTTCCAGAAAATGCATAAAATGCCAAAAATTGTAAGCAAAACTAAATCAATTGGTTTAAAACAAGCATGGAGCATAAAAAATTATAGATACGTTTGCAACGTATCAGCATCCCCAAGCTTAACTCCTACTCGTCCTCGAGTAGGTAAGTGATAAAAAGAATATTTTTTGAGGTGAGATGCACCATCACAATCTTGATCAAGGTATTGTAAAGCATTGATAGCTGGGATCAAAGTACTATAAACATAAGCATGAAAGATATATTTATAACAATAAGACATAGAAACTATGTTGCAACATGAAAGGCTACACAAACAAAAGATCATGAATAATGCTTTGAAAGACATTTTTGTTTCACATATAGAAAACATAGCAACAGTGGTATTCAGCTTGTCCTTCATGGAATAGCAAAACATAAATGCATAGGACACCTTCAAAGTTCATAAGGGTGATCACTAGATACAAATAATTTAAGAACAAGCTACCAGAATTATGAATCAATCAACAAGATTTGGGACAATGCACACTGAACTCAGAATGACAACTATGCTCTCTTAACTGGTGCATAAAGATAGAAGATGGAGACTCAACAAAAATTAAAAATAAAGGCCCTTCGCAGAGGGAAGTAGGGATTAAATATTTTGATAAAGCTTCTAAAAATTACGGTCTCTGAGCTCTCATTGCCCCTATCATAAGCATCTTGAAGTTATTAAGGTTAAAGTGAGGGAAAATATAGTTATATGCTTGACAAATTATAGATTGAAAAGCTCATGCCCCTTGAGTACGAGTACCAAACTTCATGCTACTCAACTTTGGTCCCAAGAAAATTCTTGTCATTGTAAGTATATGTGTCTCATAGAGAACCGCCAACGGGGTACCCCTTGTCCCATGACACATGATCTATCCCATATCAAAATGACAAGGCAACAGACAATGAGCATCTCAACGATCTTTTTATTTGCTATTTGCATAGTTTTTTATTGAGGATGCTTCATAGAATGCCACTATGGTTTTGCTACAAGTTTCCACCATGATTAGTGATACATTGTAAACGTATCTATAATTTTTTATGTTCCATGCTTGTTTAGTATTCACTTTTCTATGCTTCGTCTACACTTTGAGGTATTTTAATACATTTTCTGGGACTAAACTATTAACAAGATGTCGCAGTGCCAGTTTCCTGTTTTCTACTGTTTTTTGTTTCAGAAAAGCTAGTAAGGAAATATTATCGGAATTGGATGGGACAAAAGACAAAGTCAATATTTCACCGAGACGAACATAGAGACCGAAGGGCAGCCGAAGGAGCGCCACAGGGCGGCCACACCCTAGGGCCGCATGGGTCCACCCTAGGGCGCGCCGCCCTATGGTGTGTGCCCCCTGGCCGTCCTCCTACCTTACGTATTCGCCTATAACGATGCCAAAACCCTAAGTACCCCGATCAGATCTCCATGAAATAGTCCGTAGACGCCGCCACCATCATCCCTAGATCGGGGGGATCTGAAGCTCTTCCCGGCACCCTGCCGGAGGCGAGAGATCATCCCGGAGGCCTTCTTCATCACCATGCTAGCCTCCGGTATGATGCATGAGTAGTTCACTCTTGGACTATGGGTCCATACAGTAGCTAGATGGTTGTTTCTCCTCCTTTGTGCTATCATGTTTAGATCTTGTGAGCTCCGTTCATGATCAAGATCATATATTTGTAATCATACATGTTGTGTTTGCGGGGATCCGATGGATATTGAGGTAATATGTCAGATTGATTATCGATCTATCATGTGTTATGATTATTGATTCTATCATGTCTGTATTTTTTGTGATCTTGCATGCTCTTCGTTTCTAGTAGCTATCTTGGCCAAGTAGATGCTAGTGACTCAAAGAGGGAGTATTTATGCTCGATAGTGGGTTCATGCCTCTATTGAATCTGGGGAAGTGACATGAATCTCTAAGGTTGTAGATGTGCTATTGACACTAGGGATAAAATAACAATCATTTGTTCATGGAACAATTGTATTGTTTACTTTACACACATTGCTTAATGCAGTTATCCATTGCTTGCAACTTAATACTGGAGGAGGTTCGGATGATAACCTGAAGGTGGATTACTAGTAATAGATGCGGTTGGATGGCAGTCTATGTATATTGTTGTAATACCCAATCAAATCTCATAGGAATCATGAATGTATAGTATTGCATTGTTATGCTTTGCTCAGTCCTATCAATTGCCCCGCTGTAATTTGTTTACCTAGCATGTTATGTTATTTATCTTAAGGAGAAAACCTCTAGTGAACTATGGACCCCGGTCCAATCTTTATCATTGATACATCATAGACTGTTACTGTTTACTTTCTTCAAGCAACCATTACCTTCCACACCATACAGTTAACCCTTTGTTTTCAGCAAACCGGTGAGATTGACAACCTCACTGTTCGTTGGGGCAAAGTCTTGAGTTTGTGTTGTGCAGGGTTCCAAGTTGCTAGCAACACCTTGGAGTTGTTTCCTTGCTCCTACAAGTTCGATAACCTTGGTTTCATAACTGAGGGAAACTTTGCCGATGTGCTCATCATACCTTCCTCTTGGGGTCTCCCAACAAAGCTCTACTATTGAGCTGTGTAAATTAGGCATGGCTTGGGATAGCTCTCAGGAGTTTCTCTAACACATATACATACTCCATGGACTTACAAGCTCCCATCTTATTTCACACCGCGGGCATCCATAAACAAAAGAACATGATATCAACTAAATAGAATAAGTGCAATGTTGAAAGCGTACCCCATGACAGCATGGTTTTGCTAATTCACAACATATAACTTGCAAGCATAAAAGCATATAAGACAGTCACAATGGTTCAAGTTTATTAAGTGCAAGAAATAAAATATGGCTTCAAGTTTGTGAGAGCTTTAATCACTAATTTTCACATAACAAAATTTTAGTTTGGAAGATATATAAAAACATGAATATACTTGGAATGGTGTAACACACCATGCATAGGAATTTATAGTGGAATATTTGGAATAACTTGGTTTCTTGGGAGTTGGATGCACGAGTAGAGCTCATACTTAGTACAGGTGGAGGCTAGCAAAAGACTGGGAGCGACCAACTAAGAGAGCAATAATGGCCATAATCATGCAGAGCAACAAAACATTATTAATCAAAGCATAAAGTGATATCACAAGTCAAAAACTAAATGATCATAGAGGCTAAGGTGACTGGTTCATAGTCATAACATGGTGTAAGCATGTGCCAAGTCAACCCAAATAAAGCATCAAAGGAGAATACCACAATATTATGCTTTTGTATGCTAAAACAACTCATGATTCTTTCATGGCACATTAAGCAATCTCAATTGTTTGAAACAAGTCGTGATACAACAATAATCACTAAGCATATGGTCAAAGCAACATCTAACATGACATGATAAAGTCTAAGTCATAGTCAAAACTAGCTTCTTTTTGTACCACCATAAGCATGAAACATTCTACTCTTTTCCAATATCAATCAACTTATTTGAAACAACTCACAAAGATAATAATCAATAAAGACCAGAGAGCATGTCTCACCTAACTACAAAGAAGAACTAAAAAGTTCTAAGCAAAAAGAAGAAGAAAACTAAATCTAAGCACAGTGCTAGCAAAAGATAACACTCACATAACAATAAGAGTGAAAACTAGAGTGTTCTAAGCAATGAAGAACGGGGTGTGAATTCTCCAAAAGAAGTGTGATGGGATCCAACCAACTTATTGCAGCAAACGAAACTAGACCTGCACGTAAAGACCGATTTTTTCGAAAATCTTCTGTTGCTCAAATCGAAAAGTGAAAAACTAACAAAAGTTGGGTAAATACCAGGGGCATGCGCACAAAAATTGCAGATCAATACGACATTCTGGGATTTTTCACGATTTTTTTACAACAAAGCACATAAATCTGTTTCAGGACAACAACTTCCCCAAATCTTACTTCCCTCTCATTAGAGGTTATTCTTGGCACAATAACCAAACAAAAAGGATAAGGAGAGGTTATTACTGAGGCAATAACTTCCAAGACTCAACAAAAGAAAAAATACTGAAATAAAAATTGGGTTATCTCCCAAGAGTGCTTTTCTTTAACGCCTTTCAGCTAGGCATAGAAAGCAAGAATCAAGTATTTTCGAATGAAGAAGCATCAACATCAAATTTATTACGTCTACCTTTTTTACCTCTACTCTTACTTTAGAGAACACATGATTGCTTGGTGGGGAAGTGAAATTCATGGTGCCTTTTCCCACATCTATTATTGCTCCAAGGAGTTTTAGCAGGGATCTTCCAAGTGTAATTTGTCCTTTTCCTACACATTCAATAACAAGATAATCAGTAGATACCACTATCCCTAGGATTTTTGTAAACACTCCTTCAACTATTCCAATGGGTAGAGATATTTATTCTCCACCCTCAGAAAGTCCCCAAAGATTCAGAGATTCATAAATATCTTTAGGCATACGATAGAACTCAGACATAATATCACAGCGAGCATGAAAAGTTCCACTATTTATAGCAACTTTTACTGTAGGGAACCATTTTGACGGTTCAGAATTTATTAGAACATAATCATGATGCTCTCGAAGCATATTATAGCATCCTTTTAAACAAGCTGTATTTGTCTCAAGAGTGTTTAATCTAGCATAAATGCTTATAAAGGATGAATCAAATTTACTAGGCAAGTTATATGTTGCAATCAATTTTTTTATAGCATTAAAAGCTTCATCCCCATCACAATGAAGGAAATATCCTCCTACTAAAGCATCCAAAGCATATCTATAACAAAGATCAAGACCAAAGTAGAAACTGATAAGAAGCAAGCCTAGAGTCATTTTAGGTTCAGTTTTTTCATAAGAATTAGATATTCTAGACCAAGCTTCTTTGAAACTCTCCTCACTCCCTCGTTTGAAAGTGAAGATCATTTCCTCAGGTGACATAGTGATTGAAGTAGAACTAGACATAAAAGCAACTTGAAGTAGGAACTAATCTTTTTTGTGTTTTTGATAAAAAGAAGCAAACCAAACAAAGCAAAAGAAACTAAGCAAAGCAAAAACAAAGTAAATAAATTGGTAGTGAGAGACTCCCCTTGCAGAAATCTTATTTCTGCCCGGCAACGGCGCCAGAAAAAAGCTTAATGTTGGCTCAACTGATGCAAAGCCTGTTGGGAACCCCAATAGCAAGGTATGATGAGCACAACGTCAAGTTTTCCCTCAGTTATAGAACCAAGGTTATCGAAGCAGTAGGAGAAAGAAACCACTTCCGAAGGTGTTGCTAGCAACGTGGAACCTGCACACAACACAACCAAAATACTCTGCCCCAACTTATCAATGAGATTGTCAAGCTCACTGGTTTTACTGAAAACAAAGGATTAAACATATAGTGTCGAAGAAAGTAATTGCTTGTGGTAATTACAGAAATTAAACAATAGATGGAATATCAATGGGGAGGAATGGACCGGGGTCCACAGTTCACTAGAGGTGTTTTCTCCATAAGATAAATAACATGCTGGGTGAACAAATTACGACGAGGCAATTGACAAATAGAGAATGCATAACAATGCATGTACATGCCATGATGATCACTATGAGATCCATTTGGGCATTACAACATGATGCATAGACCGTAATCAAACTGCATCTATGACTAATAATCCACCTCCTGGATATCATCCGAACAACCCTCGGGTATTAAGTTGCAAACAACAAATAATTGCATTAAGCAAAGTGTGTAATGTAAACAATACAATTTCCCTTGGGCAAAGGATTGTTGTTTTCTCCCTAGTAGCAACATCACATCTATAATCTTAGAAGTTTCTGTCACTCTCCTAGATTACTAGAGGCATGAACCTACTATCGAGCATAAATACTCCCTCTTGGAGTCACAAGCAAATACTTGGCCTTAGTAACTACTAGCAACAGAGAGCATGCAAGATCACAAATAACATAGACATGATAGAACAATAATCAATCTGACATAATACTCAGTATCCATCGGATCCCCGCAAACACAGCATGTAGTACTACAATAAGATGATCTTGATCATGATAGGCAGCTCACAAGATCTAAACATGGTGGCACAAATAGGAGAAACAGTCATCTAGCTAATTGTATGGACCAATAGTCCAAGGATGAACTTCTCACACATCACTCCGGAGGCTGGCATGGTGATGAAGAACGCCTCCGGTATGATCCCCTTTGTCCGGTAGGGGGCCAAGAAGAGCTTCAGATCCCTCCCGTTCTAGGGAGGACAATGGCGACGGCTACGGACTTTTTCGTGGAATATTGTTTAGGTCATTAGGGTTTTTGCCTCAGGGGGATTATATAGGCGAAGGGGCAAGGTTGGTGTAGGCTCGAGGGGGCCACACCATAGGGCGGTGCACCCCCTGGCCGCACCTGGACCAGGTGTGGTCGCCCTGGGGTGCGCCTCCCCCTCTCCTCCGGACTCCGTGTCGTGTCGGGAAAAATAGGAACTTCGGCTTTTGTTTCATCCAATTCCGAGAATATTTCTTTACTAGTTTTTCTGAAACAAAAAATAGCAGAAAATAGGGAACTGGCTCTACGTCATCTTGTTAATAGGTTAGTTCCATAAAATGCATAAAAATGCCAAAAAAATTGTAAGCAAAACATAAAGCAATTGGTGTAAAACGAGCATGGAGCATAAAAATTATAGATACGTTTGCAACGTATCAGCTTGTCACCCCTGTTCCCCTTTTATGGCTTTGTGTCGTTAGTCTCTACAATAATTCCTCTATGAATTCGTCACCCCCTGTAGCACCCCGGGTAAAACCACTACTAGAAAATCGCTTGGTATTTTTGTTTTGTGCATCATCATGACATCATCATGCATCTTATTGACTAAAACTATTTTTCTTAAAACCTAGTTTTGCTTTCTACAAAGATCCCTCTCTATTTCAAAAATAATCCCCAGACCCTTCCGGATATTTTGTTTGTCTAAAACCAAATTACACAAGACTTTTAAATAATACATAAAATTTTATATTATTTTTAGGAGTCAGCCAGCCAGGCCCGAAAGCCCAGCCGGCCACCTCCAAACCTAACCCTAAATTCCCTCCCACCCCTAACCCTAATATCCCTACACAGCCTCCACTCCTTCCCATCCACCCCGCCGCCACTCTCCCCTGGCACCCGCAGCGCACACACACACACACACCGCGCGTACACTGCACGCCAGCACGCACGCGCGTGAGCACAACCCCACCTCCCTGATTCCTTGGCCCACCACTCCTCCCGCAATCCTAGTCCCGCACCCCGCGACTCTCTCCTCCCTCGCGTGAGCCGCCACCAGTGCCTGGCCGTCCCCTTCCTCCCCAAGATCGAGCGCCCCCGCCGCGGGATTTGCTCCTTGCTAGCTCGCATGGCACCGCCACTGGCCTCTCCTTCACCTCGCCTAGCCCTGCGGCCTCCCAGAGTTCCGCCGCCGCTGCCAATCCTCAGCCGTGGACGCCAGCACCACCCCTTCGTTGCTCTACTCCCGACGCCCACGAGCACCGCCGTGCCACGGCGCCGGCCGGCCCGAGCTTCCTGGCCGCGAGAGCGTGTCGCCTTCGTCGAGCCGGCCCCTCCCGGGACACGGTCCGCCGCCCTCTCCTGCGGGACCCTGCCCCGTCCCGGCTCTACAAACGTGCAGGCCGCGAGCCTCCCTGGCCTTCGCTTCCGGTAGACACCGCCAACCTTGCGAGCCCCTGGCACCGACGCTCCCCTCCCCGTCGTCTCTCCTGCGTGGTCCCTTTGGAGCTTTGCCTCTGATCGCTCGAATTGCTGGACGCTGGCCTCTCTCCTTTCTTTTTATCTAGTCACGATGTTGCGTGTTGGCGCCGTAGAGCTCTTGCTACTCCTATCGCCTTTGATCTAGGAACCATGTGTGGGTTCGTCCTTTGGTTGTGCTATCGTGGTGACCGTGTGTTCTCTGCTATGTGGCTTCAGTTGCTACCGCCAAGATTTTTGTTGTTGATGCTAATCATCGCATCCTCAACAAGCAAGATCAACACCGGTGCCAAACCAAGTTCTCCACCGCCGAGGGACAAGATCTGCCACACGGTCCCGGAGACCACCAAGCCCTTCAACATGGAACCGGAGGCGACGATGCCGGATCGACAAGATCGCCTTCCCGGAGCTGGAAACCCCAAAGACCGATCCCGGAAACCAAACCCGAACCCCTTCGAACCAAGATCGTCGATACCCGCGTGTGACCCTAAGCCCTTATTTTATAACATGATATATCAGTTGTTGCATATTAAATTGTTCATGCTTGCACTCATATCATGCGGTTTGGGGTTTTTTGCCGATTCACCTAATAATTAAATATGGAGGCGATATGCGGGATAACCTAGTCTTATACTGGCCCCATTTAAATTTGTGTAGCGAACCCATGATATAATTTTGCCTTGTTAATACAACATTAAATTGGGGGCATCTAAACAACATGAACTTAATAATTAATTGTCAGGACCCCGGTTCCGCTTAATAGTTCCTAATTGCATCGCATCTTTGCCATGCCATACATCATACATGCATCATGCTCGAACTTTTGCCGTAGTATTAAATGGTGCATCCGGTGTTTCTTCTAGCGCTTTGCTTCTTCACGGATTAGGCCGATGAGTTGATGCGAGTGTCGACCCGATCTTCGGATGAAACTTCGGCAATGTTTTTCAGGTGAGCATCCTCCCCCTTTCTACCTATTTTACATTTCTTGTTTTTATTTCCTCCTATTGATCTATTGCTATCTGTGTTGAGATGCTCTAGTTTTCGTACCCGTGATATCCCTTGCAGCCTCTATATTGCCATGGACACATCCTATTGCCTGTTGATTGATAGACAGTCGACCTTGCGAGTGGTAGTTGCTTGCTTAGGTGTTGCTTCGCGTCGTCGATGTTCCATCGTTGTTGGGTGGTTGACACATGCTTAATGGTGGAGAGGATCAAGACTTTAATTATTGTTTAATAACTAAAATTGAAAGTATGTAAATAATGCAGAGGCACCGGTGGGTAATAGATAATAGTTGGTTTTTAACCGCTCACTGGTGTCCCGTAGGACCCTGAGTTCTTGACACCTGTTACGAGATCGAGCGTGCTAACCACAGGTGGGGTGTGTGGGCACCCCCATCGATTAGTACCTGATTTCAAAGTACTATACCGGGGGCCACAAAGTATTGGGGCTTTATTACTATCTTGTACTTATGCCATGATTTACTGCTTTATTTACTATTGCGCTGGAGCGCTTGTACTGTTTTGGAACCCCGTGCCACGTTTTCGCGGTATCGGCAAGACCATTCACACTTTTCGGGTTCCCAGTCGTTTACAGCCATCGTCACAAACCTTGGGTCCGTCTCGGAGACCGGCCGACTTCGTTACGGGTAGCTTAGTGGGGTGGCCCCCATGTGCTTGCTTTGGGTCTGGGAAACGGCGTGTCCGAAACCCCGTCGACATTCCGTTGGGTGTATGTTTTGTGATCTTGTACCTACCTGATCTGACAACAAGGGTGTAGGTGCATGTGGAAACTTTGGTGCACCCCTGCAGGGTTAAATCTTTTCGAGAAGCCGTGTCCGTGGTTATGGACGACTTGGAGCACAGTTCTCGATCATAGACAACTATAACTAAAGTTTACTGTTATAATTTGACTTGTATGCGATATGACTAGTAATCAGCTTCACTACAACGGAATGGCCAAATAAAAGTACCAACAACTGCTGGGTTTGGGATATCTCATGCTAATTATATCTGACTAGTAAGTGTTGCAACTACAACCGAATGGTTAACTAAAAGTGTCCACTGCTTATTATATCAGGATGACTATCTATACCTGACTAGTAATTGCTGCAACGATAACTGAATAAATAAAACTGCCAACTGTGTGAGTTCCTCGGTTTACTTCCTCGTTTGGTCTCGAGGGGGTTATACCAGGATGGGTATATTTGGTGGTAGTATCAGGTTGGTTTCGAATAGGTCTTTCTTATCCCTCTCTGATAGCCGACAGTTATATCGAGTCTCTATAGGTTGTTTAGTGCATGTTGCGCTGCCGCATCAGTCCACCATACCTATGTAGGCGAGGACCGCCGAATTCTAGTCTCGCCGTGTACTGGACTCAGTACTGACCGCTCTCCTTTTTCCTTTGCCCTTTGTTGGCACCCCTTTTGTTTAAGCAGGTTTTGTGACCGACGTCGTTAGCATGGTTACCCTTCCGGCTCGGCCTGGGCAGGGTTATGGACGTCATTGGTTATTTTTCAGGGCTCTTAGCTCAATTTGCATCTTGTCCGTACTCGGACGCTGTACCGTTTTCAAGGTGATTTGGATCTTTGTATTGTAAATATGTATTCTTGACTCTTTGAGTCGCTGTTGTATATATATCTTTTTTGTAGGTTCCATCGTGGACTAATGTGTAATGATATTACTTCGTTTTCCACCCACACGCAAGTGCCTGGTGGGCACCTTTGAATCGTTTCTATGCGGGTTTGGCGGGAATCTCTAAAACTTGCATAGGGACGATTCCGAGGGTGTTACAGAGTGGTATCAGAGCTCAGCAGTTACGATACCCCACTGATCCAGCCTGTAGGATAACCTAGCTAACGGACGTTATAGAGTGTCAAAACTATTTTGGAAAAATCGGTTGGATAGATCTGATTAGGTCTGCTTTTACTCCTTACCCCTCTACTATTCTCTTCTTACCTCTGCGTGTTTTGAATCTACTCTCTTATATTTCTTCGAGTCTAGGATTTCTTGCGGTTGGGTTTCCGTCGTACCTTCAGGGTTTTGCTTTCTCCCTTTTATAACGGTGGTGCTACGATCATCAAATCTACATCTTGTCTGTTGTACCCTTCATCCAATCTTTTGTTCTTGAACTCTTTATCTATATGTGTACCTTGCTGGATATCCGTATCGTTGAAATACATATGAGAAGGACGAGCATTGGTGAAGTTGGAGTATACCTTGAGCATGTGTTGTTCATGCCAATGGAACCATCGCGAAATCTAATCGTTATGTATTTTCATAAAAATTTCTTTTGTATCTTCCGGTGTTTTCCAACGTGATGACCTCATCTACATCAGATCCAATGCAGAGCTTGTATCACCCCTTTGTTCCGAATACCGCTTATGAAGATCTTCCTTCTAAATGTCGAGAGTTGTGTTGCATGATTTTCCTATTCGTGTATAGAGTTAATAGTTTGGGTACGGGATGGACTGATCACCCTAACCGACTCTTACTGTTCACTCTTGTACATCGAACTGGTGGATCAATGTAACTTTTCCTCTTCTCATGGAAGTTAGAGGTGGCCTTATCTTTTGATACCTCTACCTTCGTCCTTTGTTTCTCCGGAGTGTTCTCTCGACGAACGTGAGCACCGACCCTTGTTGGTGGTGTCGCAGATTTCAAGGTGGAGAAAGAACCCTTGTTAGTGGTGTCGCGAGGATCTACATGAAGCGAGAATATTCAGATCGTCGACCTTCTTCCTCGACCATGAGGCGGATCTCGAGGGCGAGATCCATTGTTAGTGGTGTCGAATTGTAGCACCCCGGGTAAAACCGCTACTAGAAAATCGCTTGGTATTTTTGTTTTGTGCATCATCATGACATCATCATGCATCTTATTGACTAAAACTATTTTTCTTAAAACCTAGTTTTGCTTTCTACAAAGATCCCTCTCTATTTCAAAAATAATCCCCAGACCCTACTGGATATTTTGTTTGTCTAAAACCAAATTACACAAGTCTTTTAAATAATACATAAAATTTTATATTATTTTTAGGAGGCAGCCAGCCAGGCCCGAAAGCCCAGTCGGCCACCTCCAAACCTAACCCTAAATTCCCTCCTACCCCTAACCCTAATATCCCTACACAGCCTCCACTCCTTCCCATCCACCCCGCCGTCACTCTCCCCTGGCACCCGCAGCGCACACACACACACACACACACACACACACACACACACACACACACACACACACACACACCGCGCGTACACTTCACGCCAGCACGCACGCGCATGAGCATAACCCCACCTCCCTGATTCCTTGGCCCACCACTCCTCCCGCAATCCCAGTCCCGCACCCCGCGACTCCCTCCTCCCTCGCGTGAGCCGCCACCAGTGCCTGGCCGTCCCCTTCCTCCCCAAGATCGAGCGCCCGTGCCGCCGCGGGATTGCTCCTTGCTGGCCCGCATGGCACCGCCGCTGGCCTCTCCTTCACCTAGCCTAGCCCTGCGGCCTACCGGAGTTCCGCCGTCGCTGCCTATCCTTAGCCGCGGACGCCAGCACCACCCCCTCGTTGCTCTGCTCCCGACGCCCGCGAGCACCGCCGTGCCACGGCGCCGGCCGGCCCGAGCTTCCTCGCCGCGAGAGCGCGTTGCCTCCGTCGAGTCGGCCCCTCCCGGGACACGGTCCGCCGCCCTCTCCTGCGGGACCCTGCCCCGTCCCGGCTCTACAAACACGCAGGCCGCGAGCCTCCCTGGCCTTCGCTTCCGGTAGACACCGCCAACCTTGCGAGCCCCTATCGCCGATGCTCCCCTCCCCGTCGTCTCTCCTGCGTGGTACCTTTGGAGCTTTGCCTCTGATCGCTCGAATTGCTGGACGCTGGCCTCTCTCCTTTCTTTTTATCTAGTCACGATGTTGCGTGTTGGCGCCGTAGAGCTCTTGCTACTCCTATCGCCTTTGATCTAAGAACCATGTGTGGGCTCGTCCTTTGGTTGTGCTATCATGGTGACCATGTGTTCTCTGCTATGTGGCTTCAGTTGCTACCGCCAAGATTTTTGTTGTTGATGCTAATCATTGCATCCTCAACAAGCAAGATCAACACCGGTGCCGAACCAAGTTCTCCACCGCCGAGCGACAAGATCTGCCACACGGTCCCGGAGACCAACAAGCCCTTCAACATGGAACCGGAAGCGACGATGCCGGATCGACAAGATCGCCTTCCCGGAGCTGGAAACCCCGAAGACCGATCCCGGAAACCAAACCCGAAACCCTTCGAACCAAGATCGTCGATACCCACGTGTGACCCTAAGCCCTTATTTTTTAACATGATATATCAGTTGTTGCATATTAAATTGTTCATGCTTGCACTCATATCATGCGGTTTGGGGTTTTTTGCCGATTCACCTAATAATTAAATATGGAGGCGATATGCGGGCTAATCTAGTTTTATACTGGCCCCATTTAAATTTGTGTAGCGAACCCATGATATAATTTTGCCTTGTTAATATGACATTAAATTGGGGGCATCTAAACAACATGAACTTAATAATTAATTGTCGGTACCCCGGTTCCGCTTAATAGTTCCTAATTGCATCGCATCTTTGCCATGCCATACATCATACATGCATCATGCTCGAACTTTTGCCGTAGTATTAAATGGTGCATCCGGTGTTTCTTCTAGCGCTTTGCTTCTTCACGGATTAGGCCGATGAGTTGATGCGAGTGTCGACCCGATCTTCGGATGAAACTTCGGCAATGTTTTTCAGGCGAGCATCCTCCCCCTTTCTACCTATTTTACATTTCTAGTCTTTATTTCCTCCTATTGATCTATTGCTATCTGTGTTGCAATGCTCTAGTTTTCGTACCCGTGATATCCTTTGCAGCCTCTATATTGCCATGGACACATCATATTGCCTGTTGATTGATAGACAGTCGACCTTGCGAGTCGTAGTTGCTTGCTCAGGTGTTGCTTCGCGTCGTCGATGTTCCATCGTTGTTGGGTGGTTGACACATGATTAATGGTGGAGAGGATCAAGACTTTAATTATTGTTTAATAACTAAAATTGAAAGTAGGTAAATAATGTAGAGGCACCGGTGGGTAATAGACAATATTTGGTTTTTAACCGCTCACTGGTGTCCCATAGGACCCTGTGTTCTTGACACCTGTTCCGAGATCGAGCGCGCTAACCACAGGTGGGGTGTGTGGGCACCCCCATCAATTAGTACCTGATTTCAAAGTACTCTATCGGGGGCCACAAAGTAGTTTGGGGCTTTATTACTATCTTGCACTTATGCCATGATTTACTGCTTTATTTACTATTGCGCGTGGAGCGCTTGTACTGTTTTGGAACCCCGTGCCATGTTTTCGCGGTATTGACAAGCCCAGTCACACTTCTCGGGTTCCCAGTCGTTTACAGCTGTCGTCACAAACCCTGGGTCCGTCTTGAAGACCGGCCGACTTCGTTACGGGTAGCTTAGTGGGGTGGCCCCCATGTGCTTGCTTTGGGTCTGGGAAACGTCGTGTCCGAAACCCCGTCGACATACCGTTGGGTGTATGTTTTGTGATCTTGTACCTACCTGATCTGACAACAAGGGTGTAGGTGCATGTGGAAACTTTGGTGCACCCCTGCAGGGTTAAATCTTTTCGAGAAGCCGTGTCCGCGGTTATGGACGACTTGGAGCCCAGTTCTCGATCATAGACAATTATAACTAAAGTTTACTGTTATAATTTGACTTGTATCCGATATGACTAGTAATCAGCTTCACTACAACGGAATGGCCAAATAAAAGTACCAACAACTGCTGGGTTTGGGATATCTCATGCTAATTGTATCTGACTAGTAAGTGTTGCAATTACAACCGAATGGTTAACTAAAAGTGCCCACTGCTTATTATATCAGGATGACTATCTATACCTGACTAGTAATTGCTGCAACGATAACTGAATAAATAAAACTGCCAACTGTGTGAGTTCCTCGGTTGACTTCCTCGTTTGGTCTCGAGGGGGTTATACCAGGATGGGTATGTTTGGTGGTAGTATCAGGTTGGTTCCGAATAGGTCTTTCTTAGCCCTCTCTGATAGCCGACAGTTATATCGAGTCTCTATAGGTTTTTAGTGCATGATGCGCTGCCGCATCAGTCCACCATACCTATGTAGGCGAGGACCGCCGAATTCTAGTCTCGCCGTGTACTGGCCTCAGTACTGACCGCTCTCCTTTTTCCTTTGCCCTTTGTCGGCACCCCTTTTGTTTAAGCAAGTTTTGTGATCGACGTCGTTAGCAGGGTTACCCTTCCGGCTCGGCCTGGGCAGGGTTATGGACGTCATTGGTTATTCTTCAGAGCTCTTAGCTCAATTTGCATCTTGTCCGTACTCGGACGCTGTACCGTTTTCAAGGTGATTTGGATCTTTGTATTGTAAATCTGTATTCTTGACTCTTTGAGTCGCTGTTGTATTTATATATCTGTTTTGTGGGTTCCATCGTGGACTAATGAGTAATGATATTACTTCGTTTTCCACCCGCACATAAGTGCCTGGTGGGTACCTTTGAATCGTTTCTATGCGGGTTTGGCGGGAATCGCTAAAACTTGCATAGGGCCGATTCTGAGGGTGTTATACCCCCGTTTGTCCTACAATGATCGTCCCAGATCTCAACATCGCCAACTCGAACATCAGAGGTATAAATGATCAACACTGCAAAGACACTGTCCACGCTTTCCTAGCGGATACTCCTTTTCATATTGCCTATCTTCAAGAGACCAAGCTGGACTTCATCGATCACTAGACAATAACTTACGTTGGGGGTTTCAAGTTCAGAGCTTTCGCCCACAGGTCGGCCGTTGGCACTCAGGGTGGGATCCTCCTCCTTTGGAATGAGGAACACATCACAATCTCCAACATCCACATCGACACCACCTAATTTCCCCCGACGTCACCATTCGCGCCTGCGGTACCTCCTTCAAGCTCACCGCACTTTACGGGCCTAGCACGGATGCAGATAAGGGAGCCTTTATAGCCGAAGACATTGCGGCTGTTCCAGGGGATGATCAGAAATGGCTCTTCATCGGTGACTTTAATCTTATCTATCAGGTTGAGGACAAGAGCAACTCCAACCTAAACCTCTGGCTTATGGGTCAATTTAGGCGTGCCCTTAACACCTGTCTTCTGAAGGAGATCAAGTTACAAAATAGAAAGTACACTTGGAGCAACAAAAGAGAAACTCCAACTCTTGTAAGGGTTGATTGTATGGGTTTTCCTCATAGATGACATGCTCTGGTTTCGGCTCTCTTCTGCACAGCCTCCTACCATGTAATTCTTAATGGAATCCCTAAAAAATACATCTCTCATGGCTGCGAACTCCGACAAGGGGACCCCCTAACGCCGCTTCTTTTCGACATCACCATCGACCCTCTATAATGCATTTTGGAGTGTGCCACCACTTCGGACCTGCTACAAGAGATGCCAGGTGGTTTGCATGGGCCTCGTGTTTCTCTCTATGCGGATGACGCGGCTATTTTCTTGAATCCTTCTGAACAGGATGTCTCGAGCTTGGTTGGCATTCTTCAGAACTTTGGTGAAGTGACGGGATTAATGATCAATGTGGCCAAGAGCTCCATTGCCCCAATCCGGTGCTCCGATATCAACCTCGACCCGGTTCTGGCCAACTTCTCGGCTACCATTACTCAGTTCCCCCTCAAGTACCCTGGACTTCCTCTTTCGCTCGGCAGGTTCAGACACGTCGACCTTCAACCCTATATTGATAAAGCGGCTTCTCGTTTAAGCCCTTGGAAGGGAAAGTTTATGAATAGGGCTAGTTGTACTGCCTTGGTTAAGTCTATTCTCTCCTCCCTGCCGATCATCCCGTTGACCGCCTTGCGGGCTGACAAGGGCTTCCTCAGGGCTTTTGCCAGAATCAGCCATGGTATGCTTTGGGAATGCAAAGAGGCGATTAGCAGAGGTAAGTGTAAGGTAAACTGACAAAAGGTCTGCCGACCTAAGGAGCTCGACGGTTTGGGGTATCCTAGACTTGGATAGGTTCGCTCGTGCGCTCAGGCTTTACTGGCTTTGGTATGAGTGGTCGGCCCCGGAGAAACCTTTGGTGGGCACTGAAACTCCAAACGACGAGTCTGATAGACAACTCTTCAATGCTGCTACAAGAGTTACAATTGGCAATGGGAGAAAGGTTTCCTTTTGGTCCTTTTCATGGCTGGAGGGCACTCCACCAAAGGACATAGCCCCCTTGATATACAAAGCCTCTAGAAGGAAAAACCGTTCAGTGCAGGACTCCTTGACTGACCAAAAGTGGGTTGCAAATATTGAATTGGACCCTTTCACGGCAGAGCACATCGAGCAGTTCGTCTTACTTTGGGATCTTCTCTCGACGGTTTAGCTTTTGCCCGACACTGACGACTCCATCATTTGGACTTTGTCGCCAAATGGCTGCTATTCAGCCGGCTCTGCTTACAAGACCCAATTCATGGCCTCCCTGCCTTGATCCTACGCCCAAATTGTTTGGAAGACATGCCCCCCCCCCAAAATGTCGCTTCTTCTCTTGGCTCGCCATTTATAATCATCTCTGGACTACCGACCGCCTCGCTAAACGCGGTTGGCCGCACCAACCTACATGTCAGCTTTGTAGGTGTGTCCCTGAAATGGCGCGACATATCCTTTTCGAATGCCACTACTCCAAGAGGATTTGGCCACTGCAGCCACCTGGCTTTCCTATCCAGACTTGCTTCTTTGCTTGGGCTCGGGACGACCTAAGGTTCTGGATTACTGGCACGGCATCGTCAAGACTCCCTCTTCTTCCACGAAAGGCCTAAAGACCGCCATCATGCTCATCTCTTGGGAAATTTGGGAAGAAAGGAACGAGAGGGTCTTTAATAACAAATCTTCTATGCCTTCGGACCTCATGAAAAGAATCAAGGAGAAAGGAAAAGATTGGATCTTAGCAGTGCTAAAGATCCGGCGGATATCGCGAGTTGATTCGTGCTCTGTTATCCTGACAATCCTCATGGATTGTTCACCTCTTGGATGTAGCCTGTCCTCTCTGTTTTCCTTTTTTCTTTTTTTGGTGGTTTAGGCCCCCTGTTTTGTTCCTCCTTTATCAACATATAGGCAAAGCTTTTGCCTCGTTTCAAAAAAATGTATATAGTAGAGAGATAGAGATAGAGAAGAGTTAGAAGTAGAGACTCCATAAGATGCATAGTATATGAAAAACACCTTTGCTTTCCTATGCTTATTGCTTTGTGCTTTTATAACTTTTTTCTTTACAAGATTCCTATGAATAGGAAGTGGGTTAGACTTAAATGTGTTTTGAATTTGCTTCTTGTTGCTCTCTTTTAATTCAATTCATATTTCTTATGTGAGCATCTTCTCAAACTATTAAGCCTAACTTAAAGGCGTTAAAGAAAAGTACTTGTTGGGAGATAACCCAAGAATTTTCTTGAGTCTTGGAAGTTATTACTTCAGTAATGACCTCTCCTTATCCTTTTTGTTTGCTTTTTGTGCCAAGAATGACCGCTAATGAGAGGGAAGTAAGATTTGGGGAGTTGCTGTCCCGAAAGAGATTTCTGTCCTCCACCATGCATAAAAATTCGTGAGGAGTCTCTGTAACTCGGATTGAGCTCAAAATTTACGAATAAATCCCCCAGTATGTTAGATAACTTTCCTTAGTTCAACACTTTTTGATTTGCGCAACAGCATATTTTCAAAAAAATTGGTTTCTACCTGCTGGTCTGTTTTGATAGATTTCTGCCGTTATTTGCATTTGCTTCTTATTGATTCCTTTTGGAGTTCTCTTTTGGGGAATTGAGATTTTTGAAGGAGTTTCTACAGTAGCTTGTGTTTTTAGTGAAAAATATTGTTGTTCCAAAGCTTTGCCAAGGGTCTATTATCTTTTGAATACACTAATGTTGCTAATGAAGATTGTGTGAAGTTTTGTATGAAGGAAAATTTTCAGGTGTAGAGAAAGATTGATGTAATGAGATGAATAATGGACAAAAGCTCAAGATTGGGGATGACACCCTGTGTCACCCCAAGAAATATTCAAGAGGTACAAGCTTCAAAGCTTGGGGATGCCCATGGCATCCCCTTCTTCATCAATAAAAAGCTCAGGTCTTTCTAGACACTTCGTTTTTATTGTTTCATGCACAGTTGTGTTGTTCTTGGAGCGTATTTGTTTTAGTTTTTGGTTTTCGTTTGATTAGTTTGCTTGAGTAAGTTGGTTGGATCTCAACACACTTCTTGTGGAGAGAGACACACTCTGTTTTCATTGCCTAGAACACTCTAGTTTTCATTCTTATTGTCTTGTGAGTGTTCCCTTCTGCTAGCATTGTGTTTAGCCTTAGTTTTCTTGTGCTTTCAGCTTAGAACTTTTTAGTTCTTCTTTGTGGATTTGTGGGATATGCTCACTGATTTTTATTGATTATTATCTTTGTGAGTTGTTTCAAATAAGTTGATTGGTGTTGGAGAGGAGTAGAAAGTTCTTGCTTATAGTGGTACATAAGAGGAGCTTGCATTGACTATGACTTAGACTTTAGCATGACATGATAGATGTTGTTTTGACCTTATGCTTAGTTATTATTGTTGTAGCATGTCTTGTTCCAAACAATTGGGATTGCTTAGTGTGCCTTGAAGAAATTATGCGTTGTTTTAGCATGCAAAAGCATAGTATTGTGGTATTCTCCTTTGATGATTTGTTTGGGTTGACTTGGCACATGCTCACACCATGTTATGACTATGACAAGTCACCATAGCCTCAATGAGCATTTAGTCCTTGACTTGTAGTACCACTCTATGCTTTGATTAGTAATGTTTTGTCGCTCTACATGATTATGGCCACTATTGCTCTCTTAGTTGGTGGCTCCCAGTCTTTTGCTAGCCTCCACTTGTATGAGTAAGCTATACTCATGCTTCCAACTCCCAAGAAACCAAGTTATTCCAAAGTGTCCACTATAAACTCCTATGCATGGTGTGTTACACCATTCCAAGTATATTCTTGTTTTCAGCTATCTTCCAATTAAAAAGTATTTTGTTATGTGAAAACTTAGTGATTAAAGCCCTCACGGACTTGATGGCACACTTTATATTCTTTGACCCTAATAAACTTGAACCATTGTGTTGTCTATGTTGTATATGCTTGCACTTATACGTTGGAATTAGCAGAACCATGTTGTCATGGGGAACGTTTTCAACATTGCACTTGTACTTTGTACTCAGTTGTTATCATGTTCTTTTGTCTATGGATGTTACCGGTGTGAAATAAAGAGGGAACTTGTAAGTCAATGGAGTTTGTATTTTGTGTTAGAGAAACGCCTGGGCCGCTAGCCTAAGCCATGCCTAATCATGGTGGAAACTTGCAGCATCACCATAGTGAGCTATCTATGAAGCATCCTCAATAAAAATCTATGCATATAGTAAATAAAAAGATCGCTGAGATGCTCATTGTCTGCTTGCCTTGTCATTTTGGTTATGGGATAGCTCCTGTACCATGTGCAAGGGGTACGCCATTGGCGGTTCTCTATGATATGCATGTACTTACAATGACAATAACTTACAGGTGACTGAAGTTGAGTAGCATGAGGTGTGGCCCTCGTATTCAAGGGACTTGAGATTGCCAACTTATACTTTTTCAAGCATATACTCCATAGTTTGTTCACTTTAACCTTAATCACTTCAAGATGCTTATGATAGGGGCAATGAGGGCTAAAAGCTAAGAAGTACCATAATTTTTGGAAGCTCTTTTTGAAACTTGAAATCCATGCTTCCCTTATGATGGGCATTTCTTCCATTATTATATTGAGTCTCACCTTCTACCTTTAGGCACCATTAAGAGAGCATAGTTGTCATTCTTAGTTCTATGTGCATTGTCCCAAAACTTATTGATTGATGCATATTGTGATATTGCCTGTTCTTGTGCTACTTATATCTAGTCACTCTTAGAACTTTGAAGGTGTCCTATGCATCTATTTGCTACTCCATGAGGGAGAAGATGAATGACACTGTGCTATGTTTTCTGTTTGTGAAACAAACAAACGTTTTTCAATGCATGTTATTCATGATTATTTGTTTGTATCCTTTCACGTTGCATCATAGTTACTTTGTCCTATTCTTAGAACTCCATCTTTCATGCACATGTTTAGAGTTCTTTGGTCCCAGCTTTCAATGCTTGCAAATGGCCTGATCTTGGTTTTGATGGTGCATGTGACCTCAAAAATTATTCTTTTTATCACTTACCTACTCGAGGACGAGCAGGAGTTAAGCTTGGGGATGCTTGATACATCGGAAACGTATCTATAATTTTTGATGCTCCATGTTTGTTTAGTATCCACTTTGCTATGTTTTGTCTACACTTTGAGGTATTTTTATACGCTTTCTGGAACTAACCTATTAACAAGATGCCATAGTGCCAGTTGCCTGTTTTCTTCTGTTTTTGGTTCCAGAAAGGCAGAAAATCAATATTCTCGGAATTGGACGGGACAAAAGCCAAAGTCAATATTTTACTGTGGGCGACACAAAGTCTAGTGGAGAGACAGAGAGGCGGACCAGGGCAGCCAAACCTCCCCTAGGTGCGGCCAAGGGTGGGCCCGCGCCTAGGCAGGGTGTGGGTCCCCTGGACCCCCACCGACCTTGCCTCCTTCGCCTATAAGAAGCCCCCAGGGAGAAAACCCTAAATAATCCATCATACTTCCACGAAAAATTCCGCAGCGTCGCCGCCACCAAAGTGGATATTCGGGGGATAGAAAGTCTCTGTTCCAACACCCTATCAGGACGGGGAAGTGACCTTGGAGCCATCTCCATCGATCTCCACCACCATCTCCATCACCGTTGCTGATTCCCATGATGAGGAGGGAGTAGTTCTTCCTCGAGGCTAAGGGCTCTACCGGTAGCTATGTGTTCATCTCTCTCTCTCTATGCATGATCATGTTGTGGTCATGAGCTTTGTAATCTAGTAGATCTACCTTGCTACCCAAGTTCTTTAATAGATCTCTGTTCTCCCCATGTGTGTGAAAGTGACAGCATGCACGCCATGGTGGCACTTAGGCTTGAGTCTACATAAATACCGTCATTTATGCTTTTCCCCACGTGTGTGAAAGTGACAGTGTGCATGCCGTGTGTGGCACTTAAGCTAGATAATATATATATATATATATATATATTTGTTATGATTTATATTTGGAGTTGGATGTCTCTATGAAATTGTGGTGTTTGTTGGAACCATATACCGCTCAAGGTGATAGTGTGGGGTTTTCTAGATTGGGGAAGGCGGACTTTGAGGAGTGTTGTTATAGCCCTACCATGGATTAGAGTGTCCAACCAAAGAGTAGTTAAGAGTAGTATCATGAATAGAGGATATTTATATGAGAGAGTGTTCACTAGTGAAAGTATGATCCATAGGCCTTGTTTCTAAGCATTGAAACACCGTTTGCATCTAGATCTGTTGCATGTTTGCTTGCTTCCATCCGTTTGCCTTTATTCTGTTCCTCCATGCCATCAACTATTTTCTGGCACCATTACCACTTGTATTTCACTGTCTCTTTGCCGAACTAGTGCACTGATGTAGTGCTGAGTTGGTGTAGGAGCGCTTCGTTGGGAACCCCAAGAGCAAGGTGTGAAGCAGCACAGCAGCAAGTTTTCCCTCAGTGAGAAACCGAGGTTATCGAACCAGTAGGAGGAAGGAAACGTCACACAGGCGTTGCAAGCAACACGGAGACCTAGACAACACAAACTCAAGACTTTGCCCCAACGAATCAGTGAAGTTTTCAAGCTCACCGGTTTGCTGTAACAAAGGATTAAACGTATGGTGTGGAAGTTTGCAGCAAGTAAATAAGTAACAGTGGAAGATGTATCAATGGTAAAGATTGGACCGGGGTCCATAGTTCACTAGAGGTGCTCTCCTTAGAAAAACAACATGGCATGAAGGGTAAACAAATTATAACAGGGCAATTGACAGGAACTGATCAAGGCATAACAATGCAATTACTAGTCAAAAAGATCCTATGAGATTCGATTGGGTAATAAAACAAGATACATAGACCGCCATCCAACTTCATATATGACTAGAAGTCCACCTTCAGGTTATCATCCGAACCCCCTCCAGTATTAAGTTTTAAGCAACATACAACTGCTTTAAGCAAAGTGTGTAAGGTAAATAGTCCACATGTTCCATGAAAACGAGACCGTTGTTTTCTCCCTAGTGGCATTAGCACATCTACAACTGAAGAGATTTCTATCACTTCCGTTGGAAACTAGAGGCATGAACCCACTATCGAGCATAAATACCCCCACTTGAAGTCACTAGCCACTACTTGGCCAAGATAGATACTAACAACAGAAAGCATGCAAGATCACAAACAACACAGACATGATAGAATCATAAAGACAAATCCATTAATCAAACCAACATAATAATCTCAATATCCATCGGATCCCCACAAACACAACATGCATGATTACAAATAGATTAGATCTTGATCATGAACGGAGCTCGCAAGATCTATACATGAAAGCACAAAGGAGGAGATACAACCATCTAGCTACTAAATGGACCCAAAGTCCAAGGTGGAACTACTCACGCATCATACCGGAGAAGAAGGCCTCCGGGATGATCTCCCCTCCGGTAGGGTGTCGGGAAGAACTTTAGATCCCCCCCCCCCGATATAGGGACGATGGTGGCGGCTGCTACACACGGTTTCGTGGAAATTTGATCGGGTACTTAGGGTTTAGGCATAGGGTGCTTCTTATAGGCGAAGGGGGAGGCCGAGGAGGTGGCCAGGGGCCCCACACCCTGCCTAGGCGCGGACCCACCCCTAGCCGCGCCTAGGGGGTGTGGCTGCCCTGGCACGCCTCTTCGCCTCCCCTCTGGACTTCTTGTTTCCCACGGAAAGTTATTGACTTTGACGTTTGTCCCGCCAATTCCGAGAATATTGATTTTCTGCCTTTCTAGAACCAAAAACAGAAGAAAAGAGGCAAATGACACCGTGGCAACTTGTTAATAGGTTAGTTCTAGAAAAGATATAAAAACACCTCAAATAAAGACAAAGCAAAGGAAAGTAGATACTAAACAAGCATGGAACATCAAAAATTATAGATACGTTTCCGACATATCACATGGTGATGAAGAAGGCCTCCGGGATGATATCTCCCCTCCGGAAGGGAGCCGGGAAGAGTTTCAGATCCCCCCAATCTAGGGACGATGGTGGCGGCGGCTACGGACTGTTTCATGGAGATTTGATTGGGTACTTAGGGTTTCTGCATCGGGGTGATTTTATATGCGAAGGGGCAAGATCGGTGGGTGCCCGAGGGGCCCACACCTGGTGGCGGCGCGCCCTAGGGCCTGGCCACGCCATCCCTAGGTGTGGCCACCTCGTGGCCCCACTTCGGCTGCCCTCCAGACTCTGTGTTCTTTCTGGTAAAATATTGACTTTGGCTTTTGTCTTGTCCAATTCCGAGAATATTTCCTTACTAGCTTTTCTGAAACCAAAAACATCAGAAAACAAGCAACTGACACTTCGACATATTATCAATAGGTTAGTCCCAAAAAATGTATAAAAATACCTCAAAGTGTAGATAAAACATAAGAAAGTCGATACAAAACAAGCATGGAACATCAAAAATTATAGATACGTTTATGACGTATCAAGGTGATAAAAGGAATGTAATACCTCCTCTTGCTTGCTTCGTTCTCGTACTTGAGTCGAATCCTCTCTATATTTCCCTATTGCCAAGTCACCTGAAATTGAGCAATCTCCGAGAAAGACAAAGAAATAAATTGAGAAATCTCCGAGAAAGACAAAGAAATAAATTGAGCAATCTCCGAGAAAGACAAAGAAATAAATGTGCTTGGATTAGGTGGGTTACCATTCCACCGATACGAGTATCACCTTTTGTTTTGTTGCTCTGGTGGCGGAGGTACTGGAGGAATAGAGCTGCAGGAGTAGGACTTGCGGCGCATTGGGGAAGAGCGCATTGGTGATCATGGCCATGTCTACATTGGCCATCGAACCAGTATCTCCTCTTCCTAACAAAGTGTTAGCAAGAATAGCAAACTAACGGATGGTTAGGTTCTAAATGGTGGACATCTTCTTTTGGTAGAAGTCCCTACCACCATTAACAGAAATAACTGATGAGCTCAGATCACTATAGAGCTTCTTTGGGAAACCCCAAGAGGAAGGTATGATGAGCACAACAGTAAGTATTCCCTTAGTGATGAAACCAAGGTTATCGAACCAGGAGGAGGAAGGAAACAACTCCAAGGTGTTGCTAACAACTTGGAATCCTGCACAACACAAACTCAAGACTTTGCCCCAACTTACAGTGAGGTTGTCAATCTCACTGATTTGCTGAAAACAAAGGATCAAACGTATGGTGCAGAAAGTAATGGTTGCTTGCAGAAAGTAAATGATAACAATATATGATGTATCAATGGTAAAGATTGGACCGGGGTCCACAGTTCACTAGAGGTGCTCTCCTTAAGATAGATAACATACCATGCTGGGTAAACAAATTACAGTGGGGAAATTGACAGGACTGAGCAAGGCATAACAATGCAATACTAGACATTCATGATCCTATGAGATTTGATTGGGCATTACAACAATATACATAGACCGCCATCCAACTGCATCTATGACTAGTAATCCACCTTCAGGTTATCATCCGAACCCCCTCCAGTATTAAGTTGCAAGCAACAGATAACTGCTTTCAGCAATGTGTGTAAAGTAAACAATACAATTGTTCCATGAACAAAAGATCATTGTTTTCTCCCTAGTAGCAACATCACATCTACAACCTTAGAGATTTCTATCACTTCCCCAGATTCAATAGAGGCATGAACCCACTATCGAGCATAAATACTCCCTCTTGGAGTCACTAGCATCTACTTGGCCAAGATAGCTACTAGAAACGGAGAGCATGCAAGATTTCAGACAACACAGACATGATACAATAAATAATCAATAAGACATGATAGAATCATTAATCAATTTGACATAGTAATCTCAATATCCATCGCATCCCTGCAAACACAACATGTATGATTACAAATAGATGATCTTGATCATGAACGGAGCTCACAAGATCTAAACATGATAGCACGAAGGAGGAGAAACAACCATCTAGCTAATCCAAGGTGGAACTACTCACGCATCATACTGGAGGCTGGCATGGTGATGAAAAAGGCCTTCAAGATGATCTCTCCCCTTCGGCAGGGTGTCGGGAAGAGCTTCAGACCCCCCACCCCCGATCTAGGGATGATGGTGGCGACGGCTACTGACTGTTTTGTGGAGATGTGATCGGGTAATTATGGTTTTGATGTCGGGGGCTTATTATAGGCGAATAGGCGAGGCAGGAGGGCGTCCAGGGGGCCCACACCCTACTCAGCTGCGGCCTAGGGTGGGCCCGCGTGTGGGAGGGGTGGCCACCCTGTGGCACCCCTCCGGTCGCCCTTCGGTCTCTGTGTTCGTCTCGGTGAAATATTGACTTTGGCTTTTGTCACGTCCAATTCCGAGAATATTTCCTTACTAGCTTTTCTGAACCAAAAACAGCAGAAAATAGGCAACTGGCACTATGGCATCTTGTTAATAGGTTAGTCCCAGAAAATGTATAAAAATACCTCAAAGTGTAGACAAAGCAAAGCAAAGTTGATACTAAACAAGCATGGAACATCAAAAATTATATATACGTTTACGACGTATCAAGCATCCCCAAGCTTAACTCCTGCTCGTCCTCGAGTAGGTAAGTGATAAAAAGAATAATTTTTGAGGTGACATGCACCATCACAATCATGATCAAACCATTTGCAAGCATTGAAAGCTGGGATCAAAGTACTCTAAACATGAGCATGAAAGATGAAGTTCTAACAATAAGACATAGCAACTATGTTGCACCATGAAAAGATACAAACAAAGATCATGAATAACAATGCATTGAAAGACATTTGTTTGTTTCACATATAGAAAACATAGCATAGTGGCATTCATATTGTCCCTCATGGTAACAAAACATAAATGCATAGGGCACCTTCAAAGTTCGTAAGGGTGACTAGATACAAATAGTTCAAGAATAAGCAATATCAACATTATGAATCAATCAATAAGTTTTGGGACAATGCACACGGAACTAAGAATGACAACTATGCTCTCTTAATTGGTGCCTAAGATAGAAGGTGGAGACTCAATATAAAAGTGGAAGAAAGGCCCTTCAAAGGGAAGAAGGGATTTCAAGTTTCATAAAGAGCTTCCAAAAATTATGGTACTTGTTAGCTTTCAGATCTCATTGCCCCTATCATAAGCATCTTGAAGTGATTAAGGTTAAAGTGAACAAAGTATGGAGTATATGCTTGACAAAGTATAAGTTGGCAATCTCATGTCCCTTGATTACAAGGGTCGTTCCTCATGCTACTCAACTTTAGTTACCGGTAAGTTCTTGTCATAGTAAGTACATGTGTATCATAGAGAACCGCCAACGGGGTACCCCTTGCCCCATGATACAGGAGCTATCCCATATCAAAATGACAAGGCAACAGACAATGAGCATCTCAGCAATCTTCTTATTTACCATGGGAAAATGGTGCTTTTTTCTCCTTTTCTGTCTCTCTTTTTGTATATAAGAAGAACGCTTCATAGATTGCCCACTATGGTTATGCTATAAGATTCCACCATGATTAGGCATGGCTTAGGCTAGCGGCCCAGGCGTTTCTCTAACACATATACATAACTCCATGGACTTACAAGCTCCCCTTTTATTTCACACCGCTGACATTTGTAAACAAGAGCGCATGATATCAACTGGGTAGATATTTACAGGTGTTGAAAGCGTTCCCGTGACAGCACGGTTCTGCTAATTCCAACTTAGAAGTGCAAGCATATACAACATAGATGACACAATGGTTCAAGTTTATTAGGGCAAGAAAAATAAAGTGTGCCATCAAGTTTGTGAGAGCTTTAATTACTAGCTTTCACATAACAAGTTTAATTTGGAAGATAGATAAAACAAGAATATACTTGGAATGGTGTAACACACCATGCATAGGAAGTTTTAGTGGACACTTTGGAATAACTTGGTTTCTTGGGAGTTGGATGCATGAGTAGAGCTTACTCAATACAAGTGGAGGCTAGGAAAAGACTGGGAGCAACGAACCAAGAGAGCAATAATGTCCATAATCATGCAGAGCGACAAATATTATCAACTAAAGCATAAAGAGGTAACACAAGTCAAAAACTAAATGATCATAGAGGCTAGGTGACTGGTTCATAGTCATAACATGGTGTGAGCATGTGCCAAGTCAACCCAAACAAAGCATCAAAGGAGAATACCACAATACTATGCTTTTGTATGCTAAAATAACGCATGATTCTTTCAAGGCGCATTAAGCAATCTCAATTGTTTGGAACAAGTCATGCTACAACAATTATCACTAAGCATAATGTCAAAACAACATATAGCATGACATGATAAAGTCTAGGCCACAGTCAAAGCAAGCTCCCTTTTGTACTAGTATAAGCAAGAACTTCCTACTCCTTTCCAACACCAATCAACTTATTTGAAAAAACACTGCGAAAATGGGGGTACAACTACTTTATTCCAGCAAACTAAACAAACAAAAAACAAAAACAAAAACTAAGACGCTCCAAGAACAACACAACTATGCATGAAACAATAAAAACGAAGTGTCTAGAAAGAGACCTAAGATTTTTATTAATGAAGAAGAGGATGCCTTGGGCATCCCCAAGCTTTGACGCTTGTACCTCTTGAATATTTCTTGGGGTGACACGGGGTGGTATTCCCAAGCTTGAGCTTTTGTCCATTCTTCATTTCATTACATCATTCTTCCCTTATGAAAATTTTCATTCATACAAAACTTCACACAATCTTCATTAGCAACATTAGTGCATTCAAAAGATAATAAACCTTTGGGTTTAGTTTTAAAATAGAAAAACTTTCATTAAAGACACAAGCTACTATAACAATTCCCTAAAAAAATCTCAATTTACCAAAGATAACCCCAAAAGGAAATCAATAAAGAGGCAAATGCAAATAATGGCAGAAATCTGTCAAAACAGACTAGAAGGTGAAAACCGATTTTTTTGAAAACCTTCTGTTGCTCAAATAAAAAAGTGTTGATCTAAAAAAAGTTAGCTAAAAACCTGGGGGATTAGTTAGAAAATTACAACTGAATCAGACATATAGAGATTTTGCACGAATTTTTATAGTGAAGCACAAAAATATGTTCCAGGACAGAAACCTCCCCAAATCTTACTTCCCTCTCATTAGAGGTTATTCTAGGCACAAAAATCAAATAAAAAGGATAATGAGAGGTTATTACAGAAATAATAACTTCCAAGCCTCAAGAAAACTATTGGTTTATCTCCCAAGAATTACTTTTATTTAACGCCTTTAAGTTAGGCATAAGAAGCAAGAAGATGCTCACATAAGAAATATGAATTGAAGTAAAAGAGAGAATCAAGAAGAAAATTCAAAACACATTTAAGTCTAACCCACTTCCTATAAATAGGAATATTGTAAGAAAATAAATCAAAGAAGCACATAGTAACAAAAATGGGTACATAAAACAAGAGCAACTTCAAAACTTTCAACACATAGAGAGGTGTTTCAGTACCATGAAAACTTCTACAACCATATTTTCCTCTCTCATAATAATTTTCAGTAGACTCATGAATAAACTCAACAATATAACTATCACATAAATAATGCTTTTCATGATCTACAAACACATAATTTTTATCAAACTCAAAAACAATGGGATTAGAACCTTCAAACCCACTTTTAACAATTCTATAATAAGGTGACTGATCATTCAATATAGGACCATCATCTATAGCTTTATCATAAACATTTTATAAGAAAAACTCTTTAGTACCATGCATGTAACATCCCTAAAATCATGTTTCAAAACTCATGCATATCATCCATGCATCCATGAGCATTTAGGGTTCCATTTCAAAACCATTTCAAAACATTTGTAGGCATAAATTGGGTATAATAATTATTTGAAAAATGTTTTAATGTTCAAATAAAGTTTATTTGGCAAGTTCTGAACTTGTTTATGATTCAGTACAGTGCACTTGTCTTGTTTGGTGTAGAAAATCATCACATGGCATATTGCATACATTCATGTATTTTTGCTTGTATTAATTGTGTATGTGATTTTGTGCCATTATTTTATGTGTAGATTTTGGTGCAAATAGTCATTGTGGTTGTGAGGATTGTAGCTACTCTCCAAACTACCAAGGCAAGTGGTGCTTCATGATATTATTCCTATGTTTTTCAACTATGCACTAGAAATATTTTTGCTAGACTTGCATGAATATTTTGATCTATATGCTATGCTTGGGAAATCCTAGTAGTTGTAGAATTGCTAGAAAATTTTAAGTTAATATGCTTATCTATGCCATACTTAGCCTAGATAGTAGCAACCAAGGGTGGTTATATATTCATGTTATGATAAAATATTTCTAAGTCTTTGGACTTGTGTTTTGTTTAATAAAACAACTAAGTGAATGAAACACCTGGGTGGAATGGAAGGAATGGTTTATGTTGAGTGGTTACACAAGGCCCATTTCTATGGTTTACCTTGTGTATCTCACTTGTGGAAAGCCACCCAGGAACAAAGGGATTTGAGATGCCATATGTTAAGAAACTTCTAGTGCAGCCACTTGGCAATATGGGCTCTGCCTGGATCACATAGGTTGCAATAACTTAGCCATTTGGACAGTTGGTGGTAGTGGGATGATAGGTTGGAACGCGTCCATTTGGTCTAAGGGAAGGCTTCTGAAAGGTCCTGTCTTGGTGAAAATCAAGTCTTGTGGGGAAAGTGCACAACCTCTGCAGATGGAAGAATCTAAGTACTTAGCCATGTCCCTGGTATTGGACAACTTGAGCATCAAGACATGGAAGCTATCAAGAATCTCCTCATCCCAATTTCTAAGTAAAAACGTGTGGTTGAACAAGGGTGAAGGTTCCCCAATGTCTATTGGTGGTACCTTGGGAAAGATTTTGACAAAGAAAAACTTAGTGATTTCAACTGATAGGTAAAACCTATTTTGAGCAAAGCAAGCCTAAGCTACACTTAGCCAAAATGCATATAGTATTTAGTCTACCAAAATTCTACGAAGGTATCACTTGCCAATACTATTCCAATGTATTGACCCACTGTGGCTGTAACTTGTGATGTTGCAGGTTATTCTGATGATGATTAGGAGTCATGAGTCTACACTCAACATGCTTGCCTGTGGCACATGAAGATGAAGACTTATTTATCTTATTACATATTTGAACTCTAGTACTAGGCCTATGGCCATGGAGTTTGTAAAAGACTATGTTCGTCTCTGGAATGACTTGTAATAATGACCTTTGTTTCTGTGTACTTTATCTTAAACTGTGGATGCTAGCATTGATCCAGGGACTAGCATTGCAATCACAGGGATCCTTACCTTTATAAAGGGAGGGATCTTACAGATGGTATCAGAGCACTGTGTTGCCTGTAGGATTATGACCCTAGGATTGGAAACCACTAAGGAAAAAATTTCAACAACTTCCACACTTGTCTTATTCTTCTAGTAAACTTTTCTAATCTTCTTTTCTCATCTCATTTGATAGAAGGATGCATTGTTAGCCTTTAGATTAGAAAGTGAAAGATAAATTGAGCCTTATTAGTTGGACCACCACACTCATCATTATTTGACTAAGTTATATTGAAACTAGGTTGCTTGTATTATGTATGTCATGATTTGAGTGTTGCTTGCCAATGATATGCATGTGATGCTTGTTCTTGTGATTTAACTCTAATTGTATTGATCCTAACTTTTTCTGTCTTATAAAATAGATGCCTAATGTTACTATCAGCACGGCTGAAGAGTTCAAGGGAACTCGTTTTGGCACTCGCATTATTGAGCTCACTAGTTTGATCAATCTCCCTCTTCCTACCATCATGATGCTTCCTCTCACCAGTTTGAGAGGAAAGACCTTTGGGGCTTCAAGGTTAATCAGCCAGGACGCCAGACTGAGCCAGCCACGGAGGCCATCATCTTCAAGCTCATGCATGATGACAAGGAGAGAGGCCTAGAGGTAGTCATGCAGGATTTGCTTGGACGTTTGCTAGGGAGACACTCTCGAGAGGTTAGAGGTACTCACTTCCACACCTTCGGTAGACGTGATGAGGATGGTGAGGCCATTGACTTTGAGGATACTTCGAGAGAGACGGCAGAGCCGATTCGTCTATACCTCCAGGACTTAGAGGTTCTTCTTAGGCACCTAGATACTGATAGGACCAACGTCATGCTCAGCAATGACGAACTCCAGGTGCAGCTTCGTGAGAAGGACAAGCTCTTCGCGGAGCAAGATGAGATAGTCAAGGAGATGGAGGCCAAGTTTGAGATTCAGGATAGAAAGTTCAAGAGTCAAGAGAAGCGAGTCCAAGATAGGAACAAGAGGATTCGAGACATGACTGCAAAACTAGAGGCTAAGGACTTCGAGCTCGAGCATCAGCAAGGTGTGATTGAGAGGCTTCGTGCACAGAAGAGGGCTCTCAAAGCCAAGGTAGAGACCTTGACCACCAATGTCGAGGAATACAAGACCGCTATGGAGAATGCAGGTCTTACACTTGTTGATGAGGAGGTTGATGCAGAGGAGTAGTGATGACTACTCATTTACCTTTATTTATCATGCCTTTGATTATTGAGTCGCAATGACCATCCAACATGTGGATGGCTTTCTATTGGTGTGTTTACTTTTCAGAACTTGCTGTTGAACTTTTAATATTATGATGCATGATTGTGATTTGTTATGTGATGTATTGTGCATGTTAGCATCTGTGGGTATCTCATTCTTATCCTTATTGAAAACCACAGATGCCTCTCCGACGTGCCAATCCCAACCCCAACAACAACAACATCACCCCTGAGATGCAGCAGATGATGACAGCTCAGACTCAGTTGATGCAAATGATGACCATGTTCATCCAGAATCAGAACAACAACAACAACAACAACAACAACAACAACAACAAGAATAATAATAATAATAATAATAATAACAATCAGAACAACCCACCGGGTTTTGACATGCTTACCAGGTTCCTAAGACTGAGACTAGCAAAGTTCTCAGGAACTACTGATCCTATGGTGGCCAATGATTGGCTACGCTCTCTAAACAAGGACTTGGTAACTGTTGGCTGTACTGATGAGGAGAAAGTCAGATTTGCAGCTCACTTGTTGGAAGGACCAGCAACCACTTGGTGGGATAACTTTCAGATCACCACTCCCATTGAGGATGTGACATGGGCTATCTTTGACGATGGTTTCCGTACTGCTCACATCTCATCCGGAGTGATGAGTTTGAAGAAGAAAGAGTTCCATCACTTGAAGCAGCGCCACCGCAGTGTGGCTGAATATATTGAGGAGTTCAACAATCTGGCGCGATATGCACCGGATGAAGTTGACATTGATGCTAAGAGGAAGGAGAAGTTCCTTGAAGGGTTGAATGATGAATTGAACCTGTAGTTAGCTGTGGCCTATGTTCCCACATACCAGTCTCTTTGTGACAAGGCTGCTATTTTGGAGAGCAAAATGAAACAAGTTGAAAGCAGGAAGAGGAAGCACTCTGATAAGCACAGCTCGGGATCGTCTCACAAGCGTTCACATTATGATGATAGTGGGAGTTCTGGATCCCACAAGCATGGGAAGTTCAACAAACACCACAACCACAACCGTTATGATGACAACAAGCACCACCATAGTCATGACAACGATAAGTACAAGAATCACAAGGGTGGATATAAGAGCCACCACAATGGAAGTGGAAGTGGCAGTGGAAGCCAGCCTGTCAAGAAGGATCTTAGTCAGGTTGAATGTTTCAAGTGCAAGAAGATGGGGCATTATGCAAATGAATGCCCAGAAAAGAAAGTTGAAGGACCCAACAAGCCCAACCCTTTTCAAAAGGGACAAGTGAACCACATCAATGTGGAGGAAATTTATGAGGAACCTGATGCTGTTGCTGGTAAGTTCAAACTCAATTCTGTTCCAGCATTTGTTCTCTTTGATACTGGTGCATCTCATTCATTCATATCAAGAGAATTTGTTGAAAGAAATGAACTATCGGTAGAAACTATTGGGTGTCCTATAAAAGTAAGTTCTCCTGGCGGAGAAATGATAGTGAATTCAGGATGTCATGACCTAGTCATAGAGTTTGGGAAGTATAAGTTTCCCATTAATCTGATAATCCTAAACTCCCAAGGATTGGATGTCATTTTGGGAATGGACTGGATGACTAAGCACAAGGGAGTGCTAGATTGTGCCAACCATACTGTCTCACTCACAACTCCAGAAAACAAAAGGATCAGATTCAAGACCAACTTTGAATCAAAAAGGAGTAAGCTAAATTCTCTTAAGGGGGTTAGCATAGACAGTGTGCCAATTGCGAGTGAATATCCGTATGTGTTTCCGGAAGAATTGTTGGGAATGCGACCAGATAGAGATGTGGAATTTCTTATTGATTTGCTACCAGGATCTGGACCCATAGCAAAAAGACCGTACAAGATGTCAGTTGATGAGTTGAAAGAACTCAAGAAACAACTTGGAGAACAGTTGCAGAAAGGATTTATTCAACCAAGTTCTTCATCTTGGGGAGCACCAGTTTTGTTAGTGGAAAAGAAAGATAGAAGTCAAAGGTTATGCATAGATTACCGTTCACTCAATGAGGTGACCATCAAGAATAAATACCCTTTGCCAAGAATAAATGACTTGTTTGATCAGTTAGAAGGAGCTTGTGTGTTCTCAAAGATTGATCTCCGGTCAGGTTATTTCCAGCTCAAGATAAGGGAACAAGACATACCTAAGACAGCTTTCACCACAAGGTATGGATTGTATGAGTATACCGTGATGCCATTTGGTTTGACCAATGCACCAGCATACTTCATGAATATGATGAACAAGGTGTTCATGGAGTTCCTTTACAAGTTTGTTGTCGTATTCATCGATGACATTTTGATCTATTCCAAGAGCAAAGAAGAGCATGAAGGACATTTGCGTTTGATACTTGAGAAGCTTAGAGAGCATAAGCTGTATGCCAAATTCAGCAAGTGTGAATTTTGGTTGACTAAAGTTGGATTTCTTGGACACGTTGTGTCAGGAGATGGTGTGGCAGTTGATCCTGCTAAAGTTTCAGCTGTAACTGAATGGGAATCTCCTAAGACAGTGAAAGAGGTTCGTAGTTTCCTTGGCTTAGCAGGTTACTACAGAAGGTTCATTGAGAATTTCTCCAAGATAGCTAAGCCTATGACAGAGTTACTAAACAAAGACAAGAAATTTGCTTGGTCTGAAGGCTGTGAACTTAGTTTTCAAGAATTGAAGAAGAGACTAGTGACAGCACCAGTCTTATGTCTGCTAGATTTGGAGAAGGATTTCCAAGTGTATTGTGATGCATCTCATCATGGATTAGGTGCAGTACTTATGCAAGAAGGGAAAGTTGTGGCTTATGCCTCGAGACAACTCAAAACTCATGAGGTAAACTACCCTAGTCATGATTTAGAGTTAGCCTCTGTTGTCCATGCACTCAAAACATGGAGACACTATCTTTTGGGAAAGCGATGTGAAGTGTTCACAGATCACAAGAGTTTGAAGTATATCTTCACCCAGAAAGAAATTAACATGAGACAAAGAAGATGGCTAGAACTCATCAAGGACTATGACTTGAGTTTGCAATACCATCCCGCTAAAGAAAATGTTGTAGAGGATGCCCTAAGCCGTAAGGTTTTTGTGAATGGCCTTACTAAGGGAGAATTGCCAGATGATCTGTGTGCCCAATTTAGAGATCTCAGATTGGAGATTGTGCCTGAGGGACATCTCATGTCTTTGGATGTTCAACCCACCTTGTTGGACAAAATCAAAGAAGCCCAAAAGACAGATAAGGAAATTGAAGAGATTAAGGAAAAGATTGGAAAAGGGAAAGCCAAAGGATTCCATGAAGACGAACAGGGTACTTTATGGCATGGAAAACGTATCTATGTTCCACAAGATCCGGAGCTTCGGAAACTGATTTTACAACAAGCCCACAACTCACCATATTCCATTCATCCGGGTAACACCAAAATGTACATAGATATGAAAGAAAGATTTTGGTGGAATAATCTCAAGAAGGACATCGCCGAACATATTGCTTTGTGTGATGTATGTAGTAGAGTGAAAGCGGAACATCAGAAACCAGCAGGATTATTACAACCACTACCTATTCCTGATTGGAAGTGGGACAAGATTGGCATGGATTTCATCACCGGATTTCCAAGGACCAAGTCAGGATATGATTCTATTTGGGTAGTAGTGGATCGCCTAACTAAAGTGGCTCATTTTATACCTGTGAAGACAACTTACACAAGTGCTAAGTTAGCCAAGATCTATATGAGTAGAATTGTATGTCTACATGGAGTACCCAAGAGTATTGTGTCTGATAGGGGAACTCAATTCACTTCCCATTTTTGGAGGCAATTACATGAGTCATTAGGAACGAGGTTGGAATTCAGCACTGCTTTTCACCCTCAAACTGATGGATAGACAGAAAGGACCAATCAGATTCTTGAAGATATGTTGAGAGCATGTGCTCTAGACTATGGAGCCAGTTGGGATGAAAGTCTGCCTTATGCAGAATTCTCTTACAATAACAGCTATCAAGCCAGTATTGAGATGGCACCATTTGAGTTTCTCTATGGGAGAAAGTGTACCACCCCACTGCTATGGAATGGTGTGGGAGAAAGAAGTTTGTTCGGGCCAGAACTAATCAAAGAGGCTGAAGAGAAAGTCAAGCTGGTTAAGGACAGGTGAAGATTGCACAGTCCCGACAAAAGAGCTACGCAGATCCTAAGCGTAGAGAAGTCACCTATGAAGTGGGTGATAGAGCTTATCTTAGAGTGTCACCACTTCGTGGAGTAAAGATATTTGGTGACAAAGGTAAATTGTCCCCAAGATATGTTGGACCATTCAAGATTCTGAGTCGTAAAGGAGAAGTAGCTTATCAGATTGAATTGCCAGAGTCTTTGTCAGCTGTTCATAATGTGTTTCATGTGAGTCAGCTTAATAAATGCCATCCAGAAATGGAAGAGACTTCTTTGAAGGATACTATACCTTTGGAAGAGGTTCAACTGGAAAGTGATCTCACTTACGAGGAGAAACCTATCAAGATTTGTCACATCCCAAGATTTTCCAAATCTTGTAATGTGAAAAATAAATGAATAAAATAAAACTTTGTTGATTTTCAGGGTGAGAAGAAACTTTTTGATTCCAATTGGAAACCTTCAAACCCTTTTGATCAAACAAATCCTAAAGGGATTTGAAAAGTTAAACAATTAATAAAGAAAATATTTTGAATAAGTGCAATTACTATTTTTGGATCTTTAAATAAAAGATTTGGTTTTCAAAAGAAAAGGTAGATTTATAAATGTCACATCCCAAGATTTTCCAAATCTTGTTATGTGAAAAATAAATGAATAAAATAAAACCTTGTTGATTTTCAGGGCCAGAAGAAACTTTTTGAATCCAAATGGAACCTTCAAACCAATTTGGATCAAATAAATCCTAAAGGGATTTAAAAAGATAAACATTTAATAAAGGAAAATAGAAATATTTAGACTTACTATTTTGGATCTTTTAAATAAAAGGTTTTGGCTTTCAAAAGAAAAAGTGGATTTATAAATAAAGATTATTTTACAGAGCCAAATTAAACCTTGGCCAAGTATTTAAAATAAAATGTTTTGTTTTGATTAAAAATAGTAAAGGTTTATTTAAATAAAATAATAAGGAAATAATATCCAAATTTTATTTAAATAAAAGGTTATACCATTTTAATTAAAACATCAAAACTTATTAAATTGTTTTAAATAAGTTTTCTAAGTATTATATTTTCTTAATTAAAACCTACTGAAGTGTTTTGGTTTTATTTTAGATTTCAAAATAAATATTCTAATAAAACAAATCTTAATTGAAGTAAATGAATAAGGCCCATTTTATTTAATTGTTATTGGACCCTAAAATAAAATGTTATTTTATTTTAAACAAGTATTTCAAGTATCTTATATTTTCAAATAAAACCTACTGATTGGGTTTTGAAAGTGTTGGATTTCAAATGAAGATTTTATTAAATAAATCAAACCATATTAAATAAATAAAGGTCCATTTTAGTTAATTAATGAATGGATCTTAAAATGAATAAAAATATTAATTTATTTTGGAATTTAGGTTTATGCTGATAAACAGAACCAAGTTCAAAATTGTGAAGTGTGGTGTTTGTTTGAGTTGATTTGGTTGAATGAATCATTTGTTTGAATTTCAAATCAGTAAATTGAAAAATAGAAAAAGGAAAAAGTTTCAGACAGAAAAAAATAGAGCAGCCCACCATCTGGCCCAACTAACCCAGCAGCAGCCCACCTAGCCCCCTTCTTCCCCACCCCCACGACCTGTTCTTCCTCCCCTCGTCACCGTTGCAAGCTTTGAATTCGCGGCATGAATTCGCCTTAATGCCGCGAGTAAAGCCTGCCGTGATCACGCACGATAAATCGTCTTCCTCTCCTCTCTCGTTTCCCCCTGACTCCTCCCTCAAGCACGCCCCCAGGCCGTCGAATTTTACTCGAACACCGCCTCTGTCCGACGACACTCCGGTGAGGAATCCAGCCGAGCCTCTTCGCCCCGCGCCTCCCTGAGCACCCTAGTAGATTCCCCACCTCCTGACGCATCCGTCCGTGCCCCTCGTTCGACCACGCGCGTTCCTGAGCGTCGGCAACGTCTTCCTCGAGCCAGCGCCGCCGTCTGGTTCTTCTCCGACGACGTCCCCAGGTAGTATCCGACCGCCCCTCCTCTTCTCTTTCACGCACGCGTCACCGCACTGACCTTGCGCAGCTAACCTTGCCCTCTGTTACCTTCGTGTGATCTGTAACGTCGCCTCCGACCACAACCAGGACCACCTGACGCCGTTCTCAACTCCGGCGAGAGATTGCCGACCCGTCTGTGCGCCCCCTACCCTACGACCACCACGTTGAGCATCAGCGAGCTTCGGCGAATCTGGTAAGCCACCCCTCTGTTCCTCTAGCTTCCCGCATCGCCGGCACCGTCATCATCTGAGCCGCGCCACCGCGCAGCCACCTTTAGCACCGCAGTCCCTGGCAAACGCGTTGCAGCGGTAGGATGCGAATCACCTGGCTAGGATTAGATCCCCTCGAAAGGGTATGCATTGATCTGAGCCGCACCTGCCCCTTTTAATCCTATGGTCTGTATCACTCGATCCGCACGAATCGGTACCGCCCAATCAGAAACTGCCACGTGGACGGGATTCGATTTAAAACAGAATTTTGATCTGATTAGAATGCAAATTTGTAATTGGTGTAACTTTCAAACCACACGTCCAAAAATTACAAATTTTATGTCGTTGGATTCAGGAGAGCAAGCCCTGGCCAACCATACCCTTGGTTTAGTGAATACTATCTGTTAATTTACTTGTTTTTGCAGATTCATTTGTGTGCTTGTTAAGACTAGAAAAATAATTCAAAAATGTTTTTGAGTTTGAAACCTTGGCAAAATGGTTTCTGGTGAACTTACTGACCCTAGGAACCAACCCATGGAATTAAAAATGAATTTGGTGAAATTTAGGATAAGTTAATTGATTTAGCCCATTTCTAGCCAAATAGAAATAAAGATTTTGGTTATGAAAATACTTTTATAAAGAAAACTTTGGGAAAATGTTTTGGACCAAACCTACTGACCCTAGGAAACACTTTGTGGACTCAAAAATGTATTTGGTGAAATAAAATAATGATTCTTTGATTTAAACCATTTCTAGTCAAATAGAAATGTGGTTTAATTATTAAAAATGATTTTGAAGGAAAACTTTTGAGAAATGTTTTGTTTTAAACTCTCTGACCTAAAACAACAAGTTTTATGGTTTGAAAACATATTTGGTGAACCTTGGAGATTAATGCCTTGGTAAAAATATTTCTCCACCACATAAAAAGATACTTTGTTTGAAAATGGTTTTTGAAGTGAAACCTTTTGCAAATGACTTTGCCACTTTACAAAATGACCATAAGGTGCTTTCAAATGCTTATGACCCATTAGGAACCACTTTTTCAAACAAAACAAAGCTTGGCATGCTTGCATGCATTACTTTGACTTTGTTATTTTATGTGTGTTGTTTTGCTTGATTGGTAGATTGAGTTTGTGCATTGCTTGATTGAATTGTAGTGACTTGAAGAGTGTGATTGTTGCAAGGACAAGGAGTGAACCTATACCCTCTACCAAAAAGGCAAGTGATGCTTCATACTTTTTGTCCCATTACTTTCTCCATGCATTAGTGATTTTGCTAAGTAAAACTTGCATGGATTTTGCTAAGTATAGACCTTGCTATAAGAAAACCTAGTAGATGAATCCTTAGTAGGATTTTCCTAAGTTAAAGATTCCTACTACTATCAAGCTTAGCCTAGCTAATAGAAAACATGGGTGGAAAATATATTCACACTATGGAAAAATCTCTAAGTCTGAGGACTTATGTTTTTGTGTAATAAAACAACTAAGTTAATGAATCACCTGGGTGGAATGGGCTTGCTTGGTGGTTTTTGGTTGAGTGGTTCACAAGGCCATGGACTTGGCTTGTGTATCTCACTTGTGGTATGCCACCCAGGCACAAAGAGATTTGAGATGTCAAATGTTGAGAAGCTTCAAGTGCAACCACTTGGCAATATGGGCTCTGCCATGATCATATAGGTTGCAAGAACTTAGCCATATGGACAGTGGGTGGTAGTGTTTGATAGGTTGGAGCGCGTCCATTTTGGTCTAAGGGAAGGCTTCTGAAAGATCTTGTCTTGGGAAACCAAGTCTTGTGGGGAAAGTGCACCACCTCTGCAGAGTGTAAAATCTAAGTACTTAGCCATGTCCCTGGTAAAGGACAATTTGAGCATCAAGACATGGAAGCAATCAAGAATCTCATCATTCAAATTTATAAGTTAAAATCTTGTGGTTTGAACAAGGGTTGTCTGAAATCTTCAATCTTTGATTGAGAGATGCCTTGCAAAGGATCTTCAATCTTTGATTGAGAAAAATGATTTTGTCAAAGCAAAAACTTAGTATTTTCAAATGTTAAGGAAAAATCTATTTTGAGCAATGCAAGCCTCAACTCCACTTAGCTAAATGCATATAGATGATAGACTCCACTATACTAATATAGTATCACTTGCCAATACAATTCAAATGTATTGACCCTTTGTGGCTGTAACTTGTATGTTGCAGGTTTGATTGATTTTAGTGAAGATTGATTGTTTAGGATTACAAAGTCTACAACCAACATTTGCATGTGGCACTTTGAAGATGAAGGACCCATGCTTATAGTTATTCCGCTGCAATGTAATGTATTAGCCAAATGAGCTATGTTTGATGTAATAAACTTATGTTATTCCTGGTTATAAAGTTATATTATGACCTTTGTTTCTTGATATTACATCTTAACTGTGGATGCTAGCTATTGATCCAGGGACTAGCATTGTAAACACAGGGGGCTCTATCTTATTAAAGATTGGAACCTCTACAGATGGTATTAGAGCATTGTGTTGCCTGTAGGATTTGTAAACCTAGGATTGGACAAAAACCCTTAGAAAAATAGGAGTTGTCTTATTCCAAAAACTTATTTACAAAAACACTTGTAAACTCTTTCCTCAACCATTTTGGTTTCAACTCTACATCTCTTCTATTTCAAACTTGATGGAAAAACCTACCCCATGGCCAAAGACTACACCATGTGCAAAGGATGACTTCAACTTCTTCAACTCTAATGACTTCAACATCTTCAGCATATTCCCCAAAGACTTCCAACTTGGAAACTACTAAGGACTACAAGTGAGACAAGGAAATCTTGCTCAAGATTTAGAGACTGAGGGAATGCAAAAGTTAGAAGAAGATCACCTCACTAGAAGTTATTGTAATCAAGAGTTTTTATCAAGGGAACAATGATCTCATGTAAGAAGAATCATGAAGGAAGGAAAGATCACAAGTGAACCATATAGATGGACCACCATAATTTAGTTAAGTCAAACACACCAACTTATGTGGTGTAACAAAAATATTTTGTTGCCTAAGTGTGTGCTTGAACTTTGTTGTTTGAGTGAAAAGTTGTTTGTGAATGCTTGCACATTGTTTGTGTGAATTGTGATGTGATTAGAAATATTTCCTTAGAAATATTTTGCCTATTCTAATCCCTTCAACCCAAACAGATGACTACTCCAAGAAACTCCAACATCAAGGATGGTGACACCAACAACAACCAAGAGGACAACATGAGAGAACTCATAGTAACCCAAACCCAGTTGAGCCAAGAGACAACTCAGCTTTTAGCCAACAATAATGGACTAGACCCAGCCATACAAAGGATTTTGAAACTTCAATCCCAATTGTTGCAAGGAATGGTTACTCAAATGATCAACATGAGAGAAAACTTTTTCCAAAGAGCTAATGACAACAAGGATGACAAAGATGCTATTCTAGAAGGAACCCAAGCTAGCAATATCTTTAGAGACAAGGATCATGCATCCAAGGAGCATGAACATCAATGCCCCAAGAAGAGAGAAAGATCTCCCACCTATGAAAAGCATGAACTAGAAGAACTCCTAGCTTTGGAGAGACCCAAGAAGAAGAAGAAATTCCCCAACACTAGCAAGAAGGATATTACACAAGTGCAATGTTTCAAATGCAAAGAGATGGGACACTATGCCAATGAGTGCCCAGAAAAGAAGAAGAACCAAGGAAACAAACAAGAGACAATAATACCAAAGAAAAATAAAGATATCAGCCAAGTGATATGTTTCAAATGCAAGGAACCAGGCCACTATGTAAACAATTGTCCAGAAAAGATGATGAACAAGTTGAACAAGCCTATGGAGAAACTCAACCTTGGCCCATGAGTCAAGTATGGAAATAAAGGACACTATGCAGGTGTTTGCCCAGAGATGTTTCCCCAGGATCCCAAGAAGGACAATATGTAATTTTTGTTTGAAAATTTTAAGGGTGGTAGTACCCTAGTTGTTTTGAACCTGCTCGTAACCCTAACCTTCCCAAATCTCGGGACGAGATTTATTTTAAGGGTGGTAGCCTGTCACATCCCAAGATTTTCCAAATCTTGTTATGTGAAAAATAAATGAATAAAATAAAACCTTGTTGATTTTCAGGGCCAGAAGAAACTTTTTGAATCCAAATGGAACCTTCAAACCAATTTGGATCAAATAAATCCTAAAGGGATTTAAAAAGATAAACATTTAATAAAGGAAAATAGAAATATTTAGACTTACTATTTTGGATCTTTTAAATAAAAGGTTTTGGCTTTCAAAAGAAAAAGTGGATTTATAAATAAAGATTATTTTACAGAGCCAAATTAAACCTTGGCCAAGTATTTAAAATAAAATGTTTTGTTTTGATTAAAAATAGTAAAGGTTTATTTAAATAAAATAATAAGGAAAAAATATCCAAATTTTATTTAAATAAAAGGTTATACCATTTTAATTAAAACATCAAAACTTATTAAATTGTTTTAAATAAGTTTTCTAAGTATTATATTTTCTTAATTAAAACCTACTGAAGTGTTTTGGTTTTATTTTAGATTTAAAAATAAATATTCTAATAAAACAAATCTTAATTGAAGTAAATGAATAAGGCCCATTTTATTTAATTGTTATTGGACCCTAAAATAAAATGTTATTTTATTTTAAACAAGTATTTCAAGTATCTTATATTTTCAAATAAAACCTACTGATTGGGTTTTGAAAGTGTTGGATTTCAAATGAAGATTTTATTAAATAAATCAAACCATATTAAATAAATAAAGGTCCATTTTAGTTAATTAATGAATGGATCTTAAAATGAATAAAAATATTAATTTATTTTGGAATTTAGGTTTATGCTGATAAACAGAACCAAGTTCAAAATTGTGAAGTGTGGTGTTTGTTTGAGTTGATTTGGTTGAATGAATCATTTGTTTGAATTTCAAATCAGTAAATTGAAAAATAGAAAAAGGAAAAAGTTTCAGACAGAAAAAAATAGAGCAGCCCACCATCTGGCCCAACTAACCCAGCAGCAGCCCACCTAGCCCCCCTTCTTCCCCACCCCCACGACCTGTTCTTCCTCCCCTCGTCACCGTTGCAAGCTTTGAATTTGCGGCATGAATTCGCCTTAATGCCGCGAGTAAAGCCTGCCGTGATCACGCACGATAAATCGTCTTCCTCTCCTCTCTCGTTTCCCCCTGACTCCTCCCTCAAGCACGCCCCCAGGCCGTCGAATTTTACTCGAACACCGCCTCTGTCCGACGACACTCCGGTGAGGAATCCGGCCGAGCCTCTTCGCCCCGCGCCTCCCTGAGCACCCTAGTAGATTCCCCACCTCCTGACGCATCCGTCCGTGCCCCTCGTTCGACCACGCGCGTTCCTGAGCGTCGGCAACGTCTTCCTCGAGCCAGCGCCGCTGTCTGGTTCTTCTCCGACGACGTCCCCAAGTAGTATCCGACCGCCCCTCCTCTTCTCTTTCACGCACGCGTCACCGCACTGACCTTGCGCAGCTAACCTTGCCCTCTGTTTACCTTCGTGTGATCTGTAACGTCGCCTCCGACCACAACCAGGACCACCTGATGCCGTTCTCAACTCCGGCGAGAGATTGTCGACCCGTCTGTGCGCCCCCTACCCTACGACCACCATGTTGAGCATCAGCGAGCTTCGGCGAATCTGGTAAGCCACCCCTCTGTTCCTCTAGCTTCCCGCATCGCCGGCACCGTCATCATCTGAGCCGCGCCACCGCGCAGCCACCTTCAGCGCCGCCAGTCCCTGGCAAACGCGTTGCAGCCGTAGGATGCGAATCACCTGGCTAGGATTAGATCCCCTCGAAAGGGTATGCGTTGATCTGAGCCGCACCTGCCCCTTTTAATCCTGTGGTCTGTATCACTCGATCCGCACGAATCGGTACCGCCCAATCAGAAACTGCCACGTGGACGGGATTCGATTTAAAACAGAATTTTGATCTGATTAGAATGCAAATTTGTAATTGGTGTAACTTTCAAACCACACGTCCAAAAATTACAAATTTTATGTCGTTGGATTCAGGAGATCAAGCCCTAGCCAACCATACCCTTGGTTTAGTGAATAGTATCTGTTAATTTACTTGTTTTTGCAGATTCATTTGTGTGCTTGTTAAGACTAGAAAAATAATTCAAAAATGTTTTTGAGTTTGAAACCTTGGCAAAATGGTTTCTGGTGAACTTACTGACCCTAGGAACCAACCCATGGAATTAAAAATGAATTTGGTGAAATTTAGGATAAGTTAATTGATTTAGCCCATTTCTAGCCAAATAGAAATAAAGATTTTGGTTATGAAAATACTTTTATAAAGAAAACTTTGGGAAAATGTTTTGGACCAAACCTACTGACCCTAGGAAACACTTTGTGGACTCAAAAATGTATTTGGTGAAATAAAATAATGATTCTTTGATTTAAAACCATTTCTAGTCAAATAGAAATGTGGTTTAATTATTAAAAATGATTTTGAAGGAAAACTTTTGAGAAATGTTTTGTTTTAAACTCTCTGACCTAAAACAACAAGTTTTATGGTTTGAAAACATATTTGGTGAACCTTGGAGATTAATGCCTTGGTAAAAATATTTCTACACCACATAAAAAGATACTTTGTTTGAAAATGGTTTTTGAAGTGAAACCTTTTGCAAATGACTTTGCCACTTTACAAAATGACCATAAGGTGCTTTCAAATGCTTATGACCCATTAGGAACCACTTTTTCAAACAAAACAAAGCTTGGCATGCTTGCATGCATTACTTTGACTTTGTTATTTTATGTGTGTTGTTTTGCTTGATTGGTAGATTGAGTTTGTGCATTGCTTGATTGAATTGTAGTGACTTGAAGAGTGTGATTGTTGCAAGGACAAGGAGTGAACCTATACCCTCTACCAAAAAGGCAAGTGATGCTTCATACTTTTTGTCCCATTACTTTCTCCATGCATTAGTGATTTTGCTAAGTAAAACTTGCATGGATTTTGCTAAGTATAGACCTTGCTATAAGAAAACCTAGTAGATGAATCCTTAGTAGGATTTTCCTAAGTTAAAGATTCCTACTACTATCAAGCTTAGCCTAGCTAATAGAAAACATGGGTGGAAAATATATTCACACTATGGAAAAATCTCTAAGTCTGAGGACTTATGTTTTTGTGTAATAAAACAACTAAGTTAATGAATCACCTGGGTGGAATGGGCTTGCTTGGTGGTTTTTGGTTGAGTGGTTCACAAGGCCATGGACTTGGCTTGTGTATCTCACTTGTGGTATGCCACCCAGGCACAAAGAGATTTGAGATGTCAAATGTTGAGAAGCTTCAAGTGCAACCACTTGGCAATATGGGCTCTGCCATGATCATATAGGTTGCAAGAACTTAGCCATATGGACAGTGGGTGGTAGTGTTTGATAGGTTGGAGCGCGTCCATTTTGGTCTAAGGGAAGGCTTCTGAAAGATCTTGTCTTGGGAAACCAAGTCTTGTGGGGAAAGTGCACCACCTCTGTAGAGTGTAAAATCTAAGTACTTAGCCATGTCCCTGGTAAAGGACAATTTGAGCATCAAGACATGGAAGCAATCAAGAATCTCATCATTCAAATTTATAAGTTAAAAGCTTGTGGTTTGAACAAGGGTTGTCTGAAATCTTCAATCTTTGATTGAGAGATGCCTTGCAAAGGATCTTCAATCTTTGATTGAGAAAAATGATTTTGTCAAAGCAAAAACTTAGTATTTTCAAATGTTAAGGAAAAATCTATTTTGAGCAATGCAAGCCTCAACTCCACTTAGCTAAATGCATATAGATGATAGACTCCACTATACTAATATAGTATCACTTGCCAATACAATTCAAATGTATTGACCCTTTGTGGCTGTAACTTGTATGTTGCAGGTTTGATTGATTTTAGTGAAGATTGATTGTTTAGGATTACAAAGTCTACAACCAACATTTGCCTGTGGCACTTTGAAGATGAAGGACCCATGCTTATAGTTATTCCGCTGCAATGTAATGTATTAGCCAAATGAGCTATGTTTGATGTAATAAACTTATGTTATTCCTGGTTATAAAGTTATATTATGACCTTTGTTTCTTGATATTACATCTTAACTGTGGATGCTAGCTATTGATCCAGGGACTAGCATTGTAAACACAGGGGGCTCTATCTTATTACAGATTGGAACCTCTACAATAAATAAGGATTATTTTATGGAGCCAAAATAAACCTTGGTCAAGCTTTTGAAATAAAACATTTTATTTTGATAAAAATAGTAAAGGTTTATTTAAATAAAATATTAAGGATTTAATATCCAATTTTATTTAAGTAAAGGCTTTTCCCATTTTAAATAAACACTAAAACTTATTTATTTTAAATAAGTTTTCCAAGTATTTTATATTCTCAAATAAAACCTACTGAAGTGTTTTGGTGTTATTTTAGATTTCAAAATAAAGACTTTAATAAAACAAATCCTATTAGATTTAATAACTAAGGTCCATTTTATTTAATTATTAATGAACCCTAAAATAAAAATGCTATTTTATTTTAAACAAGTTTTCCAAGTATCTTATTTTCAAATAAAACCTACTGATTTGGTTTTGAAAATATTTAGTTTTAAAATGGAGATTTTATTAAATAAATCAAAACCTATTTCACTTATTAATTAAGGTCTATTTTATTTAATTATTAAATAGATCCTAAAAAGATTAAAATTATTATTTTATTTTGGACTTTAGTTTATGTTGTTAAACAGAACCAAAACTCATTACAAAGTTTGGTGAATGTTTTGATTTGATTTGTTGATTGATTGGTTTGATTGAAATTCAAAATAGAAAATCAATTAGAAAAAGAAAAAGAATACTGAATAAAAAAAAGAGAGAGAAACAAGTCAGCCCAGCCGGCCAGCCCAACAGCCCAGTCCAGCCCACCTATTCCCCTCGCCCCCGAAACGTTTTCCTTACCGCAAAAAGAACCCGCGCAGTGAATGACAACTGGAGCCCACCTGAAACATTCCTCTCTCGCTGACGCCAGGCCCCACCGCCAACTCCCCTTCGTTCTCACCCGCGCGCAAACCTCGCCGGCGGTTTCTGCCGATTAAAGCTCGCGTCAATACTCGTTACTGCCGCGTTGATTCAGTCCAGCAACCACGCCGTATTAAACGCCAGCCTCTCCTCTCTCGTTCCCCTCTGTCGCCCCACCTCAACACGCCCCCAGGCCGCCCAATTCCTCGCCACACCATCCTCTGTCCGACGACGCTCCGGCGACAATTCTGGCCAGCATTCACCGCCCCTCGCCTCCTCGAACACCCAGCCGTGATCCCCATCACCTGGCGGACCTTTCTACAGCCGCAGCTCGCTCGCGCGCGCTCCTGAGCCTTGGCAACGACGACTCCAAGCGCCGCCACCATCTGGTTTAACTCCGGCGAGTACCCCAGGTAGCTTCTGTCCGCCCCTTCCCCTCTCGTTGATGCTCTCGCACGCTCCTCTCTCGCGCGCATCTAACACTGCTCTCTGTTTGCCTTAGCGCGCTCAGTAAGTTCATCTTCGACAGCACCAGAGCACGCCCGTCGCCACAACGAACTCCGGCGAAAGATTAAGGACAACCCCGTGCGCTCCCTGCCCAGCGACAACCACTTTGAGCATCAGCAAGCTTCGGCGATTCTGGTGAGCTATCCCACTATTCCTCTAGCTTCCTGTATTGCCGGCGATGACCTCGTCTGAGCGCTGCCACCAGAGCGCCGCCGCCAGCGCCGCTGAGTATTGGTCAGAGTAGTTTGGACCGTTGGATTTGGATCTGACGATTAGGATAGAAAGTAAGCGAATGGGTACGCACGCTTCTGAGCCGTATGATTCCACTTAAATCCTACGGTCTGTGTTACCGGTATCGACCAGTAATTGAGCGCCGCGTGTCACTAGTTCTGTTTAAAAGAAATTTTGAATCTGATTTAGATGCAGATTTGAAAACCTTATAACTTTAGTTCTACACGGCCAAATTTTGCAAACTTTATATCAATGGAATCAGTGGAACAAGCCCTAGCCAACCATGCCATTTGTTTAGTAAAAAGCTTCTGGAAAAATGTTTGTTTTCACAAAAACATTTGTATGCTTGTTTAGATTATAAAAATTGTTCAAAAATGATTTTGGGAATAAAATCTTTTGCAAATGGTGTGTTTTGAACCTACTGACCCTAGGAATCACTTTGTGGTTTCAAAAATGTATTTGGGGAAACAAAAGAATGAAACTTTGATTTAAATCAATTCTAGTCAAATAAAAATATATTTTATTTATCAAAAATGGTTTTTGAAGAAAACCTTTGGGAAATGTTTTGTTTTAAACTCTCTGACCCCAAACACCAAGTTTTATGGTTTGAAAACATATTTGGTGAACCCTATAGATTAATTCCTTAGTAAAAACATTTCTACACCACATAAAATGATACCTTGATTTGAAAATGGCTTAGGAAGTGAAATCCCTTGCAAATGACTTTTGTCACTTTATAAAATGACCAAAAGGTGTTTTCAAATGTTTATGACCCAATAGGAACCACTTTTCAAATAAAACAAAGCTTGGCATGCTTGCATGCATTATCTTGGTTCTATGATTTTATGTGATGTTTTGCTTGATTGGTAGATTGAGATTGTGCCTTGCTTGATTGAATTGTAGTGAATTGAAGAGTGTGATTGTTGCAAGGACAAGGAGTGAACTTATACCCTCTACCAAAAAGGCAAGTGATGCTTCATACTTTGTCCCATTACTTTCACTATGCATTAGTGATTTTTCTAAGTAAAACTTGCATGGAATTTTGCTAAGTATAAACCTTGCTATAGGAAAACCTAGTAGATGAAACCTTAGTAAAATTTCCTAAGTTAAGACTCCTACTACTATCATGCTTATCTTAGCTAATAGAAAACAAGGGTGGAATATACATCCATACTATGGAAAATTTCTAAGTCTGAGGACTTGTGTTTTTGTTTAATAAAACAACTAAGTTAATGAATCACCTGGGTGGAATGGGACTTGAATGGTGGTTTTTGGTTGAGTGAATCACAAGGCCCATGTTTATGGTTGACCTTGTGTATCTCACTTGTGGATGGCCACCCAGGAACAAAGAGATTTGAGATGTCAAATGTTGAGAAGCTTCAAGTGCAACCACTTGGCAATATGGGCTCTGCCTGGATCATATAGGTTGCAAGAACTTAGCCATATGGACAGCTGGTGGTAGGATTTGATAGGTTGGAGCACGTCCATTTTGGTCTAAGGGAAGGCTTCTGAAAGATCTTGTCTTGGGAAACCAAGTCTTGTGGGGAAAGTGCACCACCTCTGCAGAGTGTAAAATCTAAGTACTTAGCCATGTCCCTGGTAAAGGACAATTTGAGCATCAAGACATGGAAGCAATCAAGAATCTCATCATTCAAATTTCAAAGTTAAAAACTTGTGGTTGAACAAGGGTTAAAGGATCTTCAATCTTTGATTGAGAGAAATGATTTTGTCAAGCAAAAACTTAGTGTTTTCAATTGATAAGGAAAATCTATTTTGAGAAAAGCAAGCCTAAGCTCCACTTAGCCAAATGCATATAGATGATAGGCTCCACTATACTACCATAGTATCACTTGCCAATACAATTCAAATGTATTGACCCTTGTGGCTGTAACTTGTTATGTTGTAGGTTTGATTGATTTAGTGAAGTGTAATGATTAGGATTACAAGTCTACAACCAACATGTCTGCCTGTGGCACTTTGAAGATGAAGGAGCCCATGCTTATAGATATTTTGCTGCAATGTAATGTAATAGCCAAATGAGCTATGAAAGATGTAATAAAGTATTTTATTCCTGGTTATAAAGTTGTATTATGACCTTTGTTTCTTGATATTACATCTTAGCTGTGGATGCTAGCTATTGATCCAGGGACTAGCATTGCAAACACAGGGGACTCTACCTTATTAAAGGTTGGGACCCTTACAGATGGTATCAGAGCATTGTGTTTCCTGTAGGAATTGTAACCCTAGGATTGGACAAAAACCCTTAGAAAAATAGGAGTTGTATTTGTTCCAAAAACTTATTTACAAACAATCTTGTAAACTCTTTCCTCAACCATTTTGGTTTCAACTCTACATCTCTTCTATCTTCAACTTGATGGAAAAACCTACCCCATGACCAGAGACTATACCATGTGCAAAGGACTCCATCAACTCTAATGACTTCAACTTCTTCAACTCTAATGACTTCAACTTATTCAACTCTAATGACTTCAACATCTTCAGCATAACCACCAAGGACTTCAATCTTGGATGTCACTAAGGACAAGTGAGACAAGAAATTTTGCTCAAAGAATTGGAGACTAAGGAAAAAACAACTTAGAAGGAGCCATCAACACCTTTGAAGTTTTGTGACCAAGAATTTTTCCTAAGGAAAAGATGATCTCATGCAAGAATAATCAACCAAGAAGGATGGAAAGATCACAAGTGAACCCAATAGATGGACCACCATATAGTTAAGTCAAACACACCAACTTATGTGGTGTAACAAAAAATATTTTGTTGCCTAAAAAAGTGCTTGAACTTTGTTTTTTGAGTGAAAAGTTGTTTTTGAATGCTTGCACATTGCTTGTGTGAATTTTGATGTGTGTGATTAGAATTGATTCCTTAGAAATATTATGTCTATTCTAATCTCCATTCAACCCAAACAGATGACTACTCCAAGAGACTCCAACATCAAGGTTGATGACACCAACACCAACCAAGAGGACAACATGAAAGATCTCATAGCAACCCAACACCAGTTGAACCAAATGACAGCTCAATTCATAGCTAACACCAGTGGGGAAGATCCAACCCTGCAAGGATTTTTGGAAACTCAAGCCCAATTGATGCTTAAGGTGACAGATCAAATGATCAACATGGAAGACAACTATTCCAAAAGAGTTTGTGACAACAAGGATGACAGAAATGTTATTCTAGATGGAGCCCCAGCTTGCATTATTTGTGGAGACAAGGATCATACTTCCAAAAAGCATGAAGATCAATGCCCTAATTGTGAAAAAGAAAGTCATATCTCTAGTAACTGCCCCAAGAAGAGAGAAAGATTTCCCACCTTTGAGGAGCATGAACTAGAAGAACTCCTAGCTTTGGAGAGACCCAAAAAGAAAAAGAAGGACATAAGCCAGTTGCAATGTTACAATTGCAAAGAGAAGGGACACTATGCCAGTGAATGCCAAGAAAAGAAGAAGAGACAGGAAGACAAACAAAAGCTAGTGAAACCCAAGATAAGGAAGGATTTTAGCCAAGTGATGTGCAACCACTGCAAAGAGTTAGGACATTATGCATCATATTGTCCAGAGAAGCCACCTCAAGACCTCAGCCTTATCACATGTTTCAAATGCAAAGAGCTAGGCCATTATTCAAACTTCTGTCCAGGAAAGTTACACCAAGATCCCAAGAAGGCCAATGTGTAATCTAGATGGAAAAATTTTAAGGGTGGTAGTACCCTAGATGCTTTTGAGCCTACTTGTAACCCTAGCCTCCCAAATCTCGGGACGAGATTTATTTTAAGGGTGGTAGCCTGACACATCCCAAGATTTTCCAAATCTTGTAATGTGAAAAATAAATGAATAAAATAAAACTTTGTTGATTTTTAGGGTGAGAAGAAACTTTTTGATTCCAATTGGAAACCTTCAAACCTTTTTGATCAAACAAATCCAAAAGGGATTTGAAAAGTTAAACAATTAATAAAGAAAATATTTTGAATAAGTGGAATTACTATTTTTGGATCTTTAAATAAAAGATTTGGTTTTCAAAAGAAAAGGTAGATTTATAAATAAGGATTATTTTATGGAGCCAAAATAAACCTTGGTCAAGGTTTTGAAATAAAACATTTTGTTTTGATAAAAATAGTAAAGGTTAATTTAAGTAAAATAATAAGGATTTAATATCCAATTTTATTTAAGTAAAGGCTTTTCCCATTTTAAATAAACACTAAAACTTATTTATTTTAAATAAGTTTTCCAAGTATTTTATATTCTCAAATAAAACCTACTGAAGTGTTTTGGTGTTATTTTAGATTTCAAAAGAAAGATTTTAATAAAACAAATCCTATTAGATTTAATAACTAAGGTCCATTTTATTTAATTATTAATGGACCCTAAAATAAAAATGCTATTTTATTTTAAACAAGTTTTCCAAGTATCTTATTTTCAAATAAAACCTACTGATTTGGTTTTGAAAATATTTAGTTTTCAAATGGAGATTTTATTAAATAAATCAAAACCTATTTGAATTATTAATTAAGGTCTATTTTATTTAATTATTAAATAGATCCTAAAAAGATTAAAATTATTATTTTATTTTGGACTTTGGTTTATGTTGTTAAACAGAACCAAAACTCATTACAAAGTTTGGTGAATGTTTTGATTTGATTTGTTGATTGATTGGTTTGATTGAAATTCAAAACAGAAAATCAATTAGAAAAAGAAAAAGAATACAATAAAAAAAGAGAGAAACAAGTCAGCCCAGCCGGCCAGCCCAACAGCCCAGTCCAGCCCACCTATTCCCCTCGCCCCCGAAACGTTTTCCTTACCGCAAAAAGAACCCGCGCAGTGAATGACAACTGGAGCCTACCTGAAACATTCCTCTCTCGCTGACGCCAGGCCCCACCGCCAACTCCCCTTCGTTCTCACCCGCGCGCAAACCTCGCCGGCGGTTTCTGCCGATTAAAGCTCGCGTCAATACTCGTTACTGCCGCGTTGATTCAGTCCAGCAACCACGCCGTATTAAACGCCAGCCTCTCCTCTCTCGTTCCCCTCTGTCGCCCCACCTCAACATGCCCCCAGGCCGCCCAATTCCTCGCCACACCATCCTCTGTCCGACGACGCTCCGGCGACGATTCCGGCCAGCATTCACCGCCCCTCGCCTCCTCGAACACCCAGCCGTGATCCCCATCACCTGGCGGACCTTTCTACAGCCGCAGCTCGCTCGCGCGCGCTCCTGAGCCTCGGCAACGATGACTCCAAGCACCGCCACCGTCTGGTTTAACTCCGGCGAGTATCCCAGGTAGCTTCTGTCCGCCCCTTCCCCTCTCGTTGATGCTCTCGCACGCTCCTCTCTCGCGCGCATCTAACACTGCTCTCCGTTTGCCTTAGCGCGCTCAGTAAGTTCATCTTCGACAGCACCAGAGCACGCCCGTCGCCAAAACGAACTCCAGCGAAAGATTAAGGACAACCCCGTGCGCCCCCTGCCCAGCGACAACCACTTTGAGCATCAGCAAGCTTCGGCGATTCTGGTGAGCTATCCCACTGTTCCTCTAGCTTGCTGTATCGCCGGCGACGACCTCGTCTGAGCGCTGCCGCCAGAGCGCCGCCACCAGCACCGCTGAGTATTGGTCAGAGTAGTTATGACCGTTGGATTTGGATCTAACGATTAGGATAGAAAGTAAGCGAATGGGTACGCACGCTTCTGAGCCGTATGATTCCACTTAAATCCTACGGTCTGTGTTACCGGTATCGACTAGTAATTGAGCGCCACGTGTCACTAGTTCTGTTTAAAAGAAATTTTGAATCTGATTTAGATGCAGATTTGAAAACCTTATAACTTTAGTTCTACACGTCCAAAATTTTGCAAACTTTATATCAATGGAATCAGTGGAACAAGCCCTAGCCAACCATGCCATTTGTTTAGTAAAAAGCTTCTGGAAAAATGTTTGTTTTCGCAGAAACATTTGTATGCTTGTTTAGATTATAAAAATTGTTCAAAAATGATTTTGGGAATAAAATCTTTTGCAAATGGTGTGTTTTGAACCTACTGACCCTAGGAATCACTTTGTGGTTTCAAAAATGTATTTGGGGAAACACAAGAATGAAACTTTGATTTAAATCAATTCTAGTCAAATAAAAATATATTTTATTTATCAAAAATGGTTTTTGAAGAAAACCTTTGGGAAATGTTTTGTTTTAAACTCTCTGACCCCAAACACCAAGTTTTATGGTTTGAAAACATATTTGGTGAACCCTATAGATTAATTCCTTAGTAAAAACATTTCTACACCACATAAAATGATACCTTGATTTGAAAATGGCTTAGGAAGTGAAATCCCTTGCAAATGACTTTTGCCACTTTATAAAATGACCAAAAGGTGTTTTCAAATGTTTATGACCCAATAGGAACCACTTTTCAAATAAAACAAAGCTTGGCATGCTTGCATGCATTATCTTGGTTCTATGATTTTATGTGATGTTTTGCTTGATTGGTAGATTGAGATTGTGCCTTGCTTGATTGAATTGTAGTGAATTGAAGAGTGTGATTGTTGCAAGGACAAGGAGTGAACTTATACCCTCTACCAAAAAGGCAAGTGATGCTTCATACTTTGTCCCATTACTTTCACTATGCATTAGTGATTTTTCTAAGTAAAACTTGCATGGAATTTTGCTAAGTATAAACCCATCTATAGGAAAACCTAGTAGATGAAACCTTAGTAAAATTTCCTAAGTTAAGACTCCTACTACTATCATGCTTAGCTTAGCTAATAGAAAACAAGGGTGGAATATACATCCATACTATGGAAAATTTCTAAGTCTGAGGACTTGTGATTTTGTTTAATAAAACAACTAAGTTAATGAATCACCTGGGTGGAATGGGACTTGAATGGTGGTTTTTGGTTGAGTGGTTCACAAGGCCCATGTTTATGGTTGACCTTGTGTATCTCACTTGTGGATGGCCACCCAGGAACAAAGAGATTTGAGATGTCAAATGTTGAGAAGCTTCAAGTGCAACCACTTGGCAATATGGGCTCTGCCTGGATCATATAGGTTGCAAGAACTTAGCCATATGGACAGTTGGTGGTAGGATTTGATAGGTTGGAGAGCGTCCATTTTGGTCTAAGGGAAGGCTTCTGAAAGATCTTGTCTTGGGAAACCAAGTCTTTTGGGAAAAGTGCACCACCTCTGCAGAGTGTAAAATCTAAGTACTTAGCCATGTCCCTGGTAAAGGACAATTTGAGCATCAAGACATGGAAGCAATCAAGAATCTCATCATTCAAATTTCAAAGTTAAAAACTTGTGGTTGAACAAGGGTTAAAGGATCTTCAATCTTTGATTGAGAGAAATGATTTTGTCAAGCAAAAACTTAGTGTTTTCAAATGATAAGGAAAATCTATTTTGAGCAAAGCAAGCCTAAGCTCCACTTAGCCAAATGCATATAGATGATAGGCTCCACTATACTACCATAGTATCACTTGCCAATACAATTCAAATGTATTGACCCTTGTGGCTGTAACTTGTTATGTTGCAGGTTTGATTGATTTAGTGAAGTGTAATGATTAGGATTACAAGTCTACAACCAACATGTCTGCCTGTGGCACTTTGAAGATGAAGGACCCCATGCTTATAGATATTTTGCTGCAATGTAATGTAATATCCAAATGAGCTATGAAAGATGTAATAAATTATTTTATTCCTGGTTATAAAGTTGTATTATGACCTTTGTTTCTTGATATTACATCTTAACTATGGATGCTAGCTATTGATCCAGGGACTAGCATTGCAAACACAGGGGACTCTACCTTATTAAAGGTTGGGACCCTTACAAGATTCTGGGACAGCAGAAAGAGTTACTCGGACCAAGACTATCAAATTCTGCAAAGTTCAATGGAACCATCATTCCGAAGAAGAAGCAAGATGGGAAAGAGAAGATGATCTTCGGAAAGACCACCCTCACCTATTTGCTAGCCAACCCGAATCTCGAGGGCGAGATTCACCTTAAGGGGGTTAGATTAAAATCATGTTTCAAAACTCATGCATATCATCCATGCATCCATGAGCATTTAGGGTTCCATTTCAAAACCATTTCAACACAGGAGAATATGTTGCTCATTATTTTATGTGAGTATGCTCTAGCCTTAGTGCTACGTTCTTTCTAATAAGAAAGGTACTTATTTTATTCAGTAATGTTTTGATTTCAACTTAAGGATTTACAAAAGCTTGGGCAAAGTTTTCAAAACAAAGTATGATTATAAAACCAAATTTGTGCCTATTATTTATATCTCATAAAGGCTTGGTTTTATTTTATTTTTCAAATGTTCAAAGTGTGTTTGAGTAAACAGAAGTGTTTGACACACATTTGAGTACAAAGTTCACTATATAAAAACCTAGAGAAGATTTGGATTCAAACTTATTTGAATTAGAGTTGAAAAATCATTTCTAGAAAATCAAACAGAAAAAGAAAAGTGAAAGGTAGAAAAAAATAAAGCAAACAGCCAATCTGGCCCAACCCAGCCCAGCTCGACCCATCTAGCCCAGCAACTCCCTCCCGCGAAACGTTTTCTTTCACTCGCAACCACACCCACAGAGTCACTGACCGCCTGGACCCACCTCCTCTTCTTTTCTCTCGCTGGCAACCGCGGCCCACACGGCAGTCATCGTCTCCACCCCAGTGACCAGTTCATCGCCAAATCACTCTGGGTGTTTCCTGTTTAATTCTGCGGCTTCAATTCCCGTTCAATGCTCGAGTAATTCATGCCCACCTCCTCGCCTACTTAAGCGCCATGCTCCCCTTCCCCTTTTCCCCCAAGCCACACCCGCAGAGAGCCCCCAGGCTGCTCGGAATCGTCTCGAGAGCCCCTCTGCTCCGACGAGCTCGCCGTCAAATTCCGGTGAGCATCATATTCCCCTCTATCTATGGTTTAGTCTAGCTGTTTCTGCATCCTCGTACGCACCTACTAACATCCTCCTCTTGCTCGCGCATGCTCTGTAGCCTTGGCAACGTCATCGACTGAGCTCCGCCACCGTCTGCTCGAACTCCGGCGACCGTTCCCCGTAAGCCCCAGCTTCCCCTCTCCCTCTGTTTGATACGCGTGTGATCCCCAGCATCCTATGAACCTAAAGGCACCCTTTTCTTGTCTTAGTGTGGCCCAGAACGTCGTCTCCGTCGCCAACCGAGAGCAACCGACGCCGTCTCGATCTCCGACGAGCAATCAACATCGACTCTGTACGCCCCTTCGCCAACCGAGCACATGTTGAGCATCCCCTCGCCACGGAGATTCTGGTGAGCATCCTCACATCTCCCCGGGCGACCTAGTTTGCCGGCAAGCTTGCAGCCAGAGCGCGCCGCCGCCTGTTGCCGCCGCCAGCGCCGCCACTCGATGGTCAAACGCTGTGAACCGTGCGATGTAGATCGGGCGAACGCGATAGAACGTAGTCGAAGAGGTATGGGTAGATCTGAGCCGCAGATGTTAAGTAGATCTGACGGTGCGCGAGCACGATCCAGCGCGAAGCGGTACCAGCCAACCAGAAGCTGCCGCGTGGCATGTTCTTCGTTTAAAAATTCTGAATTAAATCTATTAGATGTTTAAACTTGTTTAATTCATAACTTTTGATTCCCACATACAAATTTGACAAATTTTATATCAATGGAATCAGGAGAGAAAACACTTTCCATTTATGCAATGTGTTTAATGTTTTGCTTCTGTTAAAATGGTTGTTTTTGCAGAAACATTTGTAGGCATAAATTGGGTATAATAATTATTTGAAAAATGTTTTAATGTTCAAATAAAGTTTATTTGGCAAGTTTTGAACTTGTTTATGATTCATTACAGTGCACTTGTCTTAATTAGTGCAGAAAATCATCACATGGCAGATTGCATACATTGATGTATTTTTGCTTGTATTAATTGTGTATCTGATTTTGTGCCATTATTTTATGTGTAGATTTTGGTGCAAATAGTGATTGTGATTGTGAGGATTTTAGCTACTCTCCAAACTACCAAGGCAAGTGGTGCTTCATGATATTATTCCTATGTTTTTCAACTATGCACTAGAAATATTTTTGCTAGACTTGCATGAATATTTTGATCTATATGTTATGCTTGGGAAATCCTAGTAGTTGTATAATTGCTAGAAAATTTTAAGTTAATATGCTTATCTATGCCATGCTTAGCCTAGCTAGTAGCAACCAAGGGTAGTTATATATTCATGTTATGATAAAATATTTCTAAGTCTTTGGACTTGTGTTTTGTTTAATAAAACAACTAAGTGAATGAAACACATGGGTGGAATGGAAGGAATGGTTTATGTTGAGTGGTTACACAAGGCCCATTTCTATGGTTTACCTTGTGTATCTCACTTGTGGAAAGCCACCCAGGAACAAAGGGATTTGAGATGCCATATGTTAAGAAGCTTCTAGTGCAGCCACTTGGCAATATGGGCTCTGCCTGGATCACATAGGTTGCAATAACTTAGCCATTTGGACAGTTGGTGGTAGTGGGATGATAGGTTGGAATGTTGGAGATATGCCCTAGAGGGAATAATAAATATAGTTATTATTATATCTTTGTGTTTATGATAAATGTTTACATTCATGCTATAATAGTATTAACAAGGAAACATTAATACTTGTGTGATTTGTAAACTTAATTTGAAGTCCCTAGTAAAGCCTCTATACATCACTAGCTTGTTGGTTAATGAATGATTGTGGTTTCCATATCATGAACATTGAGATGTTATTAACAACAAGATCATATCGTTAGGAGAATGATATGATGGACATACTCCTATAGATAAGCGTAGCATAAAGATCAAGTCATTTCAATAGTTCAATTTCTATATGCTTTCTGATACATAGTAACCTAATTCCTTCGACCATGAGATCATGCATATCACCTTTACCGGATGGATGCTTTGATGACATCAAACACCACACCGTAACTGGGTGGCTATAAAGGTGGCATTGAGTGTTCGGAAAGTATTGGTTGAGACACATGGATCAAGAGTGGGATTTGTCCATCCATATGACGGATAGATATACTCTGGGCCCTCTCGGTGGAATGTCATACAATTAGCTTGCAAGCATGTGACTGGCTCACAAGGGATCACATATCACGGGAACAAGAAAAGAGTACGTATCGGTAACGAGGTTGAACTAGGTATGCAGAGATACCGACGATCATAACCTCGGATAAGTAAACTATCGTGAGACAAAGGGAAATTGGTATCATATGTAAGTGGTTCATTCGATCACAAAGTAATCGTAGAAATATGTGGGAGCCATATGAATTTCCAGATTCCTCTATTGGTTATTGTTCGGAGAAGTGTCTCGATCATGTCCGCATAATTCACGAACTGTAGGGAGACACACTTAAGGATTCGACGTTGTTTGAGTAGTTATGGTATGATGAGAAAGAGACCGAATGTTGTTCGGAGTCTCGGATGGGATCCGGGATATCCAGAGGAGATATGGAATGATCCGGAGAATAAGATTCATATAAGGAAAGTCTCGTTTCGGAGTTGGGGAATGATTCCGGTGTTTTCATCAGGAATGTTCTAGAAGGTTCTGGAATGTCCGGCACTCCGGAGGGGAAGGGGTACATGAATGTGTCATTACAAGTTGGAATGATTGCATCATGTACTAAGTGTCATCGCTGTCCAAAATAAATGGTTTATTCAAATCCTAGTTTGAAAAGTCAAACGGCTAGTTTGAAAAGTCAAACGGCAGTTTTTGGAAAGAGGAGGAGAGGTGGAAACCGAGTTGGGGAGGAGTTCCCTCCTCCAACCGGCGGCCCACCTCCAAGCCGAGTTGGGGAGGGACTCCCCTCCCCTTGGCCGCACCTCCCACCTATAAAGGGAGGGGCAGGGCTGCCCCTCCTAGCACACAAGTTCCCTGCCCCAAACCCTAGCTTGGCGCCACCACCTGCTGCAGCTGCCGCCGCCTCCTAGGGTTGCCCTAGCCGCCGACTTGGGCTGCCCCAAGCCCTAGCCGCCGGATCTAGCACCTCCTCCTTGGTGTGTCTAAACCCTAGATCGCCGAGGAACTCTCTCATAATCCACCATACTCGCTCCGGCTTAAGGCGAAGCCCTGCGAGATCTCCCCTCTACTTCCGTTACCACGCCGTTGTGCTGCCGGAATCGCGAGGAGAGTGCTACAACCTCCGCTGCCTGCTGGAACAAGGGAGAGGAAGGTCTTCGTTGAGTACCGAACGTGTGACCGACTGCGGGAGCGCTGCCGGAACGCAGCACCGGAAGGATCGTCTACGCGATCTTGAGATCGGGAAGAGTACGACTACATCACCCACGAGAATCTGCTCTCGTTAAACACTTTGGAATCTTCGAGGGTGAGTTATTCCATCGACTCGTTGCTACAATCTAGTAGATAGATCTTGGCCTGTTTGTTTGTATGCGATAGAAAATTTTTATTTTCCATGCTACGAAACCCTACAGTGGTATCAGAGCCGTGTCTATATGTAGATCTGTTGCACGAGTAGAACACAATGGTCATTGTGGGCGTTGATGCTTTTATTGTCGATTGCTTCTTGTGTACTTTGCATCTTGCGGTATGTTGGGATGAAGCGGCCCGGGCTAACCTTACATGACATCGTTCATGAGACTTGCTCCACGCTTGACATGCAACTTGTATTGCATAAGTGGCTTTGCAGGTGCCTGTTTCTCCTAGCATAGTTAAGATCCAATTTACAACGGGTGATTAACAATACTAGTATCATTGTTGTGGTTCTTGTTCGTAAGTTAGAACGACACTTATTGAAAGCCCCAAACAACGTAAAACATGCAAAGAAAGTAGAGGCGTCTAACTTTGTTTTGCAGGGGTGTGCAGTGATGTGATATGGCCATGATTGTGATTATATTTGATGTATGCAATGATCCTTATTGTAAGTTGGCAACCGGCAGGAGCCATATGGTTGTCTTTAATTTCTGTTAAGACCCGCGTGTATATTCAAAGTAGTTGTAATAGTTGAAGCTGGTGGTCGACAACCATGGAGAAGCGTCATTGACCTTGATGCAATGCCGGTGATGATGGAGATCATGTTCGTGCTTGAAGATGGAGATCGGAAGCACAAAGAAGAAAGGCCATATCATATCACATATTATGAATTGCATGTGATGTTAATCCTTTATGCATATTGTATTGCTTAGTAGACGACGGTAGCATTATAAGATGATCCCTCATGCACATGAATTTCAAGTCATATAGTGTTCACCCTTAGTTAGCACCGTTGCTAAAGCTTGTTGTTTCGAAGCACCACGTGATGATCGGGTGTGTTAGATTCTGCAAGTGTATACAACGTGAGCAAGCCAGATTTTGTTAGACCCCTCCTTTATAAAGGAAAGGATCCCTGTGATTGCAATGCTAGTCCCTGGATCAATGCTAGCATCCACAGTTTAAGATGAAGTACACAGATACAAAGGTCGTTTATTACATTCATTCCAGAGATAAAACATAGTCTTTTACAACTCAAGGCCATAGGCCTAATACAAGAGTTTAAGGAATAAGTAAATAAACATAAGTCTTCATCTTCATGTGCCACAGGCAAGCATGTTGAGTGTAGACTCATGACTCCTATTCATCATCGGAGTAACCTGCAACATCACAAGTTACAGCCACAGAGGGTCAATACTTTGGAATAGTATTGGCAAGTGATACCTTAGTATATTTTAGGTGGACTATAATACTATATGCATTTTGGCTAAGTGTAGCTTGGCTTGCTTTGCTTGAAAATAGGTTTTTCCTATTAGTTGAAAACACTAAGTCCTTCTTTGTCAAAAATATTCCCAAGGATCCATCAATAGACATTGAGGTCCTTCACCCTTGTTCACCCACAAATTTTTATTTAGAAGTTGGAGTGATGAGATTCTTGTAGCTTCCATGTCTTGATGCTCAAAGTGTCCATTTCCTTGGACAAGGCTAAGTACTTAGGTTTTCCATCTGCAGAGGTTGTGCACTTTCCCCACCAGACTTGGTTTCCCAAGACAGGACCTTTCAGAAGCCTTTCCTTAGTCAAATGGACGCGTTCCAACCTATCATCCCATCTACCACCAACTGTCCAAAAGACTAAGTTCTAGCAACCTATATGATCATGGCAGAGCCCATATTGCCAAGTGGTTGCACTGTAAGCTTTCTCAACACTTGGCCTCCAAATCCCTTTGTGCCTGGGTGGCTTACCACAAGTGAGATACACAACCCAAGTCCATGGCCTTGTGTAACCACTCAACATAACCCATACTTTCCATTCCACCCAGGAGGTTCATTTGACTTAGTGGTTTTATTAGAAAAGTATAAGTCTCTTGACTTAGTAATATTTTCTTTATAGTAAGTGTAGTTTTTCACCAACCCTTGTTTTGTTATAAGCTAGGCTAAGCAAAGTATGGCAACTTGTCTTAGGGATAATTCCTTAGTAATTCTACTAGACTACATAGGATTTCCCATCTTTTGCATTAGACAAAATAACATGCAATACTATAACAAAATATCTAATGCCAGTTCAAAACATAGGACAAATTTATTCATGTAAATATCACTTGCCTTGGTAGTGGGGGGAGTAGCACTCTTCACAATCACAATCACTAGCAAAATCTACACAAGAAATTAAAGCATACAATTACTCACAATTATATGCAACCAAAAATAATATGAATGCATGCATGCAAGAATTTACTAAGTGGTGATTTTTGGAAATTCTACCAAGTATGCTCATGTCTACAGAAACTTAACATGTCACAAGTTAGCCAACTAAACTTATTTGGTCCCAATATAATTTACCAAAATAAATCTATATCTAAAATAGCCTTAAACTTGTTCTACAAATAAAATCATTTTAACTGTTACTATATGCTAAATAAATTGGATATTCAGAAAGGTCTTGTTTCACTGAATCCAACGGTATAAAGTTTGCAAAAATCTAACGTGGCAATCGAAAGTTATGAGCATTTGAATTTGGATCAAATTTCTGGTTTTTAAATCTATTTTCAGATCTAACCTAGCCACGCGTCATGTTCTTATTCGCCCATACCGTTTCGCACTGGATCGAGCTCCACAGTCGTAGGATCTAAATGAAATCTGGCGGCTCAGATCGCGTACCGCTTCGGGTTAAGTGGATCTATCCTAGCGCTACGATACAGATCTAACCGGCTGCTATTGCCCTGGCCAAGAACTGGCGGCGGAGCGGTGGCTATCGGCGGCGGAACTGTCGGTCGACGACGGAGGCGGCACTACAGGGGGTAAGAGATATCGAGGAGTAGCTCACCGGGCTCAGGGGGTCACGACGAAGCTCGTCGTACTCGCGGTTGGTCAAGGGGCGCTCGGACACGGTTGCGATTGCTCGCCGGAGTGGAGGACGGCGTCGGTGTGTCGGGTGGTCGTTGTGGACGTCGCTGTGAACCACCCCAAGGCAAGACGAGGATACGGTTAGATTCACAGAGTCAAGGCAGAGTTGTGTGCTTGAACTAGAAGACGCGGGGCGGTCGGGGCTTACCGCTATAGCTCGCCGGAGTTTGTACAGAAGACGGTGGCGACCAGTCGTTGACGTTGCCGAAGCTATGGGTCATGCGAAGGTAAACGGAGGGTGTCAGAAGGTGCACAGAGATTCCCTGAACAAGATAGCGTAAACGCGAGACCGAGGGGAACTCTAGGCTCACCGGAATTTGCCGACGCAGTCGTCGGAGACGGCGGGGTTGCAGAGAGAAATGCGCGCAGCCTGGGGGCGTTCTGTGCTTGGGGTTTTGGGGAAAAGAGAGAGGGGACAGAGGGGGTTTATATAGCCTGGTCAAGCGCGAGAATCACTCGGCCATTGATTCGAATTGACGCCGCGAATTAAACACAGAAAACGGCCGCGTTGATTGGGGACGAACAGGTCGTGCGGGTGGAGACGACGCTGGCGTGGAGAAGGCCCGCTTGTCAGCGAGGTGCGCGGAGTGTAGGTGGGGTCTGCCCGTCAGCGGCTCAGCGCGTGCGCTCGCGCGTGAGAGAAGAATAAGAAGATCCCGGGTGGGCTTGTTGGGCTCGATTTGCTGCTGGGCCAGATTCTGTCCGCGCGGCCTTTTTCCTATTGAAGAGTCCTTTTCTTTTTCTAAATTCATTTTCTGGTATGAATTTGATATGAATTCAAATCCTTTTGAATCCAAACTGCTTTGGGAATTTTTGTAGGGTTTTGTGGGTTTCAAAAACAGTCATTTTAACTAAGTGGTTACTTTGCAAGGCTTGGTCAAGCTTGGGTTTCAAAGTAAACAGAGATTTGCTATAGTTTGCAAATATTTGAAAAAGGATTTTGAAACTATTTCTAAATTTGGAATCTTGGGTTAAAAGCTTCACCTAATCCTTCCATCAATGGAGGCAAGCAAACAAGTACCTAACATTCAAATTTCAAAGGGTGATGGCCATTTGAGATAAATTGCCCACATGAAATCATAGCTCAAACTTCTGTCTTCTAAATGATTTTTGAGAAAAATCATAAATGAATGAATGATGCAAGAATGATATGAATGAGTTTTGGAATATGAATTTAGGGATGTTACAAATCTAACCCCCTTAAGATGAATCTCGCCCTCGAGATTCGGTTTGGCTAGCAAATAGGTGAGGGTGGTCTTTCCGAAGATCATCTTCCCTTTCCCATGTTGCTTCCTCTTCGGAGTGATGGTTCCATTGCACTTTACAAAACTTGATAGTCTTGGTCCTGGTAACTCTTTCTGCGGTCTCTAGAATCTTGACAGGCTTTTCCTCATAAGTGAGATCACTTTCTAGCTGAACTTCTTCCAAAGGTATGGTATCCTTCAAAGAAGACTCTTCCATTTCTGGGTGACATTTCTTAAGCTGACTCACATGAAATACGTTATGGACAGCTGACAGAGACTCTGGCAATTCAACTTCATATGCAACTTCTCCCTTGCGACTTAGAATCTTGAATGGCCCAACATATCTTGGTGCCAACTTTCCCTTGACTCCAAATCTTTTCACTCCACGAAGTGGTGATACTCTAAGATAAGCTCTATCTCCAACTTCGTAGGTGACTTCTCTACGCTTAGAATCCGCGTAGCTTTTCTGTCGGGACTGTGCTATCTTTAACCGGTCCTTAACCAATTTGACTTTCTCTTCGGCGTCTTTGATAAGATCAGGTCCAAATAAGCTTCTTTCTCCCACACCATTCCATAATAATGGGGTGGTACACTTCCTTCCGTAGAGTAACTCAAATGGTGCCATTCCAATACTAGATTGATGACTATTGTTGTAAGAGAACTCTGCGTAAGGCAAGCTTTCATCCCAACTTGCCCTCAACATGTCTTCAAGAATTTGGTTAGTCCTTTCCGTTTGACCATCAGTTTGGGGATGAAAGGCAGTACTGAATTCCAACCTTGTTCCCAAAGATTCATGAAGCTGTCTCCAAAAGTGAGAAGTGAACTGGGTTCCTCTATCCGACATAATACTCTTTGGCACACCGTGAAGGCATACAATTCTGCTCATGTAGATTTTAGCTAACTTGGCACTTGTATAGGTTGTCTTCACTGGTATAAAATGAGCCACTTTAGTTAGGCGATCCACTACCACCCATATGGAATCATACCCTGACCTGGTCCTTGGTAATCCGGTAATGAAATCCATACCAATATTTTCCCACTTCCATTCAGGAATAGGCAGTGGTTGAAGCAAACCTGCTGGTTTCTGATGCTCCGCTTTGACTCTGCTACACACATCACACAAAGCGATATGTTCGGCGATGTCCCTCTTGAGATTGTTCCACCAAAACCTTCCCTTCATGTCCATGTACATCTTGGTATTTCCCGGGTGAATAGAATACGGAGAGTTGTGACCTTCTTGTAAGATCAGTTTCCGTAACTCCGGGTCTTGTGGAACACATATACGTTTCCCGTGCCATAAAGTACCTTGTTCATCTATATGGAAACTCTTTGCTTTCCCTAGACTAATATTTTCCTTAATCTTTTCAATTTCTTTATCGGTCTTCTGGAATTCTTGGATCTTGTCCAATAGAGTGGGTTGAATGTTTAAGGACATGAGATGTCCTTCTGGTACAATCTCCAATCTTAGTTCTTTGAATTGCTTACACAAGTCATCTGGCAATTCCCCTTTGGTAAGGCCATTTACAAACGTCTTACGACTTAGAGCATCGGCTACTACGTTCGCTTTACCGGGGTGGTATTGCAAACTTAAGTCGTAATCCTTGATAAGTTCTAACCATCTCCTTTGTCTCATGTTGATTTCTTTCTGGGTGAAGATATACTTCAAGCTCTTATGATCGGTGAACACTTCACACCGCTTACCCAAAAGGTAATGTCTCCATGTTTTGAGTGCATGGACGACAGAGGCTAACTCCAAATCATGAGTAGGATAATTTACTTCATGAGTTTTGAGTTGTCTCGAAGCAAAGGCTACGACTTTACCGTCTTGCATAAGTACGGCACCCAAACCCTGATGTGACGCATCACAAAATACTTGGAAATCCTTTTCCAAATCTGGCAGACATAGAACTGGTGCTGTCACTAGTCTTTTCTTCAACTCTTGGAAGCTGACTTCGCAACCTTCAGACCAAGCAAATTTCTTGTCCTTCTTTAGCAATTCCGTCATTGGCTTAGCAACCTTTGAGAAATTTTCAATGAATCTTCTGTAGTAACCTGCTAAGCCGAGGAAACTACGAACTTCTTTCACTTTCTTGGGTGATTCCCATTCTGTCACAGTTGATACTTTAGCAGGATCAACTGCCACACCATCCTTTGTCATAACGTGACCAAGAAAACCAACTTCCTCTAACCAAAACTCACACTTGCTAAACTTGGCATAAAGTTTATGCTCCCTTAACTTTTCAAGTATCATGCGTAAGTGTCTTTCATGTTCTTCCTTGCTCTTGGAGTAGACCAAGATGTCATCGATGAAAACGACAACGAACTTGTCAAGAAATTCCATGAACACCTTGTTCATCATATTCATGAAGTATGCTAGAGCGTTGGTTAAACCAAAAGGCATCACAGTGTATTCATACAAGCCATACCTTGTTGTGAATGCTGTTTTAGGTATGTCTTGCTCTCTTATCTTGAGTTGAAAATAGCCTGACCGAAGATCAATCTTCGAGAACACACATGCTCCTTCTAACTGATCAAACAAGTCATTGATTCTTGGCAAAGGATATTTATTCTTGATGGTCACCTCGTTGAGAGAACGGTAGTCAATACACAATCTTTGCGTTCTATCCTTTTTCTCCACGAACAATACTGGGGCTCCCCAAGATGAAGAACTTGGTTGAATAAACCCTTTCTGCAACTGTTCTCCTAGCTGTTTCTTGAGTTCCTTCAGTTCATCAACTGACATTTTGTACGGTCTCTTAGCTATTGGTCCCGAACCTGGTACCAAATCTATCAGAAACTCCACATCTCTATCTGGTGGCATTCCTGGTAATTCTTCCGGAAACACATCCGGATACTCACACACAATTGGCATACTGTCCATGCTAACCCCCTTAAGAGAATTCAGCTTACTTCCTTTGGATTCAAAGTTTGACTTGAATTTTATTCTTTTTCCTTCTGGGGTTGTGAGTGCAACTGTACGATTAGCACAATCTAGTACTCCCTCGTACTCAGCCATCCAATCCATTCCTAGAATCACATCCAATCCTTGGGAATTTAGGATTATTAGGTTTACTGGAAACTTATGTTTTCCAAACTCTAGGACTAAGTCGTGGCAACCTGAGTTTACTATCATTTCTCCACCCGGAGAACTTACTCTTATAGGACACCCAATGGTTTCTACCGGTAGTTCATTTCTTTCAACAAATGTCTTTGATATGAATGAATGAGATGCACCGGTATCAAAGAGTACAAATGCTGGAATTGAGTTGAGTCTGAACTTACCAGCAACGGCATCAGGCTCTTCATAGACCTCCTCCACATTGATGTGGTTAACCTGTCCTTTCTGGAAAGGATTCGGCTTGTTAGGTCCTTCCACCTTCTTTTCGGGGCACTCATTTGCATAGTGTCCCATCTTCTTGCATTTGAAGCATTCAACCTGACTGATGTCCTTTTTAGCAGGCTGACTTCCACTTCCGCTACCATTTCCACTATAGTGGCTCTTATGTCCACCCTTGTGGTTCTTGTACTTGTCCTTGTCATGACCGCGGTGATGCTTGTTGTCATGACGGTTGTGATTATGCTTGCTGAATTTCCCATGTTTATGGGATCCTGAGTTGCCACTGTCATCATAGTGAGATCGTTTGTGAGACGATCCCGAGCTGTGTTTGTCGGAGTGTTTCCTCTTCCTACTCTCGACTTGTTTCATTTTACTTTCCAAAATAGCAGCCTTGTCACACAAAGACTGATAAGTTGGAACATATGCCACAGACAACTGTAGGTTCAGCTCATCATTCAAACCTTCCAAGAACTTTTCCTTTCTTTTTGCATCTGTATCCACCTCATCTGGTGCATAGCGCGCGAGATTGTTGAACTCTTCTATGTATTCTGCCACGCTGCGGTGGCGCTGTTTCAGGTTGTGAAACTCCTTCTTTTTCAGACTCATCATTCCTGATGAGATATGAGTAGTGCGAAAGCCATCTTCAAAGATAGCCCAAGTCACCTCATCAATAGGAGTGGTGATTTGGAAGTTGTCCCACCATGTGGCGGCTGGTCCTTCCAACAGATGTGCTGCGAATCTAACTTTTTCAGCATCCGTGCAGCCCACCGTCACTAAGTCTTTGTTCACAGAACGTAACCAGTCATTGGCTACCATGGGATCAGTTGTTCCCGAAAATTTTTCTGGCCTCAGACGCAGAAATCTGGTGAGCATATCAAAACCCGGAGGGTTGTTATTGTTGTTGTTGTTGGGGTTGTTGTTGTTGTTGTTGTTGTTATTCTGGTTTTGGATGAATGTTGTCATCATTTGCATAAGTTGTGTTTGCGCATTCATCATTTGTTGCATTTCCGGGGTGATGTTGTTGGGGTTGGGGTTTGCGCGACGGGGAGGCATCTGTGGTTTGTTCAAATAGATAAGAATGAGATACCCATAGATGTTTCATGCACAATACATCATAAGCAAACACATAACAAGCAACATAAGAATAAAAGTTCAACAACCACATAACAAGCTCTTGAAGTAAAACACACAAGTGGCAAGCCATCCACATGTCGGATGGTCCAATAATAAGTTCACAATAACAAATATGAATATGAAAGGTAAACGAGTAGTCAAGTCTACTCATCAGCATCAATCTCCTCCTCGACGAAGGTAAGACCTGTGTTCTCCATCGCGGTCTTGTTCTCCTCAATCGTAGTGGTCAAGGAATCGACCTTGGCCTTGAGAGCCCTCTTCTGGGAGTGAAGCCTCTCAATAACCATCTGCTGCTGCTTAAGCTCGAAGTCCTTGGACTTCAGTTCCTCGGTCATGTCCCGGATTTTCTTGTTCCTATCTTGGACGCGTTTCTCCTGACTCTTGAACTTGCGGTCCTGGGCCTCGAACTTTGTCTCCATCTCCTTGATCATCTCATCCTGCTGCGCAAAAAGCTTGTCCTTCTCGCGAAGCTGCACCTGAAGCTCGTCATTACCTAGCATGACGTTCGTCCTGTCCGTATCTACGTGTCTGAGAAGAGTCTCTAAGTCCTGAAGATAAAGACGTATCGGCTCCGCAGTGCTCCTCGAGTCGTCCTCAAAGTCGATGGACTCTCCATCAACATCACGTCTTCCGAAGGCGTGGAAGTGCGTGCCCCTAACCTGTCGGGAGTGACGGCCTAACAGTCGTCCTATCAGGTCCTGCATGACTACCTCCATGCCTCTCTCCCTGTCGTCGTGCATCAGCTTGAAGACGATGGCCTCCGTAGTAGGCTCAGTCTGGCGTCCGGGCTGGTTCACCTTGAAGCCCCAGAGGTCCTTCCTCTCGAACTTGGTGAGTGGGTACACCGTGATGGTAGGAAGAGGGAGATCAAGCAGAGTGGTAAGCTCAATGATACGGGGACCAAAACGAGTAACCCGAAACTCCTCAACAGTGCTGATGGCAATAGGCATCTATTTATAAGATTGAAAAAGTTAGAACAACGCAATTCAAGGTAAATCAAGACAAACATTCATACATATCCATGAAACATAATTGTCACACAAGTCATGCATACATAAGTCCCTTACATCATTCAAGGTCCATACTTATTTAAAATATCTTTTGGAAATAAGGTGATAAGTGGTGGTCCAACTAACGAAGTGTCCTTACAATCCAATCTCACGGAATCTATTATTAAACACAATGTTCCTAGAGGCAATCCACCAATCTTGCTCTCTTGACTCTATCACTAAGTCTATAACATCTCCCCTTATTTCTTGGTTGGTGTCTTCCAACTCTTGAGTGAGCTCCTTCTCTTTCTCTAAGTCTTTTTGGAGGTTGAGCATTCTGCACTTGACTCTAGCACTAAGTTCTTTGATAGTCCTCCAAGCTGCATCCCTGGCTGACTCAAAGAATGTGGTGTGCATTGTAGTGTTGGTGTACATGCAGAATCCCCTTTCTTTGTGGTTGTCTTCCTTGTTTTTGTACAAGTGAAGTTGCACCCACCAATACTCCACTCCTTCATCCATCACTGGAAAGCCCTTGTACACGGCTTCACCATGTGCATCCATTGCCTCCATGAGGTCCTTGAGAATATTGGGAAATTCAGTTTCACACTCCAAGGTCATGGTCATGAGAGGTCCCTTCTTCACGGCTTCGTTGATGCAGTTCATCTACAAAGGAAGTTGAAAGAGATTAGAAAAGTTTTACGAGAAGATTAGACAAGTGTAGAAGTAGTTGAAAAACTTTTTCCTTAGTGGTTTTCCAATCCTAGGGTCATAATCCTACAGGCAACACAGTGCTCTGATACCATCTGTTAGACCCCTCCTTTATAAAGGAAAGGATCCCTGTGATTGCAATGCTAGTCCCTGGATCAATGCTAGCATCCACAGTTTAAGATGAAGTACACAGATACAAAGGTTGTTTATTACATTCATTCCAGAGATAAAACATAGTCTTTTACAACTCAGGGCCATAGGCCTAATACAAGAGTTTAAGGAATAAGTAAATAAACATAAGTCTTCATCTTCATGTGCCACAGGCAAGCATGTTGAGTGTAGACTCATGACTCCTATTCATCATCGGAGTAACCTGCAACATCACAAGTTACAGCCACAGAGGGTCAATACTTTGGAATAGTATTGGCAAGTGATACCTTAGTATATTTTAGGTGGACTATAATACTATATGCATTTTGGCTAAGTGTAGCTTGGCTTGCTTTGCTTGAAAATAGGTTTTTCCTATTAGTTGAAAACACTAAGTCCTTCTTTGTCAAAAATATTCCCAAGGATCCATCAATAGACATTGAGGTCCTTCACCCTTGTTCACCCACAAATTTTTATTTAGAAGTTGGAGTGATGAGATTCTTGTAGCTTCCATGTCTTGATGCTCAAAGTGTCCATTTCCTTGGACAAGGCTAAGTACTTAGGTTTTCCATCTGCAGAGGTTGTGCACTTTCCCCACCAGACTTGGTTTCCCAAGACAGGACCTTTCAGAAGCCTTTCCTTAGTCAAATGGACGCGTTCCAACCTATCATCCCATCTACCACCAACTGTCCAAAAGACTAAGTTCTAGCAACCTATATGATCATGGCAGAGCCCATATTGCCAAGTGGTTGCACTGTAAGCTTTCTCAACACTTGGCCTCCAAATCCCTTTGTGCCTGGGTGGCTTACCACAAGTGAGATACACAACCCAAGTCCATGGCCTTGTGTAACCACTCAACATAACCCATACTTTCCATTCCACCCAGGAGGTTCATTTGACTTAGTGGTTTTATTAGAAAAGTATAAGTCTCTTGACTTAGTAATATTTTCTTTATAGTAAGTGTAGTTTTTCACCAACCCTTGTTTTGCTATAAGCTAGGCTAAGCAAAGTATGGCAACTTGTCTTAGGGATAATTCCTTAGTAATTCTACTAGACTACATAGGATTTCCCATCTTTTGCATTAGACAAAATAACATGCAATACTATAACAAAATATATAATGCCAGTTCAAAACATAGGACAAATTTATTCATGTAAATATCACTTGCCTTGGTAGTGGGGGGAGTAGCACTCTTCACAATCACAATCACTAGCAAAATCTACACAAGAAATTAAAGCATACAATTACTCACAATTATATGCAACCAAAAATAATATGAATGCATGCATGCAAGAATTTACTAAGTGGTGATTTTTGGAAATTCTACCAAGTATGCTCATGTCTACAGAAACTTAACATGTCACAAGTTAGCCAACTAAACTTATTTGGTCCCAATATAATTTACCAAAATAAATCTATATCTAAAATAGCCTTAAACTTGTTCTACAAATAAAATCATTTTAACTGTTACTATATGCTAAATAAATTGGATATTCAGAAAGGTCTTGTTTCACTGAATCCAACGGTATAAAGTTTGCAAAAATCTAACGTGGCAATCGAAAGTTATGAGCATTTGAATTTGGATCAAATTTCTGGTTTTTAAATCTATTTTCAGATCTAACCTAGCCACGCGTCATGTTCTTATTCGCCCATACCGTTTCGCACTGGATCGAGCTCCACAGTCGTAGGATCTAAATGAAATCGGCGGCTCAGATCGCGTACCGCTTCGGGTTAAGTGGATCTATCCTAGCGCTACGATACAGATCTAACGGCTGCTATTGCCCTGGCCAAGAACTGGCGGCGGAGCGGTGGCTATCGGCGGTGGAACTGTCGGTCGACGACGGAGGCGGCACTACAGGGGGTAAGAGAGATCAAGGAGTAGCTCACCGGGCTCAGGGGGTCACGGCGAAGCTCGTCGTACTCGCGGTTGGTCAAGGGGCGCTCGGACACGGTTGCGATTGCTCGCCGGAGTGGAGGACGGCGTCGGTGTGTCGGGTGGTTGTTGTGGACGTCGCTGTGAACCACCCCAAGGCAAGACGAGGATACAGTTAGATTCATAGAGTCAAGGCAGAGTTGTGTGCTTGAACTAGAAGACGCGGGGCGGTCGGGGCTTACCGCTATAGCTCGCCGGAGTTTGTACAGAAGACGGTGGCGACCAGTCGTTGACGTTGCCGAAGCTATGGGTCATGCGAAGGTAAACGGAGGGTGTCAGAAGGTGCACAGAGATTCCCTGAACAAGATAGCGTAAACGCGAGACCGAGGGGAACTCTAGGCTCACCGGAATTTGCCGGCGCAGTCGTCGGAGACGGCGGGGTTGCAGAGAGAAATGCGCGCAGCCTGGGGGCGTTCTGTGCTTGGGGTTTTGGGGAAAATAGAGAGGGGACAGAGGGGGTTTATATAGCCTGGTCAAGCGCGAGAATCACTCGGCCATTGATTCGAATTGACGCCGCGAATTAAACACAGAAAACGGCCGCGTTGATTGGGGACGAACAGGTCGTGCGGGTGGAGACGACGCTGGCGTGGAGAAGGCCCGCTTGTCAGCGAGGTGCGCGGAGTGTAGGTGGGGTCTGCCCGTCAGCGGCTCAGCGCGTGCGCTTGCGCGTGAGAGAAGAATAAGAAGATCCCGGGTGGGCTTGTTGGGCTCGATTTGCTGCTGGGCCAGATTCTGTCCGCGCGGCCTTTTTCCTATTGAAGAGTCCTTTTCTTTTTCTAAATTCATTTTCTGGTATGAATTTGATATGAATTCAAATCCTTTTGAATCCAAACTGCTTTGGGAATTTTTGTAGGGTTTTGTGGGTTTCAAAAACAGTCATTTTAACTAAGTGGTTACTTTGCAAGGCTTGGTCAAGCTTGGGTTTCAAAGTAAACAGAGATTTGCTATAGTTTGCAAATATTTGAAAAAGGATTTTGAAACTATTTCTAAATTTGGAATCTTGGGTTAAAAGCTTCACCTAATCCTTCCATCAATGGAGGCAAGCAAACAAGTACCTAACATTCAAATTTCAAAGGGTGATGGCCATTTGAGATAAATTGCCCACATGAAATCATAGCTCAAACTTCTGTCTTCTAAATGATTTTTGAGAAAAATCATAAATGAATGAATGATGCAAGAATAATATGAATGAGTTTTGGAATATGAATTTAGGGATGTTACAGATTTGCTCATGCGGAAACTAAGGTTTGATCTTGACGAGCCTAGCATGTACATACATTGTCTCGGAACATGGATCACCGAAAGGTAAAGCATGAATCATATAGAAGATATGATGAACATGTCGATTGTTCGCCATTGAAACTATATCAACTCTCGTGATGATCGGTGTTGATGTAGTGGATTTGGTTCGTGTGATCACTAAAACAATGTGAGGGATGTTGTTTTGAGTGGGAGTTCACCTAGTTTAATTTTATTAATTTGAACTCAATTTGTCATAAACTTAGTCTAAACTATTGCAAATATGTTGTAGATCAATGGCAGCCCCTACCATCAATTTTAATGCGTTCCTAGAGAAAGAAAAGTTGAAAAACAATGGAAGCAACTTCGCGGATTGGTTCCACAATTTGAGGATTGTCCTCACAGCTGGTAATTTGACCTATGTGCTGGATGCACCGCTGGGTGACCCACCTGCAGCTGATGCTTCCGATGAAGTTAAGAATGTTTACCTCGCTCGGAAGAATCAGTACTCCATAGTTCAGTGTGCTATCTTGTATGGTTTAGAATCGGAGCTTCAGAAAAGGTTTGAGAATTCAGACCCATATGATATTGTCGAAGATCTCAAATTGATTTTTGAGACTCACGCGGCAATTGAAAGTTATGAGGCTTCTGAAAAGTTCTTTAACTGCAAGATGGAAGAGGGCAGCTCCGTCAGTGAGCATGTGCTTAAGATGTCTGGGCACGCAAATAAACTTCAAAGCTTGGGTATAGTGATTCCTAATGCTTTGGGGATTTACCATGTCCTCCAATCACTACCACCAAGTTACAAGAACTTTGTGATGAACTAAAACATGCAGAACATGAACAAGCAGTTACCAGAACTGTTTGCTATGTTAAAGTCTGCATAAGTGGAGATCAAGAAAGAGCACCAAGTGTTGTTGGTCAATAAGACCACCAAATTCAAGAAAGGCAAGTCTAAGTAGAAGGGACACTTCAAGAAGGGTGGTAAGAAAGTTACCGCGCCAATGAAGAAGACCAAGGCTGGACCTAAGCCTGATACTGAGTGTTTTTACTGCAAGGGAGAAGGTCACTGGAAGCGGAATTGCCCAAAGTACTTGGCGGATTTGAAGAACGGCAACATCAAGAAGAAAGGTATATCTGATATACATGTTATTGATGTGTATCTCACTAGTACTCGTAGTAGTGCCTGGGTATTTGATAATGGTTCGGTTGCTCATATTTGTAACTCGAAACAGGTGCTGCAGAATAAACGGAAGCTAGCGAAGAACAAGGTGACGATGCGCGTTGGAAACGGATCAAAGGTTGATGTGATCGCGGTCGGCACGCTACCCCTTCATCTACCATCGGGATTAGTTTTATACTTAAATAATTGTTATTTGGTGCCTTCGTTGAGCATGAACATTATATCGAGATCTTGTTTATTGCGAGACGGTTACTTGTTTAAATCCGAGAATAATGGTTGTTCGATTTATAAGAGTAATATGTTTTATGCACATGCACCTTTGATAGATGGTCTATTCTTGTTGAATCTCGATAGTGGAAATACACATATTAATAACATTGAGGCTAAACGTTTGAAATCGAGCGATAACTCGACCTATATGTGGCACTGTCGTCTTGGTCACATTGGAGTGAAGCGCATGAAGAAACTCCATTCCGATGGACTTCTTGAATCACTTGATTTCGAATCACTTGATAGATGCGAAGCATGTCTGATGGGTAAAATGACTAAGACTCCATTTTCTGGTATGATGGAGCGAGCTACGGACTTATTGGAAATCATACATACCGATGTGTGTGGTCCAATGAGTGTAGCATCGCGCGGTGGTTATCGTTATGTTCTTACCTTCACGGATGACTTGAGTAGATATGGGTATATCTATTTCATGAAACATAAGTCCGAAACTTTCGAGAAGTTTAAGGAATTTCAAAGTGAGGTAGAGAATCAACGTAACAAGAAGATTAAATTTCTACGTTCTGATCGTGGAGGTGAATATCTAAGTTACGAGCTTGGCGAGCATTTGAAGAAATGCGGAATACTTTCGCAGTTGACACCGGCGGGAACACCACAGCGTAATGGTGTGTCCGAACGTCGTAATCGAACTCTCTTAGATATGGTTCGTTCCATGATGTCACTTATAGATTTACCGCTATCATTTTGGGGTTATGCATTAGAAACAGCCGCATTCACTTTAAATAGGGCACCGTCTAAATCCGTTGAAACGACACCGTATGAATTATGGTTTGGGAAGAAACCTAGATTGTCGTTCCTTAAAGTTTGGGGATGCGAAGCCTATGTAAAGAAGTTACAGCCGGACAAGCTTGAACCCAAAGCGGAAAAATGCGTCTTCATAGGATACCCGAAGGAAACTATTGGGTATACCTTCTATCATAGATCCGAAGGCAAAATCTTCGTTGCCAAGAATGGATCTTTTCTAGAGAAGGAATTTCTCTCGAAAGAAGTGACATGAAGGAAAGTAGAACTTGACGAGGTTGTCGAACCTTCTCTCGAAATTGCGAGTAGCGCAGCACCGGAAGAAGTTCCTGTGGTGCCTGCACCAATTAGAGAGGAAGCTAATGATGATGATCATGAAACTTCGGTTGAAGTTGCTACAGAGCCTCGCAGGTCAACGAGAACTCGTACCACTCCAGATTGGTATGATCCCGTTATGAGTGTCATGTTGGTGGATAACACCGATGACCCCGAGACATATGAGGAAGCGATGATGAGCCCAGATTCCAATAAATGGCAAGAAGCCATGAAATCCGAGATTGGATCCATGTACGAAAACCAAGTGTGGACTTTGGTGGACTTACCGGATGGCCGGAAGGCTGTCGAGAACAAATGGATTTTCAAGAAGAAAACAGATGTTGATGGTAATATTACTGTCTATAAAGCTCGACTTGTCGCAAAAGGGTTTCGACAAATTCAAGGAGTTGACTACGATGAGACCTTCTCACCAGTAGCAAAGCTAAAGTCTGTGAGGATTATGTTAGCGATCGCTGCATATTATGATTATGAGATATGGCAGATGGATGTCAAAACAGCATTCCTCAATGGAGACATTGATGAAGAGTTGTATATGATGCAACCCAAAGGTTTTGTCGATCCTAAAGATGCTAACAAGGTATGCAAACTTCAACGGTCCATCTATGGATTGAAGCAAGCATCCCGAAGTTGGAATCAACGTTTTGATAAGGTGATCAAAAGTTTTGGTTTTATACAAACTTATGGAGAAGCTTGTATTTACAAGAAAGTGAGTGGGAGCTCTGTAGCATTCTTAATACTATATGTGGATGACATATTGTTGATTGGGAATGATGTAGACCTTCTTAATAGTGTCAAGGAATATTTGAATAATAGTTTTTCAATGAAGGATCTTGGCGAAGCAGCTTACATATTAGGCATAAAGATTTATAGAGATAGATTAAAACGCCAAATATCATTGTCACAAAGTACATATTTGGACAAAGTTCTAAAGAGGTTTGGAATGGAAGATAGCAAGAAAGGGTTCTTGCCCATGTTGCCCAATACGACCTTGAGTAAAACTCAAAGTCCGACATCGGCAGAAGATAGAGAAAGGATGAGTAAGACTCCCTATGCCTCAGCCATAGGATCTCTAATGTATGCCATGCTATGTACTAGACCCGACATTGCATATGCTGTTAGTTTAACTAGCAGATATCAAAGTGATCCAGGAGTGGATCATTGGACAGCGGTCAAAAACATCCTTAAGTACTTGAGAAGAACTAAGGATATGGTTCTTTCTTATGGAGGTGATGAACAGCTCGTTGTTAATGGTTACACCGGTGCTAGTTGGAACACCGATCCATATGATTCTAAATCACAATCTGGATACGTATTTATTTTGAATGGTGCAGCAGTTAGCTGGAGGAGTGCAAAGCAAAGCGTTGTGGCGAGATCTTCAACTGAATCGGAATACATGGCTGCTTTAGAAGCTTCACAAGAAGCGATATGGATGAAAGAGTTCATTACAGAGCTGGGTGTGGTTCCTAGTGCGCTGGACCCAATGTCCATCTACTATGATAACATGGGCGCCATAGCCAATGCGCAAGAACCATGGTCACACAAGAAGCTGAAGCACATCAAGCTACGTTTTCACGCTATTCGAGAACATATCCAAGATGGGGATATAAAGATTTGCAAAGTACACACAGATCTGAATGTGGCGGATCCGTTGACTAAACCTCTCCCGAGGGCAAAACATGACCAACACCAAACTGCCATGGGTGTTCGGTATATTACCATGTAATCTAGATTAGATGACTCTAGTGCAAGTGGGAGACTGTTGGAGATATGCCCTAGAGGCAATAATAAATATAGTTATTATTATATCTTTGTGTTTATGATAAATGTTTACATTCATGCTATAATAGTATTAACAAGGAAACATTAATACTTGTGTGATTTGTAAACTTAATTTGAAGTCCCTAGTAAAGCCTCTATACATCACTAGCTTGTTGGTTAATGAATGATTGTGGTTTCCATATCATGAACATTGAGATGTTATTAACAACAAGATCATATCGTTAGGAGAATGATATGATGGACATACTCCTATAGATAAGCGTAGCATAAAGATCAAGTCATTTCAATAGTTCAATTGCTATATGCTTTCTGATACATAGTAACCTAATTCCTTCGACCATGAGATCATGCATATCACCTTTACCGGATGGATGCTTTGATGACATCAAACACCACACCGTAACTTGGTGGCTATAAAGGTGGCATTGAGTGTTTGGAAAGTATTGGTTGAGACACATGGATCAAGAGTGGGATTTGTCTATCCATATGACGGATAGATATACTCTGGGCCCTCTCGGTGGAATGTCATCCAATTAGCTTGCAAGCATGTGACTGGCTCACAAGGGATCACATATCACGGGAACGAGAAAAGAGTACTTATCGGTAACGAGGTTGAACTAGGTATGCAGAGATACCGACGATCATAACCTCGAATAAGTAAACTATCGTGAGACAAAGGGAAATTGGTATCGTATGTAAGTGGTTCATTCGATCGCAAAGTAATCGTAGAAATATGTGGGAGCCATATGAATTTCCAGATTCCTCTATTGGTTATTGTTCGGAGAAGTGTCTCGATCATGTCCGCATAATTCACGAACCGTAGGGAGACACACTTAAGGATTCGACGTTGTTTGAGTAGTTATGGTATGATGAGAAAGAGACCGAATGTTGTTCGGAGTCTCGGATGGGATCCGGGATATCACGAGGAGATCCGAAATGGTCCGGAGAATAAGATTCATATAAGGAAGGTCTCGTTTCGGAGTTGGGGAATGATTCCGGTGTTTTCATCGGGAATGTTCTAGAAGGTTCCGGAATGTCCGGCACTCCGGAGGGGAAGGGGTACATGAATGTGTCATTACAAGTTGGAATGATTGCATCATGTACTAAGTGTCATCGCTGTCCAAAATAAAGGGTTTATTCAAATCCTAGTTTGAAAAGTCAAACGGCTAGTTTGAAAAGTCAAACAGCAGTTTTTGGAAAGAGGAGGAGAGGTGGAAACCGAGTTGGGGAGGAGTTCCCCCCTCCAACCGGCGGCCCACCTCCAAGCCGAGTTGGGGAGGGACTCCCCTCCCCTTGGCCGCACCTCCCACCTATAAAGGGAGGGGCAGGGCTGCCCCTCCTAGCACACAAGTTCCCTGCCCCAAACCCTAGCTTGGCGCCACCACCTGCTGCAGCTGCCGCCGCCTCCTAGGGTTGCCCTAGCCGCCAACTTGGGCTGCCCCAAGCCCTAGCCGCCGGCTCTAGCACCTCCTCCTTGGTGTGTCTAAACCCTAGATCACCGAGGAACTCTCTCATAATCCACCATACTCGCTCCGGCTTAAGGCGAAGCCCTGCGAGATCTCCCCTCTACTTCCGTTACCACGCCGTTGTGCTGCCGAAATCTCGAGGAGTGTGCTACAACCTCCGCTGCCTGCTGGAACAAGGGAGAGAAAGGTCTTCGCCGAGTACCGAACGTGTGACCGACTGCGGGAGCGCTGCCGGAACGCAGCGCCGGAAGGATCGTCTACGCGATCTTGAGATCGGGAAGAGTACGACTACATCACCCACGAGAATCTACTCTCGTTAAACACTTTGGAATCTTCGAGGGTGAGTTATTCCATCGACTCGTTGCTACAATCTAGTAGATAGATCTTGGCTTGTTTGTTTGTATGCGATAGAAATTTTTTGTTTTCCATGCTACGAAACCCTACATGGAATGCGTCCATTTGGTCTAAGGGAAGGCTTCTAAAAGTTCCTGTCTTGGTGAAAATCAAGTCTTCTGGGGAAAGTGCACAACCTCTGCAGATGGAAGAATCTAAGTACTTAGCCATGTCCCTGGTATTGGACAACTTGAGCATCAAGACATGGAAGCTATCAAGAATCTCCTCATCCCAATTTCTAAGTAAAAACTTGTGGTTGAACAAGGGTGAAGGTTCCCCAATGTCTATTGGTGGTACCTTGGGAAAGATTTTGACAAAGAAAAACTTAGTGATTTCAACTGATAGGTAAAACCTATTTTGAGAAAAGAAAGCCTAAGCTACACTTAGCCAAAATGCATATAGTATTTAGTCTACCAAAATTCTACTAAGGTATCACTTGCCAATACTATTCCAATGTATTGACCCACTGTGGTTGTAACTTGTGATGTTGCAGGTTATTCTGATGATGATTAGGAGTCATGAGTCTACACTCAACATGCTTGCTTGTGGCACATGAAGATGAAGACTTATTTATCTTATTACATATTTGAACTCTAGTACTAGGCCTATGGCCATGGAGTTTGTAAAAGACTATGTTTGTCTCTGGAATGACTTGTAATAATGACCTTTGTTTCTGTGTACTTTATCTTAAACTATGGATGCTAGCATTGATCCAGGGACTAGCATTGCAATCACAGGGATCCTTACCTTTATAAAGGGAGGGATCTTACAATGCATTTCAAAGTTAGGCACAAATATAGGATTATCATAGATAATAGGAGCATAATTATTATCACAAGTTTTAACCATAGTAGATATTTCAAAAGAATCCACAGGAACATAACATTCATCCTCCTTTGGTAAGCATGGGGGATAATCAAATAATGTAAGGGATAAAGAGTTAATCTCATTAGAAGGTAGGCATGGGTAGCTAATCCATTCTTCCTCCTTTTGTTCATCACTCTCCTCCCTTTTTCATCTAATGAGCTTCTAGTTTCAGCAATTTCTTCTTCCATAGGCTCCTGCAAGGCATTAGTCTCTTCCATTTGTAGAAAGCATCTATTAATATATTCAAGAATATAGCCATTTTCTTCCTTGTAATTATCAAAGCAAAATTTAATCATATCATAAACCTCATATTTATAAGGTGAATCATCTCTATTTTCAAGCAAACTAGAAAGTTCAAATGCACCCTTCCAAGAAATAAATTCTTTAATTTGTTCCACATCATAAAAGTCATAATTTACTTTAACATAAGAAGATATGGTATCATTATCATTATACTCACATTGAAAAGGGAGGTGTTTATACCTCCTACAGCAACAAGATTTATCATAGCAATAAGTAACATTATAAGTAGAGCACACGTTTCTAGCAATGGTATTAAATTTATCAATTTGTTCCCATAAGTGTTTCCCTTTTTGTGACAAGCGGTGTTCCTTATAATAATATTTTTGTTCTTCCATGAACCCACCTTGCCAATAAGAACTAGTTTCAAAGAAACCAACCATTGATAGAAAGCATGACAAAGCAAGGCAATAACAGACCAACAACTATAATAGGAACTAATTTTTGTGTGTGTTTTTTATAAGAAAAGGCAACCCAAACAAAACTCATTTTCTTGTGATTTTTGATAAAAGTAAGCAAGCAAAACAAAGTAAAATAAACTAAGCAAAACAAAAAAAAAGTAAAGAGAGTGGTTGTGAAGGACTCCCCTTGTGAAGTTGTCCTTAACTCCCCGACAACAGCGTTAGAAAAGACTTTGATGGCATGTTGTTGACGTGGGAGCTTCTTGTTCTTTAATTAATCCCCGACAACGGCACCAATAAATGTCTTGATGAGCTCAGATCACTATAGAGCTTCGTTAGGAAACCCCAAGAGGAAGGTATGATGAGCACATCATTAGGTCTTCCCTTAGTGATGAAACCAAGGTTATCGAACCAGTAGGAGGAAGGAAACAACTCCAAGGTGTTGCTACCAACTTCGAATCCTGCACAACACAAACTCAAGACTTTGCCCCAACTTACAGTGAGGTTGTCAATCTCACTAGTTTGCTGAAAACAAAGGATTAAACGTATGGTGCGGAAAGTAATGGTTGCTTGTAGAAAGTAAATGTAATAGTACATGATGTATCAATGGTAAAGATTGGACCGGGTCAATAGTTCACTAGAGGTGTTCTCCTTAAGATAGATAACATGACATGCTGGGCAAACAAATTGCGGCGGGGCAATTGACAGGACTGAGCAAGGCATAACAATGCAATACTAGACATTCATGATCATATGAGATTTGATTGGGCATTACAACAATATACATAGGCCTCCATCCAACTGCAACTATGACTAGTAATCCACCTTCAGGTTATCATCCGAACCCCCTCTAGTACTAAGTTGCAAGCAACGGATAAATGCTTTAAGCAATGTGTGTAAAGTAAACAATACAATTGTTCCATGAATAAAAGATCGTTGTCTTCTCCCTAGTAGCAACAGCATATCTTCAACCTTAGAGATTTATGTCACTTCCCCAGATTCCATAGAGGCATGAACCCACTATAGAGCATAAATACTCCCTCTTGGAGTCACTAGCATCTACTTGGCCAAGATAGCTACTAGAAACAGAGAGCATGCAAGATCTCAAACAACACAGACATGATAGAATCAATAATCAATAAGACATGATAGAATCATTAATCAATCTGACAAAGTAATCTCAATATCCATCGGATCCCCGCAAACACAACATGTATGATTACAAATAGATGATATTGATCATGAACGGAGCTCACAAGATCTAAACATGATAGCACAAAGGAGGAGAATCAACCATCTAGATACTGTATGGACCCATAGTCCAAGGTGGAACTACTCACGCATCATACCGGAGGCTGGCATGGTGATGAAGAAGGACTCTGGGATGATCTCTCCCCTCCGGCAGGGTGCCGGAAAGAGCTTCAGATCCCCCCGATCTGGGGACGATGGTGGCGGCGGCTACAGACTGTTTTGTGGAGATGTGATCGGGTACTTAGGGTTTTGGTATCGGGGGCTTATTATAGGTGAAGAGGCGAGGCGGGAGGGCGGCCATGGGGCCCACACCCTGCCCAGGCATGGCCCAGGTGGTCCCGTGCATGGGGGGATGCGGCCATCCTGTGGCGCCCCTCCGATCGCCCTTCGGTCTTTGTGTTCGTCTCGGTGAAATATTGACTTTGGATTTTGTCTCGTCCAATTCCGAGAATATTTCCTTACTAGCTTTTTTCTGAAACCAAAGACAGCAAAAAATAGGCAACTGGCACTATGGCATCTTGTTAATAGGTTAGTCCCAGAAAATGTATAAAAATACCTCAAAGTATAGACAAAGCAAAGCAAAGTTGCTAAACAATCATGGGACATCAAAAATTATAGATACGTTTATGACGTATCAATAACCTCCCAAGTATTTGCACTCAAGACGTTATACTGGTTTGTAACAGTTGGTTCCCCCTCTTGAGGGAATCCATAAACATTGCAGAATTGTTGATAGGTAATTTGATATGACCGCTGGCTAACGGTGCAATTTATCATGCATGCATTACCTTTGTCCCTGTATTCATCATAGAAGGAGGCGATAAACTCATGGGTGAGCCCTTCATAGGTGTAGTGGTTGGCGTTGGCGAGGCCAGCGAGCCCTGCATTTGCACACAGGTATTCAAAGTCCTCCTTCAACCCTGCTGAGTTGAGAAAGCCGTTACCATGGCGTACTTGTTGTCGATCTCAGCCCGGAGCCCCAAGCCCTCAGCACGTTGGCGCTTTCTCTTGTGAAAAATACTACTGAGCTTGTTCATCTTGATACACGATCTATTTATTCCCCCACTCAAACGAATGAAATCCACGAATAATTGAGAGTTCTAGAGAGGTTTTGAGAGTTTTGGAGAGAGGTTGAGAGAAATAATGAGGGGAGGAAGATACTTGCCATGCCCCGACCCATTTAAGTGGTTGGCCAAACTATACGGCCGGGCCGGGTAGATTCAATCCACCAAAAAACTTGGCGACTCGACTCTTGGGGACTGGGGAGCACAAGTTCTAAGTGCCCAACCGTCGTATAGTTGTGGCGGCGGTGAGGCCTAGGGTTTCCCTTCGCCAGATCACAACTATATGGCCGGACCATATGGTCCTGCCGTATAGTTAGTTATCAACCTTTATGTATCCGAACCCCAACTTTTGAGAATTTTGTTGATAACTATATGGCCGCAACTATACGGCGAGAATTTTTGTTCTGGCTGTATAGTTGGTCGTTAGACCTTCTGTAGAATGCTTCTTCACCCAAATTTTTAGAGATGCATTTTTATTTGGACAATAATTTTGATCTAGTTCCTACATATAAAACTCAAACTTTATTTTCTACTCTAAATCGATGCTTGTTCAGTCGGTATTTCTGCTACTTTTTGACAGCTGCATCTTTACGGGCGCACTTCCGCAAAAATGTCTGTGAAAAAGTTGTAGGAATACGATGAACATTTTTGTTATCTAACTTTAATTTATTTTATTAATATGATGGGTTGACTCCCATTTAGTATTTTATTGAGAATGGTTGAGTATTTCAACCCCTTTTCTATTCTCGAATTCTTACCTTCGGTTGCCCTTTATCAAAGGCACTTACCACATGAACTCGTTTTGCCGGTGGAACATACCTTTCTCCTGCTTCTAGTTTCTTTGGAAAATACCAGATTATTTCAGCATCATAAACATTGAAGATTATTTTTCCTATAGCACAATCAACTGATGCCCCTGTAGTGCTAATAAAAGGTCTTCCAAGTATTATAGATAATATTTCGTCTTCCAATATTTCAAGAATAATAAAGTTAGTTGGAATAACATGCTCATATATTCTAAATATAACATCATCAATCATACCAACAGGTTGTTTAGTGGATTTGTCAGCCATCTGTAAAGTGATAGAAGTGGGGGAGTATTCCCCTAATCCTAGCTTTTTATATAGGGAGTATGGCATTACACTAAATCCTGCACCTAAATCACATAAAGCATTATGAATATCAGTTTTGCCTATTGAACATGAAATAATTGGTATACCAGGATCTCCTGACTTAGGCAATAGTCTCCCATTAGTAGGGTAACTAAGTCACCATGGCAAAGGTTTCAGTTATTTCTTTCTTTCTATTAAGAATATCACAAAGAAATTTAGAATAGGCAGGAACTTTTATTGCATCCGCAAATGGAATTTCTAGACGAAGAGCATTAAGTGCCTTTGCGAAAGAATCATAGATTACTGGATCCGGTTCTTTCTTTTTGCGATCTGGATATGGAAGTTTCTTACCTTTGTCTTTTACCTTTTGTGGAGGATCAGGCTCTTTAGTTGCTTCCTTTTGTTGTTTCTTATCATTTTTCTTTTTCTCTATTGCAACAATTTCATCTTCTTTGCTTGTGTCTTTTTCTTCTCCTGGATCGACAGTTTCTGCATCGGAATTATAACTATCATCCTATGCATCGTTCTTCTCCTCCAAGGTTTGATCTTGTGTGTCTTGAGCAGTCTCATCTTGAGGATCCACCAATGTATCATCTTCCTGGCTTGCTTTGAGCAAGGATTTTTCCTTACGATCTTTTTCTGCTTCATATTCTGGTGTTCCTAATGGTCCTTTAACAACAACACCTCTTCTTGTAACAACATTAGTAGAAACAGGAATATTTGTATCATCATGAAGAAAAATTTGATAACTAGATGCTATTTTTTCATATTGGGTTTCAATCATACTGAGGTACTTGTTAAATAATTTTATTTCTTGGCCAATCTCGTCATAATTTTCTATAAGTTCGGCCAAAATCTTTTTATTTTTTGAAATTGCTTATGCAAATTATTATAAGACTTTGTTTGTCAATGTTTCAATTCTTGAAAAACTTTTCTAGTTCCATCCTCTTTAGTTAAAACTTGTAATAAATCTACTTTGTTTTCCTTGACAAGCTCTGAAGGTATACCTTTTTATTTCATGGCTTTACGCACTTCAGGCATAAGATCAGGATTTATATGAAGCATTACCTTTTCTGGGTTAGTGCCAAAATTAGGATTATATAAAGAATCGTTCTTAGCCCTAGTAGCCATTAATTCCAAACATGCTTTAATAGTTAAAGTATTTATCGCTCCTCCTGCTGATGAATCTAGCAACTCTCTGCATTGGGTATTAAGGTTGTGGTAAAATAAGTGGCAAATAGTTGACTCATAATAGACATGATTAGGAATACTATTGATCATTCCAAAAAAAATCTTTCCTAGGCTTGTGGATAGTTTTCTCCCACATTTTGACTAAAATTGCTTATATTCTTTCTAAGTTATGTTACCTTTGCAAAAGTATTAAACCTATTTATGAATTTGACAATGCAATTTTCCCAACATTTAATATAATGGCGAGGGAGAGAATATAACCAGTCTAGAGCTTTACCTTTGAGAGACCAACGAAATAATTTCAGACGAGAGACTTCTCTTGGCAAACCTTTTGGTCCAAGTGATGTTATCACATCGTCGAACTCTCTAAGATGCCTTCCTGGGTCCTCATCTTCCCTTCCACTAAAAGCTTTTTCCTGCAAAATTTTAATAATTTCACCATCAAATCGATATTCCCTAACTCCAGGATTAGGAAATTCTATTGGTTGTTTAAAAAATGCAGAGTTTGGAGCACTATATTCTATGAGAGTCTTCTCATTGTTTCTTGGGGGTTGTCCAATGAATGGACATTATTTTCATGAAGTCACTTAGGTTGTCAACTTCAAATTTATTCGATCTCAAAAGATTTTCAATGATTTCCTCGCGCCTCTGAGTAGGCACGCGTTCAAACTAATATGGTAGATAAGCCCTACAAGAGCATGTAGACCCTTTGTCTCCTAAGGAGACCATCTTGTAATAGTAACAACTGAAATGTGAAGAGACAAAACACTTAGTGCTTAGCTCCCTGGCAACGGCGCTAGAAAATAGCTTGATGACTGCAAGTGCACAGATCGTTTGTAGCTAGTTTCGAAGTTCAGATATCTATCCCACAGAGAGCCCAAAGGTAAGTGTTTATTGGTGAAGTCTCTGTCGCACCCAAAGTTGTCACGGGTCTTCGAGTGAATTGACTGCAAGTGTTAAGAATGAGGCGCGGGGAGTTTGTTGTTTTCTGTTTGTAAAGAACGATTTGTTTGTTGTTTTCTGCAGATGACAAAGTAGGCGCGGGGAGTTTTAGTTCATGGTGATAGTGAATGTGCCGGGTGGATGAGTAATAAGTGTAACAATTATAATCTTATAAGTATGTGTGTAGGCGAGCAACCCATAATTACCTGAAACTCCTCTTGGTAGATTTCATCCCTACTTCAATAATCCTACTAGCCTGTTTACCATAACCATGGTCAGTCACTAGACGATTAAGATCCTTCAGGTTGCTTAGCAATTAAGCTCCTTGGATCAGACTAATGCAATAAGCTCGGTGGTTCCTCGTTATCCTCAAGTCAAACTAGTTTCCCATTGATATCCCCGTGTCACTCGAGGGTCACTGGTCTTCTAGCAAACAAGATTCTATCTATGTAGAACAAAGCATCATGTTGTCTGGACTCTTAATTGGACAACATGCATTAAGCATCCCACAGATAGTCAAGCACACATAATATAGTAATTCGAATTTAACCACAAGCTTGATGTAAAATATATAGGCACATCACATCTCACCAATCCCCTACATCTCCCATGCCCAAGGAAACTTACTAGCACATGAGAGAAGAAAGCATCATCGATATAATTAAATAAAGGGAGTTCTTCTTGATATTACCGTGGAGATCCACAATAATAAATAGAAATAAATCCAACACAATTCAAGATGGGAAGAACAATCTCAAACCCTAATCTTGCATGGTGGAGATCTCTCTCGCTCTCTCAAGTACAAGTGATGGCTTATGGAGGTGTGGTGGCTAGGAGGTCGAAGATCGTGGAGCAAGATGAAGAACGTCTTCCCCTTCTTCTCCGGATCCCTTCTTTCTCCCTTCTGGATGGTATGGCGGCTCGTGTGTTCTGTTTTCGACCTCTGCCTCTTCATGAAAGTTGTCCCTTTTAATAAGACGAAGGAGATGCCAACTATACGGCGGGAACTATATGGCGGCGGCCTATATAGTTGGTCGTTAAGCTTGCAGTAAATTCCTCTTGATTGCTTCCAAAAAGGGACTTGCTTGTTTTTGGCTGAATATTGTGTTTTTGTTGTTAAATCCCTCTGGTGATGTTCAGAACCTGAAACACACATTAAAAACCAAGTTTTCTTCGCTACCGAAGTATTAGCGTTAGGTAAAGCTATAAAACCATTAAATCCAAACAAAAACCATCGATAGAAACCATAAAAAATGTGTAGAATCTCACGGCTATCAATACTCACATTTTTATTTGAAAAAATTAAAAATACAAAAAAAAATTCCCTCAAATTTTTTCGGACCGATCTCTTGATTTGGTGTGTTTTGTGTCGTGTTGTCCATAAATCTGTTGCAATAATTCGTGGTCTTTTTTCTTTGCATTGTTCAGCCTTAATTTTCCAAGTTCTCATGAATTTCAGGATTTTATTACTAAAAGTCCATCCAGATTGAAGAATTGCTCGAGCTCGATTTCTAGGAGAGGCACTACCAGACTCCCACGAACGGCCGGTCTAACATCCGGAACTACATGTAGTTGGATTTATAACAAAAATTTCCATCCCTTTGGTTGGTATCTTCTTTGTTGTTTGTGTTTCATTTTTGGTGCTCCTCTTATCAAATCAAGATTCCGCAACTTCATGAACATACAACGACAGCGCCAAACTCAAGAAATCCTTTGACGAGGTTTGATCTCATCAATGCCCATTGTTATGGACTTGGGTTTTGGAGAAGATGGGGATGCTAGAGATCGTGGAACGGTTAGCAAACAAGCAACACGGGGACACAAGGTTTACCCAGGTTCAGGCCCCCAGAGGGAAAACCCTACTCCTGCTTGTCTGCTCTTGATTACGGCGGAACCGAAGGTTACAGGGGTGTGCAGATGCAATCTGGCATGGAGGTGTGTATGCGAAAGTATGAGGAGGAGATCTAGGTTGTGCCCTCCTAGCCTTTATATAGACTCAGGCAGGTCCCGGGCATAGACCTAGTCGGTTACAGGTTCTGGGGTTTTACCCCTTTGAATTTCCTATCTACTCTAGTCTTGCTCTCCAAGGATCCGAAAGCGTCATGGGCCTTGGCCACCCGAAAATCTTCATGAGCCAGCGTATAGTTGGTGTGGGCCTTCCTTGGGCTGGACCAGGTATGCTGAGATCATGTACCCGTGGGGTATAACCATGTCAGTAGCCCCCGAGTGTTCAGTCAAATCGTAGATTCGGCTAAGGACTCTGCAATCTTTCGGGTGCAACTATGTATTTCAATAGTTCATGTGTAGGGATTGTTGATGCGTGTGCCTGACTCACCCGACGGATCAGGGTAAGTTAACTGTCTTAGGACGAAACAACAGGATCTTCTTCAGGTTCGAGTCCCTTAACTCGAACCTGGAACATATGCTGGCGTAATTTGACTCAGGCCACGGAGGACTTACAGGAGTGGAATTCCAGTGAATTTAATTGATGTACCCAACGCGTCCGTCGGGATTTTTCATCGCACCTGTTAGCACGGGTTTTTTTCTAGAAGAGCGCAGTCGTGTGCGTTGCCAGGCCATCAGATGATATCTGTAGGTCTTATCTTTGTGTCGCAGACACAGCATCCGAATGTTTATCACCGCGGAGGTGTTTTGGGTGGTCAAGGAAAACATTGCTCACTTAACGTTTAGTTGGGGAAGAGTTGCCGAAAAGTTTTTGCATGCTGATCCGAAGGATCGCGGTCGAAGCATTCATAGGGTGCGCGACCAGCGCTCCCTATGGGAGTAGCCCCCAAGTGTCTGTTCGAGTCGTAGACTCGAGCAGAGACTTTAATTTCAGATGTTGTTCAGTTGTAAATACGTAGGACACAAAAAATTTTGGATGATTAAATCCGTCCTCCCTATGGGAGTAGCCCCTGAGTCCGTAATGGAGTCGTAGACTCGACGGAGGACTCGAAGTAATAGTTCGCTTCTATTCATCTTTCGGGTGCGCGGCCAGCGCTCCTGATAGGAGTAGCCCCCGAGTAATTGGTCGAATCGTAGATTAGAGTGAGTACTCCTAGCTTTGAAGCCGAAGAAATTGTAGCTGTTGCTAGTGTAGCTTTTGATGACGTCAGTGCTGACAATCAATGACCTCAAGCGTCTGCTACGCCAGAGATGACTTGACTGGACGAACATGGGTCCCACTGTCTGACCTTGAATTGACCGGTCACGCGCGGCGTGGAGATAATTACGGCGTCGCCTCGATTTCCGCGCATAGTGGACGGCGTGTTAGCGACGGTTCGTTGTGATGCTGACACGTGTATGGCCAGATCCTGCCGTTGGCGTTAGGTCTTCTCGATGGACGGCTGTCGTGCATCGTCTTCGTCTTTATAATCATTGGGGAAAACTTCAGTTTGTTTTCACCGCATCTATTCTTGCTTTCACTGCTTCCTTGTGTTCTTAGAGCTCTTGCTGCGCGCTGGAATATTCCTTCACATTTCCTTCTTCCATCCTGCGCTCTCGCCGCCGGCGCCGCCGTACCGCGATGGGGAAGCCGAAGAAGTCGTCGTCTGCGGTTGGTACCAGCACCGCTGGAGGGAAGAAAAGTGTCGCCGCTACCCGTGTCACCGACGGTGGCTGGCGACGATCGGAGACGTAGGAGAGTGATCTCCGCAGGCTTCACGAGCGGGGCCTGATCCCGCAGGATAGGGAGGCCGTTAAACTCCCAGGCAATGAGGTAATCCCTCGTCCCCCCGTTGGGTATCGGGTTATGTTCCTTGCCTTTGTCATTCGCGGATTTTCCTTCCTAGTCCACGACTTCCTTCGTGGACAGCTTTTTCTGTATGGTGTCCAATTGCACCATCTTTCCCCCAATTCTCTTCTTCACATTGCTTGTTTTATCACTTTCTGCGAGTGCTGGCTCGGTATTGAGCCGCACTTTGGCCTCTTCCGGAAACTTTATTCCGTGAAGAGGCAATCTGGTTCGGATGGTGTTTATCCCATTGGGGGTTGCATCATCTCCCTCAAGCCCAATCTGCTTTTCTTTTCTTTTTCCATATCCGAATCTGTCCAGTACTAGCGGAGGCGATGGTTTTATATCCGCGACTCCGTAGTACCTGGGCAAGATTTTGGTCTTGTTCCTTTCGACCCCTCCCAAAAGATTGAGCCGAAAAGGTCTTGGAAAAACAAGATTTTGGATGGCGAGGTGGCGGAGATAGAGGCTCTCTATCGTCGGATGGAGGATCTCCAGTTGATTCCGAAGAAGGAAGTGAACGGTGTGGATATCATCCACACCTTTCTCGAGCGTCGGGTGCAGCCACTCCAGGCTAGGGCGCACCCGATGTTCCTTTATGCTGGCCGGCGTGATCTGGCGAGGGTTTTGGCTGAGAAATTCTCCCAGGGAGATCTCGGCAGGGCCCTTCGCTCGCTGCTGAAGTTCAAGGCTAGAGAGGATATCCCGGGGAAGTCGCTGACTCCTCCGTTTTGTTCTTCGCTTCCTGTTCCACAGGTGTAGATCCGTGCGTGTAGCACTATTTTTCGACTGCATTGTTTTGTGTTTTGTTTGCTAACAAATTGTTCTTCTCCTGTGCAGAGCTTCAAAGTGCCGGGTATGTCGCCTCCATTACCCGAAGTATATCCGGATGCTCTAGATAATGTTGTGGTGGATTCCATGTCCGAGCTACCATCGGCGCGATCTCCGGCTGAAGATGCCAACGAGTCGAGCGAGGACCACACGCGCAAACAATCGCGGAGCTCCAGCGAGTCTTCGGATGCTTCGACTCCTCCGACTCCTAGGAACCCTTCGTGTCTTGAGCGTCATAGTGACGGGCATGGAGGCTCTTCCTCTCCTATTCCTGCTCTTCCCATGCGGGCTGTAGCGCCGCACCCGCCAGCGAAGCGGAAGAAGGAAGAAAAAAAGGAAGAGAAGAAAGAGGAGAAGAGAGTCCGAAGGACCCCTCCTGTCTTCAACCTGAGCTCGCTGGACTCGTAAGTTTCCTCTGTACTGCTTTTTCTGTGCTGTTGACTTTGTGCTTGTGCTAATTTGTCCTTGTGCAGGCACTCTTCCAACGATTCCTCCAGTGATGGTGCTCGAGAGATGATGGGGGAGTCGAAAGTTGTGTCTCCTCCTCCTCAGACGGTGGCAACTTCTGAGGGCGTTGCTCTGAACCCTCCTCCGCAGGAGGGTCAGGTGGTTGCGCCTCACAATTTTGCTAGCGGACCTTCGACGTCGCCATCGGATCATGTAAGTATTTCTGTCTCCTGTCACGGGGGGAGCCCCCGAGCATCTGTAAAAGAGTTTTATTGTTTTGTTCTTCCTTCGAGTCTCGGGGGGGAGTCCCCGAGCGTTTTTCGTGTGTGTTTGGCTTCTGTTCTTTTCTGTTGGGCGTAGCCTCCGAGTCCTTTTCCTAACTAGTAGGTCTTCTTCCTACAGCCTTTTGTGCAGGATGCCAAGCGACTAGTGCAGGAGCACCTGGTGCTAGAGGCCAACCTCAGACAGCTGCAAGGTACTGTTATGCCTTTGATGTTTGCTTCTTCGTGTACTCGTTTCCTGCTGTCTTATGCTTGTATTTTCTGAATGCAGAGGAGCATAACACCTCCCTTCGTGAGATTGATGCTCTCAAAAAGAGCCTCGGTCAAGCGGAGAAGAAGCCCGAGGTCGCCGTTGGTGCGAAGGAGCGTCTCGAGCTAGAGCTGGCTACTGCGGCCGAGGCTAAGGAGCGCCTGCAGCGGGAGGCCACGGACCGCGAGGAGCAGCTTGCCACTGCTGCGGCTGCGCGTGAAAGAGAGGTGGCTGGCAAGCTCATGGCGGCTGCCAAGGATGTTTCGGGTAAGTATCTTCACTTGCATCTTTTTTGGTTTTCTTTTCTTTCTTCTTTGATGCTTTGTTCATTCCTTCTCTTCTTTTTTTTTGTCTTAGATGCCGCGGACATAGAGTTTGATCGCGGTGCTCTGGAGCATAGGAGTGCTCTAGATGATGCTACTGCAGCGATCGAAGATCGCTGTAGCACCGTCGTCAGTTCCCTCGCCAAGGCCAAGGAGGTCCTTGGCTGCTTCTACAAGGAGCTTGACCCCAAAGGCGCGGCCCTTGATGATGTTGACGCCCTGGCGGAGGCGTTGTCAGCCGAAGCGCCTGCGGCGTACAAGCGCAAACAGAAGGGCATCGGCGCATCTGTCGGGCTGGCGATGGCTTTGGCGGCTGGAGCGGAGCTGGACCTTCCCCAGATCACCTCCCGGATGCCGACGGATGCGGATGGATCCGAGGTAGCCTTCGCTACTTATTCTACCCGCTGTAAGCGATATAGGCCGAAGCTGATTGATCTGCTGGCCGAGTATGCGCTACGGCAGCAGGGGGAAGCCAAGGCGAGGCATTCCGGCTCCGAGGCTACTCAGGGTGCCGCATCTTAGGTGTTGTAGTTGTAGGATAGCCGTAGTCTTCTTTTGTTGTAATTATGTTGATGGACAAATCCCTGTGCCACGTAGTGGCCTTTTATGCACTTAATGAATTTGTTGAGTTGTGTTTCTCCTCCGTCTGAGTGTTCATCTCTTTTTCCTTTCTGCCGCTCTAGGGTCCTTCGGGTGCTGATCCCGTTGACACCTCGCCTGCCGCGCGGCTGCGGCCATCCTTGGATGATTCGTCGCAGCTTGCTTTCCTTCGAGACCGTGTTCGTAGTCTCGAGAAGGAGTTGCTTGGGGTGCGTGGCCATGCCGACGTTTGGAAGTCCAAGGCGGATCGCGGTTCGGCCAGAGAGGAGTACTTGATGGCGGAATTGCTTTGACTGTCTGAGAAGCTTCAGTGTAAGTTTTTTCGAGATGCTGCTCATTTCTTCTGATGCGTCTGCTGGCCTTGCACCTTACTTTTGTGCGAGTATCGCAGGTGCTAACATTGCTCCAAGGGAGGAGAAAGAGCGTGTTGCTGTTCGGGTCAATTGTTTGACTCAACAGGACATGGAAGCTGGCGGGTTCTTATGGATGGATCGCGACCGTGTCACGGCTCTGGCGACGGTGCAGGATCGCGTTCACCAAGTGTCGCGGGTGCTTCGTCAAGTGCAGACTTCACTCTCGTCGGTTCTGCATGTGATGTTTCCCCTGGATGCTGTGCCAACAACCCTGTCCGGTCTTCTGTCTAGATTTCGTAGCGTGACTCGTGTCCAGGAATTGGTGAGGCAGCAGCTCGTCGCAGGGGTGAAGGCTGTGGTGTCCCTTGTTAGGATGCATCGTCCTGATGTAGATCTGTCTGTTGTAGCGGCTGGGCCACCTCTTCGGCCGGATGGTGGCGAGTGGGATATGCGTCCGCATTACGCGGTTGTAAGGCAGTATGCCGAACAGGTCGTAGATTTGTTTGAGCAGTGTGCTCAAGTTATTCTCCAGAATAGGTAGTACCTGTAAAAGAGATAGATGTAAAATTTTGTATATTTCGACTCGGCATGTTTTGCCCTTTGTTATAAAGGTTTGTTTGTTGTTTGAGCATGCAGTGCTTTGTTTAAGTACGTGTCCTTTTCGTTAGCCTGACGTTGTCAGCTACTCAGGTGTACACGTGTGATCCTCAGTCGATGAAATCGTGAGGTGGGGGGAGCCCCCGAGTGTGTTTGTAGCATGAAGTAAAGTTTGCAAATAGCGAACGAAATTTTGGGGCGAGACACTTAGCTTTATTTATATCGTAATGGAGGAAGTACATTGTTCGGCTGAATAGCCTTGGCTGAAAAGCCTTATTGAAAGTAAAGGGGTAGGTAGCTAGGGGTAGAATCGTCGCAAGTGTGCGATGTTCCATGGGTTGGAGTATGCGACTCCAGACTCCACGTGCTTGAGGCGATAGGCGCCACCTGGGATGACTTCGGTGATGATGTAGGGTCCTTCCCATGGTGACTCGAATTTCTTCGGTCGCTCTTGCTTGAGTCGCAAGACGAGGTCTCCTTCGACGAAGGACCTTGGGCGCAGCCGGCGGCTGTGGTAGTTGCGGAGACTCTGCTGGTACACCGCTGATCGAGCTGCTGCTACGTCTCTTGCCTCATCGAGTGTGTCGACGGCGTCTTCGAGTGCAGCCGTGGATTCGGCTTCGCTATAAGCGACGACCCGGGGGGCCTGGTGGCGTACTTCGGCTGGTAGCACGGCTTCGGCTCCATGCACCATGAAGAACGGCGTGTAGCCGGTGGAGCTGTTTGGCGTGGTGCGCAAACTCCATAGGACGGATGGTAGCTCTTCCGTCCAGGCTCCGGCCTTTCGTTCGAGTGGGATCATGAGGCGCTTCTTGATGCCAGCGCCGATTAGGCCGTTGGCCTTTTCGACCTGCCCATTCGTTTGTGGGTGACCACTGAGGCGTATGTGATGTTGATCCCGAGGCCTTCATAGAAGTCTTGGAATTCTTTGGAGATGAAGTTCGATCCATTGTCGGTAATAATGCTGTGCGGTACGCCGAACCTGTAGACAATGGATTCGAAGAACTTGACGGCAGTCTTGCCCTTTTGGTTGGTAACCGGCATGGCTTCGACCCACTTGGTGAATTTATCGACTGCGACTAGGAGGTAAACGTGCCCCCCTTTCGAGGACTTTGGCAGTTTGCCGATCATGTCGAGGCCCCATTGAGCAAAGGGGCAGGCTATAGGTATAGGTCTGAGCTCTGACCCGGGTGCGTGCGGTTTGTCAGCAAACCTTTGGCACCCTTTGCATCTTCGGACGATGTCCTTTGCATCGCTCATGGCCGTTGGCCAGTAGAATCCAGCTCGTAGAGCTTTGGCGACAAGGGAGCGGCTGCCTGCATGATGGCCGCAGATGCCCTCGTGGATGTCTTGGAGAATGGTTTTCCCGTCACCGATGGTGACGCACCTTTGTAGTACACCCGTAATACTGCGTTTGTACAGCTCGCCATTGATGATGGTGAAAGCTTTTGACCGACGAGATATGCGCCGGGCATCCGTCGGGCTGTCAGGCAGTTCTCCGTTTATCAAGAACTGGGGGTACGGTCGCGTCCAAGTTTCTTCGACTGCCATGACCTGCATCAGGTTGACCATAGCAACCTCTGTGTCCAGTTTCTCGGGTCCTTCGTGTCCTTCGGGCAGTGTAGCCCCCGAGTGTTCTGCTTCTTCGGGTGATCCCTTGGGGAATTTCCGCTTGATGGATGGCACGCAGATCTGTTCGAGGAACACACCCGGTGGCACCTTTGCGCAGGTGGAGCCGATGTTGGCGAGTCTATCGGCTTCCTCGTTGCTTTCTCTTCCAACGTGCCGAAGCTCGCAGCCGTCGAATTCTCCTTCGAGTGCGTTGTAGAGCGCGCGGTACGGGATCATGTTTTCGGCATGTGCATCGCACTCATTCATCGTTTGCTGGACGACGAGGTTGGAGTCACCGTAGATGACCAGGCGCGTTGCGCCGCAGATCTTTGCCATCCTCATGCCGTGGATGAGGGCTTCATATTCGGCTTCGTTGTTGGAAGCTCGGAATTTCATCCGAAGGACGTACTTCATCTTGTCGCCTTGCGGGGAGGTCAGTATGACCTCGGCTCCTACTCCGGCTTCACGCTTAGAGCCGTCGAAGTGCATCGTCCATGATTGCGACATGTCTGGGGTGTCTGGCAGCTGCAGCTCCATCCATTGTACAAGGAAGTCTGGGAGGACTTGAGACTTGATTGCGAGTCGCTTCTCATAGACGATGTCTAGGGGTGACAGCTCGATGCCCCATAGGGCCACGCATCCTGTGGCCTCTGGGTTATTCAGGATGCTATTCAAGGGTGCTTCGTTGACGACCATCACCTGGTGCTCCTGGAAGTAATGGCTCAACCGACGAGCCGTCATGAACACGCCGTAGGCGAGTTTTTGGTAGTGAGGGTACCTTTGTTTTGTTGGCGTCAATACCTCGCTGAGGTAGTAGATTGGGCGTTGGACCCCATGGGTCTTGCCTTCTTCGGGTCATTCGACCACTAGCACGGTGCTGACCACCTGGTGTGTGGCTGCTATGTACAGCAGTAGAGGCTCGCGCTCCTTTGGCATGACCAAAACGGGTGAGGTGGAGAGTAGCCGTTTGAGGCTTTCGAACGCATCATCGGCTTCGGGCATCCACTCGAATTTATCTGCCTTGCGTAGCAGCTGGTAGAATGGCAGGGCCTTCTCGCCCATGCGGCTGATGAATCTGCTCAAAGCCGCTATTCGTCCTGCGAGCTGCTGGACACCCTTGAGGTTTTTCGGCTTCTCCATCGCCATGATGGCCCTGATTTTCTTCGGGTTCGCCTCATCCCTCGCTGAGAGATGAAGTACCCAAGCAGCTGACCCGATGGGATGCCAAAGGCGCACTTTTCGGGGTTGAGCTTGATCCTGTAGCGATCGAGGTTATTGAACGTCTCGCGGAGATCGTCGATGAGCGTTCTTGCCTCCCTGGTTTTGATGACTATGTCGTCGACATAGACTTGGACGTTGCGACCGATCTGGTCCTTGAGGCATGCCTGCATGCATCGCTGGTACGTGGCACCTGCGTTCTTTAGTCCGAAGGGCATTGTGTTGTAGCAGAACACTCCGAACGGTGTAATAAACGCCGTTTTCTCTTGATCTTCGACCTTGAGTCGAATCTGGTTGTAGCCTGAGTAGGCGTCGAGGAAGGAGAGTTTCTCACATCCTACGGTCGAATCGATGATCTGGTCAATCCGAGGAAGAGGGAAGTGGTCCTTTGGGAAGTGCTTGTTCAGCGACGTGAAGTCCACGCACATCCGCAGGATATCCGTGTCCTTCTTGGGAACCATCACTGTATTTGCGAGCCACTCGCTTTCTTTGATCTCCCTGATGAAGTCTGCGGCAAGTAGCCTGTTTATTTCCTTCCCAATGGCTTCGGCCCGTGGCTCGGACAGTCTCCGGATGGACTGCTTGACGGGCTTGGTGTCTAGAAAGACGTTGAGTGCATGCTCGGCGAATTCCCTGGGAACTCCTGGCATGTCCGCAGGACACCAGGCGAAGATTTCCCAGCACTCACGGAGGAATTCGACGAGCGCTCTTTCCTATGCGGGGCTGAGGTCGTTGGCGATCAGCGCCGTCTTGGAGGCATCCGTCGGATGGACCTGCACCTTCTTTGTGTTGACGGTGGAGTCGAAGGACATGTCAGGTGCGTTTTGTCGTGCGACTGGGGGTGCCCCATTGTCCGTCACCTCGTGGAGCCTTACGAGCTCCTCCTGCATGCCGAATGATTGGGAGATTCTGTTGAAATCCCTGTCACATTGGTCCGATCGGGTGAAGCTCTCGTGGATTGTGATGACGCCCTTCGGTCCTGGCATCTTGAGTAGCAGGTATGCGTAGTGTGGGACAGCCAAGAACCTTGCGAATGCTACACGCCTGAGGATGGCGTGGTATTGTGATGGCCAGTCCACCACTTCGAATTCGAGTCGTTCGAGCCGGAAGTTGTCCGGCTTGCCAAAGATGACGTCGAGCCATATTTTTCCCAAGGGGAATATGCCCTTTCCTGGGACAATGCCGTGGAACGTTGTGTCTGACTGTTCCAGGCTACACTGCGGGATCCGCATTGCTGCTAGAGTACTTGCGAACATCAGGTTGATGCCGCTGCCTCCGTCCATGAAGACGCGGCTCATCTCGAAACCTCTGATCTGCGCCTCCAGCACCAGGGCAGCATGACCTAGGCGAGGGATCTGGCAAGGGTGATCCGAACGACTGAACGTGATGCAGGACTCCGATCCGCTGAGGTACTCAGGGATGGCGGGTGGAGTTGCCACGGCCAGGTTGATCTGTCGGGTGATTTTCTTCTGCACCCTATTCGTGGGGCGCCCCTTCTGGATCATCAGTGCTCCTTTCGGCGGGGGATACCCATTCCCAGCGTTGTTCTATGCTGGTGCGACTGGTTGGTTCGGGCCTCCTACAGGTGGCGGTGGAGGAGCTCCATGCGCTATGTCACCTGGCGCGGGTGCGTTCCCGAATCCAGGAAGTGGAGCTTGATGCCTCATCTGGACCATGCTTTCGCTGAGTTTCTGGAACTCGCGGCAGTCCTTTAGCATGTGGCATGCCTTCTTCTTGCCATCCTGCTTGTCGATGTAGAAGTGGATGGCGCATGGACCCGAAAGTTTTTCGTATGCTGAGGGTCCGTTATCGTGGTCGCGGCGCTGCCACGACTGTGTTGGGCGTCGTCCATCGCGGAAGTTTCCTCCGCGGTATCCTCCGCTGTTGCAGTTGGCGTCGTTGCGGCGATCGGCGTAGCCGGCCGCGACCATGTCGGGTCCATCGCGATCGTCGTAGACGCGCGATCTTCTCTTGCTACGGCGCTCTCGTCGTTGGCCGTAGTCGTCCTCTTCTTCCGATTGTGCTCGGTGAATGGAATCTTCGCCGGCAGCCCACCTGTTGGCGATGTCCATGAGGTGGTCGAGTGTTTTGGGCTTGACGCGCCCGAGTTCCTCCTTGAAGTCTTGGCGCTTGACGCCGTCCCTGAAGGCGTCGATGGCTCTCTCTTCAGAGATGTGCGCTGCGGAGTTCTTGGTGTTGGACCAGCGTAGTATGTACGAGCGAATGGATTCGCCTGTTCGTTGAGTGCAGGCCCGCAATTATTCGATTGAGGCAGGCCTCTTGCTGGTGCCCTTGAAGTTTCGGATGAAGCTGTAAGCTAGCTCCTCCCAGCTTCGGATGGACCCTGAAGATAGGCTGCTAAGCCAGATCCGTGTTGCGCCTGTCATTGCATGGCGGTCTCCTTGTTTCCACCGTGCAATTTGACGGATGACAAGTGGTCGCTGAGCCATGCCTTTGGGTCTTGTGTGCCGTCGAACTTCAGAGTATCCTAAGGAAGCTTGAAATTTCGCGGCATCTTTGTTCGTCGAACAGATCTGCTGAAGCATCGGGCTCCGCAGAGTTCTCCTTCATCTTCGTCCATTTCGGATTCAGACGAGCATGCGCGCTTGGCTCGCGCTTTGTTGATTTTGCGCTGTGTGAGCGCGTCCCTGGCGTCGTAATCGCGGTTGCGGTGGCGCGAACTCTTGTTCCTTCGAGGAAGGTCATGGTCCTCTTCTTCGGATGAAGGGGTGGGGCTGCGGTCGAACCTGACCGGAGCTTTCTTCTTCGGCTACGTAGGAGCTTCCTGGTGAATCGCGGCTCCGACGAGTCCGAGTCCGGTAAGTGCGGACTTGTGCATGGCTCTTTTCGGGTCCCCCTCCGGAGATGGGTGGGCCGCGAGGTACGCAGTGGCTGCCATGATCGCAGACTGCGGCGTTTTCGGGATGACGTTGTCGTCGGCGTCCATCTCCATGAAGGATGTGTGGAGGGTTCGGGTCACCTCATGGCGCTCCTTGGGATCCATGTTCTCCATCCGAGAGCGGTGCTTGTTGCCTTGGTTGCCGTTCGAGCTGGAGCCGATGCCCATGGCGGAGAGCGCGGCTCGTCGCGCGCTGGACTCTGAGGCTATCTGCTTGCGTTTGTCAAGCACCTCCTGCATCTTGACCTGCTTCTTGTGCTCCTCGATCAGGAGCAGGTGGTAGGCCATCAGCAGATCCCGGGAGGAGTCTGCAGGCAGGACTATGTTGCCTGCCACGGCGTTGCGTGCCTGGGCCCATCCTTCTTTGCTAAGGCGGATGACATGGCCGTTGTTGTCCCCTTCGGGCGGGGGGGGGGGGGGGGGGGGGACTGGCTTCTTCCGTTCCCGCCATTTCGATCCGGCGGGTTAGGTGTTGGGTTGGGCGGCGGGTTGGGCGCTTGCTGGTCCACGTCGCTCTGGATGACTACGGTGCATTGGTAGCGTTCGTAGATTGGTATGCTGCTGCCGCAACTTTCGGATCCGGAACCGTAGGTCCCTTCATCCGATGGCGGATCGCACAGATCAGAGTTGCAGCTGCTGCTGTCGTAGGAATCATCTGTTGATGATGTTGTGCGTAGCACAGGGTGTGGGGTCCATGAAGCGGGCCTGATTGATGGTAGGGGCACCCGCTCAGGGAGGCGGAGGGTGCCAGTTTGCCCCACCTGGAAGCAGAAGCTCCCGAACAGGATCTCGAGTCCGTCGCCTATGGGCTCGAAGTCCTTCATGGTGGCCGGTGAGTGGGCGGTGAAGTCGAAAGCGCCGAAGAGGAGGTGACTCTCTGTCACCGCAGAGTTGTAGATCGATCGGGTTGGGACCGTCACGATCGCACAATCAGCGCCCCCAATTCCCACAGACGGCGCCAATTGACGAGGTTTGATCTCATCAATGCCCATTGTTATGGACTTGGGTTTTGGAGAAGATGGGGATGCTGGAGATCGTGGAACAGTTAGCAAACAAGCAACACGGGGACACAAGCTTTACCCAGGTTCAGGCCCCCGGAGGGAAAACCCTACTCCTGCTTGTCTGCTCTTGATTACGGCGGAACCGAAGGTTACAGGGGTGTGCAGATGCAATCTGGCGTGGAGGTGTGTATGCGAAAGTATGAGGAGGAGATCTAGGTCGTGCCCTCCTAGCCTTTATATAGACTCAGGCAGGTCCCGGGCATAGACCTAGTCGGTTACAGGTTTAGGGTTTTACCCCTTTGAATTTCCTATCTACTCTAGTCTTGCTCTCCAAGGATCCGAAAGCGTCATGTGCCTTGGCCACCCGAAAATCTTCATGGGTCGGCGTATAGTTGCTGTGGGCCTTCCTTGGGCTGGACCAGGTATGCTGAGATCATGTACCCGTGGGGTATAACCATGTCATCCTTTGAGCCATAACCGGCCACAAGTATGTGAACACCATTTAAACCCCAAGGTATAACTTGATTTCCCTTGTTGGCCTTATCTTCCTTTTGTGCAACCTTTGTCCTATCGAAAGTAACTCTTTGGGTGTTGCCCAAGCATTTTACACTTGACCATGAGAGTGAGTGTGTGTGTGTGTGTGTTTGTAAGCTCATACTTATCTCGATGCTTTCATGGTTGCGCAGTCATAGGTGGTCACTTGATCTTGGCGGCATGATGTGGATTGTCGGTGTTTGCTAGTGACGAGGTTGGTGGTGGCCTCAACATAGTGATGGTGTGATATACGCCTCGGGGATGTGTCGGCCAGTGGAGGCGCGGGCTGGCTTGTGCCGATTGCATGAGTGGTGGTCCAAAAGCTCCGAGCAAAAGTTTTTCTAGATTTGGCTAGGGGGCGACGCCTTTGGGCGTCGCTTTATCGTTGGAGGCACCGTTGTGGATTCTTCTTCGACCTCTTTTATCCTCGAGCAAGTGATTCGGGTGAAAGCCTAAACCATGGGTCGGGCGACGAGCGTCGTTCTCGCGTCGCCTCCCCTCTCTGGGGTGCCGCCTTGAAGACCTTGCTCCCATCCGTGACTCTTGGTGGTCTTGACTCACGACGGATGCTCGATAGGTGATTGGAGGATTCCGCTTGGTGGTTTGCGGCACAATGGCGGATGCTCGATAGGTGACTCTTGGTGGTCTTGACTCACGAGTGATGGTCTGATCGCGGCAATGACTTGGACAATCCGCTCCTGTTTCACAATGTTCGATGGGTCTTCGTGTTGTTCTTTCATTGTTGTGAAGTTGAAGCTGAGGTTGCTCTTTCATGATGACCTGCATTGGGCGGTACTTGTTCTTCGATGAAATAAGAGTCCTGGCTCATGGAGAACTGATAGCGACGACATCTGTGGGCAATCTCGACGATGACCCTTGCTACAGGCGGTGCGTGTGTAGTTTGTGTTGGTAGCCAGGTTATCTGTGTGTGCTCTCGAGGCGGTCATGTTCCATTGATCGACGAGAGTGTCTCTACCGTTTTTAGTTCAGTTTCACTAATTAACTTGCCAATTCTCTTCTGCTTTTTAAAAGAAAATAAAACAACAAACTCAACAAAGGTGCAACAATGAGATGCACCACATGTGTTGGCCCCATTTTGTAGGGGTTCGTAGCATGGAAAACAAAAATTTTCTATCGCATACAAACAAACAAGCCAAGATCTATCTACTAGATTGTAGCAACGAGTCGATGGAATAACTCACCCTCGAAGATTCCAAAGTGTTTAACGAGAGCAGATTCTCGTGGGTGATGTAGTCGTACTCTTTCCGATCTCAAGATCGCGTAGACGATCCTTCCGGCGCCGCGTTCCCGCAGCGCTCCCGCAGTCGGTCACACGTTCGGTACTCGACGAAGACCTTCCTCTCCCTTGTTCCAGCAGGCAGCGGAGGTTGTAGCACTCTCCTCGCGATTCCGGCAGCACAACGGCGTGGTACCGGAGGTAGAGGGGAGATCCCGCAGGGCTTCGCCTTAAGCCGGTGCGAGTATGGTGGAGCTTATGAGAGAGGCTATTAGTGGTCTAGTAATTAGACACACCAATTAGAGGGCTCTAAACCAATTAGAAGGCTCTAAACCGAAACAGCTCTAAACCGGGGTCTAGGTCTAGTTTCTAGTTTAGAGGATAGGAACTTGTGTGTGCTAGGAGGGGAGCCCTGCCCCTCCTTATATAGGTGGGAGGGCTGGCTGCGCCATGGGGAGGAGAGTCCCTCCCCAAGTCGGCTTGGTGGGGCGCCGGCCAAGGGAGGAGTCCTCCCCCAATTCGGCCTCCACCAATCCTCCTCTTTTCCCACTTCCCAAAATTGGCAGTTTGACTTTCAAATTAGCCGTTTGACTTTTCCAATTTAGGAATTAAATAAACCCTTTATTTTGGACAGCGAGAACACCTAGTACATGATGCAATCATTCCAACTTGCAATGACACATTCATGTACCCCTTCCCCCCCGGAGTGCCGGACATTCCGGGACCTTCTAGAATGTTCCCGATGAAAACACCGGAACCATTCCCCAACTCCGAAATGGGACTTTCCTTATATGAATCTTATTCTCCGGACCATTCCGGATCACCTCGTGATATCCCGGATCCCATCCGAGACTCCGAACAACATTCGGTCTCTTTCTCATAATACCATAACTACTCAAACAACGTCGAATCCTTAAGTGTGTCTCCCTACGGTTCGTGAATTATGCGGACATGATCGAGACACTTCTCCGAACAATAACCAATAGAGGAATCTGGAAATTCATATGGCTCCCACATATTTCTACGATTACTTTGCGATCGAATGAACCACTTACATACGATACCAATTTCCCTTTGTCTCACGATATGTTACTTATCCGAGGTCATGATCGTCGGTATCTCTGCATACCTAGTTCAACCTCGTTACTGATAAGTACTCTTTTCTCGTTCCCGTGATATGTGATCCCTTGTGACCAAGTCACATGCTTGCAAGCTAATTGGATGACATTTCACCGAGAGGGCCCAGAGAATATCTATCCGTCATGTGGATGGACAAATCCCACTCTTGATCCATGTGTTTCAACCAATACTTTCCGAACACCCAATGCCACTTTTATAGCCACCCTGTTACGGTGTGGTGTTTGATGACATCAAAGCATCCATCCAGTAAAGGCAATATGCATGATCTCATGGTCGAAGGAATTAGGTTACTATGTATCAGAAAGCATATAGCAATTGAACTATTGAAATGACTTGATCTTTATGCTACGCTTGTCTATAGGAGTATGTCCACCATATCATTCTCCTAACGATATGATCTTGTTGTTGATAACATCTCAATGTTCATGACAAAGAAACCACATCATCAATCAACCAACAAGCTAGTGAAGTATAGAGGCCATACTAGGGACTTCAAATTAAGTTTACAAATCACACAAGTATTAATGGTTTCCTTGTTAATACTATTATAGCATGAATGTAAACATTCATCATAAACACAAAGATATATAATAATAACTACATTTATTATTACCTCTAGGGCATATCTCCAACAGTCTCCCACTTGCACTAGAGTCATCTAATCTAGATTACATGGTAATATACCGAACACCCATGGCAGTTTGGTGTTGGTCATGTTTTGCCCTCGGGAGAGGTTTAGTCAACGGATCCGCCACATTCAGATCTGTGTGTACTTTGCAAATCTTTATATCCCCATCCTGGATATGTTCTCGAATAGCGTGGAAACGCAGCTTGATATGCTTCAGCTTCTTGTGTGACCTTGGTTCTTGCGCATTGGCTATGGCGCCCATGTTATCACAGTAGATAGACATTGGGTCCAGCGCACTTGGAACCACACCCAGCTCTGTAATGAACTCTTTCATCCATATCGCTTCTTGTGAAGCCTCCGAAGCAGCCATGTATTCCGATTCAGTTGAAGATCTCGCCACAACGCTTTGCTTTGCACTCCTCCAGCTAACTGCTGCACCATTCAAAATAAATACGTATCCAGATTGTGATTTAGAATCATCCGGATCGGTGTTCCAACTAGCATCGGTGTAACCATTAACAACGAGCTGTTCATCACCTCCATAAGAAAGAACCATATCCTTAGTTCTTCTCAAGTACTTAAGGATGTTTTTGACCGCTGTCCAATGATCCACTCCTGGATCACTTTGATATCTGCTAGTTAGACTAACAGCATATGCGATGTCGGGTCTAGTACATAGCATGGCATACATTAGAGATCCTATGGCTGAGGCATAGGGAGTCTTACTCATCTTTTCTCTATCTTCTGCCGATGTCGGACTTTGAGTTTTACTCAAGGTCGTATTGGGCAACATGGGCAAGAACCCTTTCTTGCTATCTTCCATTCCAAACCTCTTTAGAACTTTGTCCAAATATGTACTTTGTGACAATGATATTTGGCGTTTCGATCTATCTCTATAAATCTTTATGCCTAATATGTAAGCTGCTTCGCCAAGATCCTTCATTGAAAAACTATTATTCAAATATTCCTTGACACTATTAAGAAGGTCTACATCATTCCCAATCAACAATATGTCATCTACATACAGTATTAAGAATGCTACAGAGCTCCCACTCACTTTCTTGTAAATACAAGCTTCTCCATAAGTTTGTATAAAACCAAAACTTTTGATTACCTTATCAAAACGTTGATTCCAACTTCGGGATGCTTGCTTCAATCCATAGATGGACCGTTGAAGCTTGCATACCTTGTTAGCATCTTTAGGATCGACAAAACCTTTGGGTTGTATCATATACAACTCTTCATCAATGTCTCCATTGAGGAATGCTGTTTTGACATCCATCTGCCATATCTCATAATCATAATATGCAGCGATTGCTAACATAATCCTTACAGACTTTAGCTTCGCTACCGGTGAGAAAGTCTCATCGTAGTCAACTCCTTGAATTTGTCGAAACCCTTTTGCGACAAGTCGAGCTTTATAGACAGTAACATTACCATCAGCATCTGTTTTCTTCTTGAAAATCCATTTGTTCTCGACAGCCTTCCGGCCATCCGGTAAGTCCACCAAAGTCCATACTTGGTTTTCGTACATGGATCCAATCTCGGATTTCATGGCTTCTTGCCACTTATTGGAATCTGGGCTCATCATCGCTTCCTCATATGTCTCGGGGTTATCGGTGTTGTCCACCAACATGACATTCATAACGGAATCATACCAATCTGGAGTGGTACGAGTTCTCGTTGACCTCCGAGGCTCTGTAGTAACTTCAACCGAAGTTTCATGATCACCATCATTAGCTTCCTCTCTTATTGGTGCAGGCACCACAGGAACTTCTTCCGGTGCTGCGCTACTCGCAATTTCGAGAGAAGGTTCGACAACCTCGTCGAGTTCTACTTTCCTTCCAGTCACTTCTTTCGAGAGAAATTCCTTCTCTAGAAAGGATCCATTCTTAGCAACGAAGATTTTGCCTTCGGATCTATGATAGAAGGTATACCCAACAGTTTCCTTCGGGTATCCTATGAAGACGCATTTTTCCGCTTTGGGTTCAAGCTTGTCCGGCTGTAACTTCTTTACATAGGCTTCGCATCCCCAAACTTTAAGGAACGACAATTTAGGTTTCTTCCCAAACCATAATTCATACGGTGTCGTTTCAACGGATTTAGACGGTGCCCTATTTAAAGTGAATGCGGCTGTTTCTAATGCATAACCCCAAAATGATAGTGGCAAATCTGTAAGTGACATCATAGAACGAACCATATCTAAGAGAGTTCGATTACGACGTTCAGACACACCATTACGCTGTGGTGTTCCCGGCGGTGTCAACTGCGAAAGTATTCCACATTTCTTCAAATGCTCGCCAAACTCGTAACTTAGATATTCACCTCCACGATCAGATCGTAGAAATTTAATCTTCTTGTTACGTTGATTCTCTACCTCACTTTGAAACTCCTTAAACTTCTCGAAAGTTTCGGACTTATGTTTCATAAAATAGATATACCCATATCTACTCAAGTCATCCGTGAAGGTAAGAACATAACGATAACCACTGCGCGATGCTACACTCATTGGACCACACACATCGGTATGTATGATTTCCAATAAGTCTGTAGCTCGCTCCATCATACCAGAAAATGGAGTCTTAGTCATTTTACCCATCAGACATGCTTCGCATCTTTCAAGTGATTCAAAATCAAGTGATTCAAGAAGTCCATCGGAATGGAGTTTCTTCATACGCTTCACTCCAATGTGACCAAGACGACAGTGCCACATATAGGTCAAATTATCGCTTGATTTCAAACGTTTAGCCTCAATGTTATTAATATGTGTATTTCTACTATCGAGATTCAATATGAATAGACCATCTATCAAAGGTGCATGTGCATAAAACATATTACTCATATAAATCGAACAACCATTATTCTCGGATTTAAACAAGTAACCGTCTCGCAATAAACAAGATCCCGATATAATGTTCATGCTCAACGCAGGCACCAAATAACAATTATTTAAGTATAAAACTAATCCCGATGGTAGATGAAGAGGTAGTGTGCCGACCGCGATCACATCAACCTTTGATCCGTTTCCCACGCGCATCGTCACCTCGTTCTTCACTAGCTTCCGTTTATTCTGCAGCTCCTGTTTCGAGTTACAAATATGAGCAACCGAACCAGTATCAAATACCCAGGCACTACTACGAGTACTAGTGAGATACACATCAATAACATGTATATCAGATATACCTTTCTTCTTGATGTTGCCGTTCTTCAAATCCGCCAAGTACCTTGGGCAATTCCGCTTCCAGTGACCTTCTCCCTTGCAGTAAAAGCACTCAGTATCAGGCTTGGGTCCAGCGTTGGTCCTCTTCGTCGGCGTGGTAACTTTCTTACCACCCTTCTTGAAGTGTCCCTTCTGCTTAGACTTGCCTTTCTTGAATTTGGTGGTCTTATTGACCATCAACACTTGGTGCTCTTTTTTGATCTCCACTTCTGCAGATTTTAACATAGCAAATAGTTCTGGCAACTCTTTGTTCATGTTCTGCATGTTGTAGTTCATCACAAAGTTCTTGTAACTTGGTGGTAGTGATTGGAGGATGCGGTAAACTCCCAAAGTATTAGGAATCACTATACCCAAACTTTGAAGTTTATTTGCGTGCCCAGACATTTTAAGCACATGCTCACTGACGGAGCTACCCTCTTCCATCTTGCAGTTAAAGAACTTTTCAGAAGCTTCATAACTTTCAATTGCCGCATGAGTCTCAAAGATTAATTTGAGATCCTCGACAATATCATATGGATCTGACTCTTCAAACCTTTTCTGAAGCTCCGATTCTAAACCATACAAGATAGCACACTGAACTATGGAGTACTGATTCTTCCGAGCGAGGAAAACATTCTTTACTTCATCGGTAGCATCAGCTGCAGGTGGGTCACCTAGCGGTGCATCCAGCACATAGGTCAAATTACCAGCTGTGAGGACAATCCTCAAATTGCGGAACCAATCCGCGAAGTTGCTTCCATTGTTTTTCAACTTTTCTTTCTCTAGGAACGCATTAAAATTGATGGTAGGGGCTGCCATTGATCTACAACATATTTGCAATAGTTTAGACTAAGTTTATGACAAATTGAGTTCAAATTAATTAATGAAATTAAACTAGGTGAACTCCCACTCAAAACAACATCCCTCACATTGTTTTAGTGATCACACGAACCAAATCCACTACATCAACACCGATCATCACGAGAGCTGATATAGTTTTAATGGCGAACAATCATCATGTTCATCATATCTACTATATGATTCATGCTTTGCCTTTCGGCGATCCGTGTTCCTGAGGCCATGTCTGTACATGCTAGGCTCGTCAAGATCAAACCTTAGCTTCCGCATAAGCAAATCTGGCTTGCTTACGTTGTAGTCACCCGCGGAATCAAAGACACCCGATCATCACGTGGTGCTTCGAAGCAGCAAGCTTTGGCAACGGTGCATACTAAGGGTGAACACTTTTAGAACTTGAAATTTATGTGCATGAGGGATCATCTTATAATGCTACCGTCGTCTACTAAGCAATACAAGATGCATAAAGGATTAACATCACATGCAATTCATAATATGTGATATGATATGGCCTTTCTTCTTTGTGCTTCCGATCTCCATCTTCAAGCACGAACATGATCTCCATCATCACCGGCATAGCATCAAGGTCAATGACGCTTCTTCATGGTTGTCGTCCGCCAACTTCAACTATTACAACTATTTTGAATAGACACGCAGGCCTTAACAGAAATTAAAGACAACCATATGGCTCCTGCCGGTTGCCAACTTACAATAAGGATCATTGCATACATCAAATATAATCACAATCATGGCCATATCACATCACTGCACACCCCTGCAAAACAAAGTTAGACGCTTCTACTTTCTTTGCATATTTTACGTGGTTTGGGGCTTTCCATAAGTGTCGTTCTAACTTACGAACAAGAACCACAACATTGATACTAGCATTGTTGATCACCCGTTGTAAATTGGATCTTTACTATGCTAGGAGAAACAGGCACCCGCAAAGCCACTTATGCAAAACGAGTTGCATGTCAAGCGTGGAGCAAGTCTCATGAACGATGTCATGTAAGGTTAGCCCGGGCCGCTTCATCCCAACATACCGCAAGATGCAAAGTACACAAAAAGCAATCTACAATGAAAGCATCAACGCCCACAATGACCATTGTGTTCTACTCGTGCAACAGATCTACATATAGACACGGCTCTGATACCACTGTAGGGGTTCGTAGCATGGAAAACAAAAATTTTCTATCGCATACAAACAAACAAGCCAAGATCTATCTACTAGATTGTAGCAACGAGTCGATGGAATAACTCACCCTCGAAGATTCCAAAGTGTTTAACGAGAGCAGATTCTCGTGGGTGATGTAGTCGTACTCTTTCCGATCTCAAGATCGCGTAGACGATCCTTCCGGCGCCGCGTTCCCGCAGCGCTCCCGCAGTCGGTCACACGTTCGGTACTCGACGAAGACCTTCCTCTCCCTTGTTCCAGCAGGCAGCGGAGGTTGTAGCACTCTCCTCGCGATTCCGGCAGCACAACGGCGTGGTACCGGAGGTAGAGGGGAGATCCCGCAGGGCTTCGCCTTAAGCCGGTGCGAGTATGGTGGAGCTTATGAGAGAGGCTATTAGTGGTCTAGTAATTAGACACACCAATTAGAGGGCTCTAAACCAATTAGAAGGCTCTAAACCGAAACAGCTCTAAACCGGGGTCTAGGTCTAGTTTCTAGTTTAGAGGATAGGAACTTGTGTGTGCTAGGAGGGGAGCCCTGCCCCTCCTTATATAGGTGGGAGGGCTGGCTGCGCCATGGGGAGGAGAGTCCCTCCCCAAGTCGGCTTGGTGGGGCGCCGGCCAAGGGAGGAGTCCTCCCCCAATTCGGCCTCCACCAATCCTCCTCTTTTCCCACTTCCCAAAATTGGCAGTTTGACTTTCAAATTAGCCGTTTGACTTTTCCAATTTAGGAATTAAATAAACCCTTTATTTTGGACAGCGAGAACACCTAGTACATGATGCAATCATTCCAACTTGCAATGACACATTCATGTACCCCTTCCCCCCCGGAGTGCCGGACATTCCGGGACCTTCTAGAATGTTCCCGATGAAAACACCGGAACCATTCCCCAACTCCGAAATGGGACTTTCCTTATATGAATCTTATTCTCCGGACCATTCCGGATCACCTCGTGATATCCCGGATCCCATCCGAGACTCCGAACAACATTCGGTCTCTTTCTCATAATACCATAACTACTCAAACAACGTCGAATCCTTAAGTGTGTCTCCCTACGGTTCGTGAATTATGCGGACATGATCGAGACACTTCTCCGAACAATAACCAATAGAGGAATCTGGAAATTCATATGGCTCCCACATATTTCTACGATTACTTTGCGATCGAATGAACCACTTACATACGATACCAATTTCCCTTTGTCTCACGATATGTTACTTATCCGAGGTCATGATCGTCGGTATCTCTGCATACCTAGTTCAACCTCGTTACTGATAAGTACTCTTTTCTCGTTCCCGTGATATGTGATCCCTTGTGACCAAGTCACATGCTTGCAAGCTAATTGGATGACATTTCACCGAGAGGGCCCAGAGAATATCTATCCGTCATGTGGATGGACAAATCCCACTCTTGATCCATGTGTTTCAACCAATACTTTCCGAACACCCAATGCCACTTTTATAGCCACCCTGTTACGGTGTGGTGTTTGATGACATCAAAGCATCCATCCAGTAAAGGCAATATGCATGATCTCATGGTCGAAGGAATTAGGTTACTATGTATCAGAAAGCATATAGCAATTGAACTATTGAAATGACTTGATCTTTATGCTACGCTTGTCTATAGGAGTATGTCCACCATATCATTCTCCTAACGATATGATCTTGTTGTTGATAACATCTCAATGTTCATGACAAAGAAACCACATCATCAATCAACCAACAAGCTAGTGAAGTATAGAGGCCATACTAGGGACTTCAAATTAAGTTTACAAATCACACAAGTATTAATGGTTTCCTTGTTAATACTATTATAGCATGAATGTAAACATTCATCATAAACACAAAGATATATAATAATAACTACATTTATTATTACCTCTAGGGCATATCTCCAACACATTTCTTATTAGCTGCTCCATGTCTTCCAAAATATAAAATATTTAGAAAATTGTTTTAACCTAACAAAACATGTCATATTTAGAAACAGAACGTAGTACTTGTATACCCACAAGAAAAGGTGAATTCCTACATCTTTCCTCAAGAAAAAGAGGTGTCGCCGTGGCCCACACGGTTTTGTATAAATGGACGCAATATGTCTGTCCACACTCGAATGATTAATAGGAAGAATGTAGTACCCTCTGTCAAATTGGATGTATCTAAACACTGAACACTAAATAGTGATTAGATATATTAAATTAGACAAATTTTGGACATCCTTTTGAGGACGGAGGGAATAATTGTTAACCAAATTTTGTACAAAAGTAGTATGATATTAGTGATATAATTGTATATCTGGCGGTTGACGGCAATAAACTTTTCTGTTCATAATAAGACAAGATTTCGTGTTAAAAACCTCGCCACAGACTCAACCATCAAGATGGATAGTTTCAAAAACAAATTCTTTTTAATTTTCAGATTTAGCTATTAAGACTGTTCTGGATCCGCATGAGTTGAGAAATATTACCTATGGTCCCCACCGTTTTGTAGAAATGGAGGCAGTATGACGAGTGTCCTTCTCGAAGCACTTCATATAGACGAATTATTTGTGAAGGACAGCTGGCACGCATGTTACTTGGTTGCAAAATCTTTGTGGATAAGGATCTCTTGAGATGCACAACGAGTCAACAAACATGCAACTGCAAGTGCGATGATGAGATGCACGCATGTGACTTGATGGAGTAGATAAAGCTCAAGACCGAAGGTAAAGGCGCGAAGTCCTACCGCTTTCCTTGAAGAAAGAGGTGTCGACATTTCGTGATGCAAATTTGGTACGACCGAGAAGTACGGTCCACATCTCTCTCGGACGGTGCCGTCGCTCTCGTCCTCACTGAAAATGCGCTTCCTGGCCTACTATGTATATAAGTTTGTATAAAAAGTGAAACCGCTCAGACCATCCAAACCAATCAAAAAAAATCTAGTTTAATCTCATTTATAAATCAACTCTAAACTTTATAACTAGTGCAAACTTTTAAACTAGCCTAAACCGGCCAAACCGGCCAAACTATGTTTGCACGGGCTTATATACATAGGGCTCAGTTAGAGGCAGAGCCTATACAGGAGGGCACAATTTTATTCTTTCTCGTCAGCTGTAAGCCGGCCCTCTGCTGTCACTTGCCCAAAACAGAGAAATGGCCACGACAAAAGCAAAGCACAAATGAGGTTCTGCGTTCTTCGTCAGAACTGTCAATTCTTGGAATTGTCCCGAACGGTGCTGCAGAATATATACGGTCATAGAGTGGGTAGGCCATACACGAGTCATGAGGGAGTGAAACATTGCCAGGATACGTGAAGTTATTTGTGTTCAGGGCCAGCCCTTGAGGGGACTAGCGGGGCAGCTGTCCCGGGCTAAAAAAAAAAAGTAGAGACCCAAAAATATGTAGGCTTAGTATACATAAAAAGATATTTTCTTATTGGGCTGTCGATGCCTCGACTCCCATGCATTAATCGACACCGCCCCGTCGCTTCATTCCTAATCGAAGAGACAACGATCTCGATCGATTCAACCCTGGATAGGTCGTCAGGTCCCAGGACTCCCAGCATCGTTGCGTCGGTTACTTGTTTCTCGAGTCGGAAGTCTTCCGTCCCGTCGCTTCCCCTGGCCCTGGTCCTGTCTTCCTGGATCGGATAGTCTCCCTGTGTCGACGATCAACCTCCAGGCGCGATTGCGCGAAGCCGTGAAGGCCATCAACGAGACGATGATCGACCGCCTCGGCATGCCTGCTGGTGCTGGTCCGCTCTCTGCTGGTTACACTCACCCTAATTCTTAGTTCTTAATTCTAATTAGTACCTGATTGTTGTTCGTGTTTGTAGCAGGCAAGGTTAACTGATTATGGCGTCCGAATTATAAACTGGACGAGATTGATATTGATTTCATTGTCACGGACTTTGCTTTTAGGAATTTGAAATTTTAAGATATCATGTAAATATTATTATTTTTATATGAATATTATAGTTGAGAGTATACTTGAAATATTTATTTTTCATCATCTTATATATACATAAAAAATTATAATAAAAAACCCAAAATTTTAGTTTCGCCGACCCCCGAAATCTCAGGACCGGTCATGTTTGTGTTTCTACTCTAGGCGTGTAGATTGCCTGATTGCATTTCTTTTTTAACTTTCGACTAAAATCATGTGCAAGATCTCATGTAACCATGCCTCATGCATGAATTATGATCAACTTTTGAATAAAGTGGATCTTATGTATTCGCAATGACCAAATTATTTTCTTATTATCCATCGTGAATTTACTTTTTATTGAAAATTTATATATCTTGTCAACTTAAACGTTTGTTTAGTGTGCAAATGATTTTTATGTTAGTAAAATTATTTCTTCTAGTTGGGATTTCAAAAAATCTAGTCGCCGGGAGAGTGAGCATGCCCCATATCACTAATCACAAGGGTCAAATGAATTATATGAACATGGTAGTAATAGTATTGTAGTTGTTTGGAGTGAATTCTTTTGTCAACATAATAAAGTAAGATCTTGCGTCGAAGTCTTTATCAAGACGAAGTCAACAATAAAGATGGGTAGCTAATTGCGATAATAATGTTTTAGAAACAAGTTATTTCAAAGTTTCAGATCTACCTATTAAACCGATGGTGTGTGCATGAGTTGAGAAAATATTCTCCGCAATCCCCACCGTTTTTTTAGGAATGGACGCACTACATGGGGTGTCGATTCGGAGCACTTTCGTGGACACTCGAATTTTCATATGCATTCATTTTCCTTTTGTGGACAAAATACCATGACAACAGGTGGAGGGTGGGTTGTGCCACGAGTTGCACGTATACAATTTCCCTTTTTCTTTTCAACCACAGGCTAGCAAACACTGTAATTGATCATACAATTTTGAGTGTTCTAATTCTTTTCCCCTGTCTTTATTTAGGTCTTAATTCTTTGAAAGTTCTCCGTGCCTTCCTTTAGGTCCTAGTTTTTTGAAATTGGACTTCTAGACCCTAAATTTGTCAGCATTGATTCACATGAGGTCCTAAACTGGTTTAACCAGAGTTGACCGGTGTCATGTCGACAGCAAGACCTGTCTAGACGTGTATATTTGCGAAAAGGTCCTCCCATTTGTATTCCTGCCATAGCGTGCCCTGTAGCCGGGATCCCGTCGCAGAGCACAACCGCTCCGCAACGTGTGACCCTCGCCGGCATCCTGTTGGGGATATAACCCCAGGTACCCCAGAGTTGTGCTATAAGGAGATCAGAATAAATGAATAAACGGTTTTTGTAGAAAGAATAGGTGAAAATATATGTAAAAAGCTAAAGGAAAGAGGAATAAAACCTACTTGGGCCGAGTTAAGTGTAACTCGGCCTGGTCAAAACCGTCTGGGCCTGATCCTGCTCCCCTGGGCCGAATTATTAAGTCCATAGCCGAATAAGAGCTAGTATGCACCGAATAACAGGAGCCCAGCTCGGGCCGAACTGCCATCCCGGCCCATCGCGCCTCCAGCTCCCGCCGAAGTTCCCGCCAGGAGCTCCCGCCGAGCCAGCGCCAGGCATCGACCTCACCCCGACGAATCCGTTCTCCCGCGTCGCGCCTGCATCCCCGGGTGGGCCGGCAATGGGCAGATCCGGCCCACCGCGGGTCTCCTCCCGCCACCTCGGTTCCCACCAAGTCGACGTCGCCTGCATCCCCGGGTGGGCCGGCAAAGGGCAGATCCGGCCCACCGCGGGTCTCCTCCCGCCGCCACGGCTCCCACCATACCACGCCACCTAGCATCCAGAGGTGGGCCGACTGGAGCAATCCCGGCCCATCACGGATCCCTCTCGCCAGGCCGGCTCACAGCTGGGCTGCTTCACGCGGACCAGACCGAATGAAGGGATAGTCCGGCTGGGCTTCGTCCAAGTAATTCGGCTGAGCCTCAGGACTTCCTCTTGGGCTGAACTAGCAGGGCCCAGGCCGAGTTCTCCCTTAGAAATTATCATCTGGGCCGAATCAAGTCATCCCAGCTGCTTCGCAGACGTTCCAATAACCTCTACATCGACATATCGACGAACCTGAACGGACCCCACCAATATCACGCAAGTACATGGACGCACGAGGCACAAACTGGCACATGGCCTAAGGAATATGCCTGTGGCATCTAGGAATATGCTAAAGAATATACCTTGGCATCTCCAAAGATGCCAAGGCATATGCTGAGCATCTAATAAGATGCTAGGAATATGCTGTCTAGATACCAATCGTGGGGAACAAGATTTGTCCCCTGGGCTCCCCTTTATAAGGAGCACCAGGGGGATCGTTCACAGGAGAGGCCCCGAAGGGCTCCTCCCCTCTCTGCTCACTAGGAGCTCTCCTTCTTCCTCTTCCTCCACTCTCACAGAGAGACTAGATAGAAGCATAGGGGAAACAGCTCAAGGAGCATGATTGTAGCCACAAGTATGGCAAGATTATAAGGGATTAGATGTATAGAATGAGGTGTTATCTCCACTTGAGAGCTTCAATCCAATATACATTGTATTTCTCTTTGTTCATATGAGTGCGGTCCTCACCGCATCATCCCTCCCCGGATTCCTCCACGTCCATCGGCCCCAACTTTAGCCTACCCATGGCATATGCCGTGATACCACCACGACATTTGGCGCCCACCGTGGGGCCTTTAGTGGCGTTGGTTGGTTTCCATCCGGACGGGAACATCTTCATCAACTTCTTCCTCATAGGGCTCATTCAGCTTCACCAAACGAACAGAGAACAAAGAGGTAAGCGTAAAGGGTCTCCAAGTCTGACTCAACAAAACAGATAAGACTCAGCACGAAGGACTCAAGCACTACTCCAAGCCTACTGTAAGTACCAAATAACTCAGCAAGGCACGTATGACTTAGCAAGACTCACTCAAACACTTCCCCAAGTATACTGTAAGTGCCAGATAACTCAGTCACCTACACTCAATCCTTCACCCCGGGGAGAAAAGAACTCAACCCGGGGACTAGCCGACTTATCCTTAGAGTCACCTTTGGATTAAGAGAACATCATGTCGATTTAGATCTGTACATCAGCTAGCTTATCTGTTAACTCGGCCATAAGTTGAATCAGCTTATTTGTGATTCAGATAGATTTTGAGTCAGTTAGTTTATGTTTTGGATTACCCATTAACTCAGCTCACCAGCCAGCTTATCTGTTAACTCGGCCATAAGTTGAATCAGCTTATTTGTGATTCAGATAGATTTTGAGTCAGTTAGTTTATGTTTTGGATTATTCATTAACTCAGCTCACCAGCCAGCTTATTATTAACTCGGCCATAAGTTGAATCAGCTTATTTGTGATTCAGATAGAATTTGAGTCAGTTTATCTATGCTTTGGATTGTCCTTTAACTCAGCTTACCAGCCAGCTTATTGATGATTCAGATATAACTTGAAGTCAATTTGTTTATGCTTTGAATTAACCTTTAACTCGGCTCAGTAGATTGTCTCTGATTCGGACTAACATTTGATTCAGCTTGCCAGGGTATATTATAATTCGGATTGGTATTCAGACTCGGCGTACTAATCATATCTCTGACTCAGGCCGAAGCTTTATTCAGTTCACCAGATTGCCAGGTTATGTTATGACTCGGATTGATATCTCACCATTTTGCCAGGTTATCCCACATCTCGAATGACTATTGGCCAGCTTATCATATCTCGAATCTATATCTCATATCTACATCTCGAATCAGATCTCTCAGCGGTTAGCCTTATTATCATATCCCAAAGCTTAATCTCGGATATATATCTCGGATCCATATCAAAGGAAAATTATCGTCATCACGCCAAATCAAGCTATATCGTGGCAAATAGATAACTCGGATTTGAGTCAGATGACTCAGATTTGGGGATGTAAGTTAAAATTGTGTAAAGTAACTCGGATTTGGGATGAGTTAACTCGGATTTGAGTCAGATGACTCAGACTTAATACATAAAGTCGATTTTGAGTAAAGTAACTCGGATTTGGGATGAGTTAACTCGGATTTGAGTCAGATGACTCAGATTTGGGATGTAAGTCAAAATTGAGTAAAGTAACTTGGATTTGGGATGAGTTAACTCGGATTTGAGTCAGATGACTCAGATTTGGGATGTAAGTCAAAAATAAGTAAAGTAACTCGGATTTGGGATGAGTTAACTCGGATTTGAGTCAGATGACTCAGATTTGGGGATGTAAGTCAAAATTGAGTAAAGTAACTCGGATTTGGGATGAGTTAACTCGGATTTGAGTCAGATGACTCAGACTTAATATATAAAGTCGATTTTGAGTAAAGTAACTCGGATTTGGGATGAGTTAACTCGGATTTGAGTCATATAACTCGGATTTGAGTCAGATGACTCAGACTTAAGACATAAAGTCAATTTTGAGTAAAGTAACTCAGATTTGGGATGAGTTAACTCGGATAATAACTTACCCAATGGGGTTAAAAGAGCAATGCCCAAGAAGGCAAGAACCCACAACTTACCCAATGGGGTTAAAAGAGCAATGCCATAGAAGGCAAGAACTCATATCTTACCCAAAGAGGTTAAAAGAGTAGTGCCCAAGAAGGCAAGAACTCACAACTTACCCAATGGGGTTAAAAGAGCAATGCCAAAGAAGGCAAGAATGTTGGAGATATGCCCTAGAGGCAATAATAAATGTAGTTATTATTATATCTTTGTGTTTATGGTAAATGTTTACATTCATGCTATAATAGTATTAACAGGGAAACATTAATACTTGTGTGATTTGTAAACTTAATTTGAAGTCCCTAGTATAGCCTCTATACTTCACTAGCTTGTTGGTTGATAAATGATTGTGGTTTCCCTATCATGAACATTGAGATGTTATCAACAACAAGATCATATCGTTAGGAGAATGATATGGTGGACATACTCCTATAGATAAGCGTAGCATAAAGATCAAGTCATTTCAATAGTTCAATTGCTATATGCTTTCTGATACATAGTAACCTAATTCCTTCGACCATGAGATCATGCATATCACCTTTACCGGATGGATGCTTTGATGACATCAAACACCACACCGTAACTGGGTGGCTATAAAGGTGGCATTGAGTGTTCGGAAAGTATTGGTTGAGACACATGGATCAAGAGTGGGATTTGTCCATCCATATGACGGATAGATATTCTCTGGGCCCTCTCGGTGAAATGTCATCCAATTAGCTTGCAAGCATGTGACTGGCTCACAAGGGATCACATATCACGGGAACGAGAAAAGAGTACTTATCAGTAACGAGGTTGAACTAGGTATGCAGAGATACCGACGATCATAACCTCGGATAAGTAACATATCGTGAGACAAAGGGAAATTGGTATCGTATGTAAGTGGTTCATTCGATCGCAAAGTAATCGTAGAAATATGTGGGAGCCATATGAATTTCCAGATTCCTCTATTGGTTATTGTTCGGAGAAGTGTCTCGATCATGTCCGCATAATTCACGAACCGTAGGGAGACACACTTAAGGATTCGACGTTGTTTTGAGTAGTTATGGTATTATGAGAAAGAGACCGAATGTTGTTCGGAGTCTCGGATGGGATCCGGGATATCACGAGGTGATCCAGAATGGTCCGGAGAATAAGATTCATATAAAGAAAGTCCCGTTTCGGAGTTCGGAAATGATTCCGGTGAATGTTCTAGAAGGTTCCGGAATGTCCGGCACTCCGGGAGGGGGGAGGGGTACATGAATGTGTCATTACATATTGGAATGATTGCATCATGTACTAAGTGTTCTTGCTGTCCAAAATAAAGGATTAAATTGAATCCTAAAACAGAAAAGTCAAATGTCCAGTTTGAAAGTCAAACGGCTAAAACAAGAAACTGTGGGAAACAAGCAAGAGGAGTTGGGAACCGACTTGAGGGAGGAGTCTCCTCCCCAAGCCGGCGCGCCACCCAAGGCCGACTTGGGGAGGGACTCCCCTCCCCTGGCCGCGCCTCCCACCTATAAAAGGAGGGGCAGGGCCTCCTCCTCTAGACACACAAGTTTCTACCTCTAATCTCCGGTTTAGAGCCGTTTTGGTTTAGAGCTTCTAATTGCTTTAGCCTGCGGTTTAGAGCCTTCTAATTGGTGTGTCTAATCTCTAGACCACTAATAGCCCTCTCTCATAATCCACCATACTCGCTCCGGCTTAAGGCGAAGCCCTGCGGGATTTCCCTCTACTTCCGGTACCACGCCGTTGTGCTGCCGGAATCGCGAGGAGAGTGCTACAACCTCCGCTGCCTGCTGGAACAAGGGAGAGGAAGGTCTTCGTCGAGTACCGAACGTGTGACCGACTGCGGGAGCGCTGCCGGAACGCAGCGCCGGAAGGATCGTCTACGCGATCTTGAGATCGGGAAGAGTACGACTACATCACCCACGAGAATCCGCTCTCGTTAAACGCTTTGGAATCTTCGAGGGTAAGTTATTCCATCGACTCGTTGCTACAATCTAGTAGATAGATCTTGGCTTGTTTGTTTGTATGCGATAGAAATTTTTTTGTTTTCCATGCTATGAACCCCTACAAAGAACTCATATCTTACCCAAAGAGGTTAAAAGAGTAGTGCCCAAGAAGGCAAGAACTCACAACTTACCCAATGGGGTTAAAAGAGCAATGCCAAAGAAGGCAAGAACTCATATCTTACCCAAAGAGGTTAAAAGAGTAGTGCCCAAGAAGGCCAGAACTCACAACTTACCCAATGGGGTTAAAAGAGCGATGCCAAAGGAGGCAAGAACTCATATCTTACCCAAAGAGGTTAAAAGAGCAGTGCCCAAGAAGGCCAAAACTCTCAACTTACCGAAAGAGGTTAAAAGAGCAATGCCAAAGAAGGCCAGAAGTCCAGAAACTTACCCAAAAGGGTTATGACCAGTGCCCATGAAGGCCAGAAGTCCAGAAACTTACCCAAAAGGGTTATGACCAGTGCCCATGAAGGCCAGAAGTCCAGAAACTTACCCAAAGGGGTTATGAACGGTGCACAAGAAGGCCAGAAACAAAAAAAACTTGCCCAGAAGGGTTATGAGCGGAGCCCAAGAAGGCCAAAGTCACAGACTTACGCGAAAGGATTATGCGGCCAAAGGAATATAGGACAAAGAAGTTGTATGTTAGGAAACAACTCTGGGGACATTTAGATATAAAGTCTATGCACGACTCTACAAGTCCCACATAGCCTCGGGAACTAATGTCAGGGATATAACCCCAGGTACCCCAGAGTTGTGCTATAAGGAGATCAGAATAAATGAATAAACGGTTTTTGTAGAAAGAATAGGTGAAAATATATGTAAAAAGCTAAAGGAAAGAGGAATAAAACCTACTTGGGCCGAGTTAAGTGTAACTCGGCCTGGTCAAAACCGTCTGGGCCTGGTCCTGCTCCCCTGGGCCGAATTATTAAGGCCATAGCCGAATAAGAGCTAGTATGCACCGAATAACAGGAGCCCAGCTCGGGCCGAACTGCCATCCCGGCCCATCGCGCCTCCAGCTCCCGCCGAAGTTCCCGCCAGGAGCTCCCGCCGAGCCAGCGCCAGGCATCGACCTCACCCCGACGAATCCTTTCTCCCGCGTCGCGCCTGCATCCCCGGGTGGGCCGGCAACGGGCAGATCCGGCCCACCGCGGGTCTCCTCCCGCCACCTCGGTTCCCACCAAGTCGACGTCGCCTGCATCCCCGGGTGGGCCGGCAAAGGGCAGATCCGGCCCACCGCGGCTCCCACCAGACCACGCCACCCAACATCCAGAGGTGGGCCGACTGGAGCAATCCCGGCCCATCACGGATCCCTCTCGCCAGGCCGGCTCACAGCTGGGCTGCTTCACGCGGACCAGGCCGAATGAAGGGATAGTCCGGCTGGGCTTCGTCCAAGTAATTCGGCTGAGCCTCAGGACTTCCTCTTGGGCTGAACTAGCAGGGCCCAGGCCGAGTTCTCCCTTAGAAATTATCATCTGGGCCGAATCAAGTCATCCCAGCTGCTTCGCAGACGTTCCAATAACCTCTACATCGACATATCGACGAACCTGAACGGACCCCACCAATATCACGCAAGTACAGGGACGCACGAGGCACAGACTGGCATATGGCCTAAGGAATATGCCTGTGGCATCTAGGAATATGCTAAGGAATATACCTTGGCATCTTTGGAGATACCAATCGTGGGGAACAAGATTTGTCCCCTGGGCTCCCCTTTATAAGGAGCACCAGGGGGATCGTTCACAGGAGAGGCCCCGAAGGACTCCTCCCCTCTCTGCTCACTAGGAGCTCTCCTTCTTCCTCTTCCTCCACTCTCACAGAGAGACTAGATAGAAGCATAGGGGAAACAGCTCAAGGAGCATGATTGTAGCCACAAGTATGGCAAGATTATAAGGGATTAGATGTATAGAATGAGATATTATCTCCACTTAAGAGCTTCAATCCAATATACATTGTATTTCTCTTTGTTCATATGAGTGCGGTCCTCACCGCATCATCCCTCTCCGGATTCCTCCACGTCCATCGGCCCCAACTTTAGCCTACCCATGGCATATGCCGTGATACCACCACGACACATCCCCGTCGCAGTGCACCCCCGTAACCAGGATCCCTCCGCATAGCACCATGACTGTCACCATCCCCTCCGCAACACATTCCCGTCGCAGCGCACACCCCGCAACCGGGATTCCCTTCTCAAAGCACCTGTGTCGTCGGTATCCCCTCCATAGTGTGTGCCCTTCATCGAGCTTCCTTCTGCAATGCCCCCCCCCCTACGATGCACTAGTATCGTCGTCGCCATGGCATGTGCACCGGGAGTCCACCCGCGCTCAGGGGAGTCCAATCCAGCACACCACAACTCTCTCCTGCTCTTGCCAACGAGGTCCCTGGAGCGCTGGACCATTGGTTCTACCTCACCATGGGGGGTTGAGGATGGTGCCACACATAGGAGTCGGGCAAGACAAGGATGGGTGAGGTGCTGGGTGGGGCCGGATGGGTCAAGTCTAACTCCATGGGGATTGAGTTTTGGAAGAAATATAATTTTGGGGGGCTATTTGAAAATATGCTGGGTGGCCGGTATGCCTCATGGCCCTTGTTGTCGACGTGGCATCGGTTAGCGTGGGTGAAACCAGCTTAGGGCCTTGAGCGTGGCTTAATTCTAAAAAAAAAATAGGATGTACAAGTTTAAAGAATTAAGACATAAGGATAAGCGAAGACCTGTAAAAAGAATTAGGACCGTCTTTATAGTTTAATGTTCGAGATGAGAATCTTTTGAGATAAGTACGAAGATGGGACGACAAACGTGCAATGATCAGATGCACATGTGCCTTGGCGCCATTTCTTAATAGAGTACACATATACCCACAACCACAAGAAAAGGTAAAGGTATATGAATTCCTACCGCTTTCACGTTTGACACGGGCCCAGCTGGCAGCGACCCGCCGCGCGCCTTATTTATACGACACGGTCACGAGCACGCGGCGACATCGCCGGCCAGACTGCCCAACCCGACCGACCCAGCACAGCCCACACGGCTCCTCTTCCTCCTACTCCCACAGACAGACATCCACCCGCGCATCATCTCGTCGCTCGCTCGCTCGCTCGGGCGCTCCGCCGATCCGCTCCTCGTCGCCATGGACGAAGCCAAGGGTACGCCGCTCTCAACGCTTGGCCTCCTAGCGCGTTAGCTCCGCCATCGTGTTGCGGAGTTCTGTGATCCGCGATTCTCTGTCGATCCTGCTCCGGATTCGCGTCTGTCGATCTCGTTTTCCTTTCCAAGGAAGCCAGGCGGCTCGAGATCCGACGAGTGTGGGTACCGTACCTTTGCGGGTTCCGAGTGGGGGAATACATCTGTGTTGTTCCCCCAGAAATGGGTGGAGCTTTAGGATCAACCAATCGCTGCACCGAAGATGCGCTTCCCAGCCTATGCTTGGGTTCAGTTAGAGGCAGAGGGGTGGATGTGGATGGGATTTAATTTCTTCTTTTGGGCACAATTTTGTTCTTTCTCGTCAGTACCACTGTTGGCACTTGCCCAAAACAGGGGAGCAATGGTGCCGATAAAAGCAGAGGTGAGACAGGGTTCTGCATTTGGCAGAACGGGGAATCCTGCTAGTCTTTGTGGACGATGCAGACTATACCGATCCTAGAGTAGGCCATACGTGTGGCAACGGCCCATGGAGTGAAACACTGTCTGGATAGTAGGTGCTTCTATTGTAGATTGCCGTTCTATTTAACCTGTGACTAAAATCATGTACGACATCTATGGAACCGTGCCTCATAAATCATCTTCTCCGTTCTTTTCTAGTTGTGGAGGCCATGGGTGGGGAAATACAGCTGTTCTGTTCCAAATATGAGTGAGGCTGGGAGTGGGTTAGGATCAAGCACTGCACTGAAGATGCGCTTACCAGCCTATATATAGGTTCAGTTAGAGGCTGGGTGTGATTTAGTTCAGTTAGGTGCTCGGTGTAGTTTGATTGTGTCGAGTGTTCTTCCATCTGGGCACATTTATGATCTTTCTGGTCACTACAAAAACTGTTCTGGCCTGATTGTCAGTGCGAATCCTTTGTTTAGCACTTGCCCAAAACAGGGCAAATGGTAATAACAGATAAAAGCAGAGCACAAACAGGGTTCTGCACACGTGAAAATTGGGAATTCTTGGAATTTCTATGAACGGTGCAGGCTATACACGATCATTATAGAGTAGGTACACGAGTCAATGGCCCATGGGGTGAAACAATGTCAGGATATGTGAAGTTTGTTGTGCTTCTGTTGTAGGTGTGTAGACTGCCTGATTCTGTTCCTCTTTTTCTTTCACTAATGTAACTTCCTGAACTGGTTTCATACAGCCTTCACTTGTCCTCCATGGCAGTGTCGTTTACAATCTTCTGAGTCCATGGGCATCTTGTTTGTTTACGAGATGATTTTTCATTACATTTCATCAGTTGTTCTAGCTGGGTGCTACACTTTTTAACTTTTGGCTAAAATCATGTGCAAGGTCTCATGTAACTGTGCCTCATGAATTATCTTCCTTCATTCTTGTGTAGTTGTGGAGGCCAAGGATGGAACCATCGCAGTTGCTTCTGCTTTTCCTGGTCATCAGGAAGGTACCAGTGATTAGCTTCCGTTTTCTCTCTCTACTTCTTACTGCACTACAAGACAGGGATTTGCTATTTTCTGACTGTTCAAAAAGACTAACTTGCTGTATTAAACAGCTGTCCAAGACAGGGATCACAAGTTTTTATCAAAAGCTGTTGAAGAAGCTTACCGAGGAGTCGACTGTGGCCATGGAGGCCCATTTGGTGCAGTCGTTGTCCGCAATGACGAAGTGATAGTTAGTTGCCATAACATGGTTCTGAATTACACTGATCCAACTGCACATGCTGAAGTAACTGCAATAAGAGAGGTAGGTTGCCATTGCATAGAGGCTATTCTCAGCAACTACTTGGTGCTTAATATTTTCCTGTAGTAGCCTCACCTCCCTATAGGTTGTACCCAATTTATGTTTCATGCTTTTCGAACCAGTACCATTTTCTTCTTGCAAAACATATTACATGTTGTGTTCACATGTCTATACACATAACTAATATGGCATATTCTAGTACATTCTTCATCTTCAGATGTTCCTGACTCTTGTATTGGTACCGATATCATCTCATACTACTAATTCAAACATGTCCACACACACAACTGAGAATCAGGAGTATTACACTATCATCTCGTACTACTAATTCAAACATGTCTACATACTTGGTGCTTGCTGTTCACATTTTGATACTTCATATTTCTTGTAGTAGCATCATCTGTTGATATAGGTTGTCCTGATTTGTGCTTCATGCTTTTCGAACTAAGTGTCACTGCCTTCTTGCAAAGCTTTTGGAACCAGTACCACTTTCTTCTTGCAAAGGGTATTATCCGTTTTGTTCACCTGTCTACATAGATGAGATGGCATATATGTTCCAATCTCTTTGCTTATTCTTGTACATGCTTATGTTGTAGGTTATTCCTGATTTTTGTATTAGTACTGATATTATGTTGTACAGTATCACATTATCAAATTAAGCAACTTTAGTGTCTAAAAAATTAAGCTACTTCAGGGTAACTAGATAAAGTTGACTATTCCAATACGGAGATAAGAGATGCAGATAAACTTTACTAGTATAAAGTATATTAGTTCAGTACACTAAAGATAGGTCTAAGTTCCTTAATGATGCAATAAACTCTACCAGCATAATAATGTTTTATTTTCCATCAGATGAGTAAATGATGAATAACTTATCATTGATAGTTTTGCATTTTATATTAGATCCTTTTCACTTTTTGGTTGTCTGTCCCACTAACAAATGTCTCGCTTTTACTCTACTAGGCTTGCAAAAAGCTTGGAAAAATTGAGCTGTCGGATTGCGAAATGTATGCATCATGTGAACCTTGCCCAATGTGCTTTGGTGCTGTCCATCTCTCTCGGATCAAGGTTCACTCCTTAGCCCTTACCTTACCATTCTTCATCTGGTAGAATATAATATTGTTGAAAAACTTTGGAGGTTTCAGGATACCAAAAGAACTGTCATGCGCAAAGTTCATTTCAGTATTATATTGCATCAATTTGGAATCTAAAACCAGGTGAAGATAGGAAAAAAAATGATACCATCGCAATCAGTAGATATTTTAAGGCAGCCACTCAATATACACAACAACTTTTTATAATTTAATAAACACAAAGAATTAGAGAAGGCAAACCATGATGACAGACCTCTTCACCAGAAATGGGATCAGTAACAGGTTCCCCTGCAGGTGCTTGATTGAAAAGCATATTTCCCTGTGTAGATCGGAAAAGCATCCTCTCAAAAGCCAATTCCTTGGACTTCAGTATTATCCACTAACAAACCTAACACCAGATTCCGATGCCCCTTGATGTATACCCTGAAAATATTTTGTGTTACAATTCAATGGAAGAACACAACAATATTAACTTTAAGGATAAGAACTAAGATAAGACCTGTTCAAGAAAATAGCCATTTCCCCCCATACACTTCCTTGTCATATATGTGTTCATCTAACTCCTGGTCAACTGGAGCTGCATGATTTTGAGAAGCAGGAAGGATGCCACCTGCCTACAAGAAGTAATTTGAGAAAGCATGGAAAAGCAACAGATATTATTTAAAGCATAGTGAATATTCAACTGACATATCATAATACATATGGTAGGAATTCATAATCGCAACCAGCTACACTTTATAATTTAAACCGCATAGTCTCCCGTCGTCAGCTGCAGACAGCAAATATTCTTTGTGAATTACAACACTTTCCAGAAAACAGTACCCAAGGGCTATCACTAGAAGGTGTTGCAAATAAACTAGTGTAAATCATTATCTTCCACCTTAACAGTCACACTAAAATGCATGGAACAATTAATTCCATGTTTCAGAAGAATCGAGAACAACCTTTGACAAGACCAGCTTGAATTCGAAAAGTTTGTTGTACGTCTGTTGTAATGTCCCACTATTACTATTCATCTCAAGCAGCTCATGCTCATTCTCACCCAATTTTGCCTGGAGAAACAATAAAAGCAGCAACTCATTTTCCTTAAAACAAACTAAATATTTCCCCTCAAAATTATTACTTGTTGCATAAATAACAGAATCCAAAAGGAATACTTCTATAGTTTTGTTATAAAATGGAAAGGCAAATGTACCTCTAGCTCCTCCAAATCAATCTCAGGTTGTTCTGCAGGCCGGCAGAAGATTTAACACATGCCTTGTTCATTTGATCACTAAAAAACTTTAGCTTCCGTGACATTTCTGCACACCGCTTTACCTAGGAGGAGGAGGAGGGGGGGGGGGGGGGGGGGTCATCCTTAATTAATAAATCTTGTTGAATGCTGCCATGCAGAGGCTGGTGTATGGAGCCAAGGCAGAAGCTGCTATCGCCATTGGATTTGATGATTTCATCGCTGATGCTCTGAGAGGAACTGGGTTCTACCAGAAAGCCAACATGGAGATAAAGCGTGCAGATGGCAACGGAGCCCTGCTTGCTGAGCAAGTATTTGAGAACACTAAGGAGAAATTCCGAATGTACTAATGTGTCAGTTTAGACATGGTGGGATTTGAAATCGCATGAGCCCCTGATACTCAGAAAGGAACATAATGTAATTGTCAACATTCTGTCATTGTCATTGGTATTGGACCGCAAACTATCAACTTGAATATAAACCATTGATTCTCATTATACTTTGAATATAAACCATTGATTCCCATTATACTTAAGTTCTTGAGAAACAAGTATTGTTTGCAAAAAAATATTTTAGTATTAATTCTTTGGAGTCACTACGTTGTTCTTTCATCTGATCTGATGGGCATGCTGTGATAACAACGAGACGTCCATCACTAATTAGATATTTTAATTTTATTATTTCTTTTCCTCATGGAAATGTACAATGCTACTATTCATAATTTGCATAGCAGAAATTAATGGATACAACCTTTTCTAGCATTCTCTTGCTTTTGTTTAGTTTTTTATCATGCTTTCTGGACTTGAAGAAGTATCTGTGAACTTGAGTTTCATCCATGCATAACTGTAGATGGAAATCATAATTCCATTAACTAGTGAGCACAGCAACATTGCTGGCTACTAACACCGTACAAATTCAGGAACCCCTTCCAGCCATGCGGCTGGGGATGCGAGTCTTACAAGTTTGTAATGCATCCATCACGCCAGCACCTGAACCTATAGGTTCTCCTCGTGCATTTCTTTTTTTTCAACCCGGCTAACCCCTTTTCATTAATTGCTTAACGGAAATACAAAGTTCGCTACAAAGAGGAGGAAAAGAGAGGGAAGCGAGTTGGGGCACTAGTAGAAACCTGCTCAAGATGCTCGATCTTGAAACACCTTCTACAGGGCAAAAACCTACTATCACCAAAACTAGAGAAAACTACTGTCCACCTCATGCATTTCTCACCACGAAATCCTAACCTCCAGAGAGATTGCTTGCCAAGAAGCTACCATCAATTTTTAGTTTCAAGTCATCGCCACCGGGTGGCCTCCGGTTCTAAATATGACTTAGATGTGGTTTATTCTCTTTGTACAAGACTATTCCTTGCCCGCTGACCACTGAACAAGCAAAATCAAATTATACCTTGCAAGTGGACAGTCCGGTGGACAAGACGGACAATCCACCGGAGTGCATGCAAAGCTAATGAAACGGATTAGTTTAGAAACGAACTGGTTTATTAAGCATGTGAACAAATTAGGCGGACATGCATCCATGCCTTGGCGGACGTCCGCCTACATTCCAACCCTTGCTTGTCACCAGGTTCCTATTAAGCGAAGTCATACATGAACAGGTGGCCCTTGAAGTATATGGATCCATATTGTTTGGGTGCGACAATGCCAGCCCAAGAAAGGATGAACTGTTTGACATTTTGTTTTTCACTATCATAGCTGTGTAAAATGTTTTCTTGCCTCGGGAAAATGGAAAAGTCCTTTGTACATGATATGCAACTTCCCGCTGGTAGCTCTTGTAGTGCATAGAATCTCATGTTTTGGTGTGTGGTTTGCTGAGCCAAAAACTGAAAGCAAATGGCTATCATCAATAGCTCAATTGACAATTGTTTGACGTCAAACTAAAGGGAAGTTTTGACTACACATATAATCTTGTTATTATCTGTTGTGTGCAGTTCTCAAATTTGTTTCAAGCAAGATTCTGTATGCAATTGTGCAGAAAGATCATTATGGAGAAATCGTGAAAAGGCAAAACACTTGCTTCCTCCATCGTCGCCCCCACGTGTCGATAGGGGGAACCCTAAAAAATCGAGCGGTCGCCGCCCCCATCGTTCCTCCCCCTTCCTCGCCGCCGCCAAGAGGGCGAAGCCCGGCATCCGGCGGCGGCGGCGGCGAGGCCCTCTCATCTTCTTTTTCGGCGAGGCGCACGCGGGGTCGTCCCACCGGGCCAGGACATGGTGCTGATGTCGGGTTCCATGGAGGCGGCGGCGCGACGGGCGGCATGGTTCCAGGAGACCACAGCGCATACTTCAACAACAAAGAAGATCACCATGAACGCATATATGAGCGTGAAGCCTCAAGAGGATTGGGGGTTAAACCTTCTGGACATGCCCGTCAATGCACACGTTCTAGACACTGAACATCGTCTTCATAAATTAGAGAAGTACCAAAAAGAAGAACTCATTCACAGGGAGATTGTGGGCAAGCGTCTCTTGGATCTAGAAGGAAATAAGGAACTCAATGACATGATGGGTAAAGTCGCTAACGGGATGTTTCTCTTGTGTTCGGATCTGTAGAAGTGCCTGCGTCGCGTATTTCTCCTAGAGGAAACAAACAAGAGCCTCCGTACGGCTATCTCCAGCAAGACTCCTGCAGACTAAAGACGCACCATGGTATCAAATAATCACAAGGAATTATTTGATCCACCCGATTCGATTCCAAGCTTGAGGGATATGTGAGAACCTTGTAATCTATCTTATAGTTTTTAGCTTGTTTACTTTCCTGCACGCATGTTAGATTTTAATTCCAGAATTTGCATTAGTTACATCAACTTTGAGTCTCTTTTGTTCAAGAGAAGATTTATATCCTTTGAGTTGCGAGACTTTATGATATTTGAAGTTATCTTTTGATTCATAATTATTATATTAGATGATTGAACTAGATGAGTGTTATGATACTTGTACAACTGTCATGATTTTAGGGACTTTCACACCAATAAAAGTATTGATTAGGCTACGAGAAGAAGAATTTTGGTAGCATATTATAGTCACAAGTTTTGGAAGCCATAAAAGTAGTGAGCATGATTATGATTAGATAGCTGTACTTAAAAAAAGAGAGAAGAGGAGTAAAAAAAGAGATAAGAGGAGAAAGAAAGAAGTAAAAAAATATCTAGAGAGAGAGAGAAAAAAAGAGAATAAAGAAAGAAATAAGAAGAGCACCTACCAAAAGAATCAAAAGGTAGAAAGAAAAAATGAAAGTAAAAAATGATCATGAATCTTCATTACTGAATCAAGTGCTTAATTATTTAAAACTTTATAATTATATGATATGTTAAATCACTAGAAGCTTTTTATAACTTTATTAATACTAAAAGGGTGTGGAAGCCTCAAAGTCATATGATGTGTAAGCATATGATCACTAGTACAAACTCGTTACTTAGAGACTGTGCCTAGAGCTGGTTTAACCAAAAATACAATCCACCAGCTGTTTTCATCACCCTCAGTTGGTCGTAATTGTTTGACCGCCTCTAACTTTAACCTCAGACGGTTGTTAATCTGTATCGTCTCTAATATGACTATCCTCTCAGACGCTCGTTAAAATAAAACGCCTCTAAATAGAACCTAAGATGACGAAAATTATTATCCGTCTCCCTAGATCACTCAACCGCAGCCGGTCAGAAATATTAATTGCCTCTAGGATTCTACTGAGGCAGACCATTATGTCGTCCGCCTTGAAAAATTTCGTTGTGCACATTTTCGAGGTAGCATGTGCATGTTGTTAATGCAATTAGAAAGTAGAGATCATGCTAGCCCCCACCCACACGAGTCCACACTCACACGTGTCCACTCGAGGACTACGAACGGTCCGACGTATATAAACCAGCTCGGCCTTCTTCTTCCATGAGCTCGTGTCATTTCCTTCCAATCTGTCTAGTCACAAAACCCCAATTTGCACCTTCCACGCGCGCGGAAGATCCTTCCTTTGTAACACCGCCCTTCTCTTAGTTGTGCCATGAAGCGTACGCGTGGAGACGAGCCGGAGGTGAAGCCAGTTGGAGGCACAGCAGCACATGGCTCGGTCGTTTCCGAGCATGCGGAGGCGGCTTCGGGCACGCACACCGCTCGTCGCCAAGCAGGCGAGGCTTCGGGCTCCATGCAGCCAGTAGTCTCCGTCGGCGTTGAGCAGCAGGTGGCCGACAACGTCATGGTGCCAGCAGCAGATCTGGAGAAGGGGCAGGCGGAGTCAATCGGCAGGTGCTCTACATCAACAACCCCATCCTCCACCAAGAACTCCTCGACGCAGTCGCGGAGAACGATGAGTTCGAGGAGGAGGTCTCCGATAAGGAGTCTGAGGTACTACTTCGCTAGCTTCTCTAGTCGCAACCGCAGATTTCACTGTTCATACGTAGGATTTGTTCAATCGTCTATAGATTCTTTTGCTCTTGATGTAGGGAATATATGGTTTAAACGGTCGATTGTTTGATACTGGTGTGAACCCGAATTTCCACCGAAAATCAAGTACTACATCTACAGGCTGCCTTATTCATCTTTCATGAAAAAGAAGTGCAAGCTGGTAAGATGATATATTCTTGATAATGTTATCAATAACAAGCTACCCTGTGATATTTAAATACTTTTAGTAATCACAATCATGCTAATCTTCAATTCTCTGTACTTGCCTAGACATTTGGAGCTAAGTTCACAAGAAAATACCTAAATAATCTCCTTGATGAACCTACTGATGTCCATGTTTGATAAATGGAGAGCAAAAATCTAAAGATGGTTAGGATAAAGATGGGAGCTGGGTCAAATGCAATCTTGACGACTGGATGGGAGAAGTTTGTGAGAAGCTTCAACCTAAAGCAGGATAGCATTGTCCTTTTTTGTTTTGATGAAAAATATAATGGAGAGGTACATATTCTTGTTCAGCAACTTCCACGGGTGGCCCATTATAAATGCAATGTTGGTTTCTTAGAGAGTACTAATTATGCTAGTTGATTGATTTATGTAATGCACTTTGTATATACTGCCATAATGTGTAATTAGGGGTGGGCGTTCGGTCATTACCAAAAATTCGGTCTTTGCATATCGGTCTATTTTGAAATCGGTCTTCAAAAAATAAAGACCAAAATTTACTTATTATTTTTACTAACCAATAAATTCGGTTATCCGATAATTCGGGTTTGGTTTCGGTCATGACCGAATTATGTGGTAGATATTATCAAATACACTTCATATGGTCATATTAATTGTTAGAAACTAAAATTCAATAATACTAAATTTGGCTTAGACGAGGAAGATAAATATATAGTTATGGGAAACTAGGGCTTTGGAACTAGGCCACCCTCACCTAAAGTTCGGTCAGTTCGGTCCATTCGGTTAACAACAACTAATGACCGAATTAACCAAACGAAATTCGGTCTGCAAAATTTTCTACCCAATTTTATGATGCGTCCTTTCGGTCTTGGTCTATTCGGTTTCGGTCTCGGTCTTTTCGGGTTTGATTTTCGGTTATCGGTTTTTGTGCCCACTCCTATGTGTAATGGCTAAATTTGTATGGATTTTCTCAACTATATATATCTGGATAATGTTTACCGTGATCGAGCTACTATATTTTTTTGGAAAGGAGCATATATTAATATCATATGATACCAATTACACCCAGCCTCTGCAACAACGTATCGCCCTAGCGGCCACACGGATGCACACAGCCAAAAAAAAGAAGAATTACAAAAAAGAAAAGTCCCGCTACAGTGACTCATTCATTGAAACAGCAGTACTACCACCACCAAGACAACACCAGAAGTCCAGCTTCTCCAAAAACGACGCCTCCAATAAGGAAACATAGCACAAACACCGTCATCACCCGATCAAAGATCTAGGTTTTCACCCTGAAGAAAGTTCGCGCTCTCAAAACAATACCTTCAACAAGGCCATTGTCAGGCAGACCGTAGGTTTTCACCCTGAGAGGTAGGACCATGAACCTCTCCTGTATAGTCGCCCCCACTTGCATGCCACTGCTCCAATTCACAAGTCACCTGGCTATGACGGTCACTTTAAAATCATGATTGTGTGCTACATATATATATATGTTCTTGAGTTAATTTGTCTATCTGGCTGCTGAATCATGATTGTGTGTCATATCAGCTATGATCGAGTTCGAATTAGCATGCTACTATTTGAAATGGTTTACACAGTTCTGGAGACGGCCACTTTAAAAATCCAACTCAGGTTGCCTCACTATTAGAGACAGTCCCTAGTACAGGTCGTCTGAGGTTGAGGAGTTATTGCAAGCGGTCAGAAATATTAGACGTCTCCAGCTCGTACATATTAGAGGCGTTTTCCTTTTTCCACCGTCTGAGGTCACGTATCTTAGAGCCACAAACAAAAACTGACTCAGGTGGTTGACGTGGCTCAATCAATTGCAGAGCTTCGTTGGGAGACCCCAAGAGGAAGGTATGATGAGCACAACAACAAGTTTTCCCTCGGTTATGAAACCAAGGTTATCGAAGCAGTAGGAGCAGGGAAACAACTCAAAGGTGTTTCTAACAACTTGGAATCCTGCACAACACAAACTCAAGACTTTGCCCCGACTTACAGTGAGGTTGTCAATCTCACTGGTTTGCTGAAAACAAATGATTAAACGTATAGTGTGGAAGGTAATGGTTGCTTGTAGAAAGTAAATGGTAACCTTAGATGATGTAACAATGGTAAATATTGGACCGGGGTCCATAGTTCACTAGAGGTGTTTTCCTTAAGATACATAACATGCTGGGTGAACAAATTACAGCGGGGCAATTAACAGGACTGAGCAAGGCATAACAACGCAAATACTAGACATTCATGATCCCTATGAGATTTGATTGGGCATTACAACAATCTACATAGACCGCCATCCAACAATATACATAATCCACCTTCAGGTTATCATCCGAACCCCCTCCAGTATTAAGTTGCAAGCAACAGATAATTACATTAAGCAACGTGTGTAAAGTAAACAATACAATTGTTCCATGAACAAAAGATTGTTGTTTTCTCCCTAGTAGCAACAGCACATCTACAACCTTAGAGATTCATGTCACTTCCCCAGATTTAATAGAGGCATGAACCCACTATCGAGCATAAATACTCCCTCTTGAAGTCACTAGCATCTATTTGGACAAGATAGCTACTAGAAATGGAGAGCATGCAAGATCACAAACAACACAGACATGATAGAATCAATAATCACTAAGACATGATAGAATCAATAATCAATCTGACATAGTATCTCAATATCCATCGGATCCCCACAAACACAACTTGTATGATTACAAATAGATGATCTTGATCATGAACGGAGCTCACAAGATCTAAACATGATAGCACAAAGGAGGATAAACAACCATCTAGCTAATGTATGGACCCATAGTCCAAGGGTGAACTACTCACGCATCATACCGGAGGCTGGCATGGTGATGAAGAAGGCCTCCGGGATGATCTCTCCCCTCTGGCAGGATGCTAGGAAGAGCTTCGGATCCCCTCGATCTAGGGACGATGGTGGCGGTGGCTACAGACTGTTTCGTGGAGATCTCATCGGGTACTTAGGGTTTTGGCATCGGCGGCTTTTATAGGTATAGAGGCGAGGCAGGAGGGCACCTGAGGCGCCCACACCAGGTGGCGGCGCGCCCTAGGAGGGCCCGCGCCACCCTAGGGTGTGGCGGCCTCGTGGCCTCCTTCGGTTGCCCTTCGGTCTCTGTGTTCTCCTCGGTGAAATATTAACTTTGGCTTTGGTCCCATCCAATTCCGAGAATATTTCCTTAATAGATTTTCTGAAACCAAAAATAGCAAAAAACAGGCAACTAGCACTGCGGCATCTTGTTAATAGGTTAGTCCCAGAAAATATATAAAAATATCTCAAAGTGTAGAAAAAACATAACAAAGTTGGTACTAAACAAGCATGGAACATCAAAAATTATAGATACATTTACGACGTATCAAGCATCCCCAAGCTTAACTCCTGCTCGTCCTCGAGTAGGTAAGTGATAAAAAGAATAATTTTTGAGGTGACATGCACCCTCACAATCTTGATCAATCTATTTGCAAAGCATGAAAGCTGGGATCAAAGTATTCTAAACATGAGCATGAAAGATGAAGTTCTAACAATAAGACATAGCAACTATGTTGCAACATGAAAGGATACAAACAAAGATCACGAATAATAATGCATTGAAAGACGTTTGTTTGTTTCACATATATAAAACATAGCATATTGGCATTCAGCTTGTCCCTCATGGAGTAGCAAAACATAAATGCATAGGACACCTTCAAAGTTCATAAGGGTGACTAGATACAAATAGTTCAAGAACAAGCAATATCAACATTATGAATCAATTAATAAGTTTTGGAACAATGCACATAGAACTAAGAATGACAACTATGCTCTCCTAGTTGGTGCATAAAGAAAGAAGGTGGAGACTCAATATAAAAGTAGGAAGAAAGGCCCTTCATAGGGAAGCAGGGATTTCAAGTTTCATAAAGAGCTTCCAAAAATTATGGTACTTGTTAGCTTTCAGCTCTCATTGCCCCTATCACAAGCATCTTAAAGTGTTTAAGGTTAAAGTGAAACAAATATGGAGTATATGCTTGACAAATCATAAGTTGGCAATATCATGTCCCTTGAGTACGAGGGTCGTTCCACATGCTACTCAACTTTAGTCACCGGTAAGTTCTTGTCATAGTAAGTATATGTGTATCATAAAGAACCGCCAACGGGGTACCCCTTGCCCCATGACACAGGAGCCATCCCATATCAAAATGACAAGGCAACAGACAATGAGCATCTCAGCGATCTTTTTATTTGCTATTTGCATAGGTTTTTATTGAGGATGCTTCACAGATTGCTCACTATGGTTATGCTGCAAGTTTCCACCATGATTAGGCATGGCTTAGGCTAGTGGCCCAAGCATTTCTCTAACACATATACATAACTCCATGAACTTACAAGCTCCCCTTTTATTTCACACTGCCGACATCCATAAACAAAAAAGCATGATATCAACTTGGTAGATATGTACATGTGTTGAAAGTGTTCCCCGTGACAGCACGGTTCTTCTAATTTCCAACTTATAAGTGCAAGCATATACAACAGAGATGACACAATGGTTCAAGTTTATTAGGGGCAAGAAAAATAAAGTGTGCCATCAAGTTTGTGAGAGCTTTAATCACTAATTTTTACATAACAAGTTTAATTTGGAAGATAGATAAAACAAGAATATACTTGGAATGGTGTAACACACCATGCACAGGAATTTATAGTGGACTCTATGGAATAAATTGGTTTCTTGGGAGTTGGATGCATGAGTAGAGCTTACTCAATACAAGTGGAGGCTAGCAAAAGACTGGGAGCGACCAACTAAGAGAGCAATAATGGCCATAATCATGTAGAGCGACAAAATATTATCAATCAAAGCATAAAGTAGTAACACAAGTCAAAAAATGAATGATAATAGAGGCTAAGGTAACTGGTTCATAGTCATAACATGGTGTGATCATGTGCCAAGTCAACCCAAACAAAGCATCAAAGGATAATACCACAATATTATGCTTTTGTATGCTAAAACAACGCATGATTCTTTCAAGGCACATTAAGCAATCTTAATCGTTTGGAACAAGTCATGCTACGACAATAATCACTAGGCATAAGGTCAAAACAACATCTAGCATGACATGATAAAGTCTAAACCACAGTCAAAACAAGCTCCCTTTTGTACCACTAAAGCATGAAGCTTTCTACTCTTTTCCAACACCAATCAACTTATTTGAAACAACACAGCGAAAGCAGGGGTCCAACTACTTTATTCAATCAAACTAAGCAAATGAAAACCAAAAATGAAAACTAAGACGCTCCAAGAACAACATAATAGTGCATCAAACAATAAAAAACAAAGTGTCTAGAAAGAGACCTGAGATTTTTATTGATGAAGAAGGGGATGCCTTGGGCATCCCCAAACTTTGACGCTTGTACCTCTTGAATATTTCTTGGGGTGACACGGGGTGGCATCCCCAATCTTGAGCTTTTGTCCATTCTTCATCTCATCACATCATTCTTCCCCTACACTTAAAAATTTCCTTCATACAAAACTTCACACAATCTTCATTAGCAACATTAGTGTATTCAAAAGAAAAGGCCTTTGGGTTTAGTTTCAACACAAGTAAAACTTTCATTAAAACACAAGATACTGTAGAAATTATTTTAAAAAGCTCAAGTGATCAAGAAGAACTCAAAAATAAACCAATAAAGAGGCAAATGCAAATAATGGCAGAAATTTGTCAAAACAGACCAGCAGGTAAAAACCGGTTTTTTCGAAGACATTCTGTTGCTCAAATCGAAAAGTGTTGAAATAACTGAAGTTAGATAACAACCTGGGGAATTTACTCAAAACATTATAGTTCAATCCGACATACAGACATTTTTCACAAATTTTTACAGTGAAGCACAAAATTTTGTTTCGGGACAGCAACTTCCCCGAATCGTACTTCTCTCTCATTAGAGGTTATTCTTGGCACAAAAACCACACAAAAAGGATAAGGAGAGGTTATTACAGAATCAATAACTTCTAAGACTCAACAAAAGAAAAAACTACTGAAATTTGGGTTATCTCCTAATTAGTACTTTTCTTTAACGCCTTTAAGTTTGGCACTGATAGTTTGAGAAGATGCTCACTAATACGTCGGAAATGTATTTATAATTTTTGATGTTCCATGCTTGTTTAGTATCTACTTTGTTTTGCTTTATCTATACTTAGAGGTTTTTTTATATGTTTTCTTGTACTAACCTATTAACAAGATGCCACAGTGCCAGTTGCCTGTTTTCTTCTGTTTTTGGTTCCATAAAGGCAGAAAATCATTATTCTAGGAATTGGATGGGACAAAAGCAAAAGTCAATATTTTACCGTGGGGAACACGGAGCCAGAAGACGAGACGGAGGAGGGCCTCTAGGGGGTCACACCCCCTGGCGCGCGACCAGACCTGACCCGCGCCTAGGGGGTGCAGCCGCCTCGGGCACCCCCTCGGCCTCCCTCTTCGCCTATAAGAAGCCCCTGATGCCTAAATCCTAAGTACCCGATCAATATTTCACGAAACAGTCTATAGCCGCCGCCATCGTCCCTAGATCAGGGGGATCTGAAGCTCTTCCCGGCACCCTTCCAGAGGGGATATCATCCCGCAGGCCTTCTTCTGCATTATGCCAGCCTCCGGTATGAAGCGTGAGTAGTTCCACCTTGGACTATGGGTCCATGTAGTACCTAGATGGTTGTATCTCCTCCTTTGTGCTTTAATGTCTAGATCTTGTGAGCTTCGTTCATGATCAAGATCTCATCTATTTGTAATCATGCATGTTGTGTTTGCGGGGATCCGATGGATATTGAGATTACTATGTCAGATTGATTAATGGTTTTGTCATATTGATTCTATCATGTCTGTGTTTTTTGTGATCTTGCATGCTCTCCATTGTTAGTAGCTATCTTGGTCAAGTAGTTGCTAGTGACTCCAAGAGGGGGTATTTATGCTCGATAGTGGGTTCATGCCTCTATTTAATCTAAGGGAAGTGACAGAAATATCTAAGGTTGTAGATGTGATGTTGCCACTAGGAAGAAAACAGCGGTCTCTTGTTCATGGAACAAGTGGATTGTTTAACTTACACACTTTGCTTAAAGAAGTTGTCTTTTGCTTGCAACTTAATACTGGAGGGGGTTAGGATGATAACCCAAAGGTGGAATTCTAGTCATAGATGCAGTTGGATGGCGGTCTATGTATCTTGTTGTATTGCCCAATCGAATCTCATAGGATCATGATGTCTAGTATTGCATTGTTTTGCCTTGCTCAGTCCTGTCAATTGCCCTACTATAATTTGTTTACCCAGCATGCCATGTTTGTTTATCTAAGGAGAACACCTCTAGTGAACTATGGACCCTGGTACAATATTTACCATTGCTACATTGATGACACCCAGCACTGTTGTGGGACGCTTCATTGGAAACCCCAAGAGCAAGGTGTGATGAGCATAGCAGCAAGTTTTCCCTCAGTAAGAAACCGAGGTTATCGAACCAGTAGGAGGAAGGAAACGTCTCAAAGGTGTTGCAAGCAACATGGAAACCTACACAACACAAACTCAAGACTTTGCCCCAACGAATCAGTGAGGTTGTCAAGCTCACCGATTTGTTGTAACAAAGGATTAAACGTTTGGTGTGGAATGTAATGGTTTGCAGTAAGTAAACAAGTAACAGTGGAAGATGTATCAATGGTAAAGATTGGACCAGGGTACATAGTTCACTAGAGGTGCTCTCCTTAGAGAAACAATATGGCATGAAGGGTAAACAAATTACAGCGGGGCAATTGACAGGAACTGGGCAAGGCATAACAATGAAATACCAGACAAAAAAATCGTATGAGTTTCGATTGGGCAATACAACAATATACATAGACCGCCATCCAACTGCATCTATGACTAGAAGTCCACCTTCAGGTTATCATCTGAACGCCCTCCAGTATTAAGTTGCAAGCAACAGACAACTGCTTTAAGCAAAGTGTGTAAGGTAAACAATCCACTTGTTCCATGAACAAGAGATCATTGTTTTCTCCCTAGTGGCAACATCATGTCTGCAACCGAAGAGATTTCTGTCACTTCCCTTGGAAACTAGAGGCATGAACCCACTATCGAGCATAAATACCCCCTCTTGGAGTCACTAGCAACTACTTGGCCATGATAGCTACTAACAACGGATAGCATGCAAGATCACAAACAACACAGACATGATAGTATAAAATAGACAAAACCATTAATCAATCTGACATAGTAATCTCAATATCCATCGGATCCCCGCAAACACAACATGCATGATTACAAATAGATTAGATCTTGATCATGAACGGGTCTCACAAGATCTATACATGAAAGCACAAGGAGGATATACAACCATCTAGCTACTACATGGACCCGTAGTCCAAGGTGGAACTACTCACGCTTCATACCGGAGAAGAAGGCCTTCGGGATGATCTCCCCTCCGGCAGGGTGCCGGGAAGAACTTTAGATCCCCTCGATCTAGGGACGATGGTGGCTGTGGCTAAATAAGGTTTCGTGGAGTTTTGATCGGGTGCCTAGGATTTCTGTATCGGGGGCTTCCTATAGGCGAAGAGGCGAGGCTGGGAGGCAGCCAGAGGGCCCACACCCAACCCAGGCGCGGTGTGGGCCCACCCGCGCCTAGGGGTGTGGTGGCCTTGGCTCGCCTCTCCATCTCTCCTCTGGACTTCGTGTCACCCACGGTAAAATATTGACTTTGGCTTTTGTCCCGAGAATATTGATTTTCTGCCTTTCTGGAACCAAAAAACAGAAGAAAACAGGCAACTGGCACTGTGGCAACTTGTTAATAGGTTAGTTCCAGAAAAGATATAAAAACACCTCAAAGTGTAGACAAAGCAAAGCAAAGTAGATACTAAACAAGCATGGAGCATCAAAAATTATAGATACGTTTCCGACGTATCAAGCATCTCCAAGATTAACTCCTGCTCGCCCTCGAGTAGGTAAGTGATAAAAGAATAATTTTTGAGGTGACATGCACCGTCAAAACCAAGATCAAACCATTTGCAAGCATTGAAAGCTGGGATCAAAGAACTCTAAACATGTGCAAGAAAGATGGAGTTCTAACAATAGGACAAAGTAACTATGCATGCAACATGAAAGGCTACAAACAAAGATCATGAATAACTGTTGGAGATATGCCCTAGAGGCAATAATAAATATAGTTATTATTATATCTTTGTGTTTATGATAAATGTTTATATTCATGCTATAATAGTATTAACAAGGAAACATTAATACTTGTGTGAATTGTAAACTTAAATTGAAGTCCCTAGTATAGCCTCTATACTTCACTAGCTTGTTGGTTGATTAAATGATTGTGGTTTCCATATCATGAACATTGAGATGTTATCAACAACAAGATCATATCGTTAGGAGAATGATATGGTGGACATACTCCTATTGATAAGCGTAGCATAAAGATCAAGTCATTTCAATAGTTCAATTGCTATATGCTTTCTGATACATAGTAACCTAATTCCTTCGACCATGAGATCATGCATATCACCTTTACCGGATGGATGCTTTGATGACATCAAACACCACACCGTAACTGGGTGGCTATAAAGGTGACATTAAGTGTTCGGAAAGTATTGGTTGAAACACATGGATCAAGAGTGGGATTTGTCCATCCACATGACGGATAGATATACTCTAGGCCCTCTCGGTGGAATGTCATCCAATTGGCTTGCAAGCATGTGACTTGGTCACAAGGGATCACATATCACGGGAACGAGAAAAGAGTACTTATCGGTAACGAGGTTGAACTAGGTATGCAGAGATACCGACGATCATAACCTCGGATAAGTAAACTATCGTGAGACAAAGGGAAATTGGTATCGTATGTAAGTGGTTCATTCGATCGCAAAGTAATCGTAGAAATATGTGGGAGCCATATGAATTTCCAGATTCCTCTATTGGTTATTGTTCAGAGAAGTGTCTCGATCATGTCCGCATAATTCACGAACCGTAGGGAGACACACTTAAGGATTCGACGTTGTTTTGAGTAGTTATGGTATTATGAGAAAGAGACCGAATGTTGTTCGGAGTCTCGGATGGGATCCGGGATATCACGAGGTGATCCGGAATGGTCCGGAGAATAAGATTCATATAAGGAAAGTCCCGTTTCGGAGTTCGGGAATGATTCTGGTGTTTTCATCGGGAATGTTCTAGAAGGTTCCGGATTGTCCGGCACTCCGGGGGGGGAGGGTACATGAGTGTGTCATTGAATGATTGCATCATGTACTAAGTGTTCTTGCTGTTCCAAAAAGATGAAAGTCAAATTGCCAGTTTGAAAGTCAAACGGCTAAAACAGGAAACTGTGGGAAACAGGAAACTGTGGGAAACAAGCAAGAGGAGTTGGAACCAACTTGGAGGAGGATTCCCACTCCTCCAAGCCGGCGCCCAGCCCAAGGCCGACTTGGGGAGGGACTCCCCTCCCCTGGCCGCGCCTCCCCACCCATAAAAGGAGGGGCAGGGCTCCTCCTTGAGACACACAAGTTTCCACCTCTAAATCTCAGGTTTAGAGCCGTTTGGTTTAGAGCTTCTAATTGCTTTAGCCTGCGGTTTAGAGCCTTCTAATTGGTGAGTCTAAATCTCTAGACCACTAATAGCCCTCTCTCATAATCCACCATACTCGCTCCGACTTAAGGCGAAGCCCTGCGGGATCTCCCCTCTACTTCCGGTACCACGCCGTTGTGCTGCCGGAATCGCGAGGAGAGTGCTACAACCTCCGCTGCCTGCTAGAACAAGGGAGAGGAAGGTCTTCGTCGAGTACCGAACGTGTGACCGACTGCGGGAGCGCTGCCGGAACGCAGCGCCGGAAGGATCGTCTACACGATCTTGAGATCGGAAAGAGTACGACTACATCACCCACGAGAATCCGCTCTCGTTAAACACTTTGGAATCTTCGAGGGTAAGTTATTCCATCGACTCGTTGCTACAATCTAGTAGATAGATCTTGGCTTGTTTGTTTGTATGCGATAGAAATTTTTTGTTTTCCATGCTACGAACCCCTACAGTGGTATCAGAGCCGTGTCTATATGTAGATCTGTTGCACGAGTAGAACACAATGGTCATTGTGGGCGTTGATGCTTTTATTGTAGATTGCTTTTTGTGTACTTTGCATCTTGCGGTATGTTGGGATGAAGCGGCCCGGGCTAACCTTACATGACATCGTTCATGAGACTTGCTCCACGCTTGACATGCAACTTGTATTGCATAAGTGGCTTTGCGGGTGCCTGTTTCTCCTAGCATAGTTAAGATCCAATTTACAACGGGTAATCAACAATGCTAGTATCAATGTTGTGGTTCTTGTTCGTAAGTTAGAACGACACTTATTGAAAGCCCCAAACCACGTAAAATATGCAAAGAAAGTAGAGGCGTCTAACTTTGTTTTGCAGGGGTGTGCAGTGATGTGATATGGCCATGATTGTGATTATATTTGATGTATGCAATGTTCCTTATTGTAAGTTGGCAACCGGCAGGAGCCATATGGTTGTCTTTAATTTATGTTAAGACCCGCGTGTCTATTCAAAGTAGTTGTAATAGTTGAAGCCGGTGGACGACAACCATGGTGAAGCGTCATTGACCTTGATGCAATGCCGGAGATGATGGAGATCATGTTCGTGTTTGAAGATGGAGATCGGAAGAACAAAGAAGAAAGGCCATATCATATCACATATTATGAATTGCATGTGATGTTAATCCTTTATGCATCTTGTATTGCTTAGTAGACGACGGTAGCATTATAAGATGATCCCTCATGCACATGAATTTCAAATCATAAAGTGTTCGCCCTTAGTTAGCACCGTTGCTAAAGCTTGTTGTTTCGAAGCACCACGTGATGATCGGGTGTGTTAGATTCCGCAAGTGTATACAACGTAAGCAAGCCAGATTTGCTTATGCAGTGGCTAAGGTTTGATCTTGACGAGCCTAGCATGTACAGACATGGTCTCAGGAACACGGATTACCGAAAGGTAAAGCATGAATCATATAGTAGATATGATGAACATGATGATTGTTCGCCATTGAAACTATATCAACTCTCGTGATGATCGGTGTTGATGTAGTGGATTTGGTTCGTGTGATCACTAAAACAATGTGAGGGATGTTGTTTTGAGTGGGAGTTCACCTAGTTTAATTTCATTAATTAATTTGAACTCAATTTGTCATAAACTTAGTCTAAACTATTGCAAATATGTTGTAGATCAATGGCAGCCCCTACCATCAATTTTAATGCGTTCCTAGAGAAAGAAAAGTTGAAAAACAATGGAAGCAACTTCGCGGATTGGTTCCGCAATTTGAGGATTGTCCTCACAGCTGGTAATTTGACCTATGTGCTGGATGCACCGCTGGGTGACCCACCTGCAGCTGATGCTCCCGATGAAGTAAAGAATGTTTACCTTGCTCGGAAGAATCAGTACTCCATAGTTCAGTGTGCTATCTTGTATGGTTTAGAATCGGAGCTTCAGAAAAGGTTTGAAGAGTCAGACCCATATGATATTGTCGAGGATCTCAAATTGATTTTTGAGACTCATGCGGCAATTGAAAGCTATGAGGCTTCTGAAAAGTTCTTTAACTGCAAGATGGAAGAGGGCAGCTCCGTCAGTGAGCATGTGCTTAAGATGTCTGGGCACGCAAACAAACTTCAAAGCTTGGGTATAGTGATTCCTAATGCTTTGGGGGTTTACCGCGTCCTCCAGTCATTGCCACCAAGTTACAGGAACTTTGTGATGAACTACAACATGCAGAACATGAACAAAGAGTTGCCAGAACTATTTGCTATGTTAAAATCTGCAGAAGTGGAGATCAAGAAAGAGCACCAAGTGTTGATGGTCAATAAGACCACCAAATTCAAGAAAGGCAAGTCTAAGCAAAAGGGACACTTCAAGAAGGGTGGTAAGAAAGTTGCCACGCCGACGAAGAAAACCAAGGCTGGACCAAAGCCTGAAACTGAGTGCTTTTACTGCAAGGGAGAAGGTCACTGGAAGCGGAATTGCCCAAAGTACTTGGCGGATTTGAAGAACGGCAACATCAAGAAGAAAGGTATATCTGATATACATGTTATTGATGTGTATCTCACTAGTATTCGTAGTAGTGCCTGGGTATTTGATACTGGTTCGGTTGCTCATATTTGTAACTCGAAACAGGTGCTGCAGAATAAACGGAAGCTAGCGAAGAACGAGGTGACGATGCGCGTGGGAAACGGATCAAAGGTTGATGTGATCGCGGTCGGCACGCTACCTCTTCATCTACCATCGGGATTAGTTTTATACTTAAATAATTGTTATTTAGTGCCTGCGTTGAGCATGAACATTATATCAGGATCTTGTTTATTGCGAGACGGTTACTTGTTTAAGTCAGAGAATAATGGTTGTTCGATTTATATGAGTAATATGTTTTACGCACATGCACCTTTGATAGATGGTCTATTCTTATTGAATCTCGATAGTGGAAATACACATATCAACAATATTGAAGCTAAATGTTTGAAATCAAGCGATAATTCGACCTATATGTGGCACTATCGTCTTGGTCACATTGGAGTGAAGCGTATGAAGAAACTCCATTCTGATGGACTTCTTGAATCACTTGATTTTGAATCACTTGATAGATGCGAAGCATGTCTGATGGGTAAAATGACTAAGACTCCATTTTCTGGTATGATGGAGCGAGCTACGGACTTATTGGAAATCATACATACCGATGTATGTGGTCCAATGAGTGTAGCATCGCGTGGTGGTTATCGTTATGTTCTTACCTTCACAGATGACTTGAGTAGATATGGGTATATCTATTTCATGAAACATAAGTCCGAAACTTTCGAGAAGTTTAAGGAGTTTCAAAGTGAGGTAGAGAATCAACGTAACAAGAAGATTAAGTTTCTACGTTCTGATCGTGGAGGTGAATATCTAAGTTACGAGTTTGGCGAGCATTTGAAGAAATGCGGAATACTTTCACAATTGACACCGCCAGGAACACCACAGCATAATGGTGTGTCCGAACGTCGTAATCGAACTCTCTTAGATATGGTTCGTTCTATGATGTCACTTATAGATTTACCGCTATCATTTTGGGGTTATGCATTAGAAACAGCCGCATTCACTTTAAATAGGGCACCGTCTAAATCCGTTGAAACGACACCGTATGAATTATGGTTTGGGAAGAAACCTAAATTGTCGTTCCTTAAAGTTTGGGGATGCGAAGCCTATGTAAAGAAGTTACAACCGGACAAGCTTGAACCCAAAGCGGAAAAATGCGTCTTCATAGGATACCCGAAGGAAACTATTGGGTATACCTTCTATCATAGATCCGAAGGCAAAATCTTCGTTGCCAAGAATGGATCCTTTCTAGAGAAGGAATTTCTCTCGAAAGAAGTGACTGGAAGGAAAGTAGAACTCGACGAGGTTGTCGAACCTTCTCTCGAAATTGCGAGTAGCGCAGCACCGGAAGAAGTTCCTGTGGTGCCTGCACCAATTAGAGAGGGAGCTAATGATGGTGATCATGAAACTTCGGTTGAAGTTGCTACAGAGCCTTGGAGGTCAACGAGAACTCGTACCACTCCAGATTGGTATGATTCCGTTATGAGTGTCATGTTGGTGGACAACACCGATGACCCCGAGACATATGAGGAAGCGATGATGAGCCCAGATTCCAATAAATGGCAAGAAGCCATGAAATCCGAGATTGGATCCATGTACGAAAACCAAGTATGGACTTTGGTGGACTTACCGGATGGCCGGAAGGCTGTCGAGAACAAATGGATTTTCAAGAAGAAAACAGATGCTGATGGTAATGTTACTGTCTATAAAGCTCGACTTGTCGCAAAAGGGTTTCGACAAATTCAAGGAGTTGACTACGATGAGACTTTCTCACCGGTAGCGAAGCTAAAGTCTGTGAGGATTATGTTAGCAATCGCTGCATATTATGATTATGAGATATGGCAGATGGATGTCAAAACAGCATTCCTCAATGGAGACATTGATGAAGAGTTGTATATGATGCAACCCAAAGGTTTTGTCGATCCTAAAGATGTTAACAAGGTATGCAAGCTTCAACGGTCCATCTATGGATTGAAGCAAGCATCCCGAAGTTGGAATCAACGTTTTGATAAGGTAATCAAAAGTTTTGGTTTTATACAAACTTATGGAGAAGCTTGTATTTACAAGAAAGTGAGTGGGAGCTCTGTAGCATTCTTAATACTGTATGTGGATGACATATTGTTGATTGGGAATGATGTAGACCTTCTTAATAGTGTCAAGGAATATTTGAATAATAGTTTTTCAATGAAGGATCTTGGCGAAGCAGCTTACATATTAGGCATAAAGATTTATAGAGATAGATCGAAACGCCAAATATCATTGTCACAGAGTACATATTTGGACAAAGTTCTAAAGAAGTTTGGAATGGAAGAAAGCAAGAAAGGGTTCTTGCCCATGTTGCCCAATACGACCTTGAGTAAAACTCAAAGTCCAACATCGGCAGAAGATAGAGAAAGGATGAGTTAGACTCCCTATGCCTCAGCCATAGGATCTCTAATGTATGCCATGCTATGTACTAGACCCGACATTGCATATGCTGTTAGTTTAACTAGCAGATATCAAAGTGATCCAGGAGTGGATCATTGGACAGCGGTCAAAAACATCCTTAAGTACTTGAGAAGAACTAAGGATATGGTTCTTTCTTATGGAGGTGATGAACAGCTCGTTGTTAATGGTTACACCGATGCTAGTTGGAACACCGATCCAGATGATTCTAAATCACAATCTGGGTACGTATTTATTTTGAATGGTGCAGCAGTTAGCTGGAGGAGTGCAAAGCAAAGCGTTGTGGCGAGATCTTCAACTGAATCGGAATACATGGCTGCTTCAGAGGCTTCACAAGAAGCGATATGGATGAAAGAGTTCATTACAGAGCTGGGTGTGGTTCCAAGTGCGCTGGACCCAATGTCTATCTACTGTGATAACATGGGCGCCATAGCCAATGCGCAAGAACCAAGGTCACACAAGAAGCTGAAGCATATCAAACTGCGTTTTCACGCTATTCGAGAACATATCCAGGATGGGGATATAAAGATTTGCAAAGTACACACAGATCTGAATGTGGCGGATCCATTGACTAAACCTCTCCCGAGGGTAAAACATGACCAACACCAAACTGCCATGGGTGTTCGGTATATTACCATGTAATCTAGATTAGATGACTCTAGTGCAAGTGGGAGACTGTTGGAGATATGCCCTAGAGGCAATAATAAATATAGTTATTATTATATCTTTGTGTTTATGATAAATGTTTATATTCATGCTATAATAGTATTAACAAGGAAACATTAATACTTGTGTGAATTGTAAACTTAAATTGAAGTCCCTAGTATAGCCTCTATACTTCACTAGCTTGTTGGTTGATTAAATGATTGTGGTTTCCATATCATGAACATTGAGATGTTATCAACAACAAGATCATATCGTTAGGAGAATGATATGGTGGACATACTCCTATTGATAAGCGTAGCATAAAGATCAAGTCATTTCAATAGTTCAATTGCTATATGCTTTCTGATACATAGTAACCTAATTCCTTCGACCATGAGATCATGCATATCACCTTTACCGGATGGATGCTTTGATGACATCAAACACCACGCCGTAACTGGGTGGCTATAAAGGTGACATTAAGTGTTCGGAAAGTATTGGTTGAAACACATGGATCAAGAGTGGGATTTGTCCATCCACATGACGGATAGATATACTCTGGGCCCTCTCGGTGGAATGTCATCCAATTGGCTTGCAAGCATGTGACTTGGTCACAAGGGATCACATATCACGGGAACGAGAAAAGAGTACTTATCGGTAACGAGGTTGAACTAGGTATGCAGAGATACCGACGATCATAACCTCGGATAAGTAAACTATCGTGAGACAAAGGGAAATTGGTATCGTATGTAAGTGGTTCATTCGATCGCAAAGTAATCGTAGAAATATGTGGGAGCCATATGAATTTCCAGATTCCTCTATTGGTTATTGTTCGGAGAAGTGTCTCGATCATGTCCGCATAATTCACGAACCGTAGGGAGACACACTTAAGGATTCGACGTTGTTTTGAGTAGTTATGGTATTATGAGAAAGAGACCGAATGTTGTTCGGAGTCTCGGATGGGATCCGGGATATCACGAGGTGATCCGGAATGGTCCGGAGAATAAGATTCATATAAGGAAAGTCCCGTTTCGGAGTTCGGGAATGATTCCGGTGTTTTCATCGGGAATGTTCTAGAAGGTTCCGGATTGTCCGGCACTCCGGGGGGGGGAGGGTACATGAGTGTGTCATTGAATGATTGCATCATGTACTAAGTGTTCTTGCTGTTCCAAAAAGATGAAAGTCAAATTGCCAGTTTGAAAGTCAAACGGCTAAAACAGGAAACTGTGGGAAACAGGAAACTGTGGGAAACAAGCAAGAGGAGTTGGAACCAACTTGGAGGAGGAGTCCCACTCCTCCAAGCCGGCGCCCAGCCCAAGGCCGACTTGGGGAGGGACTCCCCTCCCCTGGCCGCGCCTCCCCACCCATAAAAGGAGGGGCAGGGCTCCTCCTTGAGACACACAAGTTTCCACCTCTAAATCTCAGGTTTAGAGCCGTTTGGTTTAGAGCTTCTAATTGCTTTAGCCTGCGGTTTAGAGCCTTCTAATTGGTGAGTCTAAATCTCTAGACCACTAATAGCCCTCTCTCATAATCCACCATACTCGCTCCGGCTTAAGGCGAAGCCCTGCGGGATCTCCCCTCTACTTCCGGTACCACGCCGTTGTGCTGCCGGAATCGCGAGGAGAGTGCTACAACCTCCACTGCCTGCTGGAACAAGGGAGAGGAAGGTCTTCGTCGAGTACCGAACGTGTGACCGACTGCGGAAGCGCTGCCGGAACGCAGCGCCGGAAGGATCGTCTACACGATCTTGAGATCGGAAAGAGTACGACTGCATCACCCACGAGAATCCGCTCTCGTTAAACACTTTGGAATCTTCGAGGGTAAGTTATTCCATCGACTCGTTGCTACAATCTAGTAGATAGATCTTGGCTTGTTTGTTTGTATGCGATAGAAATTTTTTGTTTTCCATGCTACGAACCCCTACAATAACATGCATTGAGAAACATTTGTTTGTTTCGCATACAGAATACATGGCATAGTGGCATTCAGCTTGTCCCTCATAGAGTAGCAAATAGATGCATAGGACACCTTCAAAGTTCATAAGACTGACTAGATACAAATAGCACAAGAAAGTAATATCACAATATGCATCAATCAATAAGTTTTGGGACACTGCACACAGAATGGCAACTATGCTCTCTTAATGGTGCCTAAAAGTAGAAGGTGGAGACTCAATATAAAAGTGGAAGAAGGGCCCTTCACAAAGGGAAGAAGGGATTTCAAGTATCAAAAAGAGCTTTCAAAAATTATGGTACTCGTTTTGCTTTCAGCCTCATTGCCCCTATCATAAGCATCTTGAAGTGATTAAGGTTAAAGTGAACAAACTATGGAGTATATGCTTGAAAAAGTATAAGTTGGCAATATCAAGTCCCTTGAATATGAGGGCCACACCTCATGCTACTCAACTTCAGTCACTTGTAAGTTCTTGTCATTGTAAGTACATGCATATCATAGAGAACTGCCAACGGGGTACACCTTGCACATGGTAAAGGAGCTATCTCATAACCAAAATGACAAGGCAAGCAGACAATGAGCATCTCAGCGATCTTTTTATTTACTATGTGCATAGATTTTTACTGAGGATGCTTCACAGATATCTCATTATGGTGATGCTGCAAGTTTCCACCATGATTAGACATGGCTTAGGCTAGCGGCCCAGGCATTTCTCTAACACAAAATACATAACTTCATGGACTTACAAGATCCCTCTTTATTTCACACCAGTGACATCCATAGACAAAATAGCATGATATCAACTGTGTACAAAGTATAAGTGCAATGTTGAAAACGTTCCCCGTGACAACACGGTTCTGCTAATTCCAACGTACAAGTACAAGCATATACAACAAAGATGGCACAATGGTTCAAGTTATTAGGGGCAAAGAATATAAAGTGTGCCATCAAGTTTGTGAGGGCTTTAATCACTAAGTTTTCGCATAACAAAATACTTTTTAATTGGAAGATAGCAGAAAACAAGAATATACTTGGAATAGTGTAACACACCATGCATAGGAGTTTATAGTGGACACTTTGGAATAACTTGGTTTCTTGGGAGTTGGAAGCATGAGTAGAGCTTACTCATACAAGTGGAGGCTAGCAAAATACTGGGAGCAACCAACTAAGAGAGCAATAATGGCCATAATCATGCAGAGCAACAAAACATTACTAATCAAAGCAAGAGTGGTACTACAAGTCAAGGAATAAATGATCATAGAGGATATGGTGACTTGTTCATAGTCATACATGGTGTGAGCATGTGCCAAGTTAACCCAAACAAAGCATCAAAGGAGAAATACCATAATACTATGCTTTTGTATGCTAAAACAACGCATGATTCTTTCAAGGCACACTAAGCAATCCCAATTGTTTGGAACAAGACATGCTACAACAATAATCACTAATCATAAAGTCAAAACAACACCTAGCATGTCATGCTAAAGTCTAAGTCACAGTCAATGCAAGCTCCTCTTGCAATTCCAAGCAAGAACTTTCCACTCCATTCCAACACTAATTGACTTATTTGAAACAACACAGCGAGAACGGGGGTACAAACTACTTTATTCAAGCAAACTAAACAACTAAGAAAACTAAACTAAATCTAAGACGCTCCAAGAACATCACAACAATGCATGAAATAATGAAAACGAAGTGTCTAGACAGACCTGAGCTTTTTATTGATGAAAAAGGGGATGCCTTGGGCATCCCCAAGCTTTGACGCTTGTACCTCTTGGATATTTCTTGGGGTGACACCGGGGTGGCATACCCAAGATTGAGCTTTTGTCCATTCTTCATATCATTACATCATTCTCTCTCTACACCTGAAATTTTTCCTTCATACAAAACTTCACACAATCTTCATTAACAACATTAGTGTATTCAAAAGATAATAGACCTTTGGGTTTAGCTTTGGAATAGAAAAACTTTTCACTAAAAACACAAGGTAATGTAGCAACTCCTTCAAAAATCCCAATTCCCCAAAAGAGAACTCAAAAAGGAATCAATAAGAAGCAAATGCAAATAATGGCAGAAATCTGTCAAAACAGACCAGCAGGTATAAACCGATTTTTCCGAAACTCTTATGTTGCTCAAATCAAAAAGTATTGAACTAACGAAAGTTAGATAACATACTGGGGGGTTTATTCGTAAATTTTCATTGCAATCCAACTTACAGAGACTCCTCACAAATTTTTATGGTGGATGACATAAATCTGTTTCGGGACAGCAACTCCCCAAATCTTACTTCCCTCTCACTAGAGGTCATTCTTGGCACAAAAAGTAAACAAAAAGAATAAGGAGAGGTCATTACTGAAGTAATAACTTCCAAGACTCAAGGAAACTCTTGGGTTATCTCCCAACAAGTACTTTTTCTTTAACGCCTTTAAGTTAGGCACAAGAAGGAATAAATCAAGTATTTTAAAATGAGGAAGCATTAACATCAAACCTTGCTTTCAAAGGAGGAGCAAAAATAAACTTCTCTCTCCCCATAGGGAAGTTTTCAATACCTTTCTTGAATGGAAATTGATATTTAATGGTGCCTTCTTTCATATCAATGATGGCACCAACAATTCTAAGAAAAGGTCTTCCCAAAGTAATAGGACAAGAAGCATTGTATTCGACATCCAAAATATAGAAATCAACAGGGACATAAGCATTGTTAACCATGATGAGAACATCATTAATATTCCCAATGAGTTTCTTTTTAACATTATCATCAAGTGGGACATCCAAATAACAATCTTCCAAAGGTGGCAAATCAAGCATTTCATAAATCTTCCTAGGCATAATAGAGACACTAAAACCAAGATCACATGAAGCTTTGAGATCAAGGTCATTCACTTGCACATTAATAATGGTTTCCCAACTATCTTCTACTTTGCTAGGAATAGAAGCTTTGTGTTTTAGCTTCTCTTCCTTAATCTTAACAAGAGCATCTGTAATGTGTTTGGTGAAAGCAACATGCATATCACTAGCATCAAGACTTCTAGCAAGTTTTTGCAAGAATAGAATCACTTCAGAAATATTTCAACCATCTATATCAAAATCAAACTTAGCATCACTAGTGGTAGATCCATTAGGCTTAGGCCCTGTAAGAGGAGGAATAGGGACTTCTTGTGGTTTAGTGGTATCCATTCTAGTGATGGTGCACACACTATTGTTTCTATCAATTTCAGCTTCCCTTTCCCACTTAGCATGAAGTTGAGCTAATAGCCTAACATTTTCATCAATAGTAACTTGTATGGCATGAGTAGCAACAAAGGTACTTTCCATGGTTTCAGGTTTAACAGCCATTTTATTAATCAAGGAGGACTGTGCTTCAGACAAAGAGGGTATATTTTTCTCAACATTCAAAAGCTTTTCCTCTATAGTCTTGTTGAAAGTGGTTTTTTTACTAATAAAGTCTTTGAGCATGGCTTCAAGTTCAGAAGGGGCACTTCTAGCATTGTTGTAGGAGTTTCCATAGGTATTGCCATTATTAGGAGGATAAGGCCTATAGTTGTTACCACCAAAATTACTCCTATAGGCATTGTTGTTGAAATTGTTGTTTCTAATGAAGTTCACATCAACTTGCTCTTCTTGAGCAACCAAAGAGGCTAAGGGAAAATTATTTGGATCTAAAGGAGCTTTCCCATTAACAAGCATAGCCATAATAACATCAATCTTATCACTTAAAGAGGAGGTTTCTTCAACAGAATTTACCTTCTTACCATGTGGAGCTCTCTTAGTGTGCCATTCAGAGTAATTAACCATCATATTATTAAGGAGCTTTGTTGCAGCACCCAAAGTGATGCCCATAAAGGTACCTCTAGCAGCTGAATCCAGTAGGTTTCTTGAAGAGAAGTTCAAACCTGCATAAAAAGTCTGGATAATCATCCAAGCAGTGAGTCCATGAGTGGGACAATTCTTAACCAAAGTTTTCATTCTTTCCCAAGCTTGATCAACATGTTCATTATCAAGTTATTTAAATTCCATAATGTCACTTCTCATAGATATAATCTTAGCAGGAGGATAGTACTTTCCAATAAAAGCATCTTTGCACTTAGTCCAAGAATCAATACTATTTCTAGGCAAGGATATCAACCATTCTTTAGCTTTTCCTCTCAAGGAGAAAGGAAACAGCTTGAGCTTAATAATATCTACATCTACATCCTTATACTTTTGCATCTCACAAAGTTCAACAAAGTTATTGATATGGGCAGCAACATCATCAGAACTAGCACCAGAAAATTGCTCTCTCATCACAAGATTCAACAAAGCAGACTTAGTTTCATAAAAGGTAGCATCAGGAGCAGGTGGAGCAATGGGAGTGCTAAGGAAATCATTGTTGTTTGTGCTAGTGAAGTCACACAACTTGGTGTTCTCGGCAGAGTTCATTTTGGCAAAGGTGGGCAAGCCAAAAACAGCAGCTAGAGCAGGAACTAAATTTTTTGTGTTTTTGATAAGAAAAAGCAAACCAAACTAAACTAATTTTTTTTGGAGTTTTGAAAAGAGGCAAACAAAACCAAGCAAAATAAACTAAGCAAACTAAAAACAAAGTAAAAAGTAAGTGGATCACTCCCCTTGTGAAAACGTCCTTAGCCTCCCCGGCAATGGCGCCAGAAAAAGCTTGATGATGCCCAACACTGTCGTGGGACGCTTCGTGGGAAACCCCAAGAGCAAGGTGTGATGAGCACAGCAACAAGTTTTCCCTCAGTAAGAAACTGAGGTTATCGAACCAGTAGGAGGAAGGAAACGTCTCAAAGGTGTTGCAAGCAATGTGGAAACCTGCACAACACAAACTCAAGACTTTGCCCCAACGAATCAGTGAGGTTGTCAATCTCATCGGTTTTCTGTAACAAAGGATTAAACGTATGGTGTGGAAGGTAATGGTTTGCAGCAAGTAAACAAGTAACAGTGGAAGATGTATCAATGGTAAAGATTGGACCGGGGTCCATAGTTCATTAGAGGTTCTCTCCTTAGATAAACAATATGGCATGAAGGGTAAACAAATTACAGCGGGGCAATTGACATGAACTGAGCAAGGCATAACAATGCAATACCAAACAAAAAGATCCTATGAGATTCGATTGGGAAATACAACAATATACATAGACCGCCATCCAACTACATCTATGACTAGAAGTCCACCTTCAGGTTATCATCTGAACCCCTCCAGTATTAATTTGCAAGCAACAGACAACTGCTTTAAGCAAAGTGTGTAAGGTAAACAATCCACTTGTTACATGAACAAGAGACCGTTGTTTTCTCCCTAGTGGCAACAACACATCTACAACCGAAGAGATTTCTGTCACTTCCCTTAGATTATATAGAGGCATGAACCCACTATCGAGCATAAATACCCCCTCTTGGAGTCACTAGCAACTACTTGGCCAAGATAGCTACTAACAACGGAGAGCATGAAAGATCACAGACAACATAGACATGATAGTATCAAATAGACAAAACCATTAATCAATCTGACATAGTGATCTCAATATCCATCGGATCCCCGCAAACACAACATGCATGATTACAAATAGATTAGATCTTGATCATGAACGGAGCTCACAAGATCTATACATGAAAGCACAAGGAGGAGATACAACCATCTAGCTACTACATGGACCCGTAGTCCAAGGTGGAACTACTTATGCTTCATACTAGAGAAGAAGGCCTCTGGGATGATCTCCCCTCCGGCAGGGTGCCGGGAAGAACTTCAGAACCCCTCCCCCCGATCTAGGGACAATGGTGGCAGTGGCTACAGAAGGTTTTGTGGAGTTTTGATCGGGTGCCTAGGGTTTTTGTATCAGGGGATTCTTATAGGCGAAGAGGCGAGGCTAGGAGGCGGCCAGAGGGCCCACACCCTACCCAGGCGCGGGGTGGGCCCCCTCGCGCCTAGGGGGTGCGGTGGCCCTGGATCGCCTCTCCGTCTCTCCTCTGGACTTTGTGTCGCCAACGGTAAAATATTGACTTTGGCTTTTGTCCCGTCCAATTCCGAGAATGTTGATTTTCTGCCTTTCTGGAACCAAAAACATAAGAAAACAGGCAACTGGCACTGTGGCAACTTGTTAATAGGTTAGTTCCAGAAAAGATATAAAAACTTCTCAAAGTGTAGACAAAGCAAAGAAAAGTAGATACTAAACAAGCATGGAGTATCAAAAATTATAGATACGTTTCCGACGTATCATACATCTTCCACTGTTACTATTTACTTGTTGCAAACCACCATTACCTTCCACACCATATAGTTAATCCTTTGTTACAGCAAACCGGTGAGATTGACAACCTCACTGTTCGTTGGGGCAAAGTCTTGAGTTTGTGTTGTGAAGGTCTCCAAGTTGCTAGCAACACATTTGAGTCGTTTCCTTCCTCCTACTGTTTCAATAACCTTGGTTTCTTACTGAGGGAAAACTTGCTGCTATACTCATCATACCTTCCTCTTGGGGTCTCCCAACGAAGTGTTCACACACTCATCAAGCCTTTTTCTGACGCCGTTGCTGGGGAGGCTAAGGACGTCTTCACAAGGGGAGTCCTTCTCAAGATTTCTCTTTACTTTTTTTTGTTTTGCTTAGTTTCTTTTGCTTGGTTTTGTTTGCCTCTTTTTATCAAAAACTCGAAAAAATTTAGTTTAGTTTAATTTTCTTTCTCTTATAAAAAACACACAAAAATTTGTTCCCACTCTAGTTGTCACCTTGCTCTAGCTCACCATGTTGATCCACAAGTTCACCCTGAAAGACCTTTCAATAGGTAGTGGCTCCATAATTGGGAAAGAAAATATTGAGGAATTCTTTAATCATGTTAGCAAACATGAGGATATTGAGGATAGATCTATAGCAGAACTTGCTCCTAATTATGAAATTATTGCAGCTTCTTTAGTTCATATGTTGGAGGCTAGGTTTGTTAACCTTAACCCCATGATGCAAATCTTGTTTCTTAAACTAAAAGAAGAAAAGGATCCTGAAAAGATAGATTTTATCCTAGAAACTTTACTAAAAGAGTTCAATGATGTTGCTAAGGAAGCCAAAAGGGTATTTGAACACTTTAAAATGCTAGGCTCATGTGTAGATGTTTTGATTACTTTAGATAAAACCAAACCTAGAGAGGAAATTAAGATACTCATACCCTTTAAACTTATTGGAATGCATGAAGCCTTAGAAAAGAATTTTGATTGGATTGTTCCTGAAAATCCTTTTGATGAAAGTAGTTGTCACATCCCAAAATTCTCCTAATTTTGGAATGTGAAATAAATAAATAAGTTTAATTGATTGTTTGACTATGTTGAAAATTCTCAATGAGAAGAAACTTTTTGAATAGAAAATCCTCTCAACCTTGAATTCAAAATCTTATATTCTTTTGTTATGACCTAAGTAGCCATATAGGAAAAAGGGCATGGATTGATTATGGATTGTAGAATTGGTGTGCAAGATTTCAAAATGAAAATCATGAAGCATTGATAAGCATTTCATTACATTCATGCAAAGTTCTCACAAACTGAATCCAAATCCTGGTATCTAAATCCTATAGTTGATTTGCCCAAATGTTCCTAAAGGTAATTAAATTGACTTTATAAAACCCACTATTGCTAACATAGCGATTATTGCTAAATTATAGCCTAAAATATCCAATTAATATTACAAAATTTTAGGAACAAAATTGAGCTCATTTGAAGCTAGTATGAAAAAGTTATGGAATAAATACAAACACATAAAGATATAAATAAAATGAAATATACAAAGATTTATAAATCCACTACTTCTAAACTAGTAAAGATATTACAAATTTGATCCTATAATGATCTATTCGATTTTAAAAAAATTTAGAAACAAGGATCGTGTCATTTGGAGTTCGCATGCAAAAGATATGAGGGAAACAAGTAAATATAAAAAGGAAAAAAAAGAAAAAAATTCTAACGGGCCGGCCCACCCGGACCGGACCGAGCCAGCCGATCGAGCCAGCACGGGTAGGAGGATCGATCTGACTACTTTAAAAAGCGTGCGAAAACTGATTTTCTATACCTATCTCTACTCAAACTCTTATAACTTTTTATCTACAACTTCGAATCAACTTCCGTTTGTTTTTACGTGTTCCCTACTCCAATAGCTATCTCTAAACCATCCTAAACCTCCATATAAACTCGTGGAGACACAGCTGTACGAGTTTTTCTTCTCGAAATCCTGAATGTACACATGCCCGAATCTTATTTCGCTTTTTAACCCATCTAGACTTCGTCGTTTGCCTTCGGTCAAAAAACGAAAGTTGTAGGGATCATCGAAATCTTTCAATCCCGACAAACCTCACCTCTTTTCATCCACCACAGCCGGAGAATTTCGTATGGCAATATTTCAGATCTTACGGTGTAAATCCAAGATGTACTCGCGCTCGTTTCTTCAAATGCAAATTCCTTTGGTGAGGAGGTAGGAATAATGATTCCCCACAACTTTCATGTTCTAAGTTTTTCAATTTGACCTACGGATTTGTCTCTCTAACACAGATCTGTTTCTTGTCTATTCTGAGCCAAAATCGGGTCAATCTATTCTTCTAGCCACCGGATCCTATCCAAACGGTCGACATCCAATGAAACCGGTGCGTGCCATGTCGTTATCCCGGTCATCTTCCTCATCAACGCCACGTCAACGTCAGGTCAACATCTAGTCCAGTCAGCATGCAAAGTCAACTTGTCCAGTCAGCGGAATATTCCCTGGAATATTCCGTTCGAATTTAAAATTGCACATTATAGATCTAACTTGTAAAATTCATTAGAAATTCATACCACGTCCAAAAATTGCGTATAATATACCAAATTGAAGATAATTTTACTTAGAATCATCTTATCAGGATAGATCCAACTTTTACTGTACGTGGTTACCGCAGTAATTTAATTAGTTTTAATGGTCTTTTAGGTTAATAAATTCATAAGAAATTATCTGTAACTCCGAAAATATGAACAATATAGCAAATTGAAGCTACTGTAATGTACATTAATAATATCTGGTTGGATCTAGCCTTTGCCGACTATTTAACCCGTAGCAATTTAATTAGTTTTAATGGATTTATAAATCATTAAATTCATTAAAAATTAATTGCTTGTCACAAAAATATAAATGATATACCGATGGAAAGCTGGGTTCCATGTAGATCATCAATATGCAATTAGTTCAGCCTTTGACTTTAAGGTTTTGCAGTGAAGATTTAAATGGTTTAATGGCCTATTTAGAGTAATAAATTCATAAGAAAATAATTACTATTCAGAAAATTGCAAATAATATGTCCCTGGAATCACAATTCCGTGGAGATTACAGACATAATTTTAGTTTGATTTTTAGGAGACAGAAACTATATGAATCATTTAAAACCCATTAAACACTATTTAAATCATACAAAAAGATCTATAACTCCGATTAGGGTGAATCAGAGTGCTAAGGTTTTTCATTGACAATATCTATACAGAGAAATTGCATGACAAATTATTTGGTACTGTTAAAACAGAAATTCATATAGAAATATTTAAACCTATTGAAATAGTGTTTTAATCATAAGGAAATATTTATAACTCCTTTTTAGGTGATTCAAATTGCTACTGTCTCTAAATTGCATTACCTATCCAGTAGCATCTAGTTCACAATTTAACACGACATAAACATCTTTAGTTCGATTAAAGTGGTATACACCATATTAAATCGATACAACTTTAGTAATAAAGGCTTTAGTGCATTAAATGACTTTCCACGTGCATCATGTAATCTAATTATGTTCAGAACACTAAATGCAACCATTGTGACTCATTAAATCGTCATGCATGCATCTGTTCATCATTGTTTTCTTGTAATGCTGCACTGTTGTATGTTTGCAATGTTTTGAATGATGTTTGTTGTGTTTGCTTCAAACGTTAGATTGCGAGGAGTGCAACTACTGTGATTGCAACTACTATGATTGCAAGTATTGTGGTTATTACGAAAGAGGCCATTATAATTGTGAGGATTATCTAATTGACTACATCTACAACAAAGGCAAGTGGTGCTATCTTGGTCATAAATGTCCTACTGTTTTCCTATGCATTGTAGATGTTTTTGTAGAATTGCATATGTAGGAATTGATGTGTATATGCTATGCTATGTCCCATATTATTCCCTAGCATTCCTTGTTTATGAGCCACGTTGGTAGATGTGCTTAGCCATGCTATGATGAACGAGGGCTAGGTTACATCACCGATGTTGATTCTAAATGTGTTGGTTTGCGAAAACTAAAACAACTTAATCAATGAATCTCCTGGGTGTGATGGAATTGATAATTTTCGGTGGTATCATTGCGGAAAGGCACCCAGGACACTGAGAAATGATTGGTTTCTTTGTTTGGAAGCTTTCGTGTGCAACCATGTGCCAATAATGAAATGGGCGGTTGGTTGAACTCAGTAGGTTGTGGTAACTCGAACCCGCGTATCCAGAGATGTAGATAGTGTAGGTTGGACCGATGCGCGTCGGGATTGGGGAGCTACTTCCCAAACGGTTCCTTCTTGGACTTCTCCCTATCATCACCCAATATGAGAGTGGTGGTACGAGCTGGGCTGGCCAAGTCACATGGGTAAAGTGTACTAACCCCTGCAGGGTGTATAAACTAAGTACTTAGCCGTGTCCCCGGTTATGGACAATTTGAGCGACCTGATACTGATGCTATGATATTTCTCACTCATCCTTATTTCTTAATTACTTAAAACTTGTTGGGTGAACATAATTGGGTAGGAGCACCTGGGAGTGAACCAGAGTGTCCTATTTATCGTATTGGAAAACTACTTTGTTACAAATGTTAGGATAAAACTATTGCTTTATGCAAATGAGCCTGAACTCCACTTGGCCAAATAAGCATGTAGTTGATAGATCTGTTGTTAACCACTTTAGCCTACTTGCCATACATTCAATGTATTGACCATTCGTGGCTGCAACGTTTCATGTTGCAGGTTATATCGTACCTGAGTGATCGTTCATAGGTCGCGAGACTCCACTCAACAATTGTTCTCCTGTGGCACATTTGGAGGATGGAGATCTACCTTGTATTCGTTTTCCGCTATAAACTTGAATAAATAATGTAAATTCTGGATCATATTCGTTGTATTTATGATGCACAGTTATATTTGGTATCATTTTGTACTGTGTGTGCCAGTGAACCGATCCAGGGATTGGCACTATACACATGAACTCAGCCTTATCAGGCGAGGGTGTTACAAGATGGTATCAGAGTTGTGTGTTGACTGTAGGATCGTGACCTTAGAAATGGATTAGTAATAGAAAACCTCTATTAGGAGAACAATCATATTTTCTACTTATTAGAGATCTTATATTCCTTATCTATCTTTTCTAGAACCTCTTCCTATTCAAACATTTATAGTTGTCCATTCTTATGATACTTATATGAGAGTGGTGGTACGAGCTGGGCTGGCCAAGTCACATGGGTAAAGTGTACTAACCCCTGCAGGGTGTATAAACTAAGTGCTTAGCCGTGTCCCCGGTTATGGACAATTTGAGCGACCTGATAGTGATGCTATGATATTTCTCACTCATCCTTATTTCTTAATTACTTAAAACTTGTTGGGTGAACTTAATTGGGTAGGAGCACCTGGGAGTGAACCAGAGTGTCCTATTTATCGTATTGGAAAACTACTTTGTTACAAATGTTAGGATAAAACTGTTGCTTTATGCAAATGAGCCTGAACTCCACTTGGCCAAATAAGCATGTAGTTGATAGATCTGTTGTTAACCACTTTAGCCTACTTGCCATACATTCAATGTATTGACCATTCGTGGCTGCAATGTTTCATGTTGCAGGTTATATCGTACCTGAGTGATCGTTCATAGGTCGCGAGACTCCACTCAACAATTGTTCGCCTGTGGCACATTTGGAGGATGGAGATCTACCTTGTATTCGTTTTCCGCTATGCACTTGAATAAATAATGTAAATTCTGGATCATATTCGTTGTATTTATGATGCACAGTTATATTTGGTATCATTTTGTACTGTGTGTGCTAGTGAACCGATCCAGGGATTGGCACTATACACATGAACTCAGCCTTATCAGGTGAGGGTGTTACAAGATGGTATCAGAGCTGTGTGTTGACTGTAGGATCGTGACCTTAGAAATGGATTAGTAATAGAAAACCTCTATTAGGAGAACAATCATATTTTCTACTTATTAGAGATCTTATATTCCTTATCTATCTTTTCTAGAACCTCTTCCTATTCAAACATTTATAGTTGTCCATTCTTATGATACTTATATGAGAGTGGTGGTACGAGCTGGGCTGGCCAAGTCACATGGGTAAAGTGTACTAACCCCTGCAGGGTGTATAAACTAAGTGCTTAGCCGTGTCCCCGGTTATGGACAATTTGAGCGACCTGATAGTGATGCTATGATATTTCTCACTCATCCTTATTTCTTAATTACTTAAAACTTGTTGGGTGAACTTAATTGGGTAGGAGCACCTGGGAGTGAACCAGAGTGTCCTATTTATCGTATTGGAAAACTACTTTGTTACAAATGTTAGGATAAAACTGTTGCTTTATGCAAATGATCCTGAACTCCACTTGGCCAAATAAGCATGTAGTTGATAGATTTGTTGTTAACCACTTTAGCCTACTTGCCATACATTCAATGTATTGACCATTCGTGGCTGCAACGTTTCATGTTGCAGGTTATATCGTATCTGAGTGATCGTTCATAGGTCGCGAGACTCCACTCAACATTTGTTCGCATGTGGCACATTTGAAGGATGGAGATCTACCTTGTATTCGTTTTCCGCTGTGTACTTGTATAAATAATGTAAATTCTGGATCATATTCATTGTATTTATGATGCACAGTTATATTTGGTATCATTTTGTACTGTGTGTGCCAGTGAACCGATCCAGGGATTGGCACTATACACATGAACTCAGCCTTACCAGGCGAGGGTGTTACAGGATGGTATCAGAGCGGAAAGGCACCCAGGACACTGAGAAATGATTGGTTTCTTTGTTTGGAAGCTTTCGTGTGCAACCATGTGCCAATAATGAAATGGGCGGTTGGTTGAACTCAGTAGGTTGTGGTAACTCGAACCCGCGTATCCAGAGATGTAGATAGTGTAGGTTGGACCGGTGCGCGTCGGGATTGGGGAGCTACTTCCCGAACGGTTCCTTCTTGGACTTCTCCCTATCATCACCCAATATGAGAGTGGTGGTACGAGCTGGGCTGGCCAAGTCACATGGGTAAAGTGTACTAACTCCTGCAGGGTGTATAAACTAAGTACTTAGCCGTGTCCCCGGTTATGGACAATTTGAGCGACCTGATACTGATGCTATGATATTTCTCACTCATCCTTATTTCTTAATTACTTAAAACTTGTTGGGTGAACATAATTGGGTAGGAGCACCTGGGAGTGAACCAGAGTGTCCTATTTATCGTATTGGAAAACTACTTTGTTACAAATGTTAGGATAAAACTGTTGCTTTATGCAAATGAGCCTGAACTCCACTTGGCCAAATAAGCATGTAGTTGATAGATCTGTTTTTAACCACTTTAGCCTACTTGCCATACATTCAATGTATTGACCATTCATGGCTGCAATGTTTCATGTTGCAGGTTATATCGTACCTGAGTGATCGTTCATAGGTCGTGAGACTCCACTCAACAATTGTTCGCCTGTGGCACATTTGGAGGATGGAGATCTACCTTGTATTCGTTTTCCGCTGTGTACTTGAATAAATAATGTAAATTCTGGATCATATTCGTTGTATTTATGATGCACAGTTATATTTGGTATCATTTTGTATTGTGTGTGCCAGTGAACCGATCCAGGGATTGGCACTATACACATGAAATCAGCCTTATCAGGCGAGGGTGTTACAGTAGTGAACCAAAGAGAGATGAGAAGGGATCCTCCAAAACTCATTTGGATGAGATACCTTTCCTATTTGAAGAGATTGCAAGTATTGATCTTAATTCTTCATTTGAAAACACTTGATTCTTGCTTCTTGTGCCTAACTTAAAGGCGTTAAAGAAAAGTACTTGTTGGGAGATGACCCAAGAGTTTTCTTGAGTTTTGGAAGTTATTACTTCAGTAATGACCTCTCCTTATCCTTTTTTTCTGCTTTTTGTGCCAATAATGACCTCTAATGAGAGGGAAGTAAGATTTGGGGAGTTGCCGTCCTGAAATAGATTTTTTGTGCTCCACCATAAAAATTCGTGAGGAATCTCTATAAGTCAGATTGAGCTGATATTTTATGAAGAAATCCCCCAGTATTTTAGATAACTTTCGTTAGTTCAACACCTTTTGATTTTAGCAACATAAGTTCTTCGAAAAAATCGGTTTCTACCTGCTGGTCAGTTTTGACAGATTTCTGCCATTATTTGCATTTGCTTCTTATTGATTCCTTTTTGGGTTCTTTTTGGGAAATCGAGCTTTTTGAGGAAATTGCTACAGTAGCTTGTGTTTTTAGTGAAAGTTTTGTTGTTCTAAAGCTAAACCCAAGGGTCTATTATCTTTTGAATACACTAACGTTGCTAATGAAGATTGTGTGAAGTTTTGTATGAAGGAAAATTTTCAGGTGTAGAGAGAGAATGTTGTAATAAGATGAAGAATGGACAAAAGCTCAAGCTTAGGGATGCCACACCGGTGTCACCCCAAGAAATATTCAAGAGGTACAAGCGTCAAAGCTTGGGAATGCCCAAGCCATCCCCTTCTTTCTTGCATTGTTGTGTTGTTCTTGGAGCGTCTTAGTTTTTGTTTGCTTTTCTTAGTTTTTTTAGTTTGCTTGAATAAAGTAGTTTGGACCCTGTTCTCGTTGTATTGTTTCAAATAAGTTGATTGGTGTTGGAAAGGAGTAGAAAGTTCTTGCTTGAATAGTGCAAGAGATTGCTTTGATTGTGACTTAGACTTTAGCATGTCATGCTAGATGTTGTTTTGACCTTATGCATAGTGATTATTGCTGTAGCATGACTTGTTCCAAACAATTGGGATTGCTTAGTGTGCCTTGAAAGAATCATGCGTTGTTTTAGCATACAAAAGCATAGTATTGTGGTATTCTCCTTTAATGATTTGTTTGGGTTGACTTGGCACATGATCACACCATGTTATGACTATGAACAAGTCACCATAGCCTCTATGATCATTTAGTCCTTGACTTGTAGTACCACTCTATGCTTTGATTACCAATGTTTTGTCGCTCTGCATGATTATGGCCATTATTGCTCTCTTAGTTGGTCGCTCCCAGTCTTTTGCTAGCCTCCACTTGTATGAGTAAGCTCTACCCATTCTTCCAACTCCCAAGAAACCAAGTTATTCCAAAGTGTCCACTATAAATTCCTATGCATGGTGCATTACACCATTCCAAGTATATTCTTGTTTTTATCTATCTTCCAATTAAAAAGTATTTTGTTATGTGAAAACTTAGTGATTAAAGCTCTCACAAACTTGATGGCACACTTTATTTTTCTTTCCCCTAATAAACTTGAACCATTGTGTCATATATGTTGTATATGCTTGCACTTATACGTTGGAATTATCAGAACCATGTTGTCATGGGGAACGCTTTCAACATTGCACTTGTACTTTGTACACAGTTGATATCATGCTCTTTTGTCTATGAATGTCACCGCTGTGAAAAAAAAGGGGAGCTTGTAAGTCCATGGAGTTGTGTATGTGTGTTAGAGAAACACCTAGGCCGTTATCCTAAACCATGCCTAATCATGGTGGAAACTTGTAGCATCACCATAGTGATATCTATGAAGCATTCTTCTTATAAAAAAGAGAGACATATTGAAAAGAGGAAAGAGAGAAAAAAGCACCATATTCCCATGGTAAATAAGAAGATTGCTGAGATGTACATTGTCTGCTTGCCTTGTCATTTTGGTTATTGGATAGATCCTGTACCATGTGCAAGGGGTACCCCGTTGGTGGTTCTCTATGATACACATGTGCTTACTATGACAAGAACTTACAGGTGACTAAAGTTGAGTAGCATGAGGAGCGGCCCTCGTATTCAAGGGACATGAGATTGACAACTTATACTTTGTCAAGCATATACTCCATAATTTGTTCACTTTAACCTTAATCACTTCAAGATGCTTATGATAGGGGCAATGTGAGCTGAAAGCTAACAAGTACCATAATTTTTGGAAGCTCTTTTTGAGACTTGAAATCCCTGCTTCCCTGTATGAAGGGCCTTTCTTACACTATTATATTGAGTCTCCACCTTTTATCCTTTAGGCACCAGTTAAGAGAGCATAGTTGCCATTCTTAGTTATATATGCATTGTCCCAAAACTTATTAATTGATGCATATTGTTGATATTACTTGTTCTTGTGATATTTGTATCTAGTCACTCTTATGAACTTAGAAGGTGTCCTATGCATCTATTTGCTACTCCATGAGAGACAAGTTGATTGCCACTATGCCATGTTTTCTGTATGTGAAACAAACAAACATTTTTCAATGAATGTTATTCATGATCTTTGTTTGTAGCCTTTCATGTTGCATGCATAGTTACTTTGTCTTACTGTTAGAAGTCCATATTTCATGTGTTTAGAGTTCTTTGATCCCAGCTTTCAATGCTTGCAAATGGTTTGACCTTGATTTTGATGGTGCATGTCACCTCAAAAATTATTCTTTTTTATCACTTACCTACTCGAGGACGAGCATGAGTTAAGCTTGGGGATGCTTGATACATCGAAAACGTATCTATAATTTTTGATGTTCCATGCTTGTTTAGTATCTACTTTGCTATGTTTTGTCTACACTTTGAGGTGTTTTTATATGTTTTTTGGTACTAACCTAACAAGATACCATAGTGCCAGTTGCCTGTTTTCTTCTGTTTTTGGTTCCAGAAAGGCAGAAAATCAATATTCTCGGAATTGGACGGGACAAAAGCCAAAGTCAATATTTTACCGTGGGGAACACGGAGCCAGAAGACGAGACGGAGGAGGGCCTTGAGAGGGCCACTACCCTGGCCGCGCGGCCAGGCCTGGCCCGCGCCTGGGGGTTCAGCCGCCTCGGGCACCCCCTCGGCCTCCCTCTTCGCCTATAAGAAGCCCTCGATGCCTAAACCCTAAGTATCCGGTCAATATTCCACGAAACCGTTTGTAGCCGCCGCCACCATCGTCCCTAGATCGGGGGGGTCTGAAGCTCTTCTCGGCACTATGCTGAAGGAAGATCATCCTGGAGGCCTTCTTCTTCATCATGCCAGCCTCTGGTATGAAGCGTAAGTAGTTCCACCTTGGACTACGGATCCATGTAGTAGCTAGATGGTTGTATCTCCTCCTTTGTGCTTTCATGTCTAGATCTTGTGAGCTCCGTTCATGATCAAGATCTCATCTATTTGTAATCATGCATGTTGTGTTTGTGGGGATCTGATGGATATTTAGATTACTATGTCAGATTGATTAATGGTTTTGTATTATTGATTCTATCATGTCTGTGTTGTTTGTGATCTTTCATGCTCTCCGTTCTTAGTAGCTATCTTGGCCAAGTAGTTGCTAGTGACTCCAAGAGGGGGTATTTATGCTCGATAGTGGGTTCATGCCTCTATATAATCTAAGGGAAGTGACAGAAATCTATAAGTTTGTAGATGTGTTGTTGCCACTAGGGAGAAAACAACGGTCTCTTGTTCATGGAACAAGTTGATTGTTTACCTTACACACTTTGCTTAAAGTAGTTGTCTGTTGCTTGCAACTTAATACTGGAGGGGGTTCGGATGATAACCCAAAGGTGGATTTCTAGTCATAGATGTTGTTGGATGGCGATCTATGCATCTTGGTGTATTGCCCAATCGAATCTCATAGGATCATGATGTCTAGTATTGCATTGTTTTGCCTTGCTCAGTCCTGTCAATTGCCCTGCTGTAATTTGTTTACCCAACATGCCATGTTTGTTTATCTAAGGAGAACACCTCTATTGAACTATGGACCCCGGTCCAATCTTTACCATTGATACATCTTCCACTGTTACTGTTTACTTGTTGCAAACCACCATTACCTTCCACACCATATAGTTAATCCTTTGTTACAGCAAACCGGTGAGATTGACAACCTCACTGTTCGTTGGGGCAAAGTCTTGAGTTTGTGTTGTGCAGGTCTCCAAGTTGCTAGCAACACCTTTGATTTGTTTCCTTCCTCCTACTGGTTCGATAACCTCGGTTTCTTACTGAGGGAAAACTTTCTGCTGTGCTCATCATACCTTCCTCTTGGGGTCTCCCAACGAAGTGTTCACGCACTCATCACTCACATAAGAAATATGAATAGAAGAGAGAGCATCAAAAAGAAAATTTAAAACACATTTAAGTCTAACCCACTTCCTATGCATAAGAATCTTGTACGCAAATAAATTCACAAAGAACAAAGTGACAGGCATAGGAAGATAAAACAAGAGTAACTTCAAAACTTTTAGCACATAGAGAGGTGTTTTAGTACCATGAAAACTTCTACAACCATACTTTCCTCTCTCATAATAATTTCCAGTAGCCTTATGAATAAACTCAACAATATAACTATCGCATAAAGCATGCTTTTCATGATCTACAAACACATAATTTTTATCAAGCTCAAAAATAGTAGGATTAAAACCTTCAAACCCACTTTTAATAATTTTATAACAAGATAACTGATCATTCTCAAGAGGTATGGGGTTCCAAGATAAATTCAAGACCCCTCCAATCTCATTTTCAATAGTAGTACAATCAATATTATCAACCAATATAGGACCATCATCTAGAGCTTTATCATAAACATTTTCTAAGAAAAACTCTTTAGTACCATGCATTCCGAAGTTAGGCACAAATAAAGGATTATCATAGATAACAAAAGCATAATTATTATCACAAGTTTTACTCATAGTAGATATTTCAAAAGGACCCATAGAAACATAACATTCATCCTCCTTTGGTAAGCATGGGGGACAATTAAATAATGTAAGGGATAAAGAGTTACACTCATTAGAAGGTAGGCATGGGTAGCTAATCAATTATTCCTCCTTTTGTTCATCACTCTCCTTCTCTTTTTCATCTAATGAGCTTCCAGTTTTAGCAATTTCTTCTTCCATATGCTCTTGCAAGGCATTAGTCTCTTCCGTTGGTGGAAAGCATCTATTAAAATATTCAAGAATATAGCCATTTTCTTCCTTATAATTATCAAAGAGAAGTATATCATAAACCTCATATTTATAAGGTGCATCATCAGTATTTTCAAGAAAATTAGCAAGTTTGAATGCACCCTTCCAAGCAATAAATTCTTCAATTTGTTCCACATCATAAAAGTCATAATTTCCCTTAACATAAGAAGATATGATAACATTATCATTATACTCACATTGAAAAGGGAGGCGTTTATACCTCCTACAGCAACAAGATTTATCAAAGCAATAAGTAACATTATAAGTAGAGCACACGTTTCTAGGAATGGTATTCAATTTATCAATTTGTTCCCATAAGTATTTCCCTTTTTGTGACAAACGGTGTTCCTCATAATAATATTTTTGTTCTTCCGTGAACCCACATTGCCAATAAGATCTAGTTTTAAAGAAACCAACCATTGATAGAAAGCATGACAAAGCAAGGCAATAACAGACCAACAAATATAACTAAATAAGGAACTAATAATTTTTTGTGTGTGTTTTTGATAAGAAAAAGCAATCCAAACAAAACTATTTTTTTGTATTTTTGAAAAAAGAACCAAGCAAAAGAAACTAAGCAAAACAAAAACAAAGTAAAGATATTGGTTGTGAGAGACTCCCCTTGCGAGAATCTTCTTTCTCCCTGAAAGGTGACTAATGAGGAGGAAGAGATTGAAGTTGTCCTTAACTCCCCTGCAACAGCGTCAGAAAAAGTCTTGACGTGGCATAGTCAATTGCAGAGATTCATTGGGAGACTCCAAGAGGAAGGTATGATGAGCGCAACAACAAGTTTTCCCTCAGTTATGAAACCAAGGTTATCGGACCAGTAGGAGCAAGGAAACAACTCAAAGGTGTTGCTAAGAACTTGGAATCCTGCACAACACAAACTCAAGACTTCGCCCCAACTTATAGTGAGGTTGTCAATCTCACTGGTTTGCTGAAAACAAAGGATTAAACGTATAGTGTGGAATATAATGGTTGCTTGCAGAAAGTAAACGGTAACAGTAGATGATGTAACAATGGTAAAGATTGGACCGGGGTCCACAATTCACTAGAGGTGTTCTCCTTAAGATACATAACATGCTGGGTGAATAAATTACAACGGGGAAATTGATAGGACTGAGCAAGGCATAACAATGCAAATACTAGAAATTCATGATCCCTATGAGATTTGACTGGGCATTACAACAATATACATAGACCGCCATCCAACAATATACATAATCCACCTTCAGGTTATCATCCGAACCCCCTCCAGTATTAAGTTGCAAGCAACGGATAATTGCATTAAGTAATGTGTGTAAAGTAAACAATACAATCGTTCCATGAACAAAAGATTGTTGTTTTCTCCCTAGTAGCAACAGCACATCTACAACCATAGAGATTCATGTCACTTCCCTAGATTTAATAGAGGCATGAACCCACTATCGAGCATAAATACTCCCTCTTGGAGTCACTAGCATCTACTTGGCCAAGATAGCTACTAGAAACGGAGAGCATGCAAGATCACAAACAACACAGACATGATAGAATCAATAATCACTAAGACATGATAGAATAAATAATGAATCTGACATAGTATCTCAATATCCATCGGATCCCCACAAACACAACATGTATGATTACAAATAGATGATCTTGATCATGAACGGAGATCACAAGATCTAAACATGATAGCACAAAGGAGGAGAAACAACCATCTAGATACTGTATGGAGCCATAGTGCAAGAGTGAACTACTCACGCATCATACCGGAGGCTGGCATGATGATGAAGAAGGCCTCCGGGATGATCTCTCCCCTCCGGCAGGGTGATGCGGAGAGCTTTGGATCCTCCTGATCTAGGGACGATGGTGTCGGCGGCTACGAACTGTTTCGTGGAGATCTCATCGGGTCCTTAGGGTTTTGGCATCGGGGGGCTTTTATAGGCGAAGAGGCGAGGCAGGAGGGCACCCGAGGCGCCCACACCAGGTGGCAGCGTGCCCTAGGGGGCCACGCCACCCTAGGGTGTGGCAGCCTCGTGGCCCTCCTTCGGTTGCCCTCCAGTCTCTGTGTTCTCCTCGGTGAAATATTGACTTTGGCTTTTGTCCCGTCCAATTCCGAGAATATTTCCTTACTAGCTTTTCTGAAACCAAAAATAGCAAAAAATAGGGAACTGACACTGCGGCATCTTGTTAATAGGTTAGTCCCAGAAAATGTATAAAAATACCTCAAAGTGTAGACAAAGCATAAAAAAGTTGATACTAAACAAGCATGAAACATCAAAAATTATAGATACATTTACGACGTATCAGTGGTGTGCTGTTAGAATCTATGCGCTTGAGATGGAATGATAAGTCGTCTAAGGCCTATGGGAAATTGACGTCTCTAAGTAGCGACTTTGTACTAGTGGATAATACCCGCGAAGTATCTCTATATACGATGTTGTATTGCTTTTTTAATTTCTACCTCATTTATTATAACGACTCGTGCCTCATGAACATGATGATCTTGTCCATAATCCACCATCTTTCTTGGGGACGAGCAAGAGCCTAGCTTGGGAGAGTTGATGAGTCAAAAATTGAAGCATATTTACCTTTATTTTTTGCATAAATAGAGTAGGGATTTTTGTATTTCACTGTGTTTGCACACACCTTTTTGTTCTTGTTTCAATAGGATCCTCAATCATTAAGTCTTATATGAACATATCAATTGGACCTGTCATATTATGCTATAATATGATATTTTTAAGTGATAAAAGTCATTTTATGGATTTACCTTCGCATCCGGGAGAACACCAAACGAGGGGAAGTCATCAGCACTGATAACGACCGGTGGTACGGGCGGAGCCCGCCCGTACTGCGTGGCAGCGGGTCCGCCTCGTCAAATACTTTCTCTTGGTGAAGACGAGAGGGAGATCCGAGATTCACAGCCACCCAAAACCATGAAAAAACGCATCTGAAAGGGATCTGAAGGAAGAACTTGGCTAGGGGAAAATCCCTGGTGCTTCCCAGATCATTGGAGGACATCGCATCATCCCCTTCATCATCAACCGCTGCATCTCCATCACTATCGTTACCCTCGTATCTCGTATGTTAGATCTTATTGTAATTCCAGATTCAATTGTGCTTTGCATTAGATCTACCTCCATACTTTTATCCATCCATTTTATTATGATGATGTTGTTGATTGCTTCCATGTGTGAATAGTTCCTTTGTTCTTGGGGAGATGGATAAACCCTAGCACTATTATAAACTTGCAATAAAGATGATCTATTCTTGTGTCTGTATGACTAGACTATCTATGATAGATTTATGATTTCTGTTTGATCTCTCTCTTTAGAGGGTATGCGTAGTCGGCCACATATCATTTTCCCTCGGGACTAAAGGGAGGGAGAAATCATTTGGACGTGTTTGGGATCGTGCCCGGAATATCTTCATGACAATTGGCGCCGGCTCGTAACCTACATGGTCAAATGAGGATAAAGAGAGACTTACTAAGCTAATTATGATATCCATGAGGAAACCCTTAATTTCGGTGGTTTGTATGGGTGATTGCTCTCAGACATCGCAGTGGTTATTTAGAGATGACCTTGCTCTTGACTCAACAAAGTGGCTTCCTACGAGCCTTGTAGTGAACATATTATTATGGAGATCTCTCCACACATATCATGACACAAGAAGTATATTATCTTAATTAATAATAATAATATCATGCTATTGGTGTATCCTACATCTTCGAGAACGGTTTAGCCCTATTGAATTCAACCACGCTTTCACACGACCTTGTTACTTGCTTTCTTTTACTCATTTTAATTATTTTTCTGCAAACAATCAAAACCTTTCAAACACCCTTACTTGAGATCAAAGACAACTTATAAGTATCCTTTGGTAGATAGTAACGAGGGGCATAAATACCTTTACCAATTGCTCTCTATGGGTTCGATATTTTTACTTTAAAACTAGCTACAATTGATCTGTGCACTTGAAGTCATCACCAGGGCACCCGCTCAGGGCCCATGGGGGCCTTGGTCGGCCAGACACCCCCTCCCACTCTCCTCTCCTTTGTTTAGTCCTACATGGCTTGTCTATTAAGTTTGGGGGTCCCCTTCACCCTATATAAGAAGAGGAATATGGAGGCAATTAAATCATTAAAAAATAAATAAAAGCTTCCCAGTTGGGAGTTGCTTCCAGTTTCCTCTCTCTCCCCTCTCTTTCCCGAGACTGTGGTCCCAAGTCTAGAATACGCGAACGGGTGACTTCTTCATCGCGGAGCGCCATCATGCTACGGGATTCGGATCCAAAAGATATACTTCCACGATCTCGGATGGATCGAAGGAGAGGGAGTCATCATCAAGCATCATACGTGTGTGATGCCCTCGGGGTGCTGCACTTGCGGCGCCTGGAATTGTCGAAGTCGCCAGAACCGTTGGACTTTGGAACAATCCTGAGGTCTACATCGGTACAACTACATCACCCCTGAACATTAGCAAAGCTTTTCGGTCTTCAACTTGATAAGTTCATGAAAATCCCATCATGTTATTGCATTACTAATAGATAGTTCCTGGCATTAGGGTTATTTGCATAGGAAAAATATTGTTTTCTGGCTCGTAACCCCAACAATGAAAAATATAGCCGGTATGAGCATCACAACCTATGAATGCCGAAGCACGACACAACCTGCCTACGAAATAACGAAAGGGATAACACACAATACCAATGAGGATCACTAGGTCGCCCCGGCTTCAAACGATTCTAGACACAGAATTACTGCCACCAACAGCAGACAATAGACCAACAATGGCACAAGCCATGAAAGCAATGGGAATGGATCCGACCCAAAAACTGTACCTGCCAAATGCCCCACAAGAAAGAGATCAAAACAATTACTGATGGTGCTGATCTCTTCATTGTCCCTCGACGCTTCCCCGCCTACGGATTCTTAGCTCCAGGACTGCAAGAGCGGGTTAAATGCGGGACGCCGCGGCGACATAGCAGAGCCCACGAGAACGAGACCTGCAAACAACATAAACGTGTCAATATATCAAATAGAACTCACGCAGAAAAAATGACAAGATGAAGAGGCAGGGCGGCGCGGTTAGCTCACTCACCGGAGATCGATCGACCCCTGTTCTTGGAAGGAGAGGGAGTCGGCTACGGCTATACTAACCTTCGAGTGAAGGAAGGAGTGGGGAGAAGGTACAGAAAGTTTGGCAGGGGCTGATGGGGTAAGAGGGGACGGAAGGGTTAGGCCATAGACCCTGAGACGGTGGTGTTGGTGCTGCATCGATGTGTGTACGCCCGTATCTAAAGCAGTAAGGAACTGGCACCACTATAGCAGACTGGTGTCTGTCTAGAATATGAACTGAGTTCCTCGCATGACTATGGGGTCACCGAGTTTGAATAGCCTTGGATAAGCAAACAACTCCACTAATGCTTGGATTGTGCACTAAGGGAAACAATGGAGATACAAATGCTGTGAAATTGTCGTCCAGAATGCCCTCCAAGATGCCATAAATACCAACATTGACACCAACGACATTCTCAATTGTGATATTGCTTATCACAAAGAGAGCATTCTTGTCGTAGTTGTTATCAGGATGTTCACCATAGTTCCCGATGAACCTGATGGCCATCGAAACATTGTGCATGCTCATGTCAGATATATACATGTTCATTACATACCCTCCGCATCCTGGAGTGGTATTGATTCTGAACCCATGCAATGAGTTTACGATACGTATGCCCTTAGCCCGGACATCGGATACACCACTAGACATCTCTCTCCCGATAGCAATTCCTGCACCACCCATTGTCTCTATAGTGATGTTGGAGATGCTGATATTGGAACTGGGACGAGCGAAAGAAATACCATACTTATTCCAACCACTTCTGATGGCAATAATATCGTCACCGTTTCTAACATAATAATGATTGATACAAACATTGGTGGTATAAATATTAGTTGCATTAGTCATAAGTCGCAAATATGTTAAAATTGCTATATTTTACAATCAGATCATTACCGGGACATACTTAAGCCTTTTGTGATTGCATAATAAAGATGACCACTTATGTACCAAGTTCATGGTTTATCTAAATAACTAAGTTAATGTTGCATGTCAAGCAATGATTCTAAAAACAAATAGAGCTGCACCTAGATACACAATGTCATGAATTGAAAGTTTCAATTATATTCAATTGTTGGTACTAATTTTTCCTAGATGTTAGGTAAAGTTTCGATAACCTTTTCCAATACAGTAAATATTTCAGGCTAACTGCAATTTATACTGACAATTATGCCAATTACAAACGTATGTTTCCATATTTTACCAAAATATCAACTATACATTGAATTTAAAGGTAAGTTTCGAAACATAAGGAAAATATTATTGAAGAGAGACATAAGAAATAATATTGCAAGAACCGGTGTATTATCCTTTTATTTTTGAGACAATGAATGTGGACATAAACATGTACACCACTATTGACAAGGATAAAATAGGAGTGAAAAACAATTCAAAACTTCATATTACCTGGATTAATGCCATCAGTATTTAGTGAATCCAAAGGTGCTAGGATTGTGACATGCTTGACCAAGACTTGGTTGTTTATTTTGCAAAATCATTATAGGTATTAGAATGACATTTCTAGATATATTGTTAAACTTAAATAGAAAAAAATGCTTGTTTAAACTAACCTGCAATATACAGGATGTATATTCCAAAATGGGGAGTTCTTGAAGGTCAAATTGGATATAACAATATTAGTGGAATACATCAACTTAACAAGATGCGGCCTAGTATACTTTAGGTTGCCATTTTCTAACCAATCCCACCAAATGGCTCCATGACCATCAATTGTACAATTAGCTCCTATCAAAAGTACACAAATTTACTTATTTGCAAACTAAAAGCATAATCATAAAATAAGATTGATGAGCCAAGCATAGTACTTACCTGTAATTATCATGTCCGTCAAGTTCCACCCAAAAATTATGCTTTGGTGTCTTTCTCCCGGAATCTATCTACCACGACCATAGGATGGGAGAGGGTCCATAAGTGGTCAATTAGACGAGTCCTGCAAATACAATCTTAACAACCCTGTCAACCATGGAAGTTGGAATTTCATATAACTGTTTACCTGCTTATTTCTCTTTAATTTCACTAAAATTGCATTTATATAGAATATAAGAAAGAATACATAACTAAACTTAGTTGTGACTAAATTAGTTATGTTTAATTCTAGTTAATAGAAAATTTTGATCAACCTAGTAATATAAATATTATGGCCATGTTAACTATGCGACATACATACAATATATAATAATAAAATATTCCATATTATTATTTGCAAAATTTATAATAGAAATATATACCGGGGATCCAGTAACTACTATATCCTTGTCTAGCGACAAACTCAGATGGCTGATAAGACTAAAACTCCCTGTGTTGCCCACCTTCTAGCAGACACAAAGAGTTGTGCCCCACCTTTGTCCGCGAAATGAATAGAGGTAGAAGATGGAATTCTGGACTGCTTTTGTATTGAGAGTTTTACCGTCTCCAATAACACCAAATTCAGTAAGCTTGACACTATGGGGTCGATACACTGTCACTGCCATGTCCTTGCAGTATATGTCGGATACGCTCGACCATTGCAGCTCCACTATGATTACGAAAACCAGTAGAAACTGGAATACCTATAAGTAAGTAAAAAACTATGAGCATATGTTACATATTTTATATTAGATGTGATAAAGTTAGATTTTAGCACCATGTAGAAAGATGAAACGAAGAAACTCAAAAAGGTTGTCCTCTACATGCATATAAAACAATGCGAGTTTACCCAAATCATGCCTCAATGAGAACAAAATATCAATTAAGTAGTAATAGATTATAACATTTTGTTCTCTTCCATATTACCTATCGATGAATGTCCCTCCAATAAGAGTACAAAACTAAAACCCAGCTCGCATCATAGTTTCCAAATTTGCAACACTGAATTGTGGACCGGTAAGTACTTAATAGGAATTGCCCTAGACTCTATTATATCGAAACATGCAGGCACACTCTCATTTAGTTTTCATGAGCTCTATTGTATCGGAACGCTGGCACAATCGCATTTAGCTTTTCTCCCATGTTGCCTATCGACAAAAAGTCCCTTGCTAAGAATAATGCGAGTTATACCTAAATCATGCCTCGTCGAGAAGAAAAAGTAAATAAATCTGAATTAACTAGTAATAGATTGTAATCGGTAGACTCTGGCACAATCTAATTTCGTTTTTCTCCCATATTTCCTATTGATAAAAGATCCTCAATATAACCACTTTTCTTTAGAATGGGTACAAAACTTATACCAGTCCTAGGTAACCTGAACCGTCTGCACCATAGTTCCCGAATTTTGATCACAGGATTGTGGACTAGTACTACTTGATCTGAATGTTACCTACACTCTATTGTATCGAAAGTGGCAAACAAAAATTGAGTTAGTTTTTCTCCCATGTTGCCTATCGACAAACGTCATTCGCAATCATTTGTTACAAAATCTAATACCCAAGTTAACCATGAACTATTTGTACCATAATTCCTTGTGGATCAGTAACACGGAAATAACCATATGGCATCATACCTCACGTAAACCATGAATTTCCAAAGCAGCAGGCCAATGGTGATATGACATGACAAACACAGTCGGTATGAACATCACAGCCTATGAATGCCGAAGAGCGACACAACCTGCCTACGGAATAACAGAAGGGATAATGCACAAAATGCCAAGGAGGATCGATGGGCCACTCCGGCTTCGAACGATGCTAGACACCGGACCACCGCCACCGATAGCAGACAATATACCAACAACAACACGAGCTGGGAACGCAATGGGAATGGATCCGACCCAAAAACTGTACCCATCAAAGGCCCCACGAGAAAGAGATTATAACACTTACCGATGGCGTTGATCTCTTCATTGTCCCTTGGCGCTTACCCGCCTATGAATTCTTAACTCTGGGACTACAAGAGCGGGTTCAATGTGGGACGCATCGGCGACAGATCAGATCCCACGAGAACGAGACCTGCAAACCACATAAATGTGTCAATAGATCGAACTGAACTCATACAGGAAAAAACAACAAGATGACGAGGTGAGGCGGCGCGGTTGGCTCACTCACCGGAGAGTTTTATGTCTCCAACAACACCAAATCCAATAAGCGTGACACTATGGGGTCGATACACTATCGCTACCATGTCTTTGCAGTATATGCCGGATACGTCTCGACCATTGCATCTCCACTATGATTACGGAAACCATTAGAAACTAAAGTACCTATAAGCAAGTAAAAAAACTATCGGCAGGCGTTATATATTTTAGATTAGATATGATAAAGTTATATTTTAGCACCATGTAGAAAGATGAAATGGAGAAACTCAAAAAGGTTGTCCTCTATATGCATATAAAATAATGCGAGTTTACCCAAATCATGCCTCGATGAGAAAAAAATATCAATTAAGTAGTAATAGATTACAACATTTTATTCTCTCCCATATTGCGTGTCGATGAATGTACCTCTAATAAGAGTACAAAACTAAAACCCTAGCTCGCACCATAGTTTCCAAATTTGCAACACTGAATTATGGATAGGTAAGTACTTAAATCAGGAATTGTCCTAGGCTCCATTATATCGAAACACGCAGGCACACTCTCATTTAGTTTTCATGAGCTCTATTATATCGGAACACGCCGGCACAATCTCATTTAGCTTTTCTCCCATGTTGCCTATCGACAAAAAGTCCCTCGCTGAGAATAATGCGAGTTATACGGGAATCATGCCTCATTGAGAAGAAAAAGTATATAAATCTGAATTAACTAGTAACAGATTATAATCGGTAGACTCTGGCACAATCTAATTTCGTTTTTCTCCCATATTGCATGTTGATAAAAGATCCTCACTATAACCTCTACTCTTTGGAACGGGTACAAAACTTAAACCAGTCCCCAGCTAACCTGAACCGTCAGCACCATAGTTCCTGAATTTTGATCATAGGATTATGGACCAGTACTACTTAATCTGAATGTTACCTACACTCTATTGATCAAAAGTCACAGACACAAATTGAGTTAGTTTTTCTCCCATGTTGCCTATCAACAAACGTCACTTGTAATCACTTGTTACAAAATATAATATCCAAGTTAACCATGAACTATTCATACAATAATTCCTTGTGGATTAGTAACATGGAAATAACCATATGTCATCATACCTCACGCCAACCCTGAATTTCCAAAGCAGCGGGCCAACGGTGAGACGACATGACAAACACAGTCGGCATGAACATCACGACCTATGAATGCTGAAGCCCGGCACAACCTGTCTACGGAATAACAGAAGGGATAACACAAACATACACAATACCAAGGAGGATTGATGGGTCGCTACGGCTTCGAACAATGCTAGACACTGGATCATCGCTACTGATAGTAGACAATAGACTGTCAACAACACAAGCCGGGAAGGCAATGGGAACGGATCCGACACAAAAATTGTACTTGCCAAACGCCCCATGAGAAAGAGATCTAAACACTTACCGATGGTGCTGATCTCTTCATTGTCCCTCGGCGCTTACCCGCCTATGACTTCTTAACTCTGGGACTGCGAGAGCGGGTTTAATGCGGGACGCAGCGGCGATAGAGCAGATCCCACGATAAAGAGACCTGCAAACCACATAAAATGTGTCAATAGATCGAACAGAACTCACGCAGGAAAAAACAGCAAGATAACGAGGTAGGGCGACGTGGTTGGCTCACTCACTGTAGATCGACCGACCCCTATTCTCGGAAGGAGAGGTAGTTGGTTGTGGCTGGACTGACCGCCGAGTGAAGGAAGGAGTGGGGGGAGAAGCTACAGAGAGTTTGGCAGGGGTTGATGGGGGGTAAGAGGGGACGAAAGGGGCTAGGCCATGGACCTTGACATGGTGGTACTAGTGTTGCTCCGATGTGTATATGCTTGTATCCGAAGCAGTAAGGAACTGTCACCACTATAGAAGACTGGAGTCTATCCAGAATCTGAACTGAGTTCCTCGCATGACTCTGGGGTCACCGAGTTTGAATATCCTTGGATAAGAGAACAACTCCACGGATGCTTGGATTGTGTACTAAGGGACACATTGGAGATACAAATGTTGCTGAATTTTTTGCCTCGAATGCCCTCCAAGATGCCAGGAATACCAACATTGACGCCGACGACATTCTTAATTGTGATGTTGCTTATCACGAGGAGAGCATTCTTGTCGTAGTTGTTATCAGGATGTTCACCATATTTCCCGGTGATCCTGATGGCCATCGAAACATTGTGCATGATCACGTCAGATATATACACGTTCGCTACATACCCTTCGCGTCCTTGAGAAATCTTGATTCTGACCCCATGCAATGAGTTCACGATACAGAGGCCCTCAGCCGGAACATCGGATACACCACCAGACATCTCGCTTCCGATAGCAATTCCTGCACCACCCCTTGTCTCTCAAGTGATGTTGGAGATACTGATATTGGAGCTGGGACCGAAAGGAATTCCATACTCATCCCAACAACTCTTGATGGCAATACTATCATCATCGTTTCTAACATAACAATGATTGATGCAAACATTGGTGGCATGAATATTGAGTTACATTAGTCATAAGTCGCAAATATGTTAAAATTGCTATATTTTACAATCAGATCATTACCGGGACATACTTAAGCCTTTTGTGATTGCATAATAAAGATGACCACTTACGTACCAAGTTCATGGTTTATCTAAATAACTAAGTCAATGTTACATGTCAAGCAATGATTATAAAAACAAATAGAGCACGCACGTAGATACAATAGATCATGAATTAAAAGTTTCATCTGATTTCATATTTCAATTATTTTTGGTTGTTGGTACTATTTTTTCCTAGATGTTAGAGTTTCGGTAGCCTTTTCCAATATAGTAAATTCCAGGCTAACTACAATTTATACTAACACTTATGTCAACTACAAACGTATGTTTTCATATTTTACCAAAATCTCAACTATACATGGAAGTTAAAGGTAATTTTCAAAACATAAGGAGAATATTATTGAAGAGAGACATAAGAAATAATATTGTAAGGAACCGTGTATTATCCTTTTGTATTCGAGACAATGAATGTGTACATAAACATGTACACCACTATTGACAAGGATAAAGTAGGAGTGAAAAACAATTCAAAACTTCATATTACCTGGATTAATGCCATCAGTATTTGGTGAATCCAAAGGTGCTAGGATTGTGACATGCCCGACCAAGACTTGGCTGATTATTTAGCAAAATCATTGTAGGTACTAGATTGACATTTCTAGATATATTGTCAAACATAAATACAAAGAAAGTGGTTGTTTAAACTAACCTGCAATATACAGGATGTATATCCCAAAATGGAGAGTTCTGAAAGGTCAAATTGGATATAAGAATATTAGTAGTATACATCGACTCAACAAGATGCGGCCTAGTATAGTTTAGGTTGCCATTTTGGAACCAATCCCACCAAATGGCTTCTTGACCATCAATTTTACCGTTAACGCATTTTAAAGGTACACAAATTTTTAATCATTTGTAAACTAAAAGCATAATCATGAAATAAGAATGATGAGCCAAGCATAGGGCATACCCGTAATTATCACGTCCATCAAGTTGCACCCAAAAATTAAGATTTTGGTGTCTTTTTGCCGGAAGCTCTCCATGACCATAGGATGGGAGAGGATCATAAGTGGCCAATTAGACGAGTCCCGCAAATACAATCTTTACAATCCATGGAAGTTGGAATTTGATATAACGGTATACTTGCTTATTTCTCTTAATTTTATAAAACTACATTTATATAGAATATAAAAAAGAATACTTAACTAAACTTAGTTGCGACTAAATTAGTTATGTTTAATTCCAGTTAAGAGAAAATTTTGATCAACCTAGTAATATAAATATTATGTGCATGTTAACTATGCGACATACATACAATATATAATAATAAAAGATTGTAGATTATTATTTGCAAAAGTTATAATAGTAATTTATAGCCGGGATACAATAATTATTGAATCCTTGTGCAGCGACAAACTCAGATGGCTGATAAGACTAAAACTCTCGGTTAGCCACCTTCCAACAGGGACAAAGAGTTGTGCCCTACCTTTGTCCGCGAACGAATTGAGGTGGAAGATGGCATTTTGGAATGCTTTTGTATTGAGAGTTTTACCATCTCCAATAGCACCAAATTCAGTAAGCATGACACTATGGGGTCGATACATTGTCGCTGCCATGTCCTTGGAGCATATGCCGGATACGCTCGACAATTGCAGCTCCACTATGATTACGAAAACTAGTAGAAACTAAAATACCTATAAGCAAGTAAAATAAATCAGCAGATGTTACATATTTTAGATTAGATGTGATAAAGTTATATTTTAGCACCATGTAGAAATACGAAACGAAAAAACTTAAAAAGATTGTCCTCTTCATGCATATAGAACAATGCGAGTTTACCCAAATCATGCCTCGATGGTAGAACAAAATCTCAATTAAGTAGTAATAGATTATAACATTTCGTTCTCTCTTATATTGCCTATCGATGAATGTCCCTCCAATAAGAGTACAAAACTAAAATCCCAGCTCGCACCATAGTTTCCAAATTTGCAACACTGAATTGTGGACCGATAAGTACTTATACATATACATCTAAATTTAGACAAGCCGAACTCGCTTATTTTGGGATGAAAGGAGTACTATCAGGCTAAGATGGCACATGGTGGCACGTACATAAAAAAGACAGGATACCGCGACCTTGCATATCAGTCTCCATGTATGGCGGCAGTAGCCAAAGCCGTAAAATTTATCAACTATTGATGGATGTTTGACCAGCCTCTTACGAAAATACTCACAAGAGACGGCCAAAAGGTTTACAGAGGGAGGAATTGTCACTGGAATTGGCCTAGGCTCTATTATATGGAAACACGCAGGCACATTCTCATTTAGTTTTCATGCCCTCTATTGTATCGGAAATCTTATTTTGCTTTCTTCCCATGTTGCCTATCGACAAAAAGTCCCTCGCTGAGAATAATGCGAGTTATAACAGAATCATGCCTCATCTAGAACAGAAAGTATATAAATCTAAACTAACTAGTAACAGATTGTAATCGGCAGAACGACACAATCTAATTTCGTTTTTCTGTCATATTGCATGTCGATAAAAGTTCCTCACTATAACCTCTACTCTTTGGCACGGATACAAAACTTAAACCAATCCCTAGCTAACCTGAACCGTCCGCACCATAGTTTTCGAATTTTGATCACAAGATCGTGTAGCAGTACTACTTAATCTGAATGTTACATGCACTCTATTGTATCGAAAGTGGCAGACACAAACTGTGTTAGTTTTCTCTAATGTTGCCCATCTAGAAATGTCACGCACAGTCACTTGTTACAAAATCTAATACTCAAGTTAACCATGAACTATTCGTACCATAATGCCTTGTGGATCAGTAACACGGAAATAAACATATGTCATCATACCTCACGCCAACCCTGAATTTCCAAAGCAACAGGACAACAGTGAGATGACATGACAAACACAGTCGGTATGAACATCACAGCCTATGAATACTGAAGAGCGACACAACCCGACTACGGAATAATAGAAGGGATAACACACATAGTACCAAGGAGGATCGTTGGGTCGCTTCGGCTTCGAGCGATGCTAGACACCGGATCACCGCCGCCGACAGCAGACAAGGGACCGACAATGGTACGAGCCGGGATGGCAATGGGAACATATCCGACCCTAAAACTGTGCCCGCTAAACGCCCCACGAGAAAGAGATCAGAACACTTACTGATGGCGCTAATTTCTTCATTGTCCCTTGGCGCTTCCCCGCCTACAGCTTCTTAACTCTGGGATTGCGAGAGCGGGTTCAATGCGGGATGCCGCGGCGATAGGGCAGAGCCCGCGAGAACGAGACCTAAAAACAACATAAACGTTTCAATAGATCAAAATAACTCATGCAAGAAAAAACAGCAAGATGACGAAGCAGGACGACACGGTTGGCTCACTAACCGAAGATCGATCGACCCCTCTTCTCGGAAGGAGAGGAGTCGGATGCGGATGGACTGACCGCCGAGTGAAGGAAGGAGTGAGGGGAGGGAGAAGGTACAGAGAGTTTGGCAGGGGTTGATGGGGGTAAGAGCCTAAGTGGGGACGAAAGCGGCATCAGTGCTCCAGGATGGGTGGAGTTGGACCGGGACGGGGAGGGCGTGAGGCGAGTCGGACCAACAGAGTTTATAGCCGCCAGCTAGGGACAAGGGAGGAGGAAACATACAGGAAAGAAATTAATCTCGCAGACCACACAATTGCAAAAATCAAGATGGCGTGACATCCGTCTGTCCATCGGCCTTTCAACGCTTTATAAATGAAATGCCAAAAAATTAGGAACAAACTAACCCTATTTTTCTGGGATTTGATCTATGGGGTTAGTTTTTTGCTGTATTTGTTTTTGTCGTATTTGTTTTTGCAACATGGAAGACAATACCGACAATACCGTGAAATTAGATGTCTTTTTAGAACCAAATCAACAATGTTGCGTCGCGATTGTCACAAGACATTATTTTTTTCCTAACAATAAAAGGGTATTTAGACGTTGTACAACATGTTGACGTCAGGCTTTCCTTGGAGTTGTCATGTCATATTTTCGGTTTATTGGAGGAAACAGAATTATTAACAAATAGAAGGTTTTCTTAGCTCCCGAGATTACTATTTTCTCTATTATACATTTTATATATTATATATTTTCTTATCAACACAATTTCTTATTATACTAGTTAATTCTAAAAAAAAAAGATAACACATTGTACAATTTATTTTATTGTCTTGTCTAGATTATGTGAAGGGCTAAAAGAAGATCCGATCTTCTCACCACTATACATGCTCTTACTATTGCAATCTTATTCGTCTATATGGAAGGATATAAACAACGAATAGTTATAAGTTTCCATTTGTGACCATCAACAAAAATAAATGAAATCCGATGGACTTTGTCCATTCGACCAATCCAGCAAATTAAGCGGAAACGACCATCGAAAAGTGCCTAGCTAGCTAGATCATCAGGCGACACAACCATACCAAAAGAGCACGGACACGACACGATGTTGCTCAGAAAGTGCACCGCGCCATGATATCATACAAGCAGTTAATTTTTTTCCTTCCGTGCATGGCGCACAGCCCATAGGCGAGGAGTTTATGGGCTAATTTTTTTCAAAGAAATTTCAAGTGGGATTTGGATTATGGGGAACTATTGCCTACTTTGGTCATTTTATCTTTGCCTGAAATCTTTCGATATCGATAATCACCGATAACAATTTTTTTAAAAAAATAATAATAATTACAAATTATTATTTGGATCACCTATCGACAACTACAAATACTCGAGCGAGCTGAAGGCACACTGCCGTCCTCGTCCCTCTCCCGCTAAAGCCGGATAAACCTTATCACATTAGAGTTTATGACAGTAGACATATGAGAAGGCATCGTGAAGGCCCTAGAGCACCTTTTTCTTGCTGGTCCAATGTAGTGTGAATCCTATCGCCCATGCCATGGGTCTGGCCTGTGTTCGACACTTACTATTTTAGGGAAACATTCGATTTTATTTGGTCTCCAAAAAAGGAAAAAAGCCTGGTCCGACTGACCATATGGTAAGGCTTTGTAGTCGTGTCCTTTAGTTAGTTAGGTAATCTAAAAATAGAAAGAGAACTAGGTAATAAACAACACAAACTCATATATATATACTTCCGCACGCCCATACACTCCTGTCGGGCAAAAATGAATGGCTAAGGCCCCGTATGGCATTAAACTATTTTTAAAGTATTGAGGGAATACTTTGGTTTAAAAAAAAAACTAAAGTATTAAATACTTTGAGGTGTTTGGATCTAACAAATAATATGGTTTTAAAACTGAAGTATTCTCTAAAATAACGGTTTTTTTGAAGTATTTAAGAAAGAGGCTAGACCCTTTTTTTTCTAAAACTGAGAAAAGGGAAAAACTAAAGTATTATTTTGCTAGACACTAAATATTATGGTATTGATATACTTCAGTTTTAAAAAAACTTTGTTGTCAAACTAGGCCTAAGAATTAGTCAGACAACACACTCCCGCCTGGCAAAAAACAAATGAGAAAAAAAAACAGTCAAATCAACCGAGTGGCCTAGGCTACAATCGGACACATGCTGTAAAAATCAACCGAGTGGCTCTCCTCTACGAATAGTAGCTCTGGTTGTCAAACAACTAACTACGGCCCAGCCTAGGTCATCCGAGAGGCCCACGAAACGAACAAGGCAACAAACAACGACCAAACGAAGAGACGCAGCAAGCAGAACGATTAGATTCCGTTGATGAAAATATTTACAGAATGCTTGGTGTCGTGGTGGTGGCACGACAGATGCCATGGGTAGACTAAAGTATGGGGCCAATGGATGCTAGAGGGATCTGGGGAGTTGAGATGCAGTTGATTCTACACACAGAAGATTAAGGCAAAGATCTTTATTTCTCCTTCCTTGGGCTACAAATGCTCCTTGAGCTGTATTCAAGGAGAAAGGAAGAACTTTACCAGCCTAACGGTACTAAATGAGCCGGTGCCCTCCTCAGGGTCCAAGCCTCCCCTTATAAAGGAGATCCTTGGATTTCTTTAGGGCTGACGGGGCAAGCATATTCGAGGAATATGCTTGTTCCCAATACAGGGTCCAAGCCTCCCCTTCGTCGGTAGCCAAATCTGCCCATTTCAGAAATGCACGCACAAACTCTGTTACATGAGCGGTCCTCTTGACCCCAACCGAGTCTCGACCGTGGAGCTGGACAACTATCTCATCTTTAAGCGTGTCCGAGCTATTTTCAAGACGGAGATGCCTGAGGACTGGGCTTGGGGATTGAAGCCGTTCACCCACGAGCATCCCCCTCCCGAGGTAAGCTTAATCACTAATGCTTTGCTTTGCAATTGCTTTCGTAACTGTCTTTGCTAATCTTCCTCTTTCTTGTCTTATAGAGGTTTGCAGAGCAGAAGGATGAGGACGCTGAGGTTTTGTCACTCCCGTGGCCTGCGGACCGGAATACCCTGGACAGTAGGGAGCCGGACTCGGAAGAGTTCGTCCCCAAGTCGGATCTCGCTCCGGCTCGTGCTCGTGGCAAGACCTCGGCCCACGAGGAGGAAGGTGATTCGGACGAGGTCCAAATTCTAGAGGTAGTTGCCGCAATGCCAATTTCTTATGCATTTCCGGCTTCTACTTTCCCAGCTAATCCGGCCGGTCAGGTTCACAACGCCGAGCCTATTGCTTCCCGCCCCCCCCCCCCCCCCCCCCCCGTTACCTCGGGGAAACGTGGGGCTCCCGCTGGTGCCTCAGAGGCGGCCCCCAAGAAACGAATGAAGAAATCCGCTCCGAATCCTCCCAGGCATAAGACCATGCCTGGAGTCGCAGGGTAAGTTTCTTTTGCTCGTATTTCTTGTTTCTCTCTTTCTGCTTTTTAACCTGACCTTTTTTTATTTTCGCAGTGCTCCACTTTCTGTTAAGCCCGGCGGTCCTAGCATGACGAGTCGTATGACTCGGCAGCCGTCTCCTCCGCCTACTGAAGATACCAGGATTCCCAGTCCTGCTCGCGCTGCATCTCCTCCAGCTCCGAATCGGACGCCACCTCGCCACGATGCACCCGAGATTCCTCCCGTTGATGTTGATTCCACTCGGCCCACAGATATTTCTACCGACCCTGCTGCCTTCTCTGTGAACCCTAATGTCTCTACTGAGCCTCTTTCTGCCCCCGCGGTTTCCACAGTGACTCCTTCCCTGGCCGAGGATGTCCATATCTCTGCGCCTTCTGCGACCGTGACTCCTCCGGCTCCTAAAGACGTCGTTCCCATTGCCGAGGTATCAGCTCCTACTGATGCCTCTTCTAAAACAAGAAAAGCCGTCGTCACTAAAGCTTCCTCCTCCCAGAAAGGTCTTGTCGGCTCTTCTCAGCCAAGTATCGCCGATGTGCTGCGCAAAGGAACTGCCTCCGCCAAAGCCTCCGTTACCCCGGCCGCCAGTACCCAGCTCGCTCTTCATAAAAGCCCTGCGGCAGCGGTGTCTACACAGCATGTCCGAGGTAAAGTCCTAACTCGCACGGCGAGTGGGAACAGTCTCGGCTCGCTGGTTAAATATGCCAATAACTGGAATGCTGCCGATCAGTTCGAGGGTAATCCAGGCGGTCAGCCGTTTCAGCTTTCCGACATCAGCAGCCGCCTGCATCAAGCCGCCAAGATCATTCTTGAGAGCGACAAGATGAATGAGGTAATTGCCTTTTATGGAGTTTGGACTGGTTCTCCAGACGCTACTATATACATTCTAGTCCCCGAAGCTTGCAAGCGAATAACTTGTTATTCGCTTGAAAGTTTTATGATGCTCTACTTAGTTGAATTTCATTTTAGAATTCGAACCTCCATCCATCTAGATCTGCCTTAAATTTTGCTTGATTTGTGTTTATCTAAGCTTCGTTTATCCAGCCACCTAGGTCCGGGTTAAGTTTTGCTTGACTCGGATCTGTCGTAGTTTCGAATATCCATCCATCTAGATCCGGGTTAAGTTTCTCTTGACTCGGATCTGTCGTAGCTTTGAATATCCAGCCACCTAGATTCGGGTTAAGTTTCGCTTGACTCGGATCTGTCGTAGCTTTGAATATCCAGCCACCTAGATCCGGGTTAAGTTTCACTTGATTCGGATCTGTCGTAGCTTTGAATATCCAGCCACCTAGATCCGGGTTAAGTTTCGCTTCACTCGAATCTGTCGTAGCTTTGAATATCCAGCCATTTGAATATCCATTTACCATTTTGTTTATTTTTTAGGTTGCGCATGATCGGCGGACTGCCGAGTTTCAAAGGCTGCTTTTTGCACATAGAAAATTGGAGGAAAAGTATGAGAAGGTTATTCCTGTGGTGAAGAAAGCTGGTAAGTCGACAAACTCTTGCGTTATCTCCGAAGTTCTCATTTTTGTATACGAGATGTTGGCTCACTTTGTTGGTAAACAGGGAACATCAATAATCTTAACATTCGTCTTGAGAAGAAGGTTAAGGCCCTGGAAGGTTAGTTACTCTTTTGCTTTATATACTCCTTTTGAAATGGCACTAAGTTTCTTTTAACTTTTTTGGCTTTGGTAAAGCCGAGTTACAAACCTTTGCAGCATCTCACCAAGATTGCACGCCTATGCCTGATGTGATGCTGCATTTTTTAGAACAAAGCGCTACTCATTCGGCACAGCTAAAAGAAAAAGATGATGAGATAGCTCGCTTGCGCGCCAAGGTGGAGACCCATAAGCTCTCTCAGAAGTCCGAATTAGAAAAAGTCGACCAGGAGTTCTCCGAGGAGAAAAACCGGCTAGCTCTGCAACTGCAGAAGAATAAAGAGCTCCTCGAGGCTGCCGAACTGAAAACACGGGGAATGAGCGAAGAGATCACTCGCTTTGAGAAGAGCAAGATTGACTGGGCTAAAGACCTTCAGATAATGCTGAGTTATATTCATCGTAAGCTTCTTACCGCGGCCGGGTTATCTTTTTCCTTTTCCTACTGCCGACTGATGCAGTCGTGTTTTGCGCAGATCATTTTCCAGAAGCTAAGCCCGTGAGCTCTAAAGCGGTTCTTAGTGCTCGTGTGCGCCGAGGTGTTCCTGTTGACGCGGACTCGGAATACTCGATGGAAGATTTCCTGGTTGCTGTCGGCGCTGCAGTTGGTCCGATGAAGATTATGGGCAGGGATTTGGTGCAGGCAGCTATCCGAGCCTACCATGTTCTCTGGCCGAATACTTCTGGGACTCCTGATATCAATGAGGTCAAATTGCTGGTGGAAAGATTAATGGCATCCGAGAGGCAACTAAGTCTTTGGAGGGAATCAGCCGAACGAGCTGGCGCTGATATGGCTCTCACTGTTATCATGTCATGGTATGAAGATATTTCTCTTGATATTTTGAGAAATTTGCGCACTGGTTCCCGTTGGGTTGAGGACCCAACCTTTGTCGCTCTTCGGCAAGCTCGCGCCTTCCAACTCGTTGAGTATGCCGACGTGCATACCTGGAACGAAGGTCCGAGTTTCCTTCCTAACCCGGAAGACGAGGTCGTAGTTGAGGATGCGTCGGATAACAACTCAGCTGAACAAGGAGAAGATGAGGATGACTCGGCTACTTCTGGTGATTCCAGTTCGAGCTCAGATGGCAATGGCGACGCGCGATCCTCATCCAAAGGTACTGGGCATTCTACTGCGCAAACTGACGCTCCTCAGCAGCCTCGGGCTTCCTCCGAAGTCGCTCCTGGGTCTGTGGAGGGCGAGGCAACCTCGGCCGAGGTTCCACCTACCTCGGAGTGCCCAACCCCTAACCAAGTTATTGCCTCTCCAGCTAAAAACCTCTAAGTCATTTCTTACCCCTGGTATGCCGGGCGTATGATGTACGTGGAATATTTGTCCGTCTTTTGTATGGTATGAATTTCTTTTGCCGTGTGCCGCTGAGACATATATGGTTGTAATTGTTATCACTTTGTTTAAGTGGTCTTGTTCGTCCGAATCCTTGCTTTGGCGGCCTGCAATTTCTTGATTTTGGGATATATATTTGCCTTTGTACTCCCGTGGTTTAGACTATTAATCTGGGTGTGGACTTCGAATATCATACGAGATTGAGCTGTTCTTACTTTGAGTGTCGAAGTTTGATACCTTCCTTGTATCAAAGGCTAACCACTACTTCGAAACAATATATGGCAGTCCCCGAGTCACTGCCTATGGCGCCGAAGTCTAGTATGTAAACCAAATTTCAGAAATAATATAAGACGGTCGCCGAGTCGCTGCTCAAGGTGCCGAGGTTTAATATACCACCCAAATCTAGAAAGAACATGAGACAGTCCCCGAATCACTACTCACGGTGCCGAGGTTTAGTATGTGAATTAAGCTTAGAAATAAATCTGGGGCAGTCCCCGAGTCATTGCTCAGGGTGCCAGGTTTTAATACATAATCCAATCTTAAAAGCAATCTAGTGCAATCCCCGGGCCACTGCTCGAGGTGCCGAGGTTTAATACATAACATAAAATTGAAATAACATATGGCAGTCCCCGAGTCACTACTCTGGATGCCGAGGTTTAATACATAACATAAAATTGAAATAACATATGGCAGTCCCCGAGTCACTGCTCTGGATGCCGAGGTTCGAAACATAATTGGTGCTTGATCCTGAGATACTACTTTACAATATGTCACTGATGACTGCTACGAGTAAAATGGACGAAGTAAAGCTACGTTCCACGGCCTTTTCGTTTCTTCGCCGGCTTTGTCTGCCCTGTTCTTTCCTGGGGATTGAGCATCGATTAGGTAATAGGCATCATTGTGCAATGCTTTGCTCACGACGAATGGTCCTTCCCAGGGAGGCGACAGCTTGTGCATGCCGGCCGTGCGTTGCACCAGTCGGAGAACTAAATCTCCTTCTTTGAACACTCTTGGATTCACCTTCTTGATGTGATATCGTCGCAAGTTCTGCTGATAAATAGCTGATCTTGATAGCGCCAGCTCTCTGGCTTCTTCTAGCAGATCAACAGTATCTTGCCGAGCTACTTCATTTACTTACGAAGTTGTATATTGAGTAACTCTTGGCGAGTCATGTATTATGTCGGCTGGAAGCACGGCTTCTGCCCCTATACCAGAAAGAATGGTGTATAACCTGTTGATCTGTTTGGAGTAGTCCTGAGGCTCCATAGTACTGCTGGTAGTTCCTCAATCCAACATCCTGCCGACCTTTGCAGCGGTTCGACGAGTCATGGTTTTATTCCGGACAATACTAGTCCATTAGACCTTTCCACTTGCCCATTGGACGATGGGTGAGCCACAGAGGCAACATCTAATCTTATGTGCTTTTCTTGGCAAAATCTAGCGAAAGCTCCTTCTGCAAAGTTTGTGCCGTTGTCTGTAATAACACTGTGCGGGTATCCATATCTTAAGATAATATCTTTGAGGAATTTCACTGTTGTGGGCCCATCACATTTTTTTATTGGTTTCACTTCAATCCATTTTGTGAACTTGTCCACCATAACCAATATGTGGGTCATCCCACCTCGGGCCGGCTTAAATGGTCCCACCATATCTAAGCACCACACAGAAAACGGCCAAGTAATGGGTATCGTTTTTAACTCGGACGATGGCATGTGTATCTTGGTTGCATATCTCTGACAACCATTGCATTTTTCAACCAGCTCTTTGGCTTCTTTCAACGCCGTTGGCCAATAAAACCCATGCCTGAATGCTTTGGCCACTAAGGCTCGAGATGAGGCATGATGTCCGCATTCTTCTTGATGTATATCTAGGAGGATCTCCTGGCCTTCTGCCGAACTCACACATCTTTGCAATACACTTGTGACGCTTCTTTTGTATAGCTCATTATTTATGATCATATAAGCTTTAGCTCTTCTTGCTATCTGTCTTGCTAACACCTCATTATTCGGCAAAGTCGCATCTCTAAGGAAAGAGAATATGGGTTGCGCCCATACAGGTGTGATTTTCTCTGGTGTGGTCTCACTGTCTATTTCCATTTTTTCTACCGACATAACTACCTCGGCTTTCTCCATATTTATGCTTACCTCAGTTGTCTTTCTCTTGGGGAATTTTGGGTTATATTGCTGGTCAATTTCCATCGGCACATTATCTTTTGTTGACTTTGCCGGAATAAAGATGGATTCGGACTCTGGTGATGGTGTACTCTAGGGCGATACCTGGGGGAATTGACTGCCTGGTTGATCCTAGATTTGACAACGTGTCTGCGGCATCGTTTTCTGCCCGAGGTATATGGTGAAATTCACATCCTTCAAAGTATCCACTGATCTTTTGCACATGAAATCTATATAAAGCCATATTATCATCCAATGCATCCCAATTGCCTGAGACTTGCTGTACTACTAGATCTGAGTCCCCATAGCATAAGATTCGGCGTATGCCAATCTCTTTTGCCACCTTCAATCCATGGACCAGTGCTTCATATTCGGCTATGTTGTTTGACGCGGCAAAATGTATTTGCAGCACATATTTCAGCTGATCTCTTTTGGGCGAGGTTAACACTATTCCTGCCCCCAAACCATTTCTTAGTTTGGAACCGTCAAATTGCATCGTCCAATAATTCGGGTCTGGTAATGGTGGCTCATATTGCACCTCGGCCCAATCTACGAAGAAGTCGGCCACAACCTGAGATTTGATTGCATCTCTCCTATCAAATTGCGGAGCATAAGGTGACAATTCAATTGCCCATTTTGCTATCCGGCCACTTGCATCTTTGTTACTCAATATGTCGGCTATGGGTGCTTCACAAATCACTTTGATGGGGTTCTCTTCGAAGTAATGTTTAAGTTTCCTTGCCGACATGTACACTCCATAAGCCATCTTCTGATAATGTGGGTAATTTTGCTTTGAAGCGGATAACACCTCGCTCAAGTAATACACCGGCCTCTGTACTGACTTATCATTTTCGACTCGTTCTACGACGATTACAGCACTCACTACTCTGTTGGTGGCCGCTATGTAGAGTAACATAGGCTCTTTTGATAATGGAGAAGCTAAAATGGGCGCTGTGACCAACATCCTTTTCAATTCATGAAATGCACTATCTGCTTGTGGATTCCAAATGAACTTATCTGATTTCTTCATCAGTTGATAGAGTGGTAATGCCTTCTCTCCCAGCCGACATACAAACCGGCTGAGCGAGGCTAAACAACCCGTGAACTTTTGTACGTCATTTAGACACCTTGGCAACTCCATCCTATCTACTGCCTTTATCTTGGTTGGGTTGACCTCTATACCTCGGCTAGATACGAGAAAACCGAGTAATTTTCCTGCTGGCACGCCAAATGTGCATTTTTCCAGGTTAAGCTTCATTCGGAACCATCTCAGGTTCACGAAAGTCTGCCGTATATCATCCAGTAGTGTTTTGCTTTCTTTGGTTTTGATAACCACATCATCCACATATACTTGTACATTTTTTCCTATCTGGTCATGTAGACATTTTTGCATGCATCTTTGATACGTTGCTCCTGCGTTGCGCAGGCCGAATGGCATTGTGCGATAGCAATAATCCCCGTATGGGGTAATAAATGCAGTCTTTATTTGATCGGCCGGATTTAACGGTATCTGGTGAAAACCAGAATACGCGTCTACAAATGACAATAGTTCACAACCAGCGGTCGAATCAATGACTTGGTCTATTCTAGGTAAGGGAAAAGGATCTTTTGGACACGCCTTGTTCAGGTTCGTGTAATCGATACACATTCGCCATACAATGGCTACATTCGGATCATCCTTCTTCTTTTCTACTAGCACCGGGTTTGACAACCAATCCGGATACAGCACCTCCATGATGAACCCGGCCGCCAGGAGCCGAGCTATTTCATCCCCTATTATTTTTCTCCTATCTTCGGCGAAGCGGCGGAGAGGTTGCTTCACCGGTTTTGCTCCTGGCCTTACATTCAGAGAGTGCTCAGCCAACTCCCTCGGGACACCTTGCAGATCCTGAGTTGACCATGCAAAGATATTCCGATTCTCACGGAGGAAGTTGGTGAGATCGCTTTCCTATTTAGCATCTAGGCTTGCACCAATAGTAACAGTACGCTCTGGGAATTGCTCATCTATCTGAACTTTCTTTGTTTCTTTAGTCGGCTAAAAAGAGACACTTCCATGTGGATTGGCTAATGTCGGCATATTCAGCTGTGCCGACTGAGCGAGGGCTGCTACCTCCTGAATCCTTCTTTTTTCTCTTGCTATAACCAATGACTCGGCCAAATTTGACCTGGCTGAAGCACATTCCATTGACTTCCTGTAATCCCCTGCTATTGTTATCACTCCTTGTGGTCCGGGTAGCTTCATTTTCAGATAACTCACATGACAGCTGCCCATGAATTTGGCCAATGCTGGCCGTCCGAGTAAAGCATGATAACAACTCTCTAGATCCACCACTTCAAACTCTAAGTTTTCTGCTCTGCAGTTTTCTCTTGTGCCGAATAACACATCCACTCGAACCTTACCAATGGGTTCGCACGAAAGCCCTGGTACTATCCCATGGAAAGTGGTCCTCGTGGATTGCAGCATGTTCTGCGATATTCCGAGTTTATGCATGGTATCTTTGTACATGATGTTGATACTGCTCCCATTGTCCATGAGAACCTTTGAAAAATTCACATTAATGCTTGGTCCAACAAATGTTGGATCCAACACGAGTGCATACGACCCCGGACTCGGCATTATCTTGGGGTGATCCTTTATGCTCCAAGTTACTTCTTGATCTGACCAAGGCACATATCTTGGTACTGCCGGCATAACCGCATTTACTTCCATATGCCGGCGCTGTACGCTCTGCTTGTCTTGCTGTTCTGTCGTGAACACACAATACGACTGATGATGTTCTCTGTAATCATTGCGTCCATTGTTTCCTGGATTTGTCCTTCCATCCTGGCCTTGGTTCATCACTTGATGTACCGCATCTCTCCGGTCCGAGTTATCATACCTCGGGGGCGGAGGCGGTAACATCAGTTGCTGTGCATTTGCTCCAGTCAACTGCGGCTGATGCTGTTGATGTACCTGGAGAGGTGCTGCCTGAATGCCTGCGGGGTTTCCCATTGCATTTTTCATCCATGCACATTGGCGGGTCGTATGGTTGGCTGGCCTGGCTGGGTTTGACGTGTGAAATTTACACGGCTGATCTAACATAGATTCGAACATGTACTTCGGCCTCTCCTGCCATTGTTTCTTTTGTTCTGGTGTCCACTGTCTTTTTCCTTCATTCCTTGGTGTCCACTGCTAAGGACCATTCTTTTGCCGTTGAGTAGTTCCGTGACTCGGCTGATCTTGCGCTACCGCTGTCACTTGGGCCGAATTATATCTATAATCCGGCCTTTCTTCTCTTCTTCTTCCTCTAAAGTCATTGCGCCTGGATGACCCGGCCAAATCTCTTGCATACTGGTCTTGTTGCTCCCGATGATCTGCTGACATTAATTCTGGTTGCGTCGGATCTCCCAATGCATAGGAGTCCGCTATTCTGATGGTTTCTGCCAATGTGGTTGGCATATCTCTTTGTAGTCGCTGCCATAACACACTGGCATAACGGCATCCTTGAGCGAACCAAGCTATTGCTTGTGACTCTATAACTCCTTCACACGAGTTTCTCAGGTTACACCACCGAGTTAAAAACTCTCTGTCCGTTTCATTCGGCCTTTGCTTGCACATGGCTAACTGTTGCGGCCTGTTTGGCCTCTTGTATGTACTGGTGAAGTTGCTAACGAACATTTCTTCAAAATCCAAGCAACAGTTGATGCTGCCTGCTGGTAGATTATTCAGCCATACTCTAGCTGGTCCTTCCAACATTTGTGGGACATACCGTACTGCCCATCGTAAGTTCCCACCTGCTATTTTCACAGCAGTGGCATAATCAATCAACCAGTCTTGTGGTTTGGTGCTCCCATTATATGTCTTTGTGCCTCTTGCCAGCTGAAAGTTCGGCACAGGTGGTTCGCCCATGATCCGTGGTCCGAAGCACGTCGGACCCGGTGGACCTTGTTCTTCCAGCAACTCGGATCGGTATAGCCGGTCTAGCTTTACTCTGGCATCATTTGATGGCAAATCTCTGTACAGAACTCTGTCTTGCATTCCATAGTGGTTATTTCCACCATGGATCGCATATTCCATCTCGGAATAACCATCATTGTACCTTTCATTTACTTGATTGTGGCGAGCTGGTCTTGCTTCTCTTTCCTGCCGAGGTTCATGTCTTGGCTGCGGGTTGAGCGGCAGTTCTCTCCTTACTTCAACCGGGATATTGTTCTCTTCCGAGTTCTCCTCTGCCGAGATCTCCATTGCCTCGGCTTCCGCCGTCTTTCTCAGTATGGTCGGGATTCCTCTCACCACTGTTACCTCGGCTTCCATTGCCTCTGTTCTCGTTTGCTTTCCCAGCTATCGCCGGATCATACGGAACGATTTGCTTGTTTCTCTTTCCTGAAGTTACCGCTTTGTCCTTTCGTGCATTGTTTCCGGGTGAGGATGTTGCTGCCACGGACAAGGCAAGTTCTGCTCCAGCCGAGTGAACCATTCGCGAGGCCCCTGGCCTCGCCGGGTCTGCCCTGAGCATTTCTTTATTTTGCTGGTTCGCGATGCGCACCAGCTCATTCACTCTTTCTTGATATTTCTGCCGGGCTTCGCCGGTCAATCCCTCTAACTCTAATGCTGCGGCATTTGCCGCTCTCAGGTTCTTTGCCGGGGTACTGTACCTCGGCAAGCCCAAATCAACTGATTCTGCCTTATGAGCATCATGCTCCTTGTTGATATCATCTATGAGGTTCTTCCCTCTTAATCTCAACTCGTCAACCCGTTCGGGAGCGACGTCAAGCTTATTAGCTTTGGCATATTCTCGCAGGGTCCTGTTTAAGGACTCCCGCAAGGCCGACACCTTTTTTGCCTCTACCAGCACCTTTTGCCTGGTTTCTTCTAACTCTGCCTGAGCATTAGCCGGATCAAGTATCGGCGCTACAGGTGTAGTCAGGTTTTCTATGGTTGCCTGAAGAATGTTTTCTGGTCTTTCCAGAGGTGGCCCTCTTACTCTTGGTGCCTTTGGGGTGGTGTCCTGTACTTCGGCCTGGTTGGTCACTGGAGGGATTACCTCGGCGGGTGGTGGTGCCGTCTGCCTGGGCGCGACCTGCACGCCTGCAGCAGGGTCTCTGGTTGATCCGGCACCCGCTACTCCCGCCTGCACTCCGGCTGCGACCATCACCTCGACGCTGCTCACCGGATGCGCTCCGCGCGGACGGCTCGCAGCGCTAAGGGGTGGCTCTCCTGCAACAACAACTTGGTGAGGATAAATGTCGGAGATGTCGACGCCGACGTAGACCCTGTGCCCGCCCAAGCTGATGAAGACACCGTTGCACGGGGAGTTTTTCCCCTGAAGCAGCCTGCATTATCGCTGATGTAGTCACAGAGATCGAATCTCCGGACCAAGCCAGAAACAACGCGCTCGCCAGTGTTGATGAAGTTTCCCGTCCGGATCATGACTCCAGCTAGCCCCGTTGCTGGCCCCACGGTGGGCGCCAACGGTGGCCATAGCATCAAGATTTAAATTTGATAGACAATTTAAAATAAGATTATAATTTAGCAGTGGTGAACATTATGAATGAATCGATAGTTGAAGTTACATAAGACCAAGGGGCGGACCGAGAAATGGGCTAAGCCACGGGCTGACCCTTGTGTTTTGGCATTTAGTTATTTTTTATATGATTTTTTTTTAATTTTTAAAGTGATTTTAATAGTATAGTTTTGGTCCTAAGACCAGAGCTGCAGCACGGGCTGCCCTAGGTGTAGATCTGCCCATGATAAGACATATTTATAAGGAAAATGATACGATTCCCCCGGGGGATCGAGTGAAAGCAAACCCCGGGTGATCCCGTTCCCTCGCGCTACCTGCTCGCAGTGGGTCCCACGAATCTTATCCCTTCCCCTTTTCTTCTTCTAACTACGTACGCCCGCATCCTGCACCGACGCCGTGCTGCAGCTTGCTCGCTCGCCGCCGCACGCCGTAGCTCGTGCGCCGCTGCCGCAGATCTCGCGCCCCGCCTGCCACAGCTCCCGCGCTCCGCCGCCGACCTGAAGTTGTCATTGTCGTGCGCCCGCCACACGCGCTTCCTCCTGCAAGGCGCCGCCTCTCCCCGGCAAGGCGCCGCCGCATGCCCTCCTCCCCGGCAAGGCGCCGCCGCCTCTTCCCAGCAAGGCGCCGCCGCACGCCATCTCCCTAGAAAATCGTCGCCGCGCCCAGCCTGGTTCCTCTGCCCTCCGGCAGTCTCCTTCCCCACCATGTCTTCCTCCTAGCCGCCTCCCTTCCATGGCCATGGGGCTAGGGAGCTCAGGCTATCGATGGTGACGTGGTGCGTGCGCACGGTGGCAGTGGTGCCGTGGTCTCCGGCGATTCTACAAGTGTTGGTTAGGTTTGCTACCAACAGTCATCGGTTCTGCTACCAAGGGTGCTTTGTGTTGCTACCAATGGGTCGATGAAGTAACTGGTCACGGTTTTCGTTTGTGGATTTGCTACATGTTTTTTTTGCTACAACCATTTTGTGTTTTTGCTACAATGGCATAAATGTTTTGCTACAATGTCTTCGATTAGATCTCCGGCAAGGTCTCCGGCGAAGTTGGATTTGCTACAATAGAACATTTTTTTGCTATTTAGTGGTTTTGCTACAATAGCGCAAATTTTTTGCTACAAGGTCTACGACGAGCTCCCCCGGCGAAAGTCTCCGGCGAGGTCAGATTTGCTACATTAGCCCAACTTTCTTGCTAGGCGGTCGCCGACGAGGTCTCCGGCGAAATCTCCGACGAGGTCCAATCTGTTCTTTTATTTCTGGGCCGAACCGTTTTCTCCTACATGTAGCAAAAACGGGACACTTTGTAGCAAATCGGGCTAATTTGTAGCAAAAGTGTGAATCTGGACAAAAAAAAAGGACACGTGTCACGCAGAGAACCCGGGGGATCTGGGGTAGTTATCTCCCGGGGGACGCGTAGTGCTCCCCTATCTATAAACCTGGTTTGCATCAGAGACAAAGCATCTATAAGAACACCCTCAATTCAAATAAAAAAGCAAAGAGTCGAACTTACAACCAACAAGAAACCTGCTAAACAGTTTAGGACCAATCTTAATGATTGCAACGAATCAACAGTTTATTAGGAGTAAAAAAAGAGGTTGTCGTGGTGGTGGCACGACAGATGTCATGGGTAGGCTAAAGTATGGGGCCAATGGATGCTAGAGGGATCTGGGGAGGGAAGATGTAGTTGATTCTACACACAAAAGACTAAGGCAAAGATCTTTATTTCTCCTTCCTTGGGATACAAGTGCTCCTTGAGCTGTGTACAAGAAGAAAGAGAGAACTTTACCAGCCTAACGGTACTAAATGAGCCGATTCCCTCCTCAGGGTCCAAGCCTCCCCTTATAAAGGAGAGCCTTGGGTTCCTTTAGGGCTGACGTGGCAAGCATATTCGAGGAATATGCTTGTCCCAATATAGTAGTTCGGCGGACTCCTTTCCCTGTCGCCCCTCTAATGACGACAAGGTTCCAGAGGGCCCCTCCTGCGTGCCTCGGGCTTCAGGACTGTCACCTCCGTGACCTCCTTCTGCCCCTCTGTCGCTCTGCGCCTTTGTCCCTTGTGCTTGGCTCTGCTTAGATTCTCCCTAGTCTATGGCTAGAGTTTGACTTTAGGCTTCTCCTTCTCCTACAAGCTTCGTATCATTCGGCCCTGCCTCCCATAACTCGGCTCGTCCTTCACCTGCATTAAGATTACTCGGGCTATCCTGGCCGACTTACGCAGTATCTCGGCCGGGTGATGCCTTGCCATTATCATAAGGGTCCTGCCCTTTCCTATCTCGGCCGACCTCTACAGGATTCGGCCGACTCAGACTGTAACTCGGAAACTGGACGGGGAACATCCTTTCATCTTTCCCCGTCTTTACCCTATCCGAGGTCACCTCCCCAACATTAGTCCCCGAAGCTGGTATGGCCCCGCCAACAACTTCGGCCGGGCCGTATCAGTTTCATGATATTCGTTCTGCATTGTTTCCGAGTTATCTTTTTCTCGTTCGAGGTATCATCATATCTTCTCGCGTACGCCTCGTCCTACGTGTCATACTCATCATTGTTTCTCTAGTCTTTTGTTCCTCTACAGTATTTACTGACAGGCTACAGTTATTACTGCGCGACGCCTCGTGTGTCGTTTCCGTCGGGGATCGTGACCTTGTTTTCCACCGTGTGGTCCTTGGTGCGGTTCCACTTAGCGGCGTGCGGTCATGCGGCGCACACGATCTACACGGTCAACCGTCACACCCATGATCCCACTACCTCGCAGGCAGCACGGTTATAAAGAGGGGCGCGGGGCTGGGAGATTCACTTTCCCCCTCCGCTCACCTGCGCCCTTCTTCTTCCTCTCGCCTCTGCGCCCGTTCGCGACTCCGCCGCCGTGCGTTCATCTGGGTCTCCGACGGCAGGGATCCCGCCGCACTGCTCCGTCTGCCTCGTCCCTGTTCGCTTGCTCCGGCGCCGTCGCCGGTGAGTTCTTCCGGTCCCATCGCCTAGGCTCGCCTCTAGACTCCTCTGTTTCCCTTTCGTTTTCGCACGGTAGCTCCTTTGCTGCTCCGCCGCCGTTTCCGCGTAGAATCACGATGGGGCCGTGCAGTTCTAAGTTTTCCTCTGCCACTAGTTCTTCCTCCGTAAATTTCTCCGGCGACCCCATGTCGAGCTCTGTCAGCGGTGCCCTTATCGAGGATGACGATGCTGCCTCTAGGCCCGAGCGGGGCTCGTGGCAGGGCTCTTCTGTCACCCGCCGAGAGGTTGAGTGGCTAATCCGAACTCGCCGGATTCCTGCCGAGGTAGCTTGTCGCTTACCCGGCAGCGAATCCTCTCCAATTCTTAGGGAGGGCGAATACGTAGTCTTCATGTCACATTTTGCTCGCGGGTTTGGTCTCCCTCTCAGCGATTTTTCTAGGGAGTTCCTTGATTACTTCGGCCTTCAGCCGCATCATCTTCCTGCTAACGCCATCGCCTCTCTTTCCGCCTTCATCTCCGCCTCGGAGGGATACTTCGGCCTATGGCCATCTGTGCATGTTTGGTCAAAGTTTTTTCAGATTCGATCCAACGTTGTCCCAGACAAATCTCTGCAACCCTCCGAGAAGTTGCTCACCCAATGCGGTGCCGCGTCCATCACACCTCGGAGGAAATCCGTATTTCCTCGCGTTGCAGGTCTAGAATCATGCAAGAAGTGGCATAAGTCATTCTTTTATGTCAAGAACTTTGGGAGTGAAGATAATATTCGGCTCCCTGCTTTTTCCATCGGCCCTCCTTCCAAGCAGAACTGGACCTATAATCCGAGGAAGAATCATGCTCTGGCCGAGTCTTTTGAGATTCGGCTGAAGGAACTAATCCGCTCCGGGCTACGCGGTGAGGATCTGATGACTACCTTCATCAGCAGCCGGATCTGCCCATTCCGGAAACGCACACACAAGCTCTGCTATATGAGCGGTCCTCTTGATCCCAACCGAGTCTCGACGGTGGAGCTGGACAACTACCTCATCTTAAAGCGTGTCCGGGCTATCTTTTAGACGGAGATGCCGGAGGATTGGGCCTGGGGATTGAAGCCGTTCACCCGCGAGCATCCCCCTCCTGAAGTAAGTTTATGCATTAGTGTTTTGCTTCCTAATCGCGTTCGTAACTCTTTTTGCTAATTTTTCTCTTTCTTGTCCTGCAGAGGTTTGAGGAACAGAAGACTGAGGACGCCGAGGTTTTGTCACTCCCGTGGCTTGCGGATCGGAACACTCCGGACAGCAGGGAGCCGGACTCAGAAGAGTTCGTTCCCAAGTCGGATCTCGCTCCGGCTCGCGCTCGTGGCAAGACTCCGGCCCACGAGGAGGAAGGTGATTCGGACGAGGTCCAAGTTCTAGAGGTAGTTGCCGCAATGCCAATTTCTTATGCATTTCCGGCTTCTACTTTCTCAGCTAATCCGGCCGGTCAGGTTCACAACGCCGAGCCTCTTGACTCCCGGCCTCCCGTTACCTCGGGGAAATGCAGAGCTCCAGCTGATGCCTCAGAAGCTGCTCCCAGGAAACGAATAAAGAAATCAGCTCAACACCCTTCGAAGCGTAAAACTATGCCCGGGGTTACTGGGTGAGTTGCTTTTATTTGTATTTCTTGTTTCTCTCTTTCTCCCTTCTGACCCGGCCTTTTCTGTCTTTGCAGGGCTCCTCTTTCTGTTAAGCCCAGCGGTCCCAGCATGATGAGTCGTATGACTCGGCCGCCTTCTCCTCCGCCTCCTGAGGATACCAGAGTTCCGAGTCCTGCTCGCGTTGCTTCTCCTCCTACTCCGAATCAGACGCCACCTCGCCATGATGCGCCTGAGATTTCTCCTGTTGATGCCGATACACCTCGGCCCACATATATTCCTACCAAACCCGCTACCTCCTCCGTGAACCCCGATGTTTCTGCTGAGATTCCTGCAACCCCCGCAGTCTTTACTGCGACACCAACTCTAGCCGAGGATATCAATATCTCGGCGCCCTCTTCAACCGTAATCCCTCCGGTTCCCAAAGATGCCACCCCAAGCGCCGAGGTATCGGCTCCTTCTGACGCCTCTCCTAAGGCGAGAAAGATCGTTGTTACCAAGCCGTCGTCCTTTCAGAAAGGACTTGCCAGCTCATCTCAGCCTACAATTGCTGATGTGCTACGCAAGGGGGCTTCCTCTGTCAAGAGCACTGTTACCCCGGCCGCTGATACCCAGCTTGCTCTCCACAAGAGTCCGGCGGCGGCGGTGGTTACCCAACATGTCCGAGGTAAAGTTCTGACTCGCACGGAGAGTGGGAACAGTCTCGGCTCGTTGGTCGAGTATGCCAACAATTGGAACGCTTGTTGGAATTATGCCCTAGAGGCAATAATAAAGATGTTATTATTATAATTCTTGTTCATGATAATGTTTATATTCCATGCTAGAATTGTATTAAGCGGAAACTTTAATACTTGTGTGGTTTGTGAACAACACCGTGTCCCTAGTAAGCCTCTATGGACTAGCTCATTTATTAATGATGGTTAAGGTTTCCTAACCATGGACATGAGTTGTCGATTAATAATGAGATCACATCATTGGGAGAATGATATGATGGACAGACCCAAACTAAGCGAAGCAATTAGATCGTGTCATAGTGTTCATCTTTGCGAAGCTTTTCTTATGTCAAATATTGTATTCCTTAGACCATGAGATAATACAACTCCCTGGTATCGGAAGAAAGCTTTGAGGTCATCAAACGTCATCCTATGAGAGGGTGATCATAAAGGTGTCTCTCAGGTGATCGGAAAGTATCTGTTGGGTTGTATGTATCGAGATGGGATTTGTCCCTCCCAAGTCGGAGAGATATACTTCGGGCCCACTTGGTAATCGATATCAACACCGCTTGCAAGCATGTGGTTAAGGAGTTAATCACAAAGTGATATCGGATTACGGAACGAGTAAAGTACTTGCTGTGAACGAGATTGAACTAGGTATGACGGTACCGACGATCAAATCTCGGGCAAGTAAAATATCGCGAGACGAAGGGAATATATATATGGGATTGATTGAATCCTGGCATCGTGGTTCATCCGATATGATCATCGATGAATGTGTGGGAGTCAATATGGGTTTCCAGACCCCGCTGTTGATTATTGATAGAAGATCATGTCTGCATATTCTCGAACCCGAAGGGTCACACACTTAACGTGTCTCGACGCTAGGATAGATTGGATAATTGGTTTATGAGTTTTTGTTCAGAGTCTCGGATGGGATCCGAGACATCACGAGAGGTTCCTGAATGGTCCGGAGAATAAGATTCATATAAGGCAATGCAGTTTTTGGAGTTCGGAATTGTTCCGGGTTAATCGGTATTGTACCAGAAGCTTCTAGAACCTTCCGGAAGGGGACCAACGTGGCCCCACCTTCCGGGAGGGGGCATGGGCCTATGAGGGAGTGCCCTGGCCGCATTGGGACAGGGGCACAAGGCCCCAGAGGGCCCAGCCGGCCAAACAAGGGATAAACCCTAATTGGAGCTTCTAGAAGGGGGGGTTTCCTTGCCCCCCACTCCTCCCTCCTTGGCCGCCGGCCTTGGGCTTGGGGGAGGGGTTAGGGCTGGCGCCCACCCCTCTATATATAGAGGGCTGGGGCGCACCACACCCCCCCCACACACACCTCCTCCTCAACCCTAGCCGCCCTGCTGCCCTCCTCTCTCTCTCCCTCCCGACTGCGTGTAGGCGAAGCCCTGCTGCAGAAACTCTCCACCAATTGCACCGCGCCATCGTGTTGTAGATCCAACCCATCTCTCCACCATACTTGCTGGACCAAGGAAGGAGGAGACGTCGAGGTGCTGCACGTGTGCATCTCATGGAGGCATCGCCACTTGTGGTGCTAGATCGGATCAGATCGCGAGGAGGAGAAACGAGTACGACTACATCACCCACGTTCCAACGAACGTTCCGCTGTGCGAATCTTCAAGGGTATGAAGATCTAATCCAATCTCTCTCGTTGTTTGCATCTCCTAGATTAGATCTTGGCTTCCCTCTGTTCGCATCCGTAGAAAATTTTGATTTACTATGCCGTGAAACCCTTCAGTGGTATCAGAGCTAGATCTATGCGTAGATGTGTTTCACGAGTAGAACGCAACATGGTTGTTGCGGGCGTTGATGTTTTCTATTGCAAGCCTCTTGTTTGTGTTCTTCTTATGACGCGGGATAGTGAGATTGAAGCGGTCCAGGCCAACCTTATGTGACGTCGTTCGCGAGACCGGCTCCGCACTTGACGTGTGGCTTGTTCCACACATGCGGCTGGTGGATGCCAGTTTCTCTCACTATAGTTGTCATGGGATTTACACCGGAGTTTGGCAACCATAATATCACCGTTGTGGCTTTCCGTAGGTAAGAATCGTTCTTAGCATGCTACTCCCATAAGCCACATAAAACATGCAACAACAAAGTAGAGGCGTCTAACTTGTTTTTGCAGGGAGTGTTTTCTGTGATATGGTATGGCCCAAGATGTGATGTGTGTAATGTATGCGATGATCATGTTTTGTAATGTTTCACGACTTGCATGTCGATGAGTACACAACCGGCAGGAGCCATATGGTTGTCTTTATAATTATGTATGACCTGTGTGTCAACTTCTTATACGCCATGTAATAGTTTCACTTTGTCGCTAAGTAGTTAGCAATAGTTGTAGTTGCTATTCGTGGTGGAGGCAATCATGGTGGAGTGATGGAGATCATGCCGGCACGCACAAGATGGAGATCATTCCGCGAAGATTGGCTATACCATGTCACATAAAGTTATATGCATGTGATGTTTATCCTTTTATGTATCTTATTATGCTTAGATCGCGACGGTAGCATTATAAGATGATTCCTCACTTAAAGATCAAGATAAAAATTGTGTTCTCCCCAAGTATGCACCGTTGTGAAAGTTCGTCGTGTCCAAGCACCAGGTGATGATCGGGTGCTATAGACTCTACGTTCACATACAACGGGTGCAAGCCAGTTTTGCACACGCGGAAATACTTGGGTCTAACTTGACGAGCCTAGCATGTACAGACATGGCCTCAGAACCGAAAGGTTAAGCATGAGTCATATGAATGATATGATCGACACTTCGTTGTCCACCATTGAAACCACATCTCTTCTCGTGAAGATCGGATTAGGTGTGGTGAATTTGGATCGTGTTCACTAAACAACTTGAGGGATGTTGAATTTAGTGGGAGTTCATCTAGTAATTTGATTAAAAGTTGAACTAGTTATCATGAACATAGTCTAATTTGTACTTGCAAATATTGTAGATCAAATGGCTAAGTCCAACTTCAACTTCAACGTTTTTGCTGAGAAGGAAAAGCTTAAAAACAATGGGTCTAACTTCACCAACTGGTTCCGCAATCTGAGAATTATTCTCTCTGGCGGTCAAAAGGACTATGTCCTTGAGAATGCGTTAGGTGACGCCCCTGCTGCTACTGCGCCGGCTGATGAGAAAGCTGTCTATCAGTCGCGCAAAGATGATTATGGTGTGATTAAGAGCACCATGTTGTTTGCTATGGAATCGGACCTTCAAAATTGTTTTGAAGACTATCCCGGGCCCTTTAAGATTCTCGAGGAGCTGAAAACCATGTTTCAGACTCAAGCCCGTTCTGAGAGATATGAGAGCTCTGAGAAGTTCTTTAACTGAAAGATGGAGGAAGGGAGTTCTGTTAGTGAGCACGCCATTAAGATGTCGGGCTACACTCAACGCCTTGAGCAACTGGACTGCAAGATTCCAGAGGAGCTCAAGATTGACAGGGTTCTGCAATCAATACCTCCCAGCTACAAAAGTTTTGTAGTGACTCACAATCAGATTGGTTCCACTGATACGATCACCGAGCTCTTCGCAAAGCTGAAGGCTGCGGAGGTGGACATCAAAAAGGATAATCATATGTTGATGGTCAACAAGCCCCCCACCTTCAAGAAAGGCAAGGGTGCAAAGAAGCCCTTCAAGAAAGGCGGCGGCAAGCGCGTTGCCCCTGCGGAGAAGAAGCTCAGGTCTGGTCCCAAGCCAGACACTGAGTGCTTCTATTGCAAGGACAAGGGTCACTAGAAGCGCAACTGTCTGAAGTACTTAGCGGACAAGAAGGCTGGCACCATCAAAGGTATATTTGATATACATGTTATTGATGTTTTCCTTACTAGCCCTCATTGTAGTGCCTGGGTATTTGATACTGGTTCAGTTGCTAATATTTGTAACTCGAAACAGGAGCTACGGAATAGACGGCGGCTTGCGAGGGATGAGGTGACGATGCGCGTTGGCAACGGATCAAGAGTTGATGTGATGGCCATCGGCACGCTCTCCTTAGTTTTACCTTCGGGATTAGTTTTAAACCTTAATAAGTGTTATTATGTGCCTGCGTTGAGCATGAACATTATTTCTGGATCTTGTTTGTTGCAAGACGGTTATTCATTTAAATCGGAGAATAATGGTTGTTCTATTTATATGAGTAACATCTTTTATGGTCATGCACCTATTGTGAATGGTTTATTTCTTCTAAATCTCGAAAGGGATGAAACACACATCCATAACATTGAGGCTAAGAGATGCAAAGTAGATAGTGATAATACTACTTATTTGTGGCACTGTCGTCTAGGTCATATTGGTGTAAAACGCATGAAGAAACTCCATTCTGATGGACTTTTGGAGTCTCTTGATTTTGAATCATTTGACACATGCGAACCATGCCTCATGGGCAAGATGATCAAAACCCCGTTCTCTGGTATGATGGAGCGAGCAACGGACTTGTTGGAAATCATACATACCGATGTATGCGGACCGATGAGTGTTTCGACGCGCGGTGGATATCGCTATTTTCTCACTTTTACCGATGACTTAAGTAGATATGGGTATATCTATTTAATGAAACATAAATCTGAAACATTTGAAAAGTTCAAAGGATTTCAGAATGAAGTGGAAAACCATCGTAACAGAAAGATTAAGTTTCTACGATCCGATCGTGGAGGTGAATATTTCAGTTATGATTTTCTCACGCATCTTAAAGCAAGCGGAATCGTTTCGCAACTCACGCCACCCGGAACACCACAGCGCAATGGTGTGTCTGAACGCCGGAATCGAACCCTATTAGATATGGTCTGATCGATGATGTCTCTTACTGATTTGTCGTTATCATTTTGGGGTTATGCATTAGAAACCGCTGCATTCACTTTAAATAGGGCACCATCTAAATCCGTTGATACGACACCGTATGAACTGTGGTTTGGTGCTAAACCTAAGTTGTCGTTTCTTAAAGTTTGGGGATGCGAAGCTTACGTCAAGAAGTTGATGCCGGACAAGCTCGAACCCAAAGCGGAGAAATGCGTCTTCATAGGATACCCTAAGGAAACTATTGGGTATACCTTCTATCACAGAACCGAAGGCAAAGTGTTTGTCGCAAAGAACGGTTCCTTTCTTGAGAAGGAGTTTCTCTCGAAAGAAGTGAGTGGGAGGAAAGTAGAGCTAGACGAGGTTATTGAACCTTCTCTTGAATTGGAGAGTAGCGCAGCACCTGAAATTGTTCCAGTGCCGCCTGCACCAACGATAGAGGAAGCTAATGACAAGGATCATGAAGCTTCGAACGATGCTGCTACTGAACGTCGCAGGTCGACAAGGTTGCGTGCCCCTCCTGAGTGGTATGTCAACCCTGTCTTGACTGTCTTGTTGGTAGAAGACAGTGAACCTACGAACTATGAGGAAGCGATGATGAGCCCAGACTCTGAGAAATGGCTAGAAGCCATGAAATCCGAATTGGGATCCATGAGCGAAAACCAAGTATGGACTTTGGTGGACCCTCCTAGCGACCGAAATGCCGTTGAGTGCAAATGGATCTTCAAGAAGAAAACGGACGCAGATGGTAATGTTACCGTCTATAAGGCACGGCTTGTCGCGAAAGGTTTTCGACAAGTTCAAGGCAACTACTACGATGAGACTTTCTCTCCCGTAGCGATGTTTAAGTCTATGCGGATTTTATTAGCAATTGCTGCGTTTCATGATTATGAAATATGGCAGATGGATGTCAAGATTGCGTTCCTCAATGGCAACATTGATGAAGAGTTGTATATGATGCAACCCGAAGGTTTTGTCGATCCTAAGGATGCTGATAAAGTATGCAAACTTCAGCGTTCCATTTATGGAATGAAGCAAGCATCTCGGAGTTGGAACCTTCGTTTTGATCAAGTGATCAAGAGCTTTGGATTTTTTCCAAATTGCTACGAAGCTTGCATCTACAAGAAAGTGAGTGGGAGCTCGGTGACATTTCTGGTACTATATGTGGATGACATATTGATTATTGGAAATGACATTAACATGCTTAACGATGTGAAGAGTTATTTGAACAAGTGTTTTTCAATGAAAGACCTAGGTGAAGCTGCTTATATATTGGGCATCAAAATCTATAGAGATAGACAAGGACGCCTGATAGCTTTAAGCCAGAGTACATACCTAGACAAAGTTCTGAAAAGGTTCAGAATGGATAAGGCAAAGAAAGGTTCAGTGCCTATGTTGTCAGGTAAGATATTGAGCAAGGCTCAGTGTCCAGCTACGGTAAATGATAGGGAAGCTATGAGCAAAGTGCCTTATGCCTCGGCCATAGGTTCTATCATGTATGTCATGCTGTGTACTAGACCGGATGTGTCCAATGCTCTTAGTTTGACGAGCAGGTATCAAAGTGATCCAGGAGTGGAACACTGGACAGCCGTGAAGAACATCCTAAAGTACCTAAATAGGACTAAAGAAATGTTCTTAGTTTATGGGGGTGATGAACGGCTCGTCGTGAAAGGTTACGTCGACGCTAGTTTCGACACCGACAAGGATGATTCTAAATCTCAAACAGGATACGTGTATATTTTGAATGGAGGAGCTGTGAGCTGGAGAAGCTGCAAGCAAAGCGTGATCGCGGGATCTACAGTAGAAGCGGAATACATGGCTGCTGCAGAAGCGTCAAGTGAAGGAGTTTGGATCAGGAACTTCATCACTGAGCTTGGCGTGGTTCCAAGTGCATTGGACCCACTGGAGATATTGTGTGACAACACTGGCGCCATAGCACTCGCTAAGGAACCAAGATATCATCCAAAGACCAAGCATATCAACCGCAAGTTTCATATAATCCGAGATTATATAGCAGATGGAGATCTGAAGATCAGCAAAGTGCATACAGATCTGAATGTCGCAGATCCATTGACTAAACCTCTTCCACGTGTAAAACATGATCAACACCTCAGTGCCATGGGTGTGAGATTGTTGCCAAATGTAAACTAGATTATTGACTCTAGTGCAAGTGGGAGACTGTTGGAATTATGCCCTAGAGGCAATAATAAAGATGTTATTATTATAATTCTTGTTCATGATAATGTTTATATTCCATGCTAGAATTGTATTAAGCGGAAACTTTAATACTTGTGTGGTTTGTGAACAACACCATGTCCCTAGTAAGCCTCTATGGACTAGCTCATTGATTAATGATGGTTAAGGTTTCCTAACCATGGACATGAGTTGTCGATTAATAATGAGATCACATCATTGGGAGAATGATATGATGGACAGACCCAAACTAAGCGAAGCAATTAGATCGTGTCATAGTGTTCATCTTTGCGAAGCTTTTCTTATGTCAAATATTGTATTCCTTAGACCATGAGATAATACAACTCCCTGGTATCGGAAGAAAGCTTTGAGGTCATCAAACGTCATCCTATGAGAGGGTGATCATAAAGGTGTCTCTCAGGTGATCGGAAAGTATCTGTTGGGTTGTATGTATCGAGATGGGATTTGTCCCTCCCAAGTCGGAGAGATATACTTCGGGCCAACTCGGTAATCGATATCAACACCGCTTGCAAGCATGTGGTTAAGGAGTTAATCACAAAGTGATATCGGATTATGGAACGAGTAAAGTACTTGCTGTGAACGAGATTGAACTAGGTATGACGGTACCGACGATCAAATCTCGGGCAAGTAAAATATCGCGAGACGAAGGGAATATATATATGGGATTGATTGAATCCTGGCATCATGGTTCATCCGATATGATCATCGATGAATGTGTGGGAGTCAATATGGGTTTCCATACCCCGCTATTGATTATTGATAGAAGATCATGTCTGCATATTCTCGAACCCGAAGGGTCACACACTTAACGTGTCTTGACGCTAGGATAGATTGGATAATTGGTTTTTATGAGTTTTTGTTCGGAGTCTCGGATGGATGGGATCCGAGACATCACGAGAGGTTCCGGAATGGTCCGGAGAATAAGATTCATATAAGGCAGTGCAGTTTTTGGAGTTCGGAATTGTTCCGGGTTAATCGGTATTGTACCGGAAGCTTCTAGAACCTTCCGGAAGGGGACCAACGTGGCCCCACCTTTCGGGAGGGGGCATGGGCCTATGAGGGAGAGCCCTGGCCGCATTGGGCCAGGGGCACAAGGCCCCATAGGGCCCAGCCGGCCAAACAAGGGATAAACCCTAATTGGAGCTTCTAGAAGGGGGGGTTCCTTGCCCCCCACTCCTCCCTCCTTGGCCGCCGGCCTTGGGCTTGGGGGAGGGGTTAGGGCTGGCGCCCACCCCTCTATATAAAGAGGGCTGGGGCGCACCACCCCTCTATATATAAAGGGCTGGGGCGCACCCCCCCCCCCCCACACACACACCTCCTCCTCAACCCTAGCTGCCCTGCTGCCCTCCTCTCTCTCTCTCCCTCCCGACTGCGTGTAGGCGAAGCCCTGCTGCAGAAACTCTCCACCAATTGCACCGCGCCGTCGCGTTGTCGATCCAACCCATCTCTCCACCATACTTGCTGGACCAAGGAAGGAGGAGACGTCGAGGTGCTACACGTGTGCATCTCACGGAGGCATCGCCACTTGTGGTGCTAGATCGGATCGGATCGTGAGGAGGAGAAGCTAGTACGACTACATCACCCACGTTCCGACGAACGTTCTGCTGTGCGAATCTTCAAGGGTATGAAGATCTAATCCAATCTCTCTCGTTGTTTGCATCTCCTAGATTAGATCTTGGCTTCCCTCTGTTCGCATCCGTAGAAAATTTTGATTTACTATGCCGCGAAACCCTTCAACGCTGCCGATCAGCTCGAGGGTAATCCAAGCAGCCAGCCGTTTCAACTCTCCGATATCAGCAGTCGCCTACATCAGGCTGCCAAGATCGTTCTTGAAAGTGATAAGATGAATGAGGTAATTGTTTTTATGGAGTTTTGATTAGTCCTCCTGATGCTATTATATATACTCTAGTCCCCGAAGCTTGCAACCGAATAACTTGTTATTCGTTTGGAAGTTTTATAATACTTTACTTAGTTCAGTTTTTGTTAGGGTTCGAATATCCAGCCACCTAGATCCTAATTGAGCTTTGCTTGATTTGGATCTGTCTGAGCTTTGAATATCTAGCCACCTAGGTCTGAGTTAAGTTTTGCTTGACTCGGATCTGTCTTAGCTTTGAATATCCAGCCACCTAGATCCGTGTTTAGTTTTGCTTGACTCGGATCTGTCTTACCTTTGAATATCCAGCCACCTAGATCCGGGTTAAGGTTTGCTTGACTCGGATCTGTCTTAGCTTTGAATATCCAGCCACCTAGATCCAGATTAAGGTTTGCTTGACTCGGATCTGTCTTAGGTTCGAATATCCAGCCATCTAGATCCAAGTTAAATCTCGCTTCACTTGGATCTGTCTTAGCTTTGAATATCCAGCCAGCTAGATCCGAGTTAAGTCTTGCTTGACTCGGATCTGTCTTAGCTTTGAATATCCAGCCACCTAGATCTGAGTTAAGTCTTGCTTGACTCGGATCTGTCTTAGGTTCGAATACCTTACTACTATTTGCTTTATTGCTTAGGTTGCGCATGACCGGCGGACCGCCGAATTCCAAAGGCTGCTTTTTGCGCATAAAAAATTGCAAGAAAAGTACGAGAAGGTTATTCCTGTGGTGAAGAAAGCTGGTAAGTCGACAAACTCTTGCATCATCTCCGAAGCTCTTATTGTTTTGTACATGAGATGTTGGCTCACTTTGTTGGTAAACAGGGAACATCAATAATCTTAACATCCGTCTTGAGAAGAAGGTCAAGGCCCTGGAAGGTTAGTTACTCTTTTACTTTATATACTCCCCTTTGAAATGTGCACTAAGTTTCCTTTAACTCTTTTGGCTTTGGTAAAGCCGAGTTACAAACCTTTGCAGCGTCTCACCAAGATTGCACGCCCATGCCTGATGTGATGCTGCATTTTTTAGAACAAAGCGCTACTCACTCAGCGCAGCTGAAGGATAAAGATGACGAGATAGCTCGCTTGCGTGCCGAGGTGGAGTCCCTTAAGCTCTCTCAGAAGTCTGAATTAGAAAAAGTCGACCAGGAGTTCTGCGAGGAGAAGAATCGGCTAGCTCTGCAATTGCAGAAAAATAAAGAGCTCCTCGAGGCTGCCGAACTGAAGACACGGGGGATGAGCGAGGAGATCACTCGCTTTGAGAAGAGCAAGATTGACTGGGCTAAAGATCTTCAGATAATGCTGAGCTATATTCATCGTAAGCTTCTGACCTAGGCCGAGTTATCTTTTCCCTTGCTTACTGTTGACCGACGTACTTCTGTTTTGCGCAGACCATTTTCCAGAAGCTAAGCCCGTGAGCTCTAAAGCGGTGATTAATGCTCGTGTGCGCCGAGGTGTTCCTGCTGATGCGGACTCAGAGTACTCGATGGAAGATTTATTGGTTGCTGTTGGCGCTGCAGTTGGTCCGATGAAGATTATGGGCAGGGATTTGGTGCAGGCACCTATCCGAGCCTACCATGTTCTCTGGCCGAATACCTCTGGGACTACTGATATTAATGAGGTCAAATTATTGGTGGAAAGATTAATGGCATCTGAGAGACAGCTAAGTCTTTGGAGGGAATCGGCCGGACGAGCTGGTGCTGGTATGGCTCTCACTGTCATCATGTCATGGTATGAAGATATTTCTCTTGATACTTTGAGAAATTTGCGCACTGGTTCCCGTTGGGTTGAGGACCCAGACTTTGTCGCTCTCCGGCAAGCTCGTGCCTTCCAGCTTGTTGAGTATGCCGACGTGCATAACTGGAATGAAGGTCCGAGTTTCCTTCCTAACCCGTAGGACGAGGTCGAAGTTGAGGATGCCTCGGATGGTAACTCAGCTGAACAGGGCGAAGATGAGGGTGACTCGGCTACTTCTGGTGATTCCAGTTCGAGCTCGGATGGTAACGGTGACGCGCGATCCTCCTCCAAAGGTACTGGGCATTCCACTGCACAAGCTGACGCTCCTCAACAGCCTCGGGCTTCCTCCGAAGTCGCTCCTGGGTCTGTGGAGGGCGAGGCAACCTCGGCCGAAGTTCCACCTACCTCGGAGTGCCCAGCCCCTGACCAAGTCACTGCCTCTCCAGCTAAAAAACTCTAAGTCATTTCTTACCCCTGGTATGCCGGGTGTATGATGTACGTCAAACATTTGTCCGTCTTTTGTGCGGTATGAATTTCTTTTACCGTGTGCCGCTGAGACACATGTGGTTGTGATCGTTATTAATTTGTTTAACTGGTCCTGTTTGTCCGAATCGTTGCTTTGGCGGCCTTCAATTTCTTGAGTTTGGAGTATATATTTGCCTTTGTTCTCCCGTAGTTCGGCGTCCAATATTGCCTGACTCTGATAAACTTTGCCACTTGACCACTGTGGTTTGGACTGTTAATCTGGGCGTAAACCTTGAAGACCGTATTTGGGGAGAGCGAAATAATATCACTCTAGGAGCCTAAGTTTGATACCCACTCTTGTAACAAAGGATAACTCATACCTAGAAATAATATAGGGTAGTCCCCGAGCCACTGCTCAAGGCGATGAGGTTTAATATATAAACCAAATTTAGAAACAATATAGGACAGTCCCCGAGTCACTGCTCAAGGTGCCGAGGTTTAATATATAACACAAAATCAAAAATAATATATGTCAGTCCCCGAGCCACTGCTTTAGCGTCGAGGTCCAATACATGAATCAAACTTAGAAACAATATGGGGCAGTCCCCGAGTCATTGATCAAGGTGCCGGGGTTTAATACATAAACCAAACTTGAAAACAATATAGTGCAGTCCCCGAGCTAATGCTCAAGGTGCCGAGGTTTGATACATAACATGAAATTTAAAAACAACATATGGCAGTCCCCGAGTCACTGCTCTGGACGCCGAGGTTCAATACATAGTTGGTGCTCCATCCTGAGGCATCATTTTACAATATGTCATAAATGACTCCTACGATTAAAATGGACGAAGTAAAGCTACGTTCCATGGTCTTTTCAATTCTTCACCGGCTTTGTCCGCCCTGTTCTTTCCTGGTAATTGAGCATCGATTAGGTAATACGCATCATTGTGCAATGCTTTGCTCACGATGAATGGTCCTTCCCATGGAGGCGACAGCTTGTGCATGTCGGCTGTGCGTTGCACTAGCCGGAGAACCAAATCTCCTTCTTTAAACACTCTTGGATTCACCTTCTTGCTGTGATATCGTCGCAAGTCCTGCTGATAAATAGCTGATCTTGATAGCGCCAGCTCTCTGGCTTCTTCTAGCAGATCGACATCATCTTGCCGAGCTACCTCATTTACTTCAGCGGTTGTATACTGGGTAACCCTTGGCGAGTCATGTATTATGTCGGCTGGAAGCACAGCTTCTACCCCATACACTAGAAAAAGTGGTGTATAACCTGTTGATCTGTTTGGGGTAGTCCTGAGGCTCCATAGTATTGCTGGTAGTTCCTCAATCCAACATCCTGCTGACCTTTGCAGCGGTTCGACGAGTCGTGGTTTTATTCCGGACAGTACTAGTCCATTAGACCTTTCTACTTTCCCATTGGATGCTGGGTGAGCCACAGAGGCGACATCTAGTCTTATGTGCTTTTCTTGACAGAATCTAGCGAAGGCTCCTTCTGCAAAGTTTGTACCGTTGTCTGTAATAACACTGTGTGGGTACCCATATCTTAAGATAATATCTTTGAGGAATTTCACTGCTGTGGGCCCATCACATTTCTTTATTAGTTTCACTTCAATCCATTTTGTGAATTTGTCCACCATTACTAATATGTGGGTCATCCCGCCTCGGGCTGGCTTAAATGGTCCCACCATATCTAAGCACCATACAGAAAATGGCCAAGTAATTGGTATTGTCTTTAACTCGAACGAAGGCATATGTATTTTGCTGGCATATCTTTGGCAACCATTACATTTTTCGACCAGTTCTTTGGCCTCTTTCAACGCTGTTGGCCAATAAAACCCATGCCTGAATGCTTTGGCAACTAAAGCTCGGGATGAGGCGTGATGTCCACATTCTACTTGATGTATATCTAGGAGGATCTCCTGGCCTTCCGCCGAGCTCACACATCTTTGCAACACACTTGTGACACTCCTTTTATACATCTCATTGTTTATGATTGTATACGCTTTAACTCTTCTCACTGTCTGTCTTGCCAATATCTCGTTATTCGGCAAAATCGCATCTCTAAGGAAAGAGAATATGGGTTGCGCCCATGTAGGTGTGATTTTCTCTGGTGTAGTCTCACTATCTATTTCCATATTTTCTGCCGACATAACTACCTCGGATTTCTCCATACTCATCCTTGCATCGGCTGGCTTTATTTTTGGAAATTTCGGGTTACACTGCTTATCAATTTCCATCGGCACATTATCCTCTCTTGATTTTGTCGGAATAAAGATGGATTCGGACTCTGGAGACGGCGTTATTGATGGCTTCCTCAGGTGCTCTAGGGCGATACCTGGGGGAATTGACTGTCTGGTTGATCCGAGTTTTGACAATGTGTCGGCGGCGTCGTTTTCTGCCCGAGGTACATGATGAAATTCACATCCATCGAAGTATCCACTGAGTTTTTGCACATGAAACCTATACAAAGCCATATTATCATCCAACGCATCCCAATTGCCTGAGACTTGCTGTACTACTAGATCTGAATCTCCATAGCACAAGATTTGGCGTATGCCAATCTCTTTCGCCACTTTCAATCCATGGACTAGTGCTTCATATTCGGCTACATTGTTTGACGCGACAAAATGTATTTGCAGCACATATTTCAGCTGGTCTCTTTTTTGGCGAGGTTAACACTATTCTTGCCCCCAAACCATTTCTTAGTTTGGAACCGTCAAAGTGCATCGTCCAATAATTCGGATCTAGTAATGGTGGCTCATATTGTACCTCAGCTCAATCTACGAAGAAGTCGGCCATAGCCTGAGATTTGATTGCATCTCGCCTATCGAATTGCGGAGCATAAGGTGACAATTCAATTGCCCATTTTGCTATTCGGCCACTTGCATCTTTGTTGCTCAATATGTCGGCTATGGGTGCTTCACTTGCATCTCAGAATCGGCCCTATGCAAGTTTTAGCGAAACCCGCCAAACCCGCATAGAAACGATTCGAAGGTGCCCACCAGGCACTTGCGTGCGGGTGGAAAACGAAGTAATAACATTACACAACAGTCCTCGATGGGACCCACAGAACAGATATATATAACAGCGACTCAAAGAGTCAAGAATACAGATATAATATGCAAAGATCCAAATCACCTTGAAAGCGATAGAGCGTCCAGCTACGGACAAGAAGCAAATGGGACTAAGAGCCCTGAAGAATAACCAATGGCGTCCATAACCCTGCCCAGGCCAAGCCAGAAGGGTAACCCTGCTAACGACGTCGTTCTCAAAACCTACTTAACAAAAGGGGTGCCGACAAAGGGCAAAAGAAAAAAAGAGGAGCGTCAGTACTGAGGCCAGTACACGGCGAGACTAGAATTCGGCGGTCCTCGCCTACATAGGTATGGTGGACTGAAGCGGCAGCGGCAGCATGCACTAAACAACCTATAGAGACTCGATACAACTGGCGACTATCAGAGAGGGGTAAGAAAGACCTATTCGGAACCAGAATGATACTAACACCAAACAATCCCTTCCTGGTATTCCCCCTCGAGACCAAACGAGGAAGTCCACCGAGGAACTCACACCGTTGGCAGTTTTATTTATTCGGTTATCGTTGCAGCAATTACTAGTCAGGTTTAGATAATCATCCTGATTAAGTAAGCAGTGGGCACCTTTAGTTAACCATTCCGTGGTAGTTTCGACACTTACTAGTCAAATACAATTAGCATGAGATATCCCAAAAACCCAGCAGTTGTTGGTACTTTTATTTAGCCATTCCGTTGTAGTGAAGCTGATTACTAGTCATATCGGATACAAGTCAATTTATAACAGTAAACTTTAGTTATAGTTGTCTATGATCAAGCACTGTGCTCCAAGTCGTCCATAACCGCGGACACGGCTTCTCGAAAAGATTAAACCCTGCAGGGGTGCACCAAAGTATCCACACGCACTTCGACCCTTTTTGCCAGATCAGTTAACATACACCCATCGGTATGTCAGCGGGGCCTAAGTCATGACGTTTCCCAGACCCAAAGCAAGCACGGGGGGCCACCCCACTAAGTACACCCGCAACAAAGTCGGCCGGTCTCCGAGACGGACTCAGGGTTTGCGACAGTGGCTGTAAACGACAGCAAATCCCCAAACGGGGACTGTCGATACCGCGAAAACACTCCGCTTGCAAAACAGTACAGCGTGCTCCTCACACAATCGTAAATAAAGCAGTAAAGCATGGCATAAGTACAGGATAGTAATAAAGCCCCAAACTACTTGTGGCCCCCAGTACAATACTTTGAAATCAGGTACTAAATCGATGGGGGGCCCATATCTCCCCACATGTGGTTAGCGCGCTCGATCTCGGAACAGGTGGCAAGAACTCGGGGTCCTACGGGACACAAGTGGGCGGTCGGAAACCAACATTATCTATCACCCACCGATGCCTCTGCTTACTTACTTCAATTTTAGTTGTTATACAGTAATTAAAGTGAACGAAAAGTAAAGCCAAGATCATCTCCAACAATAAACATGCGGCAATACTCCAACAACTGTGGTACTTGACGACACGCACAACACTTGAGCAGTGACTACGACGCGCGGGTCCAACTATCTACCAAACAACAGGTAGTAGGATGTGTCCAAGGCTATATATGGCTGCAAGGGATATCACGGGTACGAAAACTAAAGCATCGCGACACATATAGCAATAGATCAACAGGAGGGAATAAATACTAGAAAAGTAAGATAGGTAGAAAAGGGGGAGATGCTCGCCTGAAAACATTGTCGAAGGTTCAACCGAAGATCGGGTCGACACTCGCATCAACTCAACGGCCTTATCCGCGAAGAAGCAAAACGCTAGAACAAACATCGGATGCAATATTTAAGATTACGGCAGAAGATCGGGCATGATGCATGTATGATGTATGACATGGCAAAGGTGCGATGCAATTAGGTCATATTAAGCGGAACCGGGGTCACGACAATTAATTAAATGGTTCAAGTTATTTAGAACCCCCGCAATTTAAATGTTGTTTTAACATAGCAAAAGATAGCACCGGGTTCGCTACACAAATTTAAATGAGGCCAATATAAGACTAGATTTGCCCGCATATGGGCCCCATATTTAATTATATGGTGAATCGGCATAAGGCCCCCAAACCACACAATATGCATGCGAGATGAACAATTAATATGCGACAAGTTTATTATATTATAAAATAGGGTTTCGGGAAGGGGTTCACACATTAGGGTTCGGCAGATCTTGAGGTTCCGGGGTTCGGGGTCGGGTCTCGGGGTTCAGGGTTCGACGGGTTTGTCCTCGGACTCCGGGACCGTTCTCGGCTCCGGGGTGAAGTACTCGGCGTCCTCGGGGGAGTACTTGGCGTTCCGGGAAGGAGTACTTGGTCTGGCGTCGGGGCATCGGATCTGGGGGAAGTACTTGTCGCATATACCGTCTTCGGGTTTGCTTCAATCGGGTCCATGTCGGAGTACTTGATTTTCCGTGATGGAGTTCTTGTCGGAGATTTTTCGGACACCTTCGGCTCGGTACTGTCTTGGAGTGTCGCGCCCGTGGGTTTTCGTGTGGTCCTTCGGGTTCTCGACTTCGCATCCGGGACGAAGGTCTTGTCGCATGTGTGGTTGCCGGGCCCCGCGAAGTGGGCTTCGAGTATGGCGACGCATGTCGGAGATCTTGTCGGTATTGGGCATCAGAGTCCTTGTCGATCCTCCTAGAATTTCCTCGGGTTCATCTTCAAACCTCGATGGTCTTCGAGTGGCACCCTATTCGGTTCAACTCAACGTCGGTCCACTGAAGCTCTTGCGGACTTGTTGTCTCCACACCCAGCAACTTAGCACCATCTTGGTACTACACAGGGAACCTGCACGGGTGGAGGCGGATGGCATCGGTGTAGGGTTCGCAACATAGAAAACAAAAATTTTCCTACGATGTGAACTATATACCAAGATCTATATATACTAGATACAAACAACGGGCGGATGTATATCCGTAGAGAACATACCCTTGAAGACCGACAAAGCTTAACGAGTTCAACTCGTGGTTGATGTAGACGATCTCTTGCCGATCTCAAGATCGAGAGGAAGTCCTAGCGCCGCAAATCAGCAGCGCATCCGTGCTCGCACACACGTTCGAGGCACCGAGCAACCTCCGCCTCCTCGCTCCAGCGATGCAGCGGAAGCACAACTCTTTCTTGCCGAATAGCCACCGGGAACATGTATCTCGCTAGTCCGAGACCATGGGGGATAAATTCTAGAGGGGGAGAGAGATCCTTCACGAGGAGGTGTGAGAGACAAGTGAGGAGGAGGGGCTCCTTTTATAGGAGGAGGGGGGGAACCCCAAGGGGGTGGCCGGCGCATGGGGGCTGCCCCCTTGCCCTCCCCTCTTCATGTGGGTGGACACTCCACTCACAAAACTCCTTTAAATTCCCTCCACTCAAAAGTCCACTCAAAAATCCCATTAAATTTCCACCAAATTTAATGCAAACTCTCATTAAATAAAACTCTTTTATTTTATTCAGAATTTTGTCAATTACTTTAATGACAAACATTCACAAATAACCCCTTGCTAGAATTCTATTTCACATGCATAACCACTTTATGCAATTTCACCCGAAAACCTGTTTCGGTATCTAGTGAAATAAATTCCTGCGCTTGTACATTCTTTCGGCATGAAACATTTGCTCCAATTGGATGTCGGTGTCTCTTAAGTGTGTCACCCTACGGTTCGTGAATAATGCGGACATGATCGAGACCCCTCTCAGATCAATAATCAGAAGCGGGATCTGGAGACCCATACTGACTCCCACACATTCAACGATGACTTTCTTGTGATCGTCGGAACCTTTTACGCTAGTATCTTAATCCCTTTGTTTCACGATATATTACATGTCCGAGATTCGATCATTGGTATCTCCATACCTAGTTTGATCTCGTTACCGACATGCACTCTTTTCTTGTTCCTGTGATATAACATTCTAGTGATCAAATCACTTGCTTGCAAGCTAATCAATGTGATATCACCGAGAGGGCCCAGAGTATATCTATCCGTCATCGGGATGAACAAATTCCACTCTTGATCCATGAGCCTCAACATAACACTTTATTAGTTCTGAATCCATCTTTATAATCACCCTGTTACGGTGTGACGTTTGATGTTATCAAGAAACTCTTCCGGTGTTAGTGATTGACATGATCTCATGGTCTAAGGATTAGGATCACTTCGTAAGTTGTTATAGCAATATAAACTCAATGACTTTGATCGTAATGCTATACTTCGGATGAGTGTTCATCACATCATTACACTAATGTTGTGATCCCGTTATTAACAACATCCAATGTCCATGATCAGGAAACCTTGATCATCTTGTTAATCAACGAGCTAGTTTATGAGAGAGGCATAACTAGGAACTTTCTGTTTGTTTATTAAACACACATGTATTAACGTTTCCGTATTAATACAATTATAGCATGCAAAATAAACATCTATCATATACTTGGAATACACATAATAAACACTTTATTATTGCCTCTCAGGGCATATTCCCTTCAGTCTCCCACTTGCACTAGAGACAATAATCTAGTTACATAGTGATAAATCTAACACCCATTGAGTTCTGGTGTTGATCATGTTTTGCTCTAGGGAGAGTTTTAGTCAACGGATCTGCTACATTGAGATCCGTATGTACTTTACAAATCTTTATATCTCCATCCTTGACATGCTCGCGGATGGAGTGAAACCGGCGCTTAATATGCTTGGAATGCTTGTGAGACCTTGGCTCTTTGGCATTGGCAATGACACCATTGTTGTCACAATAGATCACCATTGGGTCCAACGCGTTTGCCACAACTCCTAGTTCGGATATGAACTCCTTCATCCAAACTGCTTCCTGAGCTGCTTCTGAAGCAGCAACATATTCGGCCTCCGTTGTTGATCCCGCTACCACAGGTTGTTTGGAACTCCTCCAACTAACCGCTCCGCCATTCATGAGAAATACGTATCCGGATTGAGACTTAGAGTCATCCGGATCGGTGTCAAAGCTAGCATCGACATAACACTTAGCGACGAGCTCTTCTTCACCTCCGTATACAAGAAACATATCCTTAGTTCTTCGTAAGTACTTAAGGATATTCTTGACCGCTATCCAGTGTTCCGAACCTGGATCCGATTGGTACCTACTAGTCAAACTAATAGCGTGTGCCACATCCGGTCTTGTACATAGCATGGCGTACATTATAGAGCCTATGGCTGAAGCATAGGGGACTTTGTCCATTATCTCTCTTTCTTCCGCCGAAGCCGGACTTTGAGTCTTACTCAATGTCTTGCCTTGCAACATAGGTAAGAACCCCTTCTTACTTCCGTCCATTTTAAACTTCTTTAAAATCTTATCAAGGTATGTACTTTGCGATAGCCCTATTAGGCGCCTAGATCTATCTCTATAGATCTTTATGCCTAATATGTATGACGCTTCACCTAGGTCCTTCATTGAAAATTTGCTGTTTAGATAACTTTTAACACTGTTTAAAAGTTCTATATCATTTCCGATCAATAATATGTCATCCACATATAATATCAGAAATGCCACATTGCTCCCACTCACTTTCTTGTAAATACAAGCCTCTCCATAAGTTTGGACAAATCCAAACTCTTTGATCACCTCATCAAAGCGGAGATTCCAACTTCGCGATGCTTGCTTCAATCCATAGATGGATCGCTGAAGCTTGCACACCTTGTTAGCATCCTTAGGATCGACAAAACCCTTTGGTTGTATCATATACAACTCTTCTTCAATATTACCATTGAGAAACGCGGTTTTGACATCCATCTGCCATATTTCATAATCGAAATATGCAGTAATTGCTAACATAATCCTAACTGACTTTAGCATCGCTACGGGAGAGAAAGTCTCATCGTAGTCAACTCCTTGAATTTGTCGAAACCCCTTTGCGACAAGTCGAGCTTTATAGATGGTCACATTACCATCAGCATCAGTTTTCCTTTTGAAAATCCATTTGTTCTCCACGGCCTTTCGGTCGTGAGGTAATTCCACCAAGTTCCAAACTTGATTTTCATACATGGATTCCATCTCGGATTTCATGGCTTCTAACCATTTGTTGTAATCCGGGCTCATCATCGCTTCTTCATACGTCGCAGGGTCATTATTTTCATCAACCATGAAATTTATGATAGGATTTCCGTACAGCTCGGGAGCTGCACGCGTCCTGTTTGACCTGCGAGGTTCGGTAGTACTCTCTTTCGGAGTTTCATGATCATTATCATTAGTTCCCTCTTCAACAGGTGGAGCCAACTCCGAAACAACTTCCGGCGCTGCGCTACTCGCCATACTTTGAAGAGAAGGTTCCACAACCTCTTCGAGTTCTACCTTCCGACTATTCACACCTTTCGTGAGAAACTCTTTCTCTAGAAAGGATCCATTCTTGGCAACAAAAACCTTGCCTTCGGATCTGTGATAGAAGGAATACCCAATAGTTTCTTTAGAGTATCCTATGAAGACGCATTTTTCCGCTTTGGGTTCGAGTTTATCCGGTTGAAGTTTCTTCACATAAACATCGCAACCCCAAACTTTAAGAAATGACAGCTTAGGTTTGTTTCCAAACCACAATTCATACGGTGTCTTTTCAACGGATTTAGATGGTGCCCGATTTAAAGTGAATGCAGCAGTTTCTAGTGCATAACCCCAAAATGACAACGGCAAGTCTGTCAGAGACATCATAGATCGAACCATATCTAATAAAGTACGATTACGACGTTCCGACACACCATTTCGCTGTGGTGTTCCGGCAGGTGTGAGTTGTGAAACAATTCCACACTCTTTCATGTGAGTGCTAAACTCGTAACTTAGATACTCACCTCCACGGTCGGACCGTAGAAATTTGATCTTTCTATTACGATGATTTTCCACTTCATTCTGAAATTCCTTGAACTTTTCAAAGGTTTCAGACTTGTGTTTCATCAAGTAGATATAACCGTATCTACTCAAATCATCTGTGAAAGTAACAAAATAACGATATCCACCTCGCGCCGACACACTCATTGGACCACATACATCAGAATGTATGATTTCCAATAAATCTGTCGCCCGTTCCATTGAACCGGAAAACGGCGTTCTAGTCATCTTGCCCATAAGGCATGGCTCACATGTATCAAATGATTCATAATCAAGTGATTCCAAAAGTCCATCCGAATGGAGCTTCTTCATGCGTTTAATGCCAATATGACCTAGACGGCAGTGCCACATATATGCGGATATATCATCATTAAGTTTAATCCTTTTAGCATCAACATTATGAATATGTGTAACATTATCATTGAGATCTAACAGAAATAAACCATTCATCATTGGTGCATGACCATAAAAGATTTCATTCATATAAATGGAACAACCATTGTTCTCAGATTTAAATGAATAACCACTTTGCATCAAACATGATCCAGATACAATATTCATGCTCAGTGCAGGCACCAGATAACATTTATTCAAGTTTATGACTAATCCCGACGGTAAGTGGAGAGGCAGCGTTCCGACGGCGATTACATCAACGTTTGATCCATTGCCGACACGCATCTTGACCTCACCCCTTGCTAGCGGTCGCTTGTTCCGCAGCCCCTGATTCGAGTTACAAATATTAGCAACTGAACCGGTATCAAATACCCAGGTGCTACTGCGAGCACTAGTCAAGTACACATCAATAACATGTATATCATATATACCTTTGTTTGCCTTGCCGGCCTTCTTGTCTGCCAAATACTTGGGGCAGTTGCGCTTCCAGTGGCCAGTCCCCTTACAATAGTAGCACTCGGTATCAGACTTAGGTCCAACTCGGGGTTTCTTTTCAGGCGCGGCAACAGGCTTGCCGCCCTTACTTCCCTTCCGTTTTCCCTTCTTGTCTTTCTTGAAACCAGTGTACCTATTGATCATCAACACTTGATGTTCCTTTTTGATCTCCACTTCTGCAGTTTTAAGCATTGACAGAAGCTCGGGGAGAGACTTCTTCATGCCTTGCATATTATAGTTCATCACGAAGCTCTTATAGCTAGGTGGCAGAGACTGCAGAACACGATGGATGCCTAAGTCAATGGGAATCGATATTCCCAAGGACACAAGCTTATCGGTGTAACCCGACATCTTGAGTACATGCTCACTAACGGAGCTGTGCTCTTCCATCATGCAGCTAAAGAACTTTTCTGAAGCATTGTAGCTCTCTACAGCAGCATGTGTGTCGAAAATCATTTTCAACTCACCCATTGTATCAAATGCATTGCCGTTTTCGAAACGCTTTCGAAGTTCCGGCTCTAGCCCATACAATATGCCGCAATGAACTAAGTTGTGGTCCTCCTGACGAGTCTGATAGACATTCTTCTCCTCGTCAGGGGCATCATCAAAAGGTGGGGGGCCTAACGGCGCTTCTAGCACATATTGCTTTTGTGCAGCAGAGAGGAGAATCCTCAAATTCATGGCCCATTCAGTAAAGTTGCTACCGTTCGTTGCTAGTTTCTCTTTCTCCATGAACGCATTGAAATTAAAAGCAGGTGGTGCCATCTACAACAGAATTTGTAAAGTTTAGACTAAGTGTATGATAGATCGAGTTCAACTAATCTATATTATGAATGAACTCCCACTCAAAAGCGACATCCCTCGTGTCCTTTTGGTGATTACATGAACCAAATCCACTACACCAAGTCCGATCATCACGTGAGTCGGTATAGCTTCAAAGGCGAGCATCAAATGGGCATCATATCAACTATATGACTCATGCTTAACCTTTCGGTCTGTGTTCCGAGGCCATGTCTGTACATGCTAGGCTCGCCAAGTTAGAACCTTAGTATTTGCGTGTGTAACTGTTTTACACCCGAAATATGGTCGTGGATCCAAGAACACCCGATCATCACGTGATGTCTTGGAGCGACGAAAACATAATCGGTGCATACTAAAGGAAGAACACATTCTTATCTTGATATTTAAATGAGGGATCATCTTATTATGCTTAACAAAGCGCTAAACAAGCAATATAAGATGTAATCAAACATCATATGTTTATTAGTGAAATTATATGGTTCCCGCAGATGATCTCTATCATGTGCATCGTGGTATGATCACTATCATACCTATATGTGTAAATCCAAGGTCTATGGATTTTACACGCTATGTGTGTTGTAAGAGTATCATCTCATACTTCTACTTACAACACTACCATATCATAACACTAGCCCAGCAACAATCTAAACTAGACGCCTCTAATTTATCCATTGCAAGTTTTACGTGGCTTAGGGCTTTCGAGATAGAACCGTTCTTACCTACGAACATGAACCACAACGAGGATAATCAAATTGTTGACAACTCGCTTGCAAAATAGATATTGACTATAGTAGGAGAGACAGACACCCGCTAGCCACTTATGCAAACTAGTTGCATGTCAAGCGTGGAACAGGTCTCATGTGCGAGGACATGTAAAGTTTGTCCGGGCCGCTTCATCCCACTATGCCACCAATATCCAAAATCACAACAAAGGAGCAACAACATGATCATCATCGCCCACATACTCATATGTGTACTACCCGTGTAAAGTATCTACGCATAGATCCGGCTCTGATACCACTGTAGGGTTCGCAGCATAGAAAACAAAAATTTTCCTACGATGTGAACTATATACCAAGATCTATATATACTAGATACAAACAACGGGCGGATGTATATCCGTAGAGAACATACCCTTGAAGACCGACAAAGCTTAACGAGTTCAACTCGTGGTTGATGTAGACGATCTCTTGCCGATCTCAAGATCGAGAGGAAGTCCTAGCGCCGCAAATCAGCAGCGCATCCGTGCTCGCACACACGTTCGAGGCACCGAGCAACCTCCGCCTCCTCGCTCCAGCGATGCAGCAGAAGCACAACTCTTTCTTGCCGAATAGCCACCGGGAACATGTATCTCGCTAGTCCGAGACCATGGGGGATAAATTCTAGAGGGGGAGAGAGATCCTTCACGAGGAGGTGTGAGAGACAAGTGAGGAGGAGGGGCTCCTTTTATAGGAGGAGGGGGGAACCCCAAGGGGGTGGCCGGCGCATGGGGGCTGCCCCCTTGCCCTCCCCTCTTCATGTGGGTGGACACTCCACTCACAAAACTCCTTTAAATTCCCTCCACTCAAAAGTCCACTCAAAAATCCCATTAAATTTCCACCAAATTTAATGCAAACTCTCATTAAATAAAACTCTTTTATTTTATTCAGAATTTTGTCAATTACTTTAATGACAAACATTCACAAATAACCCCTTGCTAGAATTCTATTTCACATGCATAACCACTTTATGCAATTTCACCCGAAAACCTGTTTCGGTATCTAGTGAAATAAATTCCTGCGCTTGTACATTCTTTCGGCATGAAACATTTGCTCCAATTGGATGTCGGTGTCTCTTAAGTGTGTCACCCTACGGTTCGTGAATAATGCGGACATGATCGAGACCCCTCTCAGATCAATAATCAGAAGCGGGATCTGGAGACCCATACTGACTCCCACACATTCAACGATGACTTTCTTGTGATCGTCGGAACCTTTTACGCTAGTATCTTAATCCCTTTGTTTCACGATATATTACATGTCCGAGATTCGATCATTGGTATCTCCATACCTAGTTTGATCTCGTTACCGACATGCACTCTTTTCTCGTTCCTGTGATATAACATTCTAGTGATCAAATCACTTGCTTGCAAGCTAATCAATGTGATATCACCGAGAGGGCCCAGAGTATATCTATCCGTCATCGGGATGAACAAATTCCACTCTTGATCCATGAGCCTCAACATAACACTTTATTAGTTCTGAATCCATCTTTATAATCACCCTGTTACGGTGTGACGTTTGATGTTATCAAGAAACTCTTCCGGTGTTAGTGATTGACATGATCTCATGGTCTAAGGATTAGGATCACTTCGTAAGTTGTTATAGCAATATAAACTCAATGACTTTGATCGTAATGCTATACTTCGGATGAGTGTTCATCACATCATTACACTAATGTTGTGATCCCGTTATTAACAACATCCAATGTCCATGATCAGGAAACCTTGATCATCTTGTTAATCAACGAGCTAGTTTATGAGAGAGGCATAACTAGGAACTTTCTGTTTGTTTATTAAACACACATGTATTAACGTTTCCGTATTAATACAATTATAGCATGCAAAATAAACACCTATCATATACTTGGAATACACATAATAAACACTTTATTATTGCCTCTCAGGGCATATTCCCTTCAATCGGCGACGACGGGGTGGGTCCCGCAGGGCAGGTGGGTCCAGGCGGGGCCGACTGCTGCGCGCGGACAGGGGAGGCGAGGGGCTCGGGAAGCGGCGGACGCGGGTCATGGCGAGGCGGCAGCGCTCCCGCGGACAGGGCGGCACCGGTCAGAGGAGGGCGAGGACGAGGCCTGCGGCCGCGGGCGGCGCCGGCGCCGGAGGTCGGGGGGAGGGGCGGCGAGCTCCGGTGCGGGGAGGTGCGTGACGGAGGTTCGGGGCGCGGCGACGGAGGGGCGGGGCGGTGGCGGGACGGTCGGCGACGGCAGGGGCTCGCGAGGAAGGGGAGGCGAGGGGAGAGGCCTGCGTCCGCGGGCGGTGCCGGCGTGGCCGGAGCGGAGGTGGTTGGGGCCTGGCGAGGACGGGATGGGGTGAGCGGCGAGGACGGCGGGGATTGGGGGCGGCTTGCGGCAGGGGAGAGAGAGAGGCCGGCGCGAGACGGGGGGCGGCGCGGAACCGGCGAGAGAGGCGCGGCCGGCGAGGTGCAGAGAGGCGGCGCAGGAGGGAGGCACATCGGCGACGGAGGCGGCGCTGGCACGGTCGGGGACGGAGGAGAGAGGGTAGGGGAGGAGCGAGGCGGTGCGCTGGGTGGAGGGGAAGGAGGGGGGGCGGCCGCCGGAGGGGAGAAGGGGCGGTGGCCGGACGGGGGAGAGGGAGGGTGGAGAGGCGGGCGAGCCTGGTGGAGGCAGGGAGGGAGCGTGCAGGGGAAGGAGAGAGGGCGAGGGAGGATGGGCCGACAGGTGGTGGGGCCAGGTGGGCCAGGGGGTCGCGGTTGGAGGGAGTGGACCAGGTCCAAGGGAGGTGGAATCCGGGGGGGGCTGTGTGCGTGTGCCGGTTGGTGGGGAGGGTGTGTCCAGGTGGAGGTGGAGGTGAGGGAGTGGGGGTAGGTGGCGGCATGGGGTTGGTTAAAGGGGAGGGAGAGGGTGAGGTGGCGGCAGGTTATTGGGCGGGGTGAGGTGGAGGGGTTGTGGGTAGATTAGGTTGGGTAGCTTAGGGATTTTGGGGTGGACCGATTTAATTTCTGGGGGTGGTCGTTCGGGTCGAATCGGCCCGTTCGACTGCCCCCACTAAAATAATTTAATATTTTTATTTATTTTAAATGCACCGTTTGCAAACTGATAGCAGACAAACAAAATAATCCGGAGACCCGGGGTTTGCGTTTGAATACAAGACGGGGCGTTTAGAAAACAAAACTAGGTTTTCCGAAAATAGTTTTATGCAAGCAAATGCAAGATGATGACGATGCTCGAATGCAATGTGGCATGATGACATGAGCATGCGGTCATGATGATGCAATGCACAAAAACAACGCGATTTTCTAGTAGTGGTTTTTGCGGGATGCCACACTCTTCGAAGTAATGTTTAAGTTTCTTTGCTGACATGTACACCGCATATGCCATCTTCTGATAATGTGGGTAATCTTGTTTTGAGGCTGATAGTACCTCGCTTAGGTAATACACCGGCCTTTGTACTGATTTATCATCTTCAATTCGTTCCACCACGATCACAGCGCTCACTACTCTTTTGGTGGCTGCTATGTAAAGTAACATAGGCTCTTTCGATAATGGAGAAGCCAAGACCGGCGCTGTGACCAACATCTTTTTCAATTCATGAAATGCATTGTCTGCTTGTGGAGTCCAAATGAACTTATCCGACTTTTTCATCAGCTGATAAAGTGGTAGTGCTTTCTTTCCCAGCCGACATACAAATCAGCTGAGCGAGGCTAAACAACCTGTGAACTTTTGTACGTCATTTAGACATCTTGGCAATTCCATCCTTTCCACTGCTTTTATCTTAGTTGGGTTGGCCTCTATACCTCGGCTAGATACGAGACCAAATGTGCATTTTTCCGGGTTAAGCTTCATTCGGAACCTTCTCAGGTTCGCGAAAGTCTGCCGGATATCATCCAGTAGCGTTTTGCTTTCATTGGTTTTGATAACCACATCATCTACATATACTTGTACATTTTCCCTATCTGGTCATGTAGACATTTTTGCATGCATCTCTGATACGTTCCCCCGCGTTACGCAGGCCGAATGGCATGGTGCGATAGCAATAAGCCCCGTACGGGGTAATAAACGCAGTCTTTATTTGATCGGCCGGATTTAACGGTATCTGGTGGAAACCAGAATACGCGTCTACAAATGACAATAGCTCACAACCAGCGGTCGAATCAATGACTTGGTCTATTCTAGGTAAAGGAAAAGGATCTTTGGGACACGCCTTGTTCAGGTTCGTGTAATCGATACACATTCGCCATACAATGGCTACGTTTGGATCATCCTTCTTCTTTTCCACTAGCACTGGGTTCGATAGCCAATCTGGATACAGCACCTCCATGATGAACCCAGCCGCAAGGAGCCGAGCTATTTCATCCCCTATTATTTTTCTCTTGTCCTTGGCGAAGCGGCGGGGAGGTTGCTTCACCGTCCTTGCTCCTGGCCTTACATTCAGAGAGTGCTCAGCCAACTCCCTCGGCACACCTTGCAGATCCTGAGTTGACCATGCAAAGATATCCCGATTCTCACGGAGGAAGTGTAGGGTTCGCAACATAGAAAACAAAAATTTTCCTACGATGGGAACACCTAAGTACCAAGATCTATCTACTAGATACAAGCAACGGGTGGGTATACATCCATAGAATACATACCCTCGAAGACCGAATAGCGTTAACGAGGTTGTACTCGTAGATGATGTAGACGAACGCTTGCCGATCTCAAGATCGTGATGAAGTCCGTCTGGTCCAGCCGGTCCAGCACGATCAAGTCCAGCACCTCAAAGCAGTGGTGCATCCGTGATCGCACACACGTACGGGTACCCCGAAAACCTCCGCGCCCTCGCTCCAGCGAAGCAGCGGAAGCAACAAATCCTTCCAGAAAAAGCCACCGGGAACATGTATCTCGCTGATCCGACACCATGGAGAAATTCTAGGGGGAGAGAGATCCTACGCGAGGAGGTGTGCTTTGAGAGGAGGAGAGGGGGGCCTTTTATAGGGGAGAGGGGAGGCACCCAAGGGGCATGGCGCCCAGCCATGGGGCTGCCCCCACCTCTTCCACATTCATGTGGGTGGAGCTCCCACTCAAAATGAAAAGCCTCCACTCAAAAATCCACTCACATGCATTAAATTTCCACCAAATTTAATGCAAGCTCTCATTTAAATAAAACTCTTTTATTTATTTATTCAGAATTTTGTTAATTACTTTAATTAACAAACATTCACATTAAACCCCTTACAACATTTCAATTTCACATGCAGAACCAGTTTCAGCAATTTCAACCGAAACAGTTCCGGTGTCTAGTGAAATAAATTCCTGCGCTTTCCTTTTTATTTCTCTGGCATATCATTTGCTCCGAATGGTTTCGGTATCCCTTAAGTGTGTCACCCTACGGTTCGCGAATAATGTAGACATGATCGAGACCCTTCTTCGATCAATAATCAGTAGCGGGACCTGGAGATCCATACTGACTCCCACACATTCAACGATGACTTCTGTGATCGTGTGAACCTTTTACGCTAGTATCTTAATCCCTTTGTTTCACGATATATTACATGTCCGAGATTCGATCATCTCTATCTCCATACCTAGTTTGATCTCGTTACCGACATGCACTCTTTTCTTGTTCCCGTGATATAACATTCTAGTGATCAAATCACTTGCTTGCAAGCTAATCAATGTGATATCACCGAGAGGGCCCAGAGCATATCTATCCGTCATCGGGATGAACAAATTCCACACTCGATCCATGGGTCTCAACATAACACTTTAGTAGTTCTAAAGCCATCTTTATAATCACCCAGTTACGGTGTGACGTTTGATGTCATCGAGAAACTCTTCCGGTGTTAGTGATTGACATGATCTCATGGTCTAAGGATTAGGATCACTTCGTAAGTTGTTATAGCAATATAAAATCAATGACTTTGATCGTAATGCTATACTTCAGATGAATGTTCATCACATAATTACACTAATGTTGTGACCTCGTTATTAACAACATCCAATGTCCATCATCAGGAAACTTTGATCATCATGTTAATCAACGAGCTAGTTTATAAGAGAGGCATAACTAGGAACTTCCTTTTTGTTTATTAAACACACATGTATTAACGTTTCCGTATTAATACAATTATAGCATGCAAAATAAACACTTATCATAAATAAGGAATACGATAATAACCCCTTTATTATTGCCTCTCGGGCATATTCCCTTTAGTCTCCCACTTGCACTAGAGACAATAATCTAGTTTGAAAACTTTGCATATTGAACACATATGGCTTTCTGGTGTTCCATATACGCAACTACAAGTGGTTAACATAATCTACGGATCCGACGCTTTCAGGTCCGTGTGTATTTGCATGTCTTTGCATCTTCACGCATCACTCATTCTCCAATGAGATGGCATTGTATAAATTTGTTCTTTCGGTGAGACCTTTAGTTCCTTGGGTTTAAATCACGTCGATACTATTGTCGTACAATATATCATCAGTGTTAGCCCGTTGCGAACCACACCTTAGTTTGATAACAAACTACTTGACACAAATTCCCTCCTTTGCTGCTACTATAGCAGTCATATACTTAGCCTTTTGTTGTAGTATTCGTCACAATGTCTTAACTTTGGAACTCTTCCAAATCCATCATGGAAACTTTCTTTCCATTTCATTGTGCCACCCATAGTTTAAATTGAGATCAACTTAATTTGTATCTTGTGACAAACTAGTATCAATGTAACGCTTTACAATGAACTATTTGTAATTGTTTGTCACCTCTACACAAATATATTCTTAGTTCTTCCAAAAGACCATAAGAATATCCTTACTATAGTCCAATGATCATTTTATGATTCATTCTGGTATATGCTCATAACACTTAGAGCATAGGACATATCTGGATGTGTACATATCATGGTATGATTGATCAAAACATTCTCGTGATTTCACTCATCAAGTGTCAAAGCACTTGAATCTTGTTTCACTTATCAAGTGTCGATACACTTGAATCTTGATTCAATTCCTTTTCCATGCAACAAGAACTGTTTCTTGTCATTTCTATATTGAACTCCTTCAATATCTCATATATGTACGTTTGGCATAACCATATTGGTGTCATAGTCTATCCACTATAGACATTCACGCTAAATATTCGGGTTTTGCCTAAGTTTTTCATCGAAATGAAATTCTTAACATTTGTCAATAAAATATACATCATTTCTAATCAACAAGATGTCATCCACATAATGTATTAGAAATGTGTCTCAGCGCTCCCACTTAATTTCTTGCAAATGCAAGCATCTTCATCGTCTCCGGATGAAAACTCCTTTTCATCACGGTGAAGATTCCAACTCCGCGATGCTTACTTCAACCATTGAAGTTTGCATGCCCTTTTTAGCATCCTTTGAATTTAACAAAAACCTTTGGACCGTGTCATGTACACGTCCTAGGTAACCATTCTATTAGAAGAACTTTGTTTTGTTTATTCATCTACCATATACCAAATAATATGCAGTGGTTGCTACTTTAATCCGTCCAGACTAAATATCGCTATGAAAGATCAAATCTTGTCATAGTCAACTCCTTGAACATTGTCATAAAATACTTTATGACATGTCGACTATTTCATAGATTTGAAACATTCATGTCTGTTTCTTTATAGATCCAAATACGACCGATAGGTTTTTACACCTTTCCGGAGGGTCTTCCAAGTTCAAAACTTGATTTATCGTGTATGGACTTATCACGGATTTTATGGCTTCAAGCCATTTGACGGAGTCAGGGCCCATCATCGCTTCTTTGTATGTATTCGGTTCATCATTGTCAAACAATAATGATTTACTCTCAAATCGTAGCATTTGATTGTTTAACCGACCTACTTGGTTCAATAGGAACTTAGATCTCCGTGACCACAACCTTTGAGGCACATAATCTATGAGCATTATGGCAGCCTCCGGAACAATTTCCGGCGCTGCGCAACTCAGCACATTTAGCTAAGGTTCGTTAACCTTATCAAAGTTCTATTGTCCTGCCACTTAACTTTTATGAAAAATTCCTTCTTCAAGAAACTTCACATTTCAAGCGACAAACCCTTTTGTCCTCAGTGTTATGGAGGAATAACCAATTGTTATTCGAAATAACCTACAAATACATGTTCATCCGACTTCGTTTGTAAACATCTTACTTATGTTTAGCATACCAAAATTTAAGAAATGACAACTTGGGTTTTACCCCAAACCATAACTTCCATGGTGTCATTTCAACGGATCTAGATGGAGCTCTTTTCAGTGTAAAAGCGGTAGTCTCTAAAGCTTTTAATCTTTTAAATCATAATGGCAGTTTTACAAATAACACCTTTGATCCAACCATGTCAAACAAGGTTTCATTACAAATCTCAAACACTCCATATTCCTATGGTGTTTTGGGATATGTAAATCTAGGTGTTTTGCTAAACTTGCAACTCAAATAAATCCCTTTATGATAAAATCATAATTCATTTATTTTCTTGTTACACTTGTAACTTAAACAAATCCATCATAAACCATTTATTTTCTTGTTACAATGATTTTCACTTCATCTTGAAAGTCTTTGAAACGTTTTTCAAATATTTCATACTTCTTTCTCATTAAGTGAACATTCACTCAAATTTCCGGAGAAAGCATATGAAGTTTAAACTCATCGCTTACGACTACACATAATGGACTACATACATCGATATGTATAAATTCCAATATTTTAGTCGTTCGTTCTTCTTTGGCCTTTGAACGAAGTTTTAATTATCCCGAGGAAAGTCTCACAAGCGTCACTTGATCAAATCAAAGACTCCAAAAATCCATGAATATGGAGATTCTTCATGTTTTCTTTCCGATATAATTTAAACAACGATGTCACTTCGTAAGTGATCTTTCAATCATTTGTCTTGCGACATTTTAGCATTAAGCTTTATGGATGTGATTTCTTCAACTAGATTTGTAAATCATCCATCTTATATGGAATACGGTAATTATTTGAACAACCTTTGTTCTCATAATACCTGATTCAAATAACAATTATTAAAATAAATGTTGAAGTCAAGCTTTGATGTCAACGAGAAATACAAACCACGGTTTGTTTGTTTTCGATGAACATCATCACATATTCTCTTGCTAGTTACTTAGGCCATTGTGGTTCATGAATTGCGTTGTTCCGTATGAAATTTCATACCAACCAATTCGGTATCCAATACCCAAGAACCACATTGTTTAACAAGCAAAGAATATAACCATAACATGTATATCATATATATACCTAAATTGGATATTTCCAATCTTTTCTTTTCTGCCAAATATATTTTTATAGGTTCTCTTTCAGAATTTCCTTTTCCTTTTTAAAAGAATCTATCAACATCAAAAGTGGCGCCATATACATGACACATAGTCCAAAGCGTGTATATTCAAATAATAATACCTTTGGACTTGCACTTTGAAGTAGATCACCATCATCAAATGATCGGTATTCTTTCAAAATCCATTCTTTAGTAATCTTTTTAGTGTAGTAAACACTTTACATACATTTTCTATTCATCCTTATCATGACGACTTTCATGATCAAGCTAATGTAGCTTATAAAGACGAATCGTGAGTATAACGCTACTTTCCAAAACCCTTTTGGATGATTAGGATGTCTAGCATCTCCAACCTTCGTAAATTCTCATCCAATATGAGAACATATATTATACTTTATCATATTGCAACCAAAACATTGTTTCAGATATCGTTATATCTGTCACACATGATGGTTTCTGAAACAATTCTTTCAGCTCCTATATAAACTTGATATTAAAACAATCAAGAATCATGGAGGCAAACATGATACTTAAGATACTAACACTGGAATTGTTACTCTCGATTTAATACCAATTATTAAATTTCACAAAGTAAATAGAATTTTGTTGAAAGTTTGCAATAGGACTTTAAACTTTAGATTGACACTCAACACAATACGATACCAGTTCGTAAAGTATATATCCAGAATTCTATAGTTCTATTATCTCAATTACAACTATGCATAAGGTGGTGAACGAATGCCAATGACTACAACAAATTATGCAAATTCACTTTGATTTAATTTATGATAAATTGAGTTCTACTAATCCAAATTAGAAATGAAATCCCACTCAAAAACGACATCCCTCGTGTCTTTTTGGTGATTACATGAACCAAATCCACTACACCAAGTCCGATCATCACGTGAGTCGGTGTAGCTTCAAAGGCGAGCATCAAATGGGCATCATATCTACTATATGACTCATGCTTAACCTTTCGGTCTGTGTTCCGAGGCCATGTCTGTACATGCTAGGCTCGCTAAGTAAGAACCTTAGTATTCGCGTGTGTAACTGTCTTACACCCGAGATGTGCTCGTGGATTCAAGTACACCCGATCATCACGTGATGTCTTGAAGCGACGAAACATTGTCGGTGCATACGTAAGGAAGAACACATTTTTATCTTGATATCTAAATGAGGGATCATCTTATTATGCTAATAAAACGCCAAACAAGCAATATAAGATGCTATCAAACATCACATGTTTATTAGTGGAATGATATGGTTCCCGCATATGATCTCTATCATGTGCATCGTGGTATGATCACTATCATACCTTTATGTGTAAATCCAAGGTCTATGGAGTTTACACGTTATGTATGTTGTAAGAGTATCATCTCATACTTATACTTACAACATCACCATATCATAACACTAGCCCAGCAACAATCTAAACTAGACGCCTCTAATTTATCCATTGCAAATTTTACGTGGCTTAGGGCTTTCGAGATAGAACCATTCTTACCTACGAACATGAACCACAACGAGGATAACCAAATTGTTGACAACTCGTTGCAAATTAGATATTGACTATAGTAGGAGAGACAAACACCCGCTAGCCACTTATGCAAAACTAGTTGCATGTCAAGCGTGGAACAGGTCTCATGTGCGAGGACATATAAAGTTTGTCCGGGCCGCTTCATCCCACTATGCCACCAATATCCAAAGTACAACTAAGAAGCAATAAAATGATCATCATCGCCCACATACTCATATGTGTACTACCCGTGCAAAGCATCTACACATAGATCCGGCTCTGATACCACTGTAGGGTTCACAGCATAGAAAACAAAAATTTTCCTACGATGGGAACACCTAAGTACCAAGATCTATCTACTAGATACAAGCAACGGGTGGATATACATCCATAGAATACATACCCTCGAAGACCGAATAGCGTTAACGAGGTTGTACTCGTGGATGATGTAGACGAACGCTTGCCGATCTCAAGATCGTGATGAAGTCCGTCTGGTCCAGCCGGTCCAGCACGATCAAGTCCAGCACCTCAAAGCAGTGGTGCATCCGTGATCGCACACACGTACGGGTACCCCGACAACCTCCGCGCCCTCGCTCCAGCGAAGCAGCGGAAGCAACAAATCCTTCCAGAAAAAGCCACCGGGAACATGTATCTCGCTGATCCGAGACCATGGGGAAATTCTAAAGGGGGGAGAGAGATCCTTCGCGAGGAGGTGTGCTTTGAGAGGAGGAGAGGGGGCCTTTTATAGGGGAGAGGGGGGGCACCCAAGGGGCATGGCGCCCAGCCATGGGGCTGCCCCCACCTCTTCCACATTCATGTGGGTGGAGCTCCCACTCAAAATGAAAAGCCTCCACTCCCATTAAAAAGCCTCCACTCAAAAATCCACTCACATGCATTAAATTTCCACCAAATTTAATGCAAGCTCTCATTTAAATAAAACTCTTTTATTTATTTATTCAAAATTTTGTTAATTACTTTAATTAACAAACATTCACATAAAACCCCTTACAACATTTCAATTTCACATGCAGAACCAGTTTCAGCAATTTCAACCGAAACAGTTCCGGTGTCTAGTGAAATAAATTCCTGCGCTTTCCTTTTTCTTTCTCTGGCATATCATTTGCTCCGAATGGTGTCGGTATCCCTTAAGTGTGTCACCCTACGGTTCGCGAATAATGCAGACATGATCGAGATCCTTCTCCGATCAATAATCAGTAGCGGGACCTGGAGATCCATACTGACTCCCACACATTCAACGATGACTTCTGTGATCGTGTGAACCTTTTACGCTAGTATCTTAATCCCTTTGTTTCACGATATATTACATGTCCGAGATTCGATCATCTCTATCTCCATACCTAGTTTGATCTTGTTACCGACATGCACTCTTTTTCTCGTTCCCGTGATATAACATTCTAGTGATCAAATCACTTGCTTGCAAGCTAATCAATGTGATATCACCGAGAGGGCCCAGAGCATATCTATCCGTCATCGGGATGAACAAATTCCACTCTCGATCCATGGGTCTCAACATAACACTTTAGTAGTTCTGAAGCCATCTTTATAATCACCCAGTTACGGTGTGACGTTTGATGTCATCGAGAAACTCTTCCGGTGTTAGTGATTGACATGATCTCATGGTCTAAGGATTAGGATCACTTCGTAAGTTGTTATAGCAATATAAACTCAATGACTTTGATCGTAATGCTATACTTCGGATGAATGTTCATCACATAATTACACTAATGTTGTGACCTCGTTATTAACAACATCCAATGTCCATGATCAGGAAACTTTGATGATCATGTTAATCAACGAGCTAGTTTATAAGAGAGGCATAACTAGGAACTTCCTTTTTGTTTATTAAACACACATGTATTAACGTTTCCGTATTAATACAATTATAGCATGCAAAATAAACATTTATCATAAATAAGGAATATGATAATAACCACTTTATTATTGCCTCTCGGGCATATTCCCTTCAGGAAGTTGGTGAGCTCGCTTTCCTATTTAGCATCTAGGCCGGCACCAATGGTGACGGTGCGTTCTGGGAATTTCTCATCTATCTGGAACTTTTTTGTTTCTTTAGTCAGCTGAAAGGAGACACTTCCATGTGGGTTGGCTAATGCCGGCATATTCAGCTGTGCCGACTGAGCGAGGGCTGCTACCTCCTAAATCCTTCTTTTTTCTCTTGCTATTACCAATGATTCGGCCAGATTTGACCCGACAGAAGCACATTCCATTGACTTCATGTAATCCCCTGTAACTGTTATCACCCCTTGTGGTCCGGGTAACTTCATTTTCAGGTAAGTTATGTGGCAGCTGCCCATGAATTTTGCCAATGCTGGCCGTCCGAGTAGAGCATGATAGCAACTCTCTAGATCCACTACTTCAAACTCTAAATTTTCTGCTCTGCAGTTATCTCTTGTGCCGAATAACACATCCACTCGAACCTTTCCAATGGGTTCGCATGAAAGCCCTGGAACTATCCCATGGAACGTGGTCCTCGTGGACTGCAGCATGTTCTGCGATATTCCGAGTTTATGCATTGTATCTTTGTACATGATATTGATACTGCTCCCATTGTCAATGAGTACTTTTGAAAATTTCACATTAATGCTCGGTCCGACAAATGTCGGATCTAACACAAGTGCATACGACCCCGGACTCGGCATTATCTTGGGGTGATCCTTTATGCTCCAAGTTATTTCTTGATCCGACCAAGGCACATATCTTGGTACTGCCGGCATAACCGCATTTACTTCCATATGCCGGCGTTGTACACTCTGCTTGTCTTGCTGTTCTGTTGTAACACGCAATACGACTGATGATGTTCTCTGTAATCATTGCGTCCATTATTTCCTGGATTTGTCCTTCCATCTGGACCTTGGTTTATCACTTGATGCACCGCATCTCTCTGGTCCGAGTTTTCATACCTCGGGGGAGGAGGCGGTAACATCAGTTGCTGTGCATTTGCTCCAGTCAACTGTGGCTGATGCTGCTGATGTGCCTGGAGAGGTGCTGCCTGTATGCCTGCGGGGTTACCCATTGCATTTTTCATCCATGCACATTGGCGGGTTGTATAGTTGGCTGGTCTGGCCGGGTTTGACGTGTGAAATTTACACGGCTGATCTAACATAGACTCAAACGTGTACTTCGGCCTCTCCTGCCATTGCTTCTTTTGCTCTGGTGTCCACTGTCTTTTTCCTTCATTCCTTGGTGTCCACTGCTGAGGACCATTCTTTTGTCTTTGACTATTTCCGTGACTCGGCTAGTCTTGCACTACCGCTGCCACCTGAGTTGAACCATATCTATAACCCGGTCTCTCTTCTCTTCTTCTTCCTCTGAAGTCATTGCGCCTGGATGACCCGGCCACGTCTCTTGCATATTGATCTTGATGTTCTCGATGATCTGCCGACATTAACTCTGGTTGCGTCGGATCTCCTAATGCATAGGAATCCGCTATCCTGATGGTTTCTGCCAATGTGGTTGGCATATCTCTTTGCAGTCGCTGCCATAACACACTGGCATAGCGGCATCCTTGGGTGAACCAAGCTATTGCCTGTGACTCTATAACTCCCTCGCACGAATTTCTCAGGTTACACCACCGAGTTAAGAATTCTCTGTCTGTCTCATTCGGCCTTTGCTTGCACATGGCTAGCTGCGGCCTGTTTGGCCTCTTGTAAGTACTGGTAAAATTGCTAACAAACATTTCTTCAAAATCCAACCAACAGTTGATGCTGCCTGCTGGCAGGTTATTCAGCCATACTCTAGCTGGTCCTTCCAACATTTGCGGGACATATCGTACTGCCCATCGTAAGTTTCCACCAGCTATTTTTACAGCAGTAGCATAGTCAACCAATCCTGTGGTTTAGTGCTCCCATTGTATGTTTTTGTGCCTCTTGCCAGCTGAAAGTTCGGCACAGGCGGCTCGCCCATGATCCGAGGTCCGAAGCACGACGGACCTGGTGGACCCTGTTCTTCCAGCAGTTCGGACCGGTATAGCCGGTCCAGCTTCACTCTGGCGTCAGTTGACGGTAAATCTCTATACAGAACTCTCTCCTACATTCCATAGTGGTTATTTCCACCATGAATCGCATATTCCATCTCGAAATATCCATCATTATACCTCTCATTCACCTGGTTGTGGCGAACTGGTCTCACTTCTCTTTCCTGCCGAGGTTCATGTCTCGGCTGCGGGTTGGACGGAGGTTCTCTCCTTCCTTCGACCGGGATATCGTTCTCATGATTCCCTCTTCCGAGATCTCCATTGCCTCGGCTTCCGCCGCCCTTCTCGGCACGGCTGGGGTTTCTCTCGCCACTGTTACCTCGGCTTCCATTGCCTCTGTTCTCATTTGCTTTTCCGGCTATCGCCGGATCATATGGAACAATTTGCTTATTTCTCTTTCCCGAAGTTACCGCTCTGTCCTTTCGTGCATTGTTTCCGGGTGAAGATGCTGCTGCCACCGATAAGGCAGGTGCTGCTCCAGCGGAGTGAACCATTCGCGAGGCACCTGGCCTCGCCGGGTCTGCTCTGAGCATTTCTTCATTCTATTGGTTCGCAATGCGCACCAGCTCATTCACTCTTTCTTGCTGTTTCTGCCGGGCTTCGCCGGTCAATCCTTCTAATTCTAATGCTGCGGCATTTGCCGCTCTCAGGTTCTTTGCCGGGGTACTGTATCTCGGCAAGCCTAGATCAACTGATTCTGCCTTATGAGCATCATGCTCCTTGTTGATATCATCTATGAGGTTCTTTCCTCTTAATCTCAACTCGTCAACCCGCTCGGGGGCGACGTCAAGCTTGTTTGCCCTGGCATATTCTCGCAGGGTCCTGTTTAAGGACTCCCGCAATGCCGACACCTTTTTTGCCTCTACCAGCACCTTTTGCCTGGTTTCTTCCAATTCGGCCTGAGCATTTGCCAGATCAAGTATCGGTGCTACATGTGTAGTCAGGTTATCTATGGTTGCCTGAAGAATGTTTTCTGGTCTTTCTAGAGGTGGCCCTCTTACCCTTGGTGCCTTTGGGGTTGTCTCCTGCACCTCGGTCTGGTTGACCACTGAAGGAATTACCTCGGTGGGTTGTGGAGCTGTCTGCCTGGGCGCGACCTGCACGCCCGCCGCAGGGTCTCTGCTTGATCCGGTGCCTGCTAATCCCGCCTGCACCTCGGCTGCGACCATCACCTCGACGCTGCTGACAGGGCGCGCCTCGCACGGACTGCTCGTGGCGCTAAGGGGAGGTTCTCCTGCAACAACAACCTGGTGAGGATAAACGCCGGAGATGTCGACGCCGACGTAGATCTGGTGCATGCCCAAGCTGATGAAGATGCCGTTGCGCGGAGGAGCTTTTCCCTTGAAGCGGCTCGCGTTGTCGCTGCCGTAGTCACAGAGATCAAATCTCCGGACCAAGCCAGAGACAATGCGCTCGCCAGTGTCAATGAAGTTTCCCGTCCGGATCATGACTCCATCTAGCACCGCTGCTGGCCCCACGGTGGGCGCCAACTGTCGTGGTGGTGGCACGGCAGATGCCATGGGTAGGCTAAAGTATGGGGCCAATGAATGCTAGAGGGATCTGGGGAGGGAAGATGTAGTTGATTCTACACACAAAAGACTAAGGCAAAGATCTTTATTTCTCCTTCCTTGGGATACAAGTGCTCCTTGAGCTGTGTACAAGAAGAAAGAGAGAACTTTACCAGCCTAACGGTACTAAATGAGCCGATGCCCTCCTCAGGGTCCAAGCCTCCCCTTATAAAGGAGAGCCTTGGGTTCCTTTAGGGCTGACGTGGCAAGCATATTCGAGGAATATGCTTGTCCCAATATAGTAGTTCGGCGGCCTCCTTTCCCTGTCGCCCCTCTAATGACGGCAAGGTTCCAGAGGGCCCCTCCTGCGTGCCTCGGGCTTCAGGACTGTCACCTCCGTGACCTCCTTCTGCCCCTCTGTCGCTCTGCGCCTTTGTCCCTTGTGCTTGACTCTGCTCAGATTCTCCCTAATCTGTGGCTAGAGTTTGACTTTAGGCTTCTCCTTCTCCTGCAAGCTTCGTATCATTCGGCCCTGCCTCCCGTAACTCGGCTCGTCCTTCACCTGCATTAAGATTACTCGGGCTATCCCGGCCGACTTACGCAGTATCTCGGCCGGGTGATGCCTTGCCATTATCATAAGGGTCCTGCCCTTTCCTATCTCGGCCGACCTCTACAGGATTCGGCCGACTCAGGCTGTAACTCGGAAACTGGACGGGGAACATCCTTTCGTCTTTCCCCGTCTTTACCCTATCCGAGGTCACCTCCCCAACAGAGGTATATACATTTTTAGTCCCATATCTTGCGTTATCAGAGCGTTTTAGTCCCACATCTTGCAAAGTGAGCAATACCTCACAACTTGTATTCTTAGAGCATTTTAGTCCAATTTGATTGAATTTTAGCAAGTTTGACTAAATTCATCCAGCTATGACGTTGTAATTTTTTCAAAATAAGCCCTGTGTATTTTTTTATGGCATTTGTGTCCTTAGTATGTACTGAAAGACTGGCCAATATATAAATAAAATAGTTAAAAGAATAGGCTAGTCATGGAATTCGACCTCAGTTCCTCCGTATGCCTACATAACCACACAAGACACTGCACCAACACATACTATGTGATACTATCGAGAACGTAATTTATTTATACAGCATAAAAGCATACATCGACGGCAGCATAATCTTACACTTCATCTATATCCAATCATCTTCTCACATGGAGGCCTTTATTTTAAACATTAAAAAATATAATTCAAAGTGTCAAAAACACCTTAAAAAATACCTACACATGGGCAATGATGTAAACTTTTTCTATGTAGGCCAGAACACAAATTATTTCGGATTGAATTTTTTTCCACAACTTTGGAACACGTATTTTTAAATGTCTCAAATAAAAGTTTACATGTAGCCCAGGTGTGTATGCCCATGTGTATACACTTAATCAATTGAGTGTCAATTTTTTACATGTGTGTGTGCTATTCTTTATCTGTTTCATGTTCATGTGAGCCATCGTGAGCTAGGTAGCCCGTTGCACGACACAAACCTAACTCTTCATTTATATGCTTCATGTCCGTGTTGTGCGTGTAGGAGAGCTAGGGCGTATCAGTCTCAAAACAATGTATAATAGATGAGCGCTCTTATATTTAGCATGATGTTGTGCGTGCTCTAGTGGCAAGGCTGCTTATTATAAAGCTCAAGGCGTGAGTTCAATTCCCTTCACACACTTTGAGATTTTATTATTTGTTTTCTTGTCTGTATTACCACGGATAGGTGGGACCTGTCTGTCGTCGATGAATTCGATCAAAATCATAGAAATTCGATTAAATTGAACTAAAATATTCTAGGAATACAAGTTGTGAGACTACTATTGCTCACTTTACAAGATGTGGGACTAAAATGCACCGACAACGTAAGATTGTGGACTAAAAATGTATATAACTCTAAAAAAAAAAACAGTTTAGGACCTAGCTACGACGTACTGTGACATAGCAAATCCGCCAAAACCCTAGCAAGTCCCTCCCCGCCTCCGCCTCCGCCTCCGCCTCCGCCGCACGGCCAACCAAACCCCACCGCGACGCGAACTAGCGAGTAGCCAAACCCTCCATCCCCGGCGCCGGCGGCCAGAATGGGGCGGGACAAAACACGGAGGCTCTCCGGCAGCCGGCACTTCCGGCAGCGGCTGGTGCTGGCGACGCTGACCTCCACCCCGGTCACCATCGTGGACATCCGCGCCGACGGGACGCCGGGCCTCCGCGACCACGAGGTCTCCCTCCTCCGCCTCCTCGACAAGATCTCCGACCACAGCGACGTGGAGATCAACGAGACAGGTACTTACTGCACCTGCCACCCCCTCTGACCTGTGTCTCCTCGCCTGCTGATTTATCGCGGGTTTCCTCGCAGGGACAAAGCTGAGGTACAAGCCGGGGGTGATCATCGGCGGAAAGGACCTGGAGCACGACTGCGGGCTGCAGCGGGGGATCGGCTACTTCCTCGAGCCGCTCATACTGCTCGGCCTTTTCGCCAGGTCACCAATATCGATTCGTCTCAAAGGTGAAAAAGACCTTTCTTCTATCTACTAGTTTGTGCTTAAGTTGGTGTAGAATTAGCAAAAAACTTGGGAGATTATTGTGTTGTTAGGTCAATTGATTGTCATGTTTACCCTGGGATTTCAGTATTTGCAATCTCAGGCTGTTCTAGAACTGTGGGCTATAGAGTTTGTTTCAATTTTTCAGTCAAATCAAATAGGTTGTTTCGATTGGTGTATGTGAATTTTGTGAGTGGACCCTGTTCTGGTGTGGATTGGTTTGACAAGGGGTGTTTTATTGTGGTTTGTTTAATTTTGTTGAATGCAATGTGGCTGAGTAAGCAAGCTTTGGCTTCATTTTCATGAACCTATCAAACTTATTGCCATTTCTGATTATCAGTTGAAGACGCCCTGTTAACTTGAGGTTCTCGATAATATATGTCTATCAAGCTTCATAAACGGGCACATAGCAAAATTTACAAAGGACCAGAAAGAAAACAATACTTCTTTAGTTATCTTCTGCCTAACATTGATGGTCATTGTTGTTACTGACCATACAACGTCTTCCAATTCTAAATTTTCCATGGAGTGTGAATTTGATGCCATGTTTGTAGGAATCACAAATGATACAAACAGAGGTTGTGGGGTTAGCTTGCTTTAGAACAGTGAGCTATAGAGTTTGTTTCACTGCTCAGTAAAATGGGTTGCTTAAATTGGTGTATGTGAATTATGTGAGTGGATCCTGTTCTGGTGTATATTGTGTTGACAATGGGTGGTTTTATTGGACTTTAGTTAATTTGGTTGAATTCAATGTTGATGAGGAAGCAAGCTTGGCTTGGGCTCATTTTCATGAATCCATCATCTTTATGGCCATTTATGTTTATCAAATGAAGATGCCCTGTTAACATGAGGTCCTCAGTAGTACGTGTATAAAGCTTCATAAACTTCCATAAGGCAAAATCAACAAAGCACCATAAAGTATACAGTACTTTTAGTTACCTTATGCACAAAATTTATTGTCATTGTTGTTATTGATCATACAGTTTCTTCCACTTCTGACTTTGCCATGGACTCTTAATTTGATGCCATGTTTACAGGAATCACAAATGATACAAAGGACCCTTCTGTGGACACTTTCCGGATGGTTACGCTGCATATGCTCAAGCATTTTGGTGTTCCTCTTGAGGGACTGGAGCTAAAAATTGAAAGCCGGGGAGCTCCTCCTCTTGGTGGCGGTGAAGTGCTTCTTCGAGTTCCCAATATAAACAGCATGTTAACAGTGCGTTGAAGTTTACTTCTGTTAACATTTCATAATTCCTGATGACATTCCCCCTCTAACGTTAACTGTTTTCACAGGCAGTTAATTGGGTTGACGAAGGCATGGTAAAGAGGATAAGAGGTGTAACATTCTCCACCAGAGTATCTCCACAGATTGAAAACCGTATCCTTTATGCTGCACGTGGACTCTTCAATAAGTTTATTCCAGATGTTCATATATTCACTGATCATAGATCTGGTTCAACTGGTGGAAGGTACTTTTCCATCTTGAAGTAGAACCTGTTGAACAGTTGAATATTATTAGTAGCGCCGTGCTTTTATCTCCCTTTGTCTTGCAACCCAAAAGTTTAAAGGTATTCATCTTTGTTGCAGGTCAGCAGGCTATGGTGTATCTGTAGTCGCCGAGACAACAACAGGGTGTCTAATTTCTGCAGATGCTACTGTGAGTTATACCAATGTTGATGAAATGAGTAAAGAATCGGAGAAGCCTGAGCTGATGTCTCCAGAGGATCTTGGTGAACAAGTTGCATCAATGCTGCTAGAAGAGGTAGCTCAAGGAGGAGTTGTTGACTCGACACATCAGGTTTGGCATTTCATACCAGTTTTTCCTTTCTTAAGTTATCAGCCAGGCTAGTGGCACACATTTTTGCATTATGGCTTTGTGTTTCTTTGTTATGTGTCAGGCTGTAGGTGGGCACGCTCACGGCTGCCCACCAGCAGACCCACCTGTGCCGTATAAAGTAATTGGGATTTCACCAATTGTCTATTTAAATCTGCTAGTCTTAAATAACACCCATTTGCCCACCTATACCTGCCAGCTTCAGTACATACCCGCGAGAGCTGCCTGCAGCTAGCTTGGTCACACAGGTAGACAGTACACATGAAAGATCAGCTAGCTTCATCACACAAATTCACAGAAAAACGCATCCAGATTCATCACACTAGTACACAAGATCATTCTTTTTTCAAATGTGATGACACATGAATTTATTGCTAGTACACACGACAACCACTGGGCCAAAATATCAGTACATGGATCAAGCTAGTGCAAAGGAAATGCCCTACTGATTAGATATGGTCTATTGCCTTCTACTCCAGTACATGGAGTATTAGTGATCACTTGCATGTTGTTTCTTATCGTGTAGTTGCATGGTCATAACCTCGCCTGACGCTGGAATTATGCCCTGAACAATTGACAAAAATGTTCAATATTCAGACCTTAATCAAGTACAAAGCTCTTGAAAAATAACAAAGAAAGATCATCCGGCAGACTAGTAAAATAACAAAGAAGAATGTACTTCAACCAAAATTCAGATGGAGATCCTAAGCTCGATGCATATGTATGAAAGAGTTTTTACAGACAGATATCTTTTTGATCATTCACTGCTTCTGAACAAACATCCTAGTACCATGTTACGAACGACCCTGCCAGTTCAGTTCCAAGAATTAATAATACTACTAGTTCTGGAGTTTTGCAATTGTGTCAACAAACATCTGAGGCATGTTTCTTCCTGCAGTTTTGGAGTTCTGCAATTGTGTCATGACAACCTGCATTTCGAGCAAGATAATTACATTATTAGGATCTCATGGTCTACTAGAAGAATCAAACTTACTTTTGCATATTGTTATATAGTGTAACAAGAACAGATCACACACTTAATTTTGCATTAAGAGTTCTTGCAGCCTTTCTTGCTCTTGAGCTTTCACTAGCATGAGATAGTGGCCTTTTGCCCCCTACGGTTACAGAGATAGGGACATCCCTGCTACCGTCATGTTGCTGAACACGGGCATCGCCGGACCGCTGCGGCTCCCCACAAAATTTCAGATAAAAAATATTCAGTATTCAGACCTATTACAGTACTAAAACGGTATACTTGTGTAAGCTAATAAATTACACAAAATTCGAGATCTAAATTGTAAATATTCAGTCAATAGTAAAAAAATGATTTCTTGATCATTCAGGCAGGAACAACCATCAGTTGCTCAATAAAATGGTACAGGTTGACTTCTACTAAAACACCACCCAGTCATATGATAATCAGTACAAGTACAAGCTGTTTAATTATTGTGTTCAGGAAAAAGCAGTATCAGGTGCTCATTTAATTATTACTAAAGATCATAATCTGTCAGAGTACACAACATGTAACTAGCATTTAGACTTGGCTACCTGATGTACTAGCCACGAGAAGTGTAACCATCGATAGCTTGACTCTGGAACATACTAATGTGCATCTACTACTACATAAATGATCCCATTCTTTTTTTGAACGGTAATGATCCCATTCTGACAATGTATCCATAACTGAAGAGTGTCAGCATCTCCTACAGCCAATAATACTGCCAGCCAAAAATAATACAGTAAACTATATTGTGCCGTGCAGTTGCTGGGAGCTCATTGTTTCTTAGGTTTGAAACAGGAGAAAGCGCTAACTGAACCATTTCAGAGGAAGCATGATCATGATCGACTGCGAGGGGCGAGGGGTTAGTTGTTAGGAGCAGAGCCCTCTGCTTGGAAAAAGGGAGCAGCAGAGTACATGTTTTCTGAAAGTGCGACGTTTGTTCAGAACAAAGGTATATTTTCAGAAAAATACGACAAGACAGGAACCTGCGATTTTTATTTCCGGCAAAAATAAAGAGAAGTTCGTAACTTTGTATAATACAACTTGAATATAGGAAGATCGTGGTCAAGTATAGTATTTTGTTTTGTATCATATTACTTCAGCATATACATGATGCTTATCACCAGAAAATATCAATTTCCCTCTGCCTTATTATATTTTCTACAAGCATATTGTATATCAAAAATCTATTCCACCGAAAAAAGCCTATAGTTTTTTGATGATTCCGAGGCGCGTACAAATGTTTGTGCATATTTTAAGATAACAACCTGATCGTTGTTTTACTGGCAAAAAGAGACAACATATAGCAATGAATCTAACATGCCCTTGGCACTAATTTATTCGAATCAGGCTCAATATCAGTCAAACAAAGTGTACATGGATCTTACATGGATCTTCCCCTTCTTGGACGAAGCCACTGGATCCTGCCCTACAGAGATGCTACCCGCTGGATCCTGCCCCAAATCCATGGACGTCTGGCCTCCTTGCTCCGTGGGCGAGGGTCTGGATGTGATGCCGCGGCCGATGGGGAAAGTGGGCTGATGAAGAGGGATCTGGGGCGACGGGGGATTGGGTCCTCGGGGCATGGCGTCTGCCTCCATCGCCAGGGAGAGCGTCCCGATGCAGCGTGGGCGTGTGGCGGCGGTAGCGAGCAGCCCGTGCGTGTCTGCGATATTATTTCGCTGGCCCATGGGTGTCCATTTAGCGGAAACAGGTGGGATGGGCTGGTGGCGCTGTGGGCTGCCCGATCCCACCTACAGGCTGAGTTTTTGCACCCCGCTCATACTATTCTTGACTAGCACAATGTTTTTTTTTCCTGTTCTTCGGAGCACCTAGACAGCTAAAAACGTGAGCCAAGAAAGCTGTATAAGAATCACAGATTCAGGCTGAACATAGTACATATAGGTCCATCGGAATGATTGTTTTGTGCAAGTTCCTCTGTCAACCTAGTGCTTAGTTTATTTTTGCAAAATGATTTCTGAGGTTATGTTTGCCTTTCCTTCTAGGGCTCTTTTCTCCAGAATGCACCTTCTGTTTGTTACATGATGTTTCTCCTGTAAATAATTTGCAGGGCCTTCTGCTTTTGCTGTGCGCTCTATGCCCTCCTGATGTGTCAAAGGTCCGTGTGGGACAACTGACACCATACGCTATAGAAACACTCCGAAACATCAGGGATTTCCTTGATGTCAAGTTCATCATCAAGCCCGATCCGAATTCGAATACAGTTACTCTAAAATGTGTTGGTGCGGGAGTGAAGAACCTTGCTCGGAAGATTTCATAAACAGAAGGATCTTGAATCTCATCAAGGATGGAAGGCTGGAGCTATGTCTTTTAACTGCAACACAACAATTTTCCTAGCTGCTACTGTAGAAGTCATGTTGCAAGTTTTGATGTAAGCTATTTGCCCTGTAATGGATTTGCCTGATATCATAGTAATCATGTACTCTCAACTGTATCTCATTGATCTAATAGAGCAACTTCTTCCAGCTTCTGTTTCTTGAGAAAACATGGTTGTGGTGACTGGTGAGCTTTGACATGTAGATTTCTACTGGGTCTGGGTGCCATCTGTTACATAGAGATTTTGGTGTCACCATTCAGCATGCACATTTGATGTTTATTCCACTCTTTACTAGCCTGTAACATCTAACATCTGGTTTCGAACTGAATATGACCTTACACATTGTCACTCTTGATCGTGTCGGAAGGTGGTCATTGGGCAGTTGGCCAGATCTTCAACTGGTACCATATCATAGTTCACAAAATGAACTCTATGATTACATAACATATATATGATGGCTGAGCATCGTTCTGCTAAGCTCAGCCCAAATAATATACACATTAGCACAAAACATCTAGTCTGCTCTCTCCCCTCCTATGGATTCACCCATCTCTGTACACAGCTGAATATCAGCAAGAGAAGAACACATCACAGCATTATCATCAGCACAGGGATGGATGCTACACTTTCTCCTTGACACATGTGAAGGTGCGCCGCTGCTGGTGCCAGAGAAGCCTGTTGGGTTGTGTGGGCCGTACATCGAGGTCCCACCGGGGTTGTTGTTTGCGACCGCCGGCCCCGTCCCTGTCGTCGGGCTGGTGCTGTAGCCTGGTGTCATGCCTGCTGCACCGAAGGCTGGCGTCATGTGTAGCACCCCAGTTTTAGATAAATATTATTTAAGGTTTGATTGTGCATCATGATCATCATCTAATAAAAATGCATGTAAAGAAAATAGATCAAAACCCTAAAACCCTCATTCTTCCCTCTCTTGAAAGTTTCTTCAAATGGTTTTGAAAATATTTGAAAAGTACAAAGTATGTGGAGCCCAATCTGAATAAAAGGGTCCCCTCAATATTTTATACATTTTTACAAAGTATATGGTATTTTTGAAATGTTCAAAACAGTATTTGAATTTGAAATTACAAACAGGAAATGAAAACAGAAATTAGAAAAAGGTTTTTCTGGAAAAAAATAGTCAGAGCACCAAGGCCGCGTAACCCATTTTCTTCCTCTCCCCTGCAACCTTTCATTCGGCCGTCCTTGGCCCAAGTCAGCCCATCCAGAGCTCGATACCGCTTCGGCTTTTCTTTCGGTCGTCGTCTTCCTCCCGACGGTGAAGCAGCTGCGTGTCGCAGCGGATGCCGTCGCCTCGCCGCCGTGCGCCGTGATACTCACCACCGCTCTGGATGCCTACAAGACCCCTGATGCTTCCAAGAACCCTATACGAGCCCCAGTTCGCTACTTCCTCTTCCCTCTCGCTCGCATGCTGCAAGAACCCTAACCCTAGCGTTTGACCTCGCCGGCGCCCCGCCGTCCCCGGCCTCCAATCAGCCAGTTGAGGACACCGCTGAGACCCACTCGCTCGGCTCGTTCGTCCTAGCCCTCTCTCGCTCGCACGCACGCCCCCAAATGGTTGAATCGACACCTCCGTCCGCCGCCAGTCGACGCTGCTCGCCGTCGAATGAGGCTTCGCCTCGCCTCCCCGACCCTTCTGCTAGCTTCCCGGTGAGCTTGTGGTCCTCGTGGACCCTCTACCTCGCTCCCAGTCGCCTCTGCATCGTTCACCGTTTGTCGCCGCCGTAGAAGCTTGTCTCCGGCGTGGCTCCGGTGACCTTTTTTGAGCGGCGCGGCCACTAGATGGTTCAGCGTGAGCCGCTGCGTCGAACGCCCCCGCTCCCGTAGCTCAGCATGCTCCCAGGTGCTCGATTTGACCACCAACCGTGAGCTCTCCATTGCTGATGTCATGATGACATCAGCATGGTGTAATAAGTGCCTTTTCTTTTTGTCAAATAATTTATGTAATTATTTTTTGGAAATATAAATAACCCCTTTGGGCCCCATATGTCAGGTTTTAATATTTTTGGAAATTAATTTCTGTAAATGATTAAATATATGACATGTGGGACCAAGTGGATAAATATTTGATATAATCCAAAAATGTTTTATAATTTCCTAAAATGATTTAAAATGGAATTAAATTGATAAAAATCATAACTAATTCATTTTAAGTCAGAAAAATACAAATAATATATCAAAATGTTCAGAAAAATGAGAGCTATCTCTTTAAGCTATAATCATGCATTGTTCAACAAATTAAATGACAAGTTTAATTAGAAGAACTTAGTAACCCCTCTCATGTGTTTCCAGAGTTTCCCCGAGTTAGGGTTTTCACCCCTCAGAACCCCAATTAAATTGCCGAGCATGTTTTAGGGTTTCAATTCAATACAATTCAACTTGTCGTATCATCATCCTTGCTTGAGCATTGGATCGATGCCATGTGTTGATTGTTTCCCTTTCTTTCCGGTGTTTGGTTCTTCTCGGTAGAATACGATATCGAGATTGAGATCGAAGACCGAGATCAAGACCATCAAAGATCGACGAACAATACTTGACCAACTGTAACCAAGTTAAGTACAAGGCTCTCGAAGATCTGCTTATCTGTTATCAACTGGCAAAGGCAAGCATAGCCCCACCATGATATAATCCTATGATTTCTAAAGCATTTCAATTCTTGCCATGATGCATACAATTCTACTATGGTCTTTTATCAATAGACAGAGTATCCTATCTATTGCATTACTCCCTTTGAGCTTATATTACCCGATCCACTGCTCCTATCATAACTAGGTTTGGCTTGTGTGCACTGCTAGAGCTTATATCTGTGTCCTGCTTAGCCATGCTTAGCTATTGAGTCTGGTTCATCCAGATGATGTATCAGATGCAGATAATCTAGTATGACAGGAGAACGTGATGAGATGATATCAGAGGTGATATAAGTTAAACATGCTAAGGCTTGTATGGGAAGCCACAGTGGGATGTGGTTTTTCTAGTCCCATGCTCGCCACCACTAGGAACTGAGTTCTTGCCTTTGGAACCAAGACGAGCGTACAACAACACGGGACCTGGACAACCTCATGACTAACTAACTTGCCTAGTAGATTCCATGAGTCACGTAGTTCGGGCGTTCCATTCGACATGCATTCTGGATCTTCTCGAAGGCGGTGAAGGAGGTGCATTCATAACAGGCAGGGAAGCGTGGACCGGGTTGCTTGGGGTAGATAGCGCCCCTGGTAAACCAACCTCGCCTCACATCTTTAAGTACCAGCTTCGGGATTTGACCCGTTACGGCGGAACCATACTTATTGCGTGACTCATGGTCGTGGTCAAACACTCTCTGCCGGCCTTCCAAGGAAGAGGGCTAATCTATAGTGGCATTAAGAATCGGTTTGCGCATGTGGGTAAAGTTGAACACCCCTGCAGGGTAATAATCTTTTTGAAAAGCCGTGTTCACGGTTATGAACGACTTGGCGACCGGACTCAAGATCATAGATAACATTAACCTAATAGTAAAACTTGGTAGATCAACGTGTGCTTAAGGATGCTTCCTCTTGGGTACGAGGGGGTGATCCTAGTTAGGGTTGAGATGATGATGATTTGGTGGATATCAAAAGATGATGATCATTATTTCGGAGACGTCGCTTTCTTATCCCCTTTTAAATACTCTGAATAGACGAGCTTCTCCTCTCTCTTATTTTATAAACAAAGATGGCTTTATGCAAAATCACTCCACCAGCCATAAGTCTTGCGGAGTACACCCTGTACTCACCCTTGCTTTGTTGATACTTTTGGCAGAGTAAGTGTTCCCCCGAAGATGAGTTTAGTACTACATCGACATCGACGAGTAGCTTGGGGTTCCCGGCCAACAGCCTGGAATCTATGGGCTGGGGACGTCATCGTTATGCTTCAGGCCTCTTAGGCCATTTGTTAAGTTTGCTATACTTAATAGCATAATTTGCCTTCCGTTGTTTGATGTTTGTGGTCAGTGACCTCTGCTTGTAATAATTTGGTTCTTTGCTCAGTTATGAGCTTGCTGTAATAATTTTTTGTGTCGTAGGGTCACTGCTGTGTTACCGATTCATCACTGTATATCCTCGAGCTCAAGGTTAAGCTTATGTCAGACGGTGGTCTGGGATTTGTTTAGCCCTGATCCCGGGGGTGTCACAGTTCTTGGTATCAGAGCAGTACCGACTGTAGGAAAACCTTGCTATTGGTCGATGTTGTGTCTAGTGTTTGAGAAAACTATTTTAAAGATGAAAAGTTGAGAAAACTCTAGTATGCTTCTTTTACTCCTTATCCAGTTTCGCTCTAACTCTAGGTTATCTTATCTGGTGTTGATTTTAGAAAAGTTTTGATATCTCCTCTGGTCTTTCAAAACTTAGGTGCCTTCTGGGCATGTCGTTTCTTAGCCAGTTGACCTAGTGTTGAAATCTCTAGAGTTGTGTGTGTTGTGAATTCCTTGTTCCCTTTGCTCTGCTTCATCTGAGAGATTCCTTTCCATCATGATCTCTCTGACTTCTGGACCCGCAATATTATATTATTGATCAACAATATTCTGTTCTAGGCTTCGAGGATTCCTTTCGCCTCGTGTGCCTCCTTTTCGTTTGTTGGGTACTTCAGAAGGTGTTCCTTCTTTTGGAAGTTACCTCGTGGTTACTACCTTGCAGTGTACGCTATGTCACTCAAGTAGTAGTTACTTCTTTTCTCGGGTCTTAACCCTTGGACTTGAATCTAAGATCCCTGATTATGCTGGATTCTGGTGTTGTGAATCTTGTACATGAAGCTGATCTTTAAACCAAGATCTATTCCTTTGACCCCTATCGTTAATGTTCACACGTTACCTCAGTATGGCTGGTACTACAATTCTAGCCTTCAAGCTTGTGTTCTTTGTCGCGATTGAATTGTGACAACTAAGGACTTCCCCTACCACATGCCATGGCATATGTTCTTTAATGGAACCAAATAGATCACAACAAGAGTACTCCTCGAGAGTCTCGCATCTATATTCGTGAATATGTTGTACCTTACCTCTTCTATGCATTGGTTTTTTTGGAAGATTGTTGACTTATGCATCCACATCTCGGGATTCTAACTTGAGTATGTTCCTTTTCCCTTGTTGTTTTTCGACCTTTGTCTACCGGTTGGTAGCGAAGTAGTAAATGTGCATCGGTGTCTTCCGAAGCAAGATACTCTTGTGGTCTATCATGACAAACCATTTCGGAATGTCTAGGAGAAACAAACTCTAGTACCTCATCATATCTAGGACCAGGTCAAAGTGTTGTAATCTGCAGATAAAGAGACATTGATTGTCTTCCATCTGTTCTACCTTAAAGTATCACACTCTTTTATACTAAGAAGTCGTGCTGAGTTTCACGACCCCTTAATGAAGTGATACTCTCACACATCTTTACCCACCCTTCTTCGAGCTTTCATGCTCGTAAATGATGCGTGTGTGTAACAATGTGGCCATCCGAGATTCTTAGCAATTATTATTGTTTTGAACTCCAAGGACATTTGAGTCATTCTCAGCGTGATTGGTTAATCCTATCACTAAGCGAAGTTTGATTGCGCTACCAAGTCCATTATTCTGGTGCACTCTCTTCAGTCAAAGAGTTAGGCTTGTGCCAAAGCTCTAATACTACATCTTCTTGCCTTACCAAGCAAGTTCCCTCTCGAACTAAGTGACATATCGGCGGTTCATGATATTCTGGACGTCTTTCTAGAAGTATCGCCATGTTGCCACATGAACGTGTTGTCAGGTTCTTGAGCAAGCAAGTTCTCTGAACTACACCTTTCTCTAAGGATCCGTAATGGATACCCCTGAACTTGTTGGTTGAGCTTAAACAACAACTTGGAGAGTTGTAAGACAAAAGTTCTATTCGACTTTGTTCCTTCTTAAAGGGATGTCTAGTTTTGTTCGTGTTGAAGGGAGATAGTATTTCCTTTGTGGATATGTTATCTTCCCCGTCTTTGATTTGGTTTGGGTTATCGTCAAATCAAACTCAGTTCCAAGGACTATCTTGATGGTGTTGCTACTTGTGATGTTTCACTTTAGTACATCCTCATGTCCTTTGATCTGACCAACATTTTTGCCTTGTTCAGGCAACATATGAGTCTATCATCTCGGAGTGTTTCGATAATTTTTTTGTTGAGCCCATCGATGACATCCTTATCTTCTCCATGTTAGATTTGATTCATATGGAACATCTGACATTAATGTTGGAAATTTTCGAGAACTGTCTTCGGGTCATCTCGAAGTATGTGTTCTGGATGTTAGAAGTACTCTTCTCTGGTTCTCATGCAATTGTTGAAAGATGTCGCCGTGGATTTGAGTAGAGTTATCTTTGTCCCCTTAAGGACACATGTGTGTTTATTGTTAGTACCCTATGTGTATGCAGTTGTCTTTAGACAAGTTGCTAATACATGGGTCTAGCAATCTAGCTCATTTTGTGGAGCTTTACACTGTAGTCCATATCTTGAGAATCTAGTAACTTTACCTTCGTGGTAAATGTTGCGAACTTTCTATTTCGGACATGCTGAGTCTGAAGTATCATACCGCCTAACCAAAGCTGAATCTCAAGCAGCAACAATGGTTGGTGGTTCTCAAGGTTTTGACATAGGTCTCTTTGCAAATCTGGCAAGATTGATGTAATGGTTGACACACTTAGCCGGAAAGACCTATTGTCATATCCTCTTGATTCAGCAATAACAACCACTCCTCATGAGGATTCTTCTATAATTTATTATAGGAGTTGCGCTTATGGTTTCCTTTGTCTACGAAGTACAACCTTTATCTGATGTTTGATTTCTCGAACATCAAGGAGAACATTTAAAGTAGTGTTGCTAAATGTCTCTCGGTCGATCCTCCAGACCCTTCATATGGTCAAGTACTTTGTTGTGCCAAGTAAACAAAGTCTGAGAATGAAGCTTCTTTCTTCTCGTGTCATCATGAATCTTCTTAACTATTCATCTTAGTGGTGCAAAGTGATATCACGATCTTTGGCAAAGATCTTGATAGTCTTGGATGAATAAAGAGTTTCTTTCGTTCTCTCAATCATGTTTTAAGAGTGACTATGATTTTCGTAATCCGAAGTTTCTCTTGTTACATGTTCCTTGTGACTCTTATGAGTCCTCTCCACCAAAACACCTTTCCGTCTTGGCCTTCTGTTGAACAAAAGAGTGAACCTTCTATGTCAAAAGTAGTTCAACAGCTTAGGTTTTTTGATCCATATCTCTGCAACCTGAAAGCTCTACTTAAGCCGTTTAGTAGAGATTACCTATCAAAGTCTGTGTTTTGATCTTTCTGTTAGAACTTTCTCTTTAGAAGCTTTACAACCTTCCGTAAGCTCCATGGTCTCAATTCTTATGAAGACCAACTATCTAACAACTTGAAACCTTCTCCTCTTGTTCCCTCCATTAACTTGATGTGTTTCATGTCGTCACCTCAGAGTTGTTTCTGAACACTCCATTCATGAGCTGACCATGAGATACTCTGTGTGTTGTTTAGTGTGTTTCCCTCTTATCTTAGAGTGACCATGTTTCTTTCTCTCTTTGTCTCTCTTCCTACCTTTGGAATCTTGGGTCGAGATTCTCGTAAGGGGGATAGAGCTGTAACACCCTAGTTTTAGATAAACATTATTTAGGGTTTGATTGTGCATCATGATCATCATCTAATAAAAATGCATGCAAAGAAAATAAATCAAAACCCTAAAACCCTCATTCTTCCCTCTCTTGAAAGTTTCTTCAAATGGTTTTGAAAATATTTGAAAAGTACAAAGTATGTGGAGCCCAATCTGAATAAAAGGGTCCCCTCAATATTTTATACACTTTTACAAAGTATCTAGTATTTTTGAAATGTTCAAAACAGTATTTGAATTTGAAATTACAAACAGGAAATGAAAACAAAAATTAGAAAAAGGTTTTTCTGGAAAAAAATAGAGTAAGAGCACCCAGGCCGCACAGCCCATCTTTTTCCTCTCCCCTGCAACCTTTCATTCGGCCGTCCTTGGCCCAAGTCAGCCCATCCAGAGCCCGATACCGCTTTGGCCGTTCTTTTGGTCGTCGTCTTCCTCCCGACGGTGAAGCAACTGCGTGTCGCAGCGGATGCCGTCGCCTTGCCGCCGTGCGCCGTGATACTCGCCACCGCTCTGGACGCCTACAAGACCCCTGATGCTTCCAAGAACCCTAGACGAGCCCCAGTTCGCTACTTCCTCTTCCCTCTCGCTCGCATGCTGCAAAAACCCTAATCCTAGCGTCTGACCTCGCCGGTGCCCCGCCGTCCCCGGCCTCCAATCAGCCAGTTGAGGCCACCGCCGAGACCCACTCGCTCGGCTCGTTCGTCCTAGCCATCTCTTACTCGCACGCACGCCCCCAAATGGCTGAATCGACACCTCCGTCCGCCGCCAGTCGACACTGCTTGCCATCGAATGAAGCTTCGCCTCGCCTCCCTGACCCTTCTGCTGGCTTCCCGGTGAGCTTGTGGTCCTCGTGGACCCTCTACCTTGCTCCCTCTCGCTCCCAGTCGCCTCTGTATCGTTCACTGTTTGTCGTTGCCGTAGAAGCTTGTCGCTAGCGTGGCTCTGGTGACATTTTTCAAGCGGCGCGAGCACTAGATGGTTCAGCGTGAGCCGCTGCGTCGAATGCCCCCGCTCCCGTAGCTTAGCACGCTCCAGACGCTCGATTTGACCACCAACCGTGAGCTCTCCATTGCTGATGTCGTGTAATAAGTGCCTTTTCTTTTTGTCAACTAATTTCTCTAATTATTTTCTGGAAATATAAATAACCCCCGTGGGCCCTATCTGTCAGGTTTTAATCTTTTTGGAAATTAATTTCTGTAAATGATTAAATATATGACATGTGGGACCAAGTGGATAAATATTTGATATAATCCAAAAATGTTTTATAATTTCATAAAATGATTTAAAATGGAATTAAATTGAGAAAAATCATAACTAATTCATTTTAAGTCAGAAAAATACAAATAATATATCAAAATGTTCAGAAAAATGAGAGCTATCTCTTTAAGCTATAATCATGCATTGTTCAACAAATTAAATGACAAGTTTAATTAGAAGAACTTAGTAACCCCTCTCATGTGTTTCCAGAGTTTCCCCGAGTTAGGGTTTTCACCCCTTAGAACCCCAATTAAATTGCCGAGCATGTTTTAGGGTTTCAATTCAATACAATTCAACTTGTCGTATCATCATCCTTGCTTGAGCATTGGATCGATGCCATGTGTTGATTGTTTCCCTTTCTTTCCGGTGTTTGGTTCTTCTCGGTAGAATACGATATCGAGATCGAGATTGAAGACCGAGATCAAGACCATCAAAGATCGACGAACAATACTTGACCAACTGTAACCAAGTCAAGTACAAGGCTCTCGAAGATCTGCTTATCTGTTATCAACTGGCAAAGGCAAGCATAGCCCCACCATGATATAATCCTATGATTTCTAAAGCATTTCAATTCTTGCCATGATGCATACAATTCTACTATGGTCTTTTATCGATAGACAGAGTATCCTATCTATTGTATTACTCCCTTTGAGCTTATATTACCCGATCCACTGCTCCTATCATAACTAGGTTTGGCTTGTGTGCACTGCTAGAGCTTATATCTGTGTCCTGCTTAGCCATGCTTAGCTGTTGAGTCTGGTTCATCCAGATGATGTATCAGATGCAGATAATCTAGTATGACAGGAGAACGTGATGAGATGATATCAGAGGTGATATAAGTTAAATATGCTAAGGCTTGTATGAGAAGCCACGGTGGGATGTGGTTTTTCTAGTCCCATGCTCGCCACCACTAGGAACTGAGTTCTTGCCTTTGGAACCAAGACGAGCGTACAACCACACGGGGCCTAGACAACCTCATGACTAACTAACTTGCCTAGTAGATTCCATGAGTCACATAGTTCGGGCGTTCCATTCGACATGCATTCTGGATCTTCTCGAAGGCGGTGAAGGAGGTGCATTCATAACAGGTAGGGAAGCGTGGACCGGGTTGCTTGGGGTAGATAGCGCCCCTGGTAAACCAACCTCGCCTCACATCTTTAAGTACCGGCTTCGGTATTTGACCCGTTACGGTGGAACCATACTTATTGCGTGACTCATGGTCTCAGCGAAAGCAAGGTAAAGGTTGTGGTCAACCACTCTCTGCCGGCCTTCCAAGGAAGAGGGCTAATTTATAGTGGCATTAAGAATCGGTTTGCGCGTGTGGGTAAAGTTGAACATCCCTGCAGGGTAATAATCTTTTTGAAAAGCCATGTTCACGGTTATGAACGACTTGGCGATCGGACTCAAGATCATAGATAACATTAACCTAATCGTAAAACTTGGTAGATCAACGTGTGCTTACTGATGCTTCCTCTTGGGTACGAGTGGGTGATCCTAGTTAGGGTTGAGATGGTGATGATTTGGTGGATATCAAAAGATGATGATCAATATTTCAGAGACGTCGCTCTCTTATCCACTTTGAAATACTCTGAATAGACGAGCTTCTCCTCTCTCTTATTTTATAAACAAAGATGGCTTTATGCAAAACCACTCCACCAGCCATAAGTCTTGCGGAGTACACCCTGTACTCACCCTTGCTTTGTTGCTACTTTTGGCAGAGTAAGTATTCCCCCGAAGACGAGTTTGGTACTACATCGACATCGACGAGTAGCCTGGGGTTCCCGGCCGACAGCCTGGAATCTATGGGCTGGGACGTCATTGTTATGCTTCAGGCCTCTTAGGCCATTTGTTAAGTTTGCTATACTTAATAGCATAATTTGCCTTCCTTTTTTGATGTTTGTGATCAGTGACCTCTGCTTGTAATAATTTGGTTCTTTGTTCAGTTATGAGCTTGCTGTAATAAATTTTTGTGTCGTAGGGTCACTGCTGTGTTACCGATTCATCACTGGATATCCTCGAGTTCAAGGTTAAGCTTATGTCAGACAGTGGTCTGAGATTTGTTTAGCCCTGATTCCAGGGGTGTCACATCATGTCCACCGGCCCGGTAGTACCCGTCACCGCCGGAGTGAAAGCGGTGCCGCCCGAACTGCAGCACATGTCACAAGTTCATGATCAGCATAGAGAATTGCAAGATGTTAACCGTTTCATATGAAATTACTGACAAAACCATCTGTTCCAGATATGATTTGAACAAGTTATTGTTTCTCAATCTTACCCTGAAGATATCTGGTAAATGCAAGCTCCTGAACCTGAAGAATTCTGCAACTTGTCAGTAACTGTTCAGAGTTAATGAAAAAACATCTGGCGATTGAGTGAGTGTGGGGTTTGGTTACTTGGGTCAGATACATTTAAGTGGATTCCGAATTTGAGAGTGAGGTCAAATTGGTAAAAAATAGTATTATCCAATCGAGAAACATTTCACATACATTCAGACAAACACATTTTTTCAAAACATGATTCAATTGATTAGCTCGCAACAGACTTAAAATAGACACAGTAGGCAGTAGGCAGAGCAAAGGAATAACAGTGATTAGCTCGCAGCAGCACTAGCACTAAAATCAGGATAGAATACACAGAAAAGGGAAGCAGCCAATCACCTGAATAGGTGGCCGGCGTGACCATGAGAAAGTTTGAGGTGTGGAAACGAGCAAAGCATCCCGTTCCAGCTGGATATCATGGACCAGTAGCTGTCGTCCTCTGGTAGGTCGGATCTGGGGAGGCCGGAGCGCCCGCATTGAGAAGGACAAGAGCATAGGAATCCTCTTGGACCAGGCCGTTGTATCACTCCGACCTAGTTTGATTGCTAGGATCGGAGATTGGATGACCTTCGTGAGGAAGAAGGAGCAAAGAGAGATAGAGAAGCAGAGTTCAATTTCTCTTTCTTATTTCAGTCATGTTTTTTTCAGAGTACGACATACATTTAAGTAGACCCCGACTCAACTGATTACAACAGGCATCAAGCCCACCACAACTGACAAGTGGACCCACGCACACAACTGTAGATAATGCACGCTCTGTCACCCATCACCCGTCGTAACAATACCCCCCACCCCAGGAACACTCGCTTGCCCCCAAGTGAGGACTGCAGTAAATCGCGTGGTCAGCACGCCCCAATCTTCCCACGTCGCCGAGTCTTCAGGTATATCTTTCCATTTGATTAGCACCTGAGTGATCGCTGCCCCACCTTTCTTTACCAGGCGACGATCCAATATTGCCTCCGGAGTAGGATCATGCAAGTCCAGTGTAGGTAAATCTAAAAGTACCTTAAACACTGGTGTGTAATCAGCACGATGTTCCTTGAGTTGCGACACATGGAATACATTGTGAATCTGGCTTTCTTCTGGCAGCAAGAGTTTATAGGCCACCTTGCCAATGCGCTCCACAATCTTGAACGGCCTGAAGTACTTATAGACGAGCTTGGGATATGGACGACTGACCATAGATTGCTGAATGTAAGGCTGCAGCTTAAGAAGTACCTTTTCTCCTACCTGGAATTCTTTTTCAGTGCGATGTTTATCCGCCTTTAATTTCATTCGGTTTTGTGCTGCTGCCAAGTGAGCCTTCAAACGCTCCAACTGAATCTCCCTATCAGCGAGCAGAGTTGATAGAAAGGACGCTTCAGCGGAAGAGGCCACCAATATTGCACCCAAATACGGTTCATGACCATAGAGCACTTTGAACGGGGACATGCCAGTCGCACTGTGTTCCGAGGAATTATACCAGAGTTCAGCCATAGCCAGCCATTTCTTCTAGTCTCGAGGATTTTCTTGCACACTGCAACGCAAATACATCTCCAAGCTATGATTTACACGCTCGGTCTAACCATCTGTTTGAGGATGGTATGCCGTTGTGAATTTGAGTTTGATGGCCAGGTGCGCAAACAACTGACGCCAAAAATTACTGGTGAAGATTGCTCCCCTTTCTAACACAATTTATCGCGGCATGCCATGGAGCTTGACAATGGAATCGACAAAGACCCGGGCTACCCGTGGTGCAGAGAACGGATGCTTCATAGGCATGAAGTGAGCAAACTTGGTAAATCGATCCACCGCCACTAGAATAGAGTTAGCCCCTTCAGACAGCGGCAACCCTTCAACAAAATCCATTGTAATATCTTGCCAAGCACCGGCGGGAATTGGTAATGGCTGGAGAAGTCCTAGTGGGTGATGATTTGAGTGCTTTGCGTGTTGACAAATGTCACATTGTTTCACAAAATCAGCTATAGCCAACTTCATTCCCATCCATGCAAATAATATTTTCAACCTCTTGTAAGTTGCCACCACACCAGAGTGTCCCCCTATCGCACTGGCGTGGAACGACGAGATAAGCTTCATCTGAAGCACGGAGTTTGCCCCCAGCCATATACGTCCATGGAAACGAATCACGCCATCCAGCAACTCGTAACCCTGTTCGTCCCGCCCGGACAGTGCCAGCTCTGTAAGACGGTGGTGTTCATCAGTATCTGTGGCATAGGATTTCAGGATCTCCTGCATCTGAGCAAGCTTGAACCGCCATCAAGTGACCGACGCGAGAGAGAATCCGCAGCCTGATTTTCACTTCCTTTGTGATAAAAAATCCGGAATCGAAGTCCCATCAGCCGAGCCATCGCCTTCCGCTGAAGTGGGGACTAGAGAGTCTGATCCTCTAGATAGCACAGACTATGGTGGTCAGTTTTGATGTCAAATTCACCTCGCTGCAAGTACGAGCGCCATCGATCCACCGCCATGAGCAAGGAAAGAAATTCCTTTTAATAAATGGAGAGTTGTCTATAGTTCCGACTCAGCGGTTTACTCAAACAATCCAGAGGATGATCATCTTGCATTAGAACCTCCCCAATTCCTGAATCGCAAGCATTAGTATCCACTACAAATTTCTTGTTGAAATCTGGTAACTGCAGTACTGGGGTGGAAGTCATCGCTGTTTTCAAGGCCTGAAAAGCTTCTGTGAGCTGATCAGTCTAGTAAAATGCCTTTTTCTTCAGAAGGAGAGTGAGAGGACGAGCAATGACATCATAATTTCGGACAAATTTCCTATAGTAACCTGTCAACCCTAGAAAACCTCTCAATTATGTGACAGTAGTGGGTTGTGGCTAACTGATCATTGTGGCTAACTGATCATAGCTTTCGTATTTTTTAGATCTGTAGAAACTCCCTCAGATGATATTATGTGTCCGAGGTATTCCAAACTAGAGCAAGCAAATGAACACTTACTGGTTTTAACATACAGTTTGTGTTCCCTTAGTAGAGCTAGCAGCTCTATCAAATGATGAATGTCCAAGTCAACAGATGGACTATAGACGAGTATATCATCCATAAAGACCAAGACTAATCTGCGTAAACAAGGGCTCAAAATCTGGTTCATGACACATTGGAACGTAGCTGGAGTGTTGCATAAGCCGAAAGGCATGACTCTGAACTGATAGTGTCCTTGATGAGTTTTAAATGCAGTTTTGTGCTCATCTGCTAGCAACATCCGAATCTGATGATACCCTGCCCTTAAATCCAACTTAGAAAAAACAGAGTCTCCAGCTAGCTCATCTAGAAGCTCGTCAATCACCGACATAGGAAACATGTTTTTGTTGGAGATATGCCCTAGAGGCAATAATAAAAGTTGTTATTATTATATCTTCGTGTTTATGATAAATGTTTATATTCATGCTATAATAGTATTAACCGGAAACATTAATACTTGTGTGATTTGTAAACTAAATTAGAGTCCCTACTAAAGCCTCTTTATAATACTAGCTTGTTGGTTAATAGATGATCATGGTTTCTGGGTCATGAACATTGAGATGTTGTTAACAACAAGATCATATCATTAGGAGAATGGTATGATGGACATACTACTATAGATAAGCGTAGCATAAAGATCAAGTCATTTCAATAGTTCGTTTGTTATAAGCTTTCTGATACATAGTAACCTAATTCCTTCGACCATGAGATCATGCTAATCACCATCACCGGAAGGATGCTTTGATGACATCAAACACCACACCGTAACTGGGTGGCTATAAAGGTGGCATTGAGTGTTTGGAAAGTATGGGTTGAGGCACATGGATCAAGAGTAGGATTTGTCCATCCATATGACAAATAGATATACTCTGGGCCCTCTCGGTGGAATGTCATCCAATTAGCTTGAAAGCATGTGACTGGCTCACAAGGGATCACATATCACGGGAACGAGAAAAGAGTACTTATCGATAACGAGGTTGAACTAGGTATGCGGAGATACTGATGATCAGACCTCGGATAAGTAAACTATCGCGAGAAAAAGGAAAATTGGTATCATATGTAAGTGGTTCATTCGATCGAAAAGTAATCGTAGAAATATGTGGGAACCATATGAATTTCTAGATTCCTCTATTGGTTATTGATCGGAGAAGAGTCTCGGTCATGTCTGCATAATTCACGAATCATAGGGAGACACACTTAAGGATTCGATGTTGTTTAGTAGATATGGAATGTAAGTAGGGAGACTGAATGTTTTTCGGAGTCTCGGATGGGATCCAGGATATTACGAGGAGATTCGGAATGGTCCGGAGAATAAGATTCATATAAGGAAAATCCAATTCCGGAGTTCGGGAATGATTCCGGTTTTTTCACCGGAATGATCTAGAAGGGTATAGAAGGTTCACCGGACCGAAAGGGGACGGCTACATGAATATGCCATGAGTAAGTGGAATGATTACATCATGTCCTAGGTCACTTGGTTGGACATTTGTAAGAAAGTCAAAAGGCAAGTTTGAAAAGTCAAACTAAGACAATATATCCTAGTGGAGGAAGGAAAGAATCCTTCTTTCCCTCCACCACAAGCCAACTAGGAGAGGGAGTTGGGGAAGGATTCAAACTCCTGATGCAACGCTAGTCCAAGTGGGAGCGCTTCGTCGGGAAACCCCAAGAGCAAGGTGTGAAGCAGCACAGCAGCAATTTTTCCCTCACTAAGAAACCAAGGTTATCGAACCAGTAGGAGGAAGGAAACGTCACACAGGTGTTGCAAGCAACGCGGAGACCTGCACAACACAAACTTAAGACTTTGCCCCAACGAATCAGTGAGGTTGTCAAGCTCACCGGTTTGCTGTAATAAAGGATTAAACGTATAGTGTGGAAGGCAATGGTTTGCAACAAGTAAACAAGTAGTAGTGGAAGGTGTATCAATGGTAAAGATTGGACCGGGGTCCATAGTTCACTAGAGGTGCTCTCCTTAGATAAACAACATGGCATGAAGGGTAAACAAATTACAGAAAGGCAATTGACAGGAGCTGAGCAAGGCATAACAATGCAATTACTAGTCAGAAAGATCCTATGAGATTCGATTGGGCAGTACAACAAGATACATAGACCGCCATCTAACTGCATCTATGACTAGAAGTCCACCTTCAGGTTATGTCGTGGTGGTATCACGACATATGCCATGGGTAGGCTAAAGTTGGGGCCGATGGACGTGGAGGAATCCGGAGAGGGATGATGCAGTGAAGACCGCACTCGTATGAACAAAGAGAAATACAATGTATCTAGGATTGAGGATCTCATGTGGAGATAACACCTCTTTCTCTACATCTAATCTCTTATAATCTTGCCATACTTGTGGCTACAATCATGCTCCTTGAGATGTATCTCCTATGCCTATATCTAGATCTCTCTGTGAGAGTGGAGGAGGAAGAAGAAGGAGAGCTCCTATTGAGCAGAGAGGTGAAGAGCCCTTCGGGGCCTCTTGCTGAGAACGATCCTCCTAGTGCTCCTTATAAAGGGGAGCGTAGGAGACAAGACTTGTTCCCCACGCTTGGCATCTGTGTAGCATATTCCCGACATCTTCTTAGATGCTCAGCATATGCCTTGGCATATTTGGAGACACCAAGGCATATTCCTTAGCATATTCTTGGATGCCATAGGCATATTCCTTGCTGCATGTGTTAGTCTGCGCCACGTGCGTCCCTGTACTCGCATGATATTAGTGAAGATCGTTCTGGTTCGTCGATATGCGGATGTAGAGGTCATCGGAACGTCTGTGAGGCAGCTAGGACGACTTGATTTGGCCCAGGTGACAATGCCCAAGGGAAAACTCAGCCTGGGCCCTGCTAGTTCGGCCCAAGAGGAAATCCAAAGACTCAGCTGAATTATTCAGATGAGGCCCAGCCGGATTATCACGTCATTCAGCCCAAGGGAAAACGCATGATATTAGTGAAGCAGCCCAGTTGGGAGCTGGCCTGGCGAGGGGGACCCGCCGTGGGCCGTGGTTTACCTGATTCGGCCCACCCGGGATCACCGAACGTCGCTGGATCGGGGGCATCAAGGCTGAACATGGGGGACGCCGTTGATCCCGTGGTGGGACGAATTTGGCCCACCCGGGGGAAGCGGTCAAGGTGGCGAGGAGCTGGAGCTGGCGATCGCTAGGCGAGTGGATGACGTTGGCGGGAGTATGAGCGACGTTGGCAGGAGTTCTGCTGGGATCTCTATCGGTGCTGGCGAGGTGGTCCGGCCGGTAGCACCTCGGCCCAGCGGGCTTTGGAATAACTCTGCCAGGGAAGTGGCCAATCAGGTTGGTGAGGCTTAATTCGGCCTGGGAGGGATTTGATCAGACCGACTTCTGGTTAATTCGGCCCACGTCACCTTTTACCTTTTTTCCTTTAAGAATTCTCTCTATATCTTATAACTCATTACATTTATCCTTCATATCTTCATATTCTTTTATAGAAATTTTCATCTAAGAATCACTCAATACACTAACTCTGGGGTACCTGTGGGTATATCCCCGACATTAGTCCCCGAGGCTATGTGGGACTCATTGAGTCGCTCATAGGCTTTGTTCTAAATTTTCCCAGAGTTATCCTTTGACATATATTTTTCTTGTCATATATCTCTAACCCATTTGGGTAAATTATGAATTCTAGCCTCCTTGGGCACTAGTCTTATAACCCCTTTTGGTAAGTTGTGACTTCTGGCCCTTTTTGGCACTGGTCTTATAACCCTTTTTGGTAAGTTGTGACTTCTGGCCTTTTTCGGCACTAGTCTTATAACCCTTTTTTGGATAAGTTTTGACTTCTGGCCTTCTTTGGCTCTGGTCTTATAACCCTTGTGGGAAAGTTTTGACTTCTGGCCTTCTTTGGCTCTGGTCTTATAACCCTTGTGGGAAAGTTTTGACTTCTGGCCTTCTTTGGCTCTGGTCTTATAACCCCTTTGGGAAAGTTTTGACTTCTGGCCTTCTTTGGCTCTGGTCTTATAACCCCTTTGGGAAAGTTATAATCTGAGTTGTCTCGTTTGGGTTGCGTATTTCTAATTCGTCTTATGCTTCAAGTCCGACTCAAAATTCAAGCTATATGACTCAAATTTGAGTTATCTGATTCCAAATCCGAGTTATTTTACTCAATTTTGACTCGTGTCTTAAATCTGAGTTATATGACTCAAATCTGAGTTATTTGATTCTAAATCCGAGTTATTTTACTCAATTTTGACTTCTGTCTTAAATCTGAGTCACCTGACTCAAATCCGAGGTATATGACTCAAATCCAAATCATCTGTTTCCAAATCTGAGTTATTTTACTCAATTTTGACTTCTGTCTTAAATATGAGTCACCTGAATCAAATCCGAGGTATATGACTCAAATCCGAATCATCTATTTCCAAATCCGCATTATTTTACTCATATTTGACTTATGTCTCAAATCTGAGTCATCTGACTCAAATCCGAGGTACATGACTCAAATCCAAATCATCCGTTTCCGAATCCGAGTTATTTTACTCAAATTTGACTTATGTCTCAAATCTGAGTCATATGACTCAAATCCGAGGTATATGACTCAAATCCGAATCATCTGTTTCCAAATCCGAGTTATTTTAATCAAAATTGACTTATGTCTCAAATCTGAGTCATCTGACCCAAATCCGAGGTATATGACTCAAATCCGAGTCATCTGGTTCCAAATCCGAGTTATTTTACTCATATTTGACTTATGTCTCAAATCTGAGTCATTTGACTCAAATCCGAGGTACATGACTCAAATCCGAATCATCCGTTTCCGAATCCGAGTTATTTTACTCAAATTTGACTTATGTCTCAAATCTGAGTCATCTGACTCAAATCCGAGGTATATGACTCAAATCCGAGTCATCTATTTCCAAATCTGAGTTATTTTACTCAAAATTGACTTATGTCTCAAATCTGAGTCATCTGACTCAAGTCCGAGTTATATGACTCAAATCCGAGTCATCTGTTTGCCAAGATATAACTTGATCCGATGAGATGATGTCAATTTGCCTTTGATATGGATTCGAGATATAGATCTGAGATTAAGTTTTGGGATATGATAATAGGGCTAACCGCTAAGAGATATGATTCGAGACGTAGATCTGAGATATATATTCGAGATATGATAAGCTGGCAAATTGTCATCCGAGATACGAGATAACCTGGCAAGATAGTTAAATATCAATCAGAGTGATAACATAACCTGGCAATCTGGCGAGCTGAATCAAACTTTAGTCCGAATCAGAGATAAGCTAGTACGCTGAGTCAGAATACAAATCCGAGTTATAATATACCCTGGCAAGCTGAATCAAATGTTAGTCCGAATCATAAATAAACTGACTCAAATTCTAATCTTAATCATAAATAAACTGACTCAAATTCTATCCGAATCATAAATAAGCTATCTAGCTGAGTTAAAGGTTAATCCGAAGCATAAATAAACTGACTCAAATTCTATCCGAATCATCAATAAGCTGGTAATCTGAGTTAAAGGCTAATCCAAAGCATAAATAAACTGACTCAAATTCTATCCGAATCATCAATAAGCTGGTAATATGAGTTAAAGGTTAATCCAAAGCATAAATAAACTGATTCTATCCGAATCATTAATAAGCTGGTAAGCTGAGTTAAAGGCTAACCTGAAGCATAAATAAACTGACTCAAATTCTATCCGAATCATCAATAAGCTGGTAAGCTGAGTTAAAGGTTATTCCGAAGCATAAAGAAACTGACTCAAATTCTATCCGAATCATTAATAAGCTGGTAAGCTGAGTTAAAGGTTAATCCAAAGCATAAATAAACTGACTCAAATTCTATCCGAATCATCAATAAGCTGGTCAAACAGTGACCCAAATGAACATAATGTTTTCTCCATCTAAAGGTGACTCTATGGGTACGTTGGATAGTCCCCGGGTTGAGTTATTTTCTCCCCGGGGTGAAGGATCGAGTGCTGGTCGCTGAGTTATTTGGTACTTACAGTATGCTTGCAGAAGAGTTTGAGTCATTCTCGCTGAGTCATACCTGCCTTGTTGAGTTAGACTTGGAAACTCTTGTGCTTACCTCTCCATTCTCTGTTTGCCTGGAGGAGTTGAAGGAGCTCCATGAAGAAGAATTTGATGAAGATGCTCCCGTCCGGATGGAAACCCAACCAACGCCACTAAAAGGCCCCACGGTGGGCGCCAAATGTCGTGGTGGTATCATGGCATATGCCATGGGTAGGCTAAAGTTGGGGCCGATGGACATGGAGGAATCCGGGAAGGGATGATGCAGTGAAGACCACACTCGTATGAACAAAGAGAAATACAATGTATCTAGGATTGAGGCTCTCATGTGGAGATAACACCTCTTTCTCTACATCTAATCTCTTATAATCTTGCCATACTTGTGGCTACAATCATGCTCCTTGAGCTGTATCTCCTATGCCTCTATCTAGATCTCTCTGTGAGAGTGGAGGAGGAAGAAGGAGAGATCCTATTGAGCAGAGAGGTGAAGAGCCCTTCGGGGACTCTTGCTGAGAACGATCCCCCTGGTGCTCCTTATAAAGGGGAGCCCATGAGACAAGACTTGTTCCCCACGCTTGGCATCTGTGTAGCATATTCCCGGCATCTTCTTAGATTCTCAACATATGCCTTGGCATCTTTGGAGATGCCAAGGCATACTCCTTAGCATATTCTTGGATGCCATAGGCATATTCCTTGCTGCATGTGTCAGTCTGCGCCACGTGCGTCCCTGTACTCGCATGATATTAGTGGAGCTCGTTCTGGTTCGTCGATATGTCGATGTAGAGGTCATCGGAACGTCTGTGAGGCAGCTAGGATGACTTGATTCGGTCCAGGTGACAATGCCCAAGGTAAAACTCAACCTGGGCCCTGCTAGTTTGGCCCAAGAGGAAATACAAAGACTCAGCCGAATTATTCAGATGAGGCCTAGCCGGATTATCACTTCATTCGGCCTGGTCCGCGTGAAGCAGCCCAGTTGGGAGCCGGCCTGGCGAGGGGGACCTGCGGTGGGCTGGGGTTTACCTGATTCGGCCCACCCGGGATCCACCGAACGTTGCTGGCTCGGGGGCATCAAGGCTGAACGTGGGGGGCGCCGTTGATCCCGTGGTAGGCCGAATTTGGCCCATCCGGGGGAAGCGGTCAAGGTGGCGAGGAGCTGGAGCTGGCGATCGCTGGGCGAGTGGAGGACGTTGGCGGGAGTCTGGGCGACGTTGGCGGGAGTTCTTCTAGGATCTCTATCGGTGCTGGCGAGGTGGGCCAGCTGGGAGCACCTCGGCCCAGCGGGCTTTGGAGTAACTCGGCTAGGGAAGTGGCCAATCGGGCTGGTGAGGCTTAATTCGTCCTAGGAGGGATTTGATCACCGACTTCTGGTTAATTCGGCCCACATCACCTTTTACCTTTTTTCCTTTAAGAATTCTCTCTATATCTTATAACTCATTACATTTATCCTTCATATCTTCATATTCTTTTATAGAAACTTTCATCTAAGAATCACTCAATACACTAACTCTAGGGTACCTGTGGGTATATCCCCGACAGGTTATCATCCTAACCCCCTCCAGTATTAAGTTGCAAGCAACAGACAACTGCTTTAAGCAAAGTGTGTAAGGTAAACAGTCCACATGTTCCATGAACAAGAGACCGTTGTTTTCTCCCTAGTAGCAACAACACATCTACAACCGAAGAGATTATTGGCCCTTACCTTGGAAACTAGAGGCATGAACCCACTATCGAGCATAAATACCCCCTCTTGGAGTCACTAGCAACTACTTGGCCAAGATAGCTACTAACAACGGAGAGCATGCAAGATCACAAACAACACAGACATGATAGAATCATAAAGACAAAACCATTAATCAAACCAACATAATAATCTCAATATCCATCGGATCCCCGCAAACACAACATGCATGATTACAAATAGATTAGATCTTGATCATGAACGGAACTCACAAGATCTATACATGAAATCACAAAGGAGGAGATACAACCATCTAGCTACTACATGGACCCATAGTCCAAGGTGGAACTACTCACGCATCATACCGGAGAGAAGGCCTCCGGGATGATCTCCCCTCCGGCAGGGTGCCGGGAAGAACTTCATACCTCCCCTCCCCCCGATCTAGGGACGATGGTGGCGGTGGCTACAGACGGTTTCATGGATATTTGTTCGGGTACTCAAGGTTTCTGCACCGGGGGCTTCTTATAGGCGAAGGGGGAGACCAAGGAGGCGGCCATGGGCTGCAAACCCTAGACAGGCGCCTGGGGTGGGTCTGGCCTGGCTAGGGTTTGCAGCCCATGGCCGCCTCCTTGGTCTCCCCCTCAAAGCACCTGATAGTAGATTAGTACCAGAAAACATGTAAAAAGCACCTCAAAGTGTGGACAAGTAAAGCAAAGTAGATACAAAACAAGCATGGAGCATCAAAAATTATAGATACGTTTCCAACGTATCAACATCCCCAAGCTTAACTCCTGCTCATCCTCGAGTAGGTAAGTGATAAACAGAATAATTTTTGAGGAGACATGCACCCTGACAATAAAGATCCAACCATTTGCAAGCATTGAAAGCTGGGATCAAAGAACTCTAAACATGTGCATGAAAGATGGAGTTCTAACAATAGGACATAGTAACTATGCATGCAACATGACAAGCTACAAACAAAGATCATGAATAACATGCATTGAAAAATGTTTGTTTGTTTCACATGCAGAAAACATAGCATAGTGGCAATCAGCTTGTCCCTGAGTAGCAAATAGATGCATAGGACACGTGCAAAGTTCACAAGGGTGACTAGAAACAAATAGCACAAGAACAAGTAATAACACAATATGCATAAATTAATATGCTTTGGAACACTGCACAAAGAATGACAACTATGCTCTCTTAATGGTGCCTAAAGGTATAAGGTGAAGAGTCAATAATGGTGGAAGAAAGGCCTTTTTGTAAAGGAATCAGGGATTACAAGTTACAAAAAGAGCTTCCAAAAATTATGGTACTTGTTAGCTTTCAGCTGTCATTGCCCCTATCATAAGCATCTTGAAGTGGTTAAAGTTAAAGTGGAAAAGCTGGAGTATATGCTTGACGAAGTATAAGTTGGCAATCTCAAGTCCCTTGAATACGAGGGCCACACCTCATGCATACTCATCTTTGGGACCAGTTAAGTTCTTGTCACTGTAAGTATTTGCATATCATTGAGAACCGCCAACGGGGTACCCCTTGCACATGGTACAGGAGCTTTCCCGTAACCAAAATGACAAGGCAAGCAGACAATGAGCATCTCAACAATCTTCTTATGTACCACGGGAATATGGTGCTTTTTTATCTCTTTCCTCTTTTCTCAATGTTTCTCTTTTTTATAAGAAGAATGCTTCATAGATGTCACTATGGTGATGCTGCAAGTTTCCACCATGATTAGGCATGGATTAGGCTAACGGCCCAGGCGTTTCTCTAACACAGAATACAAACTCCATGGACTTACAAGTTCCCTTTTTATTTCACACCGGTGACATCCATAGACAAAAGAATATGCTATCAACTGAACAACAAGGTACAAGTGCAATGTTGAAAATGTTCCCCGTGACAGCACAGTTCTGCTAATTCCAACTTATAAGTTCAAGCATATACAACAACGTTGTCACAATGGTTCAAGTTTATTAGGGCCAAAGAATATAAAGTGTTCCATCAAGTTTGTGAGGGCTTTAATCACTAAGTTTTATAACAAAATAGTTTTTAATTGGAAGATAGTTAATAAAAAGAATATACTTGGAATGGTGTAACACACCATGCATAGGAGTTTATAGTGGACACTTTGGAATAACTTGGTTTCTTGGGAGTTGGAAGCATGAGTAGAGCTTACTCATACAAGTGGAGGCTAGAAAAAAGACTGGGAGCAACCAACTAAGAGAGCATAATGGCCATAATCATGCAGTGCAACAAAGCATACTAATCAAAGCAAAGAGTGGTACAAGTCAAGGACTAAATGATCATAGAGGCTAATGGTGACTTTTCATAGTCATAACATGGTGTGAGCATGTGCCAAGTCAACCCAAGCAAAGCATCAAAGGAGAATACCACAATACTATGCTTTTGCATGCCAAAACAACACATAATTTTTTCAAGGCACACTAAGCAATCCCAATTGTTTGGAACAAGACATGCTATAGCAATAATCACTAAGAATAATGCTAAAACAACACCTAGCATGTCATGCTAAAGTCTTAGTCACAGTCAATGCAAGCTCCTCTTGCACTTCAAGCAAGAACTTACTACTCCTTTCCAACACCAAGAAAACTTATTTGCAAAACAACACAGCGAGAACGGGGGTCCAAACTACTCAAGAAAACTAAACAAACTAAGCAAAACAAACAAAAACTAAGACGCTCCAAGAACAACACAAATGTGCATGAAACAATAAAAACGAAGTGTCTAGACAGACCTGAGCTTTTTATTGATGAAGACGGGGATGCCTTGGACATCCCCAAGCTTTAACGCTTGTACCTCTTGGACATTTCTTGGGGTGATACCATGGTGGCATCCCCAAGCTTGAGATTTTGTCCACTCTTCATCTCATTGCATCATTCTCTCTTTACACCTGAAAATTTTCCTTCATACAAAACTTCACACAATCTTCATTAGCAAAATTAGTGTATTCAAAAGATATTAGACCCCTGGAAAAGCTTTGGAACAGAAAGGCTTTTCACTAAAAACACAAGCTACTGTAGTAACTCCTTCAAAAAGCTCAATTCACCTAAAGAGAACTAAAAAAGGAATCAATAAGAAGCAAATGCAAATAATGGCAGAAATCTGTCAAAACAGACCAGCAGGTAGTAACCGATTTTTTCGAACATCTTATGTTGCTCAAATTAAAAAGTGTTGAACTAACAGAAGTTATATAACATACTGGGGATTTATTCGTAAATTTGGATCTCAATCCGAGTTGCAGAGACTCCTCACGAATTTTTTTGGTGGAGGATAGAAATCTGTTTCGGGACAGCAACTCCCCAAATCTTACTTCCCTCTCATTAGAGGTCATTCTTGGCACAAAGAGCAAACAAAAAGGATAAGGAGAGGTCATTAATGAAGTAATAATTTCCAAGACTCAAGGAAACTCTGTGGTTATCTCCCAACAAGTACTTTTCGTTAACGCCTTTAAGTTAGGCACAAGAAGCAAGAAGAATCAAGTATTTTCAAATGAAGAAGCATTAACATCAAATCTTGCTTTCAAAGGAGGATCACAAAGCAACTTCTCTCTCCTCATAGGGAAGTGTTCAATATCTTTCTTGAATGGAAAATGATATTTAATGGTGCCTTCTTTCATATCAATGATGGCACCAACTATTCTAAGAAAAGGTCTTCCCAAAGTAATAGGACAAGAAGCATTGTATTCAGCATCCAAAACATAGAAATCCACAGGGACGTAAGCATTATTAACCATAATGAGAACATCATTAATACTCCCCATGAGTTTCTTCTTAGCATTATCATTGAGTGGGACATCCAAATAACAACCTTCTAATGGTGGCAAATCAAGCATTTTATAAACTCTTCCTAGGCATAATAGAGACACTAGAACCAAGATCACATGAAGCTTTGAGATCAAAGTCATTCACTTGTATATTAATAATGGGTTCCCAACTATCTTCTACTTTCCTAGGAATAGAATCCTTGTGTTTTAGCTTCTCTTCCTTAATCTTAACAAGAGCATCTGTAATGTGTTTAGTGAAAGCAACATGCATATCACTAGCATCAGGACTTCTAGCAAGCTTTGCAAGAACATAATCACTTCAGAAATATTGCAACCATCAATATCAAAGTCAAACTTAGCATCACTAGTAGTAGGCTCAATAGGCTTAGGCATAGTAGGAGGAGGAATATGGACTACTTGTGGTTTAGTGGTGATGGTGCACACACTATTGTTTCTATCAATTTCAGCTTCCCTTTCCCACTTAGCGTGAAGTTGAGCTAACAACCTAACATTTTCATCAATAGTAACTTGTATGGCATGAGCAGTAGCAAAGGTATTTTCCATGGCTTCAGGTTTAGGAGCCATTTTATTAATCAAAGAGGACTGAGCTTCAGACAAAGAGGATCTATTTTTCTCAATAGTTAAAAGCTTTTCCTCTATAGTATTATTGAAAGTGGTTTGTTTACTAATAAAGTCCTTGAGCATGACTTCAAGTTCAGAGGTTGGCACTTCTAGCATTATTGTAAGAGCTTCCATAGGAATTGCCATTATTAGGAGGATAAGGACTATAATTGTTGTTGCTACCAAAATTATTCCTATAGGCATTGTTGTTGAAATTGTTGTTTCTAATGAAGTTCACATCAACTTGATATTCTTGAGCAACCAAGGAGGCTAAGGGAACACTGTTAGGATCTAGAGGAGCTTTCCCATTAACAAGCATAGCCATAATAACATCAATCTTTTCACTCAAAGAGGAAGTTTCCTCAACAAAATTTACCTTCTTACCATGTGGAGCTCTTTCAACATGCCATTCAGAGTAGTTAACCATCATATTATCAAGGAGCCTTGTTGCAGCACCCAAAGTGAGGCCCATAAAAGTACCTCCAGCAGCTGAATCCAACAGATTTCTTGAGGAGAAGTTCAAACCTGCATAAAAAGTCTGGATAATCATCCAAGCAGTGAGTCCATGAGTGGGACAATTCTTAACCAAAGACTTCATTATTTCCCAAGCTGGAGCAACATGTTCACTATCAATTTGTTTAAATTTCATAATGTCACTTCTCATAGATATAATCTTAGCAGGAGGACAGTACTTTCCAATAAAAGCATATTTGCACTTAGTCCAAGAATCAATACTATTTTTAGGCAAAGAAAGCAACCATTCTTTGGATTTCCCTCTCAAGGAGAAAGGAAAAAGCTTGAGCTTAATAATATCTCCATCTACATCTTTATACTTTTGCATCTCACAAAGTTCAACAAAGCTATTGAGATGGGCATCAGGATCATCAGAACTAGCACCAGACAATTGCTCTCTCATCACAAGATTCAATAAAGCAGGCTTAATTTCATAAAAGGTAGCATCAGGAGCAGGTGGAGCAATATGAGTGCTTAGGAAATCATTGTTGTTGGTGCTACTAAAGTCACACAACTTTGTGTTCTCAACGGAGTTCATTTTGTCAAAGGTGGGCAAGCCAAAAATAGCAGCAGCAGCTAGAGAAGGAAATAATTTTTTTTGGATTTTTTGAAAAGAGGCAAACAAAACCAAGCAAAAGAAACAAAGAAAACTAAAAAAAGTAAAGAGAAAGGAAGTGAAGGACTCCCCTAGTGAAGACGTCCTTAGCCTCCTCGGCAACATTGCCAAAAAAGCCTTGATGATGCTCGACGTGGCATCTCGTTGGTAACCCCAAGCGTAGAGTGTGAAGAGCAAGCAGCAAGTTTTCCCTCAGTTGAGAGCGAGGTTATCGAACCAGAGGAGGAAGGAAACGTCACACAGGTGTTGCAAGCAACGCGAAGACCTGCACAACACAAACTCAAGACTTTGCCCCAACGAATCAGTGAGGTTGTCAAGCTCACCTGTTTGCTGTAACAAAAGATTAAACGTATGGTGTGGGAGGTAATGGTTTGCAGCAAGTAAACAAGTAACAATGGATGATGTATCAATGGTACAGATTGGACCGGGGTCCATAGTTCACTAGAGGTGCTCTCCTTAGATAAACAACATGGCATGAAGGGTAAACAAATTACAGCAGGGCAATTGACACGAACTGAGCAAGGCATAACAATGCAATTACTAGTCAGAAAGATCCTATGAGATTCGATTGGGCAATACAACAAGATACATAGACCGCCATCCAACTGCATCTATGACTATAAGTCCACCTTCAGGTTATCATCCGAACCCCCTCTAGTATTAAGTTGCAAGCAACAGACAACTACTTTAAGCAAAGTGTGTAAGGTAAACTGTCACATCCCAAAATTTTCCAAATTTTGTAATGTGAAAAATAAATAAACAAAATAAATAATTGTTGAAATTTAGGGTGAAAAAAACTTTGTTTCTAAATGGAAACTTAAAATCCCATCTTGATCAAGCTTTGATTAATGTTTGAATCCAACTAAATTCAAAATCAAGTGAAATGCATTCTTCATAAATGCATCTTGAACTTTAAACACTTGGGATATAAACCCAAACCTTAAAACCCTAATGGAATAAAATCATTTCCAAGATATCTCTAAGACCATGGTTTTGATCCATATAAAAATTTGTCAACAAACATTTATAAACGATCAAGAATGACAAATAGAAATATTATAAAACTATATCAATTGGTTTCACTTAATTTGGAGACATAGATAAAATCTTATGAATTTAATAAGATCAGGAAATTGAATTTCCAATGCTAAGAAAGCACTTATCTAAAACTCCATACCCAATGGTGAGCAATTAATCCTATAAATATTTAAAAGTATAAATAAATATCAAATAAGATTTTACAAATTGGAATCACCATGTTTGGATCTATAAATAAAAAGATATGGTTTTTAAAAGACAAAGAAGAAATAATTAATAAGAACTATTTTATGAGAGCCAAATAAAACTTGGCCAAGACCATAAGCAAATGGAATGAACATAATCCAAGTTCATATGAAATAAATGGATAAATAATATTGAAATAAAATAATATGGCCTTAACCAAATTCTATTCCATTGGATTAAGACAAATTCCCTAATAAGAATGATTAATTAAATCATGGGAAAATAGAATCTGGAATTTACCCAAGTGGAATAAAATTTATTTAATTAACTTAAATGGGATCAAAGAAATCAACTAAATTAAATTTATGGAATTAAACCCATATTTAACTTCATTGGAATAAAGACAAATACACAATTGAAATGATTAATAAATCATATTAAAAATATTCCAAATAATTCAAAGTGAATTATTTGACACCCTCATAAATAAATAAAACCCACTGAAAAGATTTGGAAAGATTTAGATTTCAAATGGAGTTTGAAAATATTATTAAATCTTGTTTGAATTAAGACAAGGGCTTATTTTAAATAATTAATATACCCTAAGAAAAGGAATAAAAGAATTATTCTAAAATTGACTTTAGAATATGTTAAATAACAGTATTAAAATCTACACAATGTTTGGTGGAAGTTTGAATTCAAATAGTGCTTGAATTGTTTGAATAGAAATCAAAACAGATAAATAGAAAAAGAAAAAGGAAAAACAATCTGTACAAAAAAATGAAACTAATACAAGCCCAGCAGGCCCAGTGTAGCCCAGTCCATCCCACTCCCCCTCTCTCTATGCGCGAAACATTTTTCACCAACAGCCGAACCCACTCAGCCGCTGACTACCTAGACCCACTCCTCCTTTCTCTCTCTCGCTGACGACGTTGCCCCACCTGCCAGTCTTCTTCCTCACCCCGCGACGACCGCGCCGGTCGTTTCCTGCCATTGATGTCGCGGTTGAATTCACTTCAATGCCTCGCCTTAATCTCGCCGCTACCATGCTCCCTTAAACACCTGCTCCCCCTCTCCATTTCCCCCCAGAAACCACCCACTCTCTGCCCCCAGGCTGCTTCCATTTTGGCTCGCACCGCCGCGAACTCCGACGAGCTCTTCGAGCAATTCCGGCCACTCCTCGCCGCGCCTCGCCCCCTCGACCACACGAGCACACTCCCTGGCCTCTGGCGCATCTCCCACTGTCGCCCGTTCAGCCGCACATGCTCTGCATCGTCGCCAACGTCAGCGCAACCACCGCCGTCGTTTGTTTCCGTCTCCGGCGAAACCCCCTGGTAACACCCGACCGTCCCCTCCCCTCTGATTGAAGCCTCTACAATCTACTCTCTCGCGTGCATCTAACTACACCACTGGCTTGTCTTAGTGCAGACCACAACCTCGCCAACAACGTCGCCGAACCCGCCCGTCGACAGAGACGACTCCGGCGAGGAATCACCGTCGACCTCGAGCGCCCCTGTCTTCCAACTACCACGTTGAGGATCAGCAAGGTCCTGCGGTTCTGGTGAGCTTCTACCCTCCTCCCCTCGCTTCCTATAACTGCCACAAGCCGTAGACAGAGCTCGCCGCCGCCAGCGCCGCCCATTCCTGGTCGTACACTCTACAACCGTTGGATCTTGATCAGACGCGTGAGATTAGATTTAACCCGAAGGGGTATGTATCCACCTGAGCCGCACGATTGCACTTCAATCCAACGCATCAGAGAGGCCGATCCAACTGAAGCGGTACCAACGAATCAAAACACGACGCATGGCCTGTAATTTGTTTTAAAAACAGAAACTTGTGTATTAGTTGATTGGTTTTGTAAAATTCATAACTTTTAATCCACATGTCAAAAATTTACGAATTTTATATCAATGGAATCAGCAAAACAAACCCTACCCAACCATGCACTTTGTTTAAAGAATTGCATCTGTTAAATTGGTTGTCTCTGCAGAAACTTGTGTAGGCATAATTTGAATATAAAATTAATTCTAAAATTATTTTTGTGATAAAATCGTTGGCAAATGGATTGTTTTGAACCAATTGACCATATGGACCAACTTGTGGATTCAAAAACATATTTTGTGGGGCAAAAGAATAAATCTTTGATTTAGAACATTGCTAGTCAAATAAAAATGTTGTTTATATGTTAAAAATACTTTTTGGAGAAAAATCTTTGGGAAATGATTTGGATTAAACTCTCTGACTGTAAACACCAAGTATTAGAATTTAAAAATGTATTTTGGTGAACCCTATAAAGATTATTGCTTTGCTAATGGCATTTTCAACAACATAAAATATTGATTTAGTGTAAAAATGGTTTTTAGGTGAAACCTTTTGCAAATGGTTTTAATATTAAACACTTGACCATAAAACACCAACATTTGTGTTTAAAAATGTATTTGGTAAACACTAGAAATATTCTTTGGATTTAAATCCTTTCTAGCAAAACAAAAATGACTTAAAATGGCCATTTTTCACTAACTTGATATCAAATGATTTTGCCACATTTACAAATGACCTTGCCACTTTTATAAATGACCAATAGATATTTTATGATGTACATAACCTATTATAAACCACTTTACAAAATAAAACAATCTTTAGCATGCTTGCATGCATTTCTTTGTTTCTATTATTTTATGTGGTGTTTGCTTGAATGGTAGATTGAATATTGCTTGCTTGATTGAATTGTAGTGGAAATTGAAGGGTGTGAATATTGCAAGATAAAGGAGTGAACTTATAATTATCTACCAAAAAGGCAAGTGATGCTTCATACTTTGTCCTATTATTTTCACTACGCATTAGTGATATTTCTAAGTAGGACTTGCATGGAATTTTTGCTAAGTATAAACTATGCCATGGGGAATTCTAGTAGATGAAACCTTAGTAGAATTATTCTAAGTTAAGATTCCCACTACTATCATGCTCATCTTAGCTAGTAGAAGACAAGGGTGGATTATATTCATGCTATGGAATATTTCTAAGTCAAGGACTTGTGTTTTTCTTAATAAAACAACTAAGTGAATGAAACACCTGGGTGGAATGGAAAGATTGGTTTGTGTTGAGTGGTTACACAAGGCCCATTTCTATGGTTTACCTTGTGTATCACACTTGTGGAAAGCCACCCAGGAACAAAGGGATTTGAGATGCCAAATGTTAAGAAGCTTCTAGTGCAGCCACATGGCATTATGGGCTCTGCCTGGATCACATAGGTTGCAATAACTTAGCCATTTGGACAGTTGGTGGTAGTGGGATGATAGGTTTGGAGCGCGTCCATTTGGTCTAAGGGAAGGCTTCTGAAAGGTCCTGTCTTGGTGAAAATCAAGTCTTGTGGGGAAAGTGCACCACCTCTGCAGAGTGTAAAATCTAAGTACTTAGCCATGTCCTAGGCAAAGGACAATTTGAGCATCAAGACATGGAAACTATCAAGAATCTCCTCATTCCAACTTTCTAAGTTAAAACTTGTGGTTGAACAAGGGTGAAGGTTCACCAATTTCTATTGGTGGTTCCTTGGGTGATTTTTCCAAACAAAAACTTAGTGTTTTTCAAATGATAAGGAAAAACTATTTTGAGCAAAGCAAGCCTAAGCTCCACTTAGCCAAATGCATATAGATGATAGTTACCACTATACTACCATAGTATCACTTGCCAATACAATTCAAATGTATTGACCCTTGTGGCTATAACCTATTATGTTGTAGGTTTGTTTGATGTTAGTGAAGTGTGTGTTGATTAGGATTACAAGTCTACAACCAACATGATTGCCTGTGGCACTTTGAAGATGAAGGACTCCATGCTATAGTTATTTCTGCTGCATTGTAATGAGATATCCAAAAGGGCTATGTAAGATGTAATCAATTATTTTATTCCTGATTATAAAGTTGTATTATGACCTTTGTTTCTTGATATTACATCTTAACTGTGGATGCTAGCTATTGATCCAGGGACTAGCATTGTAAACATAGGGATCTCTACCTTATTAAAGGTTGGGACCTCTACAGATGGTATCAGAGCACTGTGTTTCCTGTAGGATTGTAACCCTAGGATTGGACAAAACCCCTTAGAAAAATAGGAGTTGTATTTGTTCAAAACTTATTTACAAACAATCTTCTAAACTCTTTCCTCAACCATTTTGGTTTTGATTCTACATCTCTTCCTTTTCAAACTTGATGGACAAAACCTTAACCATGAGCAAAGGGCTTCACCAACTCAAATGACTTCAACTTCAACATCATCAAAGACTTCAACTTTATTTGCACCAAGGACTTCAACTTGGATATCACTAAATACTACAAGTGAGACAAAAAATATTACTCAAGACCTGAAGACTAAGGAAACACAACTTAGAAGAATCATCATCATCTTTGGAGTTTGTAACCAATACACAAGAATTTTTCCCAAGGAAACCATGATCTCATTCAAGAAGAAACAACAAAGAAGGATGGAATGATCTCAAGTGAACCATATAGTTGGACCACCATATTTAGTTTAGACCAAACCCACCAACTATTGTGGTGTAGCAAAAATATTTTGTTGCCTAAAAATGTGCTTGAAACTTGTTGTTTGAGTGGAATGTTTGTTTGTGAATGTTTGCACATTGCTTGTGTGAATTGTGATGTGTGTGATTAGAATCATTTCCTTAGAAATCTTTTGCCTATTGTAATCCCAATCCAACCCAAACAGATGACTACTCCAAGAAACTCCAACATCAAGAATGGTGACAACAACAACCAAGAGATGCACATGAGAGAACAACTACTAGCAAACCAAACCCAGTTGAATCAGTTGACAACTCAGTTTTTAGCCAATAATAATGAGTTAGACCCAACCATGCAAAAGTTGTTGGAAATTCAATCCCAATTGTTGCAAGGGATGACCACTCAAATGATCAACATGAAAGACAACCTTTTCCAAGGAAATGATCAACATGAAAGACAATATTTTCTCTTCTTTTAGTTTTAGGAATAAAAATTGTATGAATGGATTAAGGCTAACGAACCTAGCCTCCAACATATGAACTAAAGAAGCTGCAATAATCTCATAATTAGGAGCAAGCTCTGCTATAGATTTAACCTCAATATCCTCATGCTTGCTAACATAATTAAAGAATTCTTCAATGTTATGTTTCCCAATTATGGAGCCACTACCTATTGTAAGATCTTTTAGGGCGAACTTGGGGAGCAACATGGTGAGCTAGAGCAAGGTGGTAACTAGAGCAGGAACTAATTTTTTTGTGTTTTTGAATAAAGCAAGCAAACCAAACTAGACTAATTTTTTTTTGGGTTTTTTGAAAAGAGGCAAACAAAACCAAGAAAAAGAAACAAAGCAATCTAAAAGAAAAGTAAAGAGAAATGAAGTGAAGGACTCCCCTTGTGAAGACGTCCTTAGCCTCCCTGGCAATGGTGCCAGAAAAAGATTGATGCAGCGCTAGTCCAAGTGGGAGCGCTTCGTCGGGAAACCCCAAGAGCAAGGTGTGAAGCAGCACAACAACAAGTTTTCCCTCAGTAAGAAACCGAGGTTATCGAACCAGTAGGAGGAAGGAAATGTCACACATGTGTTGCAAGCAACGCGAAGACCTGTACAACACAAACTCAAGACTTTGCCCCAACGAATCAGTCAGGTTGTCAAGCTCACCAGTTCTCTGTAACAAAGGATTAAACGTATAGTGTGGAAGGCAATGGTTTGCAACAAGTAAACAAGTAGAAGTCGAAGATGTATCAATAGTAAAGATTGGACCGAGGTCCATAGTTCAGTAGAGGTCTTCTCCTTAGATAAACAAACATGGCATGCAGGGTAAACAAATTACAGCAGGGCAATTGACAGGACTAAGCAAGGCATAACAATGCAATACTAGATATTCATGATCCTATGAGATTCAATTGGGCAATACAACAAGATACATAGACTGCCATCCAATTGCATCTATGACTAGAAATCCACCTTCGGGTTATTATTCGAACCCCCTCTAGTATTAAGTTGCAAGCAATAGATAACTGCTTTAAGCAAAGTGTGTAAGGTAAACAATCCACTTGTTCCATGAACAAGAGACCGTTGTTTTCTCCCTAGTGGCAACAGCACATCTACAACCTTAGATATTTCTATCACTTCCCTTAGATTAAATAGAGGCATTAACCCACTATCTAGCATAAATACAACCTCTTGGAGTCACTAGCATCTACTTGGCCAAGATAGCTACTAAAAACAGAGAGCATGCAAGATCACAAACAACACATACATGATAGAATCAATAAGACAAAACCATTAGTCAATCTGACATAGTAATCTCAGTATCCATCAGATCCCCGCAAACACAACATGCATGATTACAAATAGATACGTTCTTGATCATGAATGGAGCTCACAAGATCTAAACATGGTAGCACAAAGGAGGAGATACAACCATCTAGCTACTACATGGACCCGTAGTCCAAGGTGGAACTACTCACGCTTCATACCGAAGGCTGGCATGATGAAGAAGAAGGCCTCCGGGATGATATCCCCTCCGGCAAGGCATCTTGTTAATAGGTTAGTACCAGAAAACATATAAAAACACCTCAAAGTGTAGACAAAGCGAAGCAAAGTAGATACTAAACAAGCATGGAACATAAAAAATATAGATACGTTTCCGACGTATCAGACCACATGGACTGAGGGCATGCTACGGGGGCCATGGGACAGCCGCACCAAGACCCAAAGGGCCCAACCGGCCAACCCCAAAGGAAAGGGGCAAAACCCTAATAAGGAAAGAGGGAAACTTGAGGGGTATGCTTCCCCCTTTCCCCTCTTGTGCCACCGACTTGGAGGAGGAGTCGGCCAAGGGGTGGGAACCCTGGACTCACCCCCTCTATATAAAATGGGACAATATATCCTAGTGGAGGAAGGAAAGAATCCTTCTTTCCCTCCACCACAAGCCAACTAGGAGAGGGAGTTGGTGAAGGATTCAAACTCTCCTCCCCCAAGCTGCCTTCCCTCTCATAAATAGAGGGGAGGGGGTGCCCCAAGGAGACACAAGAAGACCAACCCCTCCCCACACCGCCGCCGCGCCGCCGCCGCCCCCAGCGCCGCCGTCGCCGTGTCGCCGTCCAGCGTTGCCGCCGGCTACGCCTCCTCCTCTCCGGCCCTCTAAACCCTAGAGCGTCGGAAACCCTAATTCTCTACCATAACCTGCTCCGGCTTAGGCGAAACACTGTAGGATCTTTTCTCTACTTCCGACACCACGCGTCGTGCTGCCGGAATCACGAGGGGGAAAACTACAACCTCCGCTGCCTGGTGGAACAAGGAAGAGGAATTTCTTCATCGAGTACCGAACGTGTGACCGACTGCGGAAGAGCTGCCGGAACGCAGCATCGGAAGGATCGTCTACGCGATCTTGAGATCGTCAAGTGTACGACTACATCACCCACGAGAATCTGCTCTCGTTAACCGCTTTGGAATCTTCGAGGGTGAGTACTCTAATTGACTCGTTGCTACAATCTAGTAGATAGATCTTGGCTTGTTTGTGTTCATGCGGTAGAATTTTTTTGTTTTCCATGCTACGAACCCCTACAGTGGTATCAGAGCCGTGTCTATATGTAGATTTGTTGCACGAGTAGAACACAATGGTCATTGTGGGCGTTGATGCTTTTTGTTGTCGATTGCTTCTTGTGTAATTTGCATCTTGCGGGATGGTGGGATTGTAGTGGTGGTGGCATGGCAGATGCCATGGGTATGCTTAAGTTGGGGGCCAATGGATGCTAGTGGGATCCAGGGAGGGAAGATGTAGAGGTTTCTACACACAGAATGGTAGAACTCAATCTTTATTCAACACCAATGGAGATACACTTGCTCCTCGAGCTGTATGAGCGAGAGGAAGAAGAAGATACAACTAGTGATTAAAGAGAAAATGAATCAACCCCCTCCTCTAGACGCCTAGCCCCTCCTTATAAAGTAATGACCTGGTGCCTTCTAGGGCTGACGTGGACCAGCATATTCTTGGAATATGCTTGTCCTGAAGTGGTAACTCGGCGGACCTCTTTCCTTGTCCCCCTTCTATCGATGGCAAAGACCCAGAATCCACCACATGTGAGCCTCGGGCCTGAGGACTTTCACCTCCGTGACCTCCTTCTGATCCTCGGCTGCTCTGCTCCTTGTCCCTAGCGCTTGGCACTGCGCAGATTCTAGAGAGAGACAGTAGCTAGGGTTTGACTTTGGGGCTTGCCTCCTCCTTATTGTACAAGCTTCCCTTGACCCGGCCTCGCCTCGCATGACTCGACTTCACCTCACCCTACACTTAAGATGCATGCCCGCGTTACTCCAACATATATCATATGTCGGTCGCGTCAAGTCTTAACCACTCGATTCGGGGTTATTCGGACCTTATTCGGCCGACTCTTACATGACTCGGCCGGATCATATCTAGATCCAGCCTTGACCATGAATCTTCCTCTCTTTTTTACTTACCTTGACCCTACCTGGGGTCATCCCCCCAACATTAGTCCCCGAAGCTGGTGCGGTCTTTCCGAATACCTCAGCCGGACCACATTAGTTCCTCCTCACGCGACACGCCGCCGTTGTTTGGTCCTTCCTCACCGCGCTTTGCCTCCACATCAGGCTTCTGCGTTGGTTCTCCTCTTCCGCCACCACCGTTCTCATTGTCGTTGCGTTGGGGCCTTGGATTTCGAGGCCGCTCCCCACCGCTAGCGATTCCTCCTATGTTGGATCCTCCGACGATCCCATGTCGATCTCGCATAGCGGCGCCGTCATGGGAGAAGAAGACCTCATGCTGGGCCCAGAGCGTGGTTCGTGGCAAGGATCCACGGTTACCCGCTGAGAAATCGAGTGGATTCGCAAGACTCGCCGAATTCCTGCCGAGGTAAAGTGTCGCTTACCCGGCAAGAGCTCTTCCCCCGTAGTTGAGGATTGCGAGTATGTAGTTTTTATGTCGAATTTTTCCAGATGATTCGGCCTCCCTCTTAGCGACTTCACAAAGAGATTCCTTGAATTCTTCGGCCTTCAGCCTCATCACCTGCCAGCTAACGCCATCGCTTCTCTGTCGGCTTTTATCTCGGCCTCGGAGGGATACTTCGGCCTCTGGCCTTCTGTAGATGTCTGGTCGAAGTTTTTCTAGATCCGAGCTAACGATGTGTCGGATAAATCTCTCCATCCCTTTGAGAAATCTCTTACTTAGTGTGGGGCCGCTTCAATTACACCCCGGAAGAATTCTTTGTTCCCCCAAGTCATAGGCCTAGAGTCCTGCAAGAAGGGGCATAGGTCGTTTTTCTACGTCAAGAACACTGGCAAGGAGGACAAGATTCGGCTCCCTGCCTTATCTATTGGTCCTCCTTCTAAATAGAATTGGATTTACAATACGAAGAAGACTAATGCTCTTGCTAAAGCGTTCGAGCTTCGGCTAAAGAAGTTGATTCGGGTGGGGCTTCACGGCGAAGATTTGATGGCCGCATTCATCAGTAGCCGAATATTCCCTTCCCAACTCCGCTCTCATAAGCTTTGCTACATGAGCGGTCCTTTGAATCCCAACCGAGTCTCTACGGTTGAGCTTGACGACATTCAGATTCAGAAACGCGTCCGAGCTATCTTCAAAACTGAGATGCCTGAGGAATGGGTGTGGGGAATGAAGCCTTTTTCCCGCAATAATCCCCCTCCTCAGGTAATTCGAACTTGAGTTTCCCCATCCGAGTTATTTTCCATCGATTATTCTGCTAACTTTTGTCTGCTCTTTCTGCAGAAATTTGACGAGCAAGTTTCGGAAGACGCCGAGGTGTTGGCTCTTCCTTGGAGCATTGACCGCATCACCCCGGATAATGGAGAACCAGACCTGAAGGAGTTTATCCCCAAACCCTAGGCTTCTCCCGCTCGTACTCGGGGTAAAACCTCTGCTCGTGCCGATGAAGGTTATTTGGACGACGTCCAAATTCTCGAGGTAGTTGCCACGGTGCCTATCTCTTACGCATTTCCGGCTCCTTCTTTCCCAGCTAATCTGGCTGGCCAGGTGCATGAGGTCAAAGCCCTCGCTTCCGAAGCTCCCGATCCATTGAAGAAGCGTGCTGCTTCGAACGATTCTTCAGACGCGGGTCCCAAGAAGCGAACCAAGAGATCCTCCCATCATGTTCCTAAGCGCAAAACTATGCCAGGAGTCTGTCGTTACGTTTCCTTGCTTATTTTAACTTGTATTTCTTGTTTCTCTCTTTCTATTTCTGAATTGGTCTTTCCCTTTGTCTTCACAGTGCTCCTCTTTCCGCTAAGCCTAGTGTCCCGAGCATGACTTCACATGTTACTCGGCCGCCCTCACCATCGCCTCAAGCGGATATTAGAGTCATGATCCCCCCTCGCGATAATTCTCCTATCATGCCGGCTAACAGCCCGCCTTGGCATGAAGAGGCTGAAGTTTCCCCTGGTGCTAATGCTGATGTGATTATGCCGGATAGCTCAATTGATCCGGTAATTTGTTCCAAGGTCTCCGAAGTTTCCCCCGTCGAACCCCTCTCTGCCAAAGTTCCTGCTACTTCGGCTACTGTCGAAGTTGCCGCTACCTCGACTCCTATTGAGGCAACCGCCCCTTCCGCCGCAGCGGTTATTGCTCCGAGTACGATTCCTCGCCCTAAGTCCTTGCTTGTTACCGAGGTTCCTTCCAAGGCCAATAAAGATGGCACTAACAAATCCAAACCATCTCAGAAAGGTAAACCTGGTTCCTCTCAGCCGAGTGTCGCCGACATGCTCCACAAAGGAGCTTCTGTGGCTAAGCCTCGGTCTGCCTCTGCCGCCGACACACAACTCGTTCTTCATAAGAGCCCGGCGGCTGAGACAGCTGCACAATAGGCGCGAGAGGCCAAGGGCAAGGTTTTGACGCGCACGGAGATCAGAGGAAGCCTCGGGTCATTGGTAGAGTATGCCAATAATTGGAATGCTGCTGATCAAATTGAGGGCAACCCAAGTAACCAACCCTTCCAGCTCTCCAACATTAGCAGCCGTTTGCATTTGGCTGCCAAAGTTGTGCCTGAGAGTGACAAGACGAACGAGGTATGTGCTTCTATACTTTATATTTTGCGCACAGTGTACTATATGCCCACTAGTCCCCGAGCTTGCAACCGAATAATTTGTTATTCGTTTGGAAGCTTCCAATGTTTAGAATATAATTACCTGTGTGTTTAGTAGATAATTTTTAAGATGCATGTTTCGGCTTAAAACACATCCAGCCAGCTAGATCCGAGTCAAGTTTTACTTGATTTGGATCTTTTTAAGTCTTAGCTTTGAATATCCAGCTACCTAGATCCGATTCAAGTTTCTCTTGATACGGATCTTTTTTAGTTTTAGCTTTGCCACCTAGATCCAAGTCAAGTTTACTTGATTCAGATCTTTTTAAGTTTTAGCTTTGAATATCCAGCCACCTAGATTCGAGTCAAGTTTTACTTGATTCAGATTTTTTTAAGTTTTAGCTTTGAATATCCAGCCACCTAGATTCGAGTGAAGTTTTACCTAATTAAGATCTTTTTAAGTTTTAGCTTTGAATATCCATCCACCTAGATTCGAGTCAAGTTTTACTTGATTCGGATATTTTTAAGTTTTAGCTTTGAATATACAACCACCCAGATTCGACTCAAGTTTTACTTGATTCGGATCTTTTTACGTTTTAGCTTTGAATATCCAGCCACCTAGATTCGAGTCAAGTTTTACTTGATTCGGATCTTATTAAGTTTTAGCTTTGAATATCCAGCCACCTAGATTCAAGTCAAGTTTTACTTGATTCGGATCTTATTAAGTTTTAGCTTTGAATATCCAGCCACATAGATCCGAGTCAAGTTTTACTTGATTCGGATCTTTTGCGTATGTTTCCCTGTATAATTCGCTGTTATTTTAGGTTGCTCACAATCGACGTACAACCGAATTCCAAAAGATACTCTTTTCGCATAGGAAGCTTCAGGTCAATTATGAGAAGATGGTTCCCATTCTGCAGAAGACAGGTAAATTATTCGGCGTTTGCATTCAAGTCCTCTGTACAAGTCTTTGCTTCATAATTAATTTGCGATTTATCCTTACTCAGCTAACAGTAATAATCAAAATACTCGGCTGACGAAAAATGTTGCCAGCCTCGAAGGTTAGTCGTCCATCCTCTCTGTACTCTTATATTTCTGTTCTAGACAAAGTATCTTATAGTGCTCCATCTCCGGCTCAGCCAAATTACAAAGATTTGCAGCGTCACATCAAGAGTGTATACCCATGTCTGATATGATGCTGCATTTTTTAGTGAAAGCAGGGACTCACTCAGCGTAGCTGAAGTAAAAGGATGATGAGATAGCTCAGCTCCATGCCGAGGTTGAGTCCTTGAAATCATCTCAGAAGTCCGAGCTAGAGAAAATTTACCAAGAACTTTCCGAGGAAAAGAATCGGTTAAGTCTCCAGCTTCAGAAGGACAAAGAACTCCTTGATGCGGCCGAGCTGAAAAATCAGACGATGACTGAGGAGATTACTCGGTTTCAGAAGAAACGGGTTGGCTGGGCCGTGGATCTTCAGAATATGTTGCTATATATCCATCATAAGCTTATGTGTCGGGTTTTTTCCTTTTGGTCTCTGGCCGAGTCATTGTTTGCTCGTTGCTCCTCTTGATTTATGTGATGTTTTGCTTTACAGATCACTTTCTAGAAGCCGAGCCCATGAGTACTAAATCCGTAGTTGCTGCCCGTGCCCGCCGAGGTGTACCCAATCTCCCGGATCAAGAATATTCTATTGAGGATCTCTTGGTTGCTATCGCTGCTGCCATTGAGCCGATGAAAATCATGGGAAGAGATTTGGTGAAAGTGGCAATTCGGGCCTTCAATGTGCTCTAGCCGAATGAACCAAAAATTAGCAAGGTGGAAGTACTCGTGGCGAAGCTAATGGCTTCTCAAACTCAGTTGAACCTCTGGAGAGAATCTGCCGGACGAGCCGGGGCTGACATGGCGCTTACTGCCGTTCTATCATGGTACGAGGATATATCCCTCGACACCTTGATGAATTTGCGTACCGGCTCTCCTTGGGTCGAGAATCCGGATTACGTTGCTCGCCGCCAAGCCCGTGCCTATCAACTCATCGAGTATGCAAATGTGCATCAATGGAATGAGGGGCCGAGTTTCCTCCCAGACGAGGCCGAAGAGAATGTTGAAGCTGCTGATGATGATGAGTTTGACGGAGATTCTGGTGACGAACACGACTCAGATGAAAATTCTGGAAGTTCTGACGAGTCTAGTGGCAGTTCGGGAAGAAACGCTAAAGCTCGGTCTTCCTCCAAGGGGACTGAAGCTTCCCAAGCCCAATGTGGAGCTTCACGTCAAACGACCAATGCTCAATATGCCCTGTTTACTTCGGTCGATGCTGAGGTAACTTCTGTGGAGGTTCAGGCAGCTTCGGAGATTCCTGCTCCCGAAACTATTCCTTCTATAGAGGCTGAGGTACCTTCGATCGTAGCCGAGGTACCTACTTTGGAAAATCCTGCCACTATCGTTACCCCTCCTACCGATGATTCGGCTGCCGTTAATGCCTGAGCTGAAAAACTCTTATTCGCTAAATCCCCGGTATGCCGGGCGTATGTTGTTTTAAGTCAATCTGCCTCTTTTGGTACCGTTTAATCTGTATAAGTTCAGAATCTTTCATACGCTATGGTAATCATTAAGTTGTTATCATTCCGGTTGAGTTATTCGACGTGTATCATTGTTTGCGAATTTTAATTCGTAGGTTTGAATCAAACTTTTGTGTGTTTGATTTTCTGTTGGCTCTTATTTTATTTATCATAAGTTATCTCTTTAGACCGTGAAAGGTCAGGGATGTTGCTTCCGATATCCACATGTTACTCACCCGGATGGATATACGAATCATCCGACATATCAAATATGTAATGGTAAGATTGGTAATACAGGGTAGTCCCCGAGTCACCGCTCGAGTTGCCGAGGTTTCATACATAATCATAATGATAAATAATATGGGGCAGTCCCCGAGTCACTACTCGAGTTGCCGAGGTTTCATACATAATCATAATGATAAATAATATGGGGCAGTCCCCGAGTCACTACTCGAGTTGCCGAGGTTTCATACATAATCATAATGATAAATAATATGGGGCAGTCCCCGAGTCACTACTCGAGTTGTCGAGGTCTCATTCATATCAAACACATAATCATAGTGATAAATAATATGGGATAGTACTCGAGTCATTGCTCGAGTTGCCGAGGTTTCATTCATATCAAATACATAATCATAGTGATAAATAATATGGGGCAGTACCCGATATACTGCTCGAGTTTCCGAGGTTTCATTAATTCACTCCTAACATAATAAACCGATACATAATAATACTAGATACAGTACACTTCCTCTAAGTGTAAATGGACGAAGAAATTATACATTCCATAGTCTTTTTGACTCGTCTCCGGATTTATCCGCCTTGTTCCTTTCTGGTGCTTGAGCATCTATGAGGTAATATGCATCGTTGTGCAGTGCTTTGCTCATGATGAATGGGACTTCCCATGGGGGCGATAGCTTCTGCATGCCGGCCGTGTGTTGCACTAGCCGAAGGACCAGATCTCCTTCCTTGAAGACTCTGGGATTTACCTTCTTGCTATGGTAGCATCTGAGGTCTTGTTGATAAACAGCTGATCTGGACAATGCTAATTCTCTTGATTCCTCTAGTAGATCCACATCATCTTTCCGAGATACTTCATTTACTTTGTCTTCCGTGTATTGGGTGACTCTAGGCAAGTCATGCACTATATCTGCTGGGAGCATAGCTTCTGCCCCATATACGAGAAAAATTGGGGTGTACCTTGTTGATCTATTCGGGGTAGTTCTTAAAATCCATAGCACCGCTGTGAGTTCCTCAATCCAACAACCTGCCAACCTCTGGAGTGGCTCTATCAGCCGAGGTTTTATTCCGGATAACACGAGTCTATTTGATCTTTCCACTTGCCCATTTGATTCGGGTGTGCTACCGAAGCAACAACGAGCCTTATGTGCTTTTCTTGGCAGAATCGAGCAAAGGCTCCTTCAACAAAATTTGTGCCATTATCCGTAATGATACTGTGTGGGTAACCACATATCAGAATGATATCCTTGAGAAATTTTACTGATGTGGACCCGTCACATTTTCTTATTGGCTTTACCTCTATCCATTTTGTGAATTTTTCCACCATGAACAAAATGTGAGTCATGCCTCCGCGAGCCAGCTTAAATGGACCTACCATATCCAGGCACCATACCGAGAATGGCCAAGTGATTGGTATTGTTTTTAACTCGGATGAAGGCATATGTATTTTGCTGGCATATCTCTGGCAGACATTACACCTTGCTACCAATTATTTTGCTTCCTTTAGCGCACTTGGCCAATAAAACTCGTGTCGGAATGCTTTGGCCACAAGGGCTCTGGGCGAGGCATGTTGCCCACATTATCCTTGATGTATGTACACGAGGATCTCTTGTCCTTTTGCTGAGTCAACACATCGCTGCAGCACGTTAGTTATGCTTCTCTTATAAAGCTCATTATTTATTATTGTGTAAGCTTTCACCCTTCTTACTGTCTGCCTTGCAAGGACTTCATTATTCGGCAGGGCCTCATTTTTGAGGAATAAGAATATGGGCTGTGCCCATTCTGGTATGTCCTGCTCGGGGATAACTATTTTATCAATTTCCATTACTTCTCCTGACGTAATGTTCACCGAACTTTCCCAATCATCTCTCCGGTTATGTGAATCAGTCCCCGGGTTATTCGACTCATGTCCCTTATCAATTTCCATTGGGATACAATCAGATTTCTGATCTGATGAGGCGAATTGATTCAGACTCTGGGAAGTTAGGATTGATGGCTTTCTTAGGTGTTCTATGGCGATACCAGGTGGAATTGACTGTCTGGTCGATCCGAGCTTTGACAGGGTATCTGCAGCATCATTTTCCGCTCGAGGTATGTGATGAAATTCACACCCGTCGAAATAGCCACTAATTTTCTATACATGAAACCGATATAAGGCCACGTTTGCATCCAATGCGTCCCAATTTCCTGATACTTGCTGCACTACAAGGTCCGAATCTCCAAAACATAGAATCCGACGTATGCCGATCTCTTTTGCGTTTTTTAGGCCATGGACAAGTGCCTCATATTCGGCTACATTGTTTGATGCAGCGAAGTGTATCTGCAATACATATTTTAGTTGATCCTTCTTTGGAGAGGTTAATACTATTCCTTCTCCTAACCTATTCCTTAATTTGGATCCATCAAAATGCATCGTCCAATTGTTCGGATCAGGTAATGGGGGTTCATACTGTATCTCGTCCCAATCGAAAAAAAAGTTGGCCACTGCCTGAGATCTGATTTCATCTCGTCTATCAAATTGTGGGGCATAAGGGGATAACTCAATTGCCCATTTTGCCATTCGTCCGCTTGCATATTTGTTGCTCATTATCTCGACTATTGGTGCCTCGCAAATCACCTTTATGGGGTGTTCCTCAAAATAATGCTTGAGCTTTTTTGCCGACATATACACTCCATAAGCCATTTTTTGGTAGTGTGGATAGTTCTGTTTCGATGCTGATAATACCTGGCTTAGGTAATAAACCGGCCTTTGTACCGACTTACATTCCTCATTACGCTCCACAACTATCACAGCACTCACGACTCGGTTTGTTGCTGCTATATAGAGTAGCATAGGCTCTTTTGATAGTGGCGAAGCTAAAATTGGCGCTGTGGCCAACATCTTTTTTAACTCATGAAAAGCGCTATTAGCCTGAGGTGTCCAAGTGAACTTATCGGATTTTTTGATCAACTGATACAAAGGCAATGCTTTTTCACCTAGCCGACTCACGAACCGACTCAAGGATGCAAGGCATCCTGTAAATTTTTGAATATCATTGAGTCATATTGATGGGGTACATGGGGCAAAGCTTTAGAGTGGCATACACATCATCATGAATAGCCCGAAAGTGGGCATTCCAAAACATAGAGTCCTCTGGGGGACCATCACTGTCAGCCTCATCATAGTAGTCAGTATGGCGAATGGAGGCATACTGAATACTGTCCATAGCCTTGTAGTTGGGCCGCGACTGTTTGCCCTTGCGAGATGCATTCCTCTTGGTTTTCTTTGCTGTCTCTGCCATCCGTTTAGCCTCTCTTGCTGCTCTGCTAACTTCTGTTTCATCAATGAACGTCCCTTCTGCAGTGGGCTTGAGATAACGGGCACGGGGACGACGAGAGAAGGTCTTAGTAGCCTTGGAACCACCTGTGAAAAGCATGAGAGGGATAGCATGGAGATAAGCACATACACAAGTTCAGGAGAAATGGTAGAAATAGTAGAAAAGCATTCCATAAGCCAATGATGTGCATTGCAGAAATCAGGACCAAACCAGACCAGATGTTAATCTCCAGGCCGGATTATCCAGCCGTGGCAGGGGCGGATAATCCTCCCCCCGCAGAAAAATTCTGGAACGGCCCAGATTTACCATGGCAAAACAGATCGGGCACTAGGGTTCCAATACTACTGATTCTAGCAAGCAAGGAAAACACCAAGGATCTTCTACAACGAGATTTCCACCAAAAAAAGAATCCCATACAAAAGGAGAGAGATGAGGGAGTTACCCTCACTCATTGGAGGAAAATCGCGGAGGAGAAGATACCCGGAGGCGAGGTGAAGAAGATCCCGGGAGAGCCTGTAGAATCCGATGGTCAAATCGACTCCGGGGAGGGGCGGAAGCTCCAGTGGTGGCTGGGGGCAGAGTTAGGGTTGGGGGAGGGCTGGCTGCTCTGTTTGAGCCTGGCCTCCCCGATCCAGCCCTTAAGAGGTAGAATTCGCCCGGGGCGGATAATCCGCCCCCCACTTGGGGCGGATAGTCCGCCCCCTCTGAATTTTCTGTTTAGAACAGATTCAGGCCGGAGCACCCTTGCAAAACCCCTCGATGGTGTATATAGGACTTGTGTGCAAGAATAGATGGTTCAAGGAGGGAAAGAAGGCTTGGGTTTAGAGCAACAAACTGATATGGTACTACACACCCAAATTTGAAAGAATCAAATCAAACAAAAACCAAAGTTGAGTGTGTTTTCCATAAGAACAAGAAATATGCAAGAAGATCCAAAGAGAGCCATTAGAAACCAACTCTTCTCAAGGAAGAGGGCGGTGGCCGAAGCCACCATGTTGGAGCGCATGGCATGACACCGCGAAGATGTATCTTGAGTTCAAAATGAATGCTCATCAATAACCCACATATCACTAAATGATATTAAGGGAAATGATTTTTCTTGCTTTCGGCATTATGGGGGAGGGTTAGTCCAATCAATTAGGACCACACTCCCCATATCTATGCCCTCATCTAAACCAAATACATGAAAAGAGTAAGTGAGTGTGCAAGGGTATTCAAGCCAAGCTTCTTGAATCTATGATATTTAGCTCATTCCTCAAATAACAAAATATTGCTTCATAAAGAGGCTTCGTGAAAATATCAGCAAGTTGGTTCTTCGTGCTCATAAAGGATAGGGCAATATCGCCACGAGCAACATGACCCCGAATGAAATGGTTGCGAATCTCAATATGTTTTGTTCTTGTATGCTGCACGGGATTGTAAGCAATTTTGATAGCACTTTCATTGTCACATAATAGAGGCACTTTGTCACAATTGACACCATATTCCTTTAAAGTTTGCCTCATCCATAATAACTGTGTACAAGAACTTGCAACAGCAACATATTCATCTTCGGCGGTTGAGAGTGATATGCAATTCTGTTTCTTTGAAGACCAACACGCTAGAGACCTGCCCAAGAATTGACATGCACCAGAAGTTGATTTTCTATAATCTTTGTCACCAGCCCAATCTGAGTCAGTGTAACCACATAGAGAGAAACTTGAACCTTTGGGATACCATAACCCAAAATTTGGGGAATGAACCAAATATCCGAAGATTCGTTTGACCGCCACTAAGTGGCTTTCTCTAGGAGAGGCTTGGTACCTTGCACACACTCCTACACTTAACACGATATCGGGCCTAGATGCGCAAAGGTAAAGGAGAGAGCCGATCATGGATCGGTATACCTTTTGGTCCACGTCTTTACCATTGGGATTGAGCTCAATATGACACTTTGTTTGCATTGGAGTAGCAACGCCATTGAGATCCGTCATCTTGAACCTCTTGAGCATGTCTTGGATGTACTTAGCTTGATTAATAAAAGTTCCCTCTCTAAGTTGTTTGATCTCGAATCCAAGAAAGAACCTCAATTCACCCATCATCGACATCTCAAACCTGCCAGTCATAAGCTGAGAAAATTCATCGTTAAAAGCTTGGTTAGTAGAGCCAAAAATAATGTCATCTACATAAATGGCATACAAAAAGCTCCCCATTAACCTTCTTAATAAAAAGAGTGGGATCGATTTTCCCAACTTCGAATCCACGGTCTAACAAAAGCTCTTTAAGGTGCTCATACCACGCACGTGGGGCTTGTTTAAGGCCATAGAGCGCCTTATCGAGTTTGTAGACATGGTTTGGAAATTTGGGGTCCTCAAAGCCCGGAGGCTGCTTGACGTATACCAACTCATGTTGTGGACCATTAAGAAACGCACTCTTAACATCCATTTGCTGTAATTTAAAATTATGATGGGCGGCATAGGCAAGAAGGATACAGATGGACTCAAGACGAGCCACAGGAGCATAAGTCTCGCCAAAATCAATTCCTTCCAATTGAGAGAATCCTTGAGCCATGAGTCTTGCTTTATTCCTCACAACAATGCCATTTTCATCTTGTTTGTTCTTGAAAATCCAATTGGTGCCGATAACATTGCGGCAATCCTTGGGTTTCTCTACGAGCTTCCAAACTTTGTTGCGCTCGAAGTTATTTAATTCTTCATGCATTGCAACAACCCAATCGGGATCTTCAAGAGCATCAAAAACCTTCTTTGGTTCAACCATAGAAATGTGAGCTTGATGATCACAGAAGCTTGCAAGTTCTCTTCTCGTAGACACCCTTCTTCGAAGATCACCGACAACCTTGTCAAGAGTGTGTCCTCTAAGCTCAAGGTTCCGATCAACACGAGCCTTGCGACGAGTCTCAATATCCTTATTGATTCTAGGAGGAGTTGATCCAACATTGGTATCCTTGTCTTGTCCACTACCTTGCCCTTGATCTTGATCTTGCCCTTGATCTTGTTCTGAGTTGACAACATGAGCTTGCTACTGAACATTTTCTTCAGGGGCGGATAATCCGCCCCTAGGTGGGGCCAGACTATCCGGCCTGGGTGAAGCAGCTGCAACATCCTCTTCCTGAGAGTGCCTGATAGAGCTGGGGAATCCAGGGCCGGATAATCCGCCCTCGGGGGCCGGAGAATCCGTCCTGGAGTCTTCTTGACTGATTTCTTCTTCTTCGGATCCCCTGGGACGATTTGGAGTGCCAGTGGCGGACTGTCCGCCCCTTGGAGGGGGCGGATAATCTGGCATGGGACTGCCATTTTGTTCAGGAGACTGATGAGCTTCAGAAAGTTGTGGTGTTGGTGCAGAGATTTCTCCAGCAGTAGGAGCTTGTTGATCTTGTGAAGATGAGGGTTCCACTTGAGTGGAGCATTGTCCTTCCCGATCCGCCACAAGGGGTTCCTCAATGGGGCAGAAAAATCCTACGCCCATTCTTCTTATGGCATCTTGTGGTATTTCAACATCTGCATCACAAACATCAACTTGCCCCACATAGGAACCGTTATTTTCGTCGAACTCCACACTACAAGATTCTACAATAGTCCCGGTGAGCTTGTTGTAGACTATATAAGTATGGGATTCTGCACCATAACCAACAAAAATACCTTCTAAAGCCTTAGACTCAAATTTAGACAAGCGGACACCTTTAATAAGAAAGAAACACTTACAACCGAATACCCTAAAGTATGAGATGTTGGGCTTGTTACCGGTAAGTATTTCATATGGAGTTTTGTCCAAAATCTTTCGGAGGTAGAGCCGGTTAGATGAGTGACAAGCGGTGGATATGGCTTAAGCCCAAAAGTTGTAAGGAGACTTTAATTCAGCCAACATTGATCTTTCCATGTCCAACAAAGTCCGGTTCTTCCTCTCGGCTACACCATTTTGTTGAGGGGTGTACGCAGCGGAATATTGATGTCTTATCCCCTCTTCTCTTAGAAACTCATTCAAAGTGTAGTTCTTGAATTCGGAGCTGTTGTCACTTCTTATTGCCAAGATAGGAACATTGTGTTGACGTTGAACTTCATTGGCAAAGTCAATGAACGTTTGTTGAGTCTCACTCTTTAGCTTGAAGAAATAGACCCATGTATATCTTGAGTAATCATCGACAATGACCAAGCAATATTTCTTCCCACCAAGACTGGCATGAGATGGAGGACCAAATAAATCAACATGACGTAATTCCAAGATTCTCTTTGAAGACACAATAGTCTTCCTCTTGTGGGGAGAGTCATGCATTTTGCCTTCAACACAAGCCCTGCAAACACGATCTTTGGCAAAGGAGACATTGTGTTTTAGTCCAAGGATGTGGCCACCCTTGTGGAGACTTTGCAAATTTCTCATGTTAACATGGGCTAAATGGCGATGCCATAACCAGCCCACGTCGGCCTTTCCGAATAGGCACATCGGACCCGAAGTGGTTTTCCCCGAAAAGTCCACCACATACAGGTCATTTTCGACGTATCCAATGAAAGCGACCTTTAGAGACTTGCTCCACAAGAGTACCACCAAATCATCATCAATGAAAACAGCAAAACCCATCTTGCCAAGGGCACATATAGAAAGAAGGTTGTAACCGAGGGTCTCAACAAGCATGACGTCCATAAGAGAGATATCGTGGGCAACCACAACCTTGCCAAGACCCAATACCTGAGATTTAGACTTATCACCATAGGAGACTGTAACATTATCATGATTGGGACGCATCTCCGTGATGATCTCCTTGCTTCCGGTCATATGACTAGTGCATCCACTATCCAGCACCCATTTCGACCCACCGGAAGCATAGCCCTGCAAGAGAATTACTTCTTGGTTTTAGGTACCCATTTTTCAATGGGTCCTCTCATGTTAGTGACAAGGGTCTTTGGAACCCAAATAGACCAAGCAACATATTCATCAAAAGGACCGACATAATAAGCTTAAACATCGCCATAATAATCACAAAAGATTTCATATTGTGAGACCCTGCAAAACCAATATTGTTAGTTTTGTCTTTTGTGACATTCTTCTCAGCGGTGCTTGTCTTTGATTGTACATTCTTGGTCTTGTTCTTATTGTTTTTCTTATTCTTGGACTTGGTGACATACCCAAGTCCCTATTTACCATGATTTGACTTTTGCTTGCCAAGAACTTCATCAAGAACACCCTTATCTTTGGGAGTGATGTCCTTGACAAATTCTTCTTCCACACTAGCATTTTCTTTGTGACTATATGTTGAATTGGATGTGCTAGGAACATCATACTTGGCCAATCGAATTTGGAGATGATCATGTGACTCATTGAGAATGGAGAAATCGCTTTTCAACGCCTTGTGAGTGATGTCAAGTTTCTCCAATTCCTCGGAGAGTCTATCCTGAGCAGCCCCAAAGTCAATCTTTTCCTTCTTTGCTTTGGTGACTGCATTGTCATGTTCCTTAACAAGCTTAGCCCCTATTTCTTCATGTGACTCCTCAATGGACTCAAGCCTCTCTTCAAGAGAAAACCGAGCCTCTTTTTCTTCTTCTAGAGGATTTTTTAAGGATGCAATTTACATTGCATCCTCCCTTTCAATTCTGCCCTTTTCTTCGAGGAGAGCTTCATTTTGGGCCAGCTGGTCCATAAGAGCTTCAAAATGTATTTTGTGCTCACCTTGCAAGTTAGTGAAGAAATAGTCCAAAGCAATAATCTCTTCTTTAACCTTAAGACTAGTAGGATCATCCATGTCAATCATAGCCTTAGGAAAAGAAGTGTTAGAAGTAGTTACCTCAGAACTTCTTGCCATGAGACAAGTAGCATTATTGTTGATGACGTTTTCGTTCAGAGAGTCGAAGAGAGATGTTGATGTATATGTGGTGACTATAGCAGCCACCTCTTGAGAACTATCATCCTCGTCCTCATCTTCACTTCCCGAAGAATATTCTTCTTGAGCCACTAGAATAATCTTTGGTTGCTTCTTGAAAGGAGCATCTTCTTTACAAACTGTTTCTTGCGTGGAGCCTTTGACTTGTATTTGAAAATAAGTCTTCCTCCATTATCTTCCCTACTTTGATATGGACACTCAGCTACAAAGTGCAGCCGGTCTCCACAGTTGAAACATGTTCTTAGCTTGGGACCATTTTCCTTCCTTCCATAGGCTCCACTCTTGCGTTCTAGTTGAGCTTTAGCCTTTGACGGGTCTTTCCAAAAGTTAGCATAAAGAGCCAGGTACTCTCCGTGAATCCTTTTTATATCCTCGGGACAGTCCATACCTTCTATGGCATATTCATCATGATCAATCACACTAGTCTTCAAGGCCATGTTGACCCCCTTTTGCATCCCCATAGCTCGTGCACGAGCATCTTCGACATTCTTGGCCTCCACTTTGAAAGCGGCCATTTCTTGAATTACCTCATTGGATGTCATAAGGTGGTAGTGATGCCTACCTTGGAGACTTTTCAAATCTGTGGGATCAATTGGCATAAGAGCACTGACATACTTGCGCTTGATCCATGCATCATCAACGTGAGCGGCACCATGATTCCTGAAGTTGTGGCTATTGCCTTGAGCCTCCTATACATGTCCTTGTGGTTTTCTCCATCCAACATATAAAATCCTCCAGCTTCATTGCTCAAAGCATCATATCTATTCCTTCTCATACTTTCATTTCTGATGAAGAGCTCGGTGAGAGCATCCCAGGCTTCCTTAGCTGTACTAAGATGCTGAATGTGTGGCATATCTTTGTCACCCACACCAAGCTGTATCATGTGTAGAGCTGTAGCGTTGAGTTGACTATCGACAACTTCTCTTCTTCTGAGATTGTTGGGATTTCCAACATGAAGACCATTCTCGATGATTTTCCACAACTCAATGGAGGAACTGCACACATGAGACTTCATAAAAAAATGCCATTGAGTAAAAGTAGATGCTGAAAGTTTGGGTGGATCACCCCTATTATGTATATGTGGGTGAGGGATAGGTGGATCAGGAGAATACACATGGGAAACCTCATTGTATCCTTCCTTACCACTATCCTTTTTTGAGGAGGATCTCTTGCTAGTGTCATCACCAACCACTTCGTTATCTTGGGAATCGGTTTTACCTGTTTCCTTGGATTGCGAAGTGGTAGCCTCAGAGTTAGATGGAGGTGATGTTGCGGATGTGGAGAGACGCAATATCAATTGACGCATCTCTTCCATCTTAGCCTCCATTGAACTCACCAAGGATGTTTCCAACGTCTTGAGATCGTTCATGGTGACTACCTCTGGAGCATCACTCCCATCTACCTTGGAACCCATACTTCTCTTAGGCGGTTAAGCCCGAAATAAGAGTCGGGGCTCTGATACCAATTGAAATGGATCGTATGGGCACCTAGAGGGGGGGGGGGGTGAATAGGTGTTACCCAATATTTAGTTCTTTTTAAATTTTAGGCTTGACACAAAGTAAATTCTCTAGATATGTAACTACTAGAATTTCCCTATATGCAAACCTAGCTACTAAGCACGTAAAGAGAGGAGTGAGGGAACCGTAGTGGAGCACGCGAAGACACAGAGATTTGTTTCACTGTAGTTCCTTCCTTGTTAAGGGAAGTACATCTACGTTGGAGGGGTGGGCGCTTCTAAGACCGCTACGCCACAATAGGCCTCACCCTATTCTCCGATGGATCTCGCCACAACATGCCTGATCCACCTTCTCCACTATTGGTACCCTTCGAGGCGGGAACCGGTGCCTTTACAACGATACCGGGGCACACACCCACAACTGAATTGGGGGCTCCCGAGATGACAACAAGCTGTCACAAGAACAAGGTTTATCAATATAAACAAAACAAGGATCTAGGTATTTGCAAGAAATACTAGATCGGTGATTCTCCAAATGAATGGAGAGGAGATGAAGCACTTGATTGCAGTTGATGAAGATCGAGTCCTCCTCCTTCGATTCCCAAAGGTACGGGGCCTTTGAGTGGATCTAGGTGGAGCTCTCTTGGATGAAGGTTGGAGATCAGATCTTGACTTTTTCGAATGAACCAAGAGATCTGGCAGGAGGGGGAAGGCTGGCTTAAATACCCCCCCTGCACAGATCTAGCCGTTGAACAAGTTTGGGGGTGGATTTTCCGCCCTCAAATAGGGGCGGACTATCCGCCCCGGGGGAAAACTCCGCCCCCAGGGCGGATACTCCGGGGTGAAAATCCGCCCCCTCTCTGGGGATGGCGCCTGAAGAACTTGATGAAGACCTTGGGGGGGGGGGGGATTATCCGGCCCCCTCCAGGGGTGGATTATCCGGCGTGACCGGAAAGTATGGCCAAAACTCTGCCCCCCTTTGGGGCTTGCGCCTTGGCAATGAGCATGAGGGGCGGATTATCCGGCCCCCTTGAGCGGCGGATTATCCGGCGGGGCTGGAAAATCTGGCCGAAACTCCGTCCCCCTTCTGGGGCTTGCGCCTATCTGGGAGAAGGGTGGGGCGGATTATCCGCCCCTGGTGGGGGCGGATTATTCGCCCCCCAAAGGCAGATTCCTTATCCTTTTTTCCTTAGAGATAACTGCAACACTTCAACACACATTAAATAATCCTTGATATTGTTATCTAACACACAAAACACTAGGGATTATGAAATGTTCTTTCAACAGGTGGCTCACCCATAATCCGAGGTCGAAAACACGCCAGACTAGGAGGGCCTTGCTCTTCCAACAACTCAGACCGATATAGCCTATCAAGTTTTAATCTTGCGTCATTCGATGACAAATTTCTATACACAACTCTTTCTTCCACCCCATAGTGGTTTTGCCCAATGAATCCAACATTTTCCATTTCTGAATAACCATCATTATACCTGTCATGTGCCGGGTTATGTGGAATATGTCCTGGATCTCTCTCCTGCTGGGGTTTATGCCTCGGCTGATGGTCTTGCGGGTGATACCGTATCCCTTCAGTCGGGTTATTGTTCTCGGGGTTTCATCTTCCAAGATTCCCATGCTCTCTATTTCCACGGCCGGGGTTTCTTTCACCGCTATTACCTCAGCTTCCATTGCCTTTATTTTCATTAACTTTTCCGGCCACTGCCGGGCCATATGGAACAATCTGTTTGTTCCTTTTTCCTGAGGTTACTGCTTTATCTTTTCGCATACCATTTCCGGGTGAGGATGCTGTGACAGCTGATAATGCTAGAGCAGCTCCATCCGAATAAACCATGCGTGAGGATCCTGGCTTTGCCGGGTTAGCTATGAGTATTTCCTCATTTTGCTGGTTCGTGATGCGTACCAGCTCATTTAATCTTTCTTGCTGCCTATGCCGGGCTTCCCCGGTTAATCCCTCCAATTCTGAGGCTGCTGCATTCGCTGCCCTGAGGTTCTTTGCCGGGGTACTATACCTCGGTAACCCAGGGTCCCACTGAGACTCATGTTCCTTATTAATATCACTAAGGAGGTTCTTCCCTTTCATCCTTAGATCATCTATCCGTGTGGGAGCCGTATCTAGCTTGTTTTCCCTAGCATACTCTCGCAAGGTCCTATTAAAGGATTCATGCAATGCAGATACTTTCCTAGCCTCCTCCAACATTTTCAACCTAGTCTCTTCTAGTTCATCTTGTGCATTTGCTGGGTTAACTATCGGTGCTACAGGTGTTATCAGGTTATCTATAGCCACCTGTAAGATATTCTCCGGCCTTTCCAGCGGTGGCCATCTTACCCTTGGTGCCTTGGGAGTTACCTCTAGCACCTCGGGTGCTTTTGCTGCTGGGGGATATGCTGTTGCCTGGTCTGCCGTTGTCGGGTTCTTGCTTGGTCTGACTCCTGCTCCTGCTGCTAGCGCTGGTGCCGTCATCATCACCTCAACATTGCCTGCAGGGCGAGCGTTACGCTGACCGCTCGCAGCGCTGAGGGGAGGATCTCCCGCGAGGATGACTCGGCGCGGGTAGACGCGAGATGTGTCGATGCCAACGTAGATCTTGTGAGCGCCCAAGTTGATGAAGATGCCGTTGCACGGTGGTGGTCTTGCCCCAAAGCTGCCAGCATTGTCGCTGACGTAGTCCCAGATGTCGAATATCTGGACTAGGCCAGAGACGACGCGCTCGCTTGTGTCGATGAAGTTTCCCGTCCGGATCTTGACTCCAGCTAGCACCACTGCTGGCCCCACGGTGGGTGCCAACTGTCGTGGTGGTGGCACGAAAGATGCCATGGGTAGGCTTAAGTTGGGGGCCAATGGATGCTAGTGGGATCCATGGAGGGAAGATGTAGAGGATTCTACACACAGAATGATAGAACTCAATCTTTATTCAACACCAATGGAGCTACACTCTCTCCTCGAGTTGTATGAGAGAGAGGAAGAAGAAGCTACAACTAGTTCTTGAAGAGAAAATGAATCGATCCCCTCCTCCAGATGCCCAGCCCCTCCTTATAAAGGAATGATCCGATGCCTTCTAGGGCTATCGTGGACCAGCATATTCTTGGAATATGCTTGTCCCAAAGTGGTAACTCGGCGGACCTCTTTCCGTGTCCCCCTTCTATCGATGGCAAAGACCCAGAATACACCACATGTGAGCCTCGGGCCCGAGGACTGTCACATCTGTGACCTCCTTCTGCTCCTCTGCTGGTCTACTCCTTGTCCCTAGCGCTTGGCACTATGCATATTCCAGAGAGAGACATTAGCTAGGGTTTGACTTCGGGGCTTGCCTCCTCCTTATTGTACAAGCTTCCCTTGACCCTCCCTCGCCTCGCATGACTCGGCTTTACCTCACCCTGCACTTAATATGCATGACCGCGTTACTCCGACATATATCATATGTCGGTCGAGTCAAGTCTTAACCACTCGATTCGGGGTTAGTCAGACCTTATTCGGCCGAATCTTACATGACTCGGCCGAATCATATCTAGATCCAGCCTTGACCATGAATCTTCCTCTCTTTTTACTTACCTTGACCCTACCTGGGGTCATCCCCCCCAACAGGATGAAGCGGCCCGGGCTAACCTTACATGACATTGTTCATGAGACTTGCTCCACGCTTGACATGCAAATTGTATTGCATAAGTGGCTTTTTGGGTGCCTGTTTCTCCCAACATAGTGAAGATTCAATTTACAACGGGTGATTGACAATACTAGTATCAACGTTGTGGTTCTTGTTCGTAAGTTAGAACGACACTTATTGAAAGCCCCAAACCACGTAAAACATGCAAAGAAAATTAGAGGCGTCTAACTTTGTTTTGTAGGGGTGTGCTGTGATGTGATATGGCCATGATTGTGATTATATATGATGTATGCAATGTTCCTTATTTTAAGTCGACAACCGGCAGGAGCCTTATGGTTGTCTTTTAGTTTTGTTAAGACCCGCATGTCTATTATTCAAAGTAGTTGTAATAGTTGATGCTGGTGGATGACAACCATGGAGCGGTGCCATTGAACTTGACGCCACGCTGGTGATGATGGAGATCATGTTCGTGCTTGAAGATGGAGATCGGAAGAACAAGAAGAAAGGCCATATCATATCACATATTTTGAATTGCATGTGATGTTAATCCTTTTATGTATCTTGTATTGCTTAGTTCTCGACGGTAGAATTATAAGATGACCCCTCTCACAAAATATCAAGTTATAAAGTGTTCGTGCTTAGTAGGCACCAGTGCTAAAGGTCATTGTTTCGAAGCACCACGTGATGATCGGGTGTGTTAGATTTTGTGAGTGTATACAACAGGAGCAAGCCAGATTTGCTCATGCGGAAGCTAAGGTTTGATATTGAAGAGCCTAGCATGTACAAATATGGTCTCGGAACACGAATCACTGAAAGGTAAAGCATGAGTCATATAGTAGATATGATGAACATGTTGATTGTTCGCCATTGAAGCTACATCATCTCTCGTGATGATCGGTTTTGATGTGGTGGATTTGGTTCGTGTGATCACTAAAACAATGTGAGGGATATTATTTTGAGTGGGAGTTCACCTAGATTAATTCAACTATTAATTAGAACTCAATTTGTCATAAACTTAGTCTAAACTATTGCAAATATGTTGTAGATCAATGGCGGCCCCTACCATCAATTTTAATGCGTTCCTAGAGAAATAAAAGTTGAAAAACAATGGAAGTAACTTCACGGATTGGTTCAGCAACTTGAGGATTGTCCTCAATGCTGGTAATTTGACCTATGTGCTGGATGCACCGCTGGGTGACCCACCTGCAGCTGATGCTACCGATGATGTGAAGAATGTTTTCCTCGCTCGGAAGAATCAGTACTCCACAGTTCAGTGTGCTATCTTGTATGGTTTGGAATCGGAGCTTCAGAAAAGGTTTGATAACTTTGACTCACATGATATTGTCCGTGAACTCAAAATGATATTTGAGGCTCACGCGGCAGTTGAGAGTTATGAGGCTTCTAAAAAGTTCTTTAACTGCAAGATGGAAGAGGGCAGCTCCGTCAGTGAGCATGTGCTTAAGATGTCTAGGCACGAAAGTAATCTCCAAAGTTTGGGTATAGTGATTCCTAATGCTTTGGGGATTCACCGTGTCCTCCAATAACTACCACCAAGTTACAAGAACTTTGTGATGAACTATAACATGCAAAACATGGAAAAGTCGTTGCCTGAACTCTTATCCATGTTAAAGTCTGTGGAAGTGGAGATCAAGAAAGAGCACCAAGTGTTGATGGTCAATAATACCACCAAATTCAAGAAGCAAGGCAAGTCTAAGAAAAAGGGTAACTTCAAGAAGGGCGGTAAGAAAGCTACCGCGCCGGCGAAGAAGGCTGGGCCTAAGCCTGATATTGAGTGCTTTTACTTCAAGGGAGAAGGTCACTGGAAGCGGAATTGCCCTAAGTACTTGGCGGATTTGAAGAATGGAAACATCAAGAAGAAAGGTATATCCGATATACATGTTATTGATGTGTATCTCACTAGTAGTCGTAATAGTGCCTGGGTATTTGATACTGGTTCGGTTGCTCATATTTGTAACTCAAAACATGTGCTGCAGAATAGACGGAAACTAGCGAAGAACAAGGTGACGATGCGCGCTGGAAATGGATCAAAGGTTGATGTGATCGCCGTCGGCACGCTACCTCTTTATCTACCATCGGGATTAGTTTTATACTTAAATAATTATTATTTGGTGCCTGCGTTGAGCATGAACATTATATCCGGATCATGTTTATTGCGAGACGGTTACTTGTTTAAGTCCGAGAATAAGGGTTGTTCGATTTATATGAGTAATATTTTTTATGCACATGCACCTTTGATAGATGGTCTATTCTTGTTGAATCTCGATTGTAGTAACACACATATTAATAACATTGAAGCTAAACGTTTGAAATTGAGCGATAACTCGACCTATATGTGGCACTGTCATCTTGGTCACATTGGAGTGAAGCGTATGAAGAAACTCCATTCTGATGGACTTCTTGAATCACTTGATTTCGAATCACTTGAAAGATGCGAAGCATGTCTGATGGGTAAAATGACTAAGACTCCATTTTCTGGTATGATGGAGCGAGCTACGAACTTATTGGAAATCATACATACTGATGTGTGTGGCCCAATGAATGTAGCATTGTGCGGTGGTTATCGTTATGTTCTTACCTTCACAGATGACTTGAGTAGATATGGGTATATCTATTTCATGAAACATAAGTCCGAAACTTTCGAGAAGTTTAAGGAATTTCAAAGTGAAGTAGAGAATCAACGTAACAAGAAGATTAAGTTTCTACGATCTGATCGTGGAGGTGAATATCTAAGTTACGAGTTTGGCGAGCATTTGAAGAAATGCGGAATACTTTCACAATTGACACCGCCGGGAACACCACAATGTAATGGTGTGTCCAAATGTTGTAATCGAACTCTCTTAGATATGGTTCGTTCTATGATGTCACTTACAGATTTACCGCTATCATTTTGGGGTTATGCATTAGAAATATCCGCATTCACTTTAAATAGGGCACCATCTAAATCCGTTGAAACGACACCGTATGAATTATGGTTTGGGAAGAATCCTAAATTGTCGTTCCTCAAAGTTTGGGGTTGCGAAGCTTATGTAAAGAAGTTACAGCCCGACAAGCTTGAACCCAAAGCGGAAAAATGCGTCTTCATAGGATACCCGAATGAAACTATTGGGTATACCTTCTATCATAGATCCGAGGGCAAAATATTTGTTGCTAAGAATGGATCCTTTCTAGAGAAGGAGTTTCTCTCGAAAGAAGTGACTGGAAGGAAAGTAGAACTAGACGAGGTTGTCGAACCTTCTCTCAGATTTGAGGGTAGCGCAACACCGGAAGTAGTTCTTGTGGCGCCTACACCAATAAGAGTGGAAGCTAATGATGTTGATCATGAAACTTTGGTTGAAGTTACTACGAAACCTTGCAGGTCAATGAGAACTCGTACCACTCCCAATTGGTATGATCCCGTTATGAGTGTCGTGTTAGTGGACAACATCAAAGACCCTGCGACATATGAGGAAGCGATGATGATCCCAGATTCCAATAAATGGCAAAAAGCCATGAAATCCGAGATTGGATCCATGTATGAAAACCAAATATGGACTTTGGTGGACTTACCGGATGGCCGGAAGGCTGTCTAGAACAAATGGATTTTCAAGAATAAAACATATGTTGACGGCAATGTTACTGTCTATAAAGCTCGACTTGTCGCAAAAGGGTTTTGACAAATTCAAGGAGTTAGACTACGATGAGACTTTCTCATCAGCAACGAAGCTAAAGTCTGTGAGGATTTTTTTAGCAATCGCTGCATATTATGATTATGAGATACGGAAGATGGATGTCAAAACGACGTTCCTCAATGGAGACATTGATGAAGAGTTGTATATGGTACAACCCAAAGGTTTTGTCAATCATAAAGATGCTAACAAGGTATGCAAAACTTCAATGGTCCATTTATGGATTGAAGCAAGCATCCCGAAGTTGGAATCAACGTTTTGATAAGGTAATCAAAAGATTTGGTTTTATACAAACTTATGGAGAAGCTTGTATTTACAAGAAAGTGAGTGAGAGCTTTGTAGCATTCCTAGTACTATATGTGGACGACATATTGTTGATTGGGAATGATGTAGACCTTCTTAATAGTGTCAAGGATTATTTGAATAATAGTTTTTCAATGAAAGATCTTGGCAAAGTATCTTACATATTAGGCATAAAGATTTATAGAGATAGATCGAGACACCTAATATCATTCTCACAGATTACATATTTGGACAAAGTTCTAAAGAGGTTTGGAATGGAAGATAGCAAGAAAGGGTTCTTGCCCATGTTGCCCAATACGACCTTGAGTAAAACTCAAAGTCCAGCTACAGCAGAAGATAGAGAAAGGATGAGTAAGACTCCCTATGCCTAAGCCATATGATATATCATGTATGCCATGCTATGTACTAGACCCGACATTGCATATGTTGTTAGTTTAACTAGCAGATATCAAAGTGATCCAGGAGTGGATCATTGGACAGCGGTCAAACACATGCTTAAGTACTGGAGAAGAACTAAGGATATGGTTCTTTCTTATGGAGGTGATGAACAACTCGTTTTTAATGGTTAAACTGATGCTAGTTGGAACACCGCTCCGGATGATTCTAAATATCAATCTGGATACATATTTACTTTGAATGGTGCAGCAGTTAGCTGGAGGAGTGCAAAGCAAAGCGTTGTGGCAAGATATTTAACTGAATCGGAATACATAGCTGCTTCGGAGGCTTCACAAGAGGCGATATGGATGAAGGAGTTCATTACAGAGCTCGGTGTGGTTCCAAGTGCGCTGGACCCAATGTCTATCTACTGTGATAACATGGGCGCCATAGCCAATGCGCAAGAACCAAGGTTACACAAGAAGCTGAAGCATAAAAAGTTGTGTTTTCACGCTATTCGAGAGCATGTCCAAGATGGTGACATAAAGATTTGCAAAGTACACATAGATCTGAATGTGGCGGATCCGTTGACTAAACCTCTCCCGAGGACAAAACATGACCAGCACCAAACTGCCATGGGTGTTCGGTATATTACCATGTAATCTAGATTAGTTGACTCTAGTGCAAGTGGGAGACTGTTGGAGATATGCCCTAGAGGCAATAATAAAAGTTGTTATTATTATATGTTTGTGTTTATGATAAATGTTTACATTCATGCTATAATAGTATTAACCGGAAACATTAATACTTGTGTGATTTGTAAACTAAATTAGAGTCCCTAGTAAAGCCTCTTTATAATACTAGTTTGTTGGTTAATAGATGATCATGGCTTATGGGTCATGAACATTGAGATGTTGTTAACAACAAGATCATATCATTGGGAGAAAGGTATGATGGACATACTCATATAGAAAAGCGTAGCATAAAGATCAAGTCATTTCAATAGCTTGTTTGCTATAAGCTTTCTGATACATAGTAACATAATTCCTTTGACCATGAGATCATGCTAATCACCATCACCGGAAGGATGCTTTGATGACATCAAACACCACACCATAACTGGGTGGCTATAAAGGTGGCATTGAGTGTTTGGAAAGTATGGGTTGAGGCACATGGATCAAGAGTGGGATTTGTCCATCCATATGACAGATAGATATACTCTGGGCCCTCTCGGTGGAATGTCATCCAATTAGCTTGCAAGAATGTGACTGTATCACAAGGGATCACATATCACAGGAACGAGAAAATATTACTTATCGGTAACGGGTTGAACTAGGTATGCGGAGATACCGACGATCAGACCTCAGATAAGTAAACTATCGCGAGACAAAGGGAAATTGGTATCATATGTAAGTGGTTCATTCGATCGAAAAGTAATCGTAGAAATATGTGGGAACCATATGAATTTCCAGATTCCTCTATCGGTTATTGATCGGAGAAGAGTCTCGGTCATGTCTGCATAATTCATGAATCGTAGGGAGACACACTTAAGGATTCAATGTTGTTTAGTAGATATGGAATGTAAGTAGGGAGACTGAATGTTTTTTGGAGTCTCGGATGGGATCCGGGATATCACGAGGAGATCCGGAATGGTCCGGAGAATAAGATTCATATAAGGAAAATCCAATTCCGGAGTTCGGGAATGATTCCGGTGTTTTCACCGGAATGATCTAGAAGGGTATAGAAGGTTCACCGGACCGAAAGGGGAAGGTTACATGAATGTGTCATGAGTAAGTGGAATGATTGCATCATGTCCTAGGTCACTTGGTTGGGCATTTGTAAGAAAGAAATTAAGCTCCAAATTGAAAGTCAAAAGGCAAGTTTGAAAAGTCAAACTGGGACAATGTATCCTAGTGGAAGAAGGAAAGAATCCTTCTTTCCCTCCACCACAAGCCAACTAGGAGAGGGAGTTGGGGAAGGATTCAAACTCCTGATGCAGCGCTAGTCCAAGTGGGAGCACTTCGTCGGGAAACCCCAAGAGAAAGGTGTGAAGCAGCACACCAACAAGTTTTCCCTTAGTAAGAAACCAAGGTTATCGAACCAGTAGTAGGAAGGAAACGTCACACAGGTGTTGCAAGCAACGCGGAGACCTGCACAACACAAACTCAAGACTTTGCCCCAACGAATCAGTGAGGTTGTCAAGCTCACCGGTTTGCTGTAACAAAGGATTAAACGTATAGTGTGGAAGGCAATGTTTTGAAACAAGTAAACAAGTAGCAGTGGAAGATGTATCAATGGTAAAGATTGGACCGGGGTCCATAGTTCACTAGAGGTTCTCTCCTTAGATAAACAACATGGCATGAAGGGTAAACAAATTACAGCAAGGCAATTGACAGGAACTGAGAAAGGCATAACAATGCAATTACTAGTCAAAAAGATCCTATGAGATTCGATTGGGAAATACAACAAGATACATAGACCGCCATCTAACTACATATATGACTAGAAGTCCACCTTCAGGTTATCATCTGAACCCCATCCAGTATTAAGTTGCAAGCAACAGACAACTGCTTTAAGCAAAGTTTGTAAGGTAAACATTCCACATGTTCCATGAACAAGAGACCGTTGTTTTCTCCCTAGTAGCAACAACACATCTACAACCGAAGATATTATTGGCACTTCCCTTGTAAACTAGAGGCATGAACCCACTATCGAGCATAAATACCCCCTCTTGGAGTCACTAGCAACTACTTGGCCAAGATAGCTACTAACAACGGAGAGCATGCAAGATCACAAACAACACAGACATGATAGAATCATAAAGACAAAACCATTAATCAAACCAACATAATAATATCAATATCCATCGGATCCCCGCAAACACAACATGCATGATTACAAATATATTAGATCTTGATCATGAACGGAGCTCACAAGATCTATACATGAAAGCACAAAGGAGGAGATACGACCATCTAGTTACTACATGGACCCATAGTCCAAGGTGGAACTACTCATGCATCATACCGGAGAGAAGGCCTCCGGGATGATCTCCCCTCCGGCAGGGTGCCGGGAAGAACTTTAGATCCCCCGATCTAGGGACGATGGTGGCGGCAGATACAAACGGTTTTGTGGATATTTGATCGGGTACTCAGGGTTTCTGCATCGGGGGCTTCTTATAGGCGAAGGGGGAGACCGGGGAGGCGGCCAGGGGCTATAAACCCTAGCCAGGCGCGGGGCTAGGCCCACCCGTGCCTGGGGTGGGTCTGCCCCCCTGGCTGGCCCCTCCGGCTCCCCTCTGGACTTCTTGTTCCCCATGGAAAGTAATTGACTTTGTCGTTTGTCCTGTCCAATTCTGAGAATATTTCTTTACTAACTTTTCTGAAACCAAAAATAGCAGAAAACATGCATCTGGCACTGTTGCAACTTGTTAGTAGGTTAGTACCAGAAAACATGTAGAAAGCACCTCAAAGTGTGCACAAGTAAAGCAAAGTAGATACAAAACAAGCATGGAGCATAAAAAATTATAGATTCATTTCCACCGTATCAACAACCCCAAGCTTAACTCCTGCTCGTCCTCGAGTAGGTAAGTGATAAACAGAATAATCTTTGAGGAGACATGCACCCTCACAATAAAGATCCAACCATTTGCAAGCATTGAAAGATGGGATCAAAGAACTCTAAACATGTGCATGGAATATGGAGTTCTAACAATAGGCATAGTAACTATGCATGCAACATGACAAGCTACAAACAAAGATCATGAATAACATGCATTGAAAAACGTTTGTTTGTTTCACATGCAGAAAACATAGCATAGTGGCAATCAACTTGTCCCTCATAGAGTAGCAAATAGATGCATAGGACACCTGCAAAGTTCACAAGGGTGACTAGAAACAAATAGCACAAGAACAAGTAATATCACAATATGCATCAATTAATAAGCTTTGGAACACCGCATACAGAATTACAACTATGCTCTCTTAATGGTGCCTAAAGGTAGAAGGTGAAGACTCAATAATGGTGGAAGAAAGGCCTTTTTGTAAAGGAAGCAGGGATTACAAGTTTCAAAAAGAGCTTCCAAAAATTATGGTACTTGTTAGCTTTCAGCCATTATTGCCCCTATCCTAAGCATCTTGAAGTGGTTAAAGTTAAAGTGGAAAAGCTCGAGTATATGTTTGACGAAGTATAAGTTGGCAATCTCAAGTCCCTTAAATACGAGGGCCACACCTCATGCATACTAAACTTTGGGACCAGGTAAGTTCTTGTCACTATAAGTATTTGCATATCATTGAGAACCGCCAACGGGATACCCCTTGCACATGGTACAGGAGCTTTCCCATAACCAAAATGACAAGGCAAGCAGACAATGAGCATCTCAACAATATTCTTATGTACCATGGGAATATGGTGCTTTTTTCTCTCTTTCTTATTTTCTCAATGTGTCTCTTTTTCTTATAAGAAGAATGCTTCATAGATGTCACTATGGTGATGCTGCAAGTTTCCACCATGATTAGGCATGGCTTAGGCTAGCGGCCTAGGCGTTTCTCTAACACAGAATACAAACTCCATGGACTTACAAGTTCCCTTTTTATTTCACACCGGTGACATCCATAGACAAAAGAATATGCTATCAACTGAGTACAACAAGGTACAAGTGCAATGTTGAAAACGTTCCCCGTGACAGCACGGTTCTGCTAATTCCAACTGATAAGTGCAAGCATATACAACAAAGTTGTCACAATGGTTCAAGTTTATTAGGGGCAAACAATAAAGTGTGCCATCAAGTTTGTGAGGGCTTTAATCACTAAGTTTTCACATAACAAAATAGTTTTTAATTGGAAGATAGTTGAAAACAAGAATATACTTGGAATGGTGTAACACACCATGCATAGGAGTTTATAGTGGACACTTTGGAATAACTTGGTTTCTTGGGAGTTGGAGCCATGAGTAGAACTTACTCATACAAGTGGAGGCTAGCAAAAGACTGGGAGAAACCAACTAAGAGAGCATAATGGCCATAATCATGCAGTGCAACAAAGCATACTAATCAAAGCAAAGAGTGGTACTACAAGTCAATGACTAAATGATCATAGAGGCTAATGGTGACTTGTCATAGTCATAACATGGTGTGAGCATGTGCCAAGTCAACCCAAGCAAAACATCAAAGGAGAATACCACAATACTATGCTTTTGCATGCTAAAACAACGCATAATTTCTTCAAGGCACACTAAGAAATCCCAATTGTTTGGAACAATACATGCTACAACAATAATCACTAAGCATAAGTTCAAAACAACACCTAGCATGTCATGCTAAAGTCTAAGTCACAGTCAATGCAAGCTCCTCTTGCACTTCAAGCAAGAACTTACTACTCCTTTCCACACACCAAGCAAACATATTTGCAAAACAACACAACGATAACGGGGGTCAAAACTACTAAAGAAAATTAAACAAACTAAGCAAAGCAAACAAAAACTAAGACGCTCCAAGAACAACACAATTGTGCATGAAACAATAAAAACGAAGTGTCTAGATAGACCTAAGCTTTTTACTGATGAAGAAGGGGATGCCTTGGGCATCCCCAAGCTTTGACGCTTGTACCTCTTGGATATTTCTTGGGGTGACACCATGGTGGCATCCCAAGCTTGAGCTTTTGTCCATTCTTCATATCATTGCATCATTCTCTCTTTACACCTGAAATTTTTCCTTCATACAAAACTTCACACAATCTTCATTAGCAACATAAGTGTATTCAAAAGATATTAGACCCCTGGCAAAGCTTTGGAACAGCAAGGATTTTCACTAAAAACACAAGATACTGTAGTAACTCCTTAAAAAAGCTCAATTCACCTAAAGATAACTGAAAAAGGAATCAATAAGAAGCAAATGCAAATAATGGCAGAAATCTGTCAAAACAGACCAGCAGGTAAAAACCAATTTTTTCAAACATCTTATGTTGCTCAAATCAAAACGTGTTGAACTAATGAAAGTTATCTAACATACTGGGGGATTTAATCTTAAATTTTGAGCTCAATCCGAGTTACCGAGCCTGCTCACGAATTGTTTTGGTGGAGGGCAGAAATCTGTTTCGGGACAGCAACTCCCCAAATCTTACTTCCCTCTCATTAGAGGTAATTCTTGGCACAAAAAGCAAACAAAAAGGATAAGGAGAGGTTATTACTGAAGTAATAACTTCCAAGACTCAAGGAAACTCTTGGGTTATCTCCCAACAAGTACTTTTCTTTAACTCCTTTAAGTTAGGCACAAGAAGCAAGAAGAATCAAGTATTTTCAAATGAAGAAGCATTAACATTCATACTTACAAAACCTTAAACTATGAAAGGTATCTCATCCAAATGGGTTTTGGAGGATCCATTTTCATCTCTGTTTGGTCTACTTCCTTCATCAAAAAGATTTTCAGGGGTAATCCAATCAAAATTCTTTTCAAAGGCTTCATCCATTCCAACAAGCTTAAAGGGTATGGGTATATTGAATTCCTCTCTAGCCTTAGTTTTATCAGAAATACCCACAACATATACACTTGAACCTAGCATATTGAAACGCTCAAAAACCTTTTTGGCTTCCCTAGGAACATCATGGAATTCTTTTGATAAAGTTTCAAGGATTAATTCCCTCTTTTCAGCATTCTTCTCTTCTTTTAGTTTTAGGAACAAAAATTGTATGAATGGATTAAGGCTAACAAACCTAGCCTCCAACATATGAACTAAAGAAGTTGCAGCAATCTCATAATTAGGAGCAAGCTCTGCTATAGATTTATCCTCAATATCCTCATGCTTGCTACCATAATTAAAGAATTCTTCAATGTTATCTTTCCCAATTATGGAGCCACTACCTATTACAAGATCTTTCAGGGCGAACTTGGGGAGCAACATGGTGAGCTAGAGCAAGGTGGTAACTAGAGCAGGAACTATTTTTTTTGTGTTTTTGAATAAATCAAGCATACCAAACAAGACTATTTTTTTGGGTTTTTTTTGAAAAGAGGCAAACAAAACCAAGCAAAAGAAACAAAGAAAATTAAAAACAAAGTAAAGAGAAAGGAAGTGAAGGAAGTCCTTAGCCTCCTTGGCAACGGCGCTAGAAAATCTTGATGCAGCGCTAGTCCTAGTGGGAGCGCTTCGTCGAGAAACCCCATGAGCAAGGTCTGAAGCAGCACAGCAGCAAGTTTTACCTCAGTAAGAAACTGAGGTTATCGAACCAGTAGGAGGAAGGAAACGTCACACAGGTGTTGCAAGCAACGCGGAGACCTGCACAACACAAACTCAAGACTTTGCCCCAACGAATCAGTGAGGTTGTCAAGATCACCGGTTTGCTGTAACAAAGGATTAAACGTATAGTGTGGAAGGCAATGGTTTTCAACAAGTAAACAAGTAGCAGTGGAAGATGTATCAATGGTAAAGATTGGACCGGGGTCCATAGTTCACTAGAGGTGTTCTCCTTAGATAAACAAACATGGCATGCAGGGTAAACAAATTACAGCAGGGCAATTGACAGGACTGAGCAAGGCATAACAATGCAATACTAGACATTCATGATCCTATGAGATTCGGTTGGGCAATACAACAAGATACATAGACCTCCATCCAATTGCATCTATGACTAGAAATCCACCTTCGGGTTATTATTCGAACCCCCTCTAGTATTAAGTTGTAAGCAACAGATAACTGCTTTAAGCAAAGTGTGTAAGGTAAACAATCAACTTGTTCCATGAACAAGAGACCGTTGTTTTCTACCTAGTGGCAACAACACATCTACAACCTTAGATATTTCTGTCACTTCCCTTAGATTAAATAGAGGCATGAACCCACTATCGAGTATAAATACCCCCTCTTGGAGGAGGAGTCGGCCAAGGGGTGGGAACCCTGGACTCACCCTCTCTATATAAATAGGTGAGGGGAGGGCACACCCTTTCCCCTTTACCTCAACCCTAGCCGCCGCCCTCTCCCTCCTTCGTCTTCCTGCTCTGGCTTAGGCGAAGCCCTGCAGGATTCTCTCCTCCTCCACCACCACCATGTTTTCGTGCTGCTAGGATTCCGAGGGGATCTACTACCTCCACTGGCCGCTGGAATGGGAAGGGGAAGATCTTCATCGACTCCGTACGTGGGACCGAGTGCGGAAGCGCTGCCGGAACGCGGCGCCAGAAGGATCCATCTACTACCTCCATTGTTGTTGTTGTTGTTGTTGTTGTTGTTGTTGTTGTGTTGTTGTTGTTGTTGTTGTTGTTGTTGTTGTTGTTGTTGTTGTTGTTGTTGTTGTTGTTGTTGTTGTTGTTGTTGTTGTTGTTGTTGTTGTTGTTGTTGTTGTTGTTGTTGTTGTTGTTGTTGTTGTTGTTGCTGGTGCTGGTGCTGGTGCTGGTGCTGTTGCTGTTGCTGTTGCTGTTGCTGTTGCTGTTGTTGTTGTTGTTGTTGTTGTTGTTGTTGTTGTTGTTGTTGTTGTTGTTGTTGTTGTTGTTGTTGTTGTTGTTGTTGTTGTTGTTGTTGTTGTTGTTGTTGTATAACTTCCGATTTTCGCCTTCCGCGGGCACATGAGTATACGTATACGGTGAGTATATGTCTAAGAGGGCCATACAAACTTCGGGTGGGTTCGTACGGTCCTCTAAACAATCGGTATCGAGTTTTTGTTTGTCAAAGTTTGAAAGAGGGGGGCGAGAGGCAAAAGTGGGTATGTGTTTGTCTTTAGTGGTGTTTGAGAGATAAAACATTGCACAGATGAAAATATTGGGTTGTTTCCAAGAGATTTGATAGCTTTTCATGGTATCCATTGTTATTTTTTATTTGATAGCTATGTATGATGGTGATTTGAAACAGTTAATCTGGTGACTATGATCAAATAATCAGGTAGCTATTAACCAAAAACCTAGTAATTGTCTTCACTTGATTTAATGGCTCTGTTTGCTGATGAATTTGAAAACAAACAACTTGGTGACTATGTTCGAATAATCTGGTAGCTACTAACCCAAAGCCTGGTAGTTGTCATTTTGATCTGGTGGTGATCCAAAACTGTTAACCTGGTGACTATGATCGAATAATCTGATAGCTACAAACGAAAACCTGGTAGTTGTCTTCATTTTGACTTGATAGCTATGTATAAGGGTAATTCGAAACTGTCAAAACGGTGACTATGATCGAATATCAAAATGTGATTTTTTTTAAACCGTTGAGTCGTAAAACGACGAATATGAAGAAACAAGACTACACAAGTTGAACTCATGGTTTGAACGCAATATGATTTTTCCAATTTGTTTGCCTTTTTGCGACCGCCATGAATGCACATTGATTACAAAAAGTCATCCCATTTTTGTACAGTGGCAAAGTTTTGTTCGTCGTGAGCATCTCTTCTGTAGTGCACCGTAGACTAAATTCATGTACTAGAGAGTTCTTAAAACAGAGCCTGGCACCATCTCGTTACCATGGCCTATTTTCCCTTTTAAGCATACATAGTACTAGACGGATACGCGAGCTTCGCCTCGCCACCTGTATCGTGTTGTTACATGGTGTGGTTTGTGCCATGTATTTGGTGGTGATAAATGTTTTAGCTTTATTTGAATTATTACCTATACTGTGTTGCTACCGGGAGTTATTTGGATTAGCTATGTTGATCAGCTCATTTATACTTTATGGTGAACGATGGATGTCATTTAAATTTTCTAGGTAAACAATGGTGAGCTAGAGGAAAGCAAGCATTTAGTGGTCACATATACAAAAAGCAAAGAATTTCACAAGGATACGTACGCTACACACAAATATATAGAGTTCAGTTATAGAATTCACAATACACATCTATTTTACAACACATTTTGGACACATAGCAATAATGGCATACACTATCATCAACATCACATCAATCAAGAAAACCAACGCAATCACTCTAAATGGCCAGGACTAAGAGATGGTCCAGTTTTTTAGGGTAAAACAATTGGAGAGATCCCACTACAATTTTTATTTATAAGTTATAAATCAACAAAGCAAGGTACAGAATATTTACAAAGGTACTTTTAAAGATACTATTGCTATTGACATTGAGTCACCTATTAAAGTATGGATTTTCTGTTTGGATTTTCGTGGAGCAGAATACGACCTGGAAGCCTACGCAGACATCTTGCAGACAAATCCATAACTGTTATTGACCACACCATGACAAATCTAAGAGGACATACACAAGTCTTCTAGTTTACAACAAAATAGTACACCAGGCACCTACATGGTGAATTCGTAGCTAAATAAATATCCTATATGATAGTCTTATAGGGCGATGCACCACAAAACTTGATCGTTCGTGACCTGGCCGTTTGCTTTGACAAGGCACCTTCTATGTTTATTTCTTGTCGCCACATGCGCTGATGCCTTGGTCTCCTGGACATCTAAAACTTGTAAACCAACCATTTTATATGAAAAAATAGCACAAGATCAGCAGCCACAATTATGAAAGAAGACTCTACGGTGAAAACAACATGTAAACTAAGTGATATTTAGAAGCTGGCTCTAATTTTATTCTATCGTAGGCAGCTTCTCGGTCACTTGCGGTGCATAAATTGCATGCTAGCTATGGCAAAATCTTCTCTCCTAATACAACTAAGTTGGATCTGCATGTATGGTGATATAGATAAACAGGGAGAAACAATTACCTAAGTTCCAGTGGAAACACAATCCCCCGTGTCTCCTAGAACATGCATTGAGCACTTATGCTAATTTCAAAAGAAATTAATTAAGGAACATCTTTGTATTCAAGACTTATAAGCAAGACCATCAAATTATTTATTTATTCAGAATTCACAACAATTCACATGTGACATGCCTATTTTATATGTTTGCCAGCTAACTACAATACCAAAACACCACACTCCACAATAAAAAGCGAGTGTAGTATTGGCAACAAAACCTGAAGATTTTAAATCACAAACCAAAGAATAATTTTAACTCACAAAATGTAAAATTTTAAACTTCAGAAGCTAATCATCTAAAAATTATAGAGAAATTGCTGATAAAAAGAGAACTGAGGTCTGATGTAACATATAACCTTCATATTTGTTGCTATTCTCGAGATAAGATCAAACCATCAAAGGCACTATCATTGAATTTCTTGAAGAAGTTTCAAAGAAAATAGTCATTTAAGGAGCAAACAATTGTTAACATCAACCATTTTAAGGTGCCTAGCACCAAAAGATCTATCAGTACCACCGATTCTATTAAGCGACGCGAGGTACACAAACTCTTGTTCTAAATATTATACATAAAATTCAGAAATAGCTAAAGATATTGTTAAACAATTCAATTTGGTGGTGAAATGTGAGCATCGCATGCTTGTGATCCAATAGATTAAAGACATGGCAATAGGTTCAACATCCAGGAACGAAATAACTCCCTACTGATCAAGCAGAAACACTATTGATATGCGATGTAGCTTAATCTAGTGTGCTAACCCATATCCAAAACAAATAAATTGATATGATGGATTTACGTCTAGGAAAAATGTGCCGCTGTTGGAGATATGCCCTAGAGGCAATAATAAATATAGTTATTATTATATCTTTGTGTTTATGATAAATGTTTATATTCATGCTATAATAGTATTAACAAGGAAACATTAATACTTGTGTGATTTGTAAACTTAAATTGAAGTCCCTAGTAAAGCCTCTATACATTGCTAGCTTGTTGGTTAATAAATGATTGTGGTTTCCCTATCATGAACATTGAGATGTTATTAACAAAAAAATCATATTGTTAGGAGAATGATATGGTGGACATACTCCTATAGATAAGCGTAGCATAAAGATCAAGTTATTTTAATAGTTCAATTGCTATATTCTTTCTGATACATAGTAACCTAATTCCTTCGACCATGAGATCATGCATATCACCTTTACTGGATGGATGCTTTGATGACATCAAACACCACACCGTAACTGGGTGGCTATAAAGGTGGCATTGAGTGTTCGGAAAGTATTGGTTGAGACACATGGATCAAGAGTGAGATTTGTCCATCCATATGACGGATAGATATACTCTGGGCCCTCTCGGTGAAATGTCATCCAATTAGCTTGCAAGCATGTGACTGGCTCACAAGGGATCACATATCACGGGAACGAGAAAAGAGTACTTATCAGTAACGAGGTTGAACTAGGTATGCAGAGATACCGACGATCATAACCTCGGATAAGTAAACTATCGTGAGACAAAGGGAAATTGGTATCGTATGTAAGTGGTTCATTCGATCACAAAGTAATTGTAGAAATATGTGGGAGCCATATGAATTTCCAGATTCCTCTATTGGTTATTGTTCGGAGAAGTGTCTTGATCATGTCCGCATAATTCACGAACCGTAGGGAGATACACTTAAGGATTCGACGTTGTTTGAGTAGTTATGGAATAATGAGAAAGAGACCAAATGTTGTTCGGAGTCTCGGATGTGATCCGGGATATCACGATGAGATCCGGAATGGTCCGGAGAATAAGATTCATATAAGGAAAGTCCTGTTTCGGAGTTGGAGAATGGTTCCGGTGTTTTCATCGGGAATGTTCTAGAAGGTTCCGGAATGTCCGGCACTCCGGAGGGGAAGGGTACATGAATGTGTCATACCAAGTTGGAATGATTGCATCATGTACTAGGTGTCATCGCTGAACAAAATAAAGGGTTTAATCAAATCCTAGTTTGAAAAGTCAAACGCCAATTTGAAAAGTCAAACGGCTATTTTGGAAAGTGGAGGGAAGTGGGAAACCGAGTTGGGGAGGAGTTCCTCCTCCACCGCCGGCCCACTAGGGATCCGAGTTGGGGAGGGACTCCCTCCCCTTGGCCGACGCCTCCCACCTATAAAGGGAGGGGCAGGGCTGCCCCTCCTAGCACACAAGTTCTCCACCCCAAAACCCTAGCCCAGCGCCGCCACCTCCTGTTGCCGCCGCCGCCTAGGGCTCCCCTAGCCGCCGACTTGGGCAAACCCCAAGCCCTAGCCGCCGGCCCTAGCACCTCCTCCTTGGTGTGTCTAAACCCTAGATCACCGAGGGCTCTCTCATAGTCCATCATACTCGCTCCGGCTTAAGGCGAAGCCCTGCGAGATCTCCCCTCTACTTCCGGTACCACGCCGTTGTGCTGCCGAAATCGTGAGGAGAGTGCTACAACCTCCGCTGCCTGCTGGAACAAGGGAGAGGAAGGTCTTCGTCGAGTACGGAACGTGTGACCGACTGCGGGAGCGCTGCCGGAACGCAGCGCCGGAAGGATCGTCTACGCGATCTTGAGATCGGGAAGAGTACGACTACATCACCCACGAGAATCCGCTCTCGTTAAACACTTCGGAATCTTCGAGGGCGATTTATTCCATCGACTCGTTGCTACAATCTAGTAGATAGATCTTGGCTTGTTTGTTTGTATGCGATAGAAATTTTTTGTTTTCCATGCTACGAAACCCTACAGCCGCAACACTCTTGATGATAATAATCTTGCGAGGAAGTTCAGCCTCCTGGTATGAACTAAGTTCAGTCATGAAGAAAAGTCAGTTTCTAGGTGGATTTAAATATCTTAAGTCCATGCTTTCCAAAAAGATACCTCATGTGTTCTGTAACAGAGCACTCACTGAAGTCTGCAGTTATGTCAAAAGTGAAAAATGACAAAGGTTTATTTATATAGTTTGAGAAAAATGTGGCAATGAAATCTATAATAAATAGATGATATTTACATCCTTAAGCAAATAGTGCCATGAGTAACCAACCCTTGCAAGTACAAAGATTGGCCTAAATCTGGTTGGTCTGGCAAACAAATTATACGGGAATCCCTAATATTTGTTTCAGATAGTAGGAAAGAAAGTTAAGCAAAGGAGCTAGTCATGAAAGCAACATTAACTAACACTCCCTCGGTACCATATTATAAGATGTCAGTACAACCAATATATGAGTACATTTGTTGTAATAACATCTTGTAATATGGGACAAAGGGAGTAGCATTTAGGTGAGAAACGTGCATACCCAAAAGGAAGAGAGCCAAACTTCGAGAGCGCGTGCGCGTAAATGAGTCGAAGAAGCCAAACAAGAGAGAAAAAGATATCACCTCTAGAATAATGCAGATATGAACATTTTGACATTTATGCTATGAAATCAACTTAACATACTATAAGGTCACACTTGTACAAACAGGACAATAGTATGATTTGCCTCTCAACTATATTCCAGAAAATATATCAATTCAATTTACTATATCAGGTGCAATTAATAGAGATTTTGTAGCAATGTGTGCTATAATGCGGGTCAAATATCAGATTCAAGATTCAAGATTCAAGATTCAAGATAAAGAAACTGAATTAGAAAAATAGAGGAGAATGTAAATCACAAATGAATATGAACCTGAAATATAAGACGACGGTAAGAGATGACGCCTTATTCCTTTGTGTGGACTCAACATTCAGGATTTTCTTCAACTTCCAATATCTTGTTGAAACACCTAGAAAGATGATTTTCTTCTTGTTCACAAACTCGAAGGTAGAAAGAACATATTATTTTAAGTGACACACTTCTGGGAAAAAGGTTAGTTGAAACTACATTATCAAAATTCTAATTCAAAAATAAGAAGTGGAGAAAACTATAAATAGCTAACATGATTTAGGGAAAAGCAAATGACATTTCTAGTACTTAAACTGGTGCAGCTGTGTCAAATATTCCTATATATAAGATCCATTGATTCAGAAATATTCCTATATATAAGATCCATTGATTCAGAAATATGATACACATCACTAAATGATCTTTGACAATCAGTGGCATTGAAAGCTGTTTGAATTCAAGGAAACTACACCCTGAAGTTCTTATGAAATAGTAACACAAAGTTTACATATACATATATATGTTCCAAAATAAAAATGCAACAACACATCACCATATAATAAAAAATCTAAGAGATATACAGTCCTCAAATATAATAAAGATGTAGAAAATATCAAAGAACAAATATCATGAAATCACAACTCAGTGCTTTAGAACTGAACGCTTGCTTTCTGTTGGTTCTTTTATCCCTAATGGCGGTTTCATATCCATATGTAAGTCTTCTAGATTTCTTCCCAATGAATGTCAGCTTCTTTACTATCTGCCCAAATGCCAACACTTGATCCAACAGCTACCAAAAAAAGTACATGTTTTGGAACTCATGCATCACGCAAGAAACACAAGAAGTATTTATCTCATGAGTCCAGGAATATTTACCTTTGGGAAATGAAAGTCCAAATGCTTAACCGAGAGAATCATGAGCATGAAAGAATTCACTGTATTTGGAACAATAACTATGGTAATAGGTCTTCCCTTGCTCTTTTTTTGTAACATCCCAAAAATCATAATTTGTAAAGCTTGCATAGCATTCATGCATTCATAAGCATTTGATCTTTTCAAATGAATTTCAAACATAAGAAACCATATTTTTGCCTATTACTTATTCAAGTGAGGCAAAGTTTATATTTTATTTTCTAAATGTGTTTAGTATTTGATCAGGATTTATTGGAAAGTAAATACAAAGGCCACACAAAAGTTTTCAAAACAATTCAAATTTAAAAACCATTTATATGCCTATTGTAAATATTTAACTATAAGCATGATTTTATATTTATTTTCAAACCCAAAATAATTTGGAATACAAATAGATGTTTTACACATCCTTGGACACAAGAAATACAGAAAAAATTATGGAAGAAATTTAAATTGAAACAGATTTGAAACACTCATTCAAATTCAAATCAGAAAATCAAAGCAGAAAAATAGAAAAGGATAAAAAGAGGAAAAAAACCTAACTGACTAACCAACCCAACCCACCCGCGGCCCAGCAAGCCAGCCCACCTAGCCCACCCGGGAAACTCCCTCCCCCTCTCTGTTTCTCACCGTGTCGCGCTGCACCCACTCGCTGACTTCCTGGCCCCACTGCCACGTCGTCTCTTCGTCCTCAATCAACGCGCTGTGACAACTCTGCCGCGACCGTTTCCTCCGATTAAACACCGAATCAATCCGATTGCGAGCGTGAATTCCTCCCCGACCCTGCCTACTTAAACCCCTCCTCTCTCTGCTCCTTTCCCCTCACTCAGCGCCCCTTCTCCGCCACCAGGCTGCCCGCAATTCCATTTGCACCGCCGCAGTATCGAGCATCTCCGGCGACGTATTCCGGTGAGCACAGTGCCCCCTTTCGCCTCTGGTTCATGCAAGTTTTGTTCGCCTGGTTCCTGCGCATCATCTCATGCCATTTGTTTGCTCTGCAATGCACCAAGACGTTGCCTTCATACACCTCTGCAAACAACAGAGCCGCCGCTCAACTCCGTCGAGAAATACTGGTAACCTTCGAGCGCCCCTGCCTTCTGCTTGCCCCTGTCTAGTTCGCCGCATCATTGCGCGTCTCCTGATACACCTGGTTTGTGCTAGGACGATCCAGAGCATCGCCAACGTCTTCGCCACCGTGCACCCGACGCCTGCAAGCTTTCCGACGAGCTCCTCCGGCCAACACAGCACACCCCCGTCCACACCAGCGAGATGTTGAGCATCAGCGTGACCTCGCGAGTCTGGTAAGCATCTCTGCCAACCCCAGCCCCCTCCGTAGCTGCCGGAACCCCACTGACAGTGCGTCGCCGACGCGCCGCCAGGAAATGGTCGCGTGCTTAGCAGCCGTTGGATCTAGATCTAGCGCGTAGGATTAGATCACTTAACGAAGGGGTACGAGTAGATCTGTCCCGTGCAATTTCATTTAAATCGTGCGGCTCTCGTTGATCGATCCAGCCGAACCGGTATGGGCCAATTAGATTGCGCTGCGTGTCAGGTTTTCTGTTTTAAAATTTAGATTTAAATCTATTAGTTATTTAAACTTGTAAATTCAATAACTTTTGTTCTATTTATCCAAAAAAATGCAAATAAGATATAAATGGAATCACAAAAATAAATCCTACACATCTGTAGGCTTAGTTTTGTAATTTTCTTCTGTTAAAATAGGATTTTATGCAGAGACATTTGTAGGCCTATTTTGTGTATAAAAATTATTTGGAAAATGTTTTAAAGGCCAAATAAGGTTTATTTGGTGTATAAATGTTTAGTTTATTGTTCAGTTCTGTTTTACTTGTCTTGGTTGGTTTAGAAAAATCATCACATGGCATTTGCATGCATTCATATATTTTTGTTTGATTATTTGAAATATGAATCTGGTGCTATCATTTTATGTGTAGATTTTGGTGCTAGTGGTGATTGTGACTGTGAGGATTGTTATTACTCCCCCAACTACCAAGGCAATTGGTGCTTCATATGTTTTTCCCAATATTTTGACTATGCATTAGAGATATTTTGTATAGGGCTTGCATGATAATTTTTGCTAAGTATCTATATGCTATGCTTGGGAAATCCTAGTAGTTGTAGAATTGTTAGCATTTTTCTCTAAGTTAAGATACTTGCTATTGCCATGCTTAGCCTAGCTAGTAGCAACCAAGGGTGGATTATATACATGCTATGGAAAGATATTGCTAAGTCTTTGACTTATATTTTTTCTTAATAAAACAACTAAGTGAATGAAACACCTGGGTGGAATGGTAATTGCTTGGTTGGATTTTTGTTGAGTGGTTACCAGGGCCCATTTTTCAATGGTCTACCCTGTGTATCTCACTTGTGAAATGCCACCTAGGAACTAAGGGATTTGAGATGCCATATGTTAAGAAGCTTCTAGTGCAGCCACATGGCATTATGGGCTCTGCCTGGATCATATAGGTTGCAATAACTTAGCCAAATGGACAGTTGGTGGTAGGGGTGATAGGTTTGGAACACGTCCATTTTGGTCTAAGGGAAGGCTTCTAAAAGGTCCTGTCTCGATGCATGTCGAGTCTTGTGGGGAAAGTGCACCACCTATGCAGAAGGAATAATCTAAGTACTTAGTCGTGTCCCCGGCAATGGACAATTTGAGCATCAAGACATGGAAGCTATCAAGAATCTCCTCATCCCAATTTCTAAGTTAAAAACTTGTGGTTGAACAAGGGTAAAGGTTCACCAATGTCTATTGGTGTTTCCTTGGGAGTTTCTGCCAAACAAAAACTTAGTGTTTTCAACTGATAGGCAAAATCTATTTTGAGCAAATCAAGCCTAAGATACACTTAGCCAAATTCATATAGAATCTAGAAGACTATTATTCTACTAAGGTATCACTTTCTAATACTATTCCAATGTATTGACCCACTGTGGCTGTAACTTGTGATGTTGCAGGTTACTCTGATGAGGATTAGGGTTATGAGTCTACACTCAACATGCTTGCCTGTGGCACATGAAGATGAAGACTTTTATTTATATTTTTAAGTTAAACTCTTGTACTAGCCTATGGCTATGGAGTTGTAAAAGACTATGTTATCTCTGCAATGACGATGTAATAATGACCCTTGTTTTTGTGTACTTCATCTTAAACTGTGGATGCTAGCATTTGATCCAGGGACTAGCATTGCAATCACAGGGACCTTTAACTTTATAAAGGTGGGGTCTTACAGATGGTATCAGAGCACTGTGTTGCCTGTAGGATTATGAACCTAGGTTGGATTAGACTAAGAAACCACTAAGGAAAAATTTCAAAACTTTGGAAAAATTCCACACTTGTAAGATCCCTCCCTTTATAAAGGTAAGGATCCCTGTGATTGCAATGCTAGTCCCTGGATCAATGCTAGCATCCACAGTTTAAGATGAAGTACACAGAAACAAAGGTCATTATTACATATCATTCCAGAGACAACATAGTCTTTTACAAACTCCATGGCCACAGGCCTAATACAAGAGTTCAAATATATAATAAGATAAATAAGTCTTCATCTTCATGTGCCACAGGCAAGCATGTTGAGTGTAGACTCATAACCCCTAATCATCATCAGAATAACCTGCAACATCACAAGTTACAGCCACAGTGGGTAAATACATTGGAATAGTATTGGCAAGTGATACCTTAGTAGAATATTGGTAGACTAGATACTATATGCTTTTTTGGCTAAGTGTAGCTTAGGCTTGCTTTGCTCAAAATAAGTTTTACCTATCAGTTGAAAACACTAAGTTTTTCTTTGTCAAAACTTTCCCAAGGAATCACCAATAGGAATTGGTGATCCTTCACCCTTGTTCACCCACAAGTTTTTACTTAGAAATTGGGATGAGGAGATTCTTGATAGCCTCCATGTCTCGATGCTCAAGTTGTCCAATACCAGGGACATGGATAAGTACTTAGATTCTTCCATCTGCAGAGGTTGTGCACTTTCCCCACAAGACTTGATATTCACCAAGGCAGGACCTTTCAGAAGCCTTCCCTTGGACCAAATGGACGCGTTCCAACCTATCATCCCACTACCACCAACTGTCCAAATGGCTAAGTTATTGCAACCTATGTGATCCAAGCAGAGCCCATATTGCCAAGTGGCTGCACTAGAAGCTTCTTAACATATGGCATCTCAAATCCCTTTGTTCCTAGGTGGCTTTCCACAAGTGATATACACAAGGTAAACCATAGAAATGGGCCTTGTGTAACCACTCAACATAAACCATTCCTTCCATTCCACCCAGGTGTTTCATTCACTTAGTTGTTTTATTAAACAAAACTCAAGTCCAAATACTTAGAAATATTTTCTCATAGCATGAATATATAACCACCCTTGGTTGCTACTAGCTAGGCTAAGCATGGCATTGATAAGAAATATTTCTAGCAATTCTACAACTACTAGGATTTCCCAAGCATAGCATATAGATCAAAATATCCATGCAAGTCTAGCAAAATATTTCTAATGCATAGTTGAAAAACATAGGAATAAATCATGAAGCACCACTTGCCTTGGTAGTTTGGAGAGTAGCTACAATCCTCACAATCACAATCACTATTTGCACCAAAATCTACACATAAAATAATGGCACAAAATCACATATACAATTAATACAAGCAACAATACATGAATGTATGCAATATGCCATGTGATGATTTTCTACACCAAACAAGACAAGTGCACTGTACTGAATCATAAACAAGTACAAAACAAGCTAAATAAACTTTATTTGAATAAAAAAACATTTTCCAAATAATTACTATACTCAATTTATGCCTACAAATGTTTCTGCAAAAACAACCATTTTAACAGAGGCAAAACTTTAAACACATTGCATAAACAGAAATTTTTTTCTCTCCTGATTCTAGTGATATAAAATTTGTCAAATTTGGACGTGGAAATCAAAAGTTATGAATTAAACAAGTTTAAACATCTAATAGATCTAATTCATATTTTTAAAACAAAACACATGCCACGCGGAAGCATCTGGTTGGACGGTACCGGTTTGGGCGGATCACGCTTGCGAGCCGTAAGATCTAAGTGACGATGCATGGCTCAGATTAAATCATACCGCTTCTCCCTCTAATCTAATCCTAGCCTCTAGATCTGGATCCAACGATCCTCGATGCTCTGACCAAAGATGGGCGGCGCAAATGGCTGCTGTCGGCGGCGACGGCTCTGCCGGCGATGGATCGGCGATTCTAGCGAGGGCTGGGGACAGTGATGATGCTTACCGGCGTCGCAAAGTTGCGAGGGAGCTCGAGATGTTGCTGGTGTGGACAGGGGCGCGTTGATGTGGCCGTAGGAACTCGTCGGAGTTGAGCGCAGCGTCGGGTGCTCGGTGACGAAGATGTTGGCGACGCTCTGGATCACCCTAGCATGAACCAGTTGTATCAGGGGGTGCGGAAGGCTACAGGAAACACTACTGGTTCAAGGAGAAGTCGAGGGGAGGTCGGGTTTTACCTCAATCGCTCGTCGGAGTCGAGCGACGGTTTTGATGTTTGCGGGCACGAACGGTGACGGCAACCTGGGTCACGAGAAAGCAAACAAAAGGCATCAGGGAACGCGCAAGGACATGCTGGTCACGTTTGTTTGAACCAGAGACAGGGGACGGTCGGAGCTCACCGGAATCGGTCGCCGGAGTGGTTCGGGACAGCGGCGGTGCGAGCTCGATTGTGGACAGCCTAGCGGCGCTCTGTGGTTGGTGAGTGAGGGGAAATGAGCAGTGAGGGGAGGGGATATTATAGCCGAAGCAGGGGCGGAGATCACGCACGCATTCATCGCCAATTAAGCGGATTAAAATCGCGGTAGTGAAGGGGGAAGAAACGGGCGACGACGGCGTTTGCGCGCGGGATTTGGGGAAGAAGGAGCTGACGTGGAGAGGGTCCACTGATCAGTCTCTGCGGGGTAAGTTTGCACGCGTGGAAAGGGAGAGGGAAGGGGCTGCTTCGGGTGGGCTCGTGGGCTGCTTCTGCTGCTGGGCCTGTTTGGTGGCGCCGGCCCTTTCCTTATTCTTTTATCTTTATCTTTTTCTATTTTGATTTTCAGGAACCAAAATCAAATAAATTCAAAAGCCATTTGAATTCAAATCTTTCCTGGATTTTGTAAAGTGTAACACTCATATTTTTGGGCATAAAACCTTATGGTCTCTCTATACTAGCTTGGTCCCTTTGATTAAACAAAATAAACAGTGTCATAGCACTTGATTTGCATAAGTTTTGAAAATGGTTTTAAAACCATATTTGTTTTGTAAATTTTGGTCTAAGCACTAACATTCAACCAAAACAATCTGAGAGCAACAAAGCTTGGTTTTAAAACAATTATACTCTCAATTGAGAGTGGCATTTGATTAATAGTTGCTCACATAAAATAATGAGCATCAGATGCTCCTGTTTTTGAATGGTTTTGAAATGGAACCCTAAATGATCATGGATGCATGGATGATATGCATGAGTTTTGAAACATGATTTTAGGGATGTTACAAATCTAACCCCCTTAAGGTGAATCTCTTCCTCGAGATTCGGGTTGGCTAGCAAATAGGTGAGGGTGGTCTTTCCGAAGGTCATCTTCTCTTTCCCATGTTGCTTCTTCTTCAGAATGATGGTTCCATTGAACTTTGCAGAATTTGATAGTCTTAGTCTGAGTAACTCTTTCTGCAGTTTCAAGAATCTTGATAGGTTTCTCCTCATAAGTGAGGTCACTCTCCAATTGAACCTCTTCCAAAGGTATAACATCCTTCAAAGAAGTCTCTTCCATTTCTGGATGGCATTTCTTAAGCTGACTCACATGAAACACATTGTGAACGACAGACAATGATTTTGGCAGTTCAATCTCATAAGCTACTTCTCCTTTACTACTCAGAATCTTGAATGGTCCAACATATCTTGGGGCCAATTTTCCTTTGACTCCAAACCTCTTCACTCCACGAAGTGGTGACACTCTAAGATAAGCTCTATCACCTACTTCATAGGTGACTTCTCTACGCTTAGGATCTGCGTAGCTCTTTTTTCGGGACTGTGCTATCTTTAATATGTCCTTAACTAGCTTGACTTTCTCTTCAGCCTCTTCGATTAGCTCTGGTCCTAACAAAATTCTTTCTCCCACACCATTCCATAGCAATGGGGTGGTACACTTTCTCCCATAGAGAAACTCAAATGGTGCCATCTCAATACTGGCTTGATAGCTGTTATTGTAAGAGAATTCTGCGTAAGGCAAACTTTCATCCCAACTGGCTCCATAGTCTAGAGCACATGCTCTCAACATATCTTCAAGAATCTGATTGGTCCTTTCTGTTTGTCCATCAGTTTGAGGGTGAAAAGCAGTGTTGAATTCCAACCTCGTTCCCAATGACTCATGTAGTTGCCTCCAAAAATGAGAAGTGAATTGAGTTCCCCTATCAGACACAATACTCTTGGGTACTCCATGTAGACATACAATTCTAATCATATAAATTTTGGCTAACTTAGCACTTGTATAAGTTGTCTTCACGGGTATGAAATGAGCCACTTTAGTCAAGCGATCCACTACTACCCAAATAGAATCATATCCTGACCGGGTCCTTGGCAATCCGGTAATGAAATCCATGCCAATCTTGTCCCACTTCCAATCAGGAATAAGTAGTGGTTGTAACAATCCTGCTGGTTTTTGGTGTTCTGCCTTCACTCTACTACATACATCACACAAAGCAATATGTTCGGCGATGTTCTTCTTGAGATTATTCCACCAAAATCTTTCTTTCATATCCATGTACATTTTGGTGTTACCCGGATGAATGGAATACGGTGAGTTGTGTGCTTCTTATAAAATCAGTTTCCGAAGTTCCGGATCTTGTGGAACACAGATACGTTTTCCATGCCATAAAGTACCCTGTTCATCTTCATGGAATCCTTTGGATTTTCCCTTGCCAATCTTTTCCTTAATCTCTTCAATTTCCTTATCTGTCTTTTGAGCTTCTTTGATTTTGTCCAACAAGGTGGGTTGAACATCCAATGACATGAGATGTCTTTCAGGCACAATCTCTAATCTGAGATCTCTAAATTGGGCACACAGATCATCTGGCAATTCTCCCTTAGTAAGGCCATTCACAAAAACCTTACGGCTTAGAGCATCCGCTACAACATTTGCTTTACCAGGGTGGTATTGCAAACTCAAGTCATAGTCCTTGATGAGTTCTAGCCATCTTCTTTGTCTCATGTTAATTTCTTTCTGGGTGAAGATATACTTCAAACTTTTGTGATCTGTGAACACTTCACATCGCTTTCCCAAAAGATAATGTCTCCATGTTTTGAGTGCATGGACAACAGAGGCTAACTCTAAATCATGAGTAGGGTAGTTTACCTCATGAGTTTTGAGTTGTCTCGAGGCATAAGCCACAACTTTCCCTTCTTGCATAAGTACTGCACCTAATCCATGATGAGATGCATCACAATATACTTGGAAATCTTTCTCCAAATCTGGCAAACATAAGACTGGTGCTGTCACTAGTCTCTTCTTCAATTCTTGGAAACTGAGTTCACATCCTTCAGACCAAGCAAATTTCTTGTCTTTATTTAGTAGTTCTGTCATTGGCTTAGCTATCTTGGAGAAATTCTCAATGAACCTTCTGTAGTAACCTGCTAAGCCAAGGAAACTACGAACCTCTTTCACTGACTTAGGAGATTCCCATTCAGTTACAACTGAAACTTTAGCAGGATCAACTACCACACCATCTCCTGACACAACGTGTCCAAGAAAACCAACTTCATTTAACCAAAATTCACACTTGCTGAATTTGGCATACAGCTTATGCTCTCTAAGCTTCTCAAGTATCAAACGTAGATGTCCTTCATGCTCTTCTTTGCTCTTGGAGTAGATCAAAATGTCATCGATGAAAACGACAACAAACTTATCAAGGAACTCCATGAACACTTTGTTCATCATGTTCATGAAATAAGCTGGTGCATTGGTCAAACCAAACGGCATCACGGTATACTCATACAATCCATACCTTGTGGTGAAAGCTGTCTTAGGTATGTCTTATTCCCTTATCTTGAGCTGGAAATAACCTGACCGGAGATCAATCTTTGAGAACACACAAGCTCCTTCTAACTGATCAAACAAGTCAATGATTCTAGGCAAAGGGTATTTGTTCTTGATAGTCACCTCATTGAGCGATCGGTAATCTATTCATAACCTTTGACTTCTATCCTTCTTTTCCACAAACAAAACTGGTGCTCCCCAAGATGAAGAACTTGGTTGGATAAAACCTTTCTTCAACTGTTCTCCAAGTTGCTTCTTGAGTTCTTTCAACTCATCCACTGACAATTGGTATGGTCTCTTTGCTATTGGTCCAGATCCTGGTAGCAAATCAATGAGAAACTCCACATCTCTATCTGGTGGAATTCCCGGCAATTCCTCCGGAAACACATCTGGATATTCACTCACAATTGGCACACTGTCCATGCTAACCCCCTTAAGAGAATTTAGCTTACTCCTTTTCGATTCAAAGTTGGTTTTGAATCTAATCCTTTTGTTTTCTGGAGTTGTGAGCGAGACAGTATGGTTGGCACAATCTAATACTCCCTTGTGCTTAGTCATCCAGTCCATTCCCAAAATGACATCCAATCCTTAGGAGTTTAGGATTATCAGGTTAACGGGAAACTTATACTTCCCAAACTCTATGACTAGATCATGACATCCTGAATTCACTATCATTTCTCCGCCAGGAGAACTTACTTTTATAGGACACCCAATAGATTCTACCGGTAGTTCATTTCTTTCAACAAATGCTCTTGATATGAATGAATGAGATGCACCAGTATCAAAGAGAACAAATGCTGGAACATAATTGAGTTTGAACTTACCAGCAACAACATCAGGTTCCTCATAGATCTCTTCCACATTGATGTGGTTCACTTGCCCCTTCTGTAAAGGGTTGGGTTTGTTGGGTCCTTCAACTTTCTTTTCTGGGCATTCATTTGCATAATGCCCCATCTTCTTGCACTTGAAACATTCAACTTGACTAAGATCCTTCTTGACAGGCTGGCTTCCACTGCCACTTCCACTTCCATTGTGGTGGCTCTTATATCCACCCTTGTGATTCTTGTACTTATCATTGTCATGACTGTGGTGGTGCTTGTTGTCATGATAACGGTTGTGGTTGTGGTGCTTGTTGTACTTCCCATTCTTGTGGGATCCAGAACTCCCACTATCATCATAATGGGAACGCTTGTGAGACGATCTCGAGCTGTGCTTATCAGAGTGCTTCCTCTTCCTGCTTTCAACTTGTTTCATTTTGCTCTCCAAAATAGCAGCCTTGTCAGAAAGAGACTGGTATGTGGGAACATAGGCCACAGCTAACTGCAGGTTCAATTTGTCATTCAACCCTTCAAGGAACTTTTCCTTCCTCTTAGCATCAGTGTCAACTTCATCCGGTGCATATCGCGCCAGAATTTTGAACTCCTCAATATATTCAGCTACGCTGTGGTGGCGCTGCTTCAAGTTATGGAACTCGTTCTTCTTCAAACTCATCACTCCGGATGAGATGTGAGCTGTAGGGGTCTCAACCTAATAAGGTAGATTCCTCCTGTGTTTACAATGCTAGTCCCTGGATCAATAGCTACCATCCACAGCTAAGATGTAATATCAAGAAACAAAGGTCATAATATAACTTTATAACCAGGAATAACATAATTTTATTACATCAACATAGCTCATTAGGCTATTACATTACATTGCAGCGGAATAACTATAGTCATGGGGTCCTTCATCTTCAAAGTGCCACAGGCAGATGTTGGTTGTAGACTCTGTAATCCTAATCAATCAATCTTCACTAAAAACAATCAAACCTGCAACATACAAGTTACAGCCACAAAGGGTCAATACATTTGAATTGTATTGGCAAGTGATACTATAATAATATAGTGGAGTCTATCATCTATATGCATTTGGCTAAGTGGAGTTTGAGGCTTGCATTGATCAAAATAGATTTTTCCTTATCATTTGAAAATACTAAGTTTTTGCTTTGACAAAATCATTTTTCTCAATCAAAGATCCTTTACAAGGCATCTCTCAATCAAAGATTGAAGATTTCAAACAACCCTTGTTCAATCCACAAGTTTTAACTTAGAAATTTGAATGATGAGATTCTTGATTGCTTCCATGTCTTGATGCTCAAATTGTCCTTTACCAGGGACATGGCTAAGTACTTAGATTTTACACTCTGCAGAGGCGGTGCACTTTCCCCACAAGACTTGGTTTCCCAAGACAAGATCTTTCAGAAGCTTTCCCTTAGACCAAAATGGACGCGCTCCAACCTATCAAACACTACCACCCACTATCCATATGGCTAAGTTCTTGCAACCTATATGATCATGGCAGAGCCCATATTGCCAAGTGGTTGCACTTGAAGCTTCTCAACATTTGACATCTCAAATCTCTTTGTTCCTGGGTGGCCATCCACAAGTGTGAAGGTTCACCAGTCCCCTGGCCTTGTGTAACCACTCAACCAAAAACCACCAAGCAAGCCCATTCCACCCAGGTGATTCATTAACTTAGTTGTTTTATTACTCAAAAACATAATTCCTCAGACTTAGAGATTTTTCCATAGTGTGAATATATTTTCCACCCATGTTTTCTATTAGCTAGGCTAAGCTGGATAGTAGTAGGAATCTTTAACTTAGGAAAATCCTACTAAGGATTCACCTACTAGGTTTTCTTATAGCAAGGTCTATACTTAGCAAAATCCATGCAAGTTTTACTTAGAGAAAATCACTAGTGCATAGTGAAAGTAATGGGACAAAAAGTATGAAGCATCACTTGCCTTTTTGGTAGAGTATGGATTCACTCCTTGTTCTTGCAACAATCACACTCTTCAAGTCACTACAAATCAATCAAGCAAGGCACAAACTCAATCTACCAATCAAGCAAAACAACACACATAAAATAACAAAGTCAAAGTAATGCATGCAAGCATGCAAAAGATGGTTCTAATTGCAAAGGTGGTCTCCACTAGGCTTCTAAACTTGTAAAGTCAAAAGTGGTTATTTTCCAAAGTGGAAAAGTCATTTGCAAAAGGGTTTTGGTCTATAAACCATTTTTAAATCTAATCATTATTTTATGTGGTGAAAATTATTTTTATCAAAGCAAAAACTTTATGTTTTTCACCAAATGGGTTGCTATTGCAAAACTTGGTGTTTTGGGTCAGTAGGTTTGGTCTAAAACATTTTCCCAAAGTTTTTACTCAAAATCATTTTCATAACAAAAATCATTATTTTCTTTTGGCTAGAAATGACTAAATCAAGTTTTCCATCCTAAACTTTACCAAACCCATTTTGCAAATCATGGGTTGGTTCCTAGGGTCAGTAAGGTCACAACAAACCATTTTGCAAAAGTTTTAACCCTAAATTCAATTTTAAACAATTTTTCTACTCTAAACAAGCTCACAAAAGAATCTACAAAAACAAGCAAACTAACCGATAATATTGGCTAAACCAAAGACATGGTTGGCTAGGGCTTGTTCCACTGATTCCAATGATACCAAATTTGTAATTTTTGGACGTGTGGTTTGAAAGTTACAAGGGTTTGAAGTTTGCAAATAAATCTGATTCAAAAATTCTTTTAAACAGATCTAGTGCCACGCGGCACGTTCTAATTCGCTGAAAACGGTTCGCGCGAATCGACTGACAGCAGCCGTTAGATTTAAGTCATATCGCACGGTTCAGAGCTAGAGTACCCTTTCAGTTAAATGGATCTATCGCACTCGTTGGATTTAAATCGAACGGCTACGGTGCGACTGACCAGAGGAGGGCGGCGCTAGCGGCGGCAGACGGCGGCGCGGGCTCTGGCGGCGAGGTTGCTGGCGACACAGGGGGCCAGAGGGAGAGAGGGGTAGCTCACCAGGTTCTCTGTGCCTTGCTGATTCTCAACGTGTTCTTGTCTGACGAAGGGGCCCTCTAGGTTAACCTGAATTCCTCGCCGTAGTTGTCGTCGGCGTCGGATGCTTTCTGTTGTCGTCGATGGCGAACCTATAGGTTATGCGCGGGTAAATGGCGAGCATCAGAGAACGCGTTAGACAATGGAGATCAAAATGGTTTGGGCTAGAGTGCAAGGCATGCACGGGTTCAGACGTTAGGGCTCACCGGAGTTATGCTCTCCGTCGGGTTCTAGCAGAGGTTGTCAGAGGCGGTTCTACAAGGCACACGAGGGTAAACAGAAGACGTCAGTGAACGCGGATGATAACCAGGTTTGCGATAAGGGAAACCAGAATGAAAGAGAGGGTCGGGGTTCACCGGGATTTGTCGACGAACTCGTCGGAGCTGCGGCGGTGCTCAGTGGTTTGCTGGAGACGGCGTTCTGGGGCGCCCGCGGGTAAATGGGAAGTGCCGGGAGATGCTCTTGGGAGTGGGGAAGGTGTGAGCTTGGTCGAGGAGGAGAGGGGCGGCGAGGGGCTGCCGGAATCGGCGTCGGAGCGTCGTCGGACAGAGTTGGTGTTCGAGTAAAATTCGACGGCCTGGGGCGTGCCTGGGGAAGGAAACAGAGGGGAAGTAGAGAGGAGGGGCAGACGTTTAAGGGAGCGTGGTCTCTGGAGGAATCAAAGCTTCCTTCAACACGCATTCACCACCGGTGTAACTCACTGCAAACGGCCGGGCGACGGGGTCTCGTTGAAGACGATGAACAGAGAAGGGTGGGTCCCGGCTGTCTGCGAGAGAGGAAGTGAGGGGGAGGGTCCACTGGTCATTGTCTGTGTGGGTTAGTGTTTAGTAGGAAAACGTTGCGCTGTGGATAGAGAAACTGGGCTGGCGCTGGGCCTATTGGGCTTCGTCGACTGGGCTGGTCCCAAACTCTATTTTTTTTCTGTCTGCTGGCTTTTTCTTTTTCTAATTCTATTTCCTGTTTTGAATTCCCAAACATTCAAACATCAACCAAAACAATTCAAACAACACCAAACTTTGTAATATTGAAATTAGTTCTGTTTAGTAACATGAATCAAAATCCAAATTCAAATTAATAATTTTAATAATAGGGTCTATTATTATTTAAATACAATGGACCTTAGTTAATAATCCATATAGAATTTGTTTTATTAATTTATTTATTTTGAAATCTAAAATAAAACCAAAACACTTCAGTAGGTTTCATTTGAGAATATAAAATACTTGGAAAACTTATTTAAAATGAATAAATAGGTTTTAGTGTTTATTTAAAATGGGAAAGGCCTTTATTTAAATAAAATTTGGATATTAAATCCTTATTGTTTTATTTTAAATAATCATTACTATTTAAAACAAAGTAAAACCTTTTGTTTCACAAACTTGGCCAAGTGTTTATTTGGCTTTACAAAATAATCTTTATTTATAAAACTTCTATTTTATTTAGAATCCTTTTATTTCAAAGACTAAAAAAAATAGCAATTCAAAAATACTTTACTTTCCTTTTATTAAATGTTTAACTCTTTAAATCCCTTTAGGATTTTATTTAATTCAAATGGGTTTGAAGTTCCAATTGAATTCAAAAAGTTTCTTCTGGCCCTGAAAATCAAACAAAGTTTTATTTTATTCAATTATTTTTCACATTACAAGATTTGGAAAATCTTGGGATGTGACAGGCTACCATCCTTAAAATAAATCTCGTCCCGAGATTTGGTGAGGTTAGGGTTACAAGCATGTTCAAAACAACTAGGGTACTACCACCCTTAAAAAAAATTTCAAACAAAAATTACACATTGTCCTTCTTGGGATTCTGGGAAACTTTCTCTAAGCAATTAGTCACATTTGTGTCCTTAGTTTCCATGCTTGACTCATGGGCCAAGGTTGAGATCCTTCATAGACTTGTTTAACTTGTTCTCCATCCTTTCTGGACAATTGTTTGCATAGTGGCCTAGTTCCCTGCATTTGAAACATGTGACAAGGCTGAGATCCCTCATAGGCTGGTTTATCTTATGCTTCATCTTTTCTGGACAGTTGCTTGCATAATGTCCTAACTCTTTGCAGTGTTTGCACATCACTTGGCTAATATCTTTCTTTTCCTTGGGTATCATTACATCTTGTTTGTTTCCTTGGTTCTTTTTCTTTTCTAGGCATTCACTCGCATAGTGTCCCTTCTCTTTGCAATTGTAACATTGCACTTGGCTTATGTCTTTCTTCTTCTTTTTGGGTCTCTCCAAAGCTAAGAGTTCTTCTAGTTCATGTTCTTCATAGGTGGGAGATCTTTCTCTCTTCTTGGGGCATTGATCTTCATGTTCCTTGGATGCATGATCCTTGTCTCTAAAAATATTGCTAGCTTGGGTTCCTTCTAGAATAGCATCTTTTTCATCCTTGTTGTCATTAGCTCTTTGGGAAAAAATTTCTCTCATGTCGATCATTTGAGTAACCAATCCTTGCAACAATTGGGATTGAAGTTTCAAAATCCTTTGTATGGCTGGGTCTAATCCATTGTTGTCGGCTAAAAGTTGAGTTGTCTCTTGGCTCAACTGGTTTTGGGTTGCTATAAGTTCTCTCATGTTGTCCTCTTTGTTGTTGTTGTCATCAACCTTGAGGTTGGAGTTTCTTGGAGTAGTCATCTGTTTGGGTTGGATTGGGATTAGAATAGGCAAAATATTTCTAAGGGGATAGTTCTAATCACACACATCACAAGTCACACAAGCAATGTGCAAGCATTCACAAACAAGTTTTCACTCAAACAACAAAGTTCAAGCACATACTAAGGCAACAAAATATTTTTGTCACACCACACAAGTTGGTGGTTTTGTCTTAGCTAAAATATGGTGGTCCATATATAGGGTTCACTTGTGATCTTTCCATCCTTCTTGGTTGCTTCTTCTTACATGAGATCATGGTTTCTTTAGGAGAATTTCTTGGTCTCAAAATCTCCAAGTGATGTGGGCTCTTTCTAACTTTTGCATTCCCTCAGTCTCTAAGTCTTGAGCAAGATTTCCTTGTTGCACTTGTGGTCCTTAGTAGTTTCCAAGTTGGAAGTCCTTGGTGAATATGCTGGAGATGTTGAAGTCATTAGAGTTGAAGAAGTTGAAGAAGTCCTTTGCACATGGTGTAGTCTTTGGTCATGGGGTAGGTTTTTCCATCAAGTTGAAGTAGAAGAGATGTAGAGTTGAAACCAAAATGGTTGAGGAAAGAGTTTACAAGTGTTTTTGTAAATAAGTTTTGGAACAAATACAACTCCTATTTTTATAAGGATTTTTGTCCAATCCTAGGTTTACAAATCCTACAGGCAACAGAATGCTCTGATACCATCTCTAGGGGTCTCAACCTAATAAGGTAGATTCCTCCTGTGTTTACAATGCTAGTCCCTGGATCAATAGCTAGCATCCACATCTAAGATGTAATATCAAGAAACAAAGGTCATAATATAACTTTATAACCAGGAATAACATAATTTTATTACATCAACATAGCTCATTAGGCTATTACATTACATTGCAGCGGAATAACTATAGTCATGGGGTCCTTCATCTTCAAAGTGCCACAGGCAGATGTTGGTTGTAGACTTTGTAATCCTAATCAATCAATCTTCACTAAAAACAATCAAACCTGCAACATACAAGTTACAACCACAAAGGGTCAATACATTTGAATTGTATTGGCAAGTGATACTATAATAATATAGTGGAGTCTATCATCTATATGCTTTTGGCTAAGTGGAGTTTGAGGCTTGCATTGCTCAAAATAGATTTTTCCTTATCATTTGAAAATACTAAGTTTTTGCTTTGACAAAATCATTTTTCTCAATCAAAGATTGAAGATCCTTTACAAGGCATCTCTCAATCAAAGATTGAAGATTTCAAACAACCCTTGTTCAATCCACAAGTTTTAACTTAGAAATTTGAATGATGAGATTCTTGATTGCTTCCATGTCTTGATGCTCAAATTTTCCTTTACCAGGGACATGGCTAAGTACTTAGATTTTACACTCTGCAGAGGCGGTGCACTTTCCCCACAAGACTTGGTTTCCCAAGACAAGATCTTTCAGAAGCTTTCCCTTAGACCAAAATGGACGCGCTCCAACCTATCAAACACTACCACCCACTGTCCATATGGCTAAGTTCTTGCAACCTATATGATCATGGCAGAGCCCATATTGCCAAGTGGTTGCACTTGAAGCTTCTCAACATTTGACATCTCAAATCTCTTTGTTCCTGGGTGGCCATCCACAAGTGTGATACACAAGGTTCACCAGTCCCCTGGCCTTGTGTAACAACTCAACCAAAAACCACCAAGCAAGCCCATTCCACCCAGGTGATTCATTAACTTAGTTGTTTTATTACTCAAAAACATAATTCCTCAGACTTAGAGATTTTTCCATAGTGTGAATATATTTTCCACCCATGTTTTCTATTAGCTAGGCTAAGCTGGATAGTAGTAGGAATCTTTAACTTAGGAAAATCCTACTAAGGATTCACCTACTAGGTTTTCTTATAGCAAGGTCTATACTTAGCAAAATCCATGCAAGTTTTACTTAGAGAAAATCACTAGTGCATAGTGAAAGTAATGGGACAAAAATTATGAAGCATCACTTGCCTTTTTGGTAGAGTATGGATTCACTCCTTGTTCTTGCAACAATCACACTCTTCAAGTCACTACAAATCAATCAAGCAAGGCACAAACTCAATCTACCAATCAAGCAAAACAACACACATAAAATAACAAAGTCAAAGTAATGCATGCAAGCATGCAAAAGATGGTTCTAATTGCAAAGGTGGTCTCCACTAGGCTTCTAAACTTGTAAAGTCAAAAGTGGTTATTTTCCAAAGTGGCAAAGTCATTTGCAAAAGGGTTTTGGTCTATAAACCATTTTTAAATCTAATCATTATTTTATGTGGTGAAAATTATTTTTATCAAAGCAAAAACTTTATGTTTTTCACCAAATGGGTTGCTATTGCAAAACTTGGTGTTTTGGGTCAGTAGGTTTGGTCTAAAACATTTTCCCAAAGTTTTTACTCAAAGTCATTTTCATAACAAAAATCATTATTTTCTTTTGGCTAGAAATGACTAAATCAAGTTTTCCATCCTAAACTTTACCAAACCCATTTTGCAAATCATGGGTTGGTTCCTAGGGTCAGTAAGGTCACAACAAACCATTTTGCAAAAGTTTTAACCCTAAATTCAATTTTAAACAATTTTTCTACTCTAAACAAGCTCACAAAAGAATCTACAAAAACAAGCAAACTAACAGATATTATTGGCTAAACCAAAGGCATGGTTGGCTAGGGCTTGTTCCACTGATTCCAATGATACCAAATTTGTAATTTTTGGACGTGTGGTTTGAAAGTTACAAGGGTTTGAAGTTTGCAAATAAATCTGATTCAAAAATTCTTTTAAACAGATCTAGTGCCACGCGGCACGTTCTAATTCGCTGAAAACGGTTCGCGCGGATCGACTGACAGCAGCCGTTAGATTTAAGTCATATCGCACGGTTCAGAGCTAGCGTACCCTTTCAGTTAAATGGATCTATCGCACTCGTTGGATTTAAATCGAACGGCTACGGTGCGACTGACCAGAGGAGGGCGGCGCTAGCGGCGGCAGACGGCGGCGTGGGCTCTGGCGGCGAGGTTGCTGGCGACACAGGGGGGCCAGAGGGAGAGAGGGGTAGCTCACCAGGTTCTCTGTGCCTTGCTGATTCTCAGCGTGTTCTTGTCTGACGAAGGGGCGCTCTAGGTTAACCTGAATTCCTCACCGTAGTTGTAGTCGGCGTCGGATGCTTACTGTCTTCGTCGATGGCGAACCTATAGGTTATGCGCGGGTAAATGGCGAGCATCAGAGAACGCGTTAGACAATGGAGATCAAAATGGTTTGGGCTAGAGTGCAACGCATTCACGGGTTCAGACGTTAGGGCTCACCGGAGTTATGCTCTCCGTCGGGTTCTAGCAGAGGTTGTCAGAAGCGGTTCTACAAGGCACACGAGGGTAAACGGAAGACGTCAGTGAACGCGGATGATAACCAGGTTTGCGATAAGGGAAACCAGAATGAAAGAGAGGGTCGGGGTTCACCGGGATTTGTCGACGAACTCGTCGGAGCTGCGGCGGTGCTCAGTGGTTTGCTGGAGACGGCGTTCTGGGGCGCCCGCGGGTAAATGGGAAGTGCCGGGAGATGCTCCTAGGAGTGGGGAAGGTGTGAGCTTGGTCGGGGAGGAGAGGGGCGGTGAGGGGCTGCCGGAATCGGCGTCGGAGCGTCGTCGGACAGAGGTGGTGTTCGTGTAAAATTCGACGGCCTGGGGCGTGCCTGGGGAAGGAAACAGAGGGGAAGTAGAGAGGAGGGGCAGATGTTTAAGGGAGCGTGGTCTCTGGAGGAATCAAAGCTTCCTTCAACGCGCATTCACCACCGGTGTAACTCACTGCAAACGGCCGGGCGACGGGGTCTTGTTGAAGACGATGAACAGAGAAGGGTGGGTCCTGGCTGTCTGCGAGAGAGGAAGTGAGGGGGAGGGTCCACTGGTCATTGTCTGTGTGGGTTAGTGTTTAGGTAGGAAAACTTTTCGCTGTGGATAGAGAAACTGGGCAGGCGCTGGGCCTATTGGGCTTCGTCGACTGGGCTGGTCCCAAACTCTATTTTTTTTCTATCTGCTGGCTTTTTCTTTTTCTAATTCTATTTCCTGTTTTGAATTCCCAAACATTCAAACATCAACCAAAACAATTCAAACAACACCAAACTTTGTAATATTGAAATTAGTTCTATTTAGTAACATGAATCAAAATCCAAATTCAAATTAATAATTTTAATAATAGGGTCTATTATTATTTAAATACAATGGACCTTAGTTAATAATCCATATATAATTTGTTTTATTAATTTATTTATTTTGAAATCTAAAATAAAACCAAAACACTTCAGTAGGTTTCATTTGAGAATATAAAATACTTGGAAAACTTATTTAAAATGAATAAATAGGTTTTAGTGTTTATTTAAAATGGGAAAGGCCTTTATTTAAATAAAATTTGGATATTAAATCCTTATTGTTTTATTTTAAATAATCATTACTATTTAAAACAAAGTAAAACCTTTTGTTTCACAAACTTGGCCAAGTGTTTATTTGGCTTTACAAAATAATCTTTATTTATAAAACTTCTATTTTATTTAGAATCCTTTTATTTCAAAGACTAAAAAAAATAGCAATTCAAAAATACTTTACTTTCCTTTTATTAAATGTTTAACTCTTTAAATCCCTTTAGGATTTTATTTAATTCAAATGGGTTTGAAGTTCCAATTGAATTCAAAAAGTTTCTTCTGGCCCTGAAAATCAAACAAAGTTTTATTTTATTCAATTATTTTTCACATTACAAGATTTGGAAAATCTTGGGATGTGACAGGCTACCATCCTTAAAATAAATCTCGTCCCGAGATTTGGGGAGGTTAGGGTTACAAGCATGTTCAAAACAACTAGGGTACTACCACCCTTAAAAAAATTTTCAAACAAAAATTACACATTGTCCTTCTTGGGATTCTGGGAAACTTTCTCTAAGCAATTAGTCGCATTTGTGTCCTTAGTTTCCATGCTTGACTCATGGGCCAAGGTTGAGATCCTTCATAGACTTGTTTAACTTGTTCTCCATCCTTTCTGGACAATTGTTTGCATAGTGACCTAGTTCCCTGCATTTGAAACATGTGACAAGGCTGAGATCCCTCATAGGCTGGTTTATCTTATGCTTCATCTTTTCTGGACAGTTGCTTGCATAATGTCCTAACTCTTTGCAGTGTTTGCACATCACTTGGCTAATATCTTTCTTTTCCTTGGGTATCATTACATCTTGTTTGTTTCCTTGGTTCTTCTTCTTTTCTGGGCATTCACTGGCATAGTGTCCCTTCTCTTTGCAATTGTAACATTGCACTTGGCTTATGTCTTTCTTCTTCTTTTTGGGTCTCTCCAAAGATAAGAGTTCTTCTAGTTCATGTTCTTCATAGGTGGGAGATCTTTCTCTCTTCTTGGGGCATTGATCTTCATGTTCCTTGGATGCATGATCCTTGTCTCTAAAAATATTGCTAGCTTGGGTTCCTTCTAGAATAGCATCTTTTTCATCCTTGTTGTCATTATCTCTTTGGGAAAAATTTTCTCTCATGTTGATCATTTGAGTAACCAATCCTTGCAACAATTGGGATTGAAGTTTCAAAATCCTTTGTATGGCTGGGTCTAATCCATTGTTGTCGGCTAAAAGTTGAGTTGTCTCTTGGCTCAACTGGTTTTGGGTTGCTATAAGTTCTCTCACGTTGTCCTCTTTGTTGTTGTTGTCATCAACCTTGAGGTTGGAGGTTCTTGGAGTAGTCATCTGTTTGGGTTGGATTGGGATTAGAATAGGCAAAATATTTCTAAGGGGATAGTTCTAATCACACACATCACAAGTCACACAAGCAATTTGCAAGCATTCACAAACAAGTTTTCACTCAAACAACAAAGTTCAAGCACATACTAAGGCAACAAAATATTTTTGTCACACCACACAAGTTGGTGGTTTTGTCTTAGCTAAAATATGGTGGTCCATCTATAGGGTTCACTTGTGATCTTTCCATCCTTCTTGGTTGCTTCTTCTTACATGAGATCATGGTTTCTTTAGGAGAATTTCTTGGTCTCAAAATCTCCAAGTGATGTGGGCTCTTTCTAACTTTTGCATTCCCTCAGTCTCTAAGTCTTGAGCAAGATTTCCTTGTTGCACTTGTGGTCCTTAGTAGTTTCCAAGTTGGAAGTCCTTGGTGAATATGCTGGAGATGTTGAAGTCATTAGAGTTGAAGAAGTTGAAGAAGTCCTTTGCACATGGTGTAGTCTTTGGTCATGGGGTAGGTTTTTCCATCAAGTTGAAGTAGAAGAGATGTAGAGTTGAAACCAAAATGGTTGAGGAAAGAGTTTACAAGTGTTTTTGTAAATAAGTTTTGGAACAAATACAACTCCTATTTTTCTAAGGGTTTTTGTCCAATCCTAGGTTTACAAATCCTACAGGCAACAGAATGCTCTGATACCATCTGTAGGGGTCTCAACCTAATAAGGTAGATTCCTCCTGTGTTTACAATGCTAGTCCCTGGATCAATAGCTAGCATCCACATCTAAGATGTAATATCAAGAAACAAAGGTCATAATATAACTTTATAACCAGGAATAACATAATTTTATTACATCAACATAGCTCATTAGGCTATTAAATTACATTGCAGCGGAATAACTATAGTCATGGGGTCCTTCATCTTCAAAGTGCCACAGGCAGATGTTGGTTGTAGACTTTGTAATCCTAATCAATCAATCTTCACTAAAAACAATCAAACCTGCAACATACAAGTTACAGCCACAAAGGGTCAATACATTTGAATTGTATTGGCAAGTGATACTATAATAATATAGTGGAGTCTATCATCTATATGCATTTGGCTAAGTGGAGTTTGAGGCTTGCATTGCTCAAAATAGATTTTTCCTTATCATTTGAAAATACTAAGTTTTTGCTTTGACAAAATCATTTTTCTCAATCAAAGATTGAAGATCCTTTACAAGGCATCTCTCAATCAAAGATTGAAGATTTCAAACAACCCTTGTTCAATCCACAAGTTTTAACTTAGAAATTTGAATGATGAGATTCTTGATTGCTTCCATGTCTTGATGCTCAAATTGTACTTTACCAGGGACATGGCTAAGTACTTAGATTTTACACTCTGCAGAGGCGGTGCACTTTCCCCACAAGACTTGGTTTCCCAAGACAAGATCTTTCAGAAGCTTTCCCTTAGACCAAAATGGACGCGCTCCAACCTATCAAACACTACCACCCACTTTCCATATGGCTAAGTTCTTGCAACCTATATGATCATGGCAGAGCCCATATTGCCAAGTGGTTGCACTTGAAGCTTCTCAACATTTGACATCTCAAATCTCTTTGTTCCTGGGTGGCCATCCACAAGTGTGATACACAAGGTTCACCAGTCCCCTGGCCTTGTGTAACCACTCAACCAAAAACCACCAAGCAAGCCCATTCCACCCAGGTGATTCATTAACTTAGTTGTTTTATTACTCAAAAACATAATTCCTCAGACTTAGAGATTTTTCCATAGTGTGAATATATTTTCCACCCATGTTTTCTATTAGCTAGGCTAAGCTGGATAGTAGTAGGAATCTTTAACTTAGGAAAATCCTACTAAGGATTCACCTACTAGGTTTTCTTATAGCAAGGTCTATACTTAGCAAAATCCATGCAAGTTTTACTTAGAGAAAATCACTAGTGCATAGTGAAAGTAATGGGACAAAAAGTATGAAGCATCACTTGCCTTTTTGGTAGAGTATGGATTCACTCCTTGTTCTTGCAACAATCACACTCTTCAAGTCACTACAAATCAATCAAGCAAGGCACAAACTCAATCTACCAATCAAGCAAAACAACACACATAAAATAACAAAGTCAAAGTAATGCATGCAAGCATGCAAAAGATGGTTCTAATTGCAAAGGTGGTCTCCACTAGGCTTCTAAACTTGTAAAGTCAAAAGTGGTTATTTTCCAAAGTGGAAAAGTCATTTGCAAAAGGGTTTTGGTCTATAAACCATTTTTAAATCTAATCATTATTTTATGTGGTGAAAATTATTTTTATCAAAGCAAAAACTTTATGTTTTTCACCAAATGGGTTGCTATTGCAAAACTTGGTGTTTTGGGTCAGTAGGTTTGGTCTAAACCATTTTCCCAAAGTTTTTACTCAAAATCATTTTCATAACAAAAATCATTATTTTCTTTTGGCTAGAAATGACTAAATCAAGTTTTCCATCCTAAACTTTACCAAATCCATTTTGCAAATCATGGGTTGGTTCCTAGGGTCAGTAAGGTCACAACAAACCATTTTGCAAAAGTTTTAACCCTAAATTCAATTTTAAACAATTTTTCTACTCTAAACAAGCTCACAAAAGAATCTACAAAAACAAGCAAACTAACAGATACTATTGGCTAAACCAAAGGCATGGTTGGCTAGGGCTTGTTCCACTGATTCCAATGATACCAAATTTGTAATTTTTGGACGTGTGGTTTGAAAGTTTCAAGGGTTTGAAGTTTGCAAATAAATCTAATTCAAAAATTCTTTTAAACAGATCTAGTGCCACGCGGCACGTTCTAATTCGCTGAAAACGGTTCGCGCGGATCGACTGACAGCAGCCGTTAGATTTAAGTCATCTCGCACGGTTCAGAGCTAGCGTACCCTTTCAGTTAAATGGATCTATCGCACTCGTTGGATTTAAATCGAACGGCTACGGTGCGACTGACCAGAGGAGGGCGGCGCTAGCGGCGGCAGACGGCGGCGCGGGCTCTGGCGGCGAGGTTGCTGGCGACACAGGGGGCCAGAGGGAGAGAGGGGTAGCTCACCAGGTTCTCTGTGCCTTGCTGATTCTCAACGTGTTCTTGTCTGACGAAGGGGCACTCTAGGTTAACCTGAATTCCTCGCCGTAGTTGTCGTCGGCGTCGGATGCTTTCTGTCGTCATCGATGGCGAACCTATAGGTTATGCGCGGGTAAATGGCGAGCATCAGAGAACGTGTTAGACAATGGAGATCAAAATGGTTTGGGCTAGAGTGCAAGGCATGCACGGGTTCAGACGTTAGGGCTCACCGGAGTTATGCTCTCCGTCGGGTTCTAGCAGAGGTTGTCAGAGGCGGGTCTACAAGGCACACGAGGGTAAACGGAAGACGTCAGTGAACGCGGATGATAACCAGGTTTGCAATAAGGGAAACCAGAATGAAAGAGAGGGTCGGGGTTCACCGGGATTTGTCGACGAACTCGTCAGAGCTGCGGCGGTGCTCAGTGGTTTGCTGGAGACGACGTTCTGGGGCGCCCGCGGGTAAATGGGAAGTGCCGGGAGATGCTCCTGGGAGTGGGGAAGGTGTGAGCTTGGTCGGGGAGGAGAGGGGCGGCGAGGGGCTGCCGGAATCGGCGTCGGAGCGTCGTCGGACAGAGGTGGTGTTCGAGTAAAATTTGACGGCCTAGGGCGTGCCTGGGGAAGGAAACAGAGGGGAAGTAGAGAGGAGGGGCAGACGTTTAAGGGAGAGTGGTCTCTGGAGGAATCAAAGCTTCCTTCAACGCGCATTCACCACCGGTGTAACTCACTGCAAACGGCCGGGCGACGGGGTCTCATTGAAGACGATGAACAGAGAAGGGTGGGTCCCGGCTGTCTGCGAGAGAGGAAGTGAGGGGGAGGGTCCACTGGTCATTGTCTGTGTGGGTTAGTGTTTAGGTAGGAAAACGTTTCGCTGTGGATAGAGAAACTGGGCTGGCGCTGGGCCTATTGGGCTTCGTCGACTGGGCTGGTCCCAAACTCTATTTTTTTTCTGTCTGCTGGCTTTTTCTTTTTCTAATTCTATTTCTTGTTTTGAATTCCCAAACATTCAAACATCAACCAAAACAATTCAAACAACACCAAACTTTGTAATATTGAAATTAGTTCTATTTAGTAACATGAATCAAAATCCAAATTCAAATTAATAATTTTAATAATAGGGTCTATTATTATTTAAATACAATGGACCTTAGTTAATAATCCATATAGAATTTGTTTTATTAATTTATTTATTTTGAAATCTAAAATAAAACCAAAACACTTCAGTAGGTTTCATTTGAGAATATAAAATACTTGGAAAACTTATTTAAAATGAATAAATAGGTTTTAGTGTTTATTTAAAATGGGAAAGGCCTTTATTTAAATAAAATTTGGATATTAAATCCTTATTGTTTTATTTTAAATAATCATTACTATTTAAAACAAAGTAAAACCTTTTGTTTCACAAACTTGGCCAAGTGTTTATTTGGCTTTACAAAATAATCTTTATTTCTAAAACTTCTATTTTATTTAGAATCCTTTTATTTCAAAGACTAAAAAAAATAGCAATTCAAAAATACTTTACTTTCCTTTTATTAAATGTTTAACTCTTTAAATCCCTTTAGGATTTTATTTAATTCAAATGGGTTTGAAGTTCCAATTGAATTCAAAAAGTTTCTTCTGGCCCTAAAAATCAAACAAAGTTTTATTTTATTCAATTATTTTTCACATTACAAGATTTGGAAAATCTTGGGATGTGACATGAGCAGTACGGAAACCATCTTCAAAGATAGCCCATGTCACATCCTCAATGGGAGTGGTGATCTGGAAGTTATCCCACCAAGTGGCTACTGGTCCTTCCAATAAGTGTGCTGCAAATCTGACCTTCTCTTCATCAGTACAGCCAACAGTTACCAAGTCCTTGTTCACAAAGCGTAGCCAATCATTGGCCACCATAGGATCAGTAGTTCCTGAGAACTTTGCTGGCCTCAGTCTTAAGAACCTGGTAAGCATGTCAAAACCCGGTGGGTTGTTCTGATTGTTGTTGTTGTTGTTGTTGTTGTTGTTGTTGTTGTTGTTGTTGTTGTTGTTGTTGTTGTTGTTGTTGTTGTTGTTGTTGTTGTTGTTGTTGTTGTTGTTGTTGTTGTTGTTGTTGTTGTTGTTGTTGTTGTTGTTGTTGTTGTTGTTGTTGTTGTTGTTGTTGTTGTTGTTGTTGTTGTTGTTGTTGTTCTGGATGAACGTGGTCATCATTTGCATCAACTAAGTCTGAGCTGTCATCATCTGCTGCATCTCAGGGGTGATGTTGTTGTTGTTGGGGTTAGGATTGGCACGTCGGGGAGGCATCTGTGGTTGTTCAATGGAGATAAGAATGAGATACCCATAGATGCTAACATGCACAATACATCACATAAACAATCACCAAACATGCATCATAATAACAGAAGTTCAACAACATAGACAACAAGTTCTGAAAAGTAAACACACCAATAGCAAGCCATCCACATGTTGGATGGTCATTGCGACTCAATAATCAAAGGCATGATAAATAAAGGTAAATGAGTAGTCATCACTACTCCTCTGCATCAACCTCCTCATCAACAAATGTAAGACCTGCATTCTCCATCGCGGTCTTGTATTCCTCGACATTGGTGGTCAAGGTCTCTACTTTGGCTTTGAGAGCCCTCTTCTGTGCACGAAGTCTCTCAATCACACCTTGCTGATGCTCGAGCTCGAAGTCCTTGGCCTCTAGTTCTGCAGTCATGTCTCGAATCCTCTTGTTCCTATCCTGGACTCTCTTCTCTTGACTTTTGAACTTTCTATCCTGACTCTCAAACTTGGCCTCCATCTCCTTGACTATCTCATCTTGCTCCGCGAAGAGCTTGTCCTTCTCACGAAGCTGCACCTGGATTTCGTCATTGCTGAGCATGACGTTGGTCCTATCCGTATCTAGGTGCCTAAGAAGAACCTCTAAGTCCTGGAGGTATAGACGAATCGGCTCTGCCGTCTCTCTCGAAGCATCCTCGAAGTCAATGGCCTCACCATCCTCATCACGTCTACCAAAGGCATGGAAGTGAGTACCTCTAATCTCTCGAGAGTGTCTCCCTAGTAAACATCCAAGCAAATCCTGCATGACTACCTCTAGGCCCCTCTCCTTGTCATCATGCATGAGCTTGAAGATGATTGCCTCCGTGGTAGGCTCAGTCTGGCGTCCTGGCTGATTAACCTTGAAGCCCTAAAGGTCTTTCCTCTCAAACTTGGTGAGGGGAAGCATCATGATGGTAGGAAGTGGGAGATTGAGCAAACCAGTGAGCTCAATAATATGAGTGCCAAAACGAGTTCCCTTGAACTCTTCAGCCGTGCTGATAGTAACATTAGGCATATATTTAATAAGATAGAAAAAGTTAGAATCAACAAAATTTAAGATAAATCACAATACAAGGCATCACATGCATAACTTTGGAAATCCAAACACACAAGTCATGGCATACATGGATCCATTACAAACAACCAAGGTTCAACTTATTTTAAACAACATTTGGGAAATAAAATGATAAGTGTGGTGGTCCAACTAACGAAGTACATTACAATTCCATCTCACTTGCCAAGTTGGCTAATAGGGCATCCCTAGAGGCAATCTGTCTATCTAGATCACATGACTCCATTTCTAAGTCTATGATGTCCTTCCTTAAACTTTGGTTGGTAGCCTCTAACTCTTGGGTATGTTTCTTTTCTTCCTTAAGGTCATTCTGGATGTTGAGCATTCTGCACTTGATTCTATCACCAAGTTCTTTGATGGCCTTCCAAGCTGCATCCCTTGCTGAATCAAAGAATGTAGTGTGCATCACTGAATTGGTGACCATGCAGAATCCTGATTCCTTGTGGTTGTCTTCCTTGTTTTTATACAAGTGACGTTGCACCCACCAGTACTCAACTCCTTCATCCATCACAGGAAAACCTTTGTACACAGTTGCACCATGTATTCCCATGGAAACCATGAGGTCCTTGAGAGCCTTGGGGAATTTTGTCTCACATTCCAAAGTCATAGTCATGAGTGGTCCCTTCTTCAAGGCTTCATTGAGGGAGTTCATCTACAAATAGAGATGAGAAAGAAGATTAGAAAAGTTTACGAGAAGAAAAGACAAGTGTGGAAGTTGTTAAAATTTTTCCTTAGTGGTTTCCAATCCTAGGGTCATAATCCTATAGGCAACACAGTGCTCTGATACCATCTGTAAGATCCCTCCCTTTATAAAGGTAAGGATCCCTGTGATTGCAATGCTAGTACCTGGATCAATGCTAGCATCCACAGTTTAAGATGAAGTACACAGAAACAAAGGTCATTATTACATATCATTCCAGAGACAACATAGTCTTTTACAAACTCCATGGCCACAGGCCTAATAATACAAGAGTTCAAATATATAATAAGATAAATAAGTCTTCATCTTCATGTGCCACAGGCAAGCATGTTGAGTGTAGACTCATAACCCCTAATCATCATCAGAATAACCTGCAACATCACAAGTTACAGCCACAGTGGGTAAATACATTGGAATAGTATTGGCAAGTGATACCTTAGTAGAATATTGGTAGACTAGATACTATATGCTTTTTGGATAAGTGTAGCTTAGGCTTGCTTTGCTCAAAATAAGTTTTACCTATCAGTTGAAAACACTAAGTTTTTCTTTGTCAAAACTTTCCCAAGGAATCACCAATAGGAATTGGTGATCCTTCACCCTTGTTCACCCACAAGTTTTTACTTAGAAATTGGGATGAGAAGATTCTTGATAGCCTCCATGTATTGATGCTCAAGTTGTCCAATACCAGGGACATGGCTAAGTACTTAGATTCTTCCATCTGCAGAGGTTGTGCACTTCCCCACAAGACTTGATTTTCACCAAGACAGGACCTTTCAGAAGCCTTCCCTAGGACCAAATGGACGCGTTCCAACCTATCATCCCACTACCACCAACTGTCCAAATGGCTAAGTTATTGCAACCTATATGATCCAGGCAGAGCCCATATTGCCAAGTGGCTGCACTAGAAGCTTCTTAACATATGGCATCTCAAATCCCTTTGTTCCTGGGTGGCTTTCCACAAGTGAAATACACAAGGTAAACCATAGAAATGGGCCTTGTGTAACCACTCAACATAAACCATTCCTTCCATTCCACCCATGTGTTTCATTCACTTAGTTGTTTTATTAAACAAAACTCAAGTCCAAAGACTTAGAAATATTTTCTCATAGCATGAATATATAACCACCCTTGGTTGCTACTAGCTAGGCTAAGAATGGCATTGATAAGACTTAGAAATATTTCTAGCAATTCTACAACTACTAGGATTTCCCAAGCATAGCATATAGATCAAAATATCCATGCAAGTCTAGCAAAATATTTCTAATGCATAGTTGAAAAACATAGGAATAAATCATGAAGCACCACTTGCCTTGGTAGTTTGGAGAGTAGCTACAATCCTCACAATCACAATCACTATTTGCACCAAAATCTACACATAAAATAATGGCACAAAATCACATATACAATTAATACAAGCAAAAATACATGAATGTATGCAATATGCCATGTGATGATTTTCTACACCAAACAAGACAAGTGCACTGTACTGAATCATAAACAAGTACAAAACAAGCTAAATAAACTTTATTTGAATAACAAAACATTTTCCAAATAATTACTTGTAACATCCCTAAAATCATAATTTCAAAGTTTGCATATCATTCATGCATGCATATAGATTTGAGATCAAATTTCAAACTCATTTCAAAAAAACAGAAGCACTTGGTGCTATGATTTTATGTGAACAGATTTAAATCAAATGGCTATCCCCATTTGAAAATTTGATTGTTTATGAACCAAGTTGTTGCCTTCTATGAAGATAGGTTTGAGTGTAGAATTCAAACCAAGTTTTCCAAATTGGAAATGGTTTCAAAAACCATTTTTTAATTTTTGCAAAACCAAGTACCTAGTCTCTGATATTTTTGATCTCCAAGCTTGATCAAGCCTTTACTTAGAAAACCACCTGACTTTGTGCCTAATTGGAGACTACAGTACCCTGCAAAAATCCCAGAAGGATTTGAATTCAAAAAGAGTTTGAATTCAATTCAAAACCATTTCAGAAAATCGTTTCAGAAAAAGAAAAGAAGCAAACAAATAGAAAAGGCCGAGCGCTGCCATTTTAGCCCAGCAACAGAGCAGGCCCAGCAAGCCCACCCGGGGCATCTCTTTTCTTCTCTCACGCGCGAGCACACCCATTCAGCCACTGACGGCCAGACCCCACGCCCCTTCGGCTTATTTCGCTGATCAGCGGGCCCCGTCCACGTCACCCTCGTCTTCCTCAAACCACGCTCGCGACCACGTCGCTGCTGCTGTCAAGGCCGGTAATGGCGCGGTGTAATTGCCCATTATTTCGCAAGCGTTTCCTGTCGCACCTAGGCTTACTTAAACCCCTCTGCCCCGCAAGCATTTCCCCCCCTCTCCTCGCTCACTCCGCCACCAGGCTGCGCGCAATTGCCCTTGAAACCCCGCAGTACCGACAACTCCGACGGCCAATTACGGTGAGCCTCGACCGCCCCTCTCTCTCTGGTTCAAACGAGGATGTTCAGAATGATCTCGCGCTTATGCTGATACCTTCCTTTTGCCTGCTCGTGACCCAGGTCGTCGTCTCCGTTCGCGACCGAAACCACCTGTGCCGCCGATAAACTCCGGCGACCAATTAAGGTAAAACCCGAACGCCCCTTGCCCCCTCCTTCACGCGAGCTTGTTCGCCTATGTCTTGCGCAAATCCTGATGCCACTGGTTCGTGCTAGGGCGACGCCAAACCTCGGCAAGGACCACGACTGCAAGCTACCGACACCGCCCGTTACTCCGACGAGTTCCTGAGACCGTGCCAGCGCGCCCCTTCGCAAACCAACACCACGTCGAGCTTCAGCACGCCACTGCGGATCCGGTAAGCGCCTCCCTTCCTTCCCAGGCGACCTAGAGCACCAGCACCGCCGCGGTCAGACGCGCCACCGCCAGTCAACGCCGCTAGTGCCGCCCGTGTATGGTCAGGACGATTAGGAGCGTCAGATGTAGATCCTACGGCGTAGATTAGAACGTGGGCGAAGAGGTAAGCGCGCATCTGAGCCGCCAGATCTCACTTAGATCCTACGGTCCGCGTTTGTCGATCCAAACGAATCGGTACGCGCCAGTAATACTGCGACACGTGTCTAGGGTTGATTCAAAAATAGAAATTCAAATCAGATTTAGATCCCATTTTCAAATGGCTATAACTTGAGATTCCCATGTTAGATTTTTGCAAATTTTATACCGTTGGAATCAGTGAGTCAAGCCCTTTCTGAATATCCAATGTGTTTAACAAAAAGTATCTGTTAAAATGACTTTGTATGCAGAAACATTTCTAGGTCCATTTTGAGTATATATTTGGTTTAGCAAATTGTTTTAGGGCTAAATAAGTTTAGTTAGCAAACTTTGTGACTTGTTATGTTTCTGTATCATGCACTTGCTTGGTAGAGTTTTCAAAATCATCACTTAGTAATTTCTTGCATACATGCATTCATATTTTTGTTTGTATATAAATTGTGTGTAATTGTATGCTACAAATTTTGTGTAGATTTTGCTAGTGACTGTGATTGTGAAGAGTGCTACTCTCCCCATTACCAAGGCAAGTGATACTTCATGATATTTCCACCCTTTATTTGGAATAAGCATTAGAATTGTTTTTGCTAAGTCTTGCATGCTACTTTTGCCAAATGCTATGTTGGGAAATCCTATGTAGTGTAGAATTGTAGAATTGCTAGGAAATTTTCCTAAGTTAAGTTACTATGCCATGCTTATCCTAGCTAGTAGAAAATAAGGGTTGGTAAAGTATGTACATGCTATGGAGAAATAATTCTAAGTCCTTTTGGACTCATGCTTTTCTTAATAAAACAACTAAGACAATGAACTTCCTGGGTGGAATGGGACTTGAATGGTGGTTTTTGGGTTGAGTGGTTACACAAGGCCATGGATTTGGCTTGTGTATCTCACTTGTGGTATGCCACCCAGGCACAAAGGGATTTGGAGGCCAAGTGTTGAGAAAGCTTACAGTGCAACCACTTGGCAATATGGGCTCTGCCATGATCATATAGGTTGCTAGAACTTAGTCACTTGGACAGTTGGTGGTAGTGGGAATGATAGGTTGGAGCGCGTCCATTTGACTAAGGAAAGGCTTCTGAAAGGTCCTGTCTTGGGAAACCAAGTCTGGTGGGGAAAGTGCACAACCTCTGCAGATGGAAAAATCTAAGTACTTAGCCAAGTCCATGGCAATGGATAACTTGAGCATCAAGACATGGAAGCTACAAGAATCTCATCACTCCAATTTCTAAGTAAAACTTGTGGGTGAACAAGGTTGAAGGACCCCAATGTCTATTGGTGGTTTCTTGGGAAGTTTTTGATAAAGAAAAACTTAGTGATTTCAACTAATAGGAAAAATCTATTTTGAGCAAAGCAAGCCAAGCTACACTTAGCCAAAATGCATATAGTAATATAGTCCACTTAAAATTTACTAAGGTATCACTTGCCAATACTATTCCAAAGTATTGACCCACTGTGGCTGTAACTTGTGATGTTGCAGGTTACTCCGATGATGAGTAGGAGTCATGAGTCTACACTCAACATGCTTGCCTGTGGCACATGAAGATGAAGACTTATGTTTATTTAATTATTCCAAAACTCTTGTATTAGGACTTTGGCCCTGAGTTGTAAAAGACTATGTTCTATCTCTGGAATGAATGTAATAAACGACCTTTGTATCTGTGTACTTCATCTTAAACTGTGGATGCTAGCATTGATCCAGGGACTAGCATTGCAATCATAGGGATCCTTTTACTTTACCAAGGAGGGATCTTACAGATGGTATCAGAGCACTGTGTTGCCTGTAGGATTATGACCCTAGGATTGGAAACCACTAAGGAAATTTTTTCAACTACTTCTACACTTGTCTATTCTCCTCGTAAACTTTTCTAATCTTCTCATTCTCATCTCTATTTGTAGATGAACTCCATCAACGAAGCCGTGAAGAAAGGACCACTCATGACCATGACCTTGGACTATGAAACTGAGTTTCCCAAAATTCTCAAGGACCTCATGGTGGCAATGGAAGCACATGGAGCAGCTGTTTACAAAGGCTTTCCAGTGATGGATGAAGGTGTGGAGTATTGATGGGTGCAACTTCACTTTTACAAAAACAAGGCAGACAACCACAAAGAAAGAGGATTCTGCATGTACACCAACACTGTGATGCACACCACATTCTTTGAGTCAGCAAGAGAAGCAGCTTGGAGGACTATCAAAGAACTAAGTGCTAGAGTCAAGTGCATAATGCTCAACCTCCAAAAGGACTTAGAGAAAGAGAAGGAACTTACTCAAGAGTTGGAAGCCACCAACCAAACCTTAAGGGGAGATATTATAGACTTAGTGATGGAATCATGTGAACAAGATAGGTGGATTGCCTCTAGGAACATTGTGTTAGCCAACAGATCCAGTGAAATAGGATTGTGAACGCACTTCGTTAGTTGGACCACCACCTATCACCTTATTTTCCAAAATGATACCTTAAATAAGTTTGGACCTTGATTGATGTAATGGAATCATGTATGCATGACTTGTGTGATTTTGTGTTCCATGGATATGTATGAAATGTTTGTCTTGTTTTATCTTAAATTGTGTTATCCTAACTTTTCTATCTTATAAATAGATGCCTATTACCATCAGCACTGTTGAGGAGTTCCAGGTTACCCGTTTTGGTCCTCGTATCGTTGAGCTTACCACTTTGCTCAATCTCCCTCTTCCCACCATTATGGTGCACCCACTCACCAAGTTCGAGAGGAAGGACCTCTGGGGATTCAAGGTGAACCAGCCTGGACGCCAGGAAGAGCCTACTACGGAGGCCATCGTCTTCAAGCTTATGCACGATGACAGGGAGAGGGGCATGGAGGTCGTCATGCAGGACCTGATAGGACGTCTGTTAGGCCGTCACTCCCGACAGGTTAGAGGCACCCACTTCCACGTCTTCGGAAGACGTGATGATGATGGAGAGTCCATCGACTTTGAGGACGACTCGAGGGACGCAGCAGAGCCGATATGTCTCTATCTCCAGGACTTAGAGTCTCTCATCAGGCACGTGGATATGGACATGACCAACGTCATGCTCAACAATGACGAGCTCCAGGTGCAGCTTCGCGAGAAGGACAAGCTTTTCGCACAGCAGGATGAGATAGTCAAGGAAATGGAGACGAAGTTCGAGGCCCAGGACCGTAAGTTCAAGAGTCAGGAGAAACGCGTCCAGGATAGGAACAAGAAGATCCGGGACATGAATGAAGAACTAAAGTCCAAGGATTTCGAACTAGAGCAGCAGCAGATGGTGATCGAGAGGCGTCGCTCCCAGAAGAGGGCTCTCAAGGCCAAGATCGATTCCTTGACCACTACGATTGAGGAGAACAAGACCGCGATGGAGAACGCAGGTCTTACCTTTGTCGAGGAGGAGATTGATGCTGATGAGTAGACTTGACTACTCGTTTATCTTTCATTATCGTACTTGTTATTTGTGAACTTATTATTGGACCATCCGATATGTGGATGGCTTGCCACTTGTGTGTTTTATTTTGAGAACTTGTTATCTGGTTGTTGAACTTTTATCTGTGTTGCATGCTTTGTGTTTGCTTGTGATGTATTGTGCATAAAACATCTATGGGTATCTCATTCTTATCTCTATTTGAACAAACCACAGATGCCTCCCCGTCGTGCAAACCCCAACCCCAACAACATCACTCCGGAAATGCAAAAAATGATGAATGCTCAAAGACAACTTATGCAGATGATGACAACATTCATCCAAAACCAGAATAACAACAACAACAACCCCAATAACAACAACAAACAACAACAACCCTCCGGGTTTTGATATGCTCACCAGATTTCTGCGTTTGAGGCCAGCTAAGTTCTCGGGGACAACTGATCCCATGGTGGCCAATGATTGGCTATGTTCCGTGAACAAAGACTTAGTGACCGTGGGCTGCACGGACGCTGAAAAGGTCAGATTTGCAGCGCATCTGTTGGAAGGACCAGCCGCCACATGGTGGGACAACTTCCAAATCACCACTCCTTTAGATGAGGTGACTTGGGCTATCTTTGAAGATGGCTTTCGCACTGCTCATATCTCATCAGGAATGATGAGTCTAAAAAAGAAGGAGTTTCACAACCTGAAACAGCGCCACCGCAGCGTGGCTGAATACATAGAAGAGTTCAACAATCTGGCGCGCTATGCACCGGATGAGGTTGACACAGATGCCAAAAGAAAGGAAAAGTTTTTGGAAGGCTTGAACGATGAGCTGAATCTGCAGTTGTCTATGGCATATGTTCCAACTTATCAGTCTCTGTGTGACAAGGCTGCTATTTTGGAGAATAAAATGAAGCAAGTTGAGAGTAGGAAGAGGAAACACTCCGACAAGCACAGCTCGGGGTCGTCTCACAAACGATCTCACTATGATGACAGTGGAAGCTCAGGATCCCATAAGCATGAGAAATTCAACAAGCACCACAACCACAACCGTCATGACAACAAGCATCACCGCAGTCATGACAATGACAAGTACAAGAACCACAAGAGTGGACATAAGAGCCACCACAGTGGAAATGGTAGTGGAAGTGGAAGTCAGCCTGCAAAAAGGGACATCAGTCAGGTTGAGTGCTTCAAATGCAAGAAGCTGGGGCATTATGCTAATGAGTGCCCTGAGAAGAAAGTTGAAGGACCTAACAAGCCCAATACTTTTCAGAAAGGACAGGTTAACCACATCAATGTGGAGGAGGTCTATGAGGAGCCCGATGCTGTTGCTGGTAAGTTCAGACTCAATTCCATTCCAGCATTTGTACTCTTTGACACTGGTGCATCTCATTCATTCATATCAAAAGCATTTGTTGATAGAAATGGGTTTGCATATGAAAATATTGGGTGTCCAATAAAAGTTAGTTCTCCGGGTGGAGATATGATAGTAAGTCTTGGATGCCGGGATCTTGTCATAGAGTTTGGAAAGCATAAGTTTCCAGTGAGTCTGATAATCCTAGATTCCCAAGGACTAGACGTAATATTGGGAATGGATTGGATGGCTAAGTATGAAGGAGTACTAGATTGTGCTAATCGTACTATTGCACTCACAACCCCAGAAGGAAAAAGAATAAAATTCAGGTCAAACTTTGAATCCAAAGGAAGTAAGCTGAATTATCTTAAGGGGGTTAGCATGGACAGTGTGCCAATTGTGTGTGAGTATCCGGATGTATTTCCGGATGAGTTGCCAGGAATGCCACCAAATAGAGATGTGGAATTTCTGATAGATTTGGTACCAGGTTCAGGACCAATAGCCAAGAGACCATACAAAATGTCAGTTGATGAACTGAAAGAGCTCAAGAAGCAACTAGGAGAACAGTTGCAGAAAGGATTTATCCAACCAAGTTCTTCATCTTGGGGAGCCCCAGTATTGTTCGTGGAGAAGAAAGATAGAAGCCAAAGGTTATGCATAGATTACCGTTCACTCAACGAGGTAACTATCAAGAACAAATATCCTTTGCCTAGAATCAATGACTTGTTTGATCAGCTAGAGGGAGCATGTGTGTTCTCGAAGATTGATCTCCGGTCAGGCTATTTTCAACTTAAGATAAGAGAGCAAGACATACCTAAAACAGCATTCACCACAAGGTATGGATTGTATGAGTATACCGTGATGCCTTTTGGCTTAACCAATGCTCCAGCATACTTCATGAATATGATGAACAAGGTGTTCATGGAATTTCTTGACAAATTCGTTGTCGTTTTCAACGATGACATCTTAGTCTACTCCAAGATCAAGGAAGAGCATGAAGGACACTTGCGTTTGATACTTGAAAAGTTAAGAGAGCATAAACTTTATGCCAAATTCAGCAAGTGTGAGTTTTGGTTAGAGGAAGTTGGTTTTCTTGGTCATGTTATGACAAAGGATGGTGTGGCAGTTGATCCTGCTAAAGTTTCAGCTGTGACAGAATGGGAATCTCCCAAGAACGTGAAAGAAGTACGTAGTTTCCTTGGCTTAGCAGGTTACTACAGAAGGTTCATTGAAAATTTCTCAAAGGTTGCTAAGCCAATGACTGAATTGTTAAAGAAGGACAAGAAATTTGCTTGGTCTGAAGGTTGTGAAGTCAGCTTCCAAGAATTGAAGAAGAGACTTGTAACAGCACCAGTTCTATGTCTGCCAGATTTGGAAAAGGATTTCCAAGTATATTGTGATGCGTCTCATCAAGGTTTGGGTGCCGTACTTATGCAAGACGGTAAAGTTGTGGCCTATGCCTCGAGACAACTCAAAACTCATGAAGTAAACTATCCTACTCATGATTTGGAGTTGGCCTCTGTCGTCCATGCACTCAAAACATGGAGACATTACCTTTTGGGAAAGCGTTGTGAAGTGTTCAACGATCACAAGAGTTTGAAGTATATCTTCACCCAGAAGGAAATCAATATGAGACAAAGAAGATGGTTAGAGCTTATCAAGGATTATGACTTGAGTTTGCAATACCACCCCGGTAAATCAAATGTTGTAGCAGACGCTCTAAGTCGTAAGGTATTTGTGAATGGCCTTACCAAAGGAGAATTGCCAGATGATTTGTGTGCTCAATTCAAAGAACTCAGATTGGAGATTGTGCCTGAAGGACATCTTATGTCTTTGGATGTTCAACCCACTTTATTGGACAAGATCCGAGAAGCTCAGAAGACTGATAAGGAAATTGAAAGGATTAAGGAAAATATTAGCCAAGGGAGAGCTAAAAATTTCCATGAAGACGAACAGGGTACATTATGGCATGGGAAACGTATTTGTGTCCCACAAGATCCGGAGTTACGGAAACTGATATTGTAGGAAGCGCACAACTCTCCGTATTCTATTCACCCGGGTAACACCAAAATGTACATGGACATGAAAGAAATATTTTGGTGGAACAATCTCAAGAGGGACATTGCCGAGCATATTGCTTTGTGTGATGTGTGTAATAGAGTAAAAGCGGAGCATCAGAAACCAGCGGGTTTGCTTCAACCACTACCTATTCCTGATTGGAAGTGGGACAAGATTGGTATGGATTTCATCACCGGATTACCAAGGACCAGATCGGTATATGACTCCATATGGGTAGTAGTGGATCGCCTAACCAAAGTGGCTCATTTCATACCCGTGAAGACAACTTATACAAGTGCCAAGTTAGCCAAAATCTACATGAGTAGAATTGTATGCCTTCACGGCGTGCCTAAGAGTATTGTGTCCGATAGGGGAACCCAATTCACTTCCCATTTTTGGAGACAGCTACATGAGTAATTGGGAACGAGGTTGGAATTCAGTACTGCTTTTCATCCTCAAACCGATGGACAAACAGAAAGGACTAATCAAATTCTGGAAGACATGTTGAGGGCATGTGCCCTAGACTATGGAGCAAGTTGGGATGAAAGTCTGCCTTACGCAGAATTTTCTTATAATAACAGCTATCAAGCCAGCATTGAGATGGCACCGTTTGAGTTTCTCTATGGAAGAAAATGTACCACCCCATTGTTATGGAATGGTGTGGGAGAAAGAAGTTTATTCGGGCCATATCTTATCAAAGAAGCCGAAGAGAAAGTCAAATTGGTTAAGGACAGGTTGAAGATAGCACAGTCCCGACAGAAAAGCTACGCAGATCCTAAGCGTAGAGAAGTCACCTACGAAGTTGGTGATAGAGCCTATCTTAGAGTATCACCACTCCGTGGAGTGAAAAGATTCGGAGTCAAAGGAAAATTGGAACCAAGATATGTTGGGCCATTCAAGATTCTGAGTCGCAAAGGAGAAGTGGCTTATGAGATTGAACTGCCAGCATCTCTATCAGCAGTCCATAATGTGTTTCATGTGAGTCAGCTTAAGAAATGTCACCCGGAAATGGAAGAATCTTCTTTGAAGGATACCATACCTTTGAAAGAAGTTCAACTAGAAAGTGATCTCACCTATGAAGAAAAACCTATCAAGATTCTTGAGACTGCGGAAAGAGTCACGAGAACAAAGACTATCAAGTTTTGCAAAGTGCAATGGAACCATCACACCGAAGAGGAAGCAACATGGGAAAGAGAAGATGATCTTCGGAAAGACCACCCTCACCTATTTGCTAGCCAATCCGAATCTCGAGGGCGAGATTCACCTTAAGGGGGTTAGATTTGTAACATCCCTAAAATCATAATTTCAAAGTTTGCATATCATTCATGCATGCATATAGATTTGAGATCAAATTTCAAACTCATTTCAGAAAAACAGAAGCACTTGGTGCTATGATTTTATGTGAACAGATTTAAATCAAATGGCTATCCCCATTTGAAAATTTGATTGTTTATGAACCAAGTTGTTGCCTTCTATGAAGATAGGTTTGAGTGTAGAATTCAAACCAAGTTTTCCAAACTGGAAATGGTTTCAAAAACCATTTTTTAATTTTTGCAAAACCAAGTACCTAGTCTCTGATATTTTTGATCTCCAAGCTTGATCAAGCCTTTACTTAGAAAACCACCTGAATTTGTGCCTAATTGGAGACTACAGTACCCTGCAAAAATCCCAGAAGGATTTGAATTCAAAAAGAGATTGAATTCAATTCAAAACCATTTCAGAAAATCGTTTCAGAAAAAGAAAAGAAGCAAACAAATTCTAAAAAGCCGAGCGCTGCCATTTTAGCCCAGCAACAGAGCAGGCCCAGCAAGCCCACCCGGGGCATCTCTTTTCTTCTCTCGCGCGTGAGCACACCCATTCAGCCACTGACGGCCAGACCCCACGCCCCTTCGGCTTATTTCGCTGATCAGCGGGCCCCGTCCACATCACCCTCATCTTCCTCAAACCACGCTCGCGACCACGTCGCTGCTGCTGTCAAGGCCGGTAATGGCGCGGTGTAATTGCCCATTATTTTGCAAGCGTTTCCTGTCGCACCTAGGCTTACTTAAACCCCTCCGCCCCGCAAGCATTTTCCCCCCCTCTCCTCGCTCACTCCGCCACCAGGCTGCGCGCAATTGCCCTTGAAACCCCGCAGTACCGACAACTCCGGCGGCCAATTACGGTGAGCCTCGACCACCCCTCTCTCTCTGGTTCAAACGAGGATGTTCAGAATGATCTCGCACTTACGCTGATACCTTCCTTTTGCCTGCTCGTGACCCAGGTCGTCGTCTCCGTTCGCGACCGAAACCACCTGCGCCGCCGATAAACTCCGGCGACCAATTAAGGTAAAACCCGAGCGCCCCTTGCCCCCTCCTTCACGCGATCTTGTTCGCCTATGTCTTGCACAAATCCTGATGCCACTGGTTCGTGCTAGGGCGACGCCAAACCTCGGCAAGGACCACGACTGCAAGCTACCGACGCCGCCCGTTACTCCGACGAGTTCCTGAGACCGTGCCAGTGCGCCCCTTCGCAAACCAACACCACGTCGAGCTTCAGCACGCCACTGCGGATCCGGTAAGCGCCTCCCTTCCTTCCCAGGCGACCTAGAGCGCCAGCACCGCCGCGGTCAGACGCGCCGCCGCCAGTCAACGCCGCTAGCGCCGCCCGTGTATGGTCAGGACGATTAGGAGCGTCAGATGTGGATCCTACGGCGTAGATTAGAACATGGGCGAAGAGGTAAGCGCGCATCTGAGCCGCCAGATCTCACTTAGATCCTACGGTCCGCGTTTGTCGATCCAAACGAATCGGTACGCGCCAGTAATACTGCGACATGTGTCTAGGGTTGATTCAAAAATAGAAATTCAAATCAGATTTAGATCCCATTTTCAAATTGCTATAACTTGAGATTCCCACGTTAGATTTTTGCAAATTTTATACCGTTGGAATCAGTGAGTCAAGCCCTTTCCGAATCTCCCATGTGTTTAACAAAAAGTATCTGTTAAAATGACTTTGTATGCAGAAACATTTCTAGGTCCATTTTGAGTATATATTTGGTTTAGCAAATTGTTTTACGGCTAAATAAGTTTAGTTAGCAAACTTTGTGACTTGTTATGTTTCTGTATCATGCACTTGCTTGGTAGAGTTTTCAAAATCATCACTTAGTAATTTCTTGCATACATGCATTCATATTTTTGTTTTTATATAAATTGTGTGTAATTGTATGCTACAAATTTTGTGTAGATTTTGCTAGTGACTGTGATTGTGAAGAGTGCTACTCTCCCCATTACCAAGGCAAGTGATACTTCATGATATTTCCACCCTTTATTTGGAATAAGCATTAGAATTATTTTTGCTAAGTCTTGCATGCTACTTTTGCCAAATGCTATGTTGGGAAATCCTATGTAGTGTAGAATTGTAGAATTGCTAGGAAATTTTCCTAAGTTAAGTTACTATGCCATGCTTAGCCTAGCTAGTAGAAAACAAGGGTTGGTAAAGTATGTACATGCTATGGAGAAATAATTCTAAGTCCTTTTGGACTCATGCTTTTCTTAATAAAACAACTAAGACAATGAACTTCCTGGGTGGAATGGGACTTGAATGGTGGTTTTTGGGTTGAGTGGTTACACAAGGCCATGGATTTGGCTTGTGTATCTCACTTGTGGTATTGCACCCAGGCACAAAGGGATTTGGAGGCCAAGTGTTGAGAAAGCTTACAGTGCAACCACTTGGCAATATGGGCTCTGCCATGATCATATAGGTTGCTAGAACTTAGTCACTTGGACAGTTGGTGGTAGTGGGAATGATAGGTTGGAGCGCGTCCATTTGACTAAGGAAAGGCTTCTGAAAGGTCCTGTCTTGGGAAACCAAGTCTGGTGGGGAAAGTGCACAACCTCTGCAGATGGAAAAATCTAAGTACTTAGCCAAGTCCATGGCAATGGATAACTTGAGCATCAAGACATGGAAGCTACAAGAATCTCATCACTCCAATTTCTAAGTAAAACTTGTGGGTGAACAAGGTTGAAGGACCCCAATGTCTATTGGTGGTTTCTTGGGAAGTTTTTGATAAAGAAAAACTTAGTGATTTCAACTAATAGGAAAAATCTATTTTGAGCAAAGCAAGCCAAGCTACACTTAGCCAAAATGCATATAGTAATATAGTCCACTTAAAATTTACTAAGGTATCACTTGACAATACTATTCCAAAGTATTGACCCACTGTGGCTGTAACTTGTGATGTTGCAGGTTACTCCGATGATGAGTAGGAGTCATGAGTCTACACTCAACATGCTTGCCTGTGGCACATGAAGATGAAGACTTATGTTTATTTACTTATTCCAAAACTCTTGTATTAGGCCTTTGGCCCTGAGTTGTAAAAGACTATGTTCTATCTCTGGAATGAATTAAATAAACGACCTTTGTATCTGTGTACTTCATCTTAAACTGTGGATGCTAGCATTGATCCAGGGACTAGCATTGCAATCACAGGGATCCTTTTACTTTACCAAGGAGGGATCTTACAGAACTATACTCAATTTATGCCTACAAAGGTTTCTGCAAAAACAACCATTTTAACAGAGGCAAAACTTTAAACACATTGCATAAACAGAAAGGTTTTTCTCTCCTGATTCCATTGATATAAAATTTGTCAAATTTGGACGTGGAAATCAAAAGTTATGAATTAAACAAGTTTAAACATCTAATAGATCTAATTCATATTTTTAAAACGAAACACATGCCACGCGGCAGCATCTGGTTGGACGGTACCGGTTCGGGCGGATCACGCTTGCGAGCCATAAGATCTAAGTGACGATGCACAGCTCAGACTAAATCATACCGCTTTGCCCTCTAATCTAATCCTAGCCTCTAGATCTGGATCAAACGAGCCTCGATGCTCTGACCAAAGATGGGAGGCGCAAAGATGGGCTGCGCAAATGGTTGCTGCCGCCGGCGATGGATCGACGATTCTAGTGAGGGCTGGGGACAGTGATGATGCTTATCGGTGTTGCAAAGTTGTGAGGGAGCTCGAGATGTTGCTGGCGTGGACAAGGGCGCGTTGATGTGGCGTAGGAACTCGTCGAAGTTGAGCGCAGCGTCGGGTGCTCGGTGACGAAGATGTTGGCGATGCTCTGGATCACCGTAGCATGAACCAGTTGTATCAGGGGGTACGCAAGGCTACGGCGAACACTACTGGTTCAAGGAGAAGTCGAGGGGCGGTCGGGTTTTACCTCAATCGCTTGTCGGAGTCGAGCGACGGTTCTGATGTTTGCGGGCACGAACGATGACGGCAACCTGGGTCACGAGAAAGCAAACAAAAGGCATCAGGGAACGCGCAAGGACATGCTTGTCATGTTTGTTTGAACCAGAGACAGGGGGGCGGTCGGAGCTCACCGGAATCGGTCACCGGAGTGGTTCGGGACAGCGGCGGTGCGAGCTTGATTGTGGACAGCCTAGCGGCGCTCTGTGGTTGGTGAGTGAGGGGGAAATGAGCAGCGGGGGGAGGGGATCTTATAGCCGGAGCAGGGGCGGAGATCATGCACGCATTCATCGCCAATTAAGCAGATTAAAATCGCGGCTGTGAAGGGGGAAGAAACGGGCGGTGACGACGTCTGCGCGCGGGATTTGGGGAAGAAGGAGCTGACGTGGAGAGGGTCCACTGATCAGTCTCTGCGGGGTAAGTTTGCACACGTGGAAGAGGGAGAGGGAAGGGGCTGCTCCGGATGGGCTCGTGGGCTGCTTCTGCTGCTGGGCCTGTTTGGTGGCGCCGGCCCTTTCCTTATTCTTTTATCTTTTTCTTTTTCTATTTTGATTTTCAGGAACCAAAATCAAATAAATTCAAAAGCCATTTGAATTCAAATCTTTCCTAGATTTTGTAAAGTGTAACACTCATATTTTTGGGCATAAAACCTTGTGGTCTCTCTGTACTAATCTTCTATCTCATCTCTATTACACAGTGCTAGGAAAAGTGAACACTCACAAAACAATAAGAATGAAAACTAGAGTGTTCTAGGCAATGAAAACAGATTGTGTCTCTCTCCAAAAGAAGTGTGGTGTAACCAACCAACTTACTCAAGCAAACTAAACAAACTAAGCAAAGCAAATGAAAACTAAGACGCTCCAAGGACAACACAACTTGTGCATGAAACAATAAAAACGAAGTGTCCAGACAGACCTGAGCTTTTTATTGATGAAGAAGGGGATGCCTTGGGCATCCCCAAGCTTTGACACTTGTACCTCTTGGATATTTATTGGGGTGACACTGGGGTGGGATCCCCAAGCTTGAGCTTTTGTCCATTCTTCATCTCATTGCATCATTCTCTCTCTACACCTGGAATTTTTCCTTCATACAAAAACTTCACACAATCTTTATTAGCAACATTAGTTTATTCAAAAGATATTAGACCTCTGGCAAAGCTTTGTAATAGCAAGGCTTTTCACTAAAAACACAAGCTACTGTAGTAACTCCTTTAAAAAGCTCAATTTCCCAAAAAGAACCTAAAAAAGGAATCAATAAGAAGCAAATGCAAATAATGGCAGAAATCTGTCAAAACAGACCAGCAGGTAGAAACCGATTTTTTTAAACATCTTATGTTGCTCAAATAAAAAAGTGTAGAACTAACGAAAGTTATATAACATACTGGGGGATTTATTCGTAAATTTACATCTCAATCCGAGTTACAGCGACTCCTCACGAATTTCTATGGTGGAGGACATAAATCTGTTTCGGGATAGCAACTCCCCAAATCTTACTTCCCTCTCATTAGAGGTCATTCTTGGCACAAAAAGAAAACAAAAAGGATAAGGAGAGGTCATTACAGAAGTAATAACTTCCAAGACTCAAGAAAACTCTTGGGTTATCTCCCAATAAGTACTTTTCTTTAACGCCTTTAAGTTAGTCTTGATAGTTTGAGAAGATGCTCACATAAGAAACATGAATTGAAGTAGAAGAGAGTATCAAGAAGCAATTTGAAAACACATTTAAGTCTAACCCACTTCCTATGCATAGGAATCTTGTAAATAAACAAGTCATGAAAGCACAAAGCAACAAGCATAGGAAAGCAAAACAAGTGCAACTTCAAGATTTTCAACATAGAGAGGGGAAACTTAATATTTTTGGGATGCATAAAACCATGTTTCCCTCTCTCATAATAACTTTTAGTAGCAAAATGAATAAAATTAAAAATATAACTATCACATAAAACATTCTTATCACTTGCCACATGCATAAAATGATTATTACTCTCCACATAAGAATAACCATTCTTATTAATTGTAGTGGGAGAAAATTCAACAAAAATAGCTATCATTATTATTCTCATCACCATAATCATCAAATATAGGAGGCATATTGTAATCACAATTAATTTTATACTCAATAGTAGGTGGACTGAAAATATCATACTCATCATTGTAATCATCATATATATGAGGTTTGGTATCATCATAAGCAATAGAATAGCTATCCTCCAAAGCTGGGGGACTAAAAAGATCATTTTCATAAAAACTAGCTTCCCCAAGCTTAGACTTTTCCATAGCATTAGCAACAATGGTGTTCAAAAAATTCATACTAATAACATGGCTATTAGGATGCAAATAAAGTTCCATAGGTTTTTTAATTTTCTCTTCAAACACTTCATGTCCTAACTCAAGATAAACACTATAAAGATCTCTAATTTTGTTGTTGTTTTCCATTAATCCTAACTAGTGAAAACAAGAAACAAAAAGACAAAACTGCAGAATGTAAAGGAAATAACTTCGAGCACTCACACCGGAGGATGTGAGTACCTTTTACCTTACCTCCCCGGCAACGGCGCCAGAAAATAGCTTGATGTCTATGCACTTCTATTCTTGTAGACAGTTGTTGGGCCTCCAAGTGCAGAGGTTTGTAGAACAGCATCAAGTTTCCCTTAAGTGGATTACCCAAGGTTTATTGAACGCAGGGATGAAGTGGTCAAAGGTATTCCATCTCAAGTAACCCTGCAATCAAGATACAAGAAGTCTCTTGTGTCCCCAAGACACCCAATACACTTGTCAGGTGTATAGGTGCACTAGTTCGGCGAAGAGATAGTGAAATACAAGTGGTAACGGTGCCAGAAAATAGCTGATGGCGTGGAGGAAAGGTAAAAGACCAAAACCTCCCCGGCAAACAGAACAAAGATGGAAGCAAGAAAACATGCAACAGATCTAGTAGCAAAAGGTGTTTCAATGTTTAGAAACAAGGCCTAGGGATCATACTTTCACTAGTGAAAACTCTCTCATATAAATATCCTCTCTTCATGATACTACTCTTAACTACTCTCCAGTTTAGAAACAAGGCTTAGGGTATTATTGTTGCACGTGTAGTTGCTGCCTTAGAACTTTTTGTTGATCAAGATGATACAATTTTGGCTCCTCAGAGGCTTGATCTTGCTGCCATGAAAGCGCATCACTTTGTTACTGCTAGCTCTACCCTTGAGAGTTTGGTTTACATGATGATGTTTACTGATGGGGAAGAGAGGGAAATTCCTTTGCCACAAACCACTTTGTTCAGTATTTGCAGGGGACCTTGGTCACGCTCCAAGGGGGATATGGACGATCAGCTACACATTCTTGGCTTCCATGGACACTACCAGGGGACGCACCCTCTTATGACCACTCTATGCACTACACAGGGGCTTCCTCGAGCATACTAGGACTAAGAGGCCTCTTCGTCGCATTACGTAGGTGCACCTTCTTGGTCAGGCTGGGATTGAGCCCCAGTTAGGCCAAAAGCCTAAGCTTGAGGGGAGGTATACCGACATCACACTCATCTATATATCATATTTCGTCGGTTCTTTGTATCCATGTTTCGCTTTCTTTTTGGTTTTTGTTTCTCCTTTCCCAAAACACAAAAAGACCAAAAATATTTTTGTTGTTTCTCTTGGTTTGTGTCTTTGCTTTTTAGCTTTGGTTTTCCTTAAGAAAAATCCAAAAATATTTTCTTTGTTTGTTTTTGCTTAGAGTGCTTGCCTTAAAAAATAAAAAATACCAAAAAAATATTTGTTGTTCTTCCTTGGTTTTTTGAAGTTCTTTGCAGGGTTCATCGGTCCTCAGTAGAGTTTGGTTTCATGTTATTATTCAAGCCACACAAGTGAAGGGCGATAATGAAGATTAAAGACAACTTGAGTTGTGGTAAGAGGCTGGTAATGAACTCTATTTGTTTTCATTTTTGTACATATACTCATCATTGTGGGCATGCTTAGTCTGTTCATGTAAGGTGTATGTAATTATTGGATGCTTAGTAGTTCTTTCTCTCTTATGATTATCTCCAGCTTGCTAATAGTTTGTAGCATGTCATATGAATGTTTGCTTGCATTGTTCTATTCATAACTTGGTATGACATTGTGGTATCCTCCTCTGAATGTTTCATTTGAATCGACTTGGCACATGTTCACGCATGCATATGACTGAACAAAGTCAGTTAAGCCTTGATAATTTATTTTGCCTCAGAGTTCTTGTATCACTTTTATGCCATAATTAATTCTGTTTTGTTGCAAGCATGATTATGATAGTTATTGCTCTCTCGTTTGTCGCTTCGTTTCTATTGCTAGCCTTCACTTGCACTGAGTATGAGCTCTACTCGTGTTTCCAACTCCCCAAAACCAATATTGTCAAAGTGTCCACCATACGTACCTACTAGCATCATTTTCTGTTCCGTGCATATTCATTATGCCTTGTTTTCTTCCAAATAAAATGTTTGCTTGTTATGAGAAAGTTGGTTAGTAAAGCTCTCACGAACTTGATGACACACTTTATCTCTTGCACTTGATAAACCTGAACCATTGTGATTGTCCATGAAAGTTATATGCTTGCAAATTATAGGCTAGGAGTTAGCAGAACCGTGCTGTCACGGGGAATGCTTTCAACACCTGTAAATATTATACCCCGTTAATATCATGCTCTTTTGTTTACGGATGTCGTCGGTGTGTAATAAAAGGGGAGCTTGTAAGTCCATGGAGTTATGTATATGTGTTAGAGAAACGACTGGGCCGCTAGCCTAAGCCATGCATAATCATGGTTGAAACTTGCATCATAACCATAGTGAGCAGTCTATGAAGCATTCTTGTTATAAAAAAAGAGATAGATATTAAGAAAAAGAAAAAAGAGACATATTGAAAAGAGGAAAGAGAGAAAAACACCATTTTCCCATGGTAAATAAGAAGATTGCTGAGATGCTCATTATCTGCTTGCCTTGTCATTTTGATATGGGATAGATCCTGTATCATGTGCAAGGGGTACCCCATTGGCGGTTCTCTATGATACATATGTATTTACTATGACAAGAACTTACCGGTAACTAAAGTTGAGTAGCACGAGGAGCGACCCTCGTACTCAAGAGACATGAGATTTCTAGTTTATGGTCTGTCAAGCATATAAATCATATTGGACCTCACTTTCACCTTAACCATCTAAAGATGCCTATGATAGGGGCAATGAGAGCTCAAAGCTAATGAGTACCATACTTTCAGCATTTGGAAGCCTTTCAAACTTTTCAAAACCTTTTCACTTCCTTGTTGAGTCACAACTTATTCTATGAGCACCTTCTTGAGAGCATAGTTGTCATTCTTAGTGTAATTTGCTTGTCTCAAAACTTTGTTAATTATGTCATGACTTTGATGCTTGTATCTTTGATATATTTACTTCTAGTCTTCACTTGAACTTCAGAGGTGCCTTGGCATTTATGTTTTGCTCTACAAATAAAGGCAAGCGAGATACGACTCTATCATACCTTTTTATGAGCATTGCAATGTTGCTTATGTTTATGTTTCATGCTACTTATTATTATTGTGTTGGAATCTATTCATAGCTTGCAATGACTATTGAGTAGACTTAGTTGCATACTCCTTATTATGAATTGTCTAAGTATCTACTCATGTGCTGAGAATATTTACATCATATGAAGCAAATGTGTTCGTGAAAGTTTTTTTATCGCACTCAGTTTTCAACTGAATTGCTTGAGGACAAGCAATAAGCTAAGCTTGGGGGGAGTTGATACGTCCAAAACGTACCTACTTTCCCGAACAGTTTTGCTATTGTTTCTCCTCTAAACTTGTGTGATTTGGATACAACTAACACGGACTGACGCTGTGTTCAGCAGAATTACCTTGGTGTCTAGTTTTTGTGCAGAAAATCAACTTTCAGGAAAAATCCCGGAAAATATGCCAAAAATCCTATTTCACTAGAACACTCACAGAGCCGGAAGACGAGACGGAGGAGGGCCACGAGGGGCCCACACCCCCTAGCCGTGCGAGCTGGGCATGGCCGCGCCTGGGAGGGGTGTGGCCACCTCAGGCACCCCCTCGGCCTACCTCTTCACCTATACGAAGCCTCCTAACCTAAAAACTCCGGGGGGTTCGGCGTTTTTCTAGAAAAAGTTCTGCTGCGCCGCCACCACCAGAAATCGCGATTCGGGACTAGAAACTTCATTATGGCACCCTACCGGGACGGGGAATTTGGAGGATATCATCGCCATCATCATCACCGATGCCTCTGCATCAACCATCCATGTTTCCCCCATCCATGAGTGAGTAATCCCCCGCTGTAAGCTATGGGTATTGTAGGGATTGGATGAGCTCTATATGTAATCGAATAAGATTGTTAGGGCATGTTGCCTAGTATCTCTATTAGTGCTATTTGACTTTGTTGCAACTTGTTGTGCTTAATGCTTGTCACTAGGGTCCGAGTGACATGATCTCAGATCTGAACTTATTATTGATTCATGATGATAGTATTGTTTGTGATATTATCTGCAAGTTGTGTACACATATGATAGTACGGATCCAAAGGCCCCGAAGTGACAGAAATTGGGACAGCCAGAGGGGATGGCTGTGATATGAGGATCACATTTGTTCACGGAGTGTTAATGCTTTGCTTCGGTGCTCTATTAAAAGGAGTACCTTAATTGCCAGTAGATTCCATTGAGGCCTCGCTGCAACGGGCTGGCAGGACAAAAGATGATGTGCAAGTTCTAATTGCGAGCACGTATGACTATATATGGAACGCATGCCTATGATTGTTTAGTACTTGGATGCTTTATCTTATTTATCTGCAAATGCCCTAGATCTTGAAGTTATATGATAGTATCGTCCATGCAACGCCCGTCCATCCATCTCTATGCCTACTGCACTCATATCCTACTGTTTGCTACAATTGTTACTCTTGCTTTTGTTTTACTGCTATTGTTTCTTTGCTATTGCTACTACAAAAATATTGCTACTGATAAACTACTGTGAGCAAGACTATTTCCAGGTGCAGCTGAATTGACAACTCAGTTGTTAAGGCTTATAAGTATTCTTTGGCTCCCCTTGTGTCGAATCAATAAATTGGGTAATACTACCCTCGAAGACTATTGCGATCCCCTATACTTGTGGGTCATCACCACTGCTCCAGGGGAATTTACAATTGATTTTAGGGAGATTTTATCTATCTCTGAGAGTTATGGAGGTTGCAACCACTGCTAGGATGTAAAATCCATAGAGATATTGTTCACAACCATGAATTACGCCAGCACTGGATCAATCCTATTCGAAAATCAAGGTAGTTAGTTGAGAACCAGTGATTCACGTTCAAATACTGTCAATAATCAACCCACAAAAGGGAAATGATGCTTACCCAGATGGAATCCATGTGTTAGATCCATGCGATTCCACCCAATGTTCTCCATGTTTGACGGGGATGGACGGTGCACCAGCCAGCGTTGCATACTGTTCTATGAAAGGGGTAGATCTAGTAGGGGCGAGAGCAGAGCCGGAGGTGGAGTGGGCTCCACGGCTAGGGGGAGGGGGGCTCTAAGGCCGAGGACGACATAAGGTAGGAGGGCACGACGGCGGGGCAGCGGAGGTGCTGTGTGGGAGCTGTTCCAGGCTTAAGGGAAGTGAATGCTTTGGGTGATCGAGAATGGCCGGTTTGACGTGTCTCCATGTGGCCCAACTCTTCACAAAGTATGCAAGACCCGTCCCAGTGCGTCCCCACCCTTCACCACGTATGCAGGACCCGTCCCAACACGGCACCACCGGTCAGGCATGTAACGGTGGACACCTCGTAACATAACGCTCAACTCCCGACCCGGCCCAACGCGGTCCCACCAGTCAACATGTTACGATCAAGCCTTTCACCTGACGGCATCCCTCCGTCCGAGCGCCCGCGCGTGTTTCTTAACATGGCCAAGGGAAAAGTGAGGAAAAGTTAAGCAGCTGGGGTAAAGTGAGTACAACTAACGAACCAAGGGCACGAAAATAGAAATCCCTAAGATGAATGAGGTAAATACTTCGGTCTATGCTTTAGTCTTTCTGCACAATATACTGTATGCCCACTAGTCCTCGAGCTTTCGACCGAATGATTTATCATTCGGGTGGAAGCTCTTGCTTATAAAATGTAGTTGTTTGTGCACGGATAGATAATATTATTTTAGACAAGTTTACTTGACTTGGATGTTTATGATTAAGCTTCAAGTATCTTGCCACCTAGGTCCGAGTCAAGTTTACTTGTTTCGGACCTTACTCTTTTAGTTTCAAATACCTAGCCACCTAGATCTGAGTCAAGTTTACTTGGATTAGATCTTTTAGGTTTTAGTTTCAAATATCCATCCACTTATATCCGAGTCAAGTTTACTTGTCTTGGATCTTTTAGGTTTTAGCTTCAAATATCCAGCCACCTAGATCCTAGTCAAGTTTACTTGGCTTGGATCTTTTAGGTTTTAGTTTCAAATATCCAGCCACCTAGATCCGAGTCAAGTTTTTACTTAATTCGGATCTTTTTAGGTTTAGCTTCGAATATCCAGCCACCTATATCCGAGTCAAGTTTCTAATTGATTAAGATATTTTAGGTGTAGACTCGAATATCCAGCCACCTAGATTCGAGTCAAGTTTTTACTTGATTCGGATCTTTTTGGTTTAGCTTCGATTATCCAGCCACCTAGATATGAGTCAAGATTTTACTTGATTCGGATCTTTTAGGTTTAGCTTCAGATATTTTCCCCTGTATAATGCTCTGTGATTCCAGGTTGCTCATAATTGGCGCACTACCTAGTTCCAGAAACTGCTCTTTGCTCATAGGAAGCTGCAGACCAAGTATGATAAATTGGTGACAATTCTGAAGAAAACATGAGAGTTGATTGCTGTGTATTTTGAAATTTTTGTCCGAGTTTTTGTTTCGGAGTCGACTTTTGATTCTTCTTTGTCCAGCCAATATCGACACTCAAAATTATGTGTTCAAGAAGAAGGTTACCGATCTTGAAGGTGAGTCGGCAACATTCTTTTTACTCATTTATTTCCTCTCCTGAATTATTGTGGAGTATCTTATAGTATTCTTCACTTGGCTTAGCAGAATCACAAAGCTTTGCACCATCGCATCAAGAGTGCATTCCCATGCCTGATATGATGCTGCATTTTCTAGAACAAGCAGGAGCTCATTCGACACAGTTGAAGGAGAAGGACGAAGAGATAGCTCGGCTTCGTGCCGAGGTTAACTCCTTGAAACTGGCACAGAAATCCAAGTTGGAGAGGATTGACCAATAATTCTCCAAGGAGAAGAATCGGTTAACTCTCCAGCTCCATAAAAATAAGGAGCTCCTCGATGCAACGGAGTCAACGAACAAGTCCATGACGAATGACACTGCTCGGTTTGAGAAGAAAAGAGTTCACTGGGCTGGCGATCTTCAGAAAATGTTGTGATATATCCACCGTAAGTTCTCTTTTTATCTTGTGGCCAGTGGACGAATTATCCTTGACCATTGATTGTATTGACTTATGTTATGCTTTGCATTATAGATTATTTTCCAGGGTCTGAACCTGTGAGTAGAAAGGCTGTGGTTGATGCTCGGGCTCCCCGAGGTGTCCCCAACGAGCTGGATCAAGAGTACTCTATGGAGGATTTATTAATCGTTGCCGTTGCTGCCATCAAGCCCATGAAGGTTGTTGGCAAAGATCTGGTGGATGCAGCTATCCAAATATGTCGGGGGGATAACCCCCGATCGGGTCATAAGGGGTAAAAAATTGCCCAGCTTGGCTTATGCCGAGTCAAAGATATCTCAGGTCGGGTAACAATGGCTGGGTAAGAAGGTCGTGTGCGGCCGACATAAGAATTATGTCGGCCCGTATAAGACAAGTTAGTTTACCTTGCAGGAAGCAACGAGCTAAATCATACGAGGGAAGTCCGAGTCAGAAAGGACGCATGGCAGCTTTCCGAGTAAGGTTCTGGAGAGACCATGGTAAAGCACGGTCAAAAGAGAAGGGCGACGTCGGGTGACACAAAAGGAGCCGGGTGACGCCCAAAGCAAGGGCTGAAATACAAAGTTACCGTATGACGCCAAAAGAGCTGGAGGCTACGTATGAGAAGACCGTTAGCTGGATGGCTTTGTGGACTGAGTCAAGGGCTCAAGGCTAGCCCATGACCCGACCCGCATAGTAAGGGCCAAGATCCAAACAGTAACTGTAGGACCCAAAGGGGTGTAACCTAGCTGGCCATCTCCTATATATGGGGGCACGACTAAGGTTTAAAGAGGTTGGACCAACTAGGAAACTAGTGGCCTGAGGCTATGCACAAACAGCTCTAGGAGCACTTGTAAACTTCTCCGATCAATAAAAATCCTAAGTGTGGAGAGTTCATCTTGTTCCTCGTGTGCGGATAGACCATGCACTACCTCCCCGGTTACCACAAGCGTCCATTTGGCCCCCAACTTAAGCCTACCCATGGCATCTGTCGTGACACCAGCACGATAGTTGGCGCCCACCATGGGGCAGAAGCAGGCGCTTGCTGGAGTTTTCATCCGGCCGGGCAACATCATCTCCAAGACCGACGAATGCGTCTACTCCGGCCTCATCCTGAGGTTCGGGGCCCTCAACTTTGTCAGCGACAACGCAGGCTGCTTCGGGACCAAGCCGTTCCCAAGGGGTAGTCACTTCATCAAGTTCGGCGAGCACCAGGTCTACGTTGCGGTGCGCATGGAGCGCGTGTACCCGAAGCGCGTCGTCCTGGCGCCGGATCCACCTACGGTTGCTGCCGCAGGAAAGCTTCATCAACTCGTATTTGTCGAGGTAATGATGACAGCTCCAAACCCCTCGCATCCCACATCACCTCCAGTAGCCCCTGTGGAGAATGAGAATGCTGAGGGAGGGAATCCAGAAGAAATGCCAAGGGTAGCGAGAACAACAAATGCACTGCTGGAGAAGCCAGAGAACATAGCTAGGAGTAAAAGAGCCAAAGAGTTGCAGGAAGCAATAGAAAAATTAGCAGAGCCAGTAGCGCCAGCGGCAGATCCGACGCATGTGCACGCCGAGTTAGAGGAGGCAAGGATAAAAGTCTTGGAGAAGGCAAAGGAGTTAACATAGTTGCAGCAGGATGTGGATATCACAATCCGAGAGCTCAATTCAGCAAACCGAGTCAAGGGCGCTAAGACCCGGCTCGATGCAGCACGAATAAGAGGAAGGAACCTCAACGAAGAGCTGGCAGATGCAACATCAAAGATAACACCAGAAAACAGCAATGAAATAGCTATGCGGCCGACATACAACACGACAGCAGCAAATCTGAGAGCCGCAGAGGCGGGAATGGCCGAGTTACCTCATCTGACGGGTGAGGCAAAGAGAAAACAACAGGAACGAGTCAATGAATTAGTGAGAGCAGCTGGGATGTTGAATGAAGTGTACTACATGGCAAATCCGGGTGTAGCTGGAAGGTCGCAGTTGGTTCACTCGGCGACTCCAATCCCGACAAGATTAGCATGCCATACAGCCTCCTCACCAGGAGCGGCGCCGAGACAGAGAAAAGAAAAAAGTGTAGATTCAGGAAGAAGTAAGGAGATGGTTGCTTATGACCCGACAATGAATCAAGAAAACCTGACCCGTGTGCAGGGAATGTCACTCAGGGAAATGAGAACCAAGAAAATGCTGGCCGATAAAGGAAAGCAGGATAAAGAAATGACAATGGAGGGCAGAACTTTGCACCTCAGCCTAGGCGTGGAACTCACTCGGCAGGAGGGGGAAACCCAGCTCCGAATCCACCACCAGTCCAACCAGAAAGGAGACAACAAAGCGCAGGAAAATCAGTGCAACAACCAGCAGACCCGAACGCCAACAGTTACAATGATGGTTACTCGGCAATGGTAAATGATGGATATGAATTGCCGGATCACGTGTATAAAGCAATGTGAGCAAGACTCGGAGGCAGGAATCTCCATCCGGATGATGTGAGACTAAAGCTCGACCAGATAAAAATGGCAGAACTGATCGAATCGCAAGGTCCGAAGGGTCAACCATGTTTTGGTCCAAGGATCATGAAAGAGCCGCCAGTGCCAAACTTTTAGATCGCTAGAGGAACAAAGACCTATGATGGAATCACAAAGCCAGAAGACTTGGCTCATAGATTATGGAACTGTAGTAAATATCACGCAGGGAAATCTAAGATGGGCAGTGCGGTATGTACCGCAAATTCTAGAAGGACCAGCAAGGGTGTGGCTGAATAACTTTCCACCCGGAAGCATCAACAGCTGGATTGATTTCTAGGAAGCTTTTGTGAGAAATTTCATAAGCACGTACAAGAGGCCGAATCACCCACAACAGCTAGCTATGTGCAAGCAAAGGCCGAATGAAACAGACATGGAGTTCCTCACTAGGTGGTGCACAATGCGCAACTCTTGTGAAGGGGTAATTGAGTCTCAGGCTATTGCATGGTTTGCACAAGGATGCAAGCATGGAAGTGTACTGTGGCAAAGGTTACAGAGACATATGCCGACAAGCTTGGCAGAAACGATAAGGATTGCTGACTCGTACGCGTTAGGAGATCCGACTCAGCCTCTGCTTATGTCGGCTGATGTCATGACTGAGACTTAGATCTATGACGCAGCCGGGTCGCAAAGGCGCCAAGAAAGGGCCGAGTATAGAAGCACGAGAAGAGATGAAAGGCCCGATTACAGGTATGGTTTGACTCAAGTCGCAGCCGTAAGTCGGGATCATCCAGATGCTGGAAGTAGCCAGCATCAAAGGACAAATGGGCAACAGCAATGGACACTGAAGAATGATGAACAGAGAAAGCCATATCAAGACAGGCAGAAGTACACTTATGAAATGATGTTGGATCAACCATGTAAGTTCCACACGCCAAGTCCGCGTAAGCCGACGAATCACACAACAAGAGAATGTACTTTGTTTCAGAAGGGAGACAGAGTGGAATCACCGACTCAACAGTTACCACCACCTACCCCACCACCGCTCATAGGAGGAAATGCTCAAGCTGTTGGAGCAGAGCATAGATATGATAACATGCAGCCGAGATATCATAACTAAGAAAGAAGAGAGGATGTGCATCAGGTGCACAACCCACGAGGTGAAGACGCTCATGTCGGCCATGGGACCAGAAATGAGTACAGAGAGCATCACCAGAGCTATGTCGTATTTGTCATAGAGCCGAATGACAAGAAAAGTCAACAGAGACGGATGATGGAAGTGAACACCACAATGCCGGCAATACCATAATATGAACTTGGAGCATAAAGGATCATCCCAAGTCATGCCAACACCAGGATGTTATGCTCTTGTCTTGGATCAAACATTCATGGGCCCGGATATAATGGTGAAGTTCTCCAAGGTACTGATAGACGATGGTAGTAGCATCAATATCATGTACAGGGAGACCATGCTCAAGTTAGGCATCACTATGAACATGTTGGAGACAACTAAGACAACTTTCCATGGTATTGTGCTGGGACTGTCCTGTGAGCCAATTGGCAAAATCTGGGTTGATGTCTTATTCGGTAATAGGGAAAATTGTCGCACTGAGGCCATAGAGTTCGAAGTGGTTGACCTGGTCAGCTCATACCATGCCTTACTCGGCATGCCGGATATGGCAAAGTTTATGGCTAATCCTCATATTGCTTACTTAAAGATGAAGTTGCCAGGTCCGTGCGGAGTTATCACAGTTGAGGGAGACTATAAGATATCTATTGCATGCGCCTCAGCCAGATCTTCGCTAGCCGAGTCACTGGTCATAGCGTAGGAAAAGCATCAAATGATGGAAGTTGCAGCACTGGCCAAGGCAGAACAAATGTCTATGCCGGCACTCACTAACCTGCATGGTAGTGTATCTTTCCAGGCCACCAAGGAAACAAAGAAGATACAAGTTGATGAGGTCTTCCCAGAGCGCACAATTACCATTGGTGCTAGGCTATTAGACAAATAGGAAAGCGAGCTCACCAACTTCCTCCGTGAGAATCAGGATATCTTTGCATGGTCCACACAAGCCCTGCAAGGGCTTCCGAGGGAACTGACTGAGCACTCTCTTCATGTAAGGCTAGATGCCAAGCCGGTGAAGCAACCCCTCCGCCGCTTCACCGAAGATAGGAGGAAAGTTATAGCCGCCGAGATAGCCAGACTCTTGGCTGCCGGGTTTACCATGGAAGTACTGCGCCCAGATTGGTTGTCAAATCCAGTCTTGGTAACGTTTCAAAAAAAATCCAGTCTTGGTCGGAAAGAAAAAGGATGACCCGAATGTGGCAGTGGTGTGTCTCATGTGTATTGACTACACGAACCTCAATAAGGCATGTCCAAAAGATCCATTCCCCCTGCCACGAATCGATCAAGTCATTGACTCTACTGCTGGGTGTGAGTTGTTGTCATTTGTGGATGCGTACTCTGGTTTCCACCAGATACCACTGAATCTGAATGATCAAATAAAGACAGCTTTTATCACCCCTTATGGGGCTTATTTCTATCGTACTATGCCATTCGGATTAAGAAATGCAGGTGCAACATACCAAAGGTGCATGCAAAAATGCTTGCATGATCAACTGGACAAAAATGTTCAAGTATACGTCGATGACGTGGTAATAAAAATCAAACAAAGTCATACTCTAATTGAGGACTTGCGTCAAACATTCACAAACTTAAGAAGATTACGGAGGAAGCTTAACCCGGAAAAATGCACTTTTGGTTTCCCGGCTGGAAAATTACTCGGATTTATCGTGTCCGGCCGAGGAATTGAGGCTAACCCGACAAAGATCAAGGCCATCGAAAGAATGGAATTACCGAAAACCCTCAACGATGTTCAGAAGTTTATAGGATGTCGGCCTCGTTGAGTAGGTTTGTGAGTCGGCTAGGTGAATAAGCCTTACCATTGTATCAACTGATGAAAAATCAGATAAATTCACATGGACATAGCAAGCTGTGATAGCGCTTTCCATGAACACAAAAATATGTTGGGAACAACACCAATATTAGCCTCGCCATTATCCAAAGAGCCAATGCTGCTCTATGTCGCGGCAACCAATAGAGTTGTCAGTGCCGTGATAGTGGTAGAGCGCGAAGAAGAGGGCAAATCAGTCCAAAGACCAGTTTAATACTTGAGCGAAGTGCTCTCTACATGAAAGCAAAACTACCCCCACTACCAAAAAATGACATATGGGGTGTATATGGCAACAAAGAAGCTGAAGCACTATTTTCAAGAACACCCAATCCGGGTCATATGCGAGGCACCTATCTCAGATACATTGGGCAGCAAAGATGCCAGTGGCCGAGTAGCAAAATGGGCCATAGAGCTAGCTCCATACACTCTGCAATATGATAGGCGAGATGCAATCAAATCTCAAGCTATCCCGGATTTCTTCGTGGATTGGATGGAAATGCAATACGAACCACCACTTCCAGACCCGAATTACTGGAGGATGAACTTTGATGGATCCAAGACGAAGATCGTTCTTGGTGCCGGGATAGTACTTACCTCACCCAAGATGGATCGGCTCAAATACGTGTTGCAAATCCACTTCGCTGCATCCAATAATGTAGCCGAGTATGAAGCACTTGTCCACGGGATAAAAGTGGCCAACGAGATTGGCATCAAAAGGATCATGTTCTTCGGTGACTCGGATTTGGTTATCCAGCAAGTATCTGGGTATTGGGACGTGTTGGATGCAAACATGGCACTGTATCGTTTTCATGTGCAGCAGATTTCGGGATACTTTGATGGGTGTGAATTTCATCACATACCCAGAGTAGAGAATGAATCAACTGATGTATTATCCAAGCTAGGCTCATCCCGGCAAGCAATCTCACCAGGAGTAGCGTTGGAACATCTTAGAAAACCATCGATCAAGCCATCACCAGAATCCGACTCAATAGTCATCCCGGCAAGCGAGGAGTCAGACGCCGTGCCAATGGACATAGATACAGGGGCAGGTTCGAGTAACTCGGGGACTATTCCGCCCAACCCAGGGGTTGCCGAACCACACCCGGGGACTCCTCTGGTTATGTCGGCAGAACATATGCCGACTGAGCCAATGGAAATTGATGGAGAAACAAATCCATCACCGGTGATACCAGCCTGGGTGCAACCAGTATTCAACTACTTGAGAGATGGAAATTTGCCAGATGGTGAGGTATTGGAAAGACAAACAGAAAGAAGAGCAAAGGCATACAAAATAATCAACAAGGAGTTGTACAAAATGAGTGTGACGAGTCTATTGTAGAGTTGCATAAGTCCAAAGAAAGGCCAAGAAATACTGTTGGATATTCACCACGGAGAATGTGCCCACCATGCCTCGTCAAGAGCATTGGTAGCCAAGGCATTCCGACATGGATTCTACTGGCCAAGTGCACTGGCAGAAGCGCAAGACCTAGTGAGGAAGTGCAATGGCTGCCAACGCTACGCATCAAAGTCACACTTACCAGCATCTAAGTTAAAAACTATACCAATCACCTGTCCATTCGCAGTATGGTGTTTGGATATGGTAGGACCGTTCAAACCAACGCGGGGCAGCATGACTCACATACTGGTAATGGTTGACAAGTTTACCAAATGGATAGAAGTGAAGCCCATTAAAAAACTAGATGGAAAAATAGTTGTCACATTCCTGAAAGACATAATCCTAAGATATGGTCACCCTCATAGTGTGATCACAGAGAATGGCACAAACTTTGCTGAAGGAGCTTTCGGTCGATTTTGTGGGAAAAATCGAATAAGACTTGATGTAGCATCAGTCTCCCATCCAGAATCAAATGGACAAGTTGAACGAGCTAACAACTTAGTTCTGTCCGGGATAACCCCGCTTAATGGAACCACTCCAGAGATCACCTGGTTGATGGATCGAGGAATTACCCTCAGTGCTATGGAGCTTGTGAACAACTCCGAATCGATCAACAGGCTATACACCGTTATTCCTTGTCTATGGGGCGGAAGCAGTTTTGCCTGCCGACATAGAGCATGACTCGCCAAGAGTGAGGCAATACTCGAAAGTCGAGGTAAAAGAGGCCCGAGAAGATGGAGTTGACTTACTCGAAGAAGCAAGATAATTGGCATTATCTAGATCCGCCATATACCAACAAAGTCTCCGACGCTATCATAGCCGGAAAGTTCAACCTCATGTTTTCCGAGAAGGGGACATAGTGCTCAGACTAGTGCAACGCACAACTGGGATGCATAAACTATCACCCCATGGGAAGGACCATTCATTGTAAGCAAAGAATTGCACAATGATTCATATTACCTAATAGATGCTCGCAAAGCACAAAAGAACAAGGCGGACAGATCAGGTGATGAGACCAAAAGGCCGTGGAATGTGGCACTTCTGCGTCAGTGTATGTATCTTTCAAACTCTCATATGTCGGATACTTATGTCGGCTATGTGCTGATAATAAAATGGTATGACTCAAAAAACTGACTCGGGGACTGCCCCTTATGTTTATTCTTGAAAATTCTATGTCGGCTGGAGTTGACACTTAAACTTATCTCGGCATAAGTAATGTTTACTCCTCTAGAATCAAAACTCTTCTACTATGCTGTTGTCCGAAAACAAGGCTTCATGGCAAGCAAGAGGAAAAGATAAATGACGAGTAAACACGAACAACGGATAAATAAAGGGAGAAACACGAGTCAGCTCTATGTATGCCTTTAACTAACCCATTGCAGGATATATTGGTTTGTATGTCGAATGACCCTAGGTCAAGTTGTCTAGTTTCATACCCACTAACTGAATCCTTATAACTTTGAGACTCTAATGTCGAACGCCAAAAAAGGTGGACAAGAGCCAAATTCAAGGAAAACGGAAACGGCAAATGAAACTCGGGGACTTGCCCCTGGATGATTGACATTCAGAGCAAAATAAAAGTTTAAGCCTTAGCAAAAGGCACGCACCCAAAATAAGTGCAGTATATATTACATCTGCACCCGTCATACCAGGGATCTCATCTGAATTAAGTGTTTTTGATATAGACAGCTTAAGAGGTAGCTGGACTCGAAGTCTTCTTGAGGCTGGAGCTGGGAGCATCATCTGGAACGTTCTTGAGGCTGGAGTTGGGAGCATCATCTGGAGCGTTCTTGGGGCTGGAGCTGGGAGCGTCTTCGGGAGCACTGGCCGGATCAGCTGCATCTACCGAGTCTGCCATGTCTGACTCGGTTGCCTTACTATCGGCATCATCATCTTCGGCTATCTCGGCAAGCGGCTCGCCAAGGACGAGGAAGCTGGGTCCATCGCACCAGGCGTGCACCAAATCGTACTCTACCATGGCGTAGGATCGCTCTTGGAGCTTCTTGATGAGCTCAGGTTCGAGGATCCACTTTCCTTCGGCCCTCAAATGCTGGAGAACATCAAGGTTGATGTCCTCATACCATGAGAGCACAAAAGCAAGGGACTTGTCCGCTGCAGCACGGCCGGCCAACTTGCGCCATTGATCCAGCCTGTCCTCAGTGAAAAGAAATTTGGCAGCCAAAGGCTCAATGAGCGTGGGCACATCTTCATTTGGCCAGAGCATCCTAAAACATGGATTGCTGACTTAAGCAAGTCGACACCTCATGAATTCATAGTGGTTGCTCGCTCTGAAAGCGCTACCATATGCTCATCGATGGTGATCTCGCCGTCAGCTGGAGCTCCAGATTCGGCTCAAACCTTCTTCATTGCCCTCAAGGCGAACATCTCAGTCTCGGGGAAGTTCTCTGCAGACACGAAGGAACATAAAAAACAATGGAAAAGGGGCAAAGAATAAGAATAGAAGTATAGTGAAAAGATTAAGAACTCACTATCGAGAAATGAGATGATCGTGCCAAGTTTGCTCTGCCAGATCTTAGCTTTGGCCTGAAGAGCTTCCAGGTCCTGGTGCGCCGACTGAACTGCTAAGTCAGCCTCCTTGAGCAATTGGTTAGTCTTTTCAGTGCTGGCAGCATGCTGGCCATCCTTCTCGGCAAGTTCCTCGCGCAGGCCCTTTAGCTCGGACTGGTGCTTCTGCTCCATATCCGCCATCTGATTCTTCAGATGAGTCACCTCATCTCGCTCCTTTTGGAGCTCGATCCGGTGCTTCTCTGCTTGTTCAGAGCATATGACTCGTTAGTAACAACAAGTTATCTCGGTTTAGCCGAGAAAAGAGATGGAAAAGGAGCAAACATCTATGTGTAGAGGTCACAAGATTTCTAAGTTCTTACTTTCAGCATCGCTGATCTATAAGTGCAGTGTGTCGATGGTGGATTGGGTAGAAGTTGTGGAAAGACCACGACAAAAATGCAAGGAGATGAAACGAAGATAGATCTATCAAGCAAAAGCAAGCCGAGTAAGAAAAATTACCTTGGCCCTGAGCTTCCGCTTTCAGGTCTTGGTGAGCAAGCTCGAGCTTGCGATACTCCCAGAGGAGAGCTTGATGAACCTTGGTACGCTTGTTATGTGTGAGCTACACAAAAAAGATCTAGTCAGAGGAGGTATACAAATGATTGAGCGTACATCTGAGTAAATGCATTACTCGGAAGTAACCTCGGGGGCTAGTGATCGAAAATCCGTCATACAAACTTGGCAGGAAAAAATGAAGGATAGATTCTAACTCAGAGCTTACAGCCGAATAAGTGCCTTACTCGGAAGTAACCTCGGGGACTAGGGAACATGTATAATATAAAACTACTTAGTACGCGAAAGAGTAAGGAAATTACATACCTCATTCACTTGATCTGCTTTGGCCATCAAGGCGATGGCCTGCTGAGTCATCTCTGAGACAGCCTTGGGGCCCAGCTTCAGCTTCTTGCGAGAACTAGAGCTCACTTCTTGCTCACCGGCCACATTCCAAGCAACTGCATAGCGCTCCGTGGAACCATGGCCTTGCCTGCTGAGCATCCGAGTTAGGACTTTCCCTTTATTCAGGCTTGTCCCGACCATAGCACATGTAGCGCAGCACTGGTATGCAAGGCACCAGCTCTAGAAGCACTGCCAGACCTGGTAGCGGCAGACTCGCCCAACTGACCCGCCGGAGCAGGTGCCGTTGTTGATGGTGTGGGCCAAATCTGCGGAGCGGTGCCTGGAGCGTGGACCAAGGTCAATTGCTTGGTCGCAGATGGCTTGCTAGGCGCAAAACGAACCTGGCTTTGGACAGCAGGCCGGGTCTTGCCTTTAGCAGGAAAAGCAAAAGGAGCAGGTCTGGGACTGGTTGAGGATACAGGAGCCGAGTGAGCAGGCTCAACAGCAAACTGAGGGGCACCCTTCAGCCGGACGCCGCATGCTTCTAGTGGGGGCGCGCTAGTGCACCCACTGGGTGTAGCCCCCGAGATTCGGAGTGGCTACCACAGGTAGGTGCTTTGAATCTTCTCTGTCTTTGATTTCTAGCTCGGTGCAGTTTGTGCAAAAAGAAACACATGAAAATGATTTCTTATCAATACATCGTCATGTTACACGTTATTTTACTATCCGAGCAGAATTTTTCTTTTTTGAAAACTAGTTCGTGCTTTTCTGAACACTTAGTCGCTTTCTCGTGCGCAATGCTGTTTACGCTACACCTTGCCGGATAGCCGGGTTGCGGTCTGGATCCAGAACTGAAGGGAGCTGACAATACATTTCCGCATGGTACTAGAGGCTTAGTAGCTGGAAAAAACCAACTAGGCACATGGCCGGAATGTCCGATCTGACGCATCTTTCACCGTTTTTCGTGTGGGATTCCCTCGGGCTTTTGCTCTTGCTAGCCGGACAGCCGGGCTGTGGTGTGTAGCTGAGAGGAAGAGTGGGCCTCTGGCATCATCGCAGACTACTCAGTCGGTTTACAGAATTGGCAGGGCGGGCCAACCGGCAAGCCCCCGTGGTTGGGGGTCGACAGAAGCCGGAAAAAATGTTGCAGGGTTTAATTGAAAACGAATAACAACAGAATGTCTGGCAAGGAGCCCCCGAGTGTCAGCCAGGGTTCCATATCTTTCATTCATTCATGGTTCTAGATACATACACTGATTTTTGCGACTAAGTATAAAACAGTCAGAGCAGGTCTGCATTCCACGGCCGCTCCGTCTCCTCATCCAAATTGTCCATCTTGTTCTTGCGCGGCTGTTGCACGTCGATGAGGTTATAGGAGTTTTTGTGCAGCTCCTTGATGATGATGAAGGGGCCCTCCCACGGGGGGGTAGCTTGTGCATGCCCTCCGTGTCTTGTATCAGCCGGAGCACCAGGTCGCACTCCCGGAACGTGACGGGCCAGATGCGGTTGGAGTGATACCAGCGCAGCCCTTGCTGGTAGATGGCTGGCCTCGACAAAGCCAGCTTGCGGGCCGCCTCGAGGAGGTCCACGCTATCCTCCATCGCCTCCTGGTTCTCCTTCTCTGTGTAGAGGAGCTTGATGGGTGATTCGAACTCGATGTCCGCCGCGAGGAGCGCTTTTGAGCCGTAGGTGAGGAATAACGGGGTGAAGCCGGTTGATCTTTTTGGAGTGGTGCGGAGACTCCACAACACAGCTGGGAGTTCCTCGATCCAGCAGCCGGGTGATCCTTCTAGTGGCTCGATAAGCCGGGGCTTGATTCCGGCTAGAACCAGGCCGTTGGCTCTTTCCACCCGCCAATTGGATTGTGGGTGCGAGACGGACGCGAGGTCCAGCCTGATCTCCTTGTTGTGGCAGAATCGGGCGAAGGCCCCTTGGCGAAGTTTGTGTCATTGTCGGTGATGATGCTATGGGGGTTGCTGAACAGGATGATGATGTCGCGGAAGAATGTGACGACGGTGGCACCGTCCAGCTTCTGGATCGGCTTCTCCTCGATCCACTTGGTGAACTTGTCCACCGCCACCAACGGGTGGGTCATGCCGGCTCGAGCTCGCTTGAAGGGGCCGACCATGTCCAGCCCCCAAACCACAAAGGGCCATGTGAACGGTATGGTCTTGAGCGCGGAGGTCGGCATGTGCCTTAGCCGGCTGAACCGCTGGCACCCATTGCACGCGCGAACCAGCTGGTCCGCGTCCTTCGAGGCGGTGGGCCAGTAGAATCCGTGGCGCATCGCCTTCGATACCAAGGCGTGAGATGAGGCGTGGTGGCCGCACTCCCCCTGGTGAATTTCCTTCAGCAGCCGGTATCCGCATCGACACACCGTTGGAATACGCCTGCGGTGCTGCGCTTGTACAGTTCCTTCTTAATGATGGTGTACGTGTGCGCGCGACACCGGATCTGCCTTTCCTCCACCTCGTCATCCAGGAGCTCGTCGTTGAGGAGGTAGTTCATGAAGGGCTAGGCCCAGGATGGAACTTCCCGGATGGTGAAGACACTGGCCGGCACGATCTAGAGCTCATCCGGGGGTCGGCCGGGTGGGATTCCCGAGTCTGCAGCCCCCGGGCCTTTTGCCTTGCTTGATGATGGCTTGCCTGAGGAGGAGGCAGCCCCTGGGTCTTTCGAGCCGGAGGGCACAACAGCGGGGCCCGACTCTTTCAAGCCTGCAGCCCCCGGGTCTGCTACCCAGATGATGGACTCGGATTCCGGAGAGGGTGTGATGCTGGGATTGCGAAGGTGCTCCAAGGATACTCCGGGTGGGATGGCCGCTCTAGTGGATCCGACTCGCGCGAGCGCGTCGGCCGCCTCGTTGTTGGCACGAGGAACGTGATGGGATTCACATCCCTCGAAGCCAGCACTGAGCAGCTGGACATGGAACCGGTACAGGGCCATGTTGGCGTCCCGAGCATCCCACTCACCGGATACTTGCTGCACCACCAGATCCAAATCACCGAAGCAAAGGATCTGGTGGATGCCGATGTCTTTCGCGAGTCGAACCCCGTGCACGAGAGCCTCGTACTCGGTGACGTTGTTCGACGCGGTGAAGTGGATCTGTAGCACGTACTCCAGTCGGTCTCCCTTGGGCGAGGTGAGCACGATGCCGGCTTCCAAGCCCCCGCGCATCTTCGAGCCATCGAAGTGCAGCTTCGAGTAGTCGGAATCTAGAACCGGCGACAGGTAGTGATTTTCCGCCCAGTCGACGAAGAAGTCCGCCACCGTGTGGGACTTGATGGTGATTCGTGGCTCGTACCGAATGCAATAAGAGGCTAGCTCGATGGCCCACTTGGCTACCCTGCCCGTGGCGTCCTTGTTGCCGAAGATATCGCCCAACAGCGTAGTGGACACCATGGTGAGCGAGTGCTCCTCGAAGTAGTTCTTGAGCTTCTTGCAAGCCAGGTACACACCATAACACATCTTCTGGTAGTGGGGTAGTTCTGCTTGGAGAGAGAGAGATCACCTCACTGAGGTAGTAGACGGGTCGCTAAACTAGTTGGGCCTTGCCTTCCTCGTGATGCTCCACCGACAGGACGACGCTAACGACCCGGTTGGTGGCGGATATATAGAGCAACATCGGCTCCTTCTCAGTTGGCGTGGCGAGGACCGGCGCTGTGGATAGCATGCGCTTGAGGTCATGGAACGCGACATCCGCTTGCGCAGTCCAGGTGAACTTGTCCATCTTCTTCATCAGATGGTACAATGGCAGGGCCTTCTCCCCTAGCCGGCTGATGAATCGGCTGAGGGAAGCCAAACAGTCGGTGAACTTCTGGACACCGAGCAAGCTCTTGGGAGGTTGCATCCTCTCGATGGCCGCGATCTTCTCTGGATTGGACTCGATTCCTCGACTCGACACGAGGAAACTGAGGAGCTGTCTAGCTGGCACGCCGAACACGCACTTCTCTAGGTTCAGCTTCATCTGGTACCAGCGGAGGTTTGCGAATGTCTCGCCAAGGTCCTCCAGCAAGGCCTGCTTCTCCGTCGTCTTGATGACGATGTCATCCACGTACGCGTGCACATTCCAGCCGAGCTACGAGTGCAAGCATTTCTGCATGCAACGCTGATAGGTAGCACCTGCATTCTTCAGGCTGAATGTCATGCTTACATAGCGGTAAGCCCCGTACGAGGTGATGAACGACGTTTTCAATTGATCAGCCGGATTCAGCCGGATCTAATTATAGCCAGAATAACAATCAAGAAAGGAGAGCAGATCGCTGCCGGCCGTAGAGTCAATCACTTGATCAATACGGGGCAGGGCGAAAGGGTCTTTCGGACAGGCCTTATTCAAGCTCGTGTAATCGATACACATTCGCCAAGTCTTGTTCTTCTTGAGCACCAGGACTGGGTTGGCTAGCCAGTACGGGTGGTACACTTCCATGATGAAGCCGGCAGCAAGGAGCCGGGCGATCTTGTCACCGATGACCTTCCTCTTGTCCTCCGCGAAGTGATGGAGGGGCTGCTTGACCGGCTTGGCGTCAGGATGCACATGAAGCGAGTGCTCGGTGAACTCGCTCGGCACATCCGGCATGTATTTGGGAGACCATGCGAAGATGTTCCGATTCTCACGGAGGAAGTTGACACGCGCGCTTTCCTATTTGTTGTCCAAGTCAGCACCAATGGTGACGCACTTGGAGGGGTCAGCCGGGTCGAGCGGGATATACCTGGTGTCCTTCGACGGCTGGAACGCCATGTCCCCAGCCGGCTTCATGCTAGTCGGCACCTCTTGCTGCAGCATGGCAACATTGCGCATCATCTCACACTTCTCTTCAGCGATAAGCAGGGCCTCCGCTATCTTGGCGCCTTCCTTTGCGCAAGCCATGGACCATCTGTAGTAGCCGGCTACAGTGATCACACCATTTGGCCCCGACAACTTCATCTTGACTACCTTGAACCAGTGGCTCGCGCAAGCCATGGACCATCTGTATGCATAGTGGGGGACCGCCATGAACTTTGCGAGGGAAGGGCGCCCAAGGAGGACATGGTAGGTGCTGGCGAGGTTGACTACCTTGAACCAGTGGCTCGCGTTGGAAGTTCTCCTCCGAACTGAATATGACATCTAGTCGGATCTTGCCCAAAGGGACACACGGTGGTCCAGGCGCGACGCTGTGGAACACAGTGGTCGAGGGCTGCAGGTTGCACTCCCGGATGCCCAGCTTCTCCATGGAAGACCGGTAGAGCAGGTTGAGGCTACTCCCACCGTCTACCGGCACACGCGAGAATCGGCAGGTGCGCACGTCGGAGATGAGAAGAGGGTCTAGCACCATCACGTAGCCCTCGGGATTCCGGAGCAGATTCGACAGATCCGCCTATCTCCACGTGATGGGAGTCTCGGACCAGTTGAGGCGCAGGGGGACCGGGGGAATGACTACGTTCACCTCCGCGGTGCGCTGCTTCCGGCCGCGATTGCAATCAGCTCGGCCTCGAAAATGTGGTAGTTCTCGTGCTACTGAGGGTAGGCCCCATTGCCACGGTTGTTGTCGGCTGCCCTAGCCATTGGTGGGGGTCCGTCAGGGGGGGGGGGGTGGGGTGGGGGAAGAGGAGGCATGCCAGCCTGCCCCTTGATATTCCGGGTCCAGCTGCACTGCCGAGTGGTGTGCGTAGCAGGCTTGGCGCCGCTGAGGTACTTGCACAACCTGTCGAACATCTGCTCGAAGGTGAAGGTGCTCATCTGCCTCTTGTCATTGTGAGCCGGTGCACCTTGCACCGCATTGACTTGCCTCTGGTGCTAGCGCGGTCCCTGCTAATCAACTGGACGCTTGCCCTAGTAGTGGATGTCGCTGCCGTGCCGCCTGGATGAACCAGCATCTCTGCCTTGTTCGGCATGCTTCTCTCGAGCCGGCTCGGTGGGAACCGTCCGTCCTTCCGCGTTTACTCGGAGGGGCTTCTTCATTTCCGCATCCACAGTGGCGTACTGGTCAGCGATGATCATCAGCTCCGCCATGGTCTTGGGCTCGTCGCACAATAGCCGGTGTGCAGCATCATGCCCTCTCGGCATCCCTCGATGAAGAAACCGATCGCCTGGTTCTCCACCACCCCTTCACAGGAGTTGCGCAGCTCGGTCCATCGGGCGAGATACGCGCGATCCGACTCGTGGTCTCCCTGGATGCACAAAGAAAGATCGTGTAACACCCCAGTTTTAGTTAATCCTTATTTAGATTTTGATTATGCATTCATGAGCATCATCATCTTAAAAATGCATTGAAGAAAATAAAGATAAAACCCTAAACCCTAATCTTCCCATCTATTTGGAAAGCAATTCAAAATGGTTTTGAATATTTTGAAATGACAAAAATGTAAGGAACCCAAATTATTATAAGGGTACTTGCAATATTATAATTTTATAAAGTTCTGGTATTTTTGAAATGTTTAAAACAGTATTTGAATTTGAAATTACAAACACAAAAGTGCAATCGGAAAAAGGAAACATTTTCTGGAACAAAAATAGAGCCAGACCATCTCAGGCCGCAGCCCAGGCCAGCCCAGTTGCTCTCCCTTTCCTGCCACCCGCGCACAGCAGCTCAGCGAGGCCCAGGCCCACTTACCTCTTCGTTGTCTTTTTCCTCCTCGAGACAAGCAGCTGCCTGGCGCAGCCCCTGCCGCCCGACGCCGCCGTGATGCGCGTCGGTGCTGCGATGCATGCCACCGACGCCCCGTGAGGATAAGGACCGCCCCATGCTGTAGCCCTCTTCCCCTCGACCTCTCACTCTCCCCTGTGCCTCTCTCTCCCTCGTTCTTTCCCTCGAAAAACCCTAGCTTCGATCGCCGTCATTCTGCACCACCCCGGACCCACCGATCCTCCCACGAGCACCGCCTCGCAGCCCTAGTTCCTTTGGTCGAAGCACGCACGCCCGGGAGCTCCCTACTCACCGGAATCGAGTCTTCTTCCCCGAGCCCGATGCCGCTCACTGTCGCCATTGCCGGTGCTCTAGGCCCCGCCTACCTTCCCTGACCCCTCTATTGCCTTCGTGGTGAGCTTCCCGTCCTCCTGGACCCCTCCCCCTCTCTATGTCGCTCTATGCCACGCTCGCATCGGAACCTGTCGTGCGCCGCCGCTGGACATGGTTGCCGGCGAAGCTCCGGTGACCCAAAAAGGGTGGCGCCGCCTCTATCCATCTTTCCTAGCTCCACTGATTCGAATGGGCTTAGTCTTGCAGCCCCGCGCGCCGCAAATCGCTGCCCCGCCACCGATCTGTGGCGCACCGCGGTCGGTGACGTCACCGTGACGCCAGCAAACGCGGCCAGACTCAGTCAAACCCAGCCCGGGTCCCACTTTGCTTGCGTGGTTGCATACGTGGCTCCGGGCCCAGCAGTCAGCCTCACTGGCTAGGTTTAGTCCGGGTCTAAAAAGTATTTGGTGCATGTGCTGATGTCAGCCTTGCGCAATAAATGTTTTAAAATGATTTAATAAATCCTGCAAATGGTTTAAATCTTGTAAATTCAATAACTATAAGTTGGAAAAATACAAATAATACATCAAAATGTTCAGAAAAATGAGAAATACCTCTTTAAGCTATAATCATGCATTGTTCAACAACTTATATTACAAGTTTAATTAGAAGAACATAGTAACCCCTCATAGGTGATTCCAAAGTTTCCCCGAATTAGGGTTTATACCCCTCGGAATCCCGATTAAACTACCGAGCATGTTTTAGGGTTTCAATTCAATACAATTTAACTTGTCATATCATCATCCTTGCTTGAGCATTGCATCGATGCCATGTGTTGATTGTTTCCCCTTTCTTTGTGGTGTTTGGTTCTTCCCGGTAGAATACAATATCAAGATCAAGATCGAATCCCGAGGTAAACACCATCGAAGATCGAAGGTCGACGAACAATACTTGACCAACTGTAATCAAGTCAAGTACAAGGTTTCCAAAGATCTGCTTATTGGTTATCAACTGGCGAAGGCAAGCATAGCCCTACCATGATATAATCCTATGATTTCGAAAGCATTTCACTTCCTGCCATTATGCATACGATTCTACTGTGGTCTTTTATCGATAGACAGAGTATCCTATCTGTTGCATATTCACTTTGAGCTTATATTACCTAATCCACTGCTCCTAGCATAACTTGGTTTTGCTTGTGTGCACTGCTAGAGCTAATATATGTGTCCTGCTTAGCCATGCATAGCTGTTAAGTCTGGTCCATCCAGATGATGTATCAGATGCAAAGAATCTAGTATGACAGGAGAATGTGATGAGATGAGATCAGAGGTGATATGAGATTAAATATGCTAAGGCTTGTATGGGAGGCCATGGTGGGATGTGGTTTTTCTACTCCCATGCTCGCCACCACTAGGACCCAAGTTCTTGCCTTTGGAACCGAGACGAGTGTACAACCACACAGGACCTGGACAACCTCATGACTAACTAACTTTCCTAGTAGATTCCATGAGTCACATAGTTCGGGAGTTCCATTCGACATGCATTCTGGATCTTCTCGAAGGCGGTGACAGAGGTGCATTCATAACATGTAGGGAAGCGTGGACCAGGTTGCTTGGGGTCGATGGAGCCCCTGGTGAACCAACCTCGCCTCACATCTTTAAGGATCGGCTTCGGGATTTGACCCATTACGGTCGAACCATCCTTATTGCGTGACTCATGGTCTCGGCGAAAGCAATGTAAAGGCCATGTCCAACCACACGCTCTGCCAGCACACCAAGGAAGTATGTCAAGTGGCATTAAGAGTCGGTTGGTACATGTGGGTAAAGTTGTACACCCCTACAGGGTAATAATATTTTTGAAAAGTCGTGTTCACGGTTATGAAAGCTTGGTGACCGAACTCTAAGATCATAGAGAACTTTAACATAATCGTAAAACTTGGTAGATCAACGTGTGCTTAAGGATGCTTCCTCATGGGTATGAGGGGGTGATCCTAGTTGGTAGATGATGATGACTTGGTGGTTATCAAAAGATGATGATTAATATTTCAGAGATTTCACTCTCTTATCCCCTTTTAAAATATTCTGAATAGACGAGCTTCTTCTCTCTCTTGTTTTATAAACAAAGATGGCTTTATGCAAAACAGCTCCACCAGCCGTAAGTCTTGCGGAGTACACCCAGTACTCACCCTTTATTTGTTGATACTTTTGGCAGAGTAAGTGTTCCCTGAAGACCAGTTTGGAACTACATCGACACCGACGAGTAGCTTGGGGTTCGCGGCTGGCGGCCTGGAATCTATGGGCTGGGATGACATCGTCATGCTTCAGGCCTCTCACTACTAGGAAAATGGCTATAGGTAATCAGCACATCCGTATCTCACATGGTTGAAGTGCCCCACGGCTAAAACTGGCATGGCTCACCTGTGGGCAGTGCCCTACTAGTAACTAGAACAACCGTGGCGCACATGGTCATAGTGCGCCACAGATATGTGTGGCCCAGGCCCTGCTGGACGCATGCCGCATACCCGTAGCGCACATGGGGGAGGTGCGCTACGGTTGTTACGGTTAACCCTGGTGCACATGAAGGTCGTGCGCTACTCATAAGTGAAGGCCCCTCTGTTCTGTAAATAGGCAGAAACATCTGTGGCGCACTCTGGCATGTGCGCCACGGTTGTGATTTTTCCCTGTGGCGCACTAGGGCCATGTGCGCCACGAATGTGTCGACCAGTATTTTTTTGGCAGCTCCACTTTGTGCACATGTGTGATCATCCACCACCCCACACTTCACTTTCCCCTTCTTCCTCCTTAGATCTAGTCGGGATCCTTCTCCTTCCCACCTCAATTTCTCCACTCATTCACCATTTTTAGCATGTGGAACTTGCCTTAGATGTTACATACGTAACAGAGGAAGCTCTTCGGTCTCTCATCTCCTTCTCCGGTCTCGCGCACACCTCTCCTTTCCATCTTCTCGCGATCGGTCTCTCATCTCGGTAAGTTGTCCATGTAAGGATGTTCTCATGTGTATATGGATTATATGCTCATATGTATGTAGATGATCGATGCTCATGATGTGTGTATGGAGAGGATCGATGGTCATGTGTGTGTATATATATGGAGAGTATCGATGCTCATATGCATGCATGTGTGTATGGAGAGGATAATGATATGTTCATGTGTGTATGGATTGGTCTCTCTCTTGTGTTTGTGTGTGAACAAGTTGCCATTTTTTTGCCAAAATGTTGATTCATTTCCATTTTGGCAAGACTTTGGCATTTCGCCAAGGTCCTAATTTTAGGATAGGTCATGCCGAAATTTTCTATCGACCATTGCATGAATGCATTGATTATGTGGTTCTAATAGACTTATAATTGTACCATGTACACCGTGCAGGCAAAAATGGTGCTCATAATGAGCGAAGGCATTGTGGCTAGATTTTTGAAATGTGCGACGGCCGACATGATACGAAATAAAAAGACGGAGATAAGATGTCCGTGCAGAAGATGCAAACTCAACTGGGTGATCGACCCAGATTCCGGGAATCTACAGGCGCACCTGCTCCGCCATGGTTTCATGGATGGATACACTCGTTGGATAAGCGATGACGAAGATGATGGAGACGGTAAAGGTGGGCAAAATGATGATGATCATCACGACGAGAACGGGCGAGATGATGAAGAGTCTCCTGGAGATGGTGAAGGTGCGGAAGCAGACGAGGATGATGATGATCTAGATGCCGGAGGAGCAGACGACGATGGAACAACGTCAGGCTGGGTGCGGGACCCTTATGTGCAAGAGCTGCTTCTCAAGCAGACTAGTAACGCCAGGGCTGCCGCTAGAGAGAAAGCCAAGCTTGCGCAACTTGAGAAAGACGCGGTTACTCCATTGTATGAAGGATGCAGGCCCGATGATACCCGGTTGAATGTAACGCTCAAGGCTACGGAGATGAAGGCAAAACACAAATTGAGCGATGCAAGCTTCGACGATATGATGGCATTCTGGCACGATCGTCTCCCGGAGGGGAACACGTGTCCAGCTAGTATCGAGGACGCCAAGAAAATCGTCTGTCCTCTCGATCTACCGCACGTTAGATATCACGTATGCATCAACTATTGCATCATTTATCGGGGCGAGGACGCGGAGAAAACCACATGTCCGGTGTGCGGCGTGAGTTGATACAAGAAAGGGAAGAAAGCACCTCGAAAAGTGGTATGGTACTTTCCTATCACTCCTCGTCTATAGTGCTATTTCGCGGACCCTAAGGAAGCGAAGCTCATGCGATGGCATGAGAAAAGGAAGAAGCCAGGAGATGACGATGACCCCGAAAAGAATGAGCTGCTGACGCACCCTTCAGATGCTAGCCAGTGGAGAGCATTGGACCTCGAATTCCCAGAATTTGGTGGAGATTCGAGGAACATCAGGCTTGGTGCGAGCACCGATGGACTCAATCCGTCCGGTAGCCAGAGAAGCACGCACAACACTTGGCCCGTGTTTGTATGGATGTACAACCTCCCTCCATGGTTGTGCATGAAGAAGAAGTACATACAAATGAGTATGCTAATTCAAGGGCCGAAACAACCTGGTATCGACATCAATCTGTATCTCGGGCTGTTGAAAGAGGAGCTAGCCATGTTATGGGAATCTGGAGCCAATACTTACGACGCCGTCGCACAAGATTATTTCACTATGAGAGCCGCGTTGGTCACTATGGTGCAAGACTATCCAGGTTGTGGGTATATCTCGGGGCAGGTTATCCAAGGATTCTGCGCATGCGTTAGGTGCATGGATAACACAAGCTATCTCCAACTAGAGAAAGATCCAGGGTCTTCGAAAACCGTGTTCATGGCGTACCGGAGGTGGCTCGGCAAGAATGATCCATGGAGAAAATGTGGAGACCTGTTCGATGGCAAATCCGAGACCCGAGGAATCCCAGAGCATAGGAGCGGAGAAGAAGTGGAAGAGTTGCTGAAAAACTGGAAATATTGTCCTAAGCCTGGAAAGAAGCAAAAGAGGCAGCAAGACAAGCCGCTGATGAAGGTATGTAAAACAAGGTCTATTTTCTAGAGTTGCCATACTGGAAGTTTCTCCACACGCCTCATAGACTCGACATCATGCATATCACGAAAAACATGTGCGAGAGTCTGGTCGCCACCATAATAAACATGCTAGATAGGACATAAGATGGTCCTAAAGCAAGGCACAACCTGATATTCATGGGTATCCGGAAGGAGCTTCACGGAGGACGCACTACTCCTCATGATCAGGAAGATGACGATGATCATGAGTCGGAGACGAGACAAGGTCGTCGGAAGGGTAAAAAGTTCAATAAGAACGAATATTACTGCCCTCCTTCTTGCTTCACTCTAAGCCAGGATGAGATTAAATAGTTTTTCAAGTGCCTTCTAGGAGCCAAATTTCCTTATGGCTACGCGGGCAAGATAAGCAGATACCTAGACGAGGCGAAGCAGAGGTTCAGTGGCATGAAGTCTCACGACTGTGCCGTGCTAATGATGCAGGTACTTTCGGTTTCACTAAGAGGGATAATGGACGAGAACGTCCGTGAAATGTTATTTGGCCTCTGCAAGTGTTTCGACGTCATCTCTAGGAGGTCGATTGGCGTGACTCAGCTCGGGAGGCTACAGGAGGAGATCGTGGTGATACTATGCGATCTTGAGGTCTACTTCCCGCCCGCATTCTTCGACATTATGGTGCATCTGCTGGTCCATGTCGTGGAGGACATCGTCCAACTCGGGCCGATGTTCCTCCGCAGCATGATGGCGTTCGAAAGGATGAACGAACACATCAAAGGATACGTTCGCAACAGGTCCCCTCTAGATGGAAGCATAGCCAAGGGCTTTCTGGCCGAAGAGTGCATCTCTTTCTGCACGAATTATCTAGACATCGAGAACCCTGTCGGTCTTCCCGTCAACAGGCACCTTGGCAAGCTCGACGGATCTGGTCACCGAGAGGGTCGTCGCATACTGCATGTAGACTTCGATTTTCGATGTGCAGACTTTGATCGAGCAAACCTCATTGCGCTACAGCATTTAGAACTGGTCGATCCTTGGGTATAGAAGCACAAAAGGTTAATCAAGAAGAAGTACAGTGACCGGGGCAAACAAAGGACGCAGGGAGAAATAATCAAAGAGCACAACTCAGATTTCACGCATTGGTTTTGGCAGACGCTCCTTGATAATCCCCCGTGATCGCATTCTTCTGACACGGAAAAGTCATATTCACCTTGTCGCAGGGACCGATGCAAAACCTGGTGACCTACCAGGCATATGATATCAACGGCTACACATTCTACACGGAGGAAAAGGACAACAAGTGTGATTATCAGAACGCAGGCGTAACGTCGGAATTCTACACCGATGACAACGTGAAGGAAAGATTCTATGGAAGAATCGAGGAGATCTAGGAGCTCGACTACTATGGAGAAAAGGTGCCGATGTTCCGTGTTAGATGGGCAAAGAGCGTCGAAAGAGAAGACCGGTATTTCACAACCATGGTTATACCCGAAGCAGCCAAATCCAAGGCCGTCGGTGCGAACGTGGCCGCGAAAAATGAACCGTGGGTACTGGCTACGAAAGTGGACCAATGTTTTTTCATTACCGACCCGATAAAGCCTAGCCGTGTTGTCGTGAGGAGAGGAAAAATAAACATCATCAGAATGGATGGAGTCGCCAACGAGCAAGACTTCGACCAGTACGGCGATCCAAAGATTGAAGATGACGACGACTACGATGTAGCAACATACATCACAAGAAGAAAAAGGACAACTCTACCCAAAAAGGTAGCCCGTTCGAAAGAAGAAACATTAAAGTGTCAGGGCTAAATTATTCAACCGCGACAAAGAAGGGAAAAAAGATTATAAAACGCTAGCTCAAAAAATATTGTAAAACGCATGGTAGAAAAAGATTGTAATATTCATGGACAAATTATTATGACATATTTGTATCATGGACAAATTATTATGACATATTTGAATCATATTTAATTTGTACCACTTTTATGACATATGTTATCACTTTTGGGCATTTTTGGAATATTTAAAAGTATTTTAAAAACAAAACAAAACTTTTGTGGCATATATCACCACTTTTGGGATTTTTTTGGAACATTTAAAAGTATTTTTAAAATAAAAATAAAAGGTGGGCATCAGGATTCGAACCTGGGTGCTCACAAGTTTAGAATAGAGCAGTGGGCAGAACCACTAGGATAGGGCAGTGTTAGTTGACAATAGGGGTAGCCACGCCGTCTTATGTGACTAGTCGTACCCAGTTAGGCGTAGTGCGCTACGCCTAACTGGGTACGACTAGTCAACCGTGCCACGCTCGTGCGCCTCTCCTCCCCATCTCAGACACCGCCTCTCATCCCCAAGTCTGACCCCCGCCGCGGCGCTCTCGATCCGCCGCTCTAGGAGGAGGACGTGGAGGAGGAGGAGCCCGAGCCCTGCCAGCTGCCGCCGCTCGAGGAGGAGGTCGTGGAGGAGGAGGCCCGTGCGCGTCCGAGGAGGAGGAGTCCGTGGAGGAACCCTCCGTCGTCCGCCAGCCGCTCTAGGAGGAGGACATGGAGGAGGAGGAGCCCGAGCCCTGCCAGCCACCATCGCTCGAGGAGGAGGCCGTTGAGGAGGAGACCTGTGCGCGTCCGAGGAGGAGGAGGAGTCCAGGAGGAGCCTGTCGTTGTCCACCAGCCCTCGTTGTCCTCATCTCAGAGGTGAGCGTCGCCCCTCCCCTCTCTCTTTCTCTCCATCTCTCCTCGAGCAATGGTTAGGGTTAGGCTGCCTCGGCAATGGTTTAGGGTTAGGCTGCCTCGAGCAATGGTTAGGGTTGGTACTTGCAGAATGTTGCCTTGATAGCTAAAAAATGATGATTAGCACTGATGATTCACTACTGGCCAAATTGATTAGTACTGATGATTCACTAAAAACTGATTAGTAGTTTTTGGGTCAATGTATGAGTTATCTTGATAGCTAATCCTACTGTCCAAATTGAATTTTACTTAATTTGATTGAACAACTAGCTGAATTGAGGTGCTAATAAACATTTCAATTGGAAACTCTCCCACTATTTTGCCCAAAAAAGCTAGATTGGTGTCTGGTGAATCGAGATGATAACTGTAAATGCCCATTGATTGATGTGGCTGGGCATGCTAGCTGATGCATTCTTAACCAATGTGTTTTCTACCTAGATGTTTTTGTGGTGAGTTTTTATGAATCACTCAATGTACTGATTTTTATTGCTTTATACATAAGATAAAACCACTAAAGCTAAGCAAATTACTGCAATCTGGGTGGTTCTTAGTGGTGCCTTAAGACCACTAAAGCTAAGCAAATTACTAGTTCATATTCCTAGTATTTTCTATTTTGTTTCAGTTGCTTAAGCTTTGGTAGGTCCAAGTAGGATCTAGGCTAGAGGAGGGGTGAGGGACACTCATGGACAGATGAAATAGGAGGATGTTGAGATGTGGGTGTGTTAAGTTGAGGAAGACCAAGATTATGTTGTCGGAGATATGAAGATGTTGTATATACTATTGCAAGCAATATGTGTAGGGTGTATACTACTGTGTATAATTGAGATATGAAGATACTACTGTGTAGGGTGTATACTACTGTGTATAATTGATTTTTAGCAAATAGAGAGCTAGTAGGTTTAGGCTTGATTTTTTTAGCAAACAGAGAGCAATATGATCCTGGTTTGTGACCTCCTGGTTATGGTCTGTGGCTAGGTTTTAGAGCAAGAGATATATGATCTGAAATGCTCCTGCTGAAATCCTAGTTATAGTGATGGTTTTACTGTTGAATGGTATCCACACATATATAGCTCAAAAAATGTGTATATACTGATGAAATGCTCCTGCTGAAATCCTAGTTATGATGTATGGTTTTAGTACTGATCCTGGTGATGGTCTAGTAGTGCTGAAAAGGCACTACTGCAAGCAATATGTTGCAGTGAAAATATAAAATGAATATGTGCTGAACCGAATGTGTGAATATATAAAATGAATATGTGCTGAACCAAATATCCTGGTGATGGTTTTAGTGATGAAATGCTCCTGGTGATGGTCTAGTAATAATTACTTGATCAATTCCTTCATCAGAAGCATGCTGTCATATAAACTTGTATTTGCTTATTGTCATATTTTTTGTTATATAAACTTGTATTTGCTTGCTATCATATAACGATAGGTGCTATAATTTGCATGTATTTTCTTGCTGTCATCAATGACAGGTGATATAATCTGTGGTGATATAATTGTAGCACTTGAAATTGTGCTTGTGCTTGTATGAAGCACTTAATTATGTCGTGTATGCAGGTTCTTGTATGAAATGAGTCCCGATTTTTGCCGGAATATTGATTAACTTCCGTTTCGGCAGAGATCAGGCACTCCTAGTTTAAGAAAATTAGCAAAGGTCATGTCGTATTTTTCCTTGCATTTAACCAATTATTTGTTTTTTATTAGTGCAAAGATGTGTGACAACGACGAGGCTAGATGTTCTAAGCGCATCAGCGCTGAAGGAGAACTCAGACCTCCGAATAAACAATTGACATTCTGGGAGGCAGCCCAGCGGCTAGAAGACGATGAAGAATACCATCCTTCGGAGACCGAGGATGATGAGATGGAAGACACGGAGGAAGAAGACGAAGGAATGGCGGGTGATGAAACCACTGATGGCGGCGAGGGCACATGGAGTGGTAGCAATCCTCCTAAGAAGAAGAAGAAGCCGAAGGAACGGCGCCCGAACACGGTCGGCACCATCAGGGAGGAAATTACCGAAGTGAGCCCAACAGGGGTTCCTTTGGAGCCTGACCTTGTCGTCAGAGGGTACGGTGGGAAAGTGGCGGCGATCACCCGGACAACCATCTCGATCAACACCGAGTATCGGAACACAAATTATCATGGGAACGAAGTAAACAAATCCGCCCTCACGAAGATGAGAACCGCCCTGGCCAGCTGGAAAACCAGGATAACGAAGAAGATCTATAAAGAAGGCAAAAGTCTCGACGAGATCTAGAAGATTGACCCGCAGATCACCAAAGATCAGTTCTGAGAGTTTACGGAGAGGTGTGAATCCGAAAGAGCCCTGGCCAATAGTAATCGGGGAAAGGTGCTGCAGGCGATGAATATAGGTCATCACCATCTCGGATCTTGTGGATAGAGAACCGCGGAGGCCAAATGGAATAAGGAGGAAGAAGAGTATAGATCTAAGGAGATAGAAAACCCCTTTGCGAAATTCGAACCCGGGCAGGTTCGAAACTTCATCAGGGCTCGTTACCATGTGGACCCAAAAACCAAACAACTCACCGCGGATCCTGCGGTGAAGGAATTCGAGGAAATTGTGGTAAGTAATCTAATTACCGCGGATCGACTCGATTGCATTCTAATCGATGAAGTCTAGTTTCTAAATGATTCACTGTTACTTCTTCTGCAGGAGGAGGAAATTGTTGCTAGTCATGGATCCCAGGGTTCCTCATCCCAGGGGTCGACGGCGGCCACCCGGTGGGATAACCCTTTTAACAGGGCGATGAACCGGGCCAAGAAAATAGAGCCGGTTACGAAGAAGCCGTCGTCGGCTGGCCGTCTGGCTGGCCTCGGGGGTAAGAATTGGGTGGATCATTTTGGTCCACCGCAGAGGACGCGTGTGGCGCCGTCGGGAAGGAGCGAGGAGGAAAACCGCGAGGTTCAAGACTTAAGGAACAAGTGGCACGGATCCCGCAGATCGTCCAAGACAACCTGGCAATCACCCTCACATCCATCCTGCCTACCTTGGTGGAGTCAATAGCGAACTGGAGTGCGGGTGGTCGAGTAGGGCCGTGCCTGATTCCAAGCATGGTCAGCAGCCACTCGAACAACACGGCGCCGACGAATCAGGCGAACTATGTGTTCGTGACTCCGCCCGCTAGCACCACGACGCTGCAAGTGTTGGTGACTCCCCCTGCCATCACCGTGGCGTCGGACATGTTGGTGGCCCCCCTGCCATCGTCGCGGCGGCACCGGAGCTCCAAGCACCCGGTAGGGAGAATACACCAGCGGCCAGCACCGCGCCATCAAGCAGCCCCTCCGTTTCTTGCATGACCGTCGCCGTATGCGGTGCCTCGACATTAGCCGATCTCGACGCCATCACGGTAAACAAATTGCTTTACCGCCTTTCATGCCATCTATTACTCTTATGGCATCTCTAACGATGTCGTACATGTTTTCCGCAGACGGATGTTCCTTGCACTCTCTTATGCTACGTGAACAACGAGCTGAGGGATGTTGCCAAGGGTACCATCGTTCAACCCTTGTGGCGCACGTTCCACTCAAGGCCGATGCCAGATAGTGTGCACAGGGTTAAAATTAGTCGGGTGCTAAGGGGCTGCGATGACCTGGAACCTCCCATTCAACCCCCAGGAGCGGATGAAGAAGAGCCGGCTGTCCTTAGAAGTTGCTTCGGATTATTCTTGCAATGTACAAAGAGCATGATACATTTGGGGACGGCGGGGGCCATCACGCCATAGACAACATCACCGCTTGTCGTGCCAGCGACAAGCGGTGGCAAGGCCCCCTTACCGCCCTCGCCGTCACCTCCACGCGATGGGTCGGATGATCAAGTTGATGATATGCACATGGCGCAGGATCCGGCCAAGGACGACGAAGACTGGAATGATCACTTCTTCAACACTCAGTTTAGCAATGAAGACCTAGCTGGTGGCCCCACAGAGAAACCCACTATCACCAAGAGTCTGTTTGGTTCTCAGGAGACGCCTCCAGCTTGCGCCTTTACAGAGCCAGCTGATACAACCAACCGGCCCTTTATTCTAAGCACTGACACACTACATAGGGCGGCCGATGCTCAGATTGCGGTGCCTGCCCGCTCTCCAAAAGGAAAAAAGGACAGGAAAAGAAAATCTAGCAGCTCTAGCCAGCCGGTGGCATCAACTGCGAATCCGATCAGGTTTCGGGACGTGCCACCAAGACCCGAGGGTATTATGTGGAGGATTCATGTGGCGGGTGAGCCCATTCTACCTAAGAATTTGTGGAGGCTCGCCAGTTCGGAACTGCAGAGTGTGCATGACGGCGTGCTGACGATAGAGAGACGCCTTCCGGCGGAAAAATATCCCTCGCACCCGGTATTCGTGGTTAAGGTGCCACCAGGCTTGGGCTTCATCGATAATGCCCCTGCGGATATGTTCTTCCTGTGGTTCGACAACATCTTCAATATGTTCCACCTATACCCGCTGCACTATACCATGGTCCGCCTATTTTCTCTCAGCCTGGCCATGCAGATCATTAAAGAGAACACACCGGGCATCTCTATAGTGGACCCCTACTACATGCGTGACAGCTACTTGGGTTCCCCCACTGAACGACGTATCGTGGCCTCGTACCTAAAAAGAATCTTCGTGGAGAATAAGACAAAGGTATACATTCTCGTGCCTTACTTTCCCGAATAAGTCGTTATTCACTCGCCACCGTAGATTGACTTTATTAGATTATCATCATTCTTTTTCCAACACTTTCCATTTGAATTTTTTGCGTAGAGATGAACACTACACGCTCATCTCCTTATCGCCGAAGCATTCCCATTCCACCTATTTCGACTCTGGGAGTCTAGAAAAGAAGAAAAACTACGACAAGATCAAGGAAGTTCTGGATGATGCTCTCACTGGCTATGCCTCGACGGAAGGCACCACCTTCGTGCGTATGAAGGTCAAGTTCGGCAGGCACGTCTTCAACCATGTAACGGAGTTCCCCTGCGTGAAGCAGCCGGAAAGCAGTAAGAAGGAAGACTACTACACACTCCATCACATGAGGGTGTTCCTACTAGACCAGCATAATTCTACGCTGCCAGATCATCTCAAACAGTGGGCCGAAGCAAAGGCCAAGATCACTGATTCAGATATTAGACAAGAGATGTATCGCATCCAGCAGCAGTTTGGGGCAATCATCTTTCGTGATGTCATGACTTCGGGGGGATCTTCTACAGAGGAAATATCCCGAATAACCGTGACATAGAAGATCGCTAGAGATGCAGGGTGACTATAGGAAGTTCATGACGATACAAGGTGTCCTCCCGTTCCCTAAGCCGAGCCAGAAGGCTTAATGTTGGCCTAGTTGTAGTTCCAAACTATAGATGACCTTTGTGTGTGTGTGTGTGGACAAGTGTACATGCTAGTACTTATCTTATTAGGTTTATGAATAATCGCTTAATTCTTTTTTCCTTACTTTATTAGTCTTTTTTCAAGAATAATGCCGATGATTGAAATGTCGTGGCACACTATATATGTGAATGTGCTACGACGGGATTGTGAGCCTTGTGATATGCACAAGTCTAGGTCTTGTGCATCCTACTTGGCTCACCGTTCCGTCGTAGCATATTCCTGTGTCCAACGACCTATGTATATATATGAGGCATTCTTTTTTATTTACTTTGGTCTTTTTCGAGAATAATGCCAATGATTGAAATGTTGTGGCACAATATATATGTGAATGAGCTACGACGGGATTGTGAGCCTTGTGATATGCACAAGTCCATGTCTTGTGCATCCTACTTGGCTCACAGTTCCATCGTAGCATATTCCTGTGTCCAACGACCTATGTATATATATATATATATATGAGGCATTCTTTTCGAGTTACTTTGGTCTTTTTTGAAAATAATGCCGATGATTTAAATGTCGTGGCACACTATATATGTGAATGTGCTACGACGGGATAGTTAGCCTTGTGATATGCACAAGTCCAGGTGTTGTGCATCCTACTTGGCTAACTGTTCTGTCATAGCATATTCCTGTGTCCAACGACCTATGTATATATATGAGGGATTCTTTTTTATTTACTTTGGTCTTTTTTGAGAATGCCGATGATTGAAATGTCGTGGCACACTATATATGTGAATGTGCTGCGATGGGATTGTACGCCTTGTGCTATGAACAAGTCTAGGTGTTGTGCATCTTACTTGGCGTACAGTTCCATCGTAGCATATTCCTGTGTCCAACAACCTAGTTATATATGAGGCATGATTTTTGAGTTACTTTGGTCTTTTTCGAGAATGCCGAGGATTGAAATTTCGTGGCACACTATATATGTGAATGTGCTGCAATGGAATTGTCCGCCTTGTGCTATGCACAGGTCCAGGTGTTGTGCATCCTACTTGGCGGACGGTTCCATCGTAGTATATTCCTGTGTCGAATAACCTAGTTATATATGAGGCATGCTTTTTGAGTTTGGTCTTTTCGATTTAGGAGTACTTTCTATAAGTGTATCTTCATATGCGACTTTAATTATACATGTTTTTTTTCAATCACCGGTTAATTATTATTGTCAACTTGTAGATGATGTGGTAGGTCGTGTACAAGGGACAGGTTCCCGGAGTCTACGATGATTGGTAAGACTGCCGGAGACAGGTGCACCGTTTCAGCGGCAATAGCTACAAAGGGTACAACACTATGGCGGAGGCGGAAGCTAGATACACGCGCTATCTAGCGGTAGTTAGGACGAGGAACCGGATGAAGACCTACACCTTCGTCGCGGTGATCATGCTTATCGTCTTTGGTTGTTTATCCCGCGTTTGTGTCTAGCTAGTTTAGAAGTCTAGGCAAGCTTCCGAGCTCTAACTTGTTCGAGACACATGTATTCGCATGTCACCAACTACTTTGTAACTTGATCGAAACAATGTAACTTATACTATGTATTCATGTATGAGACTTATCTATATGTATTTGTTTCAATCTTGTTTTGCAAATTATGTATTTATATATATAATTGTATATCTTGTATCTGTGTGTGTATATCTGCCTGTAATATTGTATATAATCTGTATTGTTTATCATCTGGCTCTGAAATTAAAAAAACAAAAAAACACCCGTGGCGCACATGACCTAGCTTTTGTGGCGCACTACATCTAAAGCGCACCTGCGCAGCTTAGTGGCGCACTGCAACGTGCGCCACAGAAGATCCAAAGTGTAGCGCACCTGCCAACATAGCCGTGGCGCACTAGCAGGTGCGCTACGCCTATCTCGACACAACCGTGGCGCACCAGGCAGTGCGCCACGGCTAGGAGATAGACGCAGCGCGAGGCTGGTGGCGCACTGCTAGTGCGCCACGGATGGCCATTCCATTTGCGCCACAAACAGGCATTTTCCTAGTAGTGTCTTAGGCCATTTGTTAAGTTTGATATACTTAATAGAATAATTTGCCTTCTGTTGTTTGATGTTTGTGGTTAGTGACCTCTGCTTGTAGTATTTTGGTTCTTCGCTTAGTGATGAGCTTGTTGTAATAAATTTTGTGTTGTAGGGTCACTTTCGTGTTACCGATTCTTCATTGGATATCCTCGAGCTCAAGGTTAAGCTTATGTCAGACGGAGGTCTGGGATTTGTTTAACCCTGATCCTGGGGGTGTCACAGATCGCGGGGACTGCCTGGACGCTTATAGGTTCCGTTGAAGTTCCGAATGAAGACCTTCTCAAAGTCGGGCCATGCATTGATGCTGTTGGGCACGAGGTTGTTGAGCCAAGTTATTGCCGAGACGGTCAACAAGGGGAACATAGCGGACCACCACGCGCTTGTTGCCATGGGCGATTCTGACCGCGGTAACATAGTCGGTCAGCCAGTCTTCCGGCTTCATGCTACTTTCGTACTTGGGGGTGTCCCATGGCAGAGAGAAATTGTCGGGGAAGGGCTTCTTCCGGATGCGCGGCCCGAAGCACACTAGGCCGATTGCCTCTTCCTCCTCTATGAGGTGGGCTTCCATCAGGAGGTCGTTACGGTTGCACGCATCCAGCTCAAAAGGGTTGGGCATTCCCACCCTGCTAGTGAGGCGGGATGGGGGAGGGGGTGGAGGAGGGTTCTGGCCAGCCGGAGGCGGATGGCTCATGGCGCCTTGGTCGCCGCGAGGTTGGCTGCTGCCGGACTGGTGACGCTTGGAGCATGGGGTTGCTGGCCTAGAGACGCGGAGCACTCGGTATGGCGAGGTCCTCCTCGGCTGTTTCCACCCGGGTGGTTTCCTCTGTAGCCGGATCCTGCCTCGAACGCGATCCGAATGGCCTCGGTCTGTTTGTCAGCTACACGCAGCAGGTGCTGTACCCGCTAGAACTGGCGCAGCATTTCCTCCCCCTCTAGGTGAGGTAGGTCCTCCGTGATGGCTCGTGTCACCCGAACATTTTTTACCGCGGTGTCATACACGGGCGGTGGGAAGTACGTGCGGGAGCCCGGCTCAACATCTTGCTCGAATCGGGCGCCTAGATCTCCCCCGCGGCGTTGCACACAGAGACTAGCCGGCTAGGATCTTGATTAGCCGGGGTGAGGCCGTGGGTGCGCTGATACTCGCGGATATTGCTCTCCATCCGGTACTTGGTGGAAGCTAAGACATGAGCTTGCTGAAGCAGACGCTCTCGCGCCGCCTCGATCTTGGCCATTGCCTCCTCCGGGTTCTTATTGGGGTTGACCGGCTCGAGGAGTTTCTCGATGACCTCATCCACTATGCCTTTCTCGCGTAGCGGATTGGACGGTCCAACTAAGTCGCTGCCGCGCTCGAGAGGGGGACGGCGGCCATGGCTGGAACCGTCCATCATCACCTCCGCGGTGCGAGGCGTGACGAGCGTGCTGCCAGCTGAGGGCAACGGCTTGGCAAAGGAGAGGATTTACCGAGGGAAACTCTTCGACACGGTGGCGACATAGACAGGAAAGTCGCCGAACAGCAGGACAGAGCCGCCTACCGGAAAGCTGGAGCTGACGAAGCAGCGAGCGTTGTCGATAACGCAGTCGAATTTTCCCAGCGTGAGCACGAGCCCGGAAGTCACGCGCTCGCCGGACGAAGTGCGAGGTCCCGTGCGGAACGTCACTCCGGTCGCCGCCATATTTCACCCACAGTGGGCGCAAAATATTGTTGTTATGGAAACAGAAGTGCCTGAGCAGGCTAGATCGTGGTGTGGGAGCGAGCAGGGAAAGCTAAAAATCTGAGTACTCAACTTGCCCGACCCGCCTCTTCCACTAGACCTCGTCGAGCAGCGAGCGATGGCGTCCATAGGCAGGATTAGGCACAAGCAAGCATCGAAGACACAAGAAGTACCCAGGTCCGGGGCCCTCGTGGTGAGGTAACACCCCTACTCCTGCCTGTCTGACTATCTGGATGAACACGATGAACTACAAGGGCTCTTCGAGCTGTATTTTGCCTAGCTAGTAGAGAATGAGAGACCAACCCTTGCAATGTTGCCCCTGCCTCCCCTTACATAGGCCGAGGCGGCGTGGGCAACGACCTGGCTGACTGGCGGGTTCCACAGGAGGCCCCTAGCTGGCTAGGTCATCTATAGTGGCCGGCATGGAGGGCGTGTACCCACAGTCAAGACCATGCCGAGCCACGCAGTCTACAGTGGCCGTCGTGCGGGTAGTTATGCACAGTACCACCTGCCACGCACTGTTACAACCATCATCGGTAAATTCGTCGATATGGGCCAAGTGTCTGAGTCTCCTTTCTGTCTTTTCCATCGTCCTGCGCGTGCTGTGCATTGTGCTCTACGTCATCTTGTACCTTGCCTGTCTTGAGTGGCCGGCTAGGTTGCCCTAGCCGGCTGATCCGTCTTGACCGGGTGGTTGGCTCCATCTTGCTAGGCTTCTGCCTTTGCTCTTCTCATCCGGTTGATGGTTCTGTCGGCTCGCTCTTGACCTGCCTGGCCTTATCCACTGGCACGGTCCAGCCGGCTAGGTGTCTTTGGGAACGATTTTTATCCGGCTGACTCGTTTGCCAGCTTGGTCTTCGTCTGGCCTTCTTTCTGATTAGTCTTTGAGTTTTTACATCCGGCTGCCCCAGTCGGCTAGCAGGTTGTCGCTCCTGTATCTTGTCTGGTTAGCCTACGCGGGGGTGATCCCCCGATAGAGGTCTTGTTGATATATGGCCGACCTGGATAATTCCAATTCTCTTGCCTCTTCTAATAAATCAACATCGTCTTGCCAAGATATTTCATTAACTTCGGCATTTGTACTAGGTGACTCTAGGCGAATCATGTACTATGTCGGCTGGTAAAACAGCTTCTGCTCCATATACAAGAAAGAATGGCATATAGACTGTTGATCTATTTAGAGTTGTCCTCAGGCTCCATAACATAGCCAAGAGTTCCTCAATCCAACACCCCGCCGACCTTTGTTGTGGTTCTATGAGCTGGGGTTTTATCCCGGACAATACAAGTCCATTGGATCTTTCCACTTTCCCATTCGATGCGGGATGCGCGATCGACACCACATCGAGTCTTATGTGCTTATCTCGGCAGAAGCAAGCAAAAGATCCTTCGACAAAATTTGTGCCGTTATCTGTCATGACACTGTGTGGGTATCCGTATCTTAAGATGATAACCTTGAGGAATTTGACAGCAGTGGGCCCATCACACTTTCTTATAGGCTTTACCTTGATCCATTTTGTGAATTTGTCCACCATGACCAAGATATGAGTCATGCCACCTCGGGCCGGCTTAAATGGTCCGACCATGCCGAGGCGCCATGCAGAGAATGTCCAAGTGATGGGTATTGTTTTTAATTCGAAGGAAGGCATATGAATTTTGCTGGCATATCTCTTGTAGCCATTGCATTTCTGTACCAATTCTTGTGCTTCTTTTAGTGCTCTTGGCCAATAAAACCCATGTCGGAATACTTTGGCCACTAGGGCTCTGGATGAAGCATGATGTCCGCATTCTCCTTGATGTATATCTAAAAGAATTTCTTGTCCTTTTGTCAGGGTAACGCACCTTTGCAGCACATTTGTTACACTTCTCTTATAGAGTTCATTGTTTATTATTGTGTAGGACTTTTCCCTTCTCAAAATTTGCCTAGCGAGGACTTTGTCACTTGGCAAGATCTCATCTTTGAGGAATAGAAATATTGGTCGTGCCCATTCTGGTACCTCGTGCGCCGGGGTAGTTGTTTCATCAATTTCCATTGCTTCTCTCGACATAATTTATGCAGAATTACCTCGATCAGTCCCAAGGTTTGCCGAGTCAGTCCCCGGGTTACTCGGTTTGTTCCTCTTATCTATCTCCATCGGGACTATCTCGAATCCTTGATCTACCAAGAGATGGATTGACTCGGATCCTGGGGGAGGTATGATTGATGGTTTTCTTAGGTGCTCTAAAGCAATACCAGGTGGGATCGATTGTCTGGTCGAGCCAAGTTTTGATAAGTTATCCGCAACATCATTTTTTGCCCGGGGTATATGATGAAATTCACATCTATTGAAATAACCACTAACTTTTTACACATGGAATCTATATAAAGCCATGTTTTCATCCAGTGCATCCCAGTGGCCTGATACCTGCTGTACTACTAGGTCCGAATCACCAAAACATAAAATCTGACGTATGACAATTTCCTTTGCCATTTTTAGGCCGTGAACAAGTGCTTCATATTCAGCCACGTTGTTTGATGCAGAAAAGTGTATCTGCAGCACATACTTCAGTTGATCTTTCTTGGGAGAGGTCAGCACTATCCCGGCTCCTAACCAATTTCTTAGTTTGGATCCATCAAAATGCATCGTCCAATAATTTGGATCAGGCAATGGGGGTTCATATTGCATTTCGTCCCAACCGACAAAAAAGTTGGCCACTGCCTAAGATTTGATCGCATCCCATCTATCAAACTACGGTGCATAGGGGGATAACTCAATTGCCCATTTTGCTATTCAGCCGCTTGCATCTTTATTGCTCATTATCTCGGCTATTAGTGCCTCGCAAATCACCTTGATAGGGTGTTCTACAAAATAATGTTTTAGCTTTTTAGCCGACATGTATACGCCATATGCCATTTTTTGGTAGTGTGGATAATTTTGCTTGGATGCTGATAGCACCTCACTTAGGTAATAGATCGGCCTCTGCACCGACTTACCTTCCTCGTCCCGCCCAACCACTATTACTGCACTTACGACTCGGTTAGTCGCTGCTATGTAGAGCAACATCGGCTCTTTTGAGAGTGGTGAGGCTAAGATTGGTGCAGAGGCTAGCATTTTATTCAATTCACGAAAGGCACAATCAACCTGAGGTGTCAAGACAAATTTATCTGACTTTTTCATCAACTGATATAAGGGCAATGCCTTTTCTCCCAACTGACTTACGAACCGACTTAAGGACACCAAGCATGCGGTAAGTTTTTTGTACGTCGTTAAGGCACTTCGGTAGCTCCATTCTTTCCACTACCTGAATCTTAGTCGGATTCGCCTCTATACCTCGGCTAGATACAAGGAAACCGAGTAATTTTACGACTCGTACACCAAAGGTACATTTGTCCGGGTTAAGCTTTATTCGGGATCTTCTTAGATTCACGAAAGTTTGCCGGATATCTTCCAGGAGCGTATGGCTCTCTTTGTTTTTTATCACCACGGCATCTACATATACTTGGACATTTTTGCCAATTTGATCATGCAGGCATTTTTGCATACACCTTTGATATGTTTCCCCTACATTGCATAATCCGAATGGCATGGTACGATAGCAATAAGACCCATACGAGGTGATAAACGCAGTCTTTATTAGATCAACCAGGTTTAACAGTATCTGGTGGAAACCAGAATACACGTCTACAAATGATAAAGAGTTCACAACCTGCGGTCGAATCAATAACCTGGTTTATACTAGGCAAAGGAAAAGGATCTTTGGGACATGCCTTATTCAGGTCCGTGTAGTCGATGCACATATGCCAAACGACAACTACATTCGGATCATCCTTCTTATGCTCAACCAACACCGGATTAAATAGCCAATCCGGATGAAGCACTTCCATAATAAACCCGGCTGCAAGGAGCCGAGCTATTTCATCACTAATTATTTTTCGCATGTCTTCGGCGAAGCGGCGGAGAGGTTGCTTCACCGGCCTTGCTCCTGGACTCACATGCAAAGAGTGCTCAGCCAACTCCCTCGGTACACCTTACAGATCTTGAGTGGACCATGCAAAGATATCCCGATTCTCACGGAGGAAGTTGGTGAGCTCGCTTTTATATTTATCATTCAGGCCGGCACCAATGGTAATGGTGCGCTCTGGGAATTGATCATCAATCTGGATTTTCTTAGTCTCCTTAGTCGGCTAGAAGGACACACTTCCATGTGGGTTAGCCAGTGCCAGCATATTGAGTTGTGCCACTAAGCTAGAGCTGCAACCTCCTGAATTCTCCTTTTTTCTATTGCAATTACCAAAGATTCGGCCAGATTTGATCTGCCCGAGGCACACTCCATTGACCTCCTGTAATCTCCTGCAACAGTGATTATACCGTGTGGTCCAGGCATCTTCATATTCAAGTAGATTATGTGACAACTTGTCATGAACTTTGACAAGGCTGGCCGTCCGAGTAATGCATGGTAACAACTCTCCAAATCTACTACTTCGAACTCCAAGTTTTCTGCCCTACAATTATCCCTCCTGGCGAATAACACAATTACCCGGACTTCCGCGATTGGCTCGCAGGACAACCCTGGCACAATGCCATGTAAAGTTGTTCTGGTCGATTGAAGCATATTCTGAGTAATGGAGAGCTTGTGCATCATGTCCTTGTACATGATGTTGATGCTGCTTCCATTATCTATCAACACTTTTGAGAATTTTACATTAATGCTTGGCCCGACAAATGTCAGATCAAGCACTAAGGAGTACGACCCAGGGTTTGGCATGATCTTGGGATGATCCCTGATACTCCAAGTTATTTCTTGATCTGACTAGTCCATGTACCTCAGAACTACCGGCATAACCGCATTCACTTCCATATGTCGATGCTAGATGCTCTGTTTGTCCTGCTGCTTCGTGGTGGAAACAAAGTATGACTGATGGTGCTCTCTATATTCATTGCGCCCGTTGCTGCCGGGGTTTCCTCTGTTATCTTGGCCTTGTTTAGCGACATGGTGAACTGCATCCTTTTGATCATGGTTCTCATATCTTAGAGGTGGTGGAGGTAGCATCAATTGGCTGAGCATTTCCTCATGTAAGCTATGGCTGGTGTGGCTGCTGATGTGCCTGAGGTGGTCCTATGTTTCCCATTGCATTCTTCATCCATGCACACTGACGAGTTGTGTGGTTAGCTGGTTTTGCCGGGTTTAGCGTGTGAAACTTGCATGGCTGATCCAACTATGACTCAAACATGTACTTCGGCCTTTCTTGCCATTGCTTCTTTTGCTCCGGAGTCCACTGCTTTTTATCGTCATTTCTCGGTGTCCATTGCTGAGAGTTATTCTTCTGGCGTTGGTTGCTTCCTGCATTCGGATGATCTTGAGTCATCGCTGCTACCTAACTCGAATTGTACCTATAATCCGACTTGTCCTCTCTTCTTCTACCCCGAAACTCATTCCTCCTGGATGATCCGACACCATCACGGGCATAGTGCTCATGTTGTTCATGCTGTTCCGCCGACATGAGCTCGAGCTGAGTCGGATCATCCAGAGCATATGAGTCGGCTATTCTAATTGTCTCGGCCAACATAGTTGGCATGTCTCTTTGTAGCCTTTGCCATAACACACTCCCATATCTGCAACCTTGTGCAAACCAGGCTATTGCCTGCGATTCTATCACTCCTTCGAAGGAATTCCTGAGGTTGCACCACTGGGTCAGAAATTCTTTGTCGGTCTCATTTGTTCTCTGCTTGAACATAGCAAGTTGTTCAGGTCTATTCGGCCTCTTATATGTGCTGATGAAGTTGCTAAAAAACATTTCCTCAAAGTCCAACCAGCAGTTTATGCTACATGCTGGTAATTATTCAGCCATACCTTGGCTGGCCCTTCCAACATCTGGGGAATGTTTCTTACTGCCCATCACAAGTTGCCTTCAGCAATTTTTATAGCAGTGGCATAATCGATTAACCAATCTTGTGGCTTCATACTTATGTTGTACGTTTTTGTGCCTCTTGGCAATTGAAAGTTCAGAACGGGTGGTTCCCTCATGATTCGGGTCGGGGTCCAAAACATGCCGGACCAGGAGGACCTTGCTCCTCCAATAACTCAGACCTATATAATCTTTCAAGTTTCAACCTCACATCATTCGGCTGTAGGTCTGTATATGCCGCCCTTTCTTCCCCCATATTGGGATTGTGCCTAGCAAATATGGCATTCTCCATCTCCGAATAACCATCATTATATTGGTTTTGCATCGAGTCATGTGGAACCTGTCCTGCATCCCTTCCTTGCCGAGGTTCATGCCTCGGCTAGTGATCTTGCAAAGGGTAATGCCTTCCTCCTATTGTGTTATTCCCATCAGGGTTTTCACGCCCGTGGTTTCCCTAACCTCTGTGGCCGCGATCGAGGTTTCTTTCCCCACTGTTACCTCGGCTACCATTTCCTTGGTTTTCATTTGCTTTTCCAGCCACCGCCGGATCAAATGGGACCATCCGTTTGTCCCTTCTTCCCGAGGTCACTGCTTTATCCTTTCTAGATCCCCCTCCGGGTGAAGATGCCGCGGCAGCTGATAGTGCCCCGGCAGCCCCAGCCGAATGAACCAATCGTGAACCTCTAGGCTTTGTCGGGTTATTTCTGAGTATTTCCTCATTTTTTTGGTTTGCTATGCGCACCATCTCAATCACTCTTTCTTGTTGCTTTTTCCGGGCTTCGCCGGTTAAACCATCTAGTTCTGAAGCTTCAGTATTTGTCTCCCTAAGGTTTTTCGCTGGAGTACTGTACCTCGGCAACCCCAGGTTAGCCGAATCACCCTGCTGAGACTCATGCTCCTTGTTAATATCACTTAGGAGGTTCTTTCCCTTCATCCTAACACCATCTAGCCGAGTTGGGCTAGTGTATAACTTGTTAGCCCTACCCTACTCATGCAAAGTCTAGTTGAAAGACTCCTATAGTGCAGATATTTTTTTAGCCTCCTCTAAGATTTTCAGCCGAGTTTGTTCTAATTCGCCTAGTGCATTTTCCGGGTTCACAATGGGATCTACGGTTGTTGTTAAGTTATCTATGGCCACCTGCAAGATATTCTCTGTCCTTTCCTAAGGTGGCCACCTGACTCGGGCTGCCTTGGGGGTTACCTCTTGTACCTCGGGTGCGACTGCCGCTATCAGCTATCACCGGGTCTGCCATTACCGGGTTCTTGCTTGTTCTGGCTCCTTCACCTGCAGCTGGTGCGGGCACGGTCATCATCACCTCGATGCTGCCTGTGGGGCTAGTGGTACACGGACCACTAGCAGCGCTGAGGGGATATTCTCCCGCGAGGCTAACTCGCCGCGGGAAGACACGTGACGTGTCGATGCCAACGTGATCTTGTGGGCGCCAAGGTTGACAAAGACGCCAATGCGCAGGGGTGGCCGCTCTCCGAAGTTGCCTGCATTGTCGCTGACATAGTCCCAGAGGTCGAATCCTACACTAAGCCAGAGACGACGCGCTTGCCGGTGTTGATGAAGTTTCCTGTCCGGATCTTGACTCCAGCTAGCACCGCTGCTAGCCCCAAGGTGGGTGCCAACTATCATGGTGGTCGCACGACAGATACCATGGGTAGGCTTAAGTTGGGGGCCAATGTGTGCTAGTCGGATCTAGGGAGGGAAGATGTAGTGATTTCTACACACAGAACATAAGAACTAGATCTTTATTCAACACCACGGATGCTACATGTTGGGTTCGCAGCATAGAAAAACAAAAAATTTCCTACAATGGGAACAACTATGTACTAAGATCTATCTACTAGATACAAGAAAAGGGTGGATATACATCCATCGAATACATACCCTCGAAGACCGTATAGCGTTAACGAGGTTGTACTCATGGATGATGTAGTCGAACACTTGCCGATCTCAAGATCGTGATGAAGTTCATCTGGTCTAGCCGGTCCAGCACCATCACGTCCAGGACCGCAAAGCAGTGGTGCATCCGTGATCGCACACACGTCCGGGTACCCCGACAACCTCCGCGCCCTCGCTCCAGCGAAGCAGCGGAAGCAACAAATCCTTCCAGAAAAAGCCACCAGGAACATGTATCTTGCTGATCCGAGACCATGGGGAAATTCTAAAAGGGGGAGAGAGATCCTTCGCGAGGAGGTGTGCTTTGAGAGGATGAGAGGGGGGCCTTTTATAGGGAGAGGGGGGCACCCCAAGGGGCATGGCGCTAGCCATGGTGGCTACCCCCACCTCTTCCACATTCATGTGGGTGGAGCTCCCACTCAAAATGAAAAGCCTCCACTCCCATAAAAGATCCTCCACTGAAAAATCCACTCACATGCATTAAATTTCCACCAAATTTAATGCAAGCTCTCATTTAAATCAAACTCTTTTATTTATTTATTCAGAATTTTGTTAATTACTTTAATTAACAAACATTCACATAAAACCCCTTGCTAGTATTCAATTTCACATGCAGAACCAGTTTCAGTAATTTCAACCGAAACAGTTTCGGTGTCTAGTGAAATAAATATCTGTGCTTTCCTTTTTCTTTCTCTGGCATATAATTTAATCCAAATGGTGTCGTTATCCCTTAAGTGTGTCACCCTAAGATTCATGAATAATGTAGACATGATCGAGACCCCTCTCCGATCAATAATCAGCAGCGGGACCTGGAGATCCGTACTGACTCCCACATATTCAACAATGACTTCTGTGATCGTGTGAACCTTATACGCATGTAACTTAATCCCTTTGTCTCGCGATATATTACATGTCCGAGATTCGATCATCGGTATGTCCATACCTAGTTTGATCTCATTACCAGCATGTACTCTTTTCTCGTTCTTGTGATATAACATTCTAGTGATCAAATCACTTGCTTGCAAGCTAACTAATGTGATGTCACCGAGAGGGCCACAGTATATCTATCCGTCATTGGGATGGACAAATTCCACTCTTGATCCATGAGCCTCAACATAACACCTTCTTATCACTGAACCCATCTTTATAGTCACCCTATTATGGTGTGACGTTTGATGCTATCAAGATACTCTTTCGGTATTAGTGATTGACATGATCTCATGGTCTAAGGACTAAGATTACTTCGTATGATGTTATAGCAATATAAACACAATGACCTTGATCGTAATGCTATACTTCGGATGAATGTTTATCACACCATTACACTAATGTTGTGACCTCGTTATTAACAACATCCAATGTCCATGATCAGGAAACCTTTGATCATCTTGTTAATCAACGAGCTAGTTTATAAGAGAGGCATAACTAGGAACATCCTTTTTGTTTATTAAACACACATGTATTAACGTTTCCGTATTAATACAATTATAGAATGTAAAATAAACATTTGTCATAAATAAGGAATACGATAATAACCACTTTATTATTGCCTCTTGGGCATATTCCCTTCAGTCTCCCACTTGCACTAGAGACAATAATCTAGTTTAGAAACTTTGCGTATTGAACACATATGGCTTTCTGGTGTTCCGTATATGCAATTGCAAGTGGTTAACATAATCTATGGATCTGACGCTTCGGGTCCTTATGTATTTGCATGTCTTTGTGTCTTCACGCATCACTCATTCTCCAATGAGATGGCATTGTATAACTTTGGTCTTTTGGTGAGACCTTTAGTTCCTTGGGGTTAAATCACGTCGATACTATTGTCATACAATATATCTTTAGTGTTAGCCCGTTGCGAACCACACCTTAGTTTGATGACAAACTACTTGACACAAATTCCTCCTTTGCTGCTACTATAGCAGTCATATACTTAGCCTTTTTGTTGTAGTATCCGTCACAATGTCTTAACTTTGGAATTCATCCAAATCCCTCATGGAAACTTTCTTTCCATTTCATTGTGTCCCCCATAGTTTAAATTGAGATAAACTTAATTTGTATCTTGTGAAAAAACTAGTATCAATATAACGCTTTACAGTGAACTATTTGTAATTGTTTGTCACCTCTACACAAATATATTATTAGTTCTTCCAAAAGATCATAAGAATATCCTCACTATCGTCCAATGATCATTTTATGATTCATTCTGGTATATGCTCATAACACTTAGAGCATAGGACATATCTGGATGTGTACATATCATGGTATGATTGATCAAAACATCCTTGTGATTTCACTCATCAAGTGTCAAAGCACTTGAATCTTGTTTCACTTATCAAGTGTCGATACACTTGAATCTTGATTCAATTCCTTTCCATGCGACCAGAACTGTTTCTTGTCGTTTCTATATTGAACTCCTTCAATATCTCATATATGTACGTTTGGCACAACCATATTAGTGTCACAGTCTATCCACTATAGACATTCATGCTAAATATTCGGATTTTGCCTAAGTCTTTAATCAAAATGAAATTCTTAACTTTTTTCAATAAAAGATACATCATTTCTAATCAATAAGATGTCCTCCACATAATTTATTAGAAATATGTCTCAGCGCTCCCACTTAATTTCTTGCAAATGCAAGCATCTTCATCGTGTCCAGATGAAAAACTCCTTTTTCATCACGGTGAAGATTCCAACTCCATGATGCTTACTTCAACCATTGAAGTTTGCATACCCCTTTTAGCACCCTTTGAATTAACAAAACCCTTTGTACCGTGTCATGTACACGTTCTAGGTAACCATTCTATTAGAAGAACTTTGTTTTGTTTATTCATCTAACATATACCAAATTATATGTAGTGGTTGCTACTTTAATCTGTCCAGACTAAATATCGCTATGAAAGATCAAATCTTGTCATAGTCAACTCCTTGAACATTTGTCGTAAAATACTTTATGACATGTCGACTATTTCATAGATGTGAAACATCCATGTCTGTTTCTTTATAGATCCAAATACGACCGATAGGTTTTTACACCTTTTCGGAGAGTCTTCCAAGTTCAAAACTTGATTTTTCGTGTATGGAACTATCACGGATTTTATGGCTTCAAGCCATTTGACGGAGTCAAGGCCCATCATCGCTTCTTTGCATGTAGTCGGTTCATCATTGTCAAACAATAATGATTTACTCTCAAATCTCAGCATTTGATTATTTATCCGACCGACTTGGTTCAATAAGAACTTAGATCTCCGTGACCACAACCTTTGAGGCACATAAGCTATGGGCATTATGGCAGCCTCCGGAACGATTTCCGGCGCTGCGCAACTCAACACATTTAGCTAAGGTTCGTTAACCTTATCAAAGTGCAATTGTCCTCCCACTAAACTTTTACGAAAAAATTCCTATTTCAAGAAACTGCACGTTCAAGCGACAAACCCTTTTGTCCTTGGTGTTATGGAGGAATACCCAATTGTTATTTGAAATAACCTACAAAGACATGCTCATCCGAATTCGGTTGTAAACATCTTACTTATGTTTAGCATACCAAAATTTAAGAAATGACAACTTGGGTTTTATCCCAAACCATAACTTCCATGGTGTCATTTCAACGGATCAAGATGGAGCTCTTTTCAGTGTAAAAGCGGTAGTATCTAAAGCTTTTAATATTTTAAAACATAATGGCAGTTTTATAAATAACACCGTTGATCCAACCATGTCAAACAAGGTTTTATTACAAATCTCAAACACTCCATACTCCTATAGTGTTTCGGGAGATGTAAATCTAGGTGTTTTGATAAACTTGCAACTCAAATAAATCCCTTTATGATAAATCATAATTCATTTATTTTTCTTGTTACACTTGTAAATCAAATAATCCCTTTATGATAAAATCATAAATCATTTATTTTCTTCTTACAATGATTTTCCACTTCATCTTGAAAGTCTTTGAAACATTTTCAAATATTTCATACTTCTTTCTTATTAAATGAATTTTCACTCAAATTTCTGGAGAAAGCATATGAAGTTGAAGTCCATCGCTTACGACTATACATAATGGACTACATACATCAATATGTATAAATTCCAATATTTTAGTCATTCGTTCTACTTTGTCCTTTGAACGAAGTTTTAATTATCCCGAGGAAAGTCTCACAAGCGTCACTTGATCAAATCAAAGACTCCAAAAATCCATAAAAAATGGAGATTCTTCATGTTTTCTTTCCAATATAATTTAAACGGCGATGTCTCTTCATAAGTGATCTTTCAATCATTTTTCTTGCGACATTTTAGCATTAGGTTTTATGGATGTGATTTCTCCAACTAGATTTGTAAATCATCCATCTTATATGGAATACGGTAATTATTTGAACAACCTTTGTTCTCATAATACCTGATTTAAATAACAATTATTAAAACAAATCTTGAAGTCAAGCTTTGATGTCAAAGAGAAATACAAACAACGGTTTGTTTGTTTTCGATGAACATCATCACATATTCTCTTGCTAGTTACTTAGGCCATTATGGTTCATGAATTGCGTCGTTCCGTATGAAATTTCATACCAACCAATTCGGTATTCAATACCCAAGAACCACATTGTTTAACAAGCAAAGAATACAACCATAACATGTATATCAACCATATACCTAAATTGGATATTTCCAATCTTTTCTTTTCTGCCAAATATATTTTATAGATTCTCTTTTAGCACTTCCTTTTCCTTTTTAAAAGAATCTATCAACATCAATAGTGGCGCCATATACATGACACATAGTCCAAAGCGTGTATATTCAAATAATAATACCTTTGTACTTGCACTTTGAAGTAGATCACCATCATCAAAATGATCGGCATTCTTTCAAAATCCATTCTTTAGTAATCTTTTAGTGTAGTAAACACTTTACATACATCTTCTATTCATCCTTATGATGACGACTTTCATGATCAAGGTAATGTAGCTTATAAAGACGAATCATGAGTATAACGTTGCTTTCCAAAACCCGTTTGGATGATTAGGATGTCTAGCATCTCCAACCTTTGTAAATTCTCATCCATTATGAGAACATACATTATACTCAATCATATTGCAACCAAAACATTGTTTCAGATATCGTTATATCTGTCACACATGATGGTTTCTAAAACAATTCTTTCAGGTCCTAGATAAACTTGATATTAAAACAATCAAGAACCATGGAGGCAAACATGATACTTAAGATACTAACACTGGAATTGTTACTCTCGATTTAATACTAATTATTAAACTTCACGGAGTAAACAGAGTTTGCTAAAAATTTTCAATAGGACTTTAAACTTTGATTGAAACTCAACACAATACGATACCAGTTCGTAAAGTAAATATCCATAATTCTATAGTTATATTATCTCAATTACAACTAAGCATAAGGTGGTGAACGAATGCCAATGACTACAACAAATTATGAAAATTCACTTTGATTTAATTTATGATAAATTGAGTTCTACTAATCCAAATTAGAAATGAACTCCCACTCAAAAACGACATCCCTCGTGACTTTTTCGTGATTACATGAACCAAATCCACTACACCAAGTCTGATCATCACGTGAGTTGGTGTAGCTTCAAAGGCGAGCATCCATATGGTCATCATATCAAAACATATGACTCATGCTTAACCTTTCGGTCCGTGTTCCGAGGCCATGTCTGTACATGCTAGGCTCGCCAAGTAAGAACCATAGTATTCGCGTGTGTAACTGTCTTACACCCGAGATATGCTCGTGGATTCAAGTACACCCGATCATCACGTGATGTCTTGAAGCGATGAAACATTATAGGTGCATACTTAAGGAAGAACACATTCTTATCGTGATATATAAATGAGGGATCATCTTATTATGCTAATAAAACGCCAAACAAGCAATATAAGATGCAATCAAACATCACATGTTTATAAGTGAAATGATATGGTCCCTGCATATGATCTCCATCATGTGCGTCGTGGTATGATCTCTATCATACCTATATGTGTGAGGCCAAGGTCTATGGAACCTACACGTTATGTGTGTTGTAAGAGTAACATCTCATACTTCTACTTACAACATCACCATATCATAACACTAGCCCAACAACAATCTAAACTAGACGCCTCTAATTTATCCATTCCAAGTTTTACGTTGCTTAGGGATTTCGAAGATAGAACCGTTCATACCTATGAACATGAAACACAACAAGGATAACCAAATTGTTGACAACTCGTTACAAATTAGATATTGACTATAGTAGGAGAGACAGACACCTGCTAGCCACTTATGCGAAACTAGTTTCATGTCAAGCGTGGAACAGGTCTCATGTGCGAGGACATGTAAAGTTTGTCCCGGCCGCTTCATCCCACTATGCCACCAATATCCAAAGTACAACTAAGAAGCAATAAAATGATCATCATCGCCCACATACTCATATGTGTACTACCCGTGCAAAGCATCTACGCATAGATCCGGATCTGATACCACTGTTGGGTTCGCAGCATAGAAAACAAAAAAATTCCTACGATGGGAACAACTATGTACCAAGATCTATCTACTAGATACAAGCAACAGGTGGATATACATCCATAGAATACATACCTTCGAAGACCATATAACGTTAACGAGGTTGTACTCGTGGATGATGTAGTCAAACGCTTGCCGATCTCAAGATCGTGATGAAGTCCATCTAGTCCAGCCGGTCCAGCACCATCACGTCCAGCACCGCAAAGCAGTGGTGCATCCGTGATCGCACACACGTCCGGGTACCCCGACAACCTCCGCGCCCTCTCTCCAGCGAAGCAGTGGAAGCAACAAATCCTTCTAGAAAAAGCCACCGGGAACATGTATCTCGCTGATCCGAGACCATGGGAAAATTCTAAAAGGGAAAGAGAGATCCTTCGCGAGGAGGTGTGCTTTGAGAGGATGAGAGGGGGGCCTTTTATAGGGAGAGGGGGGCACCCCAAGGGGCATGGCGCCAGCCATGGTGGCTGCCCCCACCTCTTCCACATTCATGTGGGTGGAGCTCCCACTCAAAATGAAAATCCTCCACTCCCATAAAAGAGCCTCCACTCAAAAATCCACTCACATGCATTAAATTTCCACCAAATTTAATGCAAGCTCTCATTTAAATAAAACTCTTTTATTTATTTATTCAGAATTTTGTTAATTACTTTAATTAACAAACATTCACATAAAACCCCTTGCTAGTATTCAATTTCACATGCAGAACCAGTTTCAGCAATTTCAACCGAAACAGTTTTGGTGTCTAGTGAAATAAATTCCTGTGCTTTCCTTTTTCTTTCTCTGGCATATTATTTGCTCCAAATGGTGTCGGTATCCCTTAAGTGTGTCACCCTACGGTTCGCGAATAATGTAGACATGATCGGGACCCCTCTCCGATCAATAATCAGCAGCGGGACCTGGAGATCCGTACTGACTCCCACATATTCAACGATGACTTCTGTGATCGTGTGAACCTTATACGCATGTAACTCAATCCCTTTGTCTCGCGATATATTACATGTCCGAGATTCGATCATCGGTATCTCCATACCTAGTTTGATATCGTTAACGACATGTACTATTTTCTCGTTCCCATGATATAACATTCTAGTGATCAAATCACTTGCTTGCAAGCTAACTAATGTGATATCACCGAGAGGGCCAGAGTATATCTATCCGTCATCGGGATGGACAAATTCCACTCTTGATCCATGAGCCTCAACATAACACCTTCGTAGCACTAAACCCATATTTATAGTCACCCTGTTACGGTGTTACGTTTGATGTTATCAAGATACTCTTCCGGTATTAGTGATTGACATGATCTCATGGTCTAAGGACTAAGATTACTTTGTATGATGTTATAGCAATATAAACACAATGACCTTGATCGTAATGCTATACTTCGGATGAATGTTAATCACACCATTAAACTAATGTTGTGACCTCGTTATTAACAACATCCAATGTCCATGATCAGGAAACCTTTGATCATCTTGTTAATCAACGAGCTAGTTTATAAGAGAGGCATAACTAGGAACTTCCTTTTGGTTTATTAAACACACATGTATTAACGTTTTCGTATTAATACAATTATAGCATGTAAAATAAACATTTATCATAAATAAGGAATACGATAATAACCACTTTATTATTGCCTCTCAGGCATATTCCCTTCACTACACTTGCTCCTCGAGCTATATGAGAGAGACGCAAAAGAAGAAGCTACAACTAGTTCTAAGTAGAAAATGAATTGATCCCCCTCTCAGGAGGCCCTGGCTCACCTTATAAAGGGGTGGCCATGTCACATCTAGGGCTGATGTGGAGAGCATATTCGTGGAATATGATTGTCCCAAAATAGTAACTCGGTGGGAGCCTTTCCGTGCCTCCCTTCTATCAGTGGAAATAACCTAGAGCCCATGAAATGTGATCCTCGGGCTCGAGCACTGTCACCTCCGTGACCTTCTCCTGCTCCTCTGTCCCTCTGGCCCTTGTCCGTAGCGCTTGGCACTGTACATATTCGTAAGTAAGAGACAGCCCACAGTGTTGACTCCGGGGTTCACCCTCTCCTTCTTGAGCCAGCTTCCCTGTGACCCGGCCTCACCTTTTATGACTCGGCCAAGTCCTAACCTCCATATACCGTGATCAACGAGAGTGAGTGGATGGAAAACACTGTGCTGGTCCCCAAAAAGGACACGGACATCTTGTGGATGTGTGTGGACTTCACATAGCTCAACAAGCACTGCCCGAAGGACCACTTCCCTCTACGTCGGATCGATCAGATCATCGATTCGACTACAGGATGCGAGAAACTCTCCTTCCTCTACTCCTACTCAGGCTACAATCAGATTCGACTAAAGGTTGAAGATCAGGAGAGAATGGCGTTCATCACGCCGTTTGGAGTATTCTGCTACAACACAATGCCCTTCGGGCTGAAGAACGCAGGTGTCGGGTACCAGAGGTGCATGCAGGCATGCCTGAAGAGCCAGATAGGCCGCAACATAGAAGTCTATGTCGATGACATAGTCGTCAAGACAAGGGAGGCCAAGACACTGATCGACGATCTCCGCGAGATGTTCGACAACCTCGATCACTACGGGATAAAGCTGAACCTAGAAAAGTGCGCCTTCGGCGTCCCATTTGGCCAACTGCTTGGCTACTTCATATCCCAGCGAGGGATTAAGGCGAACCCGAAGAAAATCCTGGCCATACTGGCCATGGAGAATCCGAAAAACCTCAAAGGTGTCCAGCAGCTAGCTGGGCGCATCACGGCGCTAAGCAGATTCATCAGCCGCATGGGTGAGGACCTGCCTTTCTACCAGCTGCTACGCAAAGCAGAAAAATTCGAGTGGACACCTAAAGCAGACGCGCATTCAAAGATCTGAAGCGGCTGCTCTCCACCTCGTCCGTCCTAGTCACACCAAAGGAACGCGAGCCTCTGCTGCTATACATAGCAGCCACGCATCAGGTGGTAAGCACCGTGCTCGTGGTCGAGCGACCCGAAGATGGCAAGACCCATGGGGTCCAACTCCCAATCTACTACCTCAGCGAGGTATTGACACCAACAAAATAGAGGTACCCTCACTACCAGAAACTCGCCTACGGCGTGTTCATGATGGCTCGTCGGTTGAGCCACTACTTCTAGGAGCATCAGGTGATGGTCGTCAACGAAGCGCCATTGTCCAGCATCCTGAACAAACCCGAAGCTACAGGACGCGTAGCCCTGTGGGGCATTGAGCTATCCCCTGGACATAATCTACGAGAAGCGCCACGCAATCAAATCTCAGGTCCTCCCTGACTTCTTCATACACTGGATGGAGCTCTAGCTGCAGGACACCCCGGACATGACGCAGTCATGGACAATGCACTTCGAAGGCTCCAAGTGCGAAGCCGAAGCAGGAGCTGGCGTCATACTGACGTCCCTACAGGGTGATAAGATGAAATACGTCCTTCGGATGAAATTTCGTGCCTCCAACAATGAAGCCGAATACGAAGCACTCATCCATGGCATGAGGATGGACAAAATCTGCGGCGCAATGCGCCTAGTCATCTACGGTGACTCAAACCTCGCCGTCCAGCAGACGATGAACGAGTTCGACGCACACGCCGCTAACATGATCGCATACCGCGTGCTCTATAACTCACTCGAAGGAGACTTTGATGGCTGCGAGCTTCGCCACGTTGGAAGGGAAAGCAACGAGGAGGCCGATAGACTCGCCAACATCGGCTCCACCTACGCACGAGTGCCACCAGGCATGTTCCTTGAGCAAATCTGCGTCCCCTCCATCAAACGGAAATTCCCCAAGGGATCACCCGAAGAAGTAGAGCACTCGGGGGCTGCGCTACCCGAAGGATAGGAAGGACCCTAAAAGCTCGACACGGAGGTCGTGTTGGTCAACCTGATGCAGTTCATGGCAATCTAAGAAACATGGATGCAACCGTACCTTCGGTACCTGATAAACAGAGAACTTCCTGATGACCCAACAGATGCTCGACACATATCTCGCCGGTCAAAGTCCTTCACCATCATCAATGGAGAGCTGTCCAAGCGCAGCATTTCGGGTGTACTAAAAAGGAGCGTCACCATCGGTGACGGCAAAACCATCCTCCAAGACATCCACGAGGGCATCTGCGGCCATCACGCGGACAGCCGTGCCCTCGTCACCAAAGCTCTACGAGCTGGATTGTACTGGCCAACGGCCATGAACGATGCCAAGGACATCGTCCAGAGGTGCAACGGCTGCCAGAGGTTTTCGGATAAAACGCACATGCCAGGATTGGAGCTTGGGCCCATACCACTGGCCTGGCCCTTCTCCCAATGGGGCCTCGACATGATCGGCAAACTGCCCAAACCTTCGAAAGGGGGCCACGTCTACCTCCTGGTCGCATTCGACAAGTTCACCAAGTGGATCGAAGCAATGCCCGTCACCAACCAAAAGGGCAAAACGGCCGTCAAATTCTTCGAGTCCATAGTCTACAGGTTTGGCATGCCGCACAACATCATCACGGACAACGGGTTGAACTTCATCTCCAAAGAATTCCAGGACTTCTGCGAAGCCCTTGGGATCAACATATCATACGCCTCTGTGGCGCACCCGCAAACCAATCGGAAGGTTAAAAAGGCCAACGGCCTCGTAGGTGGCGGCATCAAGAAATGCCTACTCAGCCCACTCAAACGGCTTGCAGGAGCCTGGGCAGAAGAGCTACCCTCCGTCCTCTGCAGCTTGCGCACAACGCCAAACAGCTCAACAGGCTAGACGCCCTTCTTCATGGTACACGGAGCCGAAGCCGTGCTACCTGCAGAAGTATGCCATAAGGCCCCACTGGTCGTTGCCTACAGCGAAGCCGAATCGACGGCCGCACTAGAAGATGTTGTCGACACATTCAACGAGGCACGCGACATCGCTGCGGCTCGCTTGGCGGTCTACCAGCAGAGCCTCCGCAACTACCACAGCTGTCGGCTGCGCGCAAGGTCCTTCGTTGAAGGAGACCTCGAGCTATGACTCAGGCAAGAGCGGCCAAAGAAGCTCGAGTCACCCTGGGAAGGACCCTACATCATCACCGAAGTCATCCCAGGTGGCGCCTACCGCCTCAAGCACGTGGAATCTAGAGTCGCATACTCCAACCCATGGAACGTCGCACAATTGCGACGCTTCTACCCCTAGCTACCCTCTTTACTTTCAATAAGGCTACTCAGCCGAACAATGTACCACCTCGTTATAATATGAATAAAAGCTAAGTGTCTCGCCCAAAAATTTATCCCTTTTTCTTACATTACTTTCTATTACAAAACACTCTGGGGCTCCGCCTTCACCTCACGACTTCGTCTACTGAGTATAACACATGTAAACCTGAGTAGCTGACCACGTCAGGCTAACGAAAAGGGCATGCATACAACAAAGCACCACGTGCCCATACAAATAATCTTTACAACAAAGGGCACAATAACCCCACTCGAAATATATACAAGTTTTACATCTATCTTTTTATAGGGTGTACCTACTCTGAAGGATCACGTGCGCCCAATGCTCAAAAAGATCTACAATCTCTTCGGCATACTTCCTAACAGCCGCGTAATGCGGTCGCATATCCCAAAGGCCACCACCTGGTCGAAGGGCAGCCCAGTCACAACCGCCGCAAGATCAACATCTGGACGATGCAGCCGAACAAGGGAAAGGTCGACCTTCACCCCCGCAACCAACTGGTGTCGCACCAACTCCCTGACGTGACCCACGTCCTGAAACTTTGCCAGCAAACCCCATAGAGTCGAAGGCGCCTCATCAAGGGGGAACATGATGTATAGAATTGACGCCAAGGAAGTCTTCACCTGCCTCAACACATGTGACACCTGATGAGCGCGATCCTGCACAGTTGCAAGGAGAGTGGCCCGGTCGCGGTCCATCCAGAAAAAGCCTCCAGCTTCCATATCCTGTTGGGTCAAGCAGTTGATCCGAACTGCAACGCACTCCTTCTCCATCGGAACAAGGTTGGCACCTGCAGAAAATACAGAGTAAGAGGACACGAAAACCAGGCACATCCGAAGATGAGCAGCCGCTCTAAAAAACTTAAACTGTAGCTACTCGGCCAACTACCGAAGCTCCCACATCAGATACTCTTCCCTAGAGGTGGCTCGCTCCGTCTTCAACTTCCACACATCTGCATGGCCTCGAACGCCAAGTACCTCCTTCTCAAGACTGCGGACGTGGTCACAAAGAAAAACAAGCTACAACACATCATCCAACAATGGTCGCGTCTGAGGAGCAGTCGGAGTACTCACGGGAGCCTCACCCGAAGGTCCCTAAAGGAAAGCAAGAACGAATATAAACAACACATGACTTGGGCAACAACTCGAAGCATCATTTATATACATCAAAATCCACCGTGTGGCACAAGGAGAAATTGTTCATCACCAAAAGTATAAATTAAAAAAGAAGGTAAACTATCCTAGAACTACAACGACAAAGCCTAAGCAGCCACATCCAGAGTGGCCTTGGAACCAGAGTGCCTGCCCCTAGCTTCTCCCTACTGCCTTGCCGCATAGTCCGCGAGCAGGTCGATAAGCTTCGAACCATACCGCTTACAACAAGAAGCGGAGAGATCAAAGGCTACCTCGGAGTCGTCGGGAGCTGTCGGCATCTGGGAGGTGACCTGATGAAGATTGAGTTACACTCCATACGCCATGGCCAGCCCCATGGAAGCGCCGATGCCCTTCTGCTTGCGCTTGTAGGCGCAGGAGCATCCTCTGACAGCGCATCCGCCAGGGAACCAACATCCTCAAGGGCAATGCCCTTGGGCATGATCTTGTCGAAGCGCGGGAGAACCACCTTGGACTTGGCAAGGGAGCCAGCAGCAGTGCCGCAACGATCTTCGACCATTGCGGTGGCATCATCCAAGGCACTGCCGCGCTCCAAGACAGTGCGATCAAACGCAATGCCCGAAGCATCTGGCGGAAAGAAAAACAAACAGGAGCCGAATAAGGACATGAAGAAAAATGCAGTCAAAAATCAAGAAGACCAATCACAAGCAAGACGCATACCGGAAAATACCTTGGCTGTAGCCATCAGCTTCTCGGCCAGCTCCTTCTTGCGTGTATCCACAACCTTAGCAAGCTGCTCCTTGTGATCCGAAGATTCCCGTTGCAAGCTCTCCTTGGCCTCGGCGGCAGCAGCCAACTCCTGCTGCAGGCGATCCTTCGCCTCCACAGCATCCTCAGCCTTCTTCTCCGCTCGCTCAAGGCTCTTTTTGAGAGCATCAAGCTGACAAAGGGTAGCGTTATTTTCATCTGTAAAAGCACTAAGAACATACATGATCAACATAAGCTACAGACAAGCGAGCAGACGAAAAAGAACAAGATGAATTCGGCTTGTACCTTGAAGTTGCCGCATACTAGCCTCCAGCGCCAGATGATGCTGCACAAGAAGGTTAGCGCTACGCACAAAAGGCTGCGAGAGGAAACAAAAAGTATCACAACAGAGCTCGGGGGCTGCGCCAAAGAAACGAGTAAATCATCAAACAACACGACATGAAAAAGGCTCGGTGGCTCCCCCCGAGCCATACAGAAAAGAAACAAGACCAGCAGGTCATCCGAAAATAGGGCTCGGGGGGCTCCCCCTACAACAAGAGGAGAACTTACATGCTCAGACGGAGACTCCGAAGGCCCAGGTGCAGTCTTCTGGGAAACAATCACTCGAGCCCCCTGCAGAGAGGGGTTCGGAGCATTTCCCCTAGAGGTGGCCACCGTCTGAGAGGGAGGGGCCATCGGCTTCGACTCCCCTACGTTCTCCTAGGAGATCTCACTAAGAGAACCCTCCGAGGAATGGCTGCAAGGAAAGCATTCATCAAAGCAACAAGAAAACTTAAGAAAACAAGAACGAATGGCATCCAAAGGTACTTACGAGTCAATGTCGCTCAAATCGAAGACAGGTGGCGCCCTCTTCTCTTTCTTCTCTTTCTTCTCTGCCTTCTTCCTCTTTGCCAGCGGCTGCGGTGCCACTGCCTGTAGAGGCACAGCCGAGAATGGCGCGGAAGAAGCACTGTCATCCTCACCATGGAGCACAAGGAAGGAGGGATCCCTAGGCGTCGGCGGAGTCGAGGCAACCGAAGACTCGCTCGAGCTCCGCGCACGCTTTCTGGTCTGCCCCTCGCTTCCCTCGGGGGCATCCTGAGTTGGCGACTGTGTCGGCGGAAGCTCGAACTCGGAGTGCACAACTTCGATGTCCGGCACAATCGGAAACCTTTCGGGAAATGGAGGCACCATGCCAGCCACCTTGAACTCCTACACAATAAAGACATCAAAGATCAGTAAAGATATCAAAAGGAAGAGCACTTGAAAAAAGGCGCAGCGCGCATGTCACAAATCTACACCTGCGGAACTGGTTTCGCAGAACTGAAGGGGGATGTCAACGACTTCCCCAGAAGATCCTCCTTAGACTTGTACTTCAGCAGCGGCCAAAGAACTCTGTCGAGGTCGCCTCGGGATAACTCCTCGGCTGAAACCCTCGTCGGGTCGTTGCGGCCAGCATAAAGAAACATTGGATGCGCCCTCGCCTGGAGTGGCTGCACCCGATGTTTGAGGAAGGTGCGGATTATATCCACACCATTGACCTCCTTGCCAGGTTCCATTTGGAGCGCCTCCACCCGACGGTAGATATCCTCTACCTCTGCCACCTCGCCCTCCAGGATATGGTTCTTCCAGGATATCTTCTTCAAGATCTCCTGGGTGGAGTCGAAAGGGGCAAGCCCGAAGACTTGTCCGTCCACTGTGGAATCGCGGATATAAAACCATTTCTTCCGCCAGTATTGGACAGACTCGAACATAGAGAAAGAGAAGAAAAGAACAGTAGATCGGATGGAAATGACGCAGCCGCCAAGAGGGTAGACCCCATCCATTTCCGGACTGCCTCTTCATGAAATAGAGCTTCCGAAAGAGGCCAAAGTGAGGCTCGATACCGATACAGCACTCGCAAAAAGTAATAAAGCAGGCGATGTGGAGAAGAGAATTGGGCGAAAGATGATGGAGTTGAATGCCATAGAAAAACAACAGTCCACGAAGAAAGTTGTGGACTGGGAGAGAAATTCCGTGAAGAATGAAGGCGACAAACATCACGCAAAACCCTACGGGTGGGCGGGGAATTACCTCATTGCCGGGGATTTTGACGGCCTCCTTATCCTGCGGGATTAAACCCGCATCACGCAGCTTGAGCAGGTCGCCCTCGCGCGTCTCCGTGCGCCGCCACCCGCCATCGGTGACGCGAGCGGCGGTGGTTCCTTTCTTGCCTCCGGCAGCAGCACTTGTGCCCGCTCCAGTGGAGGCCTTCTTTGACTTCACCATCGTGGCGCGTCGGCGGAGATGGTGTGCATGCAAGAACGAGGAAGGGAATGATCGAAGAACGTCTAGTGCACGCAAGGATGAGATCGTGAAAATGGAGGAACTGGAAGGAAATGGCTAAGGGTGAAAACAAACTACTGTTTTCCCCATAGTTATAAGGACGAAGACGATGAACAGGGACCGTTCATCTAGAATCCCTAACGCCAGGATCAGATCCAACCGTCCACGTGTCAACAGAGCAGCGAACTCGCTAGCACTCCGTCCACTACGCACGGAAACCGAGGAGATGCCGTAATTATCGCCACGTCGCGCACGACCAGTCAACTCCAAGTCAGAAAGTGGGACCCATGTTTGTCCAGTCACGTCACCTCTGGCGCCGCAGACAGTTGAGGTCACTGATCGTCAGCACTGACGTCATCAAAACCACAATAGTCATGGTTAGAAATCTTTGGCTCACAACTAAAAGTACTCACTCGAGTCTGTGATTCGAGCAATTACTCGGGGGCTACTCCTATCAGGAGCGCTGGCCGCGCACCCGAGGAATAATTAAGGTACTGCACCAATGGTTGGCTCTTCGAGTCCTACGTCGAGTCTACGACTCCACTACGGACTTGGGGGCTACTCCCATAGGGAGGATTGATTCAAGCACCCGAAAAATTGTGTCCTACGGACCCGAAGCTAACAACGACTAAACTAAAGTCTCTGCTCGAGTCTACGACTCGAACAGACACTTGGGGGCTACTCCCATAGGGAGCGCTGGTCGCACACCCTATGAATTCTTTGACTGCGATCTTTCAGGTCGAAATGCAAAAAAATTTTGGCAACTTTGCCCCAATCATTGCTCAGTGAGTAACATCCTCCTTGTCCACCCGAAACACCTCCGCAGTGATCAAAAATTTGGATGTTGTGTCTACGACACAAAGATAAGACCTACAGATACCATCTGATGGCCTGGTAACGCACCTGACTGCGCTCTACTAGTAAAAATCCGTGCCAACAGGCGCGATGAAAATCCCGATAGACGCGTTGGGTACATCATTCGAAAACTACTGGGATTCGACTCCTCTAAGACCTCAACGGCCTGAGTCGAATTACGCCAGCATCCGTTCCAGGTTCGAGTCTAGGGGCTCGAATCTGAAGAAGATCGTGTTTTTTGTCCTAAGACAGTTAACAGGCCCTGATCCGTCGGGAGAGTCAGGCACACGCATCAACAATCCCTACAAACTAAAGTCATTTTTCTTTCTCTTATGAATAGAAATAGCCGCACCCGAAAGATTGAAGAGTCCTCAGCCAAATCTATGATTCAACTGAACACTCGGGAGATACTGACATGGTTATACCCTACGGGTACACGACATTGGCATACCTGGTCTAGCCCAAGGAAGGCCCACAAGAATATACGCGGCCTGTGGAGATTTTCGGGTGGTCCAAGCCCGTGACATCTTCGGATCCTTGGAGAGCACGACTAGAATACATAGAATATTCAAAGGGACAAATCCTAAACCTGTAACCGACTCGATCTATGCCTGAGACCTGCCTATCTCTATATAAAGGCTAGGATGGCATGACGAGGAGGGCACCCTTTTCTCACCGCATGCACACCTCCACGCCAGATTGCATCTGCGCACCCATGTAACCTTCGGTTCCGCCGTAATCAAGAACAGACAAGCAGGAGTAGGGTTTTCCTTCCGGGGGCCTGAACCTGGGTAAATCTCGTGTCCCCTGGTTGCTTGTCTGTTAACCGTTCCACGATCTCTAGTACCCCCACCTTCTCCAAAACCCAAGCTCATAACAATGGGCATTGACGAGATCGAACCTCGTCAATGGGATTAAAACCTTACCAGGTTTTACCCAAAGTAGATATTTCAAAAGGATCCACGGGAACATAACATTCATCCTCCTTTGGTAAGCATGGGGGACAATAAAATAATATAAGAGGTAAAGAGTTGCTCTCATTAGAAGGTAGGCATGGGTAGATCCATTCTTACTCCTTTTGTTCATCGCTCTCCTCCTCTTTTTCATCTAATGAGCTTCCAGTTTCAACAATTTCTTCTTCCATAGGCTCCTGTAAGGCATTAGTCTCTTCCATTTGTGGAAAGCATCTATTAAAATATTCAAGAATATAGCCATTCTCTTCCTTGTAATTATCAAATCAAAATTTAAGTATCTCATAAATCTCATATTCATAAGGTGCATCATCAGTATTTTCAAGCAAACTGGCAAGTTCAAATGCACCCTTGAAAGCAATAAATTCTTCAATTTGTTCCACATCATAGAAGTCATAATTTCCCTTACCATAAGAAGATATGGTAACATTATCATTATACTCGCATTGAAAAGGAAGGTGTTTATACCTCCTATAGCAACAAGATTTATCAAAGCAATAAGTAACATTATAAGTAGAGAACAAGTCTCTAGCAATAGTATTCAACTTATCAATTTGTTCCCATAAGTGTTTCCCTTTTTGTGACAAACGGTGTTCCTTATAATAATACTTTTGTTCTTCCATGAACCCACCTTGCCAATAAGAACTAGTTTCAAAGAAACCATCCATTGATAGAAAGCATGACAAAGCAGGGAAATAACAACCCAGCAACTAGAGCAGGAACTAATTATTTTGTGTTTTTGATAAGAGAAAGCAAACCAAACTAGACATTTTTTTTGGAGTTTTTGATAAAAAGAGGCAAACAAAACCAAGCAAAAGAAACTCAGCAAACTAAAAACAAAGGAAATATAAAGGTTAAGGAGGACTCCCCTTGTGAAGACGTCCTTAGCCTCCCGGCAACAGTGCCAGAAAACTTGTTGATGGCTTAATTAATGTGGAGCATGTTGGGAACCCCAAGAGTAAGGTGTGAAGCAGCACAGCAGCAAGTCTTCCCTTAGTAAGAAACCGAGGTTATCGAAGCAGTAGGAGGAAGGAAACGTCACACAGGTGTTGCAAGCAACGTGGAAACCTGCACAACACAAACTCAAGACTTTGCCCCTACTAACAGTGAGGTTGTCAATCTCACCGGCTGCTATAAGAAAGGAAGGTGATGATGATGGTTTGCAGCAAGTAAACAAGTAACAGTGGAAGATGTATCAATGGTAAAGATTGGATCGGGGTCCATAGTTCACTAGAGGTGCTCTCCTTAGATAAACAACATGGCATGAAGGGTAAACGAATTACAGCAGGGAAATTGACAGGAACTGAGCAAGGCATAACAATGCAATACTAGACAAAAAGATCCTATGAGATTCGATTGGGCAATACAACAATATACATAGACCGCCATCCAACTGCATCTATGACTATAAGTCCACCTTTATGTTATCATCCGAACCCCCTCTAGTATTAAGTTGCAAGCAAGAGACAACTGCTTTAAGCAAAGTGTGTAAGGTTAACAATCCACTTCTTCCATGAACAAGAGACCGTTGTTTTCTCCCTAGTGGCAAAAGCACATCTACAACCGAAGAGATTTCTATCACTTCCCTTGGAAACTAGAGGCATGAACCCACTATCGAGCATAAATACCCCCTCTTGGAGTCACTAGCAACTACTTGGCCAAGATAGCTACTAACAACGGAGAGCATGCAAGATCACAAACAACACAGACATGATAGAATCAAATAGACAAAACCATTAATCAATCTGACATAGTAATCTCAATATCCATCGGATCCCCGCAAACACAACATGCATGATTACAAATAGATTGGATCTTGATCATGAACGGAGCTCACAAGATCTATACATGAAAGAACAAGGAGGAGATACAACCATCTAGCTACTACATGGACCCATAGTCCAAGGTGGAACTACTCACACTTCATACCGGAGAAGAAGGCCTCCGGGATGATCTCCCCTCTGGCAGGGTGCCGGGAAGGACTTCATATCCCCCCGATCTAGGGACGATGGTGGCAGCGGCTACAGGAGGCTTGATAGAGTTTTTTTCGGGTGCCTAGGGTTTCTATATCGGGGCTTCTTATAGGCGAAGAGGCGAGGCTGGGAGGCAACCAGGGGGGCACACCCTGCCCAGGCGCGGGCTGGGCCCACCCGCGCCTAGGGGGTCTGGCCACCCTGTGGCGCCTCTCCGTCTCTCCTCTGGACTTCGTGTCGCCCACGGTAAAATATTGACTTTGGCTTTTGTCCCGTCCAATTCCGAGAATATTGATTTTCTGCCTTCCTGGAACCAAAAACAGAAGAAAACATGCAACTGGCACTGTGGCAACTTGTTAATAGGTTAGTTCCAGAAAATATATAAAAACACCTCATGAAAGGCATGAAAAATTATAGATACGTTTCTGACGTATCACTTCTATGCCCACTTGAAAGGCATGCGGGTGCCTGGGTAGATGAGCTACCCTCCGTTCTCTGGAGCTTTCGCACAACGCCAAATTGCTCAACTGGCTACACGCCCTTCTTCATGGTGCACGGAGCCAAAGCCATGTTGCCTGCTGACGTACGCTACAAGGCCCCGTGGGTCGTCGCCTACAGCGAGGCCGAATCATCGGCTGCACTTGAAGACGTCATCGACACATCGGACGAAGCCTGCGACATCGCCGCTGCCCGTTCGGCATTATATCAACAAAGTCTCCACAACTACCACAGCCGTCGGCTACGCCCAAGGTCCTTCGTCGAAGGAGACCTCGTTCTGTGACTCAAGCAGGAAGGTCACCTAAATCTCAAATCACCCTGGAAAGGACCCTATGTAGTCACTAAAGTAATCCCGGGAGGCGCTTACCGCCTAAAGGAGGTCGAGTCAGGAGTCGAATACTCCAACCCCTGGAATGTTGCAAAAACTGCAACGCTTCTACCCTTAGTTGTATTTTACTTTCAGTGTGGCTATTCATCCAGGCTACTCAGCCAAACACTATACCTCCTACATTACAATGAATAAATCTAAGTTCCTTGGCCCAAAATTTTCCCTCTTGCATATATTTACATTATTAAAAATGCTTGGGGGCTGCGCCACACCTAACGACTTCGTCGATGACAACAACGCATATAACCTCAGTAGCTGACCACGTCGGGCTAACAAAAAGGAAATGCACACTCCATAGTCAAACAATGCTCTGTGTGCCAATACATACAACTTTACAATGGCATTAAAAGCCCACTAGACAATATACAAACTTTACATTGTTTTGTTTTCTACTTACAAGACTTAACCATGCTGGAGCAGGACATTCGTCCGCTCCTCGAAACATCTACAATTTCTTCAGCATGTTGCACCACTGCTGCGTAGTGCGGACGCATATACCATGCCATACCATCCGGAGGAGGAGGTGGCCCAGCTGCTATCTCCGCAAGGTTGACATCGTGATGATCTAGCCGAACAAGCGATAGGGTTGCCTTCACACCCGCCACCATCTGATGATGCAACAGCTCCTTCACGTGGAATGTATCGCGAAATTTTCCAAGCAAGCCCAAGAAGATAGAGGGAGCGGAATTGAGAGGGAACATCATGGACCAATTCGCCACGAGTGACAACCTTGCTCGCTTTAGCACCCGAAGCACTTGATGGACGTGGTCTTGCACTATCACAAGAACAATCGCTCGGTCACGGTCCATCCAGAAGAAGCCACATGCCTCCAACTCATGTTGCGTCAACTAATTCATTCGAATCACAACACACTCTTTCTCTTCCTTCGAAATAAGATTCACAACTGCACAAAAAAGCAGCAGGTGAGAAGACATAAAAACATGTCACTGTCACAAGAAGGCTCATGGTGACTTACACTGGAGTTGCTCGCCAACCTGCCGAAACTCCTCGAGGAGAAACGCTTCCCTAGCAGTGGCCCATTCGACCTTGGATTTCCAAACATCCTCATGACCACGAATCAGGAGAACGTCCTTCTCTAGGCTTCAGATGCGATCACGTAGAAACGACAATTGCAACGCCTCACTCGGTGGAGGACGGGAGCCAAACATAGGAGGGGTCGTAACCACCGGTTCAGCACTCGAAGGACCCTAAGGGTATACAAGCAACAGAACATAAAAATTTTGACATTTAACAACAGTCAAAAGGTGCACTTATATTTACATAAGTTAACCACTACGTGGTAGAATAAACTTGTCCAGCATGAAGCATTATGGGCGCAAGGGCAAGGCAAAATCAAAATACTTCTACAACTATAATGTAGAAGACCTGCGCGGCAGCATCCAGAGCAGCTTCGGACTCAGAATATCTAGCCTTGGCCGTCCGCTGCTGCTCCAACGAATACATGGCCAGGAGGTCAATCAGCTTTAGACCAAAGTGCTTGCAGCAGGAGGCGAAGGAAGCTAACGCTACCTCGATGCCATCCTCTGTCGTCGGCATCCTGGATGTGATCTATTGAAGATCCAGCTATGCGCCAGATGCCACCGCCATCGCCAGCCCCATAGCGGCGCCCACTCCTTTCTGCGTCCGCTTGTAGCTCGCAGGAGCGTCACCCGCCAAGGCTTCTGCGAAGGAGTCGACATCTTCAAGGACGGCTCCCTTTGGTTTGATCTCCTTGTAGAAGGAGAGGACCTCCTTGACCTTGCCCAGCGATTCCTCAACAGAGGTGCAGCAATGTTCGACCGTCGCAACAATGTCCGCTAGGGGATCCCCATGCTCCAAGACGCTGCGATCAAACGCAATCCCAGTAGCTTCTGCAAGACGCTACACTACTTTCGGATGAAACAAAAGGAACAACACCCGAGAAAGAGCAAACTCAAAAATAGGAACATGGTGGATTACCGAATATCGCTTTGGCAGCAGCGATAAGCTTTTCCGCCATGGCCTTCTCTTGTGAAGCCGTGGCAGCCGCAAGCTACTGCTTACGGTCTTGGGCGTCTTGTTGCTGGCGTTGGAGGGCATCCGCAGCATCCTTCGCCTTGGTCTTTGCCTGGCCGAGATTCTTTTAAAGTGCGTTCAGCTTACGGAGATCATCATTGTTCTCAGCTAAATTCAACAAGGAAACGTCAAAACAAACAAGTCTTAGTACAACTCAAAATCAAGCAGAAGGAATCCAAGCACCTTGGAGCTGCTTGAAGTTGCCCTCCAAACCAAGGTGCTACTGGCCCAGGCAGTTGATGTCACGGATAAAGGGCTCTAAAATTAACAGCAAACCATATGAATAAAGGACTCAGGGGCTCATCCATGAGAAGAAATAGACTACTTACATGGTCACATGAAGACTCTAAAGGTTTTATTTGCATCTTCCAAGCAACAAATGCATGATCCCTTGGCCTCAGGGAGCTCGAGTTGTTGTCCTCGGAGTCGGCCACCATCTTCGGGAACGTCAAAACAGCTTTCGACTCCCCATGCATCTCTTCGAGTTCCTCCGCGAAGGATTCTTCTGAGGAGTTCCTCCTACCACATTTGACGAATGAAGTCATCACAAAACTAATACTTAGCATACCAAAAAACAACAAGAGGGGATCAGAAACTCATGAGGGAATGTCGGATAAGTTGAAGACTAGTTCCTCCTCCTCCTCCTCCTCCTTCTTCTTCTTCTTCTTCTTCTTCTTCTTCTTCTTCTTCTTCTTCTTCTTCTTCTTCTTCTTCTTCTTCTTCTTGGCCGGCGGCTGAGGGGCCATGGCTCGAACATGCACGGAAGGAATGGGGCATTCTACACCCTTATCCCCACCATGACGCTCAAGGAAGGCAGGACCCCTCGGCGTTGGCGGCATCTCTCCATCCGAACTCTCGCTCCGGGACCTTTTTCGAGATAGCCCTTCGCTCTGCTTGGGGGCTTCGGTGGTAGGTGACTGAGAAGGGGGAAGCTCGGACTCAGACTCCGCGTCCCCACTGTCTGGTGTGTCCTTGTACTTCTCAGGCAAAGGTGGCATCATGCACTTTACCTTGAAGTTCTACGAGTTAAAGGCCAAGGCAGAAGTTCAATTGAACAAAATAGAAAGCACGAAGCATTCGAAATGGAATTGCATGCAACTACAGGTTTTACTTGAGGGACTTCCCTCTTCGCGTGAAAGGGGGAAGTCAGAGACTTCCCCGGAAGATCCTCTTTAGCCTTGTGCTTCAGCAGAGGCCGAAGCACACGGTCGAGGTCAGTCGAGGACATCTCCTATGACAAAACTCTCGTCGAGTCGTTGGGGCCAGAGTACAAGAACATCAGATGCGCCCTCTCTTGGAGCGGCTGCACCCGACGCTTGAGGAAGGTGCGAATAATATCAACACCATTGACCTCCTTGCCTGGAGTCAGCTGGAGCTTCTCCACGCGCAGATATAGCTTGTCCACCTCTTCGGATTCACCCTCCATGATTTTGTTTGACCATGAACGCTTTCGGGTGGTGTTCTGGGTGGAGTCGAAGGGGGTGAGCCCGTAATGTTAGCCGTCCATCTTGACATCGCGGATGTAGAACCATTTTTTCCACCACTGCTAGACGGACTCTCATAGGTAGAAGGATAAAAACTAGACAGTAGGGCAGATGGAAATCCCACACCCACCCAGTGGATAGACGCCATCGGTTCCATATTGCCTATTCACAGATTAGAGTCTCCAGAAGAGGCTGAAGTGTGGCTCAATACCAAGCCAGCACTCGCAAAGCGTGATGAAGAACACAATGTGGAAAAGAGAGTTGGGCGAAAAATGATAGAGTTGAAGCCCATATAGAAAAAGAAGCACACGAAGAAATTCGTGGGCGGGTAGAGAAAGGCCACGCACAGCAAAAGCATAGAACATGACATGAAACCCATCGGGTGGGCGCGAGATTACCTCCTGATTGGGAATAAGAGCGTCGCCCTTGTTCTTGGATATCAGACCAGACTCGCGAAGATTGCACAAGTCTGCATCCCTCATCTGGGAGCGCTGCCACCCACCATTAGTGGTGCGGCTGGGAGCGACGACCTTCTTGGCGGCGCCAGCGGCGCTCGACCCGGCCCTAGTGGAGGAACTTTTCTTCGACTTGCCCATCTTGGCGGCGCGGCGAGCATGACAGTGAGAGTGGAGTAAAGAAGAAGGAAAAAGGCGGAGAATGTCCAGCGTGCAGTAAGAGCTCTGGAAATGGCAGTAGCAAGGAGATGATGACAAATGACGAAGGAGAAGAATTTCTCTAATTTCACCATGGTATAAAAGGACGAGGAAGACGAAGAGGATCCATTGATACAGAAGCCCTAACGCGTGCCCTACATCTCACCATACACGTGTCAATAGCCGCCCGAACCGTCGTGAACATGTTGCCCACTACGCATGGGAATCGAGGAGGCACTGTAAATTTCGCCAAAGTTATGCGTGACTTGTCAAATCCACGTTAGAAGGTGGGACCCGTGTTCGTCCCATCGCATCCTCTCTGCTGCCGCAGACGGTTGATCTCACCAAGTGTCAGCAATGACGTCATCAAAGCAAAGCCAGCAACGGCTCGAAACTTTCGGCTGAACAAAAGTACACTTACTCGAGTCTACAACTCGACCAACTACTCGGGGGCTACTCCTATCAGGAGAGCTGGCCGCGCACCTGAAAAAATACAATAGTAAAGATGCCTCAAAGAAATCTTCGAGTCCTACGTCGATTCTGCGACTCCACTACGGACTCGGGGGCTACTCTCAGAGGGAGCACTGGCGAGCATTCGAAAAAACTCTAGCGTGGATGACATCCGCAGAATTAAAGTCTCCGCTCGAGTCTATGACTCGACCAGACACTCGGGGGCTACTCCCATAGGGAGCGATGGTCGCACACCCTATGAAGTATTCGAATGAGATCCTTCGGATCATGTATGACAAAAATCTTTGCGCAACTTTTCCCAAATTAACGTTAAGTGAGAAATGGTCTCCTTGGTCACCCGAAACACCACCGCGGTGATAAAACTTCGTATGTTGTGTCTACGATGCAAAGATAAGCCCTACATATATCATCTGATGGACTGGTAACGCACCAGACTGCGCTCTGCCAATAACATACCATGACAACATGCACGATGAAAAATCCCGACGGACGCATTGGGTATCTAACTGAAAACACTGTAATTTTACTCCTATAAGATGTCAAACAGCCAGAGTCGAATTATGCCAACATTGTTCCATATTCGAGTCTAGAGACTCGAGTCTAAAGAAGATCCTGTTATTTTTCCAATGACAGTTAACTGACCCTAATCTGTCGGGTGAGTCAGTCACATGTATCAACAATCCCTATGAACTAACATATTTATTCAAAATACAGGATCGAATGAGAAACACCCAAAAGATTATTAAGTATCTAGTCGAATCTAAGATTCGACTGAACACTCGGGGGATACTAACATGGATATACCCTAATGGTGCCTCACATTGGTATATCCGGTCCAGCCTAGGGAAGGCCCATGTGAATACTTGTTGCACAAGGAGACTATGGGTGGCCCAAGCCTAGTAGAAGTTTGACTCCATGGAGAACACGGACAAGCTGTAGATAGAATATTCAAGGGTGAAACCCTAACTTGTAACCGACTCGACCTACCCCCGGGACCTGGCCTATCTATATAAAGACCAGGAGGGCATGGAGAGGAAGACAGACAACTCATACACACACCTCACGCAATATCACATCTGCGCACCCCCTATAACCTTCGGTTTCGCCGTAATCAAGAACAGACAAGCAGGAGTAGGGTTTTCCCTCCGAGAGCCTGAACCTGGGTAAACCTCGTGTACCCTTGTTGCGTGTCTGTTAACTGTATCGCGATCTCTAGCATCCCCATCTTCTCCAAAACCCAAGTCCATAACAATGGGCATTTACGAGTCGAACCCACATCAGATACCACTATAGGGTTCGTTGCATGGAAAACAAAAACTTTCTATCGCAAGAACGAACAAAACCAAGATCCAATATATGGCAAAGCCAAGATATAATCTACAAGCTAGGTTCAATGAGATAGAAGAGAACTAACCCTCATAGATCCAAAGAGTTAACGAGATCTAATATCGTGGTTAATACAGTCGATCACTTGCCGATCTCAAGATCGCGATGACGATCCTTCCGGTGCCGCGTTCCAGCAGCGCTTCTGCACTCGGTCACACATACGGAGTTGATGAAGACCTTCCTCTCCCTGTTCCAGCAGGCAGTAGAGGTAATAGATCCCCTCAGAATCCCAACAGCACGATGACGTGGTGGTGACGGTGGAGGAGAGATTCAGCAGGGCTTCGCCTAAGCCAGAGCAAAAGGAAGGAGGAGGGAGGGAGGTGGCGGCTAGGGTTAGAGGAAGGGGTAAGGGGTGCACCCTCCCCTCCCCTCTTTATATATAGGGGGTGCATCTAGGGTTACCCATTGGCCCACCTCCTCCAAGTGGCGGCACAAGAGAGAGGGGGAGGGAAACTTGCCCCCCAAGTCTTTCCCCCCAAAACCCTAGGCTAGCCTGTTGGGCCTCTAGGTCTTGGTGCGTCTGGCCCATGGGTCCCCGCAGCATGCCGTTAGCCCATGTTTCCCCTCCCAGGGTGGTGGGCCCACTGGTGGACCCTCTAGAACATTCTAGAAGCTCCGGTCAAAACACCGAAAACTTTTTCAAACCCCAGAAGATGACTTCCTTGATATGAATCTTATTCTCTGGACCATTTTGTACCTCCTCGTGATGACCTGGATCCCATCCGAGACTGCGAATAGCATTTGGTCTCCAACTCATATTCCATATCTACTTAAACAACATCGAACCTTAAGTGTGTCACCCTATGGTTCGTGAACTATGCATACATGATCGATACATGTCTCCAATCATTAATCAATAGCGGGACCTAGAGATACATAATGGCTCCCATATATTCAATGATAACTTCATGATCGAAAGAACCATTAACATACGATACTGATTCCCTTTGTCGCACGATATTCTACTTATCTGAGGTTCGATCATCGGTATCTCCATACCTAGTTAAACCTCATTACCGATAAGTACTCTTTACTTCTATATTATGACATCCCTTCTGACCTAGTCACATGCTTGCAAGTCAATTGGATGACATTCCATCGAGAGGGCCTAGAGTATATATATTCGTAATTTGGAAGGACAAATCCCACTCTTGATACATCCGCTTCAAAACATACTTTCAGAATACCCAATGCCACCTTTATAACCACCCAGTTACGAACTGGTGTTTGATCTCATGGTCGAAGGATTAGGTTACTATGTATTTGAAAGCTTGTAGCAAAATGAACTTACTGACTTGATCTTATGATATGCTTACTATGGGTGTATGTCCATCACATCATTATCCTAATGATATGGTCTTGTTATTAATAACATCCAATGTTCATGATCAGGAAACCATGATCATCTATTAATCAACAAGCTAGCTTAACAAGAGGCGTACTAGGGACTCTTTTATGTTTACAAAACACACAAGTATTAATGTTTCTTATTAATACAATTACAACATGGGCTGTAAACATTTATCATAAACACAAAGATATAATAATAACCATTTTATTATTGCCTCTTGGGCATATCTCCAACACGGAAGAGGCGCATCACTGAGGAAGGCACTAACAGTATCTTCGAGAACTGTTACTGCTGTAACAAGGTGGGCCATCATGCGAAGGATTACACAGCCCATCCTGGCCCAGGTGCTCCCATCGGAGGTCGTGGGGGAAATGTGGGCGTTGCACGAGGAGGAGATGGAGGTGGCGAAGCAAGAGCGGGGCGCAGAGGGGGCCGCAACAATGCAGCCCCTCAATTGAGCGATAACAACCTAGCTAGCAACCAAGACGGCGACAACAACGGGTGTGGGCAGTACCCATAAGTACAGTACTATGCATGCGCAGATGGAGGATCTTACGCCATTACTTCCCACAGGGGAGTTTAAGCGTTTCTCCCGTGAACTGTGCATCGTACAACCCAGTCCGGAGGCACAACGGCCGCTTCGATGGTCTCATGTTCCGATTACCTTTGATGTGGGAGATCACACGAACCACATCTCTGGGGTCGGCATGCTAACCCTGGTGGTCTACCCATCATAAAGAACATCAATGTCACCAAGATGTTAGTGGATGGAGGGGTGGGCCTAAACATCCTCTCAACAAAGTTGTTAGATAAGCTCCAGATCAAGGAAGATCAATTAGCCCCTATGGGGTCTTTTCTGGGCATAAGCCCTAGAGCTACCCAGCCTTGGGGTAATATCGAGCTTCCAGTCACATTCGACACTCAGGACAACTATCGCACTTAGAACATCATCTTCGATGTTGCGGACATTGCCCTGTCGTATAACAACATCATAGGGTGGCCTGCCTTGGCAAAGTTCATGGTGGTTTCCTACCATGCCTACAATTCGCTCAAGCTTCCCTCCTCGTGGGGGACCTTGACCATCAAAGGTGATATCAGGGACGCCGTGTTCTGCTCTAAACAATTGTTCAAATTGATAGCCATTGTTTTCCCTGTGACTCACCTTGATCTTTTTTCTGACTCAGACCAATATTTTGCCCTGATTCCTGGCTTGCCCGGGAAGAGGCTGCAACCCTTTTCGGAACCTAGTTCCGATGACTATTCTGGTACTGGTGGATCCCCGAGTAAGCTAAAAACTTCTCACATCCACCCTACCATCTAAAAGCCCGGGAGCATGCGTGGTGCTCCCGACAAACCTAAAAGCCCGGGTGTGAGTGGAGGTTCCCTCGGCAAACCTAAAGCCCGGGAGCGTACGTGGTGGTCCTGGCAAACCTAAAAGCCTGGGTGTGAGTGGAGGTTCCTTCGGCAAACCTAAAGCCCGAGAGTGTGCGTGGTACTCCCGGCAAATGCGATGAATACTAGCATATCTGGCCTGGCCCGCCTATGTGTAAACTGCTTGTAACCGGGGGCTCCCCCGTTTTGGAATAAGCATCCTGTTTCTCTCTCTTTCCCGCCCATTTTCATTTGCCGATCCTTTTCAGGATTTTGCATTCCTTTGGATCTTTCTCGAGGACCAGACATGGGTAACGAGACTGTCAGGCTAGGAAATATCATACTCTCATGACCTACTCTGAGGTATGAGCGTTGTGCTCTAGGCATTGCCGACGAGCACTAAATCGCGAAGACACACCTCCCACGTTAGGCCCTCGAGTTAGCAACACCGTGGGCCCTGATCAAGCGCACAAAAACCTATTTTAAACCTGAGGCATGGGTAAGATGTCATATAGTGTGTTTGTCGTGTTTCAGGATAAGCAATGGATGAACGACCAAGGGGAGGCCAGGGCAAGGTCTCGTCGAAAGCACAAGGCTCAGATGGGCGTGGCATAAACCAAGTAGTCTCTAGGGGCGGTTTGCCCCGCAAGCAAGGCACGGGATGGCTGAAACGTTGGAACCCTGGAAGCAGGAATGAAGTGATGGACAGCGCCCTCATGGGAGCCGTGGTGGCGTGAGACACTACTAGGAAAAACCCTACCAGTGGCGCACCAAATTGGAATTCTATGGTGGATATGGGTGTTGCCACTAAATCCTCGCCACTAAAATTTAAATTATGCGGCGCATATGCCATATGCGCCATAGAGTTCTCAACATTCTGTGGCGCATATGCCATATGCGCCACAAAATTTTGTCTAAGGATTTCAAAAAAAATACCAGAATACAGCAGAAATACACAGAATACACAGGAAATATACCAGAATACAATAATATATCACAGAAATGCACAAAACTCACAAGAATACCCAGAAACTCACTGAAATTCATACAAAGTGACAAAATACATCAATATAGAGAGTCCAAGTGTTACACACAAGTCATGGGAGAGTACAAGTTCGAAATCACACAATCGCACGAATTCACGACTGACGCAGATTCGACTGCTCCAGACGAGCCCCCCCAGCCTCTATCTCCTGAATGAATTGCAGACGGAACGAGTCGAGCTCCACTCTGCTCAACCTCGGGGATGCTCGCTGGGCATGGGTGGAAGCCAGTAGGTGGACCGCGCTCTGTTGCTCCACGGCCATCAGGCACTGTTCCGAGGTGCTGGTGTCCCTGACCATCAGCACCACCGAGTGTTCCGCCGACGGCAAGTCGGCTGACGCAGCCTGACGCATCTCCGCCACGACATCCGATCTCACCGCTAGGGCCTGCAGCATTCGCCCACCAGAGTCCCTCTGAGTCAGAAGCGGCCAGCCACGCACCTTGCATCTCTCCAAGATCTCCTCCAAGGCAGCTGCTCGCTGATGCGGAGGCCGCTGCATCGCGTGGACCACCTCGGAGGTCATATTCCGGAAAAATCGCCCTACGGAACCTCTGTCCTCGCTCAGTATCACCTCCGCACCTTGCATCTCTCCGAGATCTCCTCCAAGGGCACCACTCCACTCCCCCGCACCGAAACAGTAGTCTTGTGATGGGCTGCATGGTGAAACAAGATTTACAAATCAGCCTGCCAGTAACAAGATTATTACCATGCCATGTTTACAAACTACCTATTAATTCACCATTACAAAGAGCCTCCTATTAACAAACATAATTCAAAATAAATAAAAATTCGGCAGAATCTCCCCTATATTTTGATGTCATATCCCCTGCACACATCACTATCCCCTATAATTCAAAATAACAAACAAGAAATTGTCATCAACCTTTTTTGTGTTTTTTGCCAAGATATAAATTCATTCCAAGCTGCGCAATAACATAAGAGCACAAAGGATAAAGTAATAGGGAGAAGTAAACACAGCTGATTCAGATTGCTAAAATTCCACTTTAACCATTGGCCACATCTAACTGGTATCTGGTGTTGTACTCTGACGACAAAAAGCGCTGTGAGGACAAGCAAATAAATTAGTCAATTTGTTGCCTGATTCTTCCATATTCCACGAAAGCCAGCAGCAAAGTGCGCTTATATTGATGACAAACATTATTCTACAGGCGTGTTTAGATACTGTTTAATTCCAACCCACAAAACCGTGTATTTATTTTCTGCATTAGCTATCCTGTGGGTTTCAGACAAGGAAAGAAAATTAAGTAGCAACAGCTTGCCAGTTTTGGTCAGGTTGAGATGAAACAGTACTAGAATATACTTAACGGGATCAATATATTTCAGCTACTTGATTTCTTCTGAAAAATCACCAAAAAAAGTAATGTACAATATGGTTAGAAGACCACACACACTGTGTGTGGTATTGCACCAAATTTTGATTAAAAATAAATCTACGAAACAGGGCCCCGGATTCTTCCATGCTGTTGCACGCCAGATACAAAACGAGTAGTTGCCCTCACAGACAGTGCACGGAGGTTTCTTTCTACCGTACATGAAAAACACACTGAAGATGAGGACTCCAGGTTTAGATAAGGATCGTCCAACCATTCCTATATGGCTATGTCCATTAGTCCATAGTCCCAGTATTGAATATATGCAGCGTAGTAACATGGTGCATCTTGGGTCCAAATACTAAGGTTTCATGCCCAAGAAAGATTCCACCTCTATGGAGTTTGCTGACTATATTATTTGTCCCCACAAAACTAACTCAAGCCTACAAGACATTATCTTTTTCGATTTCTTTCCTAACTCCTTGCAAAGCTTGCTGAACCTGCTATGAGTCTACGTACAGACCTCTGATACTCTCAAAATCAAACAGAAAACCGAAGGGAGGGAGAGGAAGACTGAAAGGGGATTGGGTTCTCACCAAAGCTGCTCCAGCGAGTTGGCCGCCGCTCGGAGCTAGCAGCCGTCGCCGCACGGAGCAAGCAGCCACCGCCGCTGCGCGCTAGGGTTCCGCCGCCGCCGCGCGCTAGGGTTCCTCCGCCGCCGCGCAATGTGTCTGGTTAGAGTTTTTTCTTTTTTTTGTTGACTTGATTGAGACAGAGATAAATCTGTTTGGTCTAGACAGATAAATCTGTTTTCTACATTCTGTGAGCATTCTGTGGCGCATATAGCCATATGCGTCATAGAATTTTGGCATGCCCATGTGCTAGGTCAGGCCCACGTGGGGCCCACAAGAATTCTGTGGCGCATATGGCCATATACGCCACAAAATGCTCACTTTCTATGGCACATATATCTATATGCGCCACAGAATTGCAAGCATTCTGTGGAGCATTTGCTATATGCGCCACAGAATTAATTTTAGTGGAGCATTTTTACTATATGCGCCACAGAATTAAAATCTATCTATAACCGTTTTCCTAGTAGTGAGAACAGTAAAGAACAAAGCGCGTTAAGGGCATCCGCAAGCATGATACAGTAGGAAAAGGGGGAAATAACGCGAAGGCAAAGGTAAATGCATTTATAATAGCCAATTGGCATTGCATTTGTGCAATGTACAATGAAACAATTGGCATGTAGAAGATGCTTGGCAAAAGGACATAGGCAAAAGGGTGCGCGCTTGGGGAAGGGGGAAAATGCCGCTCCCTACCACTTCTAGCAGCGCCGCATTGCCCAGCTGACCCCTTGGCATCGCCCGTGTTAGGAGGAGAGCCCTCTGGCCTCTCCATCATCATGGAGGTAGGGGTAGTAGCTGCGTCAGCGCATGGTGTCATCGAGGACCTTCAGCTGCTTGTTCCCGCAGAAGTAGAGTTTCAACAGTGACCAGCCCGAAGCTGATACCGCTTCGCAAACGAAGGCCACCCCTTGCCCAGGAGCATGCGTCCCTCTTCATCTACCTCCATTAGGATGTCCCATATGGCCTGACCTCCGATGGACTCCCGCAGATCAGATCCACGTCACGTAGCAGGATGCCACTCATTTCATCAGTAAGCAAGCGAGGAAGCACCAACCGCTTCCTGAACCGGCACCAAGGATGTCTAAGAATTTAGAACCCAACAAGTATGCCATGTAATTCTCCCGAGACTGAGACTGAGAGGTTGAAGGAGTCGGGCGGGGAGGTTCCCTTCTTCCGTCGCGGTCAGGGCAAGGAGGGCTTCGTCCGCACCTTGGAGAAGGATAGCGGCAACCGGGAGAACCTCTCCCTTCGCTGCCGCCTCCATGGCGACCATGGCGGAGCGGGGCCTCCGTGTGCAGCTGCAGGAGATCTGCGCCTACGCCTACCCCTATGCCATGGCCCCTCTAACGAGACCGAAGCCATCCCTCCCACCGAAGCGGGAGTATAATCGTCATGATGGAGGCTACCGGAGCTTCCCGACACCATCGACTATGCCTCCAAGCAGGGAGTTGGGAGAGAAAAAGACTATGGGGGAAGTGGAGAGTGAGCCATAGCCCCGCGCCTTCCCTCCCTTTTTATAACATTTGGGGAAGGGGAACGATTTATTTCCTCCTCGCCGGCTTGTGGGGAGGGCAATAATCGAGCCCCATGATGTTTACTTTGCAGGTACCAAAGCAGACGCAATCGAAGTGGGCTGCCGCGGAAGCCAAGGCGTGGCTCGACAGTCCCGCATGTCAGCTCTGTGGGGTGGGAAAGCGCATCGTCTAGTCTCTTTGTGCCTCCCGGAACGTAGACAGGGCCCATGCGCTATTGAAGGGTGAAGCCCGGCAGCGGTCCCTTCGTCGAGCTACTACCAGCGTCACAAGTTGCTGGCCCTCACCCGGGGGCTTCTGTCAACGTAATGAGATCAGGGGTCCCTCGCATTGCGCCGTAGCGCGTGGGCCTGGACCCACCGGTCAGCGGCTCAGCAGATGAGTGGCCTGGCCGGCAAGGGCGTCACCAAGTTACAAGCATTGTGTGCTCGGCGTAGGTATGGTCTTGACATGATGATGCCTATAGAGACTTAGTGTCACCTATGGTGTAGGTACCTATGAATGAGACTATCACTACGAGCCAAGTTTTGGTCCACCAGCCGGGTGCGGACAAGGGGGAAAAGACAAGGACACATGCGAGGCAATACGATCCCTCCCTCCAGGGCTGCCCCAGAAGGAGGGATAGAGTCTGCTTGAGGGCGGCTAGGCCAAGGAGTGGCCTCTGCTAATCCTAGGAAGGACTACTGAAGCGCCTCTCCTTAGTCAGGCGTGACCCGGGAGCTGGAGTCAACTGAGCCTGACATGACATGTCAGGCTCAGGCCTTGGGAACTGGCGACGAGCCAGCATCGCTGGACATCATCATGGAGCTGCAGTCCACTGCTACGCACCACCGACAGGAGTAACATCTCGAAGCCTGAGCTGTCACTCAACCATTGAGTGCACCTGTGCACCGCCCTTGGTTGTCCATTGGCCACAGGCGCTTCCTTCCTGCCTGAGACCGCGTGACACACTGTGATTGCGCCCGGGAACGACCTTGGCGGTGCTCCACGCTGGCCTTTGTGGTGACCCCTTGGAGAATAAAAGGAGGCACTTGGCCCTCGATAGATAAAGAGAGGAGTTTTGGAGGATGGGAGAGGAGAGTTTTCTGGGACTAAGAGAGAGTGTTCTAGAACCTGTAGAGAGGGAGGTGATCCATAGCTGAGAGAAGGAGAGAAAGTTGACATCCTTCTCCACGCCGGAGAGAAGGAAGAAAGGAGGAAGAGAGAGTGAGGAAAGAAAGAAAGAGGAAGCCCGGGGAGTGTAGAAGCTAAGGTAGAAAGCGGCTCCCTGGCACCAAAGAAACTATCATCTCGTACCATGATCCATCCAAGATAATCCACCAAAGCAGGACGTAGGGTTGTTAGCCGAAGGGTGGCCTGAACTGGGTAAATAGTCTCCGCGTGTGCTCTATGTGTGATGTGTGCTCATGTTAGCAGATTTCTATGTGGTCGTTAAGGTCGAAACGTCTTCGTGCCCAGTACCGAACAAATAGGGGCCGGGTGCCTAGCATCCTCGAGAGCATTTCTAGTTTAGCTCTAGCTCACGGGTATCTGAGCAATTCTTCCTGTTCCTTTTACAAAACTTCCCTCTTGATGCTAAACCTAGTGATTTGAATTCCACAATTTCTAAGAACGATATGCTTTTTTTCATTTTCCACTGTGAAAGCTTCTCTCAATCCCTCCCTAGTCCTTTCTTTCCAGGGCACTTAAAGACCTGGTTGACCGCCCACATTCATTCATTGTTCGTTCTGAGGTGGATTCGAACGGACAGCAAGCGCAGCAAGAATTTGGAGTCCAACGCGCTAAACTAAAGAGGATTTTCAGTCCTCTGTTCTACCGGCCAGAACCTAGAAGGACACTGAACACCCGATTTGACATTAAAGATTAGAAACACTGCTTATCAAGAGCACCCAGTATAGAATACTTTTTGAGTATGTTGGTAAGGTCCGGTCATCGTTGGCAAAACGCGACACTTCGTATCCAGCAAAAAATCATCAAAAAGGGTAAATATAAAAAATCAATCTACAACAACTAGGGTATTGCTTTTATTGCAAACTATTTCCGCACATCAATTATTTTGCCTTTGGACAAAATATGTAAGTCAAATTGACTAGACAGGAAAAGGCGCAAAAGGGCTTGCCCTCGCCGCTGTGTCTAAAGTAGAGAATTCTGGACACATTTTCGTGCACAAGTCCATGGTATCGTAGCAAATGCTATTGACTAGACAACAAAAGCAAATTTCATCGCACTCTTTCTCATGGACGCACAACCCGGATGGAAGATTGATCTTCTCGTTATCCACGTCGGAGATGATTGGGCCTACGTTATGACAAATAAACCATTGTTATGCAAATATTTTAGATTGGTTAACAATAAAGCAACCCACAAAAAAAAGCAAACAGATCAGACAAGAAACTAACGAAAGGCACATTAGAAACACATGTTTTCGGGAGAACTAGAAAATTATCACACGTGAGTAATTTATTGATGTTTTTTTTTCGGGGATTGAAAGACAAGTAACTTCCATGCATGCTTACCTTGGGCAACAGCAGCAGAACATACGAGATATAAAGAAAGTAGGGCTTGTGCAGGGATGCGAATTGTGTTCTTGTCCATATCCTCCCGTTGCAACACTAGCCTGGCAACTGCTGATTCGATCGCAAGGAGAAAAAATATATGTGTCCTGCAACGAAGTCGATGGCTGTCAACATATGACTCTATATATAGATATATAATTTCTCGGTTCATATTAATAGCCTCAACTTTATCTAGATTTGTGTATATCTAGATAAGTATTTATACTAAATGCATTTATAAAAGTTGAGACCATTTTAGATAAGTATTTAGACTAAATGCATTCATATCTAGTTAAAACTGAGACCATTAATATGGACCGGAATGAGTATATTAAGAGATTGAGAGAAGGACATCTGGCGCAGAAAATATAACGCAATAAATTTGTATGATTTTGTATCTTTCCAGATTGAGTACTCCCTCCGTCATGGTTTGAAGGGCGTCTTATAAAAGCCATGCGTTTCCAAAACTCCTCTCCTCCTAAGCATGTTAGACTTAATTACAGAATTAATAGCATCTTTTTTCCTCCCACTTCCTACTCCATACAGCCAAGAAATTAATTCTTACGTGCAACTCCACCAATACATGCGCCTAAACTCCTCATTTTTATTGAGTAATTACGTTTAATAGGATGCCGAATAATTAATGGGCGCATGTTTTTAGCATAAATCTGGCTTAATCAGCGTCCACCTAGATTCCAACAATCTCTCTAAAACGCCCTCCAAACATTGACGGGGGAAGTAGAAAAGATCAGTGCAACAAATTTTGTTCTTGCCTTAAAAAATTACTCCGTCCGGTCTATATTAATAACCTGAACTTATTAAGACTCGTATTTATCTAATTAAGTATTTATTCTAGATGGATAAGTATGTAGACAAAGTTGAGGCCATTAATATGAACCAGAAAGAGTATATATCTTTCAGATTATACAAAATATCCGGCAATAAATTCAAATTATTTGGATATCTTTCCATATTATAGAAAATATAAGGCAACAAATTCGACTGATTTTTATCATTCCAGCTGAGAGAACAAAGATCAGGACAATAAATTTTGTTCCTACCTCAAAAAATATTTAATATCTTTCCAGATTATAGAAAATATCGGGCAATAATTTTGAATGATCGAGAGAATTTAGAGGGGGATCCGGTGCATCCCGGTCCTCCTGCACAATAGATGAAGCAATAATTCGGAAATTGATATTATCTTTAAGTCTTGAACATCGTGAAAATTTATTTTTTAGAATAGTGTTTTACATATTAATCAGTGCACTATCTATATTTTTTCGTCAATTCACTACAGGAACCGGCACGCTACGCCGATTGCAAAATACAGTCGGCGTAGGCCAAAATGCCCTTGGCTCTACGTCGACGCTGCCCTCGGCGTAGCCTTCTTGGCAAAGGTCTACCTCGACGGAGGCACTATAGCCCGTCGGGTAGCTCTAGCCATCGGCGTATGCTACGTCGACGGCCTTGTCATCGGCATAGCCCGTCGGCATAATAACGACAAGTTGTAAAAAGTCCAAAAAAATTCTTTCTCAGCTTTTTAAAATCTTTGGATTGTTTGAATCGTTAATCTCTCCCCTGAAACATTTTTAACGCTAATTACATTTAATCTTTGATTAAATTGCAGTTTTTATTAAACTTTCCGCTCATTCATCCATCCTAACACTACTGCAGCTCTGGCACGTTTAACTTCTCAGTTCCTTCCGAATCAGTTTCCACGAAGCAATTTGTACCTAGTTGTTAATACTATGATATGAATCCTATTAACTCTTATATCATTATGTCACATGTTTTTATTTTTTGAAACTACAAACACTTATTGAAGTAAACAATAATGAATAAGTAAAAATATTACTGGTTCAAATAAAAATACTATTGATTCAAAAAAAATATACTAATTTTACATTTTTGTATTTTTCTATTTAATATGGAATAATTAATATCTTTAAATCCGTAAATCGGAATTCGATAAATAATATGTCTAAATTGATCAGAAAAATGGAAGAATCTAAGTATGATATCCATATCAACTTATCACAAACCCCCCATTTTGAATTACCTATTTGGTGGTTGCTTCACAAAATCCCTCTTTTTGCACTCGGAAAATGGAAAATGGCTTTTTGGTGCGACGAAAAGGAAAACTTCCTCCTACAATATTGTTAGTCATACCATGATGCACATGCATGCATACTACATGTACATTATCACAAACTATGCCTTGATTCTAGCCATAACATTGGTCATTTGACCCGAAAATTAGGAAATCTCGAATAAGATAGGTCATTTTGTGAAGGATTTTTTAGACATAATCAATATAGCAGGTTTGATATTTTTCCTTCCAACTATGTCACATAATATGACACCACGCGAAGGTTTTGCATTGTTTCGATCGTTTTTTAATTTTTATGCTTATTTTAAACTATCGTCAAACTTTATCGAACAGCGGGCATGAAGATTCTTAGCTCGGGGACGAGCCTCACTAAACTTGCATTAGATCTTTGATAAAATAGCATATTGTGAACCTAAAAATGATCTTTGTAAAAAAACATGAGCATCAGATCATATACCTATAGTTCATATCTAACTTACTTCCTACCGATTCGATAGAAATTTGTCTTTTTCACCAGGGGTGGACGGAAAGGTTTCAAATTCCCCTGTTGGGACATTATCCATATAAGGTGGTCTAGTATTTTTGTAAAATGGGGTGGTAGCATTTTGAATTATCTATTTGGTGGTTGCTTCACAAAACTCCCCGTTTTTTTGTGCTCGAAAAATGGAAAATGCCTTTTTGGTGCGATGAAAAGGAAAACTTCCTCCTGCAACATTGTTCGCCATCCCATGATGCACATGTATGAACAATATGGGCACATTATCACAAACTATGTCTTGATTCTAGCCATAATATTGATCATTTGACCCAAAAGCCAAGAAACCTCGAAGGAGATAGGTCATTTTGTGGAGGGTTTTTTAGACATAATCAATATACCAAGTTTGATTGATTTCCTTGTAACTATGTCACATAATATGACACCACACGAAGGTTTCGCATTGTTTGGATCGTTTTTTAATTTCTTATGCTCGTTTTAAACTATCGTCAAACTTTGTCGAACGGCGGGCATGAAGATTCTTAGCTCGGGGCTAAGTCTCGAGAAGATTGAAGTGGATTTCCGATGAAATAGCATATTGTGAACCTAAAAATGTTTTTTGTAAGAAATCATGAACATCAGATCTTGTACCTATAGTTCATATCTGACCCACTTCCTACCGATTCGGCAGGAATTAGTGTTTTTTACCACGGATAGATGGAAAGGTTTGAGATCCCCCTGTTAGGATATTGTCCATGTAAGGTGGTATAGTATTTTGCAAAAATGTGGTGGTAGCATTATGAATTATCAATTTGGTGGCTGCTTCACAAAACCCCTGTTTTTTGCACTCGGAAAATAGAAAATGGCTTTTTGGTGCGACAAAAAATAAAAAATCCTCCTACAACATTGTTTGATATCCCATGATGCACATGTATGCACAATATGTACACATTTATCACAAACTATGACTTAATTCTAGCCATAGCATTGGTCATTTGACCCGAAAGCCAAGAAACCTCGAATGAGATAGGTCATTTTGTGAAGGTTTTTTTAGACATAATCAATATACCAAGTTTGATATTTTTCCTTGTAACTATGTCACATAATATGACACCACGCGAAGGTTTCGCATTGTTTGGATCATTTTTTAATTTCTTATGCCCGTTTTAAACTATCGTCAAATTTTGTCGAATGGCGGGCATGAAGATCTTAGCTCGGGGCTGAGCCTCGGTAAACTTGAAGTGGATATCTGATGAAATATCATATTGTGAACCTAAAAATGATTTTTGTAAGAAATCATGAACAACAAATCATGTACCTACAGTTCATATCTGACCCACTCTCTGCCGATTCGGTAGGAATTTGTCTTTTTCACCAGGAATAGACGGAAAGGTTTGAGATCCCCCTGTTAGAACATTGTCCATGTAAGATGGTATAGTATTTTGGAAAAATGTGGTGGTAGCATTTTGAATTTGCCATTTGGTGGTTGCTTCACAAAACCTTCCGTTTTCTGCACTCGAAAAATGGAAAATGGCTTTTTGGTGCGACAAAAAGGAAAACTTCCTCCTTTAACATTGTTCGTCGTCCCATGATGCACATGTATGCAAAATATGGACACATTATCACAAACTATTCCTTAATTCTAGCCATAACATTTGTCATTTGACCCGAAAGCCAAGAAACCTCGAATGAGATAGGTCATTTTGTGAAGATTTTTTTAGACATAATCAATATACCAAGTTTTATATTTTCTCTTGTAACTATGTCACATAATATGCCACCACACGAAGATTTCGCATTGTTTGGATTGTTTTTGAATTTCTTATACCCGTTTAAAACTATATATAATGTTTTATGTTTCACTTAATTTTTATTTATAAATGTGTAATATTTGAATGTATATAGATAGATCTTATTTTTCTGCAAATTTTGATATATTATTTGTATTTTTTCGAATTAGAATGATTTAGTTATGATTTTTCAAAGTTTAATGAGGTAAACGGAAAAATAGCTATGCCGGGGGAAGCAGCATAGGCTACGCTGAAGGAAATTCTACGCCGACAACGATTTAGGAGGGCTGGCCTGGTCACGGCCTACACCGACGACCCCGATATTTGGCCGTCGGCGTAGCGCCCGATCGTCGGCGTATCCATCTATTCATGTAGTGATTAACATATATAAACAGTCTTTCTAGGTCGTAGGGGTATTATAGACACTAGTCATTAACCCGTGCACCTGCACGTGCTAGCTATATATTGAGACCTCGGTTATTTTGCATAACATTAATTATAGGCAAACTTGTATAAATCATAAAAATACCATAAGATTAGGATTATACCTATGATATATTACTACAAAAACACATTCTTTTGTGGTGGTTATAATATTCATTCAATCTTCTTATTCCGTATGAACAAAGGAGACCAAGAAGAGCCATGGATTCTAATGTTTACTCCGAGCCTGTAACTCAGAAGACGGCAGTGACGCAACTACAATGTAATCAGTGAGATCTTATGAATATAACCATATACGCATATGGAAATGGCCGGAAAAATTACAGTGGAATTCAGACTCTGAAATTGTAAATTATGATAAAACCAAACAACAACATGAAGATGAAGGCATGTATCTTCTGTAACTGAAACAGATCCATCAGAAAACTGTAACACAAAGTAGCTTAATTAGACTCTTATTAGGCTATTACAATACCAATCAACTTAAGAAATCACGCACCATATAGAAAATTCAGAGAGAAAAATAAGACGGCTGAAGAATAGGCAACAGAACCTTGGTCCAGTAACACTATACCTCCGGCAACCTGCTGAGCTAGTCCATAAATAATGTCAGCAACCAATCTATTACATCTAAATGAAATTTGATCCTGAAAGTGTAATCTTCACCTCAATAATTACATATGTTTATGAATATTTTTGGCTAGAAACCAAAAGAAATTGGCACCAAATTAGGGGCACCCTTCTCTTAATTATACTATTTTTTATTCTCTTTTCATGGTACACCATGTAATGTCATTAATTCCTATATTCCTAAAAGGATTTAGCTTTCTTTGCGTGAGATCAGAGTGCTATTTAACATAGGAAACGATTAAAGTAAACATACGTTCAGAACTGTTGGTGTATGACTGTGTTGGGATGTGCCCTCTGCGACCAAGTCCTCTATCTGCACCACATCTGTTATATGGCCGCCACCATGAACACCTGCAATAGGGATCAATCTGCCATCATCATGGATGTCCGACAGATTTGGCTAGAATGCTCCGATTGCTGATTGCTCGACACCAGACGCTGCCGTCATCTGGAGTTCTGCCGCCATGAACGCCCAGTACACATATTGATCTCCTTGTAGGTATGGCTAGAATGCTCTGTTTAGATCACATCGTCTTCTTTGATAAAAAAATCATTTGATAAAAAAAGATCACATCCTCTTCTTCAACAACAGGGAAGGGTCTTTCTCGGTCGTTCGGAAACAATTATAGACGTCCTGGAGTCTTGCAGGTTGCTGCAGAATTGGTGGTATGGTCTGGGATTTCAATTAGGTGCCATGCAGTTTGATCATCATAAACTCTGCAAGTAAATCCTATGGCCCTAAAAGGATTTGACTTCCCTTTTTCTTGCGTGAGACCAGAGGACCGTAATTTCCACCATGCAATTCAACACATGAGGAGATGAAAGCAAACATACCGTTCGGAACTGATGGTGTATATGCTGGTATATTGGGATGCGGCCTGGGCGAGCAGGTCCTCTTTCTGCGCTATAGCTCTGATATGACCGCCGCCATGAAGACCAGGAATACCAATCTCGAAATAAAAACACCAGCAGTAGAGTCCTCATCGCTGTGCATGGACCATGGATTTGTCAACCATGCTCCCGTGGAATCCATGCCACCATTAAGTGGAGTATATACATGACCGTCCTTTTTATAAATCAATGTCCTTGTTGACATGGCAAGTGTCTTTATATTCCTTCATGTATGTTTAGATCACGTCATCATTCTCGTGTGAAACAGGAAAGAGAGTTGCAGTGGCGGATCCAGAAACGAAGAAAGAGGGGTGCTAACTAATAGCAGGAAAAAAAATTCTACCAGATATCACCCAAAATTCACAATAGTAAAAGTGCATTTCTACAATAGACAAAATAATAAATAGCTAATTGAGTAACCGATGAACAAAAAACACAAATTATTGCAGCATCTCTAGAAATACCATCGAGAAAGTGAGATATCTCTGCAGTTCGCATGTCATCAACATTATTCATGAACCATCCATAAATCCACTTGAGTTATGAGTCTGCATATACAATGTTGATTGTAGAACAAACATCATGAATATGAATGATATATAATTGATATGAAAGATGAACTCAACAGTAAATAACATACCAGCGGCTCACGTCCTAGTAATCGCTTTAGGCAATTGACATGCACGATTATTGTAACCATGAAAACGCCGCAAAATGATATCGTCTTCAATGCCGGCAAAGATGCCTCGCTCAATGTAGCACACCATGCTATGATCCACCCAATCATCATTCATCTTATTCCTCAACTCGGTCTTGATAATATTCATAGCTGAGAAAGCCCGCTCAACTGTTGCGGTGGCAACCGGCAAAATCAAGGCAAGCTCAATGAGGCGATACACCAAAGGGTAGCATGTGTGTCTATCAGTTTGAAGCATCTTCACAGCAAGATTGCCAAGATCATTACACCTTGAAAACTCTTCATCACTTCTCACATCAACAACAAACGTGGCAAGTTGATCCCTTAAGGTAACGCACTCATAGTCCGAGAAATCAGCAGCATAAATCTTCGCAAGTTTAATTAGTTTGTCTCCATCAAAGTTAGCAAAAGAATTCTTAGGATCAAGGCAAGCAATACATCTCAACAACTGAGTTGATTTTTCAGCAAAGCGGTGGTTTAACTCAACTAGAATCTGGTCAAGAACAACATTAAAAATTCCATGATGAAAATGATGATAGTAACTTACTAACTTCGCACCTCGACCCCTTGAACGACCTCTTAGTGGTATTGTATCATCCATATTTGGCACAACAATTTTCCTACTGGCACAAAAGTTCTTCACTTCTTCAAACATCTCTTCCCAACCATTTCCCCTCATGTCATTCATATTCGTCAACACTGACCCAATTAGTCCAATAGCACGAACAATATTCTGATTTTTCTTTTGTAAGCATTGTGACAATTCTTAGGTCTTCCCCAACACTCTAATCATAAGATGCATTATAAGAACAAATTCAAAGTGTTCCATCCTTTCTATCAAACCTGATGCTTTAGTTCTTTGCTCGCTCTCTCCATCTTCACAAATATTTTCCAATACCTCCAATACCGAGGTCCACATTAGTTGAAGACGAACCAAAGTTTTGTGATGTGTACCCCACCGTGTGTCACCAGGCCTTGCAAGACTAGTGGCTTGGTTTTTCCCTCTTCCTGGAAAGATCTCACCAGTCTCCAATTGCTCCACAAGTTTTTCATGATGGTCTTGGAGAAGTTGATCCTTTCTCTTACAAGAAGCACCAACAGTGGTTACAAGCATAGTGCAATTTCTGAAAAAATCCTCAACGGAAGCACAACACTTGGCAACAGAAACAACCACTAGTTTTAGTTGATGAGCAAAACAATGTATATAAAAGGCATATGGATTTTCATCCAATATGCGTTTCTGCAACCCATGAAACTGACCTCTCATATTTGAGGCACCATCATATCCTTGCCCTCGCAACTGAGAAATAGATAAACCATGTTTGATAAACATAGCATCCAAGGCTATCTTAAGAGAAGATGAAGTAGTATCAGAAACATGCTTAATCCCGAGAAACCTCTCAATCACTTCACCTTTACCATTGACATACCTACATGAAAAAAGATATTAGTGATCAGTATTTGACAACAATATAGAACTGAAACATTGATAGGAAGGTTGGTACATACCTCAAGATCACCGCCATTTGCTCTTTTATTGACTTATCACGAGACTCGTCAACAAGCACCGCAAACCGACGCCCTTTCACTTCAGAAATAATTACATTCCTTGTCTCGTGTGCACAAGCTTTCACTAAATCTTTCTGTATTTTAGGAGCAATCATTTGACAATTCTTGGGAGCATTTACACCAAGAACACTTGCAGCTTTGGGATCTTTATTTTTGTACCATTCCAACATCTCTAGAAAGTTTCCCTTATTGCTTGAGCTTGAGGATTCATCATGCCCACGAAAAGCAAGACCTTGCAAAATAAGAAACCTCACAATACCTAAAATAATAATCAAGCGAGCTTTATATTTCTCCTCGTTCTCCGCATTTTTCTCAGACCACACATATGCCACACTTTGTCTCTGATTTTTGAAATCAGTGGCGCACTTTCTTGCCTTGTTGTGTGTACTATCAGGTCCTCCAACATGAGCATTGAAAGTTTCAAGTCCTCGTCTCCAATTAACATAACCATCTTTAGTGAACGTATCATTTTCCCAATTACCAATCCTTGGAGGTCTAAAGAGATAACAATAAAAGCAATAAGCTGCATCCTTTTGCACACTATATTCTAGCCAATCAAATCTGTCAAACCATGTTTTTATAAATCCTCTCATTTGATTCCCTTGCAATTTCCGTGAAAAAACATGGTCACGTGGTTGACATGGACCCATAGACAAATATGCTCTCTTAGCTTCATCTCTAATATTCGGATCAAACTCATATATTGGTTTTCGAAGAGCCGGATCAGCAACAATGTCATCCATGTTAAGTTCAATACGGACTCTTTTTTGTGTTGGCAGCATTGCTAAACTAGTACTAGGTGCATCTTTGTTTGGGTAATATTTCTTCATCCTAGGAAATGGCAGAATTATTTAAAACAATCTAATTAGAAATTTAGAAGCAACCAATCCACAATACATATCAAATCTAAATTACAGATTTTAGGGGATGGAAACGAGTCCTGATGGAAGATTGGAAATCATACCTAGCGAAGTAAGCGTCGTAGTCAACAGACTGGTAGTCAGAACTGGCCGTACCACCGTAGTGCCGCTGGAAAGCAGAAGTGGAGCACCTTCTGACGAGGTTTAATCTCGTCAATGCCCATTTTTATGTACTTGGGTTTTGGAGAATATGGGGATGCTGGAGATCGTGGCACGGTTAACAAACAAGCAACCAGGGGACACGAGATTTACCCAGGTTCCGGCCCCCGGAGGGAAAACCCTACTCCTGCTTGTCTGCTCTTGATTACGGCGGAACCGAAGGTTACAGGGTGCGCAGATTCGATATGGCGTGGATGCGTGTGCGAAAGTATGAGTCGAGAGCTGTAGGACGTGCCCTCCTGGCCTTTATATAGACTTAGGCAGGTCTCGGGCATAGTCCTAGTCGGTTACAAGTTCTAGGGTTTTACCCCTTTGAATTTCCTATCTCCGCTAGTCTTGTTCTCCAAGGATCCGAAGGCGTCATGGGCCTTGTCCACCCGAAAATCTTCATGGGCCAGTATATATCTGCTGTGGGCCTTCCTTGGGCTGGACTAGGTATGCTAAAGTCACGTACCCGTATGGTATAACCATGTCAGTAGCCCCCGAGTGTTCAGTCGAATTGTAGATTCGGCTGGGGACTCTTCCATCCTTCGGGTGCAGTTATATATTAATAGTATATGTATGTAGGGATCGTTGATGCGTGTGCCTGACTCACCCGACGGATCAGGGTCAGTTAACTGTCTTAGGACGAAACGACACGATCTTCTTCAAGTTCGGGTCCCTCAACCCGGACCTGGAACATATGCTGGTGTAATTCGACTCAGGCCGCGTAGGACTTACAGGAGTGGAATTCCAGTGGTTTTAATCGGTGTACCCAACGCGTCCGTCGGGATTTTCATCGTACCTGCTGGTACGGATTCATACTAGCAGAGCGCAGTCAGGTGCGTTGCCAGGCCATCAGATGATATCTGCAGGTCTTATCTTTGCATCGCAGACGCAGCATCCGAACATTTATCACCTCGGAGGTGCTTCGGGTGGCCAAGGAGATCGTCACTCACTTAGCGTTTTGTTGGGGCAGAGTTGCCAAAAAGTTTTTGCATGCGGATCCGGAAGATCGCAGTCGAAGATTTCATAGGGTGCGCGACCAGCGCTCCCTATAGGAGTAGCCCCCAAGTGTCTGTTCGAGTCGTAGACTCGAACGGAGACTTTTAGTTCAAGCGTTGTTTCAGTCGTTAAGTCCGAAGGACTCAAAAATTTTCGGATGCTTAAATCCATCCTCCCTATGGGAGTAGCCCCCGAGTCCGTAGTGGAGTCGTAGACTCGACGTAGGACTCAGAGAAGTAATTTGTCCTCATTTGTCTGTCGGGTGCGCGGCCAGCGCTCCTGATAGGAGTAGCCCCCGAGTATTTAGTCGAATCGAAGATTCGAGTGAGTACTCTTAGTTGTGGAGCCAAAGTGGTGCTAGTATAGCTTTTGATGACGTCAGTGCTTACGATTGATGACCTCAAGCGTCTGCTACGCCAGAGATGACTTGACTGGACGAACATGGGTCCCACTTGCTGACTTTGAATTGACCGGTCACGCGGGGCGTGGAGATAATCACGGCGTCTCCTCGATTTCCGCGCGTAGTGGACGGCGTGGTAACGACGGTTCGTTGTGGTGTTGACACGTGTACGGCCAGATCTATCGTTGGCGTTGGGTCTTCTCGATGGACGGCCAGCGTGCGTCGTCTTCGCTGTTATAATCTTGGGTGAAATCGTGGTTTGTTTTTCACCGCACCAGTTCATCTGTTCACTGCCTCCTTGTTCTTGAGCGATTCTTGCTGCGCGCTGAGCTTTTCTTCCACATTTCCTTTGTTCTTTCTGCATAGGCATCGCCACTACCGCTGCAGCACCATGGGGAAAAAAAAGAAGTCCTCATCTGCGGTTGGGACCAGCGCCGCCGGAGGCAAGAAGGGCACCGCCGCTGCTCGCGTCACCGATGGTGGCTGGCGGCGATCAGAGACGCGGGAGAGCGACCTTCGCAAACTGCGCGAGCGGGGCCTGATCCCGTAGGATACGACGGCCGTCAAACTCCCCGGCAATGAGGTAATCCCCCGTCCCCCATCTGGGTACCGGGTTATGTTTCTCGCCTTCGTCTTGCATGGGTTTTCGTACCCAGTCCATGACTTCCTTCGTGGGCTGCTCTTCTACTATGGGGTTCAGTTGCATCATCTGTCTCCCAATTCTCTTCTCCACATTGCTTGTTTTATCACTTTTTGCGAGTGCTGGCTTGGCATTGAGCCGCACTTTGGCCTCTTCCGGAAGCTTTATTCCGTGAAGAGGCAATCTGGTTCGGATGGTGTGTATCCCATTGGGGGTTTCATCATCTCCCTCAGTCCCAATCTGCAATTCTTTTCCTTTTCCATGTCCGAATCTGTCCAGTACTGGCGGAGGCGATGGTTTTATATCCGCGACTCCGTAGTGCCCAGGCAAGATTTTGGTCTTGTTCCCTTTGACCCCTCCCAAATGATTGAGAAGAAAAGGTCTTGGAAAAACCAAATCTTAGACGGTGAGGTAGCGGAGATAGAGGCCCTGTACCATCGGGTGGAGGATCTCCAACTGATTCCTGAGAAGGAGGTGAACGGTATGGACATCATCCGAACGTTTCTTGAGCGTCGGGTGCAGCCTCTCCAGGCGAAGGCGCACCCGATGTTTCTTTATTCTGGGCGCCGTGATCCGACGAGGGTTTCGAGTGAGAAGATCTCCGAGGTGGAACTTGACAAGGCTCTTCGCGCGCTGTTGAAGTTCAAGGCCGACGAAAAAAATCCCGGGGAAGTCGCTGACTCCTCCCTTTTCTTCGGCGCTGGCCGTTCCGAAGGTGTAGATTTGCGCACGTAGTGCTCCCCTTTTGTTTTTGTCGGCTGTCTATTTGTGTCCTTTGTTTGTTAACAAAGTTCCTTCTCATTTTGCAGAGCTTCAAAGTGCCAGGCATGGTACCACCGTTGCCCGAAAGGTATCCGAATGCCCCGGATAATGAAGTGGTGGATTCCGTGTCCGAGCTACCGTCAGCGCGATCTCCAGCGGAGGATGCCGACGAGTCGAGTGAGGACCATTGGCGCAAGCGATCACGGAGCTCCAGCGAGTCTTCGGATGCCTCGACTCCTCCGACTCCCAGAAATCCTCTGGGTCTTGAGCGTCATGATGATGTTCATGGGGGTTCTTCCTCTCCCCTTCCTGCCATTCCTGTGCGGGCTGTCGCGCCGCACCCGCCAGCAAAGCGGAAGAAGGAAGAAAAGAAGGAGGAGAAGAAGGAAAAGAAGAAAGAGGAGAAGAGGGCCCGAAGGGCTTCTCCCATCTTCGACCTGAGCGCATTGGGCTCGTAAGTTTTCTTGTTTGTGCTGTTACCCTTTTCCCTTGATTGTGTTTGCACCTGTGTTGATTGTCTTCGTATGCAGGCAATCCTCCGACGGCTCTAGTGATGGTGCGCGGGAGATGATGGGGGAGTCGAACATTGCGTAGCCTCCTCCTCAGACGGTGGCGACTTCGGGTGACGCCGCTCCAGTTCCTCCTGTGCGGGAGGGGCTGGTGGTTGCACCTCAGAATTTCGCAGGCGGGCCTTCTGAGTCACCATCGGAGCATGTAAGTTTTTCTGCTTCATGTCACGGGGGGAGCCCCCGAGTGTCTTCGTGTGCTGATGTTGTTTTTGCTTCTTTGTGTTGGGCGTAGCCCCCAAGTCCTGTTCTTACTGCTATTGCCCTTTTCTGCAGCCTTTTGTCCAAGAGGCTAAGCGGCTGGTGGAGGAGCGCCTGACGCTGGAGGCGAAGCTGCGGCAGCTTCAAGGTATCCGTCTGCCTTTTAGTACCTCTCTTGTTTATCCTGGTCCTGTTCTTTGACACTTGCTTGTCTTAAATGTAGAGGAGCATAACGACTCTCTTCGTGAGGTCGACGCTCTTAAAAAGAGCCTTGGCCAATCGGAGCAGAAGGCCGAAGCCGCCGCTGGTGCGAAAGAGCGCCTTGAGCTGGAGCTGACGAAGGCAGCCGAAGCGAAGGAGCGTCTGCAGCAGAAGGCCGCAGATCGTGAGGAGCAGTTGGCCACCGTTGCGGCTGCTCGTGAAAGAGGGGTGGCGGATAAGCTCATGGTTTCTGCCAAGGCTATTTCGGGTGAGTACAAGCTGTTGTACTTGTTTCTTTTTCTACGGATCTTCTTCTATGCTGCCTTTCTTCATGTTTTTCTTCGTTTTTGTCTCAGATGCCGCAGGCATCGAGTTCGACCGCGGTGCTCTGGAGCACGGGAGTGCTCTAGATGATGCCACTGTGGTGGTCGAAGACCGCTGCAGCACCGTCGTCAACTCCCTTGCCAAGGCGAAGGAGGTCCTTGGTCGCTTCTACCAGGAGCTCTTCCCGAAGGGCGCAACCCTCGATGATGTGGATGCCCTGGCGGAGGCTCTGTCAGCCGAAGCGCCTGCGGCGTACAAGCGCAAGCAGAAGGGCATCGGCGCGTCCATCGGGCTGGCGATGGCCATGGCGGCTGGGGCGGAGCTGGACCTGCCCCAGATCACTTCTCGGATGCCGACGGCTGCGGATGGATCCGAGGTAGCCTTCGCCGCCTACTCCGCTCGCTGCAGACGATATGGGCCCAAGCTCATTGACTTGCTGTCTGAGTACGCACTGCGGCAGCAGGGCGAGGCCAAAGCTAGGCAGTCTGGTTCTGAGGCGACTCAGTGTCCTGCACCTTAGGCATAGTAGACGTAGGCGATATGTGCGCAGCTTGGAGAGGGAATTGCTTGGGTTGCATGGTCGCGCCGACGTTTGGAAATCCAAGGCAGATCGTGGTGCAGCCAGAGAGGAGTACTTGATGGCGGAGCTGGGTCGCCTATCCGAGCAGCTGCAATGTAAGTTGATCCTTGTTTCGGACTGTAGCTCAGTTCTTCGGGTGAGCCTGCTGGCCTTATTCTTGTTTTGTGCGGTTGTCGCAGGTGCCAATCTTGCTCCGAGGGAAGAAAAGGAGCGTATCGCTGTTCGAGTCAATTGCTTGACTCAACAGGACATGGAGGCCGGTGGCTTCTTCTGGATGGACCGCGATCGCGCCATGGTTCTGGCGACGGTGCAGGATCATGTCTATCAGGTCTCGGGGGTGCTCCGCCAGGTGCAGACATCACTTTCCTCGGTGATGCACGTCATGTTTCCTTTGGATGCCGTGCCGACGACCCTCGCAGGTCTTCTGTCGAGGTTTCGGAGTGCCAGCAATGTCAAGGAGCTGGTGCGGCAGCAGCTCGTCGCAGGGGTGAAGGCTGCCTTGTCTCTTGTGAGGGTGCACCGCCCTGACGTAGATTTGGCTGCTGTGGCAACTGGGCCTCCTCTTCGACCAGATGGTGGCGAGTGGAACATGCGTCCGCATTACGCGGCTGTGAGGCAGTATGCCGAACAGATTGTAGATTTGTTTGAGCAGCGTGCTCAGGTTATTCTTCAGAATAGGTAGGACCTGAAAATGAACAGATAGATGTAAAATTTGTATATTTCGGCGGGGCGTATTTGTGCCCTTTGTTGTAAAGGTTTTCTTGTTTGTGAGCACGCAGTGCTCTGATTGAGTACGTGTCCTTTTCGTTTGCCTGACGTGGTTAGCTACTCAGGTGTACACGTTTGGTCCTCAGTCGATGAAAGCGTGAGGTGGGGGAAGCCCCCGAGTGCGTTTGTAGCATGTAGTAAAGTTGTAGAAAAATAGTCAACCGAAGGTTGGGGGCGAGACACTTAGCTTTATTTATATCGTAATGGAGGAGGTACATGGTTCAGCTGAGTAGCCTTGGCTGAAAGCCTTATTGAAATTAAAAAGGGGGTAGGTTGCTACGGGTAGAATCGTCGCAGGTGCGAGATGTTCCATGGGTTGGAGTATGCGACTCCAGACTCCACGTGCTTGAGGCGATAGGCGCCACCTGGGATGACTTCGGTGATGACGTAGGGTCCTTCCCATGGTGACTCGAGTTTATTCGGTCGCTTTTGCTTGAGCCGTAAGACGAGGTCTCCTTCGACGAAGGACCTTGGGCGCAGCCGGCGGCTGTGGTAGTTGCGGAGACTTTGCTGGTACACCGTTGATCTAGCTGCTGCTATATCCCGTGCTTCGTCGAGTGTGTCGACGACATCTTCGAGTGCAGCCGTGGATTCGGCTTCGCTGTAAGCGATGACTCGTTGAGCCTGGTGGCGTACTTCGGCTGGTAGCACGGCCTCAGCTCCGTGCACCATGAAGAACAGTGTGTAGCCGGTGGAACTGTTTGGCGTAGTCCGTAAGCTCCACAGGACAGACGGTAGCTCTTTCGTCCAGTTTCCAGCTTTGTGCTCGAGTGAGCTCATGAGGCGCTTCTTGATGCCGGCGCCGATTAGGCCGTTGGCCTTTTCCACTTGCCCGTTTGTTTGCGGGTGTGCCACTGAGGCATACGTAATGTTGATCCCGAGGCCTTCGCAGAAGTCCTGGAATTCTTCGAAGATGAAGTTCGATCCGTTGTCGGTGATGATGCTGTGTGGTAGGCCGAACCTATAGACAATGGATTCGAAGAATTTCACGGCGGTTTTGCCCTTCTGGTTGGTGACTGGCATGGCCTCGATCCACTTGGTGAATTTGTCGACTGCGACCAGGAGGAAGACGTGTCCCCCTTTCGAGGACTTTGGCAGTTTGCCGATCATGTCGAGGCCCCATTGGGCAAAAGGCCAAGCTAAGGGTATGGGTCGAAGTTCGGACCCAGGTGCGTGTGGTTTGTCGGCGAACCGTTGGCACCCGTTGCATCTTCGGACGATGTCCTTCGCGTCGCTCATGGCCGTTGGCCAGTAGAATCCTGCTCGCAGAGCTTTGGCGACAAGGGAGTGGCTACCTGCGTGGTGGCCGCAGATGCCCTCATGGATGTCTTGGAGTATGGCCTTGCCGTCGTCAATGGTGACGCACCGTTGTAGTACACCCGTAATGCTTCGTTTGTACAGCTCGCCGTTGATGATGGTGAATGCTTTTGACCGACGAGATATGTGCCGGGCATCTGTCGGGCTGTCAGGCAATTCTCCGTTTATCAGGAACTGGAGGTATGGACGTGTCCAAGTTTCTTCGACTGCCATGACCTGCATCAGGTTGACCATGGCAACTTTGGTATCCAACTTTTCGGGTTCTTCATGACCTTCGGGTAGCGTAGCCCCCGAGTGTTCTGCTTCTTCGGGTGATCCCTTGGGGAATTTCCGTTTGATGGATGGCACGCAGATCTGTTCGAGGAACACACCTGGTGGTACCTTTGCGCAAGTGGAGCCGATGTTGGCGAGTCTATCGGCCTCCTCGTTGCTCTCTCTTCCAACGTGCCGAAGTTTGCAGCCGTCGAATTCTCCTTCGAGTGCGTTGTATAGCGCGCGGTACGCGATCATGTTTTCGGCGTGTGCATCACACTCATTCATCGTCTGCTGTACGACAAGGTTGGAGTCACCGTAGATGACTAGGCGCGTTGCGCCGCATACTTTTGCCATCTTCATGCCATGGATGAGGGCTTCGTATTCGGCCTCGTTGTTGGAGGCTCTGAATTTCATCCGATGAACGTACTTCATCTTGTCACCTTGCGGGGAGGTCAGTATGACTCCTGCCCCTGCTCCGGCTTCGCGCTTGGGGCCGTCGAAATGCATTGTCTAGGACCACGACATGTCTGGGGTGTCAGGCAGCTGCAGCTCGATCCAGTGCACCAGGAAGTCCGGAAGGACTTGAGATTTGATTGCGTGTCGCTTCTCGTAGACGATGTCCAAGGGTGATAGTTCAATGCCCCACAGGGCCACGCGTCCTGTGGCCTCTGGGTTATTCAGGATGATGTTCAGGGGTGCCTCGTTGACGACCATCACCTGATGCTCCTGGAAGTAGTGGCTCAGTCGTCGAGCCGTCATGAACACGCCGTAGGCTAGCTTCTGGTAGTGCGGGTACCACTGTTTTGTTGGAGTGAGTACCTCGCTGAGGTAGTAAATTGGGCGCTGGACCCCGTGGGTCTTGCCTTCTTCGGGTCGTTTGACCACGAGTACGGTGCTGACCACCTGGTGTGTGGCTGCTATGTACAGCAGCAGGGGCTCGTGCTCCTTTGGCGTGACCAAAACGGGCGAGGTGGAGAGGAGCTGCTTGAGGCTTTCGAATGCGTCGTTGGCTTCTGGTGTCCATTCGAACTTGTCTGCTTTGCGCAGCAGCTGGTAGAATGGTAGGGCCTTCTCGCCCATGCGGCTGATGAACCTGCTTAGTGCCGCTACTCTCCCTGCGAGCTGCTGAACGCCCTTGAGGTTTTTCGGCTTCTCCATTATCTTGATGGCTTTGATTTTCTTCGGGTTCGCCTCGATCCCTCGTTGAGAGATGAAGTACCCGAGCAGCTGACCCGAGGGGACGCCGAAGGCGCACTTTTCTGGATTGAGCTTGATCCTGTAGCGATCAAGGTTGTCGAACGTCTCGCGGAGATCGTCGATAAGTGTCCTTGCCTCCTTGGTTTTTATTACTATGTCGTCGACATAGACTTGGACGTTGCGACCGATCTGGTCCTTGAGGCAGGCCTGCATGCATCGCTGGTACGTGGCACCTGCGTTCTTTAGCCCGAAGGGCATTGTGTTGTAGCAGAATACTCCGAACGGTGTGATGAACGCCGTTTTCTCTTGATCTTCGACCTTGAGTCGAATCTGGTTATAGCCTGAGTAGGCATCGAGGAAGGAGAGTTTCTCACAACCTGCAGTCAAATCGATGATCTGATCGATCCGAGGAAGAGGGAAGTGGTCCTTTGGGCAGTGCTTATTTAGTGACGTGAAGTCCACACACATCCGCAGGATGTCCGTGTCCTTCTTCGGGACCATCACCGTGTTTGCCAGCCACTCGCTTTCCTTTATTTCCCGGATGAAGTCTGCTGCGAGTAATCTGTTGATTTCCTTGCCGATAGCTTCGGCTCGTGGCTCCGACTGTCTTCGGATGGACTGCTTGACTGGCTTGGTGTCTGGGAAGACATTGAGTGCGTGCTCGGCGAATTCCCTAGGAACTCCTGGCATGTCCGCAGGACACCAGGCGAAGATTTCCCATCGCTCACGGAGGAATTCGACGAGCGCGCCTTCCTATGCGGTGCTGAGGTCATTGGCGATGAGGGCCGTCTTGGAGGCATCCGTCGGATGGACCTGTACTTTCTTGGTATTGATGGTGGAGTCGAAGGACATGTCGGGTGCGTTCTGCCTTGTGACTGGGGGTAGCTCATTGTCCGTCACCTCTCGGAGCCTTACAAGTTCGTCTTGCATGCCGAAAGACTAGGAGATTTTGTGGAAATCTCTGTCGCATTGGTCCAATCGGGTGAAGCTCCCGTGGACTGTGATGATGCCCCTTGGTCCTGGCATCTTGAGTAGTAGGTATGCGTAGTGTGGGACGGCCAGGAATCTTGCGAATGCTACACACCCCAGGATGGCGTGGTATTGCGACGGCCAGTCCACCACTTCGAATTCTAGGCGCTCCTGCCGAAAATTGTCCGGCTTCCCGAAGATGACGTCGAGCCCTATTTTGCCCAGGGGGAATATGCCCTTCCCTGGGACAATGCCGTGGAACATTGTGTCTGATTGTTCCAGGCTGCATTGCGGGATTCGCATAGCTGCTAGAGTGCTTGCGAACATTAGGTTGATGCCGCTGCCGCCGTCCATGAAGACGCGACTCATCTCGAAGCCTCAAATCTGTGCCTCCAGCACCAGGGCAACATGACCTGGGCGAGGGATCTGGCAAGGGTGATCCGCTCGAGTGAATGTGATGCAGGACTCCGATCCGCTGAGGTACTCAGGGATTGCAGGCGGAGTTGCCACGGCCAAGTTGATTTGTCGGGTGATTTTCTTCTGCACCCTGTTTGTGGGGCGTCCCTTCTGGATCATATTTAGTGCTCCTTTTGGTGGGGGGTATGGGACCCCGGCGTTGTTTTGCGCTGGTGCGACTGGTTGATTTGGGCCTCCAATAGGCGGCGGTGGAGGAGCTCCGTGTGCTATTTCACCTGGCGCAGGTGCGTTTCCGAACGCAGGAATTGGAGCTTGTTGCCTCATCTGCACCATGCCTTCGCTGAGTTTCTGGAACTCGCAGCAGTCCTTGAGCATGTGGCTGGCTTTCTTTTTGCCGTCCTGTTTGTCGATGTAGAAGTGGATGGTGCATGGACCCGAAAGTTTGTCGAATGCTGAGGGTCCGTTGTCGCGGTCGCGGCGTTGCCACGACTGCGTTGGTCGTCCGTTGTCGCGGAAGTTTCCGCCGCGGTATCCTCCGCTGTTGCGGCTGTTGTCGTTACGGCGGTCGGCGTAGCCGGCCGCGACTATGTCGGGTCCGTCGCGGTCCTCGTAGACGCGCGATCTCCTCTTGCTGCGGCATTCGCGTCTTCGGCCGTAGTCGTCCTCTTCATCTGATTGCGCTCGCTGGATGCAATCTTCGCCGTCTGCCCAACTGTTGGCGATTTCCATGAGGTGGTCGAGTGTCTTTGGCTTTACACGCCCAAGTTCCTCCTTGAAGTCTGGGCGCTTGACGCCGTCCCTGAAGGCGTCGATGGCCCGCTCTTCGGAGATGTGTGCTGCGGAGTTTTTGGTTGTGGACCAGCATAGTATATACGAGCGAATAGATTCACCCGTTCTCTGAGTGCAGGCTCGCAACTCTTCGATTGAGGCAGGCCTCTTGCTAGTGCCTTTGAAATTTCAGATGAAGCTGTAAGCGAGATCCTCCCAGCTTCGGATGGATCCTGATGATAGGCTGCTAAGCCAGACCCGCGCCGCGCCTGTCAGCTGCAGCTGAAGGCATTGCATGGCGGTTTCTTTGTTGCCTCCGTGAAGCTTGACGGATGACAGATGGTCACTGAGCCAGGACTTTGGATCTTGCATGCCGTTGAACTTCGGAGTATCCGAAGGAAGCTTGAAGTTGCGTGGCATCTGTGTTCGCCGAACGGATCTGCTGAAGCATCGAGCTCCGCAGAGTTCTCCTTCGTCTTCATCCATCTCAGATTCGGATGAGCATGCGCGTTTAGCGCGTGCTCTATCGATCTTGCGCTGTGTAAGCTTGTCTCTGGTGTCGTAGTCGCGTTTATGGCGGTGCGAGCTCTTCTTTCTTCGAGGAAGATCGTGCTCCTCTTCCTCTACGGATGAGGGGGTGGGGCTCCGGTCGCGCCTGGCCGGAGCTTTCTTCTTCGGCTCCGCAGGAGCGTCTTCGTGGAGCGCAGCTCCGATTAGTCCTAGTCCGGTGAGTGCGGACCTATGCATGGCCCTTTTCGGGTCCCCCTCCGGAGGTGGGTGAGCCGCGAGATACGCAGTGGCTGCCATGATCGCAGCTTGTGGCGTCTTCGGGATGATGTTGCCGTCGGCATCCATATCCATGAACGATGTGTGGAGAGTTCTGGTCACGTCGTGCCGCTCCTTGGGATCCATGTTTTCCACCCGTGAGCGGTGCTTGTTTCCCTGGTTTCCGTTTGTGCTAGAGCCTGGTGCGATGGCGGAGAGCGCAGCTCGTCGCGCGCTGGACTCGGAGGCTGCTTGCTTGCGCTTGTGTAGCGTTTCCTGCATCTTGACTTGTTTCTTGTGCTCCTCGATGAGGAGGTAGTGGTATGCCATCAGTAGGTCACGTGAGGCATCTGCAGGTAAGACGATGTCGCCTGCGACGGCACGGCGAGCCTGGACCCATCCTTCTTTGCTAAGTTGGATGACGTGGTCGTTGCTTTCCCTGTTGGGTGGGGGGGACTGGCTTCTTCTGTTTTCGCCGTTTCGATTGGGCGGCGGGTTAGGCGTTTCCTCGTCGGTTTGGATGACTGCGGCGCACAGATAGCGCTTGTAGATTGGTCGGCTGCTACCGCAGCTTTCGGATCTGGAACCGTAGGTCCCTTCATCCGAAGGTGGATCGCATAGATCGGAGTTGCAGCTGCTGCTGCTGTAGAACTCATCTGTCGATGGTGACGTGCGTGGCACGGGGTGTGGAGCCCATGAAGCGGGCCTGATTGACGGCACGGGCACCCGCTCAGGGAGGCGGAGGGTGCCAGTTTGTCCCACCTGGAAGCAGAAGCTCCCGAACAAAATTTCGAGTCCGTCGCCTACGGGCTCGAAATCCTTCATGGTGGCCGGCGAGTGGGCGGTGAAGTCGAAAGCGCCGAAGAGGAGGTGGCTCTCCGTCGCCGCGGAGTTGTAGATCGATCGGGTCGGAACCGTCAAGACCGCACAATCAGCAGCCCCAATTCCCACAGACGGCGCCAATTGACGAGGTTTAATCTCGTCAATGCCCATTGTTATGGACTTGGATTTTGGAGAAGATGGGGATGCTGGAGATCGTAGCACGGTTAACAGACAAGCAACCAGGGGACACGAGATTTACCCAGGTTCAGGCCCCCGGAGGGAAAACCCTACTCATGTTTGTCTGCTCTTGATTACGGCGGAACCGAAGGTTACAGGGTGCGCAGATTCGATCTGGCGTGGATGCGTGTGGGAAAGTATGAGTCGAGAGCTCTAGGACGTGCCCTCCTGGCCTTTATATAGACTTAGGCAGGTCTCGGGCATAGTCCTAGTCGGTTACAAGTTCTAGGGTTTTACCCCTTTGAATTTCCTATCTTCGCTAGTCTTGTTCTCCAAGGATCCGAAGGCGTCATGGGCCTTGGCCACCCGAAAATCTTCATGGGCCAGTATATATCTGCTGTGGGCCTTCCTTGGGCTAGACTAGGTATGCTAAAGTCACGTACCCGTAGGGTATAACCATGCCACCTTCGTCCGTTGACTGCTGGTGCCTGGTGGCCTGGTGCCGTCCACTGCCGTCCTGCCGCCCGCTTCCGGAGATGCCGAGACGGAGATGGAGAGACGAACCGACGCGACCTGGGAGTCTGTGGCTGGCTCGTTGCCTTTTGCGATCGATTGGATGTGGCCTAATTAATTCATTATCAATCAACGAACGGCCGGACCGCCGGAGGCCTGCGGGAGTGAGCGACCAGATTTCTTTGGCCTGTGGGCTAACTGTCACTGGTGCTAGGACGGGCCAGGTGGTGCTATTTCTTTGGGCTGGACAATTTTGACTGAAAAATATACTATAAATACCATTGGGCTATTTAGCTGGACCGGTGCTACAGCCCGGGTAGCACCAGGCCCAGCTCCGCCCCTGGCTGAGCTACTCAGCAACAATCGAAGACACTTCCTAGAGGCATCTAGCTTTTTGCAAAATCGGGGATGTCATAGGATTTTAATTAGTATCCATGCGGTTTGAATAGGTGATAGGAACACTCAAACCGCTTTCATGCAAGCGAGAAACATCTTAGATGGCGTTGTTACCCTGCATGAAACGATTCATGAACTACATTCCAAAAATTTAAATGGGGTATTGTTCAAGATCGATTTTAAGAAGGCATATGATAAAGTTAATTGGTCTTTCCTACAGCAAACACTCCGTATGAAAGGCTTTTCTGAAGAGTGGTGTGCTCTTATACAGTCTTTTGTGACTGGGGGTAGTGTTGCCATTAATGTCAATGATGACATAGGAAAATACTTCCAGACAAAAAAAGGGCTGCGACAAGAGGATCGATTATTGCTTATACTATTTAATATAGTGGCAGATATGCTGGCTATCCTTATTGAGAGAGCGAAGGTTGATAGCCAAATTGAAGGATTGGTTCCACATCTTGTTGATGGTGGTCTATCTATTCTTCAATATGCCGATGATACAATACTATTTATGGAACATGATCTGGAGAAAGCCAAGAACCTGAAACTAATACTTTCAGCATTTGAGCAGCTTTCTGGATTGAAAATAAATTTCCATAAGAGTGATTTGTATTGTTTTGGAGAGGCTAAAAACGAGGCTCACCTGTATGCCGATCTTTTTGGCTGTGGTCACGGGCAATTTCCAATCAATTATCTGGGAATACCGATTCATTATCGGTGTCTTACGATTGCTGAATAGAAACTCGTTGAGGAAAGACTTCAGAGACGTCTAAATAGTTGGAAGGGTAAATTGCTATCCCTTGGTGGAAGACTGGTCCTCATTAATTCAGTACTCACCAACATGGTACTTTATATGATATCATTCTTCCAGTTACCAAAAGGAGTCTTGTCTAAACTGGACTATTTCCGTTCAAGATTCTTTTGGCAAGGGGATAGTGAGAAAAAAATATCGACTGGCCAAATGGAATGTTGTTTGCCGACCCAAAGAATATGATGGATCAGGCATACATGATTTAAAAGTCAAAAACACCGCATTATTGGGTAAATGGTTATTCAAACTTATTACCGAAGAAGGGGTCTGGCAAACTATTCTATGGAGGAAATATGTTGGCTCAAAAGCGGTGTCTACACTGGTTTGAAAACCAGGTGATTCACACTTTTGGGCTGGACTTATGGCTTCCAAAACGCAATTCTTCCGGTTTGACACTTTTAATATTAAGGATGGTTCATAGATTAGGTTCTGGGAAGATAAATGGCTTGGCCAAACTTCTCTCCGTGAACAATATCCAGCTCTATATTCGATTGTTAGACACAAAAGGGACACTCTCGCTGAGGTAATGGAAACTAATCCTCCTAATGTGTCTTTCAGACGAAGTCTCTTAGGTCCTAGACTGGTGTCATGGAATAATCTCTTAGCAAGATTATCCAGGATACAACTATCTGAGGATATGGATGAATTTAAATGGAAACTTTTACATAGTGAATTTTTTTTTGTTGATTCATTTTATAGAGCTTTGATCCAACCTAATATTCTAGTCGATGACAATAGTAAAATTTGGAAGTTGAGGATACCCCTTAAAACGAAGATATTCGCTTGGTATCTCCGTAAGTGGTGATTCTCACAAAAGATAATCTTGTTAGGAGGAATTGGCATGGTAGCAATGAATGCGTATATTGTCATCATAACGAGACAATACGTCATTTATTCTTCCATTTTAAATTTGTTCGTGCTATATGGTCAATCATCCAAATAGCCTCTGGTTTATCTCCTCCTCGATCGGTAGTCAATGTTTTTGGCAACTGGATGAATGGGATTGAGGATAAATATGAGACTTTATTTAGGGTGGGAGCGCTTGCCATTATTTGGTCGCTTTGGCTATGTAGAAATGACAAGATTTTTAATAATGTTGCATCTTCTCCATTGCAGGTTATCCATCGGGCCACGGCTGTCCTTCGATTATGGACTTCTCTACAACATATGGAGTTCCGCGACTTGTTTGCGGAGGGTTGTAGGCGGTTGGAAGATACGGCGCGAGATGTCTTCTCCCGGCATGGATGGCAGCAACCGCTGCGAATAGATCTTCCTTAGATAGTTGGGAGAACTATGCTTTCATTTATATTCTTATGTATTTTCCAGATTTCTTGTTTTCGACCGAGACTGGGGTTGTTTGGTTGTGTGCATCCTAACTATGCAGAGGCCGGATGTAAACTTTGAGTAATAAAGCGCCCATTTCTAAAAAAAAAAGTGATAGGAACAACAACTTACTTAAGGAACGATCTTGATCTTGTTCTAATCCATCCAAAAACAATTGTCTTGTTAGATTGGTGCAGACCACCACGTGGCTAACCTTGCAGAATTTGTTGCGTAAGGCGAAAGCTGCCATCGGATCTTAGACGCTGAGGACAGTGGTGGCCGGCAGGTTCCCAGATTTTACTTTAGCCATCATTGGAGGTGTCCATATCACAGCTGGCGGCGATGCCTATTGCAAGGCAGAAGGGTCAAACAGATTTTGTTTTGAAATAAGGAGACACGGCCGTACGCTGCTTAGACTTTCAGCACCCGCACAAAATTAATTAAGTATCTTAACCATGCAATTTTAATCGTACGGCTCTCGTAGATGTTTTCTCCAGAATCAACCTCGTGGTGTCTCGCATGGTGCTTTCAATTAGTAAATATAAAATATAAGATATAAGATTTTCAATCAAAACCACGGTTCATAGTTGCCGTGACTAAACAATTTTCAGAAAATCCACAGCTCTTAATTCATAGCAGCTTTTCCACAGTTCATGGTTCATAGCATCTTTCTCAGAATCCACAACTCAACTAAACACACTCTTACGCTTTGTTCGGATGTTGATATTGGCGCTAGGTATCGTATTGGGTATTCGGGTGCTCTTGATCCCAAATACACGGATTCTGGTTGTTCGGATGTTTCATGTATACAACGCGGGTATTGTAGATCGATATCTAGGCGACGAGCAGATGGAAGAAAAATTAGAGGCCGATGTCAAGTGGTTAGGGCATTTCCACTAGGCCGATTCAAATGGTCCTTTTCTGTCTGTTTGGGCTAGTCCATGAACACTTTTGGGTCGAGGTCCGGCCTATCCGGCCAATCGCGTCTAGCGGTGTGATCCATTTATCTGAGCTGGCGTTCGTTGGCACCATCGCTGGGCAAGGGATTGCCAATCAAATTTACAAGCCAAAAAACACAAATTGACTATGAAATAACATGGCAGACATGCGCCATCGCCCTTTGGGCATCACCAACAAGTGGCCAGTAGATCTGAAATATGCAAAAAGGGGCAATATCATACACAATTTCCAAAAAATGGCAGCTTCTATGCCTAAAAAGTTCCATACGCCGTCTCCATTTCCCTTCAGGCATCATGAGCCCTGATGGTCTGCTGCCTCCTCGCGACCCAAGCCTTGCGATCGGGGTCGGCGATGCTATCCAGGTCGGTGAGCATGATGACGTTCTCCTCGGCCATGATCTTGGCTTCGGCCTCTTTGTCCTTCGCCTCTGCCTCCATCACCCTAGACCTGGCCTCGGCCTCCTTGGCCTTGGCTTCGTCCTCCATCGCCTTTTCCTTGGCCTCGATCTCCATTAGCCTAGCCTTGGCGTTAGCCTCCTCCTCCTCGATGGACCTCGTCTGTATCTTGAAAAATGTCTTGGTGGTGGCCTCTTTCTCTTTGCGCCGCCTCTCCTCCCTCTTGGTGATGGCCTCTTCCGTCTCTAGGATCTTCTCCAAGGTCTCCTGGAACACCAAGGAACCAGCCTGGCGGGCAAGGTTGACCTTCGTGGCCTTGTGGCCGCATGGCCGGCGGGAACGGCCGACAGTCCCGTCGCCTATAGATTTGATGAAGCCTTCTTCATAGTCGTCGTCTAGGTCGACGACACCGCCCGTTGAAGAATTGGTCTTGCCCTTCTTCTTATTGTCCATTTTTTCCAAAGGGCATAGCTAGTCTCCCATTTTTTGGTGTCCTTGATCAACATCCAATAATGGCCCAACGAGAAGGCCTTGTTATCATTCACCGACTTGAAGTGATACATTGCTTTCATGACCTATATATATATGGATGCCAACAATGGCTCAACGCAAATGCAAGACATCGACAAAGAGATGAAGAGGTTTTACCATGTCAACCGGCTGCATACCGCTTATTTTCCTTTTCGTCACCATCTTGTAGGAGCCTTGGAACTTGCTACACTCGACATGGATGGTTCCCCAACGCTTGGAGAGGGAGAGATAATTTTGATCGCTATAGAAGGCGTCCTTCCTAAATTTCCTATGCTCGTGAAAGAACTTGCCCATCTTTTTCAATATGCAAAGCCCTTTTGCTCGGCGCCACATAGTGGATCTTGTGAAATCTCCATCCATGCCTTGCATAGGAGCTTATCCTCGAAGGGGGTGTAGCCCGCGGTTCGTTGGCTTACATCCTTGCCGTCAACAAGTAAGGCACAAATGAAACGACCAAAAACTTGGCTGTGACCCCTCGCCCATGGAAGTTCCATCGTTTCCAAACAATGCCTCGTCCACAATGTTGTAGGTATCTTACTGTCTCTTGATGAGCCTCTGGCTTGGTCTCGCCATTGTCGGCATAGCCATGGCCACCCTTGTTGATCATGTCATGTAGGGTGTCCTCACCGTCGTTGGATAAGAAATCCTACACCCAATTTGGCCACCATAAAGTGGCGGGAGAAGTATAATGGCAATGGTGAAGAAATGTGGCGACCATACTGTGTCATTGGCGGTCGGCGGCTCGGCGAGCATTTCGCCGAACATGTTGACTGGCGTCGGCATGTTTGTGGTAGAGATGTACTGCTGCTTCGTTGATGCCTCCGTGGTTGTGTCCGTGGTGGTTGGAAAGTGGTTCAGGTCGATGGCGGGCTCTCTCGCATATGACGTGTCATGGGAATGGCCACGGCAGATGTTGCGATTGGCAGCGAGTAGTAGAACGAGGGGCAAGAGCAGCCAGCCATCTGTGGTGCGAGATGAGGGCGGAGACACAAGGTTTTACCCAGGTTCGCCCCCTAGAGGGTAAAGACCAACTCCTGCTAGATTGTATTATCGAGAGATTATAGTGGTGCCGAGCTATCTGGCTAGGCAGCGAGTCGATGTGGTGTATGATGGAACGTGAGTGCTATGCGTACCCTAGGGAGGTTTATTAGGGATACCTCGCTAGGGTTTACAGATTTACAACCGAGTTGGATCAGGACTCAGAGGGTTTTGACCTAATCCGACTGGCTAGCTGTGCTTCTGGGCCTTCAGCTTGCAGTCGCCTGGCTCCTCCTTGGGTTGTGATCCAGTCGCCGTCCTGCAGGCCCACTCACTGGGAGTTGGATCCAGTAGGGAACGTCCTGATGGGTATACACTACAAGGAATCTTCTGATATATGACGCTCCATTTTTGTCACTGAATCATCACTGTGTATAATATATGACGATCTTATGACGAAAAACATATAGTCAAAAACTGAGCATCAGTAATTGCACACAACAACGTTTTTCACCCGATCATCATAACCATACATCGTCATAAACAATATGACGATCCAATATCGTCATAGGCTGTCGAGGATCACCACGTCAGTTCCTACGTGGCAGAGCCTACGTGGCAAAATTGTGACGATATTAGATCGTCATATTCAAAATTAGCCCGGTCCATTCTGGTTGTTTATATGGGCTGAGATTGATCACGCTCTTGGGACGTGGCCATTTTATAGCCCACATTTGTTTTGGGCAAGGGCCTATTTCGGTCTCTTTTTTTCTATTTTAGAATTCCAGTCAATATAATATGGGCCATGGGCTTTTTGGAGCCCATATATATTTGGCCTGATCCATGTTTTGGCCATTTTAATTACAGCTTTTTATTTTAAATTGTAGTTTATATATTGGATTCAAGCATTGTTGGGCCAGGCCGTGGCCTTTTTCAGTCGTCTGGACCGTGGTCTTTTTCCAATCATCTGGGCTGAATAAGAGTCCATTTTGTAGGACATTTTTGAATAACCAGACAACTTGGACAAATTGCAAGATAATAAGAACATAAATTTGAATAACCAGACAAATTTTGAATTCACAGCCAACATTATAAATTCCACATCCAAGTTTACATAACTTATTGAACCCAAGTTCATAGCCAAAAGATACATCCAAGTTCACAGCCAAAATATACATCCAAGTTCATAGCCACAGTTCACACCCAAGTTCACAACCATAGCACCAAGTGCACTACCAAAATAGCACCAATCTGCTAACAAGTTCACTACCAAAATAGCACCAAGTGCACTGGACAACACTAATTCCCTGTAGGTTTACCTGAAAGCAGCGCCAATAGCTAAGCATACCTCGAATCATTCTCTTCGGCCCTTTTGAGAAGAAAGGCCTATGCAGCTTCAGCTTCTTTGGCCTTCTTCTTCATGGCAGCCATCTCTGCGCGCATGGCTTCGGTTTGGTGCTCCGACATCTGCAGCTTCTCTTCAAGATCAAGCACATGAGAAGTAACGGCAGCATTCGACTTGCTGGTCTTGTTAGTAGAGCTTGACTGCAGACCGACATTCTTCAAGAATGTGCTTTTCTTGGTCAGAACCTCGGCAACAACCTCTACATTAGATTTGGGCGATTCGCCTTCTGGTGCAGGAGCATCCATCTTCTTTTCCATTTCAATCTGACACAATATCATACAGTTTATCAGCAAGTACAAGAATAGTAGCCATTGACATAAAGGATAAAAACTATGCTCCAGATTACATTACATAAAGGCAACACTTCATCAAAGAATTGAGTTCAGGTTTCATCTTGGAATACAACTAAATTTGCAAACACAGCTAAAACTGAATAAATGGCTATTTTATTAAAGATTTGAGATATGGCAGCAGGTTTTTAGGAGCAAATCACAAGAATTATATAATAACTACAACAACCACACTTCTAGCGTGTGGTGCACACACCAACCAGACACAAAAATAGACTCTTACCACCTCTTATGTATTCAAAATCTCACAAAACATTTTCACCAGACGATTACCACCTACTATGCAGTAATTAACAAAACCATAAACAGACTGAAAGTGTGACTTACTATGACAATCTTAGCCTCCTCCGAAAACCCATCCTTGGTGCTATTGTGGGTTACCTTGAACATCTCAACAGCAGACAGCTTATCAACCTTTCTTTCCTCCTTCTGAAAATGTTTCAGCAAGAATCAAACCATAAGATTTTGCGAGAAAGTTACTTATGTGTGAAGGGAAAAAATAGAGGAAAACAACAATGTCGATCTTATAATTGCATGCACATGAGCTAGATAGCAGCGTGAACCAGTTTTTTGCCCAAACTGGACTTTTGTTCTATTATCCTTGTTCTTCCTACAGGTGTCCTATAGATTGATACATCCCATCATCTTTTGCATACAACAAAGCAAATAAGACAGGTGGCATGCACATGGTAAAGCAAGGTACTAACATACCTTGTGTCTTGGACTTGACCATAGCTCAACCAGCTTTTGCCATTCAGAATCTGTTATGTATGCAACGGATGATTTGATGCTGATCTGGCTTGCTTCGAATTTATCAAAATATTGCTTCTTGACATAATAACGTATGTTCTTGGACACATTCTTTAGGATATCATTGCACGCAGCCTGAACGTCATTTGAATCGGTGTCCATATCATAGTTTCCCTACCAAGGCAGCAACGAGGGCAATGGCAAGATTAGTAACCATATGATATGTGTAACAGGGAATAAAGAACAGTCAGCAACATAGAATCAGCATAGAGAGCTTACTGCAACTTTTTCCATGTAGTCTTTCACCAGGCTTGTGTCCTTTTTGAATTCCTTCAAGTGAGGAAGAATTGGTATATGAGTTCTCACAATGAGTCCTGCCTCTGATTCTAGCTTTGCAGCCTGCACAGGCTTCTCCGTACGCTTCATCCCTTCATCTATTTCAATCCTCACCTTTGCTCCCAGACCCTTCGTCAGCTTTTCTAACCCCGAGCCCTTCCTAAAATTCTTGTCCACAACAACTTTCTTTACCACAGCAAGAGTACCTGAAAAGGAAACATTAAAACATCATTGGATACAGTCACCCATATATGTTGTCTTTACATTCAAACAATGAACAAGTAAAGAAGAGAAGTACAAGCCGTCATCATTCATTGCCTCCTCACTGTCTCCAGAAAAATCAGCATAGTCTAGAGGCTGATTCCTATCCACAGTATGTGAAACAGGGCTGAGTTCGAGACGGAGAGAGCTTCCTTCATCAATGGGCACAAACACATCATCATGGCGCAGTGGGCTTTCTTCACGGTTAGGTACATCGGTCTCCTTTGATTTCTGCGTATTCATTCTAGGAGCAGGTTCTTCTTCTGTTTCCAGCATTCTCTTCGTTCCTCCAGGAGGTACCGCAAAAACCCTTCCTGGAGCCATTGTTGTTGATGTTTCCGGACTATTCTTGCTCTTGCCTACTTTCTTGACTGCACCCTTCTTCCTCCTAGACTTATGGGCCTCATATAAACAAGTAAAATGGCATTAAGCATTAATGGAAAGTAACAAGAAATGAAAGATAAACAAGGAAGCACAAAACATTTAAGTACTCCCACCCCTCCAAACAAGATAAAGAATTTGCACCTTCACATTCTTTTGCACTACAATGTCATCAACTTCCTCTCCATCCATAACTTCATCATCCTTTGGGTAAATGCACTACCTTCTTTGCCCGCATGTGACCTTCTAATCATTGATACTACCGCGGGAATACCAAGGGACTAAAGAATAGGTTGTTCCTCATCATATTCTTAGCCCTAACCTTCTCATACTCAATGAGGGGCTCTTCTTTACATGAATAGAGAAAATATGGCCATTAGATGAATGGTTGAAATGCATAGGAGAGCAAGACAACTCAAACAACTAAATAATCCAATCAGGTTTTAGTTACATTTAATACTAGTAGATTAACCCAATTAGAAAACTAGTAGCATAAGCACAAGGATCTCATTTCATACCAGCAGGCTCTTAGTACATTTTCAATTACCAGATTATAATCATAAGCTAAGAAAATTTCTATACCTAGAATATGTCCAAACAATAATTATAAAACTAGCAGCATAAGCACAAGGATCTCATTTCATACCAGCAGGCTCTTAGTACATTTTCAATTACCAGATTATAAGCACAAGCTAAGCAAATTTCTATACTTAGCATATGTGCAAACAATCATTAGAAAACTAGCAGCATAAGCACAAGGAGATCATTTCATACCAGCAGGCTCTTTCTTCCTTGCCATTGCTTATCTCTAAGTGGCTGGATTGAAGATGCTAGGTTGGTGATGTTGAGCTCTATTTACCTTGAGAAATCACTTGCCACTTTCCTACAGGAAACAAGTGGTTATATAAATGGCATCATAAATGGCATTACGGAAGCAAGGAAAGCTAAATTACAAAAATGAGGGTGAATAAGATTAAAAGGCAAGAACACGGTTCCCTGAACCACGGATAGAAACTGCAATGCATACAACCTGCACATATTCAATCAGCAATATAACTACTATGGTGTGAGTCTACACATTCAGATTTATATTCACAGCCAAGATTGATTTGATGAGAGTAGCAACTACTGACAGTGTGTAGCAACAAGATCTGCATCTAACTACAGACAGTGGGCTAAACGCAAGCACATACCATAGCCGAAATTGGTTGTGAATCACAAGAGCTAAACACAAGCCCTAGCATAGAATCCTAGACACGCCAGGAGAGCCAAACCCTAACCCTAGACACGCCATGAGAGCCAAACCCTAACCCTAGACACGCCATGAGAACCAAACCTTAACCCTAATCGACCGGTAGTAGAAGGAGCAGATAACTCGCCTTACAGTCGAACTAAGAGGAAGACCGGTCCCCTTCTGTGGCCGTCGCCTTTGCAAGCGTTGTCGTCGTTCGTAGCTACCAGCCCGTGCCCATCGGGGGAGCGAGCGCGTAGCGTGGGGCCATCGCCGCTCGCGTCGTGGGGAGTGGAGGTGTGAGATGGGGATGGATGGGTGGGGACTGGGGAGGACCGGGGTCGTGTGGGGATGGATGGGTGGGGTGGGGTGGGTTTGTCCAAATTGCCCCTGTCTTTCTCTCTTTCATTGCCGAAATTCGTGGGCGGGAGAGGCGTGGGCGGGAGAGGCGGGCGAGAGAGGCAAAAAATTTGGGTTTTGGCGGCAAAAGAGGCAAAAAAATTGGGTTTGGGAGGCAGAATTTTTTGGGTTTAGGGTTAATGGTTTTTGGGATATATGTTAAAGGGTTATGGAATTTCTTGTTGCACATAATTTTGCTAAAAAAAGTTTCTACCCACTAGATACTATGTCACAAAATATAACGCAATGCAAAGTTTTTTTTTGACACTGTGTCACATAAAATGATGTCACGCGAAGGTTTTACATTGTTCGGACCGTGCACAATATGGGCACATTATCACAAACTATGCCGTGATTCTAGCCATAACATTGGTCAAACATGATAGCTCATTTCTGAGAAGGTTTTTTCGAGATGCATTCAATATACCAAGTTTGATATTTTTCCTTGACACTGTGTCACATAAAATGATGTCACGCGAAGGTTTTACATTGTTCGGACCGTTTATTAATTTCTTATGCTTGTTTCAAACTTTGGTCAAACCAACTGGCATGAAGGTTCCTAGCTAGAGTATGGGTCTCGCTAAAGTTGCATTGGATCTATGATGAAACATCATATTTTGAACCTAAAAATCATTTTTGCAAAAAATCACGAGCACTAGATCAAATACCTGTAGTTCAAATTGGACCCACCTCCTATCGATTCGGCAGGAATTTGTCTTTTTCACGAGGGGTGGACGGAAAGGTTTGAGATACCCCGGTTGGTAAATTGTCCATGTAAGGTGGTCTAGAATTTTTGAAAAATGGGTTGGTACTATTCTAAAACTGTCACTCGGTGGTTGCTTCACAAAACGCCCTGTTTTTTGCACTCGGAAAAAGAAAAATGGTTTTTTTGTTTGACGAAAAGGAAAACTTCCTCCTACGACATTTTTCGCTATCGCATGATACACATGCGTGCACAATATGGGCATATTATCACAAACTATGCCGTGATTCTAGCCATAACATTGGTCGTTTGGCCTAAAAGCCATGAAACTTCGAACATGATAGCTCATTTCTGAGAAGGTTTTTTCGAGATGCATTCAATATATCAAGTTTGATATTTTTCCTTGACACTGTGTCACATAAAATGACGTCACACGAAGGTTTTACATTGTTCGGACCGTTTTTTAATTGCTTATGCCTATTTCAAACTTTGGTCAAATCGGCGAGCATGAAGGTTCCTAGCTAGGGGATGGGCCTCGCTAAACTTGCATTAGATCTATGATGAAAAATCATATTGTGAACCAAAAAATCATTTTTGCAAAAAATCACGAGCACTAGATCAAGTACCTGTAGTTCAAATCGTACCCACCTCCTACCGATTCGGCAGGAATTTGTGTTTTTCACGAGGGGTGGACGGAAAGGTTTGAGATACCTCGGTTGGTAAATTTTCCACGTAAGGTGGTCTAGTATTTTTGAAAAATGGGTTGGTACTATTCTAAAACTGTCACTCGGTGGATGCTTCACGAAACGCCCCGTTTTTTGCACTTAGAGAAAGAAAAATGGTTTTTTGTGCGACGAAAAGGAAAACTTCCTCCTGCGATATTGTTCGCTATCGCATGATACACATGCGTGCACAATATGGGCACATTATCACAAACTATGTCGTGATTCTATCCATAACATTGGTCGTTTAGCCTAAAAGCCATGAAACTTTAAACATGATAGCTCATTTCTGAGAAGGTTTTTTCGAGATGCATTCAATATACCAAGTTTGATATTTTTCCTTGACACTGTGTCACATAAAATAACGTCACGCGAAGGTTTTACATTGTTCGGACCGTTTTTTAATTTCTTATGCCTGTTTCAAACTTTGGTCAAACCGACGGGCATGAAGGTTCCTAGCTAGGGGATGGGCCTCGCTAAAGTTGCATTGGATCTATGATGAAACATCATATTGTGAACCTAAAAATCATTTTTGCAAATCATCACGAGCACTAGATCAAGTACCTGTAGTTCAAATCGGACCCACCTCCTACCGATTCGGCGGGAATTTGTCCTTTTCACGAGGGGTGGATGGAAAGGTTTGAGATACTCCAGTTGGTAAATTGTCCATGTAAGGTGGTCTAGTATTTTTTAAAAATGGGTTGGTACTATTCTAAAGCTGTCACTCGGTGGTTGCTTCACAAAACGCCCTGTTTTTTGCACTCGGAAAAAGAAAAATGTTTTTTTTGTGCGACGAAAAGGAAAACTTCCTCCTGCGACATTTTTTGCTATCACATCATACACATGTGTGCACAATATGGGAACATTATTACAAACTATGCCATGATTCTAGCCATAACATTGGTCGTTTGGCCTAAAAGCCATGACACTTCGAACATGATAGCTCATTTCTGAGAAGTGTTTTTCGAGATGCATTCAATATACCAAGTTTGATATTTTTCCTTGACATTGTGTCACATAAAATGACATCACGTGAAGGTTTTACATTGTTCGGACCATTTTTTAATTTCTTATGCCTGTTTCAAACTTTGGTCAAACCGACGGGCATGAAGGTTCCTAGATAGGGGATGGGCCTCGCTAAAGTTGCATTGGATCTATGATGAAACATCTGGTCAAAACTATGCCGTGATTGGGCCTCGCTAAGGTTCCTAGCTTCTGGTACTAATCGTTCCCGTCACCGCATCCATGCCACATCTGGTCAAAACTATGTCGTGATTGGACCATTTTTATCACAAATTATGTCGGTCAAAAGACAATGAAAACGGAAAGGTTCGAGATAGCCCATTTGGGTCATTGTCCAAGTAATTTGGTCTAGTATGTTGCAAAATGACACATATATATATGAAAATGAAAAACTTATTTTATTATTTAGAATATGTTTTTCAATCTGCTACCTACCTCAATGGCATTTATTTGCAAAACTTAATCTGCTACCCACTCCTTACTCCATTCGCCTTGCTCATAATCCCCTCCTCGCTCCATTCGCCTTCCTCATAATCCCCTCCTCGAGCCATTCGCCTTCCTCCTCGAGCACCCGATGACGATCTGGACCCCGACCACTTAGAGCTCCGCTGATCTGCCTCCCTGCACCCGCCGATCTGGGACAGCGACGCACAGTTAAGACCCTCCCTGCTCATCTCTTCCATGTCTGACCTCCCCTAACCTCCCTCTCTAGTGGCTGCCCCTTCCCCGTCCGTTCCTGCCCCGTCTATGGCCCTCTTCCCCTGGCCGGCCCCTCCCTTCCTGGTCTGAACCCTAGTTCATGGGCAAGACAAGAACGACGGCGAGATGGTGAAATGCGGTGGCGGGAGGGTGAATTTTTCTGAACCCTAGTTCTGGACACAGCGCCCATACATGTGCTCTGTGTGTGTCGTGGGAATGACCACGGCAGATGCTGCAATCGCAATGAGTAGTAGAACATGGGGCAAGGGCGGCCAGCCATCTGCGGTGCGAGATGAGGGCTAAGACACAAGGGTTTACCCAGGTTCGACCCCCCGGAGGGTAAAGACCTACTCCTGCTAGATTGTATTATGGTGAGAGTACAATGGGGTGAGCTCGACGGCTAGGCGGCGAGTCGCTTGGGTGTATGATGGAACGTATCCTCTATGCGTCCCCTAGGGAGGTTTATATAGACTCGCCTCGCTAGGGTTTACAGATCACAACCGAATTAGTTAAGGATTCAGAGATTCTATGACCTAGTCCGACTGGGCCTAGCTACGCTTCTGGGCCTTCAGCTTCCAGTCGCCTGAGGCCACGCCAAGTCTTGATCCAGTCGCCGTCCTACATGCCCACTCGCTGACGGCTTGGGCCAGTAGGAAACGTCCTGCTGGGTATACCCTGGTAGGCATATCAGTAGTCCCCGAGGCCGTCGTTGATTTGTCGCAGGTGTTTGCTGGCAGTCGGAGTATGCGGGTCCAATGCGGATGCCTAGTCGAATCGGCGGAGGACTCCTGAACAAAGGAAAGAACTAGTCATTTTGGTCGCAATAACGGCGACCAATCGTGTCGCAGCTCGGCGAATGGGTCGGCGAATACTTAGTCGCTGTTATAGCGATCGGGTCGGCGAATCGTTGAGTCACCGGAAGCAGTGAATCGAGTAGATGAAGTTGGACCGTCAACTGTGGTCAAACTAGCCATTGGGTAACCCGACGTTAACTTCGGCGTAATCACCGCGTAATAACGGCTCCCAGAAATGGCGGGTAACAACCGCTATATAACAGGAGTGAGGGGCGACCAGAGATACGCTTCCTCCACTTCCTCCGATCTGGCATATCTTCGTCTCCTCATTCCTCACAGCGATCGGAACACTCCTGAGAGCCCCGACCACCACGAACTCCCATCAGATGGCCCCCTCTACCGAGCCATGGGGCAGATCCAAATGTACCAAAGCGCTGCTAGCATCTTTCGAGGAGGCAGGGATCCTCCACACCGGTAGATGGCGCATCCCTGCGGCCGGGGAAGTGAGTCCGGATCCGCACGAGGGGGAGTTCATCTGCTTCACCAGCCACCTGGAACGGGGGCTGGGCTTCCCAACTTCCCTCTTCTTCCGGTGTTTCTATGCCTACTACGGAATCCAACCATCGGATCTGGGTCCGCATAGTATCGAGCAGCTCGCCATCTTCGTGGCGTTCTGCGAGTGCTATCTGGGCTGCAGACCCTACTTTCTCCTGTGGCAAGACCTGTTCCACGGGAGAATCAGCCGTGAAGAGACAGGCGGCCCAATGCTAGTCGCGGGCGGACTGACATTCCAGCTGAAGTCGAAGGCGTCGTTCTTTGATCTGATGCTGCCCGCCAAGGCGGTGAACGAATGGAAAAAGTTCTGGTTCTACGTCACCGAGTCGACTCCAGGCTACGAAGTGGCGCTTCCAAGGTACTCCGCCGACCGGCCCGAACCGCGTCGGCTCCAGGTCGTCAAACTCCCGCTGGATCAGCAGATGGTTGTTGATGAAATGCTGCAAACTATCCGCGGCCTGAAGAAGAAAGGCCTCCAGACCATCAACCTCTACAACTGCTGGCTCAGGCGGCGGCTCGTGCCCCTCTCCAGCCGTGACCACTACATGTACGAGTATACAGGTAAGGACGATCCGACGAAGTCCTGCCTCGTTGAATGGAGACTCAACGACTAAACCCTGGCCCTGAAGAAGATCACCCAGGCGGTGTATCTTGATGCGAAGGCCGGGGTCGCCCCTTATACTGCAAGACACCCAGCCCCAACGGTAAGCTATCATTCTGTCAACACTCGCAGTCGCAGCTGGTGCATTCGCGGTCGTGCTAACATTGTTTTTTCTTGTTGCAGCTGTTCCAAGTGGTGGAAGGGTGGCTTCCACCCGCAGATGACGAGAACTCGAGCTCGTTCGTCTAGGACAGAAGCGAGTCATCGCCCTCCAAGGGTAATGCCGAGAGCGACGGGGGTGATGACGATGACGACGAGGAAGACGAGCCCGTGGAGGTCGCTGCCCCCATGGTCCGTAAAACTCGCGGGCAACACCAAGGCGAGCTCGAAGCAAGCAAGAGCCTCGAGCCCCACGACGATGACGACGATGAGCTTCCCGAGCACACCTCACATCGCGAGGCCACACCGTCAAAGAAGAAGAAGAAAGCTCCACCGAAGAAGAAGGCGAAACCAGCGAAGCCGATAACTCCGCCCCGATCTACAACCAATTCCGACGCCGCCATATCGGCTAGGGACGCAGCCGCACACGCGACCGCGGCACCAGACGCTGCCACCCCCAGGGATGAGGCACCGCTGGCGTCGTTACCACCTCCATTCGCCCCAATCGTTAGTTTGGGGGCTGCTCCAGCCGGAGGGGCCTCGCCTCCAAGGGAGGCTCCCGCAGCAATTACCGCGGAGGCTCCTGCCGCGGCTTCATCTTCGAAAAAGCCGTCAGTGTCTTGGACACATAATTTACTCGAGACGGGCCTCACTCGGAAGTTGGGGCCTGAACTAGAGAAGCCGGCTAGCATTCGCACCGGTCTACGGTTCATACCAGTCGCCAAATGAGTGCTGTTCGTCTGCTTGTTTTTCGTTTTAGTCGGACAGTCTTATTCATAAAACTGTTTCACAGGTCTGGTGTTAAAAAGATCGGCCATCCTTCTGTGGCCAAGGTTCCGTCAGTCGCCACCGAGGTGTCGGCAGATTCCTCGCGGAAGAGGAAAACCGACGAAGTCGCTACTCCCGCCGAAGGTGTCAAGAGGACGAAAGGCGACGACATCGTCACGGTCTCTGATGACCCGGCGGTTGCTCCGAGTGATCCTCCGACTGCAGCGGAAGTGGCCTCGAAGACCAAGGAGGGTGTTGACTCACCCGATGTGGCCGAGCCGACTCCGAGTGGCGCAGCGGCATCTGCAGCGACCTTCCCTCGCTTCATGGCGAAGGCGGCCACAGCGAGTGCCTCGGCGCCGACAAGCCGGATGCCTGGGTTCACCGAGGTGGAGGTTGAGCAGCGTCGCGGCCATACTCCGGTCGTGCTTGCGTCTGTGGATGCGCTGGAGCTTCACGGCATGCTAGGCGCTGCCATCCAGGTATGTCCAGTCCCCGAGGATCAGGCCACTGAATTTTAGTGGTCGGATTCTTAATATTTTTATATCATCCAGTCCCCGAGTGCCTAGTCACTGAATCTCAGCGGGTGGGCACTGAGGATTTTCATTGTCCAGTCCCCGAGTGCCTAGTCGCTGAATTTCAGCGGGAGGGCACTTAGGAGTTTCATTGTCCAGTCCCCGAGTGCCTAGTCGCTGAATTTCAGCGGGTGGGCACTTATGAATTATTTGTTGTTGACGTTGTAGTGTGTGCGCAGGGCCTGCAGCGCGAGTCGGCCGAACGGCTTGCTGCAAAGTATCGCTTGGAGAAGGAGCTCGTTGCCGTCCAGGACACGAACAAGGGGCTTCAAGCAGTTGCAGCCGAGGTGAAGGAGGACCGTCGGGGCCTTGTCCCAGTGGGTGACTTTACGGCGGCTCAGTCCGCTTTGAGCGCGGCCGAAAAGCGAGTCGCTGACCTGGAGCATGAGCTCAAGGAGGCGAGGGCGGAAGCGAGCTCGGCGGAAGGGCTGAGCGAAAGCTGTTGTTCCTTCTGCCGCTGAAGAACGGAAAGTATCTGATGCGCTCGTTGCTGGGCTACAGAACAACCTTTCTTCTCTTCAAAGTTTCATCACAGACCTCTGCCGCCCGCTAATTGGTAAACTCTCCTTCAGCCAATTTTCGGCGGCACTAACTGTATTGTGATGTCGATATTTCGCTTACTGCTTGTTGATGTGCTGCAGGCCGGATTACTGATAACATGGAAGAAGCGCAGTCGTATGACGCGCGGCAGTGCGTGACCACCCTGGTCGACTTGGCCGCGTTGTCAGCAACTTGCCTTCGAGCATATCTTCAGGAGATATCGCCCACGGAGGTGATCCCCAGTGACCTTGTCGAGGTATGGCGCTACCTGGAAAAGGCTCCGTCGGTCGTCGAGTTCATGACGCGGTCGGCCTTCCGGCGTGGGGCAGCGATGGCGCTCAGCCTTGGGCTTTCCCACTTCCCGGAGGATTTCGACCTCGGAGATGTCACGAGTGGCTACCCCTCGTCAACGGGCTCGGTGGAGACTGCCGAGGTGCTGAAGCTGACGGACCGGGCCGCGGTGTAATCCGATCGCGTTTGGGCGATTGGCGACCTCATCCCCTACCAGGAGACGATTGTCGCTCCCAATGATCCTGAACCGAAGAATCAGGACTTCAAGGTCGAGCAGCCGTTCCGTGCGGCGATGGCGGGCGAGCTGACGTCGTACCCGTCGAACCCGTGCGTGCCCTTCATCCGCAACAGCAGGGACGGAGGCGCGTCTGCATCAAAACCTGCGGAGTAAAACTGTTGTGCCCTTGGGCATTAGTACAGAATAACTATGTAACTTCCTTGTACGTGGAACCACTTTGTGCTGCTATAAAGGAAACTCGTGTTATTTTGTTATTCCTTTGAGATTTTGGATGTTGATTGAGCGAGTCCCCGAGCGCGTCCGCCCTTTTTATGGGGTTTACCTCGTTGTTATATGTTTGTGAATTTTTAATGAGTTAAGGTCGACTCGCCATAGCTCGGAGAGCCAGTCGCATGGCGACTCCCAGGGGTGCTCTGTACTTGACCGTTTTCCCGGGCGCGAACGAGGTCGGGTTGCCAAGTCCCCGAGCGTGGTACTTGGTGGTTCTAGTCGCAGGCCCAGGGTAGGTGAGGACTAAGCGCGTTTATAGTAAGCGCGTCACTCCTGCCTAATCCGAAGGATCAGTCGCATGGCGTGTCCTGGGCACGCTCTCATACAAGGCGTTTTTCCCTAGTCGCTCGTATTTGGCTGGGTGTCAGTCCCCGAGCGTGGTACTTGGCCGTTCGAGTCGCTGTGCCAAGGATGCGGAGGACTTGGTCGCTGTGAGGAGCGAATGCAGTTGTCTTGGCACGGTGAGCCAGTCGAGCTAGGCGACTCCAATGGGGCTCCGGGTTGGCGTTTTTCGTGGACGTTACGAGGCCTGGAGTTTCCCAGTGCCCTCGTGCCGCACTACTTTGCCGTGCCGGTCGCTTTAGAGGTTGACTTCTGCGAATAGCATAACGCTATTATTACGAGTGCGAGTGGCACAAGACACGGAGAGTAGACACAATATTCGGTAACCAATCTGTTTTATTTCATAGCGGGTGGGGAGTACATGTATGGAGTTCTAGGAGTAGAACTTCCGTAGGAGGTTTACATTCTGCGGCCGCTTGACGTCGAGTTTTCCGTCTCCTCGGACGTCGGTGAGGTAGTAGGCGTCGTTCCCAGTACTCGCCCAATGGCGAATGGTCCCTCCCAAGGGGGGAGAGCTTGTGCCTGCCTTTCTTGTCCTGGATTAGACGCAGTAACAGGTTGCCTTCCTGGAAAGTGCGAGTCCTTACTCGCCGGCTATGGTAGCGGCGGAGCCCTTGCTGGTAGATGGCGGTGCGGGAGCGAGCTAGGCCGCGTGCCTCGTCGAGCTGGTCGACTCCGTCTTGGCGTGCGAGTTCGTTTGCAGCCTCCGTGTAGTTGACCACCCTTGGTGAATTGCGCTCGAGGTCGGTGGGCATGACTGCCTCGGCACCGTACACCATGAAGAAGGGGGTGAATCCTGTTGACCTGTTGACGGAGGTGCGGATGCCCCAGATGACGGAGGGTAGCTCCTCGACCCAGCACCCGGCGGTGCGCTCCAGTGGGACTTGGAGCCGTGGCTTCAGGCCATGGAGGATGCTCTGATTGGCGCGTTCCGCCTGGCCATTGGACTCCGGGTGCGCGACTGAGGCGAGGTTGAGTCGAATGTGGTGTTCCACGCAGAACTCGGCCATGGCTCCTTTGGCGAAGTTGGTGCCGTTGTCCGTGATGATGCTGTTGGGGAAGCCGTAGCGATAGATGAGCTCGCGTAGGAACTTGGTGGCGGTCTTCCCGTCGCACTTGAGGACTGGCTTGGCCTCCACCCATTTTGTGAATTTGTCGACTGCGACTAGGAGGTGGGTGAAGCCGGAGGGGGCCTTCTTGAAGGGGCCTACCATGTCCATGCCCCATACGGCGAATGGCCAGGTGATGGGGATTGTCTTGAGCGTCGAGCTCGGCACATGGGTCTGGTTGGCGTATTTCTGGCATCTGACGCACCGCTGGACGATGTCGACAGCGTTTGCGTGTGCGGTGAGCCAGTAGAAGCCGTGTTGTATAGCCTTTGCGACCAGCGAGCGGGCGCCGGCATGGTGGCCGCAGTCGCCGGAGTGAATGTCTTGGAGGATTTTGCGTCCTTCAGCGGGTTGAACACAACGTTGGAACACGCCGGTCACGCTGCGCTTGTGGAGCTCGCCGTTGATGATGACGAAGGATTTGCAGCGGCGTGCTATCATCCGGGCATCCGTTTCATCCGCGGGCAGGGTGCCTCCCTCCAAGTAGGCGACGTATGGCGCGGCCCAGTCGTTTGGCTCGGCGATTAGTGCGACCAGGGCTGCTTCTGGTTGCAGCGGGATTCCGATGTCGATCTCCCTTGGGGGAGAGACGGAAGGCTTGGTGATGGTGTCGAGGAAGACGCCGGCGGGTGGTGCGAGTCGAGACGAGCCGAGGCGAGAGAGTGCGTCGGCCTCCTCGTTCTTCCGCCTGTCAATCCACTCGACGGAGTAGCCTGCGAAGTGTCCACCTAGCTGGTCCACTACTTGGAGGTATGCCGCCATGGTGGAGGAGACTGCGTCGCAGGTGCTGGCGACTTGCCCGGCGACGAGGTCGGAGTCTCCGTAGCAGCGCAGGCGATTGAAGTTCATCTCCTTGGCAGCTCGCATGCCGTGGAGTAGCGCCTCGTACTCGGCCATGTTGTTGGTGCAGGGGGTGAAGTCGAGGTAGAGGACGTAGCGGAGCTTGTCGCCCTTCGGAAATGTTAACACGATCCCTGCCCCTGTGTCGTCCGCGTTCTTGGAGCCGTCGAAGTGTAGGTTCCAATAGTGGAGGTATGGCAGCTTCTCTGGCTGCTGGGCCTCCTCCCAATCGGCAAGGAAGTCTGCGAGCCTGCGATTTGATCGCCTTGTGCGGCTCATACTTGATGTTGTGGACGCCGATCTTGACGGCCCACTTGGCGACTCGCCTAGTCGCCTCGCGGTTGCGGATGATGTCCTGCAACGGTGCTGAGGAGACGACCGTTATTGGGTGCTCCTGGAAGTAGTGCGGCAGTCACCGCTGTGCTCTGAAGACCGCGTATACCAATTTCTGGTATTGCTGGTAGCGCGGGCACGACTCGGTGAGGACTTCGCTGATGTAGTACACTAGTCGCTGCACCGGGCGCTCCTTTCCTTCTCTGGCCGTTCGACGAACATGACGGCGCTGACGACGCGTTCGGAAGCCGTGACATAGACCAGCATGGGTTCCTTGTCGACGGGGGCAGCGAGTAGCGGTGCTGCGAGTAGCACCTCCTTCAAGTCGTGGAGCGCGTCATCTACCTCCTTGTCCCACTGGAAGGTGGGGTTCTTGCGCATTAGGCGGTAGAGGGGCATCGCCTTTTTGCCTAACCGGGGGATGAAGCGACTGAGAGCCGCGACTCGCCCGGCCAGCTTCTGGACGTCGCGCAGGCACTCGGGTCTGCCGAGTCGAGCGATCGTGTTGATATTGGCGGGGTTCGCCTTGATCCCGCGCTTGGAGACAACGTATCCCAGTAGCTGTCCAGTTGGCACACCGAAGGTGCATTTCCCTGGGTTTAGCTTTATCTTGTACTTCCACAGGTTGGCAAATGTTTCCGCCAGGTTGGCGAGTAGGTCGTTCTGGCGAGCGGATTTCACCACCACGTCGTCGATGTAGACGTGGATATTGCGGCCAATTTGGCTCGCAAGGCACTCCTGCATGCACCTCTGGTAGTTTGCCCCGGCGTTTTTGAGGCCGAAGGTCATGGTAGTGTAGCAGAAGGCTCCGAATGGCGTGATGAACGTCGTCTTCTCTTCGTCCTCGACGGCCATTTTGATCTGGTTGTACCCATAGTAGGCGTCGAGGAAGCATAGCGCCTCCGAGCCCGCAGTGGAATCGATGATTTGGTCGATCCGCGGGAGGACGAATTGCTCCTTCGGGCAGGCGCTGTTTAAGTTTGTGTAATCGATACACATCCTCTAGGTCCCGTTTTTGTTCTCGACCAGGACTGGGTTTGCCAGCCACTTGGAGTACTTGATTGGCCGGATGAAGCCTGCAACGAGTAGACGCTGGACCTCCTCGGCGATGGCTCAGCGGCGCTCTTCATTAAAGGGCCGCAGCGACTGCTTAATAGGAAGCACTTTGGGGTCGGCGTTGAGTTTGTGCTCAGCGAGTTCCCTCGGGACACTGGGCATGTCGGATGGCTTCCATGCGAAGATGTCCCTGTTCTCACGGAGGAACTCTATGAGCGCGCCTTCCTATGCTGGGCTCATGCCCGTCCCGATCATCACCGTCTGGCTGGAGTCGCCTAGGACCAGCTCGACGGTGCGGGTATGCGTCGTTGCCTCGAAGGCGGTGGAGTTGCCGCCCTCCGAGTTGGGATTATTGAGTATGGTGGGGTTGTCGCTGTTGACCCCGCTCGCGTACTTGGCGAGCTCCTCGGCGTGGTTGGCCTCTGCCGCGATGACGGCGTCAGCGAGTTCGGCCCCTTTGGCCTCGCACTCTGCGGCCATGTTGGGGTCGCCGTGGATGGTGATGACGCCGCACGGCCCGGGTAGCTTCATCGCGTTGTACGCGTAGTGGGGTGCTGCCATGAACTTGGAGAACACCTGGCGCCCCAGGATGCAGTGGTAGGGGCTATCGAAGGGCACCAGCTCGAAGACGATCTGCTCGGTGCGGAAGTTTGCTGGTGTGCCAAAGGTGACTGGCAGCATCACCTTGTCGATCGGGTACGCCTTCCGACCGGGGACGATGCCGTGGAAAGTGGTGTAGGTCGTTTCGATCATCGACTGCGGGAGCCGCAGTCGCCTGAAGGTGTCCAGGTACAGGATGTTGATGGAGTTGCCGCCGTCCATCAATGTTTTGGGGAGCCAGTAGTCTCCCACCTTGGGCTTGACCACCAGGGCGACTCGGCCCGGATACTCGATCCGTGGCGAGTGGTCCTCGCGGCTCCAGGTGATTGGTTGTTCAGACCAGTTGAGGAACTGGGGGATATCTATCTGGGCCACCGCGTTGACGGAGACGGCGCGGGCGATGACCTTCTTCTCGCGCTTCGTGTTGAAGCCTGTGAAAGTGTGGAGCGAGCCGGCGACGCTGCCGAATTTTCCGCCGTTTGGCGGGTTGTTGTCGGGGTCTTCCCGCGCGCGTCGTGCCTTCTCGATCTCCTTGAGAGAGTGGCAGTCGGCGGTCGTGTGCGTGGCGGGCTTTCCTTTCCTGCTGTGAAACACACAAGGTTGGTTAAGAAGGGTCGCGGGATCGAACCTCGGCTTCGCCTTGTAGTTGCCACTGTCGCAGCGATGTACCCCGTCGCGGAGGAAGCTCTTGGGATCGCGCTGCGCGTATCCAGCGTTGGCAACGAACTCGACTCGCCCGTCACTGCGGCGCTTGCCGGTGAGGCAAGTGTTGCTGTAGTGTAATTCGGGTCGCCTCCCGTTGTCGTGGCCGCTCGTGCGGCGATGTCCTCCCGACTCGTCGTCATTTTCTTGGTTTGGGTCCTCCTCCGCGTACTTCTTTGCGATCTCCAGGAGGTCCGGTATGTTGTCGAGTGTGCGGTACACTCGTTTGAGCTTGGCGACTAGGGGCTCGTAGCGACACGAGGTCTTGAAGCAGTGGATCGCGGTGTCCGGGTGGATCCCAGCCGCGTTATACCATAGATCTTGCCACCATTGGACCCAGCTGCGGGTCGACTCGTGGGGTCCCTAGACGCACCACTCCAGGTCCTCGATGGTGGTGGTGCGGGTGTATGAACCCTCGAAGTGCCTGACGAAGGCATCGCGCATCTCCTCCCAGGAGTCGATGCTATCTGCGGGGAGGGTGTTAATCCACTTCCTGCACGCCCCCTCCATCATCAGGGGGAGGTAGCAGGCAGCGAGTAGATCGGTGTGGCCAGCGATCCCCATCTCCATGAGGTAGGTATCCAGCCACACGGAGGGATCGTACGAGTGGTCGTACTTTTCTATTTCCTTCAGCGCTTTGAATTTCGCCGGGTATGTTTCGCCTCGGATCATCGGTCCGAAGCACGAGGGCCCCACTAAGCTCAGCGATCCCCTTGGTTCGCCGTCACGGTGGTTGATGAGTGTGTGCTGCAGGTCGTCAGGCTGGCGTGCGCACCAGCTCTGGTTGTTGATGATGTAGGTGCGGGCGTCGACGGGTTGTCCGTTGGCGGCGACGAAGTTGTTCGCCGGCCGAGGGTCGTTGGTGGAGAGCCGTGTTCGCGGGTCGGTGTTGGAGCTATAGGGGTTCGGGTGGCGGGCAGTTGAGAGTGTTCGCCGCCATGGGGCGGCCGCTCGAGGCCGCTCTGCTGACTGATGAACGCGAGTACATTCGACCCTGTGAGTCGACGCCTGCATTTTGTTGCTCGACCGCTTTGGCGAGCAGAGCCCTGGCGTACTAGATCCGCAGGGCGCCTTCCCCAGTGGCTTCAATGTTGTCGACTGCTGCTCGGCCCGCGACGAGGTTGTCCATTGGGGTGGAGAACAGCGGGAGGCCGTTCGCGTCTCGCTCTCGTGAGGAGACCATGATCCTTGGCTGGTCCCTGGGGGGTGCGCGGTTGGGTGGTGCTGGGGCACCATTGGCCGTTGCCCCTGGGGGGGGCAAGTGCTTCCTCCTGGCGGCGCGTTCTTGCAGATCGCGCGCTCGGTTGCGCGGGCCGGGTCGTTCTCGTCGTCGAAATTCAGGGCGCGCCCCTGGACGGTAGGGTTCAGGCGCGACCTGATTCGGAGTTGGTGGTAAGCGACGGCTCCTGCACTGTCACCTGCTCGAGGCGAAATTTTTCGCGCTCGGCTTGTTCCTTGCGGACTGCCTCCGCCAGCTTCAGGCGGAGTTCCTCGAGCTCCGTTGCCGTTGCGTTTGGTGGGATCGGCATGGAGAATGGGTCTTCCGGCAGGTCGGCGCCAGTCGCCATGTAGGTCGCGGCGTGGGGACCGGTTCCGTCGCGGAGGTCGTCGGAGTTCTCCGACCCGGAGTCGAAGTCGAAGATCCCGAGGATAGAGGGATCCTCGAAGTCTCCGACGTTGGAGACCTGGGTGATGGAGCCTGCGGGTGACGCAGCAACAATGGATCCGACGAGTGACGCCGGGGTCGCCGAATCGGCGTCGTCGTTGAGGGCCGCGTCGTCCGCGGCCGCGGTGGTTTCGGCCACGTTGCTGTGGGCCGAGTCGTACTCGGATGCGATGCGGTGAATTGTGCGGACCTGGCTCTCAGAGAGCTGGTCGCGTGGCGGCGACTCGCGGATGCGAGCCGGGTCCTCCGAGATGATGACGTCGGTGAGGCCGACGAAGAGGCTGATCGTGCCGACCGGCAGGATCACGCTATGTGTGACGGGTCGCGCCTCCGGGACGTAGCTGCTCGGAAAGATCTGGAGCATCTCGCCGAACGCGATCATGCGGCCGGTGGCGATCGACTCGTTGATGGGCAAATTGGATCTCGCCGCAGAACACCGGCATGACCGGCCAGTCCCCACGGTGGGCGCCACTGTCGTGGGAATGACCACGGCAGATGCTGCAATCGGCAGCGAGTAGTAGAACATGGGTCAAGGGCGGCCAGCCATCTGCGGTGCGAGATGAGGGCTGAAACACAAGGGTTTACCCAGGTTCGGCCCCCCAGAGGGTAAAGACCTACTCCTGCTAGATTGTATTATGGTGAGAGTACAATGGGGCGAGCTCGACGGCTAGGTGGCGAGTCGCTTGGGTGTATGATGGAACGTATCCTCTATGCGTCCCCTAGGGAGGTTTATATAGACTAACCTCGCTAGGGTTTACATATCACAACCGAATTAGTTAAGGATTCGGAGATTCTATGACCTAGTCTGACTAGGCCTAGCTACACTTCTAGGCCTTCAGCTTCCAGTCGCCTGAGGCCACGCCAAGTCTTGATCCAGTCGCCGTCATGCAGGCCCACTCGCTGACGGCTTGGGCCTGTAGGAAACGTCCTGCTGGGTATACCCCGGTAGGCATATCCCCATCAGTGTGTATGGTTCCGATGTTGTATATGTGCTCTGTGTGTATGTGCATCCCAATCTGAATATTTCTGAACCCTAGCAGCTGTACATGTGCTCATACTGAATTTTTTGAACCCTAGCAGTTGTACATGTGCTCATACTAAATTGTTCTGAACCCTAGCAGTTGTATATGTGCTCATACTGAATAAATGTGAAAAAATGCTATGCTTATATCTTGCTATGATGTTGTATGGTACATGTGTATGGTATATCTGTGTGCTCTGATGTTATATCTGTAGTTATATCTGTGTTCTCTGATGTTGTATGGTACATGTGCTCTATGTGTATCATACTGTAGTTATATCTTTCTTATATCTTGCTTCTCTATGTTGTACATGTTCTCTTCTTTGGTTATATCTTGATTTTATTTCAGTAGCTTCCACTAGTTGTAGATGCTTTGTCAAACTAAAAGTGAAAAAATTCTATGCTTGTCAAACTAATCTGTGTAGGAGGGTCATGTTTATATTCTACTTTCTCACTGATGTTGTATGGATGAGTTTGGTTCATTCCATTCATTTCTCGCTGTGATGTTGTATGGTTGAATTTAAGTAGATGTTAACATTGTTGTCATGATTTTCTTGGTAGTTGACCATGGACTATCCTAGGGCCATCGAGATTTCCTCGGATGACGAAGCTGCCATTGCTGCGGAGGCTGCTGCTAAGAGAGCTAAGGATAAGCGTCGCACTAAGAAAGCTGCTGCGGCAGCCGCCGCTGCCAACAAGATTGTCATGCATCGATGTAAAAATCCTTTACTTCATCGGGATGTTTGCATTGCTCCTTTACTTCATATTTTACTTATGCTGTTTGCATTGCTGATTTTGAAAATGTGGCTTTTCCTTGCATGTAGGTCCCAAGGCAAAGGTTTGTACCAGTTTTGATAAGTGATGTGTGTATGGCAAAAAGGTTGCTTTGAAACGCACACAAGTGCTATCCCTGAGGAATCTTGCAAGGAAGAAACACACACTAAAAGTGTATGTATGCACTATGCAGCTATCAAACACCAAGGAGCCAAAAGATAAAATGGTAAACAAATTGTCCCTTGATGATCATTCTTTGATTACCGAAGTACTTATGTTGTTTTTGCCATTGATTGATTGGTTCAATTAATTGGTAGTGGTTCCCAAAGGCCTACACCAATGCCTACATCAAGTGGTACAATGACTTCCCAGCAAAGCTTTGGGTCTTCTGTGGAGGCCATGTGCCCATAGAAGTCACTATGATTATGATTAAAGGGAAGCGTCAAGGAGCACAAATTACGACCAACTGGTCCCAGGTGGTGGCGGCGACCGAGATGCTACACGGCAACATCTTCATGTTTCGCTTTCGCCGCAGTCCTAGGGATGGACTTAAGCTACTCGTCCAGCCGGTCATGTAATCAGCTGGTTGTGTTGGCTGTAAATATGGTCTTGTAGGTTTCTATCATGTTGCTATCAGGTTGAACTATGGTCATGTTGCTATCATGTGCTATCTAGTTGCTATCAGGTTGAACTATGGTCCTGTAGCTATCAGGTTTCTTTTGGAATGCCCAGTCTAGTTGTGAACTGATCCTGGGATTTTGGAATGCCCAGTCTATGGTCCTGTAGCTATGCTACTACTTATATCTATGAAATGATCCTGTGGTACTACTATGGTCAATATGAAATGTTCCTCTGATCCTGTGATCAATATGAAATGTTGCTTTTGGTTTGAAATGATCATGTGAAATGCTGTGATAAATCCTATGATTTATATGAAATGTTGCTTTTGGTCTGAAATGATCATGTGAAATGTTGTGATAAATCCTGTGGTCTATATGAAATGTTGCTTTTGGTCTAAAATGATCACGTGAAACATTGTGATAAATCCTGTGATCTATGAAATGATACTTGTATCTATTTGTGATTCATGTAGTATATATAAAAATTTTGGGTTCTTTTATCTAGCAATATTACTTGCATGGCGCAATGTCAATTCACCCTGGAAGAGTGGTAGGAGGTTCTTGGCTCGACTACCAGGACTCACCACCATTTTTCCTTTTTTTGGATAGATTCGGAATTCACAATCATATCCAGAGAACTAGATTCACAACTCATGATCTTCCAAAAATTAAAATGACATGATTACACACGATCTTCTAGAAATTATATGCCAATATTACACATGATCTCAGATTCGTCCAGAAATTATATGTCAAGATTCCAGAAATTGAAATGACAAGATTACACATGATCTCAAGATTACACATGATCTTCCAGAAATTAAAATATCCATGGCAACAATAGCCAGAACTTGATATCCATGGCAACAATAGCCAGAACTTGCAGAATAGGAAATTAAAATGACTACATATCAGCTAAAATGGAATGATCGTGCTCCTGATCTTGCTCCTCACCACCACTCCACCACTGCAGCTAAAATGACATGATCTTGCTCCCAGGTCTGGCTCCTCCTCACCACTGCAACAGAGATTAGCAATTTCCAGTGAGCCACTAGCAATGAAATAAAGAAGAACAGATAATGGAGGATATAATTAGCAATTAGCAATTTCCAGTGAGCCACTACCTTGCATGTTGTTACTAATCATCATCGTCGAAATGCCTCTGCCTTCTATCCTCACCATCGCTACAGTATTGGAGGACTGTGTCATCTACCATGTTTTCATCATCCTCGCATTCATGGCCCTCCACTACCTCCTTCTTTCTTTTTCTAATGTTTTCTACGAATGAAGCATCAAGTAACACTCGTTCCCGACTCCTTCGCAATCTAGTATGCACACCGGGTTCTTTCTCTTGCACTGGAACTTCCTCGGTGTTATCATCTTGGTATGTTAGACCGCCGCCATCATTGTGACCCTTCTCCTTTTCAGTTTCTTTCACACTCCACAAATGTCTGTGCTGAAACTTTTGCACAACTTGCCAATTTCCATGCAAATCGGTGTCTGGCACATAGAACACCTTTGTTTGTTGTGTCGTTAGAATAAATGGATCACTCTTATACCAGCACCTTCCAGTGTTGATGCTCTTTAAGTGTCCATCATCTCGGATCCCTATCTTCTTTCTGCCACCAAGATCAAACCAATCACAACGAAACAAGACGACCGATCGATGGACGCCTCTTCTAGAGTTGTACTGGAGCCTTATGATGCTTTTGAGCTGACCATAGAAGTCCATGTCTTCACCATCATGGTACCCCTCAGCAACTATTCCACTGTTTTGCGTGTTTCTATTTTTCTCACGGTCAACGGTGTGGTAGCGGACACCATCAACAATGCATGCTGAATACAACCTCACTCGCCTTCGCATGCCAAAGCAAAAATATCAGCACTGACATTATTGATTCCAAGACTAAATATCTGCACAAATAAACCAGGATTAATAACAAAAACACAAACTAATCATGTGGCAATTGATTCCAAGACTAAAGATCTCACATGATTCTTAAACCATTTAGCAAACCCCTTCGCAAGCCATCTATCAAAATTGATGCCGCAATCTTGCTTATTCAGCTCTTCTTTGCACAACCTGCAATGCCAAAAAAAACATAAAGTTAATTAAATCATCGGTCTTGCAAATGGGTTCCTTCCAACTAAAGAAAAAAGATAAGGGTGCATGCACAAGAGATGACATACTCTATATATGGTAGAACCTCAGGGCAACTCCTTAGCACATACCAATGCATTTTTGGCATAGTCATCACCAGCCTCCAAGTACTATGACCCTCCAAGAAGGTTCACACCATGGTTGAAACCGAGACATCACCAATGTGCGAATCATCCCGCTCTCTATTTATGCCCGGCCGATTGAATCTTGTTTCCACATTGTCAAAGTACCTCGAGCAAAATGTAAGGCACTCATCAACAACATATGCCTCGGCAATCGACCCTTCAGGCCTGGCAGTGTTTCGCACATAACGCTTAAATGTAAGCATCCTTCTTTCGACATGGTACATCCAGCCATATTGTACGGGGCCTCTAAGCATTGCCTCTTTGGGTAAATGCATGGTCAAATGAACCATCACCGTGAAGAAGGCCGGAGGAAAGATCTTTTCAATCTTGCAAAGGATAACTACGATTTATTTCTGGAGTCTTTCAAGAACAGATATCTTGAGTGTTTTGGAGCATAACTCTCTGAAGAAATTCCCCAGCTCAGCAACAGCTTCATATATTTCTTTATCCAAAATTCCATGGAGTCCAGCCGGTAAAATCCTTTGGAGGAGGATGTGAAAATCATGAGTTTTTAGTCCTTGGAGCTTGCATCCATCAGGAGACACGCGTTTTGCTAGGTTAGCGGCATACCCATCTGGAAATCTCACCGCTCTTATAAATTTACAGAATGCAAGCTTTTCTTATTTACTCATTGTATACCATGCTTCTGGCATCTCAAACGACTGTCCACCTTCAACAGGCTGCAGATGCAAATCTTCTCTTATGCCCATGTCTTCCAAATCAAGCCTAGAGTTAACTATCTCCTTTGACTTCCCGTCGATGTTCATAAATGTGCCAAGAAGATTATCACATATGTTATTCTCGATATGCATTACATCAAGGTTGTGCCTCAACTTGAGATCTGCCCAGTAAGGGAGGTGCAACAAAATAGCCCTCTGGTTCCAACATTGACCATCCTCACGCTTCCTTTTCTTTTGATGTTTTCCAGGTCTCACATCTTTCACATTGTGAAGCTGTTTCTCGAGCTCTTCTTTAGTGAACTCCGCCGGCTGGTCACGGGTTTCAGTTTTTATATTGAAATCCTTGCTTTTTCGCCAAGGATGGTGGCGAGGAAGAAAACGGCGGGCCCAAGTCCAACATATCTTGTTCCTTATTTTTTCCGAGCACGGATCCTTGTCACAACACATGTATGCTTGATAACCAGACGTGAGCCTCCCCGACAAAGTGTGCAACGCCGGGAAATCATGGATACACCATATTACTGTAGCACGGAGATCGAACTTATCAGGACTCAGGGCATCAAAGGTACGGACACCCTCCCTAAGATTGAGCAGATCTTCTACCAGGGGCTCCATAAAGACATCAAAAGCCTTTCCTGGAGATTTTGGACCCGAGATCAACAAATCCATCATGAAGTTTGACTGCTCCATACATGCCCATGGTGGAAGATTGTACAACACGACAAATACCGTCCACATGCTATATTTCGAGCTCATTCCAAATGGATTAAAGCCATCTGAGGCAAGGCCGAGTCTGGTGTTCCTCGCATCGACGGCAAACTCTTTATGTTTATCGTCAAAATCTTTCCATGCCTTTCCGTCAGCTGGATGGCTAAGTTCATCATCCACGGGTTGCCGCTTTAGCTTGTGCCATTGTACATCCTCCGACTGTTGCTTCGAAATGAACATCCTCTGTAACATTGGAATCAAAGGAAAGTACCTCAACACCTTCTTCGGTATCTGTCTCCTCCCATATGCATCTTTCCACCTAGAGGCATCACACTTTGGGCATTTGTCATGCTTGGCATACATGTTCCGAAACAAGATACAATTGTTTGGGAAAACGTGGATTGATTCATAACCAAGCTCCAATCTGCCGATTATACTCAATGCTTCATCATAAGTTTTGGGAATTGAGCTTTTAGGGTATTGGATGGTCAAGATATGGAGTATTGCGTTGAAGGCAACATTGCTTATCCGGTAGAAGGACTTGACATGGAGTAGCTTCACGGTGAAGGAAAATCTGGACAATGTCCCACCATCACTAGCTGCGCGCTTTGCATCCTCTATCAGCTCGGCATAGATTCTCCTCTGTCCATCACCTTGCGGTTCTGACTTGTACAGATCCTTAAAAAAATCAGGAATTTTCTCATCCTCATACCCATCCTCCTCCTCAAAATCAGCATCCTTTTGTGGAATATCATCTTCTACAAAATCACCGCCTTCACCAGCATGGTGTGCCTCTTCATTAGGTTCAGGTTCAACTCGAGGTTCTGCGCATAGAGGCTCTCCATGATGGATCCACCTATCATACATGCTTGACATCCCGCGCATCAGCAGATGAGACTCGACATCTTCTAGAGTTTGCTGAACACGATTCATATAGCTAGGGCATGGGCAAAGAAATAGAGCATCCTCAGCAGCACTTCTGCGAACAAATCGCATGAACTCGTCCACTCCCCGTAGATTCTCAGTGGAAAGCCTTCTAACTCCTCGCGTAATCCATCCTCTGTCCATCTGCATGCGGGAGACCAAAAATGTTAGCATTCAATGTTCAACCGAAGTGCACAAACCAAAAGTAGCTACCAAGATTAATTAAAAATATAGTGCTGCTAAAATTTTAGCATCTGGACAATCTTGTATACACACAAATATGTTAGCATCGGGACAAGTCTTGGACACACAGAGATATGGGACAAACATATATGATGTCACACTAAGTTTAATTAAAAATATAGTGCTGCTAAGAAATATGAATTTACTGAATTTGCTGCCAACTAAGATGAATTTGTTGCTAAAAATATGATGGCACACTACGATGAATTTGATGAATTTGCTGCCAACTAAAAAATAGACTTTGCTGAATAGTAGTTGATTTATTCTTCAGCACAGATCCTACCATGGACACCGATGTAGATGCCCCAGACCCCTCCGTGGGTCACCGCCGCCCCCCGCCCCTTCGTCGGTCCATGCCGGTGGGATGGGTCACCGCTGCCCCCACCCCCTCCATTGGTCACCGCCGCCCCCTCCCCCTCCGTCGGTCACTGCCGCCCCCTCCCCCTCCCCCTTCGTCGGTGACCGTAGGCCCCGTCCCCTCAATCGGTCACCGTCGGCCCCACCCCCTCTGTCAGTCACCGCCGGCCCCTCCTGTTGGAGATATGCCCTAGAGGCAATAATAAATGTAGTTATTATTATATCTTTGTGTTTATGATAAATTTTTACATTCATGCTATAATAGTATTAACAAGGAAACATTAATACTTGTGTGATTTATAAACTTAAATTGAAGTCCCTAGTAAAGCCTCTTCATAATACTAGCTTGTTGGTTAATAAATGATTGTGGTTTCCCTATCATGAACATTGAGATGTTATTAACAACAAGATCATATCGTTAGGAGAATGATATGATGGACATACTCCTATAGATAAGCGTAGCATAAAGATCAAGTCATTTTAATAGTTCAATTGCTATATGCTTTCTGATACATAGTAACCTAATTCCTTCGACCATAAGATCATGCTTATCACCATCACCGGAAGGATGCTTTGATGACATCAAAAACCACATCGTAACTGGGTGGCTATAAAGGTGGCATTGAGTGTTCGGAAAGTATTGGTTGAGACACATGGATCAAGAGTGGGATTTGTCCATCCATATGACGGATAGATATACTCTGGGCCCTCTCGGTGGAATGTCATACAATTAGCTTGCAAGCATGTGACTGGCTCACAAGGGATCACATATCACGGGAACGAGAAAAGAGTACTTATCGGTAACGAGGTTGAACTAGGTATGCAGAGATACCGGCGATCAAAACCTCGGATAAGTAAACTATCGTGAGACAAAGGGAAATTGGTATCGTATGTAAGTGGTTCATTCGATCGCAAAGTAATCGTATAAATATGTGGGAGCCATATGAATTTCCAGATTCCTCTATTGGTTATTGTTCGAAGAAGTGTCTCGATCATGTCCGCATAATTCACGAACCGTAGGGAGACACACTTAACGATTCGACATTGTTGAGTAGTTATGGAATGATGATTAAGCGATCGAATGTTGTTCGGAGTCTCGGATGGGATCCGGGATATCACGAGGAGATCCGGAATGGTCCGGAGAATAAGATTCATATAAGGAAAGTCCTGTTTCGGGGTTGGAGAATGGTTCCAGTGTTTTCATCGGGAATGTTCTAGAAGGTTCCAGAAGGTCCGGCACTCCAGAGGGGAAGGGTACATGAATGTGTCATAACAAGTTGGAATGGTTGCATCATGTACTAGGTGTCATCGCTGAGCGAAATAAAGGGATAAATCAAATCCTAGTTTGAAAAGTCAAACGGCTATTTTGCTTGGTGGAGGGAGAGTAGGAAACCTACTTGGGGAGGAAGTCCCTCTCCCTCCACCGCCGGCCTTGGAAGCCGAGTTGGGGAGGGACTCCCCTCCCCTTGGCCGGCCCCCTCCACCTATATAAGGAGGGGTAGGGCTGGCCCTCCAAGCACACACCTTGCACCCTGCAAACCCTAGCCCCAAGCCGCCAGCGCCGCCACCTCCTGCTGCCGCCGCCGCCTAGGGCAAAACCCTAGCCGCCGAGTTGGGGCATCCCCTTGCCCTAGACGCCGGCCTAGCCTCTCCTCCTTGGTGCGTCTAAACCCTAGATCACCGAGGCTCTCTCATAGTCCACCATACTCGCTCCGGCTTAAGGCGAAGCCCTGCGAGATCTCCCCTCTACTTCCGGTACCACGCCGTCGTGCTGCCGGAATCGCGAGGAGAGTGCTACAACCTCCGCTGCCTGCTGGAACAAGGGAGAGGAAGGTCTTCGTCGAGTACCGAACGTGTGACCGACTGCGGAAGCGCTGCCGGAACGCAGCGCCGGAAGGATCGTCTACGCGATCTTAAGATTGGCAAGAGTACGACTACATCACCCACGAGAATCTGCTCTCGTTAAACACTTTGGAATCTTCGAGGGTGAGTTATTCCATCGACTCGTTGCTACAATCTAGTACATAGATCTTGGCTTGTTTGTTTGTATGCGGTAGAAAAAATTTGTTTTCCATGCTACGAACCCCTACACCTCCCCCTCCGTCGGCTTAGCCCTCTCTGTGTCAGCGCTGAATTTATCCAAGTCCCCTCCTCTGTGTGCGACTGTTAGATAAGGTGGATCGTATTGTCTTGTTTCATATAGACTTACTCTTCCATACAAATCAAGATCACTTGACTAGCCTGCAGTACGATGAGCTGAAAAGTAGCGCAAGGCCATGGGTTCGAGTCCCCGCAGCTCCACATTTTTTGCCATTTTAACCAAAAAATGGCCATTCGATGTATTGGCCGGCATGGGCCACTGGCTGAGCATCGGCCGTCCATTGGGCTAGAATAGGCAATTTATGTATAAAATAAATTGGGCAGCTCATAAAAAATGGATCAGGTCCCACATGTTGACACATAGGCAAAATAGATGAGCCGGCTGCCACCTCAGGCTGTTCCGTCGCACCTTAATACCTATATGACGATCTAGAAAGGTCGTAGTCGCACAAAATAAGGCCAGAGACAGGTTATGACAATTTTATCTGATGAAATTATGGCGATTTGGAACAAAATGTCGTAAATTTACAGGGTTTTAACCTCCCCAATGAGCCCATGACAATCTTGGAAAAAATCGTCATAGATCTATGAAGATTTGATTTCCAGTCACTATGAGAATGTCACAAATCAACACATTTCTTGTAGTGATACCCCACTCGGCATATCCCCATCAGTAGTACCCGAGGCCGTCGTTGATTCGTCGCAGGTGTTCTTTGGCAGTCGGAGTATACGGGTCCAATTTGGACGCCCAGTCGAATCGGCGGTGGACTCCCTCAATGAAGGAAGGAATCCTCAACATATATCTTCAGCGCAATATCGGCGACCAGTCGAATCGCCAATTTGGCAAGTATTAGAGTCGCAGCTTTGGCGAATGGGTCAGCGAGTCGAGTAGACAAAGTTGGACCATCATTTAGTCAAACTAGCCGTTGGGTAATCCAACTGTAATATTGGCGTATTTACCGCGAGGTAACAGCTCCTCCAAAACTGGCGGGAAGAAACCGCTATATAAGGAGAGTGATAGGGTTGCAAGTCCTCCTCACATTTCCGCCGATCCCGGGAATCCTTCAATCTTCCATTCCCTCCCAATCCAGAATTTCCAGAGCGAGCGAGTGGATCCAGATCTCCATTTCGATTGCGCCTCCGAAGGAACTGTGGGGAAAGTCCAAGTGCACCACAGAGTCGTTGAAATCTTTCCAAGACGCCGGAGATTTCATCTGCTTCACCAGCCACCTTGAGAGGAGGATGGGGTTTCCTACATCAATCCTCTTCCAGCGGTTCTGTGCCTACTACGCCATCAAGCCCTTAGATCTGGAGCCACATAGTATCGAGAAGCTCGCCATTTTCGTGGTGTTCTGTGAGTGCTATCTGGGATGCCGCCCGTACTTCCCTCTGTGGCAGGAGTTGTTCCACGGGCGCATCAGTAGCGAAGGGGAAGGCGGCCCGATGCTGGCGGTGGGCGGCCTCACCTTCCAATTGAAGAACAAGGCTCCCTTCCTCGACCTCATGCTGCCGAAGAAGGATTCCAGCGAATGGAAGAAATTCTGGGGTTCTACATAAGCGAGTCGACACTGGACGGCGAGGTGCAGCTCCCAACGTTTATCACTGGCAGGAGAGAGCCACGCCGGCTGCAGGTGGCCAAGATCCCCCACGACCAGCGGATGGTCGTGGACGAAATGCTGACGACGATCCGTAAACTCAAGAAGGATGGGCTCAAAACCATCAATTTGTATAACTGTTGGCTCGGACGGCGATTGGTGCCGCTGGCCAATTGTAGCACCCCGGGTAAAACTACTACTAGAAAATTGCTCTTGTTTATACTTTGTGCATCATCATGACATCAGCATGCATCTTTTTGCCTAAAACTATTTTGCGAAAACCTTATTTTTGTTTAACATTACTTTCCACAATCATTTCAAATTTAAAACCCAGACTCTCAGGATATTTTGTATGTCCAAAACTATCTACAAATCTTTTATTAAAACTAAAACAAACAAATATTAAATAAAAAACATTTTATTAAATCGGGGAGGCAGCCGGCCAGGCCCAAAGGCCCAACCAGCCAGCCTACCACCCCGCAGCAAAACCCTAACCCTAGCTACCCAACACCCCGCCACCGCACCATCTGGTCAACCATCACCACACGCTCGCCCCGTACCCCTGATCCTCTCTCCACTCTTCTGCTTGGCCCCACCCAGAACCACCCTGTTAGCCACCTCTCATGCACCCGCTCGGTCAAGAAATCCCTGGCGCATCGCCCCACCCACCCTGTCGAAGCCGGCCCCACCTGTCCACCGCCCCGCTCCCCACCTCGCATATTCCCACACGCCTCCGCTCACCTCGCTTTTCCCCCCGCCGCCAGAGCCTCCACTCTGCCTCTCCCCATGGGACCCCACCTCCCTGAGCTCCGCTCATCGTCGTGTGCCCTCTCCTCCGTGCGCTGCATAGGGTCGCGCAAGCTCGCGCTGGCCACCACCGCTCCTCATCGTCAGACCGTCCTCCCGAGCCGCTGAGCTGCGTCGCCATCGCCGGTCTCCTCTGTATCCCCGCGGAGCCCTCTGCCACCGCCGTGGGACCCCTATGCGCTTCTCTCCGCTGGCGCCTCCTCTCCCTGGCATGTGCCGCCCGTCCGCGAGACGCCCCCCACCCCCGCTGCCTCGACCTGCGAGCGCTCCAGCGCGGGGGCCCTTGTTGCTCACCCTGCTGCCTGACCCTGCATCGCCCTGCCGCCCGGTCTGTTCCGTGACTCCAGCGTCCACGCGACCCTCTACCCCGAGCCCTGCCTGGCGCCGCCGGCCTCCGCCTCGTCTGCCTCCAGTCGTGCCCGTGTGTGGGAGTGAGATTTTGTTTTGTTTCAGTTCTTGTCGAATGGTGCTATCGTGGGTGGCGATATGACGATGGGTCGATCTAGTGATGGATGTGATGGGGTAATGTGGAGATGATGTTTGGTGGCGATGATGGGATGCACTGATGATGTGGTGGTCGTGCCTCCCGCAAACAGGAACAACAAGTTGTACAAGAACCTCGCCACTCACAAAATATGGACGACAAGTACTCCGATATGGAACGCAAGATCTCCTTCGCGGACCGAAGACCGATCCTGGAGCCCGATCCGAAGACCGATCCCTCGTCGAACCCCAAAGACTGAACCAAACCCCTCGGATCCAAGACCATCGCCCCGATGTGTGACCCCTTTCCCAAGCCCTATTTTATAAATTGCTATATGATATTGATCTTGTTGCATATTAATTGAACATGTTTGCATACATATATTGTGGTTTGGGGGCATTATGCCGATTCACCTCATAATTAAATATGGAGGCCATATGCGGGCGAATCTAGTCTAATATTGGCTCCATTTAAATTTGTGTAGTGAACCGATGCCGTAATTTCGCTATGTTAATACAACATTAAATTGCGGGGTATCTAAACAACATGAACCTTCTAATTAAATGTCGGGACCTTGGTTCCGTTTAATATTTCCTATTTGCATCGCATCCTTGCCATGTCATACATCATACATGCATCATGCCCGATTTTCTACCGTAGTATTAAATATTGTATCCAGTGTTTCTTCTAGTACTTTGCTTCTTCACGGATTAGGCCAATGAGTGGATGCGAGTGTCGACCCGATCTTCGGATGAACCTTCGGCAATGTTTTTCAGGCGAGCATTCTCCCCCTTTCTACCTATTTTACATTTCTAGTCTTTACTTCCTCCTGTTGATCTATTGTTATCTGTGTTGCGATGCTATAGATTCCGTACCCCGTTATATTTCCCTGCAGCCCTTATATTGCCATGGACACATCCGATTACCTGTTGTTTGGTAGATAGTTGGCCTTGCGAGTCATAGTTTCTTACACAGGTGATGTGTCGCATCGTCGATCTTCCACGGTTGTTGGAGTAATGCCGCATGTTTAATGTTGGAGATGATCATGGCTTTAATTACCGTTTAATAACTAAAATTGAAGTAGGTAAATAATGCAGAGGCACAGGTAGGCAATAGATATTATTTGGTTTTTAACCGTCCACTTGTGTCCCGTAGGACCCCGAGTACTTGATACCTGTTCTTTGAATATTCGCACTATCCGCATGTGGGACCATGAATCCCCTTAGCTAGAGCTTGAGTCATATATTATTTCTTGGGGCCACAAAGTAGTTTGGGGTTTTATTACTATCATGTACTTATGCCATGCTTTACTGCTTTATTTACGATTGCGCGTGGAGCGCCTGTACTGTTTTGGATCACGACACGATTTCGTGGTATCGACAAGCCTAGTCACACTTTCGGGTTCCTAGTCGTTTACCACCGTTCTCGCAAACCTCTAGGTCTGTCTCGGAGACGGCCAACTTCGTTGCGGGTAGCTTGGTGGGGTGGCCCCCTGAAATATTATATGAATCTTGCAATTGCTCTGTCGTGATGCCTCATTGGGTTTTCATTTGGTTTTTTTCCGAGATTGATCGTGCGTGTGTTGCTATTTGTGCCCCCTGTAGGGTAAAACTTTCTAAAAGCCGTGTCCGCGGTTATGGACGACTTGGAGCATAGTATCTCGATCATAGACAACTATAACTAAAGTTAGTGCTATAAATTTGACTTTATAATAACTAGTAATCAGCTTCACTACAACGGAATGGCTAAATAAAAGTACCAACAACTGCTGGTTTTGGGATGCCTCATGCTATATGTATCTGACTAGTAAGTATTGCAACTACAACGGAATGGTTAACTAAAACTGCCCACTATTTATAATATCAGGATGACTCATGCTATCTATATCTGACTAGTATTTGCCACAACTATAACTGAATGAATAAAACTGCCAACTGTGTGAGTTCCTCGGTTGACTTCCTCGTTTGGTCTCGAGGGGGAAATACCAGGATGGGTATGCTTGGTGATAGTTTCAGGTTGGATCCGAATTGGTCCTTCTTATCCCTATCTGATAGTTGCTAGTTGTATTGAGTTTCTATAGGTTGTTTAGTGCATGATGCGTTGCCGCTTCAGTCCACCATACCTATGTAGGCGAGGACTGCCGAATTATAGTCTCGCCGTGTACTGGCCTCAGTACTGACCGCTCTCTTTTTCCCTTGCCCTTTGTTGGCACCCTTTTGTTTAAGCAGGTTTTGAGACCGACGTCGTTAGCAGGGTTACCCTTCTGGCTTGGCCTGGGCAGGGTTATGGATGCCATTGGTTATTCTTCAGGGCTCTTAGCTCAATTTGCATCTTATCCGTACTCGGACGCTGTATCGTTTTCAAGGTGATTTGGGTCTTTATACTGTATATCTGTATTCTTGACTCTTGGAGTCGTTGTTCTATATATATATTCTATGGGTTCCATCGTGGACTATTGTGTAATGATATTACTTTGTTTTTCACCCGCACGAAAGTGCCTGGTGGGCACCTTTGAATCGTTTCTATGCGGGTTTGTCGGGAATTCGCTGAAACTTGCATAGGGACGATCCTAGGGTGTTACACCAGTCGCTCCCACTGGATATATAAGTACATCGGCAGGGACGATGGGACCAAGGCCTGCACCGCCGACTGGAAGGCCAACGACTACACCACCGCGCTGAGGAAGATCACCGACGCGAAGTACGTTGATCTGAAGGCCGGGACCGCCCCGTATACCGCAAAGCGCCAGGCGCAAATGGTGAGTTGCTTTATCCTTTATACCTTCGCAATCGCAGAGATGCTGTCACGGTTTGTCGATGTGTGCTTGTCCTTTTTAGCTGTTCCAAGTCCTAGACGGTTGGATCCCTCCAGCCGATGAAGAGAGCTTCGAGGAGGTCGAGGGGGATTCAAGCGAGTCCTCCGAGGACGATGACGAGGCGGTGGAAGTTGTCGCGCCCACGGCTCGAAAGACCCGCGGGTAGCGGTAGCACGAACTTGAGGCCAGCCGGAGCCTCGAGGGACACGATGGTGGCAAGGGCGACGTCCAAGAACACAGTTCGCTACCGTGTCCACGCCATCAAAGAAGAAGTCGCCCGCAAAGAAGAAGGCGCCTAAAGTGGCGTCTTCGCCCCGGTCTATGGCCATCTCCGAGTCGAGCAGCGAAGCCGACGACGCAGAGGACGAAGCTTCGACGAAAGCTCTGGAGGCAACGGATCCGAGGATGTGGTGGAGAATGAGGTGCCTCTTGCAGCGATCCCACCGCCATTCTCGGCGGTCTCAGGGCTGGTAGCCGCTCCTGCTGCGGAGGCCTCTTTGTCGAAGGAGGCACTAGTGTCGACTGGATCAGAGCTTCCTAAAGTCACGGCCTCGTCGTCGAAGAAGGCCCTAGTGTCATGGGCCCCGGCTGCGTTCGAGACGGGCATCAGTCGCAGGCTGGGTCCGGAGTTGGAGAAGCCAGTGCACATCCACACAGGTCTGCGCTTCATTCCGGTTGCTAGGTAAGCTCTTCGCCAAGTCGATTCAAAGTCGTGTTTATAGTCGTTGATTGAGTCGCTGATCGTATATTTTTGCAGGACTAGTGTAAAGAATATTGGTCACCCGACAGTGGCCAAAATGACGCCAGTCGCCATGGGAGGGGAAGTTGACCCCTCGAAGAAGAGGAAGGGCGACGAAGCCGAGGAGCCCGCTGAGGGTGCAAAGAAGAAGAAGGGCGATGACTCCATCATAAACATGGACGAGCTAGCCGATGCGCCGAGCGAGGCGCCGACTGGAGTTGACACGGTCGTGGAGGCCGAAGTGGTCACGGGGTCGTTAGCCGGGTGAGCCGACCACGTTGGTTGGGGCGTCGGAGCCGCGACTAGCGCTTTAGGGGTGGTGGCGGTGATGTTTCCCTGCTTCATGGGGAAGGCCTCTGCCACGGAAGCTATGTCGCAGTCGCCTCAGGTGCCCGAAGTTTTAGATGCGGACGTCGGGCAGCGTCGCGGGCGAACATCCTTTGTGTTGCCATCAGTGGACGTTGTCGAGCTGCACAACATGCTGGGCATAGCTATCCAGGTATGTCCAGTCCCCGAGGATCTACTCGCTGAATTTCAGCGGGTAGATTCTTATTTCTTTTGTTGTCCAGTCCCCGAGTGGCTAGTCGCTGAATTTCAGCGGCTAGGCACTTAGGAAATACTGGTGTCCAGTCCCCGAGTGGCTAGTCGCTGAATTTAGGTGGCTAGGCACTTAGGAAATTTGGGCGTCTAGTCCCCAAGTGGCTAGTCGCTGAATTTCAGAGGCTAGGCACTTACGAAATTTTGGTGTCCTCTTACGTGTGTTTCCTTTTCACAGGGCCTTCAGCATGAGTCGGCGGAGCGACTATCCGCAAAGGAGCGCTTGGAGCGCGACCTCCGATCCGTGCAGTAGGTGAATCATTAGGTTCAGGCGACTGCAGGTAGGTGTTTTGGTACTTGGGAAGTTCCTTTTCTTTTTGTTGCGTGGGGTCTTATTTTTATTTTCTTTGCAGAGGAACACTCTACCGCCATTGCCAAGGCCCGCGAGGGTCTTGTCCCAGCCGTAGACTTGGAGACTGCCAAATATTCATTGACCGCCGCAGAGAGGCGGGTTGTCTAGCTGGAGAAGGAGCTTAAGGTTGCGAAGGCAGTGGCGAGCTCGTCGGAGGAGAGGGCCAAGGCCGCTATCGCTGCGGCAGCGGACGAGCGGAAGGTCTCTGACACGCTTGTTGCCGGGTTGCAGGATGAACTGACAGGTCTCTAGGACTTCACCACAGGGCTCTGTCGTCCACTTCTTGGTAAGCATTTAATCGGGTCGCTATGGCAGCGAGTCCCCGAGCGGGCGAGTCGCTACGCCGGCGAGTCCTCGACCGGGTGAAGCTGAAGTTGTGTATTCTTTTGGTTCTGACTTGGTGTTGTTTGCAGGGTGAATATGTGCCGAAGACCCTGAGGTGCAGTCGTATGAAGCCAAGTAATGCGTGACCGTGCAAATGGACTCGGCTACCCTTTCTGCGACGTGCATTCGCACCGTTCTCCAGGAGATCTCGCCCACCGAGGTGATCCCCAGCGAGCTGACGGAAGTGTGGCGTTATCTTGAGAAGGCGCCAGCGGTGGTCGAGTACATGTCGCGGTTGACGTTTCGCCGCGCACTCGCGCATTTCCCAGATGACTTCGACCTCGAAGACGTCACCAGTGGGTACCCATATGCGACCGGCTCGGTGGAGATCTCCGAGGTCTTGAAGCTGACCACGAAGGCGGCCACGTACTCCGAGCGGGTGCTGGCGATGGGCGATCTGCTGTCGTACCAGGAGACGGTGGTGGCGCCGAACTACCCCGAGCCGGTGCATGATGAGTGCGTGAACACTTCGTTGGGAGACCCCAAGCGGAAGGTATGATGAGCAAAGCAGCAAGTCTTCCCTCAGTAGAAACCAAGGTTATCAAACCAGTAGGACAAAGGAAACGACTCAAATGTTTTGCTAGCAACTTGGAAACCTGCACAACACAAACTCAAGACTTTGCCCAACAAACAATGAAGTTGTCAATCTCACCAGTTTGCTAAAAACAAAGGATTTATTGTATGGTGTGGAAGGAAATAGTGGTTTGCATAAAGTAAATAGTAACAGAGGAAGATGTATCAATGGTAAATACTGTACTGGGGTCCATAGTTCACTAGAGGTGTTCTCCTTAAGATAAACAAACATGGCATGCTGGGTAAAAAAATTATAGCAGGGCAATTGACATGACTGAGCAAGGCATAACAATGCAATACTAGACACTCATGATCCTATGAGATTCGATTGGGCAATACAACAAGATACATAGACCACCATCCAACTGCATCTATGACTAGTAATCCACCTTCAGGTTATCATCCGAACCCCCTCCAGTATTAAGTTGCAAGCAATGGATAACTGCTTTAAGAAAAGTGTGTAAGGTAAACAATCCACTTGTTCCATGAACAAGAGACCATTGTTTTCTCCCTAGTGGCACCAACACATCTACAACCTTAGAGATTTCTGTCACTTTCCTTAGATTAAATCGAGGCATCAACCCAATATCAATCATAAATACCCCCTCTTGGAGGCACTAGCATCTACTTGGCCAAGATAGCTACTAGAAACGGAGAGCATGCAAGATCACAAACAACACAGACATGATAGAATCAATAAGACAAAACCATTAATCAATCTGACATAGTAATCTCAATAACCATGGGATCCCCGCAAACACAACATGCATGATTACAAATAGATGATCTTGATCATGAACGGAGCTCACAAGATCTAAACATGGTAGCACAAAGGAGGAGATACAACCATCTAGCTACTACATGGACCCATAGTCCAAGGTGGAACTACTCACACTTCATACCGGAGGCTGGTATGATGAAGAAGAAGGCCTCCGGGATGATCTCCCCTCCGGCAGGATGTCGGGAAGAGCTTCAGATCCCCTCGATCTAGGGACGATGGTGGCGGCGGATACAAACGGTTTCGTGGAATATTGATCGGGTACTTAGGGTTTTGGCATCGGGGGGTCTTTACAGGCAAAGAGGCGAGGCAGGGGGCAGCCAGGGCGGCCGCACCCCCCAGGTGCGGGTTGGGCCCATCCGTGCGGCCGGGGGATGTGGCCCCCTGGTGGCTCCCCTCCGTCTCGTATTCTGGCTCCGTGTTCCCCACGGTAAAATATTGACTTTGGATTTTGTCCTGTCCAATTCCGAAAATATTGATTTTCTGCCTTTCTGGAACCAAAAATAGAAGAAAACAGGCAACTGGCACTGTGGCATCTAGTTAATAGGTTAGTACTAGAAAACATATAAAAACACCTCAAAGTGTAGACAAAGCAAAGTAGATACTAAACAAGCATGGAACATAAAAAATTATAGATACGTTTCCGACGTATCAAGCATCCCCAAGCTTAATTCCTGCTCGTCCTCGAGTAGGTAAGTGATAAACATAATACTTTTTTAGGTGACATGCACCATCAAAATCAAGATCAAACCATTTCCAAGCATTGAAAGCTGGGATCAAAGAACTCTAAACATGAGCATGAAAGATGGAGATCTAACATTAAGACAAAGTAACTATGCATGCAACATGAAAGGTTACAAACAAAGATCATGAATAACATGCATTGAAAAACATTTGTTTGTTTCACATATAAAAAATATAGCATAGTGGCATTCAGCTTGTCCTCATGGAGTAGCAAATAGATGCATAAGACACCTTCAAAGTTCATAAGAGTGACTAGATACAAATAGCACAAGAACAAGTAATATCAACAATATGCATCAATCAATAAGTTTTGGGACAATGCACATAGAACTAAGAATGGCAACTATGCTCTCTTAACTGGTGCCTAGGGATAGAAGATGGAGACTTAATGTAATAGTGTAAGAAAGGCCCTTCATAAAGGGAAGCAGGGATTTCAAGTCTCAAAAAGAGATTCCAAAAATCATGGTACTTGTTAGCTTTCAGCTCTCATTGCCCCTATCATAAGCATCTTGAAGTGATTAAGGTTTAAAGTGAACAAACTATGGAGTATATGCTTGAAAAAGTATAAGTTGGCAATCTCATGTCCCTTGAATCCGAGGGCCGCTCCTCGTGCTAATCAACTTTAGTCACTTGTAAGTTCTTGTCATAGTAAGTACATGTGTATCATAGAGAACCGCCAACGGGGTACCCCGTGCACATGATACAAGAGCTATACCATAATCAAAATGACAAGGCAAGCAGACAATGAGCATCTCAGAAATCTTCTTATTTACCATGGGAAAATGGTGCTTTTTTCTCTCTTTTCTCTTTTCAATATGTCTCTTTTTTTATAATAAGAAAGCTTCATAGATGTCATTATGGTGATGCTGCAAGTTTCCACCATGATTAGGCATGGGTTAGGCTAGAGGCCCAGGCGTTTCTCTAACACACATACATAACTCCATGGACTTACAAGATCCCTTTTTATTTCACACCAACGACATCCATATAGAAGAGAGCATGATATCAACTGTATACAAAGTACAAGTGCAATGTTGAAAGCGTTCCCCGTGACAGCACTCTTCTGCTAATTCCAACGTATAAGTGCAAGAATATAAAAATAGATGACACCGTGGTTCAAGTTTATTAGGGGCAAGAAAAATAAAGTGTGCCATCAAGTTTGTGAGAGATTTAATCACTAAGTTTTCACATAACAAAAATACTTCTTAATTGGTAGATAGATGAAAAAAGAATATACTTGGAATGGTGTAACACACCATGCATAGGAATTTATAGTGTACACTTTGGAATAACTTGGTTTCTTGGGAGTTGGATGCATGAGTAGAGCTTACTCATACAAGTGGAGGCTAGCAAAAGACTAGGAGCGACCAACTAAGAGAGCAATAATGGTCATAACCATGCAGAGCGACAAAACATTACTAATCAAAGCATAAAGTTGTACTACAAGTGAAGGACTAAATGATCATAGAGGCTATGGTGACTTGTTCATAGTCATAACATGGTGTGAGCATGTGCCAAGTCAACCCAAACAAAGCATCAAAGGAGAATACCACAATACTATGCTTTTGTATGCTAAAACAACGCATGATTCCTTCAAGGCACACTAAGCAATCCCAATTGTTTGAAACAAGTCATGCTACAGCAATAATCACTAATCATAAGGTCAAAACAACACCTAGCATGACATGCTAAAGTCTAAGTCACAGTCAAAGCAAGCTCCTCTTGTACTTTCCAAGCGAGAACTTTATAATCCTTTCCAACACCAATCAACTTATTTGAAACAACACAGCGAGAACGGGGGGTCCAAACTACTTTATTCAAGAAAACTAAAATGTAAACTAAGACTCTCCAAGAACAAAACAATAGTGCATGAAACAATAAAAATGAAGTGTCTAGAAAGACCTGATCTTTTTATTGATGAAGAAGGGGATGCCTTGGGCATCCCCATGATTTTAAGCTTGTAGCTCTTGAATATTTATTGGGGTGACATGGGGTGGCATCCCCAAGCTTCATCTTTTGTACATTCTTCATCTCATTACATCATTCTTTCTACACATCTGAAAATTTTCCTTCATACAAAACTTCACACAATCTTCATTAGCAACATTAGTGTATTCAAAAGATAAAAAACCTTTGGGTTTAGCTTTAGAACAGCAAAACTTTCACTAAAAACACAAGCTACTGTAGCAGTTCCCTCAAAAAGCTCAATTTCCCAAAAAGAACCCAAAAAGGAATCAATAAGAAGCAAATGCAAATAATGGCAGAAATCTGTCAAAACAGTCCAGCAGGTAGAAACCGATTTTTTCGAAGACCTTCTGTTGCTCAAATCAAAAAGTGTTAAAATAAAGAAACTTAGCTAACATTCTGGGGGATTTATTCAAAAAATATCAGCTCAATCCAACTTACAGAGATTCCTCACAAATTGTTACGGTAGAGCACAAAAATTTGTTTCGGGACAACAACTCCCCAAATCTTACTTCCCTCTCATTAGAGGTTATTCTTGACACAAAAAGCAAATAAAAAGGATAAGAAGAGGTCATTACTGAATTAATAACTTCCAATACTCAATAAAACTTTTGGGTTATCTCCCAATAAGTACTTTTCTTTAATGCCTTTAAGTTAGGCATGATAATTTGAGAAGATGCTCACATAAGAAATATGAATTGAAGTAAAAGAGAGCATCAAGAATAAAATTCAAAACACATTTAAGTCTAACCCAGTTCCTATGCATGGGAATCTTGTACGCAAATAAATTCACAAAGAACAAAGTGACAAGCATAGGAAGATAAAACAAGATTAACTTCAAAACTTTTAGCACATAGAGAGGTGTTTCAGTACCATGCAAACTTCTACAACCATATTTTCCTCTCTCATAATAATTTTCAGTAGCCTCATGAATAAACTCAACAATATATCTATCACATAAAGCATACTTTTCATGGTCTACAAACACATAATTTTTATCAAGCTAAATAATAGTGGGATTAAAACCTTCAAACCCACTCTTAACAATTTTATAACAAGAAGACTGATTATTCAATATAGGACCATCATCTAGAGCTTTATCATAAACATTTTCTAAGCAAAACTCTTTAGTACCATGCATTTCGAATTTAGGCACAAATATAGGATTATCATAGGTAACAGGAGCATAACTATTATCACAAGTTTTACCCATAGCAGATATTTCAAAAGAATCCACAAGAACATAGCATTAATACTCCTTTGGTAAGCATGGGGGACAATCAAACAATATAAGAGGTAAAGAGTTACTCTCATTATAAGGTAGGCATGGGTAGATCCATTCTTCCTCCTCTTAACCATCACTCTCCTCTTTTTCATCTAATGACCTTTCAGGTTCAGCAATTTCGTCTTCCATAGGCTCCTGTAAGGCATTAGTCTCTTCCGTTTGTGGAAAGCACCTATTAAAATATTCAAGAATATAGCCATTTTCTTTCTTGTAATTATCAAAGCAAAATTTAAGTATCTCATAAACCTCATATTCATAAGGTGCATCATCAGTATTTTCAAGCAAACTGGCAAGTTCAAATGCACCCTTGAAGGCAATAAATTCTTCAATTTGTTCCACATCATAAAAGTCATAATTTCCTTTAACATAAGAAGATATGGTAACATTATAATTATACTCACATTGAAAAGGTAGGTGTTTATACCTCCTACAGCAACAAGATTTATCAAAGCAATAAGTAACATTATAAGTAGAGCACACGTCTCTAGCAATAGCATTCAATTTATCAATTTGTTCCCATAAGTTTTTCCCTTTTTGTGACAAACGGTGTTCCTTATAATAATACTTTTCTTCTTCTGTGAACTCACCTTGCCAATAAGAACTAGTTTCAAAGAAACCATCCATTGATAGAAAGCATGACCAAGCAAGGCAATAACAGACCAGCAACTAGAGTTGGAACTAATTTTTTTGTGTTTTTGATAAGAGAAAGCAAACCAAACTAAACTAATTTTTTTTGGAGTTTTTGATAAAAAGAGGCAAACAAAACCAAGCAAAAGAAACTAAGCAAAACAAAAACAAATTAAAGAGAAAGGTTGTGAAGGACTCCCCTTGTGAAGACGTCCTTAGCCTCCCATGCAACGATGCCAGAAAAAAAGCCTTATGGCGCTTTGTTGACATGGGAGCCTCTTTTTTTCTTTAATTCCCCGGCAACGGCGCCAGAAAAAACCTTGATGAGTGCGTGAACAGTTCGTTGGGAGACCCCAAGCGGAAGGTATGATGAGCACAACAGCAAGTTTTCACTCAGTACAAACCAAGGTTATCGAACTAGTTGGAGGAAGGAAACAACTCAAAGGTGTTGCTAGCAACTTGGAAACCTGCACAACACAAACTCAAGACTTTGCCCCAACGAACAGTGAGGTTGTCAATCTCACCGGCTTGCTGAAAACAAAGGATTAACTATATGGTGTGGAAGGAAATAGTGGTTTGTAGAAAGTAAACAGTAACCGTGTAAGATGTATCAATGGTAAAGATTGGACTGGGCTCCATAGTTCACTAGAGGTGTTCTCCTTAAGATAAACAAACATGGCATGCTGGGTAAACAAATTACAGCAGGGCAATAAACAAATTACAGCAGGGCATAACAATTCAATACCAGACATTCATGATCCTATGAGATTCGAATGGGCAATACAACAAGATACATATACCGCCATACAACTGTATCTATGACTAGTAATCCACCTTCAGGTTATCATCCGAACCCCCTCCAGTTGCAAGCAACGGATAACTGCTTTAAGAAAAGTGTGTAAGGTAAACAATACACTTGTTCCATGAACAAGAGACCGTTGTTTTCTTCCTAGTGGAAACAGCACATCTACAACCTTAGAGATTTCTGTCACTTCCCTTAGTTTAAATAGAGGCATGAACCCACTATCAATCATAAATACCCCCTCTTGGAGTCATTAGCATCTACATGGCCAAGATAGATACTAGAAATGGAGAGCATGCAAGATCACAAACAACACAGACATGATAGAATCAATAAGACAAAACCATTAATCAATCTGACATAGTAATCTCAATAACCATGGGATCCCCGCAAACACAACATGCATGATTACAAATAGATAATCTTGATCATGAACGGAGCTTTCAAGATCTAAACATGGCAGCACAAAGGAGGAGATACAACCATCTAGCTACTACATGGACCCGTAGTCCAAGGTGGAACTACTCACACTTCATACCGGAGGCTGACATGATGAAGAAGAAGGCCTCTAGGATGATCTCCCCTCCGGCAGGGTGCCAGGAAGAGCTTCAGGTCCCCCTCATCTAGGGATGATGGTGGCGGCAGCTACAGATGGTTTTGTGGAATATTGATCGGGTACTTAGGGTTTTGGCATCGGGAGGTCTTTATAGGCGAAGAGGTGAGGCAGGGGCAGCCGCACCCCCCAGGTGCGGGCTAGGCCTAGCCATGCGGCCAGGGGGTGTGGCCCATAGTGGCTTCCCTCCGTCTCGTATTATGGCTCTGTGTTCCCGACGGTAAAATATTGACTTTGGCTTTTGTCCCGTCCAATTCCGAGAATATTGATTTTCTGCCTTTCTGGAACCAAAAACAGAAGAAAATAGGAAACTAGCACTATGGCATCTTCTTAATCGGTTAGTACCAGAAAACATATAAAACACCTCAAAGTGTAGACAAAGCAAAGCAAAGTAGATACTAAACAAGCATGGAACATCAGAAATTATAGATACGTTTCCGACGTATCAGTGCATCGTGACCTCAAGTCAGAGCAGCCATTTCGGTCGGCGATGGCGAAGATCCTGATGATGTACCCAGTGAATCCGTGGGTACCCTTCATCCGGGGCCGCGACAAGGGCGGCGCATCAACTTCGAAGCCTACGGAATAAAGATTTTCCAATTGTCCTTTTGTATTAGTATAAATAGATCTGTACGTATCCTTGTCTGCAAACAATATATTTTGTTGCTTAAGTAAATAAGAATGTATTGGGTCAGTTCGACCTGATTTTGATTTGTTGTTGAGCGAATCCCCGAGCGTGTACGCCCTTTAATGGGGTTTACCTCGTGTTTTTGTATGTTTGGTTGTTTTTAGACTGTTAGTTAGTTAGGTCGACTCGTCGTGGCTTGAAAAGTCAGTCGCTTGGCGACCCCAAGGGGTGCTCTATACTTAGCTGTTTTCCCAGACGCGACCGGGGTTGGTTGGGCGAGTCCCCGAGCGTGGTACTTAGCCATTCTAGTCGCATGCCCAAGGTAGGTGAGGACGGGGCGCGTTGTTTGTGGCGCGTTGCTCCATCTGGCTAGGAGAGCCAGTCGCGTGGCGAGTTTGGGGCGCGCTCTCGTACTTGTTGTGTTCCCGAGCGACGTGGGTTTAGACTTGGGCGAGTCCCCGAGCGTGGTACTTAACCGTTCGAGTTGTTGCACCGAATATGTGGAGGACTAGTCTCTGTATGAAGCGTGTTCGGTCGTCTTGGCACGGCGGGCCAGTCGAGCGAGGAGACTCCGATGGAGGCTCCGGGTTGGCGTTTTTGTGGACGACGCAAGGCCCGAATTCCTTCGGTGCCCTTGCACCGCACTACTTAGCCGTGCCGGTCGTGAAGCCAAGGGTTGACTTCCGTGTATGCCACTAGTGGATAAAGGGCATCTAGTCCCGGGCCGTAACGGGCTCTAGTCCTGGTTTTGGGCCCAGGACTGCCAAATCGGGACTAGAGCCCCCCCCCCCTCTCTAGTCCCGGCTCGCTACGGCCAGCGACAGAAGACAGCCACGTGGTTGTTTCAGCGAGGCGGGGGGTGGCGGAAACCCTCTAGTCCCGGGCCGTAACACCACTCGGGACTATAAGGCTTCCTACCGCGACAGAGAATTCGTGTGTTTCTCTGCCGCGGCAGAGATTGTGTGTTTCCTTTTTTTTGCCATTTCGTTCCTTTTTCGTGTGTTTCACTATAATTTCAAACATATATTTCAGTACACATATTCTACGCTACTACATACAGAATACACGTTGTTGCATCTATATAATTAATCGATCCCTTGCAAGCATACATATAATCAATCATATCAAAAGGAAGAGATGTTTTAAAATTACATGGTCATTGATGATATATATATCATATCAACTACATGGAGATCACTAAGGCATATAGAGTTCATCGTCATCTGCATAATGTTCTCCATGTACATCAAGGACCTCTTTCATCAGAAATCCCGCCAGCTCCTCTTGAATTGCTCGTATGCGCTGGTCTGGCTCTAGTTTCTCCCGCAAATCGTAAATATAATGTGAATCAACTTTCCTCTCACTGGTCAACTCGCGGATGTACTCGCAGACGTAGTATCCACATAAATGAGTTCCCGGTGGCTGCTATAAACTCTTCACCATTTTATAAGTTAGCTCCTCTTTGAATTGACCTGATATTTTCTATCTGAACCATGTCTCACTCCTGCTCGGCAAAGAAAATGAACAAAGGATTTATTAGTTACTTGATATCAGTAAATGAATGAAAGAGGCCGATATAATGCGATAATGATTGAAATTACTTATGGAGCATTGCTTTCATGTCGCTCCACTGCTCTTGGTCCCAACTTAATGAGTCATGGACTTCAACTAGGGACTTGTCAACTTGAATGTTTCGCAAGATCTAGTGGAATCTGCGGACGTTTAATAAGCAAACCTTTCTTCGATGAGGGGCACGGGGAGCGGCGACCTTCCATTTCTTCGATGAGGTAGTATTGCACAGAGGCGGAGGCAGAGATCGATTATTGCATGGAGGCGGAGATCGAGTTGATATACTCCTACTGCGGTGATCGACATCGGGGTCGGGTGGTGTAACATCCCAAAAATATTAATCAAGGTTATCAAGTTCAAATCACCCAAGTTTAGGGCTAACAAAAACTTTTGTTAATTAAAATAAATATGAATGCATGTGTGTATGTGATGAATGCATGAATGGTTCCAATGATTTGTGTGATTGTAATGAATGGCAATGATTGGTTTAAAGATGAAAAAGCATCATCTAAATCATTTCCAAGCAGAATAAAATCAATAGAAATTCAAATATAAACAATATGAGCTAATGGTCATTTTGACCAAAGTTAACCACTAGACCACCTTGAGTGTTTCTAGTCCAAGATCCCTAACAGAAACAAATCCAATTCTTTTCACCCCTTGCTAGACCTAGTAAAAGTGAACCCAAGCCCACCTTGCAAACCCACAGAAACATTTTGCAAATCTATGCCAAGGACAATTCAAAATTGAATCTAGCTCATATGGTAAGATCACCATTTCCCAAAACCCCATCAAACCAGTTCACCTTGACAAATCCAAACAACCAGAGACTACCAAGTATGTGACCAGTGCACTCAACAAAATTCATCCAAAAAATCAAATATAAATTTCTTTTGGCCATGTCATCAAACACTTGGTAGACACAAAACAAATTGGCCAAACTTTCACTGTTTTGAGCAGTGATCATTCAAACCATTGTCTACAATTCTTAACCCTTGTCTCCCCCAGTGACAACCACAACATTGAACAGCCTAGAACCCTACCCTCACCATGTTGTGCATGCCCGAGCCACCCCTTGCCAGCCGATCATGGCAAGCTAGCAGGAGCGTTCGCCGTGCCTAGCCACCATGTCCAGGAGGCAGCCCAATGTCCACCCCCACCCCATGTCCAGCCCTTGAGCACTGCCAAGCCGTGGACCACCGAGAACGCGTCGCGCCCAGTTCGTCTCTGCCATGCCGATAGCATGCCAGAGCTCCGCGCCCGACACGCTCGCACACGCCACGCCTCGCCTTCACCGCCCGTGCCTGCGATCATTACGACCCTAGGAACCTCCCAGACATCCCCGTTCACCGTCGCGCGACCCGTAGCCACTGTGCATCGTCAAAACCGTCGTCGGTGCTGCTCAGAGCACCAACGCGTTCCGACCGTTCTCGACCGCCCCTTGCCGCGCCATTACCTCATTGATCATCGCAAGGGAACCGCGCACCGTACTAGACCCCGAGCCATGCCGTTAGCTCACTGCACCGCCAACCCCGACGAGCTCTGCCCGTACCGCGCTTCCCCTCTCGCTCGCCTATAAAAGGAGGCCTTCACAGCCCCAATTCGTCAAACCATCTCACTCCCCACCTCTCACAGAGCACCACTGACCTTTCCCGGGAGCAAGGCGAGCAACAGGTTGCCGGAATTTGGCCGGAGCCCGCCGCTGCTGGAGGACAAGGGCTCTGTCGATTCAGGACACCGCAGGAGAAGCCGCCAGTTCTAGGGGAACCGCCGTCGTTGACAACCCCATTCGCCCCCATCGCCGACCCTCGCCTGAGCCGAGGTGAGCCTCCCCCGACCCTCACTGGCTGTGTTAGGCTCCGTCCCCATCGTGTCCTATTCCGATGAGGACGATGGTCGTGAGCCGTTGATCTTGAATCTAATCCTACGGTCAAAATCATCCCATACCCCTTCGGCACCCCCTGTCTCACTAACGGGTGGGGAAACCACGTAAACGAGCCCGTGCGCACTGTGTGCAGTGGGCCGGCCCATCTAGCTCTCCCGCGCAACCCAGTTAGTTCAAACTTAGATTTTTCAATTTAGTTCAAACCCTAGTTCTATCTGTTGATTCAAAAATCAATTAAAAGAGTTTTACTAAACCAAACTGCATGAAACAAATTTTTTTAGAAAGGTATTGAAATTGTTAATCCAAGACCGTTGGATTCAAACCATTTGAAATTATAGATCACCTATAGTAAAAATAATAAGACAGAGACTTTTCTGCATTCAAACATTTTTCAAAAATCAACCATAAATGCTTTTGAGTTGATTCCAACTCTCAAAAATCACATTTGATAAGACCCTTCTGAATATATAAAAATATCTAGGTTTACTTGTAGTAATAATGGACAAGTATTAAAAGAATGCCCCATAGGCCTTTCTAGTCACTTTAATTAATTAAAATAATAAGGTTAAACCTTATTAATTGTGACACCACTTTAAATCACATTCCCAAGTATTAAAATATGTGGTGATGACATGTGTCAATATGATCCCATATTTTAATTGGAGAATATTAAATCTTAAGTAGTTTTCAATGAGTAGAAATTACTTTTCTGAAAATAAATAACACTAAGTCTTTAATCCTTGTGATGATTATGATGACGATAGATCATCTAGTGTGAACCTTTGTGTGCCAAATAGAAGTAGTTAAGTATTGTTTGGTGATTGTGTAACTCGTATTTATTTATAGACGCTAGTACCGACCAAGGATATGAAGAGGAAGGAGACTACTACGAAGAGGAAGCAGAGGAGAACTTCAACCACTACACTACTCAAGGCAAGCCTAACACTACAAGGTGACTATGCAAGATAATACTTGCAAGCCCCACAATACCAATTAACTTATGCAATGCATTAGGCATGCTTTAGTTATACCCCTTTATTATACCAAATCCTAGTTTTACTTACAAGCTTGATTATTTTATTTCTTTGTCAAAATTATTTATTTGCCTTTACTTGGTGACTTGTGAATTTTGGGAAGATAGTAGAGGTAGCATAAAGAGCATAAAAATTGGCCTAAGTTAGATAGAACTAGATGTCATACTGAGGCATGAGATTAGATTTGATAGTCACACTTGATTAGCACCCCTCATTAGTTATTACCCCCAATTTAGTGGCTAGTGCTAAGCATAAAACTTGATCACTTTATATGGAAATACTTGGTGAAAAGGATTATGAAAACCTTAGAATGATGAGTCATTCTAATGAAATGTTTTGACATGTCTTATGAACACCAGATGATTTGATGATGAAAATGTTGAGGCATGAGCCTGAGCCCTTTATAAAACTGATGGTTGGGTTCGGATGCGATACCATTCCAATGTTACTGTACAACCACAATACCCGAATTTGGGTAGGGCTTGACTGGAAGTTTATATATCTTAGTATGGGTTCCCTTGTGGCCGAGGTTTAAGCTGAGGCTACCTCGTGATGATTGTCCACCTGTGTAGTTCCCAAGATGACAGATGGTCATGGTTGGGAGGCCAAACGCATAGGGGAGGGGCCTATACTAGGGTGTGTAATTGAAAGGTTAGGATTGATTATCCGCATACTGAGTATGCTGATTCAGGATTGTTCTTGATGGATGTATCGAATGTTGTGGTTAAAGTGTACCACCTCTGCAAAGTGTCAAACTATTCCCATAGCCATGTCCGCAGTTATGGACAGTTGGAGTGGCCATACTGTTTCGTTGTCAGATGTTTTAAAAATGACTTGTGAAATGAATCATGACTTTGACTTGACCACAACAGGGTCGTGAAAGTGAAAGCTAAGTTCCCACTTAGGTGTTATAAAACATTAAACTAGTTTTCTTTGCCTCTAAACTCAGTTAGAGATAAATCTGGCTTTTTGCAAAACAATCTAGAGCTTAGGATTCTTACTTGAACCACTTTACTTGTTAGTGATAGTTTGCGAGTACTTAAAGAGTACTCATGACTTTGTCGCTGGCAATTCCTATGGCCATACTATGAGGAGGACTACTAGGATGATGGACAGCAGGAATTCAACGACAACTAGGATCATCTCCCATCGTCCGCATTGCCTGTGACCCTGAAGATGGAGCTTCGACCACACTATCGTTATTATATTATTCCGTTGTGTTGATTGTATTAAGACTGGATCATGAGATCCTTTATTTGTAAGACCTTTATTATGGTTTGTAATGGATGATGAACTATGGTACCAATCTGTTATGTGTCAACACCCGGATTTTTTAATCCTAGATGCCTGTTATGCCATACATCGCAATCCTAGGATTACCATTTTTGCGAGACATAACATAATTGGATACCATAGTACTTCATCCATTACAAATGATACATAAGTTCTTACACAAATAGGGATCTCATGATCCAGTTCTTAATAAAACATCAAGCAGCGGAATATGTAATAACAACGGTAGCGTAGGCGAAGCTCCATCTTCGGTGTCACAGGCAATGCTGACGATGGGAGATGATCCTAGTTGTCGTAACCTTCCTGGGGTCCATCCTCCAGGTACTCCTCTTCATAGTCTGGCCATGGGAATAGCCAGGGACAAAGCCATGAGTACTCTTTAAGTACTCGCAAACTAATACTAACAAGTAAAGGGGGTTTTTGGATAATAGGACACTAGGCTCTAGGGTTGTTTTGCAAAAATCCAGGTTTATCTTTACTAAGTTCCAAAGCTAGTCACAAATTTATAACTCCTAAATGGGATCTTGTAATCCAGGTCACAACTCTGTTGTGGTCAAGTCAAACTCGCAATTCATTTCACAAGTCATTTTAAAAGGTCTGACGGGGGAACAGTATGGCCACTCCAACTGTCCATAACTGTGGACGCGGCTATTCGAATAGTTTGACACTCTGCAGAGATTGTACACTTTCACCACAACATTCGATACATCCGTCAGGAACAAATCCTGAATTCACCATACTCAGTATGCGGATAATCAATCCTAACCTTTCAATTACACTCCCTAGTATAAGCACCTCTCCTGTGAGTTTGGCCTCCCAACCATGACCACTGTCATCTTGGGTACTGCACAGGTGGACAATCTTCACAAGGTAGCCTCAGCTCAGACCTTGGCCGTGAGGGAACTAATACTAAGGTATATAGGTTTCCAGTCAAGACCTACCCAATATTCGGGTATTGTGGTTGTACGCTAAAATTGGAATGGTATCGCATCCAGACAACCATCAGTTTTATAAAGGGCTAAGGCTCATGCCTCAACATTTTTATCACCCGAATCATCACGTGTTTGGAAACACATGTCCAAAACATTTCAATAGAATGATCCATCATTCCAAGGTTTTCATAACCATTTTTCCATCAAGTATTCCCATCTAAAGTTGATCAAGTTTTTATGCTTAGCACTGGCACCTACAGGTGGGGGTGGTACTAATGAGGGGTGGTACTAGTGGAGTTTCACTAAATCCAACCTTATATCTTAGGCTGATATCAAGGTTTCTAGCTTAGGCCAAATTTTATGCTCTTTATGCAACGTTCAGCACAACTGTCTAGTATCTACCAAACTCTCAGGTAGACTCTAGGTAAGCTTTGATAAAGAAATAAAGTAAGATGCTTGCACATAAAACTAGGATTGGTTTTTAACAAGCAAGTAGGGTCACAAGTATGGGTTTGTGGCATCAGTAAGGTATCTTGCAAGTGTTAGCTTGCATAGGTCAACTTGATTAGTAAGGCTTGCATCAATGTCAATATAAGCTTGCATAGTTACTAGCTTGCATTAGGCTTGCTAAAGTAGAGTGTCTTGCAAGCTTTAGCTTGCCTTGTGCAGAGCAGTGGTTGAAGTTCTCCTCGGCTTCCTCTTCGTAGTATCCTCCTTCCTCCTCGTATCCTTGGTCGGTACTAGCGTCTATGAATAAATACGAGGTACACAATCACCAAACAATACTTAACTACTTGCAATCATCACACACAAGGGTCATATAGATGATCTAGCATCATCTCTAACATTACAAGGTTAAAGCTTGGTTTAAATCCTTTTTATTTTTAGAAAAGTAATTTCTACTCATTGAAGAACTACTTAAGATTTAATATTCTCCAAACTAAACATGGGATCATGTTGACACATGTCATCACCACATATTGTAGTCCATGGGAATGTGATTTAAAGTGGTGTCACAATTTAATAAGGTTTTACCCTTTTATTTTAATTAATTAAGGTGGCTAGAAATGCTTATGAAGCATTCTTTTATTACTTGAACAATATTTCTGCAAGTAAACCTATATATATTTTTATATATTCTGAAAGGTATGGTTAAATGTGATTTTTGAGAGTTGGAATCAACTCAAAAGCTTTTATGGTTTAAATTTAAAAAATGTTTGAATGCAGAAAAGCTTCTGCCTTGTTATTTTTGCTATGGGTGATCTACAGATCCAAATGACTTGAATCCAACGGGCTTGGATTAAGCATTCACAGACCTTTCCAACAAAATTAGTTTCATCCAATTTGGTGCACTGAATCGATCTGGGTTGATTTTTGAAGTTGGGTGCTGAAGTGTTTTTGAATTGAAATAGAAAAGTTTTAATTTGAATTGTTGGGCTGCGCGGGAAATTCTAACGGGCCGGCCTGCTAAGCGCAGTGCTCCCGCGGGCTGCTTAAGTGGGTGTCCCCACTCGTCAGTGACACGGGGCTGGGCGAAGCGGTATGGGGCAATGTGGATCGTTCGATCTAGTTCTAATCCAACGGCTGAGGGTCATCGTCGACGCGAGACAACTCCGGTGAGAACGAAACCTAGCGCGGCCAGTGAGGGGTGCTGGGGTCTCACCGGGGTACGGGCGAGGGTCGGCGAGGCGGGCGAACGACGAAGTCAACGACGGCGAACCTCCTGGTACCGGTGGCTTCTCCTGGGGCGGCTCCAATCGCTGGCTCCCTTCTTCTCCAGCAGCGGCAGGCTCCAGTGAAATTCCGGCGAGGTGGTACTCGGCTTGCTCTAAGAATGGTGTGGCACGGTCAGTGGGGAGAGGGGAGTGAGATGGTGTGAAGAAATCGTGTGGGGGTGGCCTCTATTTATAGTCGAGCGAGGGGACCGTCGGGGCGCACGGTGAGCTCGTCGGGGGCGACGTTACAGGCGGCTAATGGCATGGGCAAGGGTAGAGGACGGTGCTGTGTCTCCTGGCGATGCTCAATGACATGGTCGCGAGGCATGGGGCGGTGTGGTTTGGTCTGGAACGGGCGGTGCTCTGCGCGGCAGAGGCGGCGTCTTCGACGGCGGGCGGTGGGTGTATGGCACGGGGTGGAAAACGGGGATGTCTGGCGGTCTCCTGGGTCGGTGGTGATCGTGTGTGCACGCGGTGAGGGCGGCGTGCGGTCTGTGGGTGATGGTCGAGGGTGGTGCTCTGGCGCACGCTCGGCATGGTCTGGGCGTGTCTTGTGCGTGTGGTCCAGGGCTTGGCAACGCTTGCGGCTGGGACAGGCAGTGGCGATGGACGGTGGGCTGCCTCCCAGACATGCTGGCTAGCCTTGCTGCTGCTCCTAGCTTGCTGTCCACAATGGGGTGACATGGGGGTGCTCGGCTGTTCACCATTAATGACAATGACAAGCTCACAGGGGTGCTAGTGTTGGGCTAATCTTTCTAGATGATCTACTGAGTTGTGTGTGAGCTAACTAGGGAACAAGTTAGGCTCAAAACACTGCACACTATAGTGTTTGATGTTTTGTTTGATTTGTGTCTGCAACCTGTTTGATGAAATTGCCGCATGAAATCAAGTTTTGAATTTTGAAATGAATTTTGGTGGGTTTGCTAGATTGGTGCTGGTGAGTCTGCAGATGCTTGGGTTTTGAAAGTTGAGCTTGTTTGAGTGGGTTTTGAAAAAGTGGGATCTTCCCATATGAAGAAGATTCAATTTTGAATTGTCATTTAAACTATGCATTTGAAAGTTTCTGGATGATCACAAAGTGGGCCTTGATACTTTGTTATGAGTACATTCAAGGGGTGCAAAGATCCAGAAAATTTTCTGTTAGGTTTTTAAAGTTTGAGACAGCCAAAGTAGGCATGGGAGTTAAATTGGTCAAAATGACCATTCACTTAATATATTTGTTTTGATTTACTTGTATTTAGGAAAAGTGTGGGGAATGTTTTAGATGATGTTTATTTCACCTAATAAACATTTTACAAGCAATGGATCACACAAACAAGGTGGTTTTTAAAGAAATTCAAAATCCATGCATACACATATACATGCATTCATGAATTCATTTAGAAAAGTTTTTGTTAACCCTAAACTTGCTGATTAGTGTTTGTTGATCTAAGTTTGGTATTTTTGCGATGTTACAAACCTTCCCCCCTTAAACAAAATATCGTCCCGAGATTTGAAAAATGACGAAAAGATTACCTAGGATTTGAAGAGATCTGGAAACTCCGTCCTGATGTGATCTTCGCGTTCCCAGGTAGCTTCCTCTTCTGTGTGGTTGCTCCACTGAATCTTGAGAAACTTGATGCTTCGGGTTCTGGTAGTTCGAAAGGCTTCTTCCAATATACGGATGGGTACTTCGGGATAGGTCAGGTCATCATTGATCTCTATGGTCCGGTGATCGATATTCTTGAACACTTCGGTCTTCTCGGGGACTTCGAGACATTTGCGAAGTAACGAGATATGGAACACATTGTGCACAGCTGACATCTCTTCTGGTAGCTCTAGTTGATACGATACTTATCCTCGACGGTTCAGAATTTTGAAAGGTCCGATATATCTGGGGGCTAACATTCCTTTGAGTTGGAAACGCTGCATTCCCTTCAATGGCGACACCTTCAGATAAACAAAATCTCCAATGTTGAAGGCGAGGTCTCGACGTCTCTTGTCGGCGTAACTCTTTTGTCGGGATTGGGCTGTCTTGAGGTGCTCACGAGTCTTGTGAACCTTCTCTTCTGCTTGTCGTAGGATGTCGGGTCCGAAAATCTGACTCTCTCCTACTTCCGACCAGTTCAAAGGGGTGCGGCACTTTCTTCCGTACATGAATTCAAATGGGGCCATTTGCAAACTGGCTTGGTAACTGTTGTTGTAGGAAAATTCTGCAAACGGCAGACAGTCTTCCCACTTGGATCCATATTCTAGCACACATGCTCTAAGCATATCTTCGACTATTTGGTTTACTCTCTCCGTTTATCCATCGGTCTAAGGGTGATACGCGGTACTGAAATCTAGGCGGGTTCCTAAACCTTCTTGGACTTTCTTCCAGAATCTCGAGGTAAACTGAGTTCCTCGATCCGATACGATATTCTTGGGGACTCCGTGCAAACTAACGATCCTAGCGATGTACAACTCTGCTAGCTTCGAACTCTGATAGCTGGTTTTAACGGGCAAGAAATGGGCGACTTTGGACAATCTGTCCACTATGACCCAAATAGAGTCATTTCCCCTACTAGAAGTAGGTAGTCTAGTGATAAAGTCCATTCCTACAGAATCCCATTTCCATTCCGGAATTTGCAAAGGTTGCAACAATCCAGCGGGTCTTTGATGTCCTGCCTTGACTCGCTGACATATATCACACTTGGCGATATAGCTTCCGATTTCTCTCTTCATCTTATGCCACCAAAATTGCTCTTTCAAATCTTGATACATCTTAGTTCCTCCGGGATGGATAGAATAAAGAGTATCATGAGCCTCCTTCAAGATAACTTCTTTTAACTCAGAATCTGCTGGTACACAAAGGCGTCCTTTATACCACAAAACTCCTTCTTCGTCCTCGGTGAATCCGGGTACTTTGCCTGTACCGATACGACGTTTGATTCCGTCGATACTAGCATTTCCCTTCTGCGCCTCTTTAATCTGACTGATCAAAGTGGGCTGAAGTTCTATGCTAGCCAAAAATCCTTCACTTACTAATTCCACTCGAAAATCTTCCATCTCTTTGTGCAAACTTGGTTGCTCCTTCAAAATCATGGAGTTCAAGCGGCACGGCAATCTGCTAAGGGCATCGGCTACCACATTGGCTTTACCAGGGTGATAGTGAATGTCCAGGTCGTAATCCTTGATTAGCTCAATCCATCTTCTCTGCCTCATATTCAGCTCCTTCTGAGCGAATATATACTTTAGGCTCTTTTGATCCGAATAAATCTCACAACGGTTTCCCATCAGGTAATGTCTCCATGTCTTTAGGGCTAGAACTACGGCTGCGAGTTCGAGGACATGGGTTGGGTAATTTTGTTCATGTTGCTTCAATTGTCGCGATAGATAAGATATAACTTTGCCTTCTTGCATTAGCACACATCCGAGACCAATCTTGGATGCGTCACAATACACATCGAAGGGCTTCGTGATATCCGGCATAATCAAGATTGGGGCTGAAATCAATCTCCTTTTGAGTTCTTGAAAAATCGCTTCACACTTGTCTGTCCAGTCAAACTTCTTGTCCTTCTTCAGCAATTGGGTCATGGGTCGGGCGATACTAGAGAATCCTTCTACGAATTTGCGGTAATATCCCGCTAATCCGAGAAAAGCACGAACTTGGGTTTGAGTGGTTGGGGCTTGCCAATCTTCTACATCTTTCACTTTGGCAGGGTCAACGGCAATTCCTCCGGCTGATACAATGTGACCGAGGAATCCTACTTCTTGTAACCAGAATTCACATTTGCTAAACTTTGCATACAGCTGATGCTCTCTAAGGGTTCTAAGAATGGTCCTTAGGTGTAGCTCATGTTCTTCTTCTGATTTGGAATAAATCAAAATGTCATCGATGAAAACAACGACAAACTTATCCAGGAAGTCCATAAAAATCTTATTCATGAGGTTCATGAAATAAGCGGGGGCATTGGTTAATCCAAAAGACATGACTGTATACTCATACAATCCATATCTGGTGGTAAAGGCAGTCTTTGGAATATCCTCTGCACGAATTTTGAGTTGATGATAGCCAGTTCTAAGATCAATCTTAGAAAACACCTGGGCACCGGTCAACTGATCAAACAAATCTTCTATCTTAGGCAAGGGGTACTTGTTCTTGATGGTGACATCATTCAACTTCCGATAATCCGTACACAAACGGTTACCTCCATCCTTCTTGTCCACAAACAAGACAGGTGACCTCCATGGGGACGCACTCGGTTGAATCAGTCCGATTTCTAACATGGAATCCAGTTGCTTCTTCAGTTCTTCTAGTTCTGACGGGTTCATACTATAGGGTCTCTGGGCTATGGGTCCTGTTCTGGGGATTAGTTCGATGATAAACTCGATATCTCGATCTGGGGGCATACCGGGCAAAATATCTGGAAATACATCGGGGTATTCGCAGACTATCCGAACTTGGTTAATGGTAGGTTGGGCTATACTCTTGTTACACTTGAATTGGCGAGGTAAGGTTTCAGATATATGCTCGACTGATATTCCGGTGGTACTGGTCATGGTAATGGCTTTCTTGGCACAGTCAATCAATCCTTTATGTTTGGACATCCAATCCATTCCTAGTACTACTTCCAAACCTTTAGTTCTGAGTACTATTAGATTAGCATAAAAATCTATGCCATGGATTCGGATAGGGACGGCCTTGCAAATTTGCCTAGCCTTGGTGGTTGATCCAGGAATTTGTACAATCATCACATGCTTCAATTTGGTTGGTTGAATTTTACTAGTGCAGGCAAATTCTTCGGTGACAAATGAATGCGATGCACCAGAATCAAACAACACTCTTGCAAGTACTGAATTAACAGAAAACATACCCAGCACGACGTCTGGCGCTTCCCGAGCTTCTTCAGCATGCATGAGAAAAAGACGGCCATTACGGTTGAGTGAATTCCCTGGGGTAAATCTTCTCCCTGGCTGAACACGACGCTGCTGCTGAGCTGGGACATTGGTATTAGGGGCTGTAGCACTCTTCTTGTTGGGGCACTCGTTGGAATATGGCCTTTATTTCCACAGTCATAACAGGTCACTTGTGACTTGTCCTTGGCTGCGACAGGCACAGCATTGCTTCCAGTCCTCGGGGCAGTGTTGGGGTTGGCGGTAGCATTGTTGGTGTTGAACTTGGGTGGGGCACGGGTGAAATTGCTAGAGTTGTCGGGGTTGTTGTGATTTCCTACGGGTCTAGGGTTTCCACGGTTGGGATAGGTCGGACGGGTCATAGGGGGTCTATTGGTTCTTGGGGCAAATCCTGGAGATGGGTTGGGGCGATACTTTGGGGTCTGATGGGTTCCTGGTTGATGCATCATGCGACGCTTGCGGTTCTCATTGGCCTGGTTGATCTTTCCTTCTATCTGGATAGCAGAGTCGACAAGGGCTTCAATATCAACAAAGGGGATATTGACTAACACTATCTGCATCTCGTCATGCAGACCATTCAGGAATCTTTCTTTCTTCTTGGCTTCGGTGTCTATCTCGTCCGGGGCATACCTAGCTAATGACAAAAATTTGTCACGGTATTCCACTACAGTCATCCTTCCTTGCTTCAACTCCCTGAACTCGTCTCTCATTCTCTTGATCAAGCCTGGTGGCACATGGGTTCTGCTAAACTTGACCTTGAATTCCTCCCAGGTCACAATTTGGCCTCCGGTCATTGCACGAACACTGTTCCACCATGCCCTGGCATCTCCGGCTAGATAATGGGTGGCGAACAAGACTTTCTCGTTGGCTTCTACTTCGGCTACTTCTAAGTTATTTTCCATGGTTTGCAGCCAATCATCGGCGTCTAGGGGTTCTTCCGACTTGGTGAAAACGGGTGGGTTGGTATTCTGGAAATTCTTGAGCTTAGATCCATGGTTGTCCTGATTTCCATGGCCTTGGTTGTTGTGGGCTAGCTGGGCTATCTGTTGCAGAGTGGCTAGGTTGGCTTGACGTTCCGCTCTTTCAGCTTCGTGGTCAGAAGCCAACATTTGCAGGATCTGCAACATCGGGTCCGGGGCTGAACCACTTCCTCCACGTGGCATCTGAAGATTGATATAGATCATGAGAAAAGAGGGAAATTTCTAAGGTTTTGGGTCTTTGAAAAAATTTTAGAGTTTGACTCAGGTTTTTCTAGCAACTTGCTTTTTCATTCATTCACTCATAGCACACAGTACAACACACACCACAACAAAGAAAAAAAGATGGTTTTAAGAACCCTTCTGGAAACTACGATACAGTGGGACCTACTACTACTCACTACGCTAGTGCTCAGTGCTACTACTGCTCGGAGTCTGTGGCTTCATCATCTTCCGCATCATCGATGAAGGCGAAATCATCCTCATCGGTGAAGAAGTCCATGGCCTGATCCTCCAGAAAATCATCGTCATCGCTGAGATAGGAGTAAGGGTCTCCACGAAGATCCTCTCCGGCATTCTCCCTTTCCTCTAACTGCATGTCTCTCTCGTGGATGGTCTCTTCCAAAGATGAGATGCGATGGCGAAGACGGGCAATAATGCGCTCCTTCTTGTCGAGCTGACGGCGGCGAGACTTGCGATCCTTTGCTAGCATGGCGATGGTCTGATCCTTCGTCTTGATGATGGCAGACTTGTGGTTGCAATAGTCACGGCAGTTGTCCAGTTCCTGCTGACGATCATACATCATGAAGCTAAGGTGGTCCAATTGAGTCTTCAGCTCGGGGTGGTATGGGGCTTCCAGAGGTTGGCCATTTGCATCATGCCTTGGGCAAAACTCAAAGCGAGTACCCTTGATCTGATTGATGCTCTGCCCACACAGACGGGAAAGAGCTTCCTGCATTGCTCTGGCAAGTCCATCGAGCCAGTTGTTTTCCCTCAAGGTAAACTGAATTCCCTCCGCAGTGGGAGGTTCAATATTTCCTCGGAGACTTGCAACAATTAGCCACTGCAGATCTTCTCCCCCTTGATCATTGAGCTGAGCTCCGAAGAACTCGGGATGCGAACGCTCCAGAAGTTCCGAAAGCTGATCCAGATCCCTCTCAAAGATAAGGTCTCCTCCATTCCCGAGTTGGTAAAACTTGCTGTACTTCACGTCCATCTATAAAAATAGAGGATGAGTAGATTAGCAGAGTGATCAAGTGTGTCAAAATTTTATCTATTTTGCAAGAGTTTTTGAGGAACATGGAGTTTTATGAAAGAATTAAAGAGGTAAGAATGAGAATAAGTTTTCGTAAATATTTTTGTTCTTTGATTTTGAAACTAAGTTTTTGGTTCAACGTACGGTCTAACTAGGGTCTCCTATGGTCAGGATAGCTCTGATACCAACTTGTCAACACCCGGATTTTTCAATCCTAGATGCATGTTATGCCATGCATCGCAATCCCAGGATTACCATTTTTGCGAGACATAACAGAATTGGATACAATAGTACTTCATCCATTACAAACGATACATAAGTTCTTACACAAATAGGGATCTCATGATCCAGTTCTTAATACAACATCAAGCAGCGGAATACGTAATAACAACAGTAGCGTAGGCGAAGCTCCATCTTCGGTGTCACAGGCAATGCTGACGATGGGAGATGATCCTAGTTGTCGTAACCTTCCTAGGGTCCATCCTCCAGGTACTCCTCTTCATAGTATGGCCATGGGAATAGCCAGGGACAAAGCCATGAGTACTCTTTAAGTACTCGCAAACTAATACTAACAAGTAAAGGGGGTTTTTGGATAATAGGACACTAGGCTCTAGGGTTGTTTTGCAAAAAGCCAGGTTTATCTTTAATAAGTTCCAAAGCTAGTCACAATTTTATAACTCCTAAATGGGATCTTGTAATCCAGGTCACAACTCTGTTGTGGTCAAGTCAAAGTCGCAATTCATTTCACAAGTCATTTTAAAAGGTCTGACGGGGGAATAGTATGGCCACTCCAACTGTCCATAACCGCGGACGCGGCTATTCGAATAGTTTGACACTCTGCAGAGATTGTACACTTTCACCACAACATTCGATACATCCGTCAGGAACAAATCCTGAATTCACCATACTCAGTATGCGGATAATCAATCCTAACCTTTCAATTACACTCCCTAGTATAAGCACCTCTCCTGTGAGTTTGGCCTCCCAACCATGACCACTATCATCTTGGGTACTGCACAGGTGGACAATCTTCACAAGGTAGCCTCAGCTCAGACCTTGGCCGTGAGGGAACTAATACTAAGGTATATAAGTTTCCAGTCAAGCCCTACCCAATATTCGGGTATTGTGGTTGTACGCTAAAATTGGAATTGTATCGCATCCAGACAACCATCAGTTTTATAAAGGGCTAAGGCTCATGCCTCAACATTTTTATCACCCGAATCATCACGTGTTTGGAAACACATGTCCAAAACATTTCAATAGAATGATCCATCATTCCAAGGTTTTCATAACCATTTTTCCATCAAGTATTCCCATCTAAAGTTGATCAAGTTTTTATGCTTAGCACTGGCATCTACAGGTGGGGGTGGTACTAATGAGGGGTGGTACTAGTGGAGTTTCACTAAATCCAACCTTATATCTTAGGCTGATATCAAGGTTTCTAGCTTAGGCCAAATTTTATGCTCTTTATGCAACCTTCAGCACAACTGTCTAGTATCTACCAAACTCTCAGGTAGACTCTAAGTAAGCTTTGATAAAGAAATAAAGTAAGATGCTTGCACATAAAACTAGGATTGGTTTTTAACAAGCAAGTAGGGTCACAAGTATGGGTTTGTGGCATGAGTAAGGTATCTTGCAAGTGTTAGCTTGCATAGGTCAACTTGATTAGTAAGGCTTGCATCAATGTCAATATAAGCTTGCATAGTTACTAGCTTGCATTAGGCTTGCTAAAGTAGAGTGTCTTGCAAGCTTTAGCTTGCCTTGTGCAGAGCAGTGGTTGAAGTTCTCCTCGGCTTCCTCTTCGTAGTATCCTCCTTCCTCCTCGTATCCTTGGTCGGTACTAGCGTCTATGAATAAATACGAGGTACACAATCACCAAACAATACTTAACTACTTGCAATCATCACACACAAGGGTCCTATAGATGATCTAGCATCATCTCTAACATTACAAGGTTAAAGCTTGGTTTAAATCCTTTTTATTTTTAGAAAAGTAATTTCTACTCATTGAAGAACTACTTAAGATTTAATATTCTCCAAACTAAACATGGGATCATGTTGACACATGTCATCACCACATATTGTAGTCCATGGGAATGTGATTTAAAGTGGTGTCACAATTTAATAAGGTTTTACCCTTTTATTTTAATTAATTAAGGTGGCTAGAAATGCTTATGAAGCATTCTTTTATTACTTGAACAATATTTCTGCAAGTAAACCTATATATATTTTTATATATTCTGAAAGGTATGGTTAAATGTGATTTTTGAGAGTTGGAATCAACTCAAAAGCTTTTATGGTTTGAATTAAAAAAATGTTTGAATGCAGAAAAGCTTCTGCCTTGTTATTTTTGCTATGGGTGATCTACAGATCCAAATGACTTGAATCCAACGGGCTTGGATTAAGCATTCACAGACCTTTCCAACAAAATTGGTTTCATCCAATTTGGTGCACTGAATCGATCTGGGTTGATTTTTGAAGTTGGGTGCTGAAGTGTTTTTGAATTGAAATAGAAAAGTTTTAATTTGAATTGTTGGGCTGCGCGGGAAATTCTAACGGGCCAGCCTGCTAAGCGCAGTGCTCCCGCGGGCTGCTTAAGTGGGTGTCCCCACTCGTCAGTGACACGGGGCTGGGCGAAGCGGTATGGGGCAATGTGGATCGTTCGATCTAGTTCTAATCCAACGGCTGAGGGTCATCATCGACGCGAGACAACTCCGGCGAGAACGAAACCTAGCGCGGCCAGTGAGGGGTGCTGGGGTCTCACTGGGGTACGGGCGAGGGTCGGCGAGGCGGGCGAACGACGAAGTCGACGACGGCGAACCTCCTGGTACCGGTGGCTTCTCCTAGGGCGGCTCCAATCGCTGGCTCCCTTCTTCTCCAGCAGCGGCAGGCTCCAGTGAAATTCCGGCGAGGTGGTACTCGGCTTGCTCTAAGAATGGTGTGGCACGGTCAGTGGGGAGAGGGGAGTGAGATGGTGTGAAGAAATCGTGCGGGGGTGGCCTCTATTTATAGTCGAGCGAGGGGACCGTCGGGGCGCACGGTGAGCTCGTCCGGGGCGATGTTACAGGCGGCTAATGGCATGGGCAAGGGTAGGGGACGGTGTTGTGTCTCCTGGCGATGCTCAATGACATGGTCGCGAGGCATGGGGCGGTGTGGTTTGGTCTGGAACGGGCGGTGCTCTGAGCGGCAGAGGCGGCGTCTTCGACGGCGGGCGGTGGCTATATGGCACGGGGAGGCAAACGGGGATGTCTGGCGGTCTCCTGGGTCGGTGGTGATCGTGTGTGCACGCGGTGAGGGCGGCGCGCGGTCTGTGGGTGATGGTCGAGGGTGGCGCTCTGGCGCACGCTCGGCATGGTCTGGGCGTGTCTTGTGCGTGTGGTCCAGGGCTTGGCAACGCTCGCGGCTGGGACAGGCAGTGGCGGTGGACGGTGGGCTGCCTCCCAGACATGCTGGCTAGGCTTGCTGCTGCTCCTAGCTTGCTGTCCACAATGGGGTGACATGGGGGTGCTCGGCTGTTCACCATTAATGACAATGGCAAGCTCACAGGGGTGCTAGTGTTGGGCTAATCTTTCTAGATGATCTACTGAGTTGTGTGTGAGCTAACTAGGGAACAAGTTAGGCTCAAAACACTGCACACTATAGTGTTTGATGTTTTGTTTGATTTGTGTCTGCAACCTGTTTGATGAAATGGCCGCATGAAATCAAGTTTTGAATTTTGAAATGAATTTTGGTGGGTTTGCTAGATTGGTGCTGGTGAGTCTGCAGATGCTTGGGTTTTGAAAGTTGAGCTTGTTTGAGTGGGTTTTGAAAAAGTGGGATCTTCCCATATGAAGAAGATTCAATTTTGAATTGTCATTTAAACTATGCATTTGAAAGTTTCTGGATGATCACAAAGTGGGCCTTGATACTTTGTTATGAGTACATTCAAGGGGTGCAAAGATCCAGAAAATTTTCTGTTAGGTTTTTAAAGTTTGAGACAGCCAAAGTAGGCATGGGAGTTAAATTGGTCAAAATGACCATTCAGTTAATATATTTGTTTTGATTTACTTGTCTTTAGGAAAAGTGTGGGGAATGTTTTAGATGATGTTTATTTCACCTAAGAAACATTTTACAAGCAATGGATCACACAAACAAGGTGGTTTTTAAAGAAATTCAAAATCCATGCATACACATATACATGCATTCATGAATTCATTTAGAAAAGTTTTTGTTAACCCTAAACTTGCTGATTAGTGTTTGTTGATCTAAGTTTGGTATTTTTGGGATGTTACATTATGTCTCGCAAAAATGGTAATCCTGGGATTGCGATGTATGGCATAACAGGCATCTGGGATTAAAAATCTGGGAGTTGAAAGGTGGACTTGGAGGTTGACGATAATCGGGGCGGGGTGGACTTGGAGGTTGACGATAATCAGGGCGGGGTGGACTTGGAGGTTGACGATCATCAGGGCAGGGTGGACTTGGATTCCTCGGACTCAGTGTTGGAGATATGCCCAAGAGGCAATAATAAAGTGGTTATTATCATATCTTCATGCTTATGATAAATGTTTACATACCATGCTATAATTGTATTAAACGGAAACATTAATACTTGTGTGATTTGTAAACATAAAAGAGTCCCTAGTAAAACCTCTTGTTAAACTAGCTTGTTGGTTGATATATGATCATGGTTTCCTGATCATGAACATAGAGATGTTATTAACAACATGTTCATATCAATAGATGAATGATATGATGGACATACTCCTATAGTTAAGCGTAGCATAAAGATCAAGTAATTTAATATAGTTCATTTGCTATAAGATTTCTGATACATAGTAACCTAATTCCTTCGACCATGAGATCATGGTAATCACCATCACCGGAAGGATACTTTGATGACATCAAACACCACACCGTAACTGGGTGGCTATAAAGGTGGCATTGAGTATTCGAAAAGTATGTGTTGAGGCACATGGATCAAGAGTGGGATTTGTCCATCCATATGACAGATAGATATACTCTGGGTCCTCTCGGTGGAATGTCATCCAATTAGCTTGCAGGCATGTGACTGGCTCACAAGGGATCACATATCACGGGAACGAGAAAATAGTACTTATCGGTAACGAGGTTGAACTAGGTATGCAGAGATACCGACGATCAAAACCTCGGATAAGTAAACTATTGTGAGACAAAGGGAAATTGGTATCGTATGTAAGTGGTTCATTCGATCGCAAAGTAATCGTAGAAATATGTGGGGGCCATATGAATTTCCAGATTCCTCTATTGGTTATTGATCGGAGAAGTGTCTCGGTCATGTCCGCATAATTCACGAACCGTAGGGAGACACACTTAAGGATTCGATGTTGTTGAGTAGTTATGGAATAATTAGTAAGAGACCGAATGTTGTTCGGAGTCTCGGATGGGATCCGGGATATCACGCGGAGATCCGGAATGGACTGGAGAATAAGATTCATATAAGGAAAGTCCTGTTTCGGAGTTCGGAAATGATTTCGGTGTTTTCACCGGGAATGTTCTAGAAGGGTCTGGAAGGTCTGACACTCCGGAAGGGGAAGGGTACATGGATGTGTCATAACAATGTGGAATGATTGCATCATGTACTAGGTCACTTGGCTGGGCAATATGAAGAGAGAAATCAAATTCAAGTTTGAAAGTCAAACGCCAATTTGAAAAGTCAAATCCGAACATTGCTTGGTGGAGGGAGAGTAGGAAACCTACCTAGGGTAGGAATCCCACTCCCTCCACCCGCCGGAAAGGAGGAGGAGTTGGATGAGGACTCCCTCCTCCCAAACCGCCTCTCCCCTCCTATATATTGAGGGGTAGGGCACCCCTCTCACACACAACGAAAAACCCTAGCAAGGCGCCTACACCTCTCCAAGTGCTGCCGCCACCTAGGGCTCCTCCAAGTCGCCGACTAGGGTTTCCCCAAACCCTACCCGCCGGCCAAGCCACCTACCCTTGGTGCTTCTAATCCGTAGATCCCCAAGGCCCTCTCTTACTCCACCATACTCGCTCTGGCTTAGGAGAAGCCCTGTGGGATCTTCCCTCTACTTCCCTCACCACGACGTCGTGCTGCCGGAATCACGAGGAGAGTGCTACAACCTCCGCTGCCTACTGCAACAAGGGAGAGGAAGGTCTTCATCGAGTATCGAACGTGTGACCGACTTCGGAAGCGCTGCCGGAACACAGAGCCGGAAGGATCGTCTACGCGATCTTGAGATCGGCAAGTGTACGACTACATCACCCACGAGAATCTTCTCTCGTTAACCGCTTTGGAATCTTCGAGGGTGAGTGCTTCTATCGACTCGTTGCTACAATCTAGTAGATAGATCTTGGCTTGTTTGTATGCATGCGGTAGAAAATTTTTATTTTCCATGCTACGAACCCCTACACTCGGTGGCCTTGGCGCCGAGCCTAGAAACTTGATGTACTTATTCTTTCATAGAATGATGTTGCGCTTGATATCTCCTAGTTTCGTAAGGCCTTCATGCGTAGAGAGGTCAATCTCTAGGGCCGCAAAATCCTCCACTATGTCATCCACCATGACACGAGCATAGCCAGGTGAAAGAACATGTGGACCCCATGTGTGGTTTTGGAAATTAATGACAATCTTTATGGACTAATGTGTGTATTAAGTTGTACTTGTAGGAATTGCCCATTGGCATTGCTTGGAGCATGTGTTGGCTTCAAGATATATGAAATGATAAGAAGATGTGTTGGGCAAGCTCAAAATGCACCATCTATAGAAGATATCATGATTTGTCCATTGGCATCACTTGGAGCATGTGTTGGCTTCAAGGTGAATGAATTGAGAAGAAGATGTGTTGTGAAAGCTCAATATGCACCATCTATAGAAGATCTCATGTTTGATGCTTGCCATCCTCGGTGATCATGGATCGATGATGAGGAATCAAGAAAGGCGTTCCATCTTGAGAAGGTCAAGTTCGTCAACATCGAGCTCAAGTGGATTGATCAAGGCAAAGATATAATCTTGATAGGTTTTACCTTTTTTCGGTCTCACGTTGTGTGTGGGAGACCGGGTTTAGGATAGATAACTGTACTATCAAGAGGGGCTCTCGAATGAGTAGCTCGATCATATTGTTTGGAGAGAGGTCAAACCTTTGCATACTTGCATCATCATATTTGGTTTTTATTTCGTCTTATCCATGTGAGGATTTAGAGCTTGTGGTAATCTCCATAACAAGCTCTTGGTCATCAAAATCGGATCCTCCATTTGTATCTTATTGCGATTTTAATCTTGGTGGTTTTCTGGTTTCTCACCAAGTGAGGTATCTCACATTATTATACTTGATACTTTCTCACTTGGTGATAACCAATATTTTCCAACGCAATTGCAATCGGATCGTCCTCTTTCCAACCCAATTGGAATCGGGTCGATCGGAGTTACCAATCAAAAGTTATAGCCGTTTGAATATATGTCGGTCTTATGTAAAAATAAAAGGAAAAAATCAGCTTTCTGGGCCGAGCGGTAGTACCGCCCGGGCGGGCCGGTACTACCGCCCGCATCTGAGCGTTCCCCAACTCCCCTCTACCTCGCCCAATAGTTTTTCCCGGTAGTACCGGCCGGTCCGGTATGTGGCATCCCGCAAAAACAACTACTAGAAAATCGCTTGGTATTTTGTTTTGTGCATCATCATGACATCATCAGGCATCTGTTTGATAAAAACTATTTTACAAAGGTCTATTTTGTTTTTTTTGCAAACACCCCCGTCTTAATTCAAATCAAACTTCGGTTGTCCAGATATTTTGTTTTGACTAAATAATTTACAAAAGTTCTTTGAAATAAATGTATAAATAAAACCCTAAATATTTTTGTCCGGGGAGGCAGTCCGACCGATCAGGCCAGAGACCAACCGGTCAGACCACCTACTACCCGGTCTAAAAGAAAACCCTAGTCAAAAATATCTAATCCTAAGACTACCCAATCCTAATCTACCCATCCCCAGCCACCTCACCCCAGCCTATCATCGGTCGCCACCTCACCCTGGCCCTATCCTCCCTCCAACCCTTGCGCGCCACCTCACCCGCTGGCCGCCACCTGATCAACCTCTCCTCGTCCTCCCGTTCGACCCCGCCTCGCTGGCCCCGCGGACAACCTCTCCTCGTCCTCCCGTTCGACCCCACCTCCTCTCGCGACCCTCCTCTTCCTCGCGACCGCCGCCGCCTCTACTCAATCTTCCCCGACCCTGCTCCTTCTCCCGATCGATCCCCTCGCTCCCTCACAGGTCAGCCCGACCCCTCCGCCTCGGGTCCTTCTCAGCCCTGGCCACCTTGTCCCCGCCATCCCTCGTCGCCAGGAAGTCGCCGGCCGCGCCAGCGCACCCCTCGTGGCCTCCTCTGCGCTCGCCGTCACCGTGGGACCGCGCCGTCGGCCGCGTCCTCCTCCGCCTCTGTGCCGCCACCAGGGGCCCTTGGCCGCCTCTAGCCCGCGTCTGGCCGCGCTCCACCGTGCCCGCTTCGGCCAGCAAGTATGATGCCTCGCGTGTGTGTATCTGTAGAGGTCGATGCCACAAGCGTGCTACCCTGGCTCCGATGTCCAAGTTTTCTGCTGCATGTTTCTGTGGTGGTGGAACTCAAGTACCAAAAGAAGAGCCGCATGACTTGAGTTTCGCCGTTTCGACATCATGTTGTCGCCAAGATCTCCCTCTCGTCCGTGTCATGGACATGTGCAGACGCCCACCGACAAGACCGGCTCGATGCCAAGGATTCCAAAGAAGGTACATGGCACCACTCGACGACCTCGGCGTTAATCCCCAAGCTCACCATCGACCCAACCCGAGAACCATCGGTGCGGATATAAGTTCACCTTTGCCGACAAGTTCGCCTACCCGGACACCGTGTGACAAGATCTTCTCGGACCCGAGGACCATCAAGACTTCCGCTCGGCAACGCCAAGTACTCCTTCCTGGCTTCGAAGCCCGACCCCATGGACCGACATGATCTCCTTCACGGATACGACAAGTACCTCCTCGAGGATGCCAAGTTCTTCACCCCGAACCCCAGATCCGGACCCCGAGACCGACCCCGAACCCCTCAGAGCCCAAGTTCGCCGAACCCTAATGTGATTCCCTTTCCAAGACCCCTATTTTTATAATATATGACATATACTTGTTGCATTTCAATTGTTCATGCATGCATACTTGTCTGTGGTTTGGGGGCCTTATGCCGATTAACCTAATTAAATATGGGGCCCATATGCGGGCTTATCTAGTCTAATATTGGCTCCATTTAAATTTGTGTAGCGAACCGGTGCTATCTTTTGCCATGTTAAGACAACAATTAAAGTGCGGGGTATCTAAACAACATGAACCTATTAATTAATTGTCGGGACCCCCGGTTCCGCTTAATATTGCCTAATTGCATCGCATCTTGCCATGTCATACATCATACATGCATCATGCTCGATCTTCTGCCATAGTAATAAATAGTGTATCCGGTGTTTCCTCTAGTGCTTTGCTTCTTCACGGACTAGGCCGATGAGTTGATGCGAGTATCGACCCGATCGTCGGTTGAACCTTCGGCAATGTTTTTCAGGCGAGCACCTCCCCCTTTCTACCTATATTACTTTTATAGTATTTATTCCCTCCTGTTGATCTATTGCTATCTGTATTGCGTTGCTCTAGTTTTCGTGCCCGTGATATCCCTTTCAGCCTTATATCGCCTTGGACACATCATGTTACCTGTTGTTTGGTAGATAGTTGGACTTGCGCGTCGTAGTCGCTTGCTCAAGTGTTGTTGCGTGTCGTCAAGTACCTCAGTTGTTGGAGTATTGCCGCATGTTTAATGTTGGAGATGATCAAGACTTTAATTACTGTTTAACAACTAAAATTGAAGTAGGTAAATGCAGAGGCACGGGTGGGCAATAGATGTTATTTGGTTGTTAACCGTCCACTTGTGTCACGTAGGACCCCGAGTACTTGATACCTGTTCCTTGAATATTCGCGCTATCCACATCCGGGAGGATTATGGGACCCCCCTGAGCCAGAGCTTAATTCATTCTTATTTCTTGGGGCCACAATTAGTTTGGGGCTTTATTAATATTCTGTACTTATGCCATGCTTTACTGCTTTATTTAAATTGTGCGAAGTACTGCACCTGTACTATTTAGGTAAGCGGAGTGTTTTCGCGGTATCGACAAGCCCAGTCACATTTTCGGGTTCCCAGTCGTTTACAGCCATTGGCGCAAACCTTGAGTCCGTCTCGGAGCCGGCCAGTTTCGTTGCGGGTAGCTTAATGGGGTGGCCCCCTGAAATATTTCTGAATCTGGTGATTGCTTTGTCGTGAATGCCTCGTTGGGTTTTGATTTGGTTTTTCCGAGGTTGATCGAGTGTGTGTTGCTATTTGTGCACCCCTACAGGGTAAAACTTTCTGAAAGCCGTGTCCGTGGTTATGGACGACTTGGAGCACAATATCTCGATCATAGACAACTATAACTAAAGTAGTGCTATAAATTTGACTTTATAATGACTAGTAATCAGCTTCACTATAATGGAATGGCTAAATAAAATTGCCAACAATTGCTTGTTTGGGTTGTCGCTTGCTACCAGTGTACCTGACTAGTAAGTATTGCAACTATAACGGAATGGCTAAATAAAAGTACCAACAACTGCTGGGTTTTGGGGATATCTCATGCTAATTGTATTTGACTAGTAAGTGTCGCAACTACAACAGAATGGTTAACTAAAATTGCCCACTGCTTATTATATCAGGATGATTATCTATACCTGACTAGTAATTGCTGCAATGGTAACTGTATAAATAAAACTGCCAACTGTGTGAGTTCCTCGGTTGACTTCCTCGTTTGGTCTCGAGGGGGAAACACCAGGATGGGTATGTTTGGTGGTAGTATCAGGTTGGTTCCGAATAGGTCTTTCTTACCCCTCTCTGATAGCCGCTATTTATATCGAGTCTCTATAGGTTGTTTAGTGCATGCCGCGCTGCCGCTTCAGTCCACCATACCTATGTAGGCGAGGACCGCCGAATTCTAGCCTCGCCGTGTACTGGCCTCAGTACTGACCGCTCTCTCTCTTTCCTTTGCCCTTTGTCGGCACCCCTTTTGTTTAAGAAGGTTTTGAGATCGACGTCGTTAGCAGGGTTACCCTTCCGGCTTGGCCTGGGCAGGGTTATGGACGCCATTGGTTATTCTTCAGGGCTCTTAGCCCCATTTGCATCTTGTCCGTAGTCGGACGCTGTATCATTTTCAAGGTGACTTGGATCTTTGTATTGTATATTTGTATTCTTGACTCTTTGAGTCACTGTTGTACATATCTGTTCTGTGGGTCCCATCGAGGACTGTTGTGTAATGTTATTACGTCGTTTTCCACCCGCACGAAAGTGCCTGGTGGCACCTTTGAATCGTTTCTATGCGGTTTGGCGGGAATCGCTGAAACTTGCATAGGGTCGATTCTGAGGGTGTTACAGAGTGGTATCAGAGCCCAGCAGTTACGATACCCCACAAGTCTAGCCTGTAGGATAACCTAGCTAACGGCCGAAGTAAGGTGTCAAAACTATTTTTGAAAATCGGTTGGATAGTTCTGATTAGGTCTGATTTTACTCCTTACCCCTATGCTGCTCTCCTCTCACCTCTGCGTGTTTTGAATCCGCTCTCTTCTCTCTCTTCTAGTCTAGGATTTCTCGTGGTTGGGTTCCATCGTACCTTCAGGGTTTCGCTTCCTCCTTTGGTAACGGTGTTGCTACACCTGGTCTTCATGCTATCCGAGGAATCCTTCGTCGGGTGGACTTCTCTTTGTTCCTTCTCGTGCCTTCCGGTGTTTTCTGACGCGACGACATCATCTACGCTAGATCCGATGCAGAGTCTGCAACACTCCTTTGTTTCCGAACCTCGCTTGTCGAGATCTACAATCTGAATTCTGAGAGTTGGTTGCATAATTTCCTATTCATGTGCAGAGTAATTCTTTGGGTGCGCGATGGACTGATCACCATCCGACTACTCTTATCATTCGCTCCTGCACATTGAATGGTGAATCATTGCAGTTATACTCCTTCCGCGGAAGTTAGGGTTGGCCTTACCCTTTTGAGACCTTTACCTTCATCTTTGTTTCTCCGGAGTGTTCTCTCGACGATTGGGGAACAATCCTTGTTGGTGGTGTTGCCATTTTCAAGCTGAAGGAAGAACCCTTGTTAGTGGTGTCGCGAGGATCTACACGAAGCGCGAAGGATCAGATCGTCGGCCTTCTTCCCTGTACCATGAGGCGGATCTCGAGGGCGAGATCCATTGTTAGTGGTGTCGAATTGTGGCATCCCGCAAAAACCACTACTAGAAAATCGCTTGGTATTTTGTTTTGTGCATCATCATGACATCATCAGGCATCTGTTTGATAAAAACTATTTTACAAAGGTCTATTTTGTTTTTTTTGCAAACACCCCCGTCTTAATTCAAATCAAACTTCGGTTGTCCAAATATTTTGTTTTGACTAAATAATTTACAAAAGTTCTTTGAAATAAATGTATAAATAAAACCGTAAATATTTTTGTCCGGGGAGGCAGTCCGACCGATCAAGCCAGAGACCAACCGGTCAGACCACCTACTACCCGGTCCAAAAGAAAACCCTAGTCAAAAATATCTAATCCTAAGACTACCCAATCCTAATCTACCCATCCCCAGCCACCTCACCCCAGCCTATCATCGGTCGCCACCTCACCCTGGCCCTATCCTCCCTCCAACCCTTGCGCGCCACCTCACCCGCTGGCCGCCACCTGATCAACCTCCCAGCCCCTGACTCCACACCCCGCCGTCGCCAGGCACCCATCGACACTCTGCACTCACACCCCTGGCCCCACCCCGCGGGTCCCACTCCCTCCTCTCTCGACGCGACCCCATCCCCCGTTCAGCCCGTCCCGTCCCGCAACCACCTGCCCCACCCGCCTTGATCTTATCGCCTCCACGACCCCTCGCTCGCCCGTGTCGTCCCTGCCCCGGCACGCCGCCGCCGGCGAGCCCGCCTCCGGCCGCCCAGCGACCTTGTCCGCCCTACCGCCGTCAAGGGTCGCCCCCACCTCGCACGACCCTCGCCCCTGCCCCCGCCGTGGCCTGGATCCCCGCCTCCTCTCCGTGCAAACCTCCTCTGCGTCGCAGCACCGGCTACAGCGTCGCCCGTCCCTGTTTCCGTTCGCCGGCGCCACCCTCTGCGACGGGCCCTGCCTCGGCCGTGCACCTCCGGCCGCGCCCGTCCTGCAGCGGCGCCCCTCCTCCCCTGGCCCCGTCGGCCTCCGCCGCCCTGGCCCGACGCCCCACCTCGCCGGCCCCGCGGACAACCTCTCCTCGTCCTCCCGTTCGACCCCACCTCCTCTCGCGACCCTCCTCTTCCTCGCGACCGCCGCCGCCTCTACTCAATCTTCCCCGACCCTGCTCCTTCTCCCGATCGATCCCCTCGCTCCCTCACAGGGCAGCCCGACCCCGCCGCCTCGGGTCCTTCTCAGCCCTGGCCACCTTGGCCCCGCCATCCCTCGTCGCCAGGAAGTCGCCGGCCGCGCCAGCGCACCCCTCGTGGCCTCCTCTGCGCTCGCCGTCACCGTGGGACCGCGACGTCGGCCGCGTCCTCCTCCGCCTCTGTGCCGCCACCAGGGGCCCTTGGCCGCCTCTAGCCCGCGTCTGGCCGCGCTCCACCGTGCCCGCTTCGGCCAGCAAGTATGATGCCTCGCGTGTGTGTATCTGTAGAGGTCGATGCCACAAGCGTGCTACCCTGGCTCCGATGTCCAAGTTTTCTGCTGCATGTTTCTGTGGTGGTGGAACTCAAGTACCAAAAGAAGAGCCGCATGACTTGAGTTTCGCCGTTTCGACATCATGTTGTCGCCAAGATCTCCCTCTCGTCCGTGTCATGGACATGTGCAGACGCCCACCGACAAGACCGGCTCGATGCCAAGGATTCCAAAGAAGGTACATGGCACCACTCGACGACCTCGGCGTTAATCCCCAAGCTCACCATCGACCCAACCCGAGAACCATCGGTGCGGATATAAGTTCACCTTTGCCGACAAGTTCGCCTACCCGGACACCGTGCGACAAGATCTTCTCGGACCCGAGGACCATCAAGACTTCCGCTCGGCAACGCCAAGTACTCCTTCCTGGCTTCAAAGCCCGACCCCGTGGACCGACATGATCTCCTTCACGGATACGACAAGTACCTCCTCGAGGATGCCAAGTTCTTCACCCCGAACCCCAGATCCGGACCCCGAGACCGACCCCGAACCCCTCAGAGCCCAAGTTCACCGAACCCTAATGTGATTCCCTTTCCAAGACCCCTATTTTTATAATATATGACATATACTTGTTGCATTTCAATTGTTCATGCATGCATACTTGTCTGTGGTTTGGGGGCCTTATGCCGATTAACCTAATTAAATATGGGGCCCATATGCGGGCTTATCTAGTCTAATATTGGCTCCATTTAAATTTGTGTAGCGAACCGGTGCTATCTTTTGCCATGTTAAGACAACAATTAAAGTGCGGGGTATCTAAACAACATGAACCTATTAATTAATTGTCGGGACCCCCGGTTCCGCTTAATATTGCCTAATTGCATCGCATCTTGCCATGTCATACATCATACATGCATCATGCTCGATCTTCTGCCATAGTAATAAATAGTGTATCCGGTGTTTCCTCTAGTGCTTTGCTTCTTCACGGACTAGGCCGATGAGTTGATGCGAGTATCGACCCGATCGTCGGTTGAACCTTCGGCAATGTTTTTCAGGCGAGCACCTCCCCCTTTCTACCTATCTTACTTTTATAGTATTTATTCCCTCCTGTTGATCTATTGCTATCTGTATTGCGTTGCTCTAGTTTTCGTGCCCGTGATATCCCTTTCAGCCTTATATTGCCTTGGACACATCCTGTTACCTGTTGTTTGGTAGATAGTTGGACTTGCGCGTCGTAGTCGCTTGCTCAAGTGTTGTTGCGTGTCGTCAAGTACCTCAGTTGTTGGAGTATTGCCGCATGTTTAATGTTGGAGATGATCAAGACTTTAATTACTGTTTAACAACTAAAATTGAAGTAGGTAAATGCAGAGGCACAGGTGGGCAATAGATGTTATTTGGTTGTTAACCGTCCACTTGTGTCCCGTAGGACCCCGAGTACTTGATACCTGTTCCTTGAATATTCGCGCTATCCACATCCGGGAGGATTATGGGACCCCCCTGAGCCAGAGCTTGATTCATTCTTATTTCTTGGGGCCACAATTAGTTTGGGGCTTTATTACTATTCTGTACTTATGCCATGCTTTACTGCTTTATTTAAATTGTGCGAAGTACTGCACCTGTACTGTTTAGGTAAGCGGAGTGTTTTCGCGGTATCGACAAGCCCAGTCACATTTTCGGGTTCCTAGTCGTTTACAGCCATTGGCGCAAACCTTGAGTCCGTCTCGGAGCAGGCCAGTTTCGTTGCGGGCAGCTTAATGGGGTGGCCCCCTGAAATATTTCTGAATCTGGTGATTGCTTTGTCGTGAATGCCTCGTTGGGTTTTGATTTGGTTTTTCCGAGGTTGATCGAGTGTGTGTTGCTATTTGTGCACCCCTACAGGGTAAAACTTTCTGAAAGCCGTGTCCGCGGTTATGGACGACTTGGAGCACAGTATCTCGATCATAGACAACTATAACTAAAGTAGTGCTATAAATTTGACTTTATAATGACTAGTAATCAGCTTCACTATAATGGAATGGCTAAATAAAATTGCCAACAATTGCTTGTTTGGGTTGTCGCTTGCTACCATTGTACCTGACTAGTAAGTATTGCAACTATAACGGAATGGCTAAATAAAAGTACCAACAACTGCTGGGTTTTGGGGATATCTCATGCTAATTGTATTTGACTAGTAAGTGTCGCAACTACAACGGAATGGTTAACTAAAATTGCCCACTGCTTATTATATCAGGATGATTATCTATACCTGACTAGTAATTGCTGCAACGGTAACTATATAAATAAAACTGCCAACTGTGTGAGTTCCTCGGTTGACTTCCTCGTTTGGTCTCGAGGGGGAAACACCAGGATGGGTATGTTTGGTGGTAGTACCAGGTTGGTTCCGAATAGGTCTTTCTTACCCCTCTCTGATAGCCGCTATTTATATCGAGTCTCTATAGGTTGTTTAGTGCATGCCGCGCTGCCGTTTCAGTCCACCATACCTATGTAGGCGAGGACCGCCGAATTCTAGCCTCGCCGTGTACTGGCCTCAGTACTGACCGCTCTCTCTCTTTCCTTTGCCCTTTGTCGGCACCCCTTTTGTTTAAGCAGGTTTTGAGATCGACGTCGTTAGCAGGGTTACCCTTCCGGCTTGGCCTGGGCAGGGTTATGGACGCCATTGGTTATTCTTCAGGGCTCTTAGCCCCATTTGCATCTTGTCCGTAGTCGGACGCTGTATCATTTTCAAGGTGACTTGGATCTTTGTATTGTATATTTGTATTCTTGACTCTTTGAGTCACTGTTGTACATATCTGTTCTGTGGGTCCCATCGAGGACTGTTGTGTAATGTTATTACTTCGTTTTCCACCCGCACGAAAGTGCCTGGTGGCACCTTTGAATCGTTTCTATGCGGGTTTGGCGGGAATCGCTGAAACTTGCATAGGGTCGATTCTGAGGGTGTTACACGGTAGTACCGCCCGGGTGGGCCGGTACTACCGACCGGCCCAGGAGCTTTCCTGCCCAGCGTCGCACACCGCACTACGCCAGCCCATCTCCTCACGCCGCATTGCTGCCTGCTGCTTGCGCGCGCCAGATCCGCTCGTGCAGGGCCCCCATCGCTACGCCAGCTAGCCTCGCGATTGTCGCTGCTGCACGCGCGCCCGCCCTCGTCCGTGTGTCGCTCGCTCGCGTTGCGCGCCTAGCTGGCCCCGCTCGCTGGCCCGCGCGTTGAATTGCGCATGTCTCGTGTGCGCCCGCCGCATTTCTCGCATGCTGCCGCTCGCTCCCAGGCTGTCGCGTGCGCTTTGCTGGGCCCCCGCGTGTGGCTTACCTCGGTCATGCGCTTGGCCCCACTTCCCATCTGGCCCCGCTCAATCTACTTTGGCACGCTGCCGCCCTGACCTTGCTTGCATGCGCTGCTGAGCTGTTGCTAACCGGGTCCGGTAGTACCGGTACTACCGGTTCGTCTAGGAAAAACGCACCAATAGGCAGATTCTGCCCATTTCTTTAAATAGCTTTGCTTATTTATCTTTTAGGGTTGCTTCTTGCTCATCTATTAGTCTAAGCTTTGTTCATACTTGCTCTCATTCTCTAGTTTGATTAATCTCTTCCTCTCCGATGATTCTTGCCCATATTTGAGTGGAAGAGAGAGGAGATCTAGATCCATGTTTTGACCTAACTGATTCATCTCTTTGTGAGTGTATCTTTGGGGATCTAGACTTTGGGGGATTTTGTGTTCCCTTTGTGTTCTTCCTCCCTTGTTCCACCAATAGCTTTAGTAGCTTTGTTGGAACTTGAGAGTGAGGGATTTGAGGATCTTTGTGGTGTTCTTGCCATTTGCATTAGGTGCATCGGTTTGAGTTCGGAGGATTTGGTTCGTGGTATTCTTTGAAGCTAGTCCCTCTTGGGTTCTTGGAACCCTAGACGGTTTTGTGGCCTTAGTGGTGTTTGTTGGGAGCCTCCAATTAAGTTGTGGAGAAGTGCCCAAACCTTGTGAGAGGTTTGGGTTTGCCACCGACAAGTTCACCGAAAGTGGAAGTGTGGATCGATCCCGTTGGGGTGAGATTCACCGGAGAATAAGGGAGGCCTTTTGTGGCGTTGGTGGTTTGATAACACCCCCTCTCCAAACGATACGTACTCCATGTTGGGAGAAACTCGGTAAAATATCGTCATCCCCGCGTGCCTCGGTTATCTCTATACCCGAGCTCTTTACTTATGCACTTTAAATTGTGATAGCCTTCGTGCTTGAAGTAATCTATATATTGCTATCACATTGTTGCTTGTATTGCTTAGCATAAGTTGTTGGTGCACATAGGTGAAACTTAGTTGTTCTAGGTTGTACTTGACAAAGTAAACGGGAGGCAAACTATCACGTTGGAGTCTAAAGCTAAATTAGTAGAACATGCAGATAGTCAAGTGTAAACATGCAAGGACGCACATGGGCTTTTTTTCACGATGAACCAATCAAACAAAGAGACTACCTCTACTACGTTCTAGCCAGATTTTATTGCATCACTTCAATTTGAAAAGGAAAGCAATCAGATGGACATAAGAACCAACGCTGCTAATTTGTTTTGCTCGCTCACATCCGCCAGGGAGGGATGATGGTACAAGCACGTTTCAGTCGGTTGGTCAAGGGAAAACAAACTTACCAATCGGAAGGAGACGAGCCTGACGGGAATACGACGACGATAGCTCGAGCGGTCGATAGTGATGCCGACATGGAGACCTTCAGACACTGGACACTTGGGACGATGTTCCGCTTGACACGGTGAATGTGATGACTGCCTCGTCGGTCGTTTGAAGTGTTTCCAGGAGGTGGCCGCGGACGGCTGAAGCGACGACGTCGTCTGGTGCTCGTCGAGGCCAAGGGTGATCTTCGGCTACGAATTTGGCTATTTAAAATCGGCAAGGAGATGTTCATGCACAACATAAAACTACTGGGAGCGGAATAGGGACCTGGTTCAGTTCGTACCAACCGTATTCATCGATGGCGTCATGGCGTCCGGCGAGCGGATGGAACGACGACGGCTGTGACGTGGTCAACTGAAACAATAAGGCGAACCATCATGTCCTGGAGGTAGGCTAGGATTAGAATAGCAATCTGGTACAAGGAATCAAAATAAGAGTCACTTGATACGATACACCTTCATCATGAACTCGAAATTGGAGCTGATGTAAATACACTTCACACGCACACTAGAAGGCTCCTCCGGAGAAAATTTCTGAACGAGGATGATGGAGGAGGTTGAGGGGAATGACGAGATGTGCTCGGTTCGTTTTGGTATGGCCTATGAAGGGAGCTCGGAGAGGTATGCCAGCTAATGGCATTCGGTTCACGAGATTGTATTGGAGAGATTAAGAGGTGGGAATAGGAAATTAACTATGAATGAAATCACCATTAAATTCTAAATAACTATCGTTTTTATGGTGAATGAAAACATCCATTAGATTTTATGAGAGGAGGAGGAGGAGAACAGCTACAGCCATGCAACCTATAACGCTCGAGTTGTGACTAAGTGAATGAGGAAGAAGAGGATCGATAGGGAAGGATTTTGTGTTCCGTCGGATGTTTGCTAGATGGGCCAGAAATTCGGTCCGACAAGTTGGAAAGGAAAATAGAGATACGTTTGATGCTTTGGGCTCCAAAGTTTGGTTGGCATTCATTTTATTCTTTTCTTTAAAAAAAATCTGGTTTCTTCTATGTATTTTGCTTTACGGTTTCAAAAGTACTCAGATTAACTCTAAGAAATTTGTAAAATCAAAATTTTCACTTATGTACTTTTGTAACTATTTTTGGGTTGAATAAATTTACAAATATTATTTTATGCCTTTTGTCCTAGTATGGCTACTTACATAATATTTTAAAATAGTTTTTTCAGTTGTATAATGCCCCGAATCAAATCAAATTAAATTGATTCAAATTTGTAGCAAACCTTTTTAGAAAATTTATATAAAATATAAGTTGATAGTTTACTCCAATTAGAGTATTTGGAAAAAAGAAATATAATTCATTTAAAAAATAGAGCATGGCAGGTATGTCTATTTTATTATTTTCTATTCCCTTTTCTTATAAAAACCATATCTTTTGACTTAGGACTCCAAAAAGATTCAAACCAGTTTATATGGTTACATTTAATTGTTCATTACTAGTACGTATACTTTAGAATTCATCGGTTCCATTTAAACATGGATTTTTCTATGAGCGTAAATTGACTTTGGGAATATTTTCTTATTTCTTTTTATCTAACATTGTTCACAACTTTTTATCTAGGGACCCAAATAAGGTGAAATCAATTCATATTGTTTTTTAATATCGTTACTTACCATTATAGATCATTTAGGAATGATGTTGCTAAACTTTTATATGGAACATAGCCATAGTCCTGTATTGAACTTGATGGTGACTTCTCTTATTAGTGTTTAGGTTTTAGGTTTATCATTTTTTTCCATCGGATTAAAATGCAAGTGCTTAAATATGATGATGCATGACATGCATTTGAAATTTTGAAATCTTGTTTGTCACTTTCTCATTCAAAATTGTTTTAAGTAAGGTTTTGATGTTTCCATTTAGAAGCAAAAAGTTTCTTTTCCCCCTAAATTTCATCCTTTATTTCTTTTGTTTGTTTATTTTTCACATTTCAAAATTTGGAAAATTTGGGGATGTGACAGGCTACCACCCTTAAAAGGAATCTCATGCCGAGATTCGGGAAGACTAGAAAGAATATGTTGGGTTTCGGGACAACTAGGGTACTACCACCCTTAAAAGAATTTTAACTAGATTGCATCTTGAGAATTTACTTTGGCTTCATCACTCTTGGTGGATATTGTACCTTTAGGATTATCATTGGGAGATTGAAAACATCCATCCTTGACTTGAGGTTTCATCAGTTGAACTATAGGATAGATGTGGCGATGAACAAGGATATGATCAATTTCTTTACATATGAAACAAGTAACTTAAGATGCAGGATATTCTTTCACAATTAGGGTACTATTTAGTATGCTCTTTATAAGTGTCATGTGTCTCCATAGATTTTTCAGGCTTGTGGTCTTGCCAAAAATTTATCCTTAGATTCATTGTTTGTCATGGTATCTCTAGGAGGGTTATTGATCATGTTGACCATATGATTGGTCATGCTTTGTAACAATTGGGTTTGGGATCCCAAGAACTTTAGCATGGTCGGGTCTAATTTAGTGTTATTGCAGTTGTTGGCTAAAAACTGGGTTGTCACTTGATTCAACTTAGTTTGGGTTGTTAGAAGTTGCATTATCATGGCCATCTCAAGGTTGATGTTGGAGTTGTGGTCTCTTGGAGAAGTCATATGCTTGGGTTGGATTGGGATTAGAATAGAAAAAATATACACATGGAAAGAATTCTGTTCATACACAACAAATCACACAAAAAATAGGCAAGCAATATCAGTCATGCATTCCATAACACAAACAACAAGGTTCAAACATATCTTACGCAAACAAAATATTATTGCCATACCACATAGGTTGGTATGATCAATACACTATCGCAAGGTCAATTATTTAAATGAGACAGCTAGTGTGGTGGTCCATCTATAGGGTTTTACTTGAGATCATTCAATCCTTCGTCATAGCTACTGCATCAGGAATGATATGAAGGCGTCCTTGGAAGAAATTATTGTATCTTAGTCACATAGCTCTAAGTCCATGTCCTCAGTTTCTATCCTAAGTTGAGTTTCCTTAGTCTCCAAGTCTTGAGTATTCTTCTTATCTTCCTTGAAGTCCTTCCAAGTGTTTTTCAGTCTATGCCTAAGTATTTCTCCAAGTTCTTCAATGGATCTCCATGAAGCACTTCTTGTTGAGTCGAAGAATGGCGTATGAGGTTCTGAGTTGGTGAACATCCAAAGTCCCTTTGTCTTGTTCTTTTCTTCACTAATAGATTGTTCACGCTAGCCAAATGAATCAAGATAGTTCCACTCGAATCAAAAGATAATATAACCTAGTAAAATCATAATGGATAAGTTTCTCATCCTAAGATCTTTCCAAATTTTCTCTCTCCTATTTTCCTTCTTCTACTAAACTTGAACTTCTCCATTGATCTTGGGCTTCTCTTCTTGATCTTGGAATGCCTTGTCCTTGTCCTTGAGTTGGGCATGTAGCTCATCCTTTGCTAAGTATTGGTTGCTCCTATCATCAACAAGATCCTAAATAAAATTTCTAAGTCCTAGAACTATTTAAGAACAAGTTTTCCTTCTGAAACTTCTTCACTTGAATTCTTTTGATGATGAAGATATGTAGATCCAGCATGTTGATGATGTTGACAAGTCCAATTCCAAGCAGGCGGTCTTGAAGTCCTTTGTGATGGTGAAGCTAAAGTCCTTTGTGATGTTGAAGCTGAAGTCCTTGGTGATGTTGAAGTCCTTTGTAAAGTTTAGCTGAAGTCCTTGATGATGTTGAAGTCGAAGTCCTTGATGATGTTGTAGTCCTTAGTCATGCCGTATTGAAAAGGGAGAGATGTAGAAACAAAACATAATACTAAGGAAAGAATTTACAAGATTGTTCGTAAATAACTTAGCACAAATGCAATTCCTATTATTCTAAGGGGTTTGTCCAAATCCTAGGGTTATGAACCTACAGGCAACACAGTGCTCTGATACCATCTGTAGAGGACCAAACCCGGTAAGGTACAAGTGTCTGTGTTTACAGCGCTAGTCCTGGGATCGAATAGCTAGCACCCACACTTAAGATGTAATATCAAGAAACAAAGGTCATATTACATCGCATATCCAAGAATAAAAAATAGTTTAATACAACTTACATAGCTCATATGGCTATCTTATTATGAAGTAGCGGATATAACTATAAAGCATGGAGTCCTTCATCTTCATGTGCCACAGGCAAACATGTTGGTTGCAGACTCGTAATCCCTACCCATCAAACTTCACTATCATCAAGTAATCCTGCAACACGATAAGTTACAGCTACAAGGGTCAATACATTTGAATTGTATTGGCAAGTGATACCATATTGATGTAGAGAACCTAACATCTACATGAATATATGTCTAAGTGGAGTTTTGGTTGTCCTTTGCATAAAGTAAGTTTTCCCTGTCCTTTGTAAAATAGTTTTTCTCTTTTTCCTCAATACTTCTTCAAACTTGGCACTCTGGATACCCTCCAGGTGCTCCCCTTGTTCACCCAACAAGTTTTAACTTAGAGAAATTAGAATGATGAGATTCTTGATTCTGCTTCATTGTCTTGATTCTCAAAAGGTTGTCCATAACCGGGGACATGGCTAAGAACTTAGTTTTACCCTCTCGAGAAGTGGTGCACTTTCCCCACAAGACTCGATCGAGACGAGACTTTTCAGAAGCAATCTCTCAAACCACCACGGACGTGTTCCACCCTATCATCACTACCACCCTCTATCCGTCTGGCTGGTTTTTCGCAACTTAGTTGGTCAAGGCAGAGCCCATATGCCATGTGGCTGCATTGGATGCTTCGTGACAAGAACATCTCCAATCTATTTATTCATGGGTGGCCATCCACAAGTGCGATACCTCAGGGTAAACCATAGACATGGGACCTGGGTAACCACTCAACATAATCCATATAAGTCCCATTTCCACCCAGGTGTTTCATTAACATCAGTTATTTCCATTAGTCCAAAAATACTTATATTTCCATAAGACATCATATCACGATTTCCACCCACGAATCTATATAGCAAGACTAAGCATTCTAATCTTATGATGTCTCCTATCTTTAGGAAATACTACCAAGTTAGATACTATAGGAATAGCATAGCATAGTAATATACATAATAGTCATATCATGCACACTACAAAAACATCACTAACGCAACATAGAAAAGTAGGACTTTTGATGACCAAAGTATCACTTGCCTTGATAGTATAATATTTAGATACTCTCCTTGATCTTGCAAATGTCACACTCCTCAAAGTCCACTATAATACAATCAAGCAAAAAGCACACACTCAAAACTACAACACAAATCAACAAAACAATATAATGGAATGCATGCAACCATGCAAAATTTCATTTTATTCGAGAAATTTTTATAGCAAGGTTCTGAACACTAAAAATATCCTACTGATCGTTTTATATAGGTTTGATGCCCAATCCAACATTTTATGCAAAAAGATTATTTAGTAGCGTTTTCTATTACTAGAAAAAGGCTATACTCATAGGATTAATGCTACTGCCATAAAAATATAAATTTAATTTTTTTGTGTTGATGTTTCTGGTCAGAGGATTCAATATACAACCATTTGCAAAAGGATTCACTCAAAAATAATTTATACAACAATTTTTATACTCAAAATACTCCACAAATGGTTATGTATAAAACGTGATTTTAACAGACTCAAAAATACCAAATTATTGCCCCACTGTGTTCTACTCGTTTTTTTGAATCTATAGACATATTATTTGCTAAATTTGGATAAACAGAACTAAAGATATAATTTTTACAAGTTTCTATATTCTTATGTCTAAAATAGATATGACAAATGGCAGATTCTGTTCGCTACAACGAGGCGCATACAAGACTGTGCCGTGAGTCATTAACGTGCCGAATTATTTCCAGTTCAAGGAAGATGACGGGAGGCAAACTATCACGTTGGAGTCTAATGCTAAATTAGTATAACATGCAGATAGGCAAGTGTAAACATGCAAGGACGCACATGGGCTTTTTTTCACGATGAACCAATCGAACAAAGAAACTAGCTCTATTACGTTCTAGAGAGATTTTATTGCAGCACTTCAATTTGAAAAAGAAAGCAATCAGATGGACATGAGAACCAACGCTGCTAATTTGTTTTGCTCGCTCACATCCGCCAGAGAGGGACGATGGTACAAGCACGTTTCAGTCGGTTGGTTAAGGGAAAAACAAACTTACCAATCGGAAGGAGATGAGTCTGACGGGAATACGTCGATGATAGCTCGAGCGGTCGATAATGATGCCGACATGGAGACCTTCAGACACGGGAAACTTCAGACGATGTTTCGCTCGACACGGTGAAGATGATGACTGACTCGTCGGTCCTTCGAAGCATTTCCAGGAGGTGGCCGCAGACGGCTGAAGCGACGACGTCGTCTGGTGCTCGTCGAGGTCAAGGGTGATCTTCGGCTACGAATTTGGCTATTTAAAATCGGCAAGGAGATATTCATGGACAACAGAAAACTACTAGGAGCGGAATAGGGACCTGGTTCTATTCGTACCAACTGTATTCGTCGACGACGTCATGGCGTCTGGCGTGCGGATGGAACGACGGCGGCTGTAGAGTGGTCAACTGAAACAATAAGACGAACAATCGTGTCCTGGAGGTAGGCTATGGACGAGGCTCGGAGAGGTATGCCAGCTAATGGCGTTCGGTTCACGAGATTGTATTAGAGATATTAAGAGGTGGGAATAGGAAATTAATACTATGAATAAAATCACCGTTGATTTCTGAATAACTATCGTTTTTATGGTGAATGGAAACATTCATTAGATTTTATGAGAGGAGGAGGAGAAGAGCTATAGCCATGGAACCTGTAAAGCTCGAGTTGTGACTAGGTGAACGAGGAAGAAGAGGATCGATCGGGCTGGATTTTGTGTTCCGTCGGCTGTTCACTAGATGGGCCAGAAATTCGGTCCGACAAGTTGGAAAGGAAAATAGAGACATGTTTGATGCTTTGGGCTCCAAAGTTTGGTCGGCATTTATTTTATTCTTTTCTTTAATTTTTTCTGGTTTCTTCTCTATCTTTTGCTTTAGGGTTTCAAAAGTACTCAAATTAACTCTGAGAAATTTGTAAAATCAAATTAGTCACTTCTGTACTTTTGTAACTATTTTTGGGTTGAATAAATTTACAAATATTATTTTATGCCTTTTGGCCTAGTATGGCTACTTACATAATATTTTAAAATAGTTTTTTGGGTTGTATAATGCCCTGAATCAAATCAAATTAAATTGATTCAAATTTGTATCAAACCTTTTCAGAAAATTTATATAAAATATAAGTTGATAGTTTACTTCAATTAGAGTATTTGAAATATTTTTTTAATAAAGTATAATTCATTTTAAAAAATTGAGCATGGCACGTATGCCTCGTTTTATTATTTTCTATTCCCTTTTTTTATAAAAACCATATCTTTTGACTTAGGACTCAAAAAATGTTCAAACCAATTTATATGGTTGCATTTAATTGTTCATTACTATTACGTATCATTTTAGAATTCTTAGGTTCCATTTAAACATGGATTTTTCTATGTGCCCGTAAATTGACTTTGGAATATTTTCTTATTTTTTTTATCTTACATTGTTCACAACTTTTTATCTAGGGACCCAAATAAGGTGAAATCAATTCCTATTTTTTTTAATATCGTTACTTACCATCATAGATCATTTAGAAATGATGTTGCTAAATTTTTATATGGAACATAGCCATAGTCTTGTATTGAACTTGATGGTGATTTCTCTTATTAGTGTTTAGGTTTTAGGTTTATCATTTTTTTCCATCGGTTTAAAATGCAAGTGCTTAAAGATGATGATGCATGACATGCATTTGAATTTTTTAAATCTTGTTTGTCACTTTCTCATTGAAAATTGTGTTAAGTAAGGTTTTGATGTTTCCATTTAGAAGCAAAAAGTTTCTTTTCCCCCTAAATTGCATCCTTTATTTCTTCTGTTTGTTTATTTTTCACATTTATAAATTTGGAAAAAATTTGGGATGTGACACCCATGTTGTCACAGTAGATGCCCACTGGGTCCAACGCACTGGGAACCACACCAAGCTCCGTAATGAACTCCTTCATCCATATCACCTCTTATAAAGCCTCTGAAGCAGCTATGTATTCCGATTCAGTTGAATATCTCGCCACAATGCTTTGCTTAGCACTCCTCCAGCTCACTCTGCACCATTTAAAGTAAATACGTATCCATATTGTGACTTAGAGTCATCCGGATCGGTGTTCCAACTAGCATCGGTGTAACCGTTTCTAACGAGTTGTTCATCACCTCCATAAGAAAGAACCATATCCTTAGTCCTTCTTATGTACTTTAGAATATTTTTGACTGCTATCCAGTGATCTACTCCTAGATCACTTTAATATCTGCTAATCAAACTAACAGGATATGCAATATCCGGTATTCTACATAGCCTGGCATACATGATAGATCCTATGGCTGAGGCATAGGGAGTTTCGTTCATCCTCTCTCTATCTTCTGTCGTAGTTGTACTTTGAGTTTTACTCAAGGTCATATTTGGCAACATGGGCAAGAACCCTTTCTTGCTAGCTTACATTCCAAACCTCTTTAGAACCTTTTCCAAATATGTACTTTGTGAAAGAGCTATTAAGTTTCTTGATCTATCTCTATAAATCTTGATGCCTAAAATGTATGCAGCTTCGCCAAGATCCTTCATTGAAAAACTATTATTCAAATAGTCTTTGACACTTTTAAGAAGTTCTATATCATTCCCAATCAACAATATGTCATCCACATATAGTACCAAGAATGCTATAGAGCTCCCACTCACTTTCTTGTAAATACAAGCTTTTCCATAAAATTTGTATTAAATCCAAAGCTTTTGATCACCATATCAAAATGTTGATTCCAGCTCCGGGATGCTTTTTTCAATCCATAGATGGATCGTTGATGTTTGCATACCTTGTTAGCATCTTTAGGATCGACAAAACCTTTGGGTTGTACCATATACAACTCTTCATCAATGTCACCATTGAGGAACGCTGTTTTGACATCCATCTGCCATATCTCATAATCTTAATATGCAGTGATTGCTAACAAAATCCTCATAGACTTTAGCTTCTCTATCTGTGAGAAAGTCTCATCGTAGTCAACTCCTTGAATTTTTCGGAACCCTTTCGTGACAAGTCGATCTTTATAGATGGTTACATTACCATCAGCATATGTTTTCTTCTTGAAAATTCATTTGTTCTCGACAGCCTTGCGGCCATCCGGTAAGTCCACCAAAGTCGACACTTGGTTTTCATACATGGATCCAATCTCGGATTTCATGGCTTCATGGCATTTGTTGGAATTTGGGTTCATCATTGCTTCCTCATACGTCGCAGGGTAATCGGTGTTGTCCACCAACATGACACTCATAATAGGACCATACCAATCAGGAGTGGCACAAGTCCTTGTCGACCTGCGAGGTCTCGTAGTAACTTTACTTGAAGTTTCATGATCAGTATCATTATCTTGCTCTCTTATTAGTGCAGGCGGCACATGAACATCTTCCGGCGCTGCGCTACTCTCAAATCCGAGAGAAGATTCGACAATCTCATCTAGTTCTACTTTCCTTTGAGTCACTTCTTTCGAGAGAAATTCCTTCTCCAGAAAGGATCCATTCTTGGCAACAAAAACTTTGCTTTCGGATCTATGATAGAAGGTATACCCAATTGTTTCTTTAGGGTATCCTATGAAGACGCATTTTTCTACTTTGGGTTCAAGCTTGTTGGGATATAACTTCTTTACATAAGCATCGCATCCCCAAACTTTAAGGAACAACAACTTAGGTTTTTGATCAAAAAAAAAACTTAGGTTTGTTCCCAAACCACAATTCATACGGTATCATTTCAACGGATTTAGATGTTGCCCTATTTAAAGTGAATGCATCTATTTCTAATGCATAACCCCAAAATGATAACGGTAAATCTATAAGATACATCATAGACCAAACCATATCTAAGAGAATTCGATTACGACGTTCGGACACACCATTACGTTGTGGTGTTCCTGGCGGTGTCAATTGTGAAAGTATTCCGCAACTTAGATACTCACCTCCACGATAAGATCGTCAAAATTTAATCTTCTTGTTACGTTGATTCTCAACATCACTTTGAAATTCCTTAAACTTCTCGAAAGTTTTGGACTTATGTTTCATGAAATAGATATACCCATATCTACTCAATTCATTCGTGAAAGTAAGAACATAACGATAACCACCGTGCGATGCCACACCCATCGGGCCACACTCATCGGTATGTATGATTTCCAATAAGTCCTTAGCTCGCTCCATTATGCCAGAGAATGGCTTCTTAGTCAATTTTCCCATAAGACATGCTTCGCATCTTTCAAGTGATTCAAAATCAAGTGATTCAATAAGTCCATCAGAATGGAGTTTCTTCATACGCTTCATTCCAATGTGACCAAGATGATATGGATCATATGGGCACCTAGAGGGGGGTGAATAGGTGCTACTCAATTTTTTAGTTCTTTTTCAGTTTTAGGCTTGACACAAAGTAAATTATCTAGATATGCAACTACGGGAATTTCCCTATATGCAAACCTAGCTACTAAGCACATAAAGAGAGGAGCGAGGACACCGTAGTGGAGAATGCGAAGACACGGGGATTTGTTTTACCGCAGTTACTTCCTTGTTAAGGGAAGTACATGTACGTTGGAGGGGTGGGCGGTTCTAAGACCACCACGCCACAATAGGCCTCACCCTATTCTCTGATGGATCTCGCCACGAAAGGCCTGATCCACCTTCTCCACTATTGCTACCCTTCGAGGCGGGAACCGGTGCCTTTACAACTCTAACGGGGCACACACCCACAACTGAATTGGGGGCTCCCGTAATGACAACAAGCTGTCACAAGAACAAGTATTATCAATATAATCAAAAGCAAGGATCTAGATATTTGCAAGAAATACTAGATCGGCGATTCTCCAAATGAATGGAGAGGAGATGAAGCGCTTGATTGCAGTTGTTGAAGATCGAGTCCTCCTCCTTCGATTCCCCAAGGAACGGGGCCTTTGGGAGGATGAAGGTGGATCTCTCTTGGATGAAGCTTGAAGAATAGATCTTGAATTTTTCGAATGAACCAAGAGTTCTGGTAGGAGGGGGAAGGCTGGCTTAAATACCCCCTGCACAGATCTGGCCGTTGGTGAAGTTTGGGGGCGGATTATCCGCCCCCCATTAGGGGCGGACTATCCGCCCCCTGGACGGAGAGTCCGGGGAAAGTCTGCCCCCCATACAGAAGGTCACGCCGGTCTTGACTTGATGAAAATCCTCGAGGGGGCAGATTATCCGCCCCCCTCAAGGGGCGGACTATCCGCCCTGGGGGAAATCCACCCCAGAGATGGAAAGTCTGGGGGAAATTCCGCTCCCTCTCTGAGCGATGCGCCTTGGCAACCTTTGAGATAGATCCTATGGGGCGGACTATCTGGCCCCCTGGAGGGGCGGATTATCCGGCCTGGGCAAAAACTCCGGCCCTGGCCAGAAAATCCGTGGGATATTTCGCCCCCATTCTAAGGGTTGCGCCCTTTTGAGTTTGGGGAGGGGCGGATATTATCCGCCCCCCAAAAACAGTTTCCAACTCCTTTTCAAGGTAGAGATCTGCAGCACTTCAACACACATTAAATAATCCTTGGTATTGTTATCTAACACACAAAACACTAGGGATCATGAAATGTTCTTTCAATATCCCCCTTTTTGGTGTTAGATGACAATACTTGGATTTGCAATGAAACCTACTAACAACACCTTAAGGAAATGAAAGAGGCTCCCCCTAAATGTGTGCATATTTATAATTTGCATTTGAATACAAATGCACACACTAAAGAGCAAGCCAATTTCATAACAATGACAACTAAAACAAGGTGAGTTAGGAAACATAGTCATACCACCGGGATGTGAAAATAGCCAATGTGAATAATGAGAGTATTAGGCCTCAAACACATCCCATCATATTGAACTATAGATAACTCCATAATTCCATATGCTTTCAACAGAATACCATACTCCATAGATAAATCTAGAATTCCATACGAATAGTTCCACAAGATAAATCCAGAATTAGGAAACCAAGGAAAAATAGTATCACACGACGTAGTCTTATACAAACCAATCACAAATAAGTTTAACGCTAAAAGGGCACAAGCAAGCAAATGGAGAAAACAAATGATAAAGAGGCAAATGCTTGCGCCCGACCCATGCAAATCCAAAACCTAATAGAACTACTTCTCCCCCTTTAGCATCAAAATGCCAAAAAGGAAGAAGAGCGATGCTAGCGCCCTAGAAGATCACTCCTCCTCATCCTCGTCCTCGTCGTAGTCATCCCCGTCCCCTTCCTCGTCATCATACTCATCATCATCATCAACCGGAGGAGTAAGCGCCCTCGGTGGTGGAGGAAACAGGTGACTCTTTAGCTCTCCATAGTTGATCCCTGATGTGTTCCATTGAGCATACAGTTCCGGAGCTGTAGGAGGTGGTGGATGTCCAGCTGCCCCAGACACATGGTGGAGAATGAGCTGCTGGGTGTGGGCCATCTCATGGCTCCTCCTGTACTCATCATACTGGCCCTTGTGAGTATCAATGCCCATGCAAAGGATGTGACGCTGAAACCAGTTGAGCTGCTTGACCTCACGTGCCATTGGGGACACCGCGGGATGACGACCACTAGCCCTTGCATCACGCATGAAGGACTCAGGGGCAGTGGAAGGGTGATAGGTCTTCTGAGCCTTGTTGTAGATCTTCTTGGGCTTGTGAACACCATCCAAACCAGTACCAAAATCCTCATGTGGCAACATGTGCTTGATGAGAATCATAATAAAGGGAGCATATGGGATGGAGAGCCGGTTGAACATAGCATCAGTCATCTCATGATATATATAATCCATAACATCCAACTTGTAACCTGTAGAGAACCAGCATTGGTGGCACACTCATGTGCAAAAGCAAGCAAGGGAACCAGGTGACCATAGATATTATCATTGTTTCCCCCACTTGGAGAGATGCTGTCCCGAAACAAGCCAACAAGAGTGCCATACAAAGTATAAAGGCCAGCAAAGGTACCAGCAATGCCATCAAATGTCAGGCACGGAGCAAGAACAATGTCCTTGGATGGCCTGAGCAAAGAAATGATGCGGTGGCCAGAAGTTGTCTCACGTCCATGAAAGGCATACCCAAGGACCTAACCAAAGATACGGAAGTCTGACTGAATCATATTTGTCCCGGTCATCCACTTCATGGTGTGAAGCTCATCTCTGCAGATCACAAGAGTATAGAAAAACTGCTTCACCATAGAGGAGTCATAGTGGCACTAAAGTGTCATAAGGTGATGCAGCCCCATCTTATTAGTCACATCCAAGGCTTCACGAAGTCTTTCCTTGGTTTGAGCCTCAGTCATATTCATAGGATGCATAGGGAGAATCTTGAGAGAAGCATAAACATCATCATGAATGGACCGAAAGTGAGAGCACCAAAACATGGGATCCTCCGGAGGACCATCACTGTCAGCATCGCATAATAATCGGTGTGGCGAATGGAGGAGTACGCAACGCTGTCCATGGCCTTGTAGTTGGGCCGGGACTGCTTGCGCTTTCCCTTGCCCTTGCGACATGCAACCCTCTTGGCTTTCTTTGCTGCCTCGGCCATCCGTTCAGACTCTCTTGCCAACCTGCGGACCTCAGTTTCATCAACAAACTTACCCTCTGTAGTGGGCTTGAGATAATGGGCACGAGGATGACACTTGTAGTTCTTAGGAGCACTTGAACCACCTATGAAAAGCATGGGAGAGGTAGCATGGGGATAAGCATACACACAAGTCCAAGAGGAATATTAGAAATAGTAGAAAAACAATCCATGGTCCAGAGATGTGCATTGTGGAAATCTGAACCAAACCAGAACAGACAATGAATCTCCAGGCCGGATTATCCGGCCCTGGCAGGGGCGGGTAATCCCCCCCCCCCCCTCCCTCAAAAAAAATTCTGGTTCGGCCCAGATTCACCAAGGCAACACAGATCGGGCACTAGGGTTGCAATACTACTGAATCTAACAAGCACAGGAAACACAAAGTAGCTTCTACAACGAGATTTCCACCAAAACAATGACTTCCATAAAAAGGAGATGGATGAGGGAGTTACCCTCACTCATTGGAGGAAAATCTCGGAGGAGAAGGTACCCGGAGGCGTGGGAAAGAAGATACGGGGAGAGCCCAGAGAATTCGGTGGTCGAATCGACTCCGGGGAGGGGCGGAGGCTCCGGCGGCGACTTGGGGAAGAGCACGGGTTGGGGGAGGACTGGCTGCTCTATTTGAGCCCTTCCTCCCCGAGCCCAGCCCTTAAAGGGCAGATTTCTCCCGGGGCGGATAATTCGGCCCACACTTGGGGCGGATAGTCCGCCCCACCTCTGAATTTTTGTAAACACAGATTCAGGCCAGAGCACTCCTTGCAAAACCCCTTGAAAGTGTATAAAGGACTTGTGTGCAAGAATATATGGTTCAAGGAGGGAAAAGGGCTTGGGTTTGGAGCAACAAACTGAGATGGTACTACACACCCAAAGTTGCAAGAACAAATCAACCAAAAGCCAAAATTGGGTGTGTTTTCCATAAAACAAGAGATATGCGAGAAAAACCAAAGAGAGACAATAGAAACCAACTATTCTAAAGGAAGAGGGCGGTGGCCGAAGCCACCATGTTGGAGCGCATGGCATGACACCGCGAAGATGTATCTTGAGTTCAAAACCAATGCTCATCGATGACCCACATATCACAAAATGATATTAAGGGAAATGATTTTTCTTGCTTTCGGCATTATGGGGGGAGGGTTAGCCTAATCAATTAGGACCACACTCCCCCTATGTCTATGCCCGCATCTAAACCAAATACATGAAGAATAGTAAGTGAGTATGTAAGGGTAGTCAAGCCAAGCTCCTTGAATCTATTATATTTAGCTCATTCCTAAAATAACAAAATCTTGCTTCATCAAGAGGCTTCGTGAAGATATCAGCAAGTTGGTTCTTCGTTCTCACAAAAGATAGTGCAATATCTCCACGAGCAACATTATCCCGAATGAAATGATTGCGAATCTCAATATGTTTTGTTCTTGTATGCTGCACCGGATTGTAAGCAATTTTGATAGCACTTTCATTGTCACATAAAAGAGGCACTTTGTCACAATTGACACCATATTCCTTTAAAGTTTGCCTCATCCATAATAATTGTGTACAAGCACTTGCAGCAGCAACATATTCAGCTTCGGCGGTTGAGAGTGATATGCAATTTTGTTTCTTCAAAGACCAACACACTAGAGACCTGCCCAAGAATTGACATGCACTAGAAGTTGATTTTCGATCATCTTTGTCACCATCCCAATCTGAATCAGTGTAACCACATAGAGATAAACTAGAGCCTTTAGGATACCATAAACTAAAATTTGGGGAATGAACCAAATATCTAAAGATTCTCTTGACCGCCACTAAGTGGCTTTCTTTAGGAGTGGCTTGGTACCTTGCACACACTCCTACACTCAACACGATATCGGGCCTAGATGCGCAAAGGTAAAGGAGAGAGCCGATCATGGATCGGTATACCTTTTGGTCCATGTCTTTACCCTTTGGATTAATCTCAAGATGACACTTAGTTTGCATTGGAGTAGCGACGCCATTGAGATCCGTCATCTTGAACCTCTTGAGCATGTCTTGGATGTACTTAGCTTGATTAATGAAAGTTCCCTCTCTAAGTTGTTTGATCTCGAATCCAACAAAGAACCTCAATTCTACCATCATAGACATCTCAAACCTGTCAGTCATAAGCTTTGAAAATTCATCATTAAAAGCTTGGTTAGTAGAGACAAAAATAATGTCATCTACATATTGTTGGCATACAAAAAGCTCCCCATTAACCTTCTTAGTAAAAAGAGTGGGATCGATTTTCCCAACTTCGAATCCATGGTCTAACAAAAGCTCTTTAAGGTGCTCATACCACGCACGTGGCGCTTGTATAAGGCCATAGAGCGCCTTATCGAGTTTGTAGACATGGTTCGGAAATTTGGCATCCTCAAATCCCAGGGGTTGCTTGACGTATACCAACTCATGTAGTGGACCATTAACAAAAGCACTCTTAACATCCATTTGCTATAATTTAAAATTATGATGAGCGGCATAGGCAAGAAGGATACGAATAGACTCAAGATGAGCCACAGGAGCATAAGTTTCGCCGAAATCAATGCCTTCCACTTGAGAGAATCCTTGAGCCACTAGCCTTTATTTATTCCTTACAACAATGCCATTTTCATCTTGTTTGTTCTTGAAAATCCACTTGGTGCCGATAACATTGCGGCATTCTTTGGGTTTCTCTACGAGCTTCCAAACCTTGTTGCGCTCGAAGTTATTTAGTTCTTCGTGCATTGCAACAACCCAATCGGGATCTTCAAGAGCATCAAAGACCTTCTTTGGTTCAATCATTGAAATGTGTGCTTGATGATCACAGAAGCTAGCAAGTTCTCTTCTAGTAGACACTCTTCTTCTTAGATCACCGACAACTTTGTCAAGAGTGTGACCCCTTAACTCAAGGTTCCGATCAGCGTGAGATTTTCCTCGAGCCTCAATTTCCTTATTGTTTATAGAAGGAGTTGATTCATCATTTGGATCCTTGTCTTGTCCACTACCTTTCCCTTGATTCTGATCTGATCTTGAAACAGGCGACTTTTGTTGTTCTGGTTCTTTAGGGCCGGACAATCTGCTACTGGGTGGGCCGTACTATCCGGCCTGGGAGAAGTGGCCACAGTTTCTTCTTCCTGAGCATCCCTGGTAGAACTTGCAGAGACAGAGTCGGATAATCCGCCCCTTGGGGCCAGAGAATCCGACCTGGGATTTTCTTGACTGGTTTGCTCTTCATAATGCCCCCTGGAGCGAGTTGGAGTGCCAGAGGCGGACTGTCCGCCCCTTGGAGGGGGCGGATAGTCCGCCCTGGGACTACCATTTTGCCCAGAAGATAGGTGATCTTCAGCAGGTTGTGGTGTTGGTGCAGAGGTTTCTCCAATAGTAGGGGCTTGTTGATCTTGTGTAGATGAGGGCTCCACTTGAGTGGAGCATTGTCCTTCCCAATCCGCCACAAGGGGTTCCTCAATGGGGTGGAAAAATCCCACGCCCATTCTTCTTATGGCATCTTGGGGTATTTCAACATTTGCATCACAAACATCAACTTGTCCCACATGGGAGCCATCATTTTCATCGAATTCCACACTACAAGATTCTACAACAATTCCGGAGAGCTTGTTGTAGACTCTATAAGTGTGGGATTCGGCACCGTAACCAAAAAAAATACCTTTAAAGCCTTAGACTCAAATTTAGACAAGTGGACTCCTTTGATGAGAAAGAAACACTTACAACCGAATACCCGGAAGTACGAAATGTTGGGCTTGTTACCGGTAAGTATTTCATACGGAGTTTTGTCCAAGATCTTGCGGAGGTAGAGCCGATTTGATGAGTGACAAGCGGTGGATATGGCTTCAGCCCAAAAGTTGTAAGGAGACTTGAATTCAGCCAACATTGATCTAGACATATCCATCAAAGTGTGGTTCTTCCTCTCGGCTACACCATTTTGTTGAGGGGTGTACGCAGCGGAATATTGATGTCTTATCCCCTCTTCACTTAGAAATTCATTTAACGTGTAGTTCTTGAACTCGGAGCCGTTGCCACTTCTTATTGCCAAAATGGTGATGTTGTGTTGACGCTGAACTTCATTGGCGAAATCAATGACAATTTGTTGAGTCTCACTCTTTAGCTTGAAGAAATAGATCCAAGTGTATCTTGAGTAATCATCAACTATCACCAAGCAATATTTCTTCCCACCGAGGCTAGCATGAAATGGAGGACCAAATAAGTCCACATGAAGTAACTCCAAGATCCTCTTTGAGGAGACAATAGTCTTCCTCTTGTGGGGAGAGTCATGCATTTTGCCTTCAACACAAGCCCTGCAAACACGATCTTTGGCAAAGGAAACATTGTCTTTTAGCCAAGGATGTGGCCACCCTTGTGAAGACTTTGCAAAGTTCTCATGTTGACATAGGCTAAACGGCGTGCCATAGCCAGCCCACATCGGCCTTTCCGAATAAGCACATCGAACCCGAAGTGGTTTTCCCCGAAAAGTCCACCACATACAGGTCATTTTCGACGTACCCAACGAAAGCGACCTTTAGAGACTTGCTCCACAAGAGTACCACTAAATCACCATCAATGAAAACAGCAAAGCCCATCTTACCAAGGTCACGAACAGAAAGTAAATTGTAACCGAGGGTCTCAACAAGAATTGACGTCCACAAGAGAGATATCGTGGGCGACCATAACCTTGCCAAGACCCAATACCTCAGATTTAGACTTATCGCCATAGGAGAATGTAATATGATCATGATTGGGTCGCATCTCCGTGATGATCTCCTTGCTTCCGGTCATATGACTAGTGCACCCACTATCCATCACCCATTTAGACCCACCGGAAGCATAGCCCTGCAAGAGAATTACTTCTTGATTTTAGGTACCCATTTTTCAATGGGTCCTCTCATGTTAGTAATAAGGGTCTTTGGAACCCAAATAGACCAAGCAACATATTCATCAAAAGGACCAACATAATAAGCATACACATCGCCATAATAATCACAAAAGAGTTCATAATTTGGATTGTGAGACCCTGCAAAACTAATATAGTCAGTTTTGTCTTTTGTGACATTCTTCTCAACGGTGTTTGTCTTTGCTTGTTCAATCTTGGTCTTCTTCTTCTTGGACTTGGTGACATATCCAAGTCCCTCTTTTCCAAGATTTGATCTTTGCTTGCCAAGAATATCATCAAGTACACCCTTACCTTTGGGTGTGGTGTCATTGACAAGCTCATCTTCCACCCTAGCATTTTCCTTGTGAATATATGTTGATTTAGATGTTCTAGGAACATCATACTTGGACAATTGAATTTGGAGTTGATCATGTGACCCATTGAGAATAGAAAATTCACTTTTCAAATCCTTGTGAGCAATGTCAAGTTTCTCCAATTCCTCAGAGAGTCTAGCATGAGCAGCCCCAAAGTCAACCTTTTCTTTCTTTAGATTCTTTGCTTTTGCTATTGCATTGTCACATTCCATAACAAGATTTGTCATCATTTCTTCATGTGACTCCTCAATAGACTAAAGCCTCTCTTCAAGAGAAACTCGAGCCTCTTCTTCTTCTAGAGCATTTTTAAGGATGCAATTTCCATTGCATCCTCCCTTTCAATCCTGCCCTTTTCTTCAAGAAGCACTTCATTTTGGGCCAGCTGGTCCATAAGATCCTCAAAATGTATTTTGTGCTCACCTTGCAAGTTAGTGAAGAAATATTACAAAGCAATAATCTCTTCTTTAACCTTAAGACCAATAGGATCATCCATGTCAATCATAGCCTTAGGAAAAGAAGTGTTAGAAGTTAATACCTCGGAACCTCTTGCCATGAGACAAGTAGCGTTCTTGTTGATGACGTTTTTGTTCGGAGAGTCGAAGAGAGATATTGGTGTAGATGTGGTGACTATGGCAGACACCTCTCGAGAGCTATCATCCTCGTCTTGATCTTCACTTCCCGAAGAATATTCTTCTTGAGCCACTAGAACAATCTTTAGTTGCTTCTTGAAAGGATCATTCTTCTTTACAAATTGTTTCTTTCGTGGAGCCTTTGACTTTTCCTTGAGAATGAGTCTTACTCCATTATCTTCCCTACTTTGGTATGGATATTCGGCTACAAAGTGCAGCCGGTCTCCACATTTGAAACAAGTCCTCAGCTTGGGACCGTTTTCCCTTCTTCCATGTGCTCCACTCTTGCGTTCTAGTTTAGATTTGGCTTTGGCTGGATCCTTCCAAAAGTTTCCAGAATAGAAGGCCATGTATTGTCCATGAATTCTTTTTACATCCTCGGGACAGTCCATATCTTCTATGTCATCTTCATCATGATCATCCACACTTGTCTTCAAGGCCACGTTGACTCCCTTTTGCATCCCAATGGCTCATGCACGAGCATCTTCTGCATTCTTGGAAGCCACTTTGAAAGCTGACATCTCTTGCATTACCTCATTGGATGTCATTAGGTGGTAGTTATGCCTTCCTTGGAGACTCTTCAAATCGGTGGGCTCAAATGGCATAAGAGCACGGACATACTTGCGCTTGATCCAAGCATCATCAACATGAGAGGCACCATGATTTCTGAAAGTGGTGGCTATTGACTTGAGCCTCCTATACATGTCCTCATGATCTTCTCCATCCAACATATAGAATCCTTCAGCTTCATTACTCAAAGCATCATATCTATTTCTTCTCATGCTTTCATTTCCAATGAAGAGCTCGGTGAGGGCATCCCAAGCTTCCTTAGCTATGCTAAAATGTTGAATGTGTGGCATGTCTTTGTCACCCACACCAAGTTGAATGATGTGTAGAGCCATTGCATTGAGTTGAATGTCAACAACCTCTCTTCTTGTTAGGTTGTTGGGATCTCCAACATGAAGGCCATTCTCTATGATTTTCCACAACTCAATGGACGAGCTACACACATGAGACTTCATCAAAAATTGCCATTGATTAAAAGTAGATGCTGAAAGTTTGGGTGGATCACCCCTATTATGTATATGTGGGTGTGGGATAGGTGGATCAGGGGAATACACATGGTAAACCTCATTGTATCCTTCCTTACCACTATCCTTTTTCGAGGAGGAGCTATTGCTAGTGCCATCACCAACCACTTAGTTATCTTTGGAATCGGTTTTTTGTTTCCTTGGATTGTGGAGTGGTAGCCTCTTAGGCAGATGGAGGTGATGCTACGGATGGGGAAAGACGCATTATCATTTGATGCATCTCTTCCATCTTAGTCTCCATAGAACTAATCAAGGTTGTTTCCAACGTCTTGAGATCGTTCATGGTGACTACCTCTGGAGCATCACTCCCATCTCCCTTGGAACCCATACTTCTCTTAGGCGGTTAAGCCCGAATTAAGAGTCGAGGCTCTGATACCAATTGAAATGGATCGTATGGGCACCTAGAGGGGGGTGAATAGGTGCTACTCAATTTTTTAGTTATTTTTCAATTTTAGGCTTGACACAAAGTAAATTCTCTAGATATGCAACTACGATAGTTTCCCTATATGCAAACCTAGCTACTAAGAACGTAAAGAGAGGAGCGAGGAAACCGTAGTGGAGCACGCGGAGACACAGGGATTTGTTTTACCACAGTTCCTTCCTTGTTAAGGGAAGTACATCTGCGTTGGAGGGGCGGTTCTAAGACCACCACGCCACAATAGTCCTCACCCTATTCTCCGATGGATCTCGCCACGAAAGGCCTGATCCACCTTCTCCACTATTGGTACCCTTCGAGGCGGGAACCGGTGCCTTTACAACTCTACTGGGGCACACACCCACAACTGAATTGGGGCTCCCGTAATGACAACGAGTTGTCACAAGAACAAGAATTATCAATATAATCAAAAGCAATGATCTAGATATTTGCAAGAAATACTAGATCGGCGATTCTCCAAATGAATGGAGAGGAGATGAAGTGCTTGATTGCAGTTGTTGAAGATCGAGTCCTCCTCCTTCGATTCCCCAAGGAACGGGGCCTTTGGGAGGATGAAGGTGGAGCTCTCTTGGATGAAGCTTGAAGAACAGATATTGACTTTTTTGAATGAACCAAGAGTTCTGGCAGGAGGGGGAAGGCTGGCTTAAATACCCCTGCACATATCTGGCTGTTGGTGAAGTTTGGGGGCAGATTATCCGGCCCCCACTAGGGGCGGACTATCTGCCCTGGGGGGAATCCTCCCCCTGGATGGAGAGTCCGGGGGAAAGACCGCCCCCCATACAGAAGGTCATGCCGGTCTTGACTTGGTGAAAATCCTCGAGGGGGCAGATTATCCGCCCCTGGGGAAAATCCGCCCTAGAGACGAAAAGTCCGAGGGAAACTCCGCCCCCTCTCTGAGCGATGCGCCTTGGCAACCTTTGAGACAGATCCTGGGGGCGGACTATCCAGCCCCCTGGAGGGGCGGATTATCCGGCCTGGGCAAAAACTCCAGCCCTGGCCGGAAAATCCGTGGGATATTCTGCCCCCATTCTGAGGGTTGTGCCCTTTTGAGTTTGGGGAAGGGCGGATTATCCGGCCCCCAAAAACAGTTTCCAACTCCTTTTCAAGGTAGAGATCTGCAGCACTTCAACACACATTAAATAATCCTTGGTATTATTATCTAACACACAAAACACTAGGGATCATGAAATGTTCTTTCACAAGACGACAGTGCCACATGTATGTAGAATTATCATTCAATTTAAAATGTTTAGCATCTATATTATGAACATGTGTATCACTACTATTGATATTCAATAAGAATAGACCATCTATCATCGGTGCATGACCATAAAAGATAGGTATTTCTATTTTGGTTCCCTTGGTTCCTTAGTTGACCTCACTTTTCCCTAGGCAGTTAGTTTTTCCTCACTTTTGCCCAGCTCCTATTATGGAACTCTCGCATGGTCTGAAACTCGTTGTCCGTCAGCCTTGCCGTTAGATGCTGACAAGTGGTGCCGCATTCAGTCGGGTCCCGTAGTGGACTCTCGTCGTTACGTGCTGACAAGTGGGGCTACAGTCTGTCATGTCCCGTAGTAGAACCTTGATGTTACATGATGACAAGTGGGGCCGCGTTTAGTTGGTTCCCGTAGTGGACACCTCTCTCCACTTATCAAGATCAGCATGGAACCCAAAGCTTATCCACGTGAGCGTCGGACCCACAGCTTATCCACGTGAGCCAGCCCGGTGCCCGTGCCCATGCCCATGTCGTTGCCTCTCCTTTCTTATTCTTCTCCGGCGATGGTGCCCCTTCTCCGACGACGGCGGCCCTTTGTCGAGCTTCACTTTGGCCTCCTATTCGTCTTGGACGCAGTATGGTGCCATCCTGTTGACCTGTACGAAGGATGACCATGGCAACCGTGCGCAGAGAAGGTTAGATCTCGCACCAAAATGCACCAAAATCTCGCACCAAAATGGCAATCGGGGTGCTTGCTATGGAGAATGCGGTCGGCGAGCCATTCCGATGATTTAATTGGTTTATCGAGTTAATGTCTCGGCTGCAATCAAGTGAAAGAGTGTTTATAATTTAAAATTATAGACATGTATGTATAATAAATAAGAAAATGACACAACTCTTGAACACTTTGTGTAGGGTTCGCAACACAGAAAACAAAAAATTTCCTACGATGGGAACAACTATGTACCAAGATCTATCTACTAGATACAAACAACGGGCGGATGTATATCCATAGAGAACATACCCTTGAAGACTGACAAAGCATGACGAGTTAAACTCGTGGTTGATGTAGACGATCTCTTGCCGATCTCAAGATCGAGAGGAAGTCCTAGCGCCGCAAATCAGCAGCGCATCCGTGCTCGCACACACGTCCGAGGCACCGACCAACCTCCGCCTCCTCGCTCTAGCGATGCAGCGGAAGCACAACTCTTTCTTGCCGAATAGCCACTGGGAACATGTATCTCGCTAGTCCGAGACCATGGGGAATAAATTCTAGAGGGGGAGAGAGATCCTTCACGAGGAGGTGTGAGTGAGGGAGGGAGAGGGTGCCTTTTATAGGAGGAGGGGGCACCCAAGGGGGTGGCCGCCGGCCATGGGGGCTGCCCCCTCCCCTCCTTCATTCATGTTGGTGGACACTCCACTCACAAAAACCTCTTCATTTCCCTCCACTCAAAATCCCACTCAAACTTGCAATTAAATTTCCACCAAATTTAATGCAAACTCTCATTAAATAAAACTCTTTTATTTATTAAGAATTTTGTCAATTACTTTAATGACAAACATTCACATATAACCCCTTGCTAGAATTCTATTTCACATGCATAACCACTTTATGCAATTTCACCCGAAAACTTGTTTCGGTATCTAGTGAAATAAATTCCTGCGCTTTGTTATTCTTTCCGGCATGAAACTTTTGCTCCAATTGGATGTCGGTGTCTCTTAAGTGTGTCACCCTATGGTTCGTGAATAATGCGGACATGATCGAGACCCCTCTCGGATCAATAATCAGAAGCGGGATCTGGAGACCCATACTGACTCCCACACATTCAACGATGACTTTCTTGTGATCGTCGGAACCTTTTACGATAGTATCTTAATCCCTTTGTTTCACGATATATTACATGTCCGAGATTCGATCATCGGTATCTCCATACCTAGTTTGGTCTCATTACTGACATGCACTCTTTTCTCGTTCACGTGATATAACATTCTAGTGATCAAATCACTTGCTTGCAAGCTAACCAATGTGATATCACCGAGAGGGCCCAGAGTATATCTATCCGTCATCGGGATGAACAAATTCCACTCTCGATCCATGGGCCTCAACATAACACTTTATTAGTTCTGAACCCATCTTTATAATCACCCTGTTACGGTGTGACGTTTGATGTTATCAAGAAACTCTTCCGGTGTTAGTGATTGACATGATCTCATGGTCTAAGGATTAGGATCACTTCGTAAGTTGTTATAGCAATATAAACTCAATGACTTTGATCGTCATGCTATACTTCGGATGAATGTTCATCACACCATTACACTAATGTTTTGATCTCGTTATTAACAACATCCAATGTCCATGATCAGGAAACCTTGATCATCTTGTTAATCAACGAGCTAGTTTATGAGAGAGGCATAACTAGGAACTTTCTGTTTGTTTATTAAACACACATGTATTAATGTTTCCGTATTAATACAATTATAGCATGCAAAATAAACATCTATCATATAATTGGAATACATATAATAAACACTTTATTATTGCCTCTCAGGGCATATTCCCTTCAGTCTCCCACTTGCACTAGAGACAATAATCTAGTTACATAGTGATGAATCTAACACCCATGGAGTTCTCGTGTTGATCATGTTTTGCTCTAGGGAGAGTTTTAGTCAACGGATCTGCTACATTGAGATCTGTGTGTAGTTTACAAATCTTTATATCTCCATCCTTGACATGCTCGCGGATGGAGTGAAACCGGCGCTTAATATGCTTGGAATTCTTGTGAGACCTTGGTTCTTTGGCATTGGCAATGGCACCATTGTTGTCACAATAGATCACCATTGGGTCCAACGCGCTTGCAACCACACCTAGTTCAGATATGAACTCCTTCATCCAAACCGCTTCCTGAGCCGCTTCCGAAGCAGCAACATATTCGGCCTCCGTTGTTGATCCCGCCACCACATGTTGTGTGGAACTCCTCCAACTAACCGCTCCGCCATTCATGAGAAATACGTATCCGGATTGAGACTTAGAGTCATCTAGGTCGCTGTCAAAGCTTGCATCGACATAACACTTAGCGACGAGCTCTTCTTCACCTCCGTATACAAGAAACATATCCTTAGTTCTTCGTAAGTACTTTAAGGATATTCTTGACCGCTATCTAGTGTTCCAAACCTGGATCTGATTGGTACCTACTAGTCAAACTAATAGCATGTGCCACATCCGGTCTTTTACATAGCATGGCGTACATTATAGAGCCTATGGCTGAAGCATAGGGGACTTTGTTCATTATCTCTCCTTCTTCCGATGTAGCCGGACTTTGAGTCTTACTCAATGTCTTGCCTTACAACATAGGTAAGAACCCCTTCTTACTTCCGTCCATTTTAAACTTCTTTAAAATCTTATCAAGGTATGTACTTTGCGATAGCCCTATTAGGCGCCTAGATCTATATCTATAGATCTTTATGCCTAATATGTATGACGCTTCACCTAGGTCCTTCATTGAAAATTTGTTGTTTAGATATCTTTTAACACTGCTTAAAAGATCTATATCATTTTTTATCAATAATATGTCATCCACATATAATATCAGAAATGCCACATTGCTCCCACTCACTTTCTTGTAAATACAAGCTTCTCCATAAGTTTGGACAAATCCAAACTCTTTGATCACCTCATCAAAGCGGAGATTCCAACTTCATGATGCTTGCTTCAATCCATAGATGGATCGCTGAAGCTTGCACACCTTGTTAGCATCCTTAGGATCAACAAAACCCTTTGGTTGTATCATATACAACTCTTCTTCAATATTACCATTGAGAAACGCGTTTTTGACATCCATCTGCCATATCTCATAATCGAAATATGCAGCAATTGCTAACATAATCCTAACTGACTTTAGCATCGCTACGGGAGAGAATGTCTCATCGTAGTCAACTCCTTGAATTTGTCGAAACCCCTTTGCGACAAGTTGAGCTTTATAGACGGTCACATTACCATCAGCATCAGTTTTCCTTTTGAAAATCCATTTGTTCTCCACGGCTTTTCGGTCGTGAGGTAATTCCACCAAGTTCCAAACTTGATTTTCATACATGGATTCCATCTCGGATTTCATGGCTTCAAACCATTTGTTCGAATCCGGGCTCATCATCGCTTCTTCATACGTCGCAGGGTCATCAATTTCATCAACCATGAAATTCATAACAAGGTTTCTGTACAGCTCGGGAACTGCACGCGCCCTGCTAGACCTGCGAGGTTCGATAGTACTCTCTTTTGGAGTTTCATGATCATTATCATTAGTTCCCTCTTCAACAGGTGAAGCCAACTCCGGAACAACTTTCGGCGCTGCGCTACTCGCCATACTTTGAAGAGAAGGTTCAATAACCTCTTCGAGTTCTACCTTCCGAACCTCTTCGAGTTCTACCTTCCGACTACTCACACCTTTCGCGAGAAACTCTTTCTCTAGAAAGGATCCATTCTTGGCAACAAAAACCTTGCCCTCGGATCTGTGATAGAAGGAATACCCAATTGTTTCCTTAGGGTATCCTATGAAGAGGCATTTTTCCTCTTTGGGTTCGAGTTTATCCGGTTGAAGTGTCTTCACATAAACATCGCATCCCCAAACTTTAAGAAATGACAGCTTAGGTTTGTTTCCAAACCACAATTCATACGGTGTCTTTTCAACGGATTTATATGGTGCCCGATTTAAAGTGAATGCAGCAGTTTCTAGTGCATAACCCCAAAATGACAACGGCAAGTCCGTCAGAGACATCATAGATCGAACCATATCCAATAAAGTACGATTACGACGTTCCGACACACCATTTCGCTGTGGTGTTCTGGCAGGTGTGAGTTGTGAAACAATTCCACACTCTTTCTTGTGAGTGCTAAACTCGTAACTTAGATACTCACTTCCACGGTCGGACCGTAGAAATTTGATCTTTCTATTACGATGATATTCAACTTCATTCTGAAATTCCTTGAACTTTTCAAAGGTTTCAGACTTGTGTTTCATTAAGTAGATATAACCATATCTACTCAAATCATCCGTGAAAGTAACAAAATAACGATATCCACCTCGCGCCGACACACTCATTGGACCACATACATCAGAATGTATGATTTCCAATAAATCTGTCGCCCGTTCCATTGAACCGGAAAACGGCGTTCTAGTCATCTTGCCCATAAGGCATGGCTCACATGTATCAAATGATTCAAAATCAAGTGATTCCAAAAGTCCATCCGAATGGAGCTTCTTCATGCGTTTAACGCCAATATGACCTAGACGGCAGTGCCACATATATGTGGATATATCATCATTAAGTTTAATCCTTTTAGCATCAACATTATGAATATGTGTAACATTATTATCGAGATCTAATAGAAATAAACCATTCATCATCCGTGCATGACCATAAAAGATTTCATTCATATAAATAGAACAACCATTGTTCTCGGATTTAAATGAATAACCACTTCGCATCAAACACGATCCAGATACAATGTTCATGCTTAGTGCAGGCACCAGATAAAAATTATTCAAGTTTATAACTAATCCCGACGGCAAATGGAGAGGTAGCGTTCCGACGGCGATCACATCAACACTTGATCCATTGCCGACACGCATCTTGACCTCACCCCTTGCTAGCGGTCGCTTGTTTCGTAGCCCCTGATTCGAGTTACAAATATTAGCAACTGAACCGGTATCAAATACCCAGGTGCTACTGCGAGCAATAGTAAAGTACACATCAATAACATGTATATCATATATACCTTTGTTTGCCTTGCCGGCCTTCTTGTCTGCCAAATACTTGGGGCAGTTGCGCTTCTAGTGGCCAGTTCCCTTACAATAGTAGCACTCCGTATCAGACTTAGGTCTAACTCGGGGTTTCTTTTCAAGCACGGCAATCGGCTTGCCGTCCTTACTTCCCTTCCGTTTTACCTTCTTGTCTTTCTTGAAACCAGTGTTCTTATTGATCATCAACACTTGATGTTCCTTTTTTATCTCCACTTCTGCAGTTTTAAGCATTGACAGAAGCTCGGGGAGAGACTTCTTCATGCCTTGCATATTATAGTTCCTCACAAAGCTCTTATAGCTAGGTGGAAGAGACTACAGAACACGATGGATGCCTAAGTCAATGGGAATCGATATTCCCAAGGACACAAGCTTATCGGCATAACCCGACATCTTGAGTACATGCTCACTAACGGAGTTTGCTCTTCCATCATGTAGCTAAAGAACTTTTCTGAAGCATTGTAGCTCTCTACAGCAGCATGTGTGTCGAAAATCATTTTCAACTCACCCATTGTATCATATGCATTGACGTTTTCGAAACGCTTTCGAAATTCTGGCTCTAGCCCATACAATATGCCGCAATGAACTAAGTTGTGGTCCTCCTGACGAGTCTGATAGACATTCTTATCCTCGTCAGGGGCATCCTCAAAAGGTGGGGGGCCTAGCGGCGCTTCTAGCACATATTGCTTTTGTGCAGCAAAGAGGAGAATCCTCAAATTCATGGCCCATTCGGTAAAGTTGCTACCGTTCGTTGTAAGTTTCTCTTTCTCCATGAACAAATTGAAATTAAAAGCAGGTGGTGCCATCTACAACAGAATTTGTAAAGTTTAGACTAAGTTTATGATAGATTGAGTTCAACTAATCCACATTACGAATGAACTCCCACTCAAAAACGACATCCCTCATGTCTTTTTGGTGATTACATGAACCAAATCCACTACACCAAGTCCGATCATCACGTGAGTCAGTGTAGCTTCAAAGGCGAGCATCAAATGGGAATCATATCTACTATATGACTCATGCTTAACCTTTCAGTCCGTGTTAAGAGTCCATGTCTGTACATGCTAGGCTCGCCAAGTAAGAACCTTAGTATTCGTGTGTCTAACTGTCTTACACCCGAAATATGGTCGTGGATCCAAGAACACCCGATCATCATGTGATGTCTTGGAGCAACGAAAACATAATCGGTGCATACTAAAGGAAGAACACATTCTTATCTTGATATTTAAATGAGGGATCATCTTATTATGCTAATAAAATGGCAAACAAGCAATATATAAGATGCTATCAAACATCACATGTTTATTAGTGGATTGATATGGTTCCCGCATATGATCTCTATCATGTGCACCGTGGTATGATCACTATCATACCTTTATGTGTAAGGCCAAGGTCTATGGAACTTACACGTTATGTGTGTTGTAATAGTATCATCTCATACTTCTACTTACAACATCACCATATCATAACACTAGCCCAGCAACAATCTAAACTAGACGCCTCTAATTTATCCATTGCAAATTTTACGTGGCTTAGGGCTTTCGAAGATAGAACCGTTCATACCTACGAACATGAACCACAACGAGGATAACCAAATTGATGACAACTCGTTGCAAAATAGATATTGACTATAGTAGGAGAGACAGACACCCGCTAGCCACTTATGCAAACTACTTGCATGCCAAGCGTGGAACAGGTCTCATGTGCGAGGACATGTAAAGTTTGTCCGGGCCGCTTCATCCCACTATGCCACCAATATCCAAAATTACAACTAAGGAGCAACAACATGATCATCATCACCCACATACTCATATGTGTACTACCCGTGTAAAGCATCTACGCATAGATCCGGCTCTGATACCACTGTAGGGTTCGCAACATAGAAAACAAAAAATTTCCTACGATGGGAACAACTATGTACCAAAATTTATATACTAGATACAAACAACGGGCAGATGTATATCGGTAGAGAACATACCCTTGAAGATCGACAAAGCTTAACGAGTTAAACTCGTGGTTGATGTAGACGATCTCTTGCCGATCTCAAGATCGAGAGGAAGTCCTAGCGCCGCAAATCAGCGGTGCATCCGTGGTCGCACACACGTCCGAGGCACCGAGCAACCTCCGCCTCCTCGCTCCAGCGATGCAGCGGAAGCACAACTCTTTCTTGCTGAATAGCCACCGGGAACATGTATCTCGCTAGTCCGAGACCATGGGGAATAAATTCTAGAGGGGGAGAGAGATCCTTCACGAGGAGGTGTGAGTGAGAGAGAGGGAGAGGGGTGCCTTTTATAGGAGGAGGGGGCACCCAAGGGGGTGGCCGCTGGCCATGGGGGCTGCGCCCTCCCCTCCTTCATTCATGTGGGTGGACACTCCACTCACAAAAACCTCTTCATTTCCCTCCACTCAAAATCCCACTCAAACTTGCAATTAAATTTCCACCAAATTTAATGCAAACTCTCATTAAATAAAACTCTTGTATTTATTCAGAATTTTGTCAATTACTTTAATGACAAAAATTCACATATAACCCCTTGCTAGAATTCTATTTCACATGCATAACCACTTTATGCAATTTCACCCGAAAACCTGTTTCAGTATCTAGTGAAATAAATTCCTGCGCTTTGTTATTCTTTCCAGCATGAAACTTTTGCTCCAATTGGATGTCGGTGTCTCTTAAGTGTGTCACCCTATGGTTCGTGAATAATGCGGACATGATCGAGACCCCTCTCGGATCAATAATCAGAAGCGGGATCTGGAGACCCATACTGACTCCCACACATTCAACGATGACTTTCTTGTGATCGTCGGAACCTTTTACGATAGTATCTTAATCCCTTTGTTTCACGATATATTACATGTCCGAGATTCGATCATCGGTATCTCCATACCTAGTTTGGTCTCATTACTGACATGCACTCTTTTCTCGTTCACGTGATATAACATTCTAGTGATCAAATCACTTGCTTGCAAGCTAACCAATGTGATATCACCGAGAGGGCCCAGAGTATATCTATCCGTCATCGGGATGAACAAATTCCACTCTCGATCCATGGGCCTCAACATAACACTTTATTAGTTCTGAACCCATCTTTATAATCACCCTGTTACGGTGTGACGTTTGATGTTATCAAGAAACTCTTCCGGTGTTAGTGATTGACATGATCTCATGGTCTAAGGATTAGGATCACTTCGTAAGTTGTTATAGCAATATAAACTCAATGACTTTGATCGTCATGCTATACTTCGGATGAATGTTCATCACACCATTACACTAATGTTTTGATCTCGTTATTAACAACATCCAATGTCCATGATCAGGAAACCTTGATCATCTTGTTAATCAACGAGCTAGTTTATGAGAGAGGCATAACTAGGAACTTTCTGTTTGTTTATTAAACACACATGTATTAATGTTTCCGTATTAATACAATTATAGCATGCAAAATAAACATATATCATATACTTGGAATACACATAATAAACACTTTATTATTGCCTCTGAGGGCATATTCTCTTCACTTTGAAATTAAAAAAATATACAACTCTTAATGTACAAAAGTGTTTATAAATGACACAACTCTTACACACTTTCAAATTAAAAAAAGTATACTTGACACAACTCTTTAACACTTTCAAATTAAAAAAAATTATACAACTCTTAATGTAAAAGAGTGTTTATAATTGGCATAACTCTTGAAAACTTTCAAATTTAAAAAAATTATACAACTCTTAATGTAAAAGAGTATTTATAATTGACACAACTCTTGAACACTTTCAAATTGAAAAAATTATACAACTCTTAATGTAAAAGAGTGTTTATAATTGGCACTACTCTTGAATACTTTCAAAATAAAAAATATACAACTCTTAATGTAAAAGAGTGTTTATAATTGACACTACTCTTGAACACCTTCAAATTAAAAAAAATTCATACAACTCTTAATGTAAAAGAGTGTTTATAATTGACACAACTCTTGAACACTTTCAAATTGAAAAAATTATAAAACTCTTAATGTAAAAGAGTGTTTATAATTGACACTACTCTTAAACACTTCCAAATTAAACAAATATACAACTCTTACTGTAAACGAGTGTTTATAATTGACACTACTCTTGAACACTTTCAAATTAAAAAAATTCATACAAATCTTAATGTAAAAGAGTGTTTATAATTGACATAACTGTTGAACACTTTCAAATTGAAAAATTAAACAACTCTTAATGTAAAAGGGTGTTTACCATTTTTAGAGTGTGAAAAGTTATCCCTAAACTTGCATATACAAAAATTATAATCCTTTGAACACTGTGAAATCGCACTTAATACATGATAATGATGTGCTAAGAAAATCTTGAGAGATTATCATTTTCATAGAATGTAATGCATAAACTTGCATATGGAAAAAATTATACACCTTTGAACTCTTTGAAATCGCACTTAGGACATGATAATGTTGTGCTAATAAAATCATGATCATTTATCATTTTCATGGAGTAAAATATAATGCAAAAATTATACACCTTTGAACACTTTCCCTTCAAATTATATTCAAAATCATTTGTTTATGGAGTTAAAGCATCGGTGGCAAACTCGTTATTTTGCATGGATAGAGGGTGGCCCCCGACAGATACAGGGGTTATCATGTCCGCTAGATCACAGAGGATCAATCAGAGGAACAACTATCTCAACCGATCAGAGCGTAGCAGCCAAGATGAGCAAGGTGTGAGAGTTTGTGACTAAGAGGGAGGGGAAACTGAGTAGAACTTAAAAACCAAGGGCAAAACTGAGTAAAACTTTAAAACCAAGGGCAAAACTAACAAGGGGATTCAAATAGAAAACAAAAAGAGATTTAAAAAATGGAAAAGGCTTCTTTTATACAATAAAATACATATTGGCATACATCAAACTATTTGCAATTAAAATATATATCAGTTTGACAATTATTGCCTCATTTAGACAAATTATATTTTGGGGAGGGATGTTTTGGGGAGAGGCTTGAGTAGAAAGCCATGAACCTTCATAGATAGTAGGTGATTTGAGAAGTGGTGATTTAGGTTAAAACTTGATTTATATACATTTCTTATGGTGGCAGGTCACATATTAAGACTCCCTGGGTAGATGCCACTATGTTTTGATCTCTTTGAATTTGTTGTGCATAAAATGACTCAATTAGCTAGCTAAAACCCATTCGTTGATTCTCTGTTGACCAGCCACCACAGGTGAAAAGTGAGTATATTGCACATGGCAGTGTTAGTACTGGAGGGCAAAACTGAGTACAACCAAACTGTCAGTGCTACACTCGAGGGTATAACTGAGCACAACTAAGTGGCCAAGGTTAGACACGAGGGGGAAAACGTGACGCACGGTACGCGTGTCGTGGTGCATGGGGCGGTAGCGGATGCGTGTGGCCGTGCACGGTACAATAGCGCACGCGGTTACGCGGTGCACGATGGTGCAACGAAATGTCTCCTCCCTTCACATTTATAGAGGCATCATCACTCTCACTCATCACTCACTCACGCACGCAACCATCTCCACTGTCCCGTCACCTTCTGCAAACCCCCAAGAAAACCCCAACCACGCTGGCGATGGAGAAGAACAGCGTGGTGGCCATCGTCGACTCCAAGGCAGCCGACGAGGAGGCCCCATCCCCGTCAAGGCATTGAAGGCAGCCGCCATCCCCATCGAGGCCCCCGTCCCTGCTTTCACCGTAGCCACCGACGAGGAGGCCCCCTTCCCCGTTCAGGCCCCCGCCATTCTCCTGCAGATCCCACATGGCTGTGACCCCAACGGGGACAACTATTACATTAGGCCGGAGAACCCCTTCGACACCATCTTAGCCGACCCATGGTTGGAGGTAACTAGGGTTTTCTCCCCTTCCTTTGTTCTTCCCCCATTCCCATTGTTGGATGCTAGATCGTGTGTTATTAGGGCTCGGTTGTTTGTATTTTCATTCGTTGGATGATAGGTATTTTTACAGTAGCTAATCCTCTTGTGTTAGATATCGTATTTTGATGAAAGCCCCTAGTTCGGATCAGTACTATCACCGATCTGTAGTTGGGATCAGTACTAGCACCGATCTGTAGTTGGCAGCAGTACTAGCACCGATCTGTAGTTGGGATCAGTATTCGATTTGGTTTGAGATTTGGGGATTGGTGAATAATCAGGGGATGTCAATCGGTTAATTTATGCAATTAATCAATCATAATAATCACGGTATCTCAAGCATGTCCTTATTGCATGCTACTTTTTTGTAATAGGTGGATAGCAGCGACGACGAGTCCACGGACACCAAGACTCGTCAGGTGCTGAGGAAGCTGATGTCCGGCCAGTTCAACGGCTTCTTCGTCGGCGACGTCTACAAGTGCCCCTTCTGCACCAGTGATGACTCCTTGATATGAAGCCTGTTGGGAACCCCAAGAGCAAGGTGTGGAGCAGCACAGCAGCAATCCTTCCCTCAGTAAGAAACCAAGGTTATCGAACCAGTAGGAGGAAGGAAACGTCACACAGGTGTTGCAATCAACGTGGAGACCTGGACAACACAAACTCAAGACTTTGCCCCAACGAATCAGTGAGGTTGTCAAGCTCACTGGTTTGCTGTAACAAAGGATTAAACGTATGGTGTGGAAATTAATGGTTTGCAGCAAGTAAACAAGTAACAGTGGAATATGTATCAATGGTAAAGATTGGACCGGGGTCCATAGTTCACTAGAGGTTCTCTCCTTAGATAAACAACATGGCATGCAGGGTGTACAAATTTTAGCGGGGCAATTGATAGGAACTGAGCAAAAAGATCCTATGAGATTCGATTGGGCAATACAACAATATACATAGACCGCCATCCAACTGCATCTATGACTAGAAGTCCACCATCAGGTTATCATCTGAACCCCCTCCAGTATTAAGTTGCAAGCAACAGACAACTTCTTTAAGCAAAGTGTGTAAGCTAAACAATCCACTTGTTCCATGAACAAGAGACCATTGTTTTCTCCCTAGTAGCAACAGCACATCTACAACCGAAGAGATTTCGGTCACTTCCCTTGGAAACTAGAGGCATGAACCCACTATCGAGCATAAATACCCCCTCTTGGAGTCACTGGCAACTACTTGGCCAAGATAGCTACTAACAACGGAGAGCATGCAAGATCACAAACAACACAGACATGATAGAATCATAAAGACAAAACCATTAATCAATCTGACATAGTAATCTCAATATCCATTGGATCCCCGCAAACACAACATGCATGATTACAAATAGATTAGATCTTGATCATGAAAGGAGCTCACAAGATCTATACATGAAAGCACAAGGAGGAGATACAACCATCTAGCTACTACATGGACCCATAGTCCAAGGTGGAACTACTCACGCATCATACCGGAGATAAGTCCTCTGGGATGATCTCCCCTCCGGCAGGGTGCCGGGAAGAACTTTAGATCCCCCCGATCTTGGGACGGTGGTGGTGGCGGCTATAGAAGGTTTCGTGGAGTTTTGATCGGGTACTTAGGGTTTCTGCATCGGTGTCTTCTTATAGGCGAAGAGGCGAGGTCGGGAGGCGACCAGAGGGCCCACACCCTGCCCAGGTGCGGGTCCACCCTAGCCCGCGCCTAGGGTGTGTGATGTCCCTCTGGCACCTCTCCGTCTCCCCTTCTGGCTTCATGACGCCCACGGTAAAACATTGACTTTGGCTTTTGTCCCGTCCAATTTCGAGAATATTGATTTTCTGCCTTTCTAGAACCAAAAACAGAAGAAAACAGGCAACTGGCACTGTGGCAACTTGTTAATAGGTTAGTTCTAGAAAAGATATAAAAACACCTCAAAGTGTAGACAAAGCAAAGCAAAGTAGATACTAAACAAGCATGGAGCATTAAAAATTATAGATATGTTTCCGACGTATCAACCAGGGGCCTCGCCACCGACTTCAACTCCCTCATGAGGCATGCCGAGGACGTTAAGACATGTGGCCTGTCAAAAAACATCAACACCTTCATAGCCAAGCACCAGGCGCTTGGTTTTCACCTCCGCAACCTCCAGAAGGTGGCCATCGAGGAGGGTCGCATGCCCCCGATCAAGCCCAAGGCGCCCAAGGTCAAGGGACTGGGCATTAGGAAGTGGAGGAAGTGCCAGAGGGAGGAGGCGGAGGCCCTCCTAGCGGAGGCCATGAGGGGCCATTGATCATGTGCTGATGTTGCTGCTGTAAAGCAACTTCTTTTGTTTTGTTGTCTGTGTTGAAATTGTAATGCCTAATTGTCGAACCTAGTTTAAGTACCATACTATATAATCCTTTATTAGATGATTTATCTACATCTTCTCTGTTTTTCTACATATTTATGGTGCTGGTTAGATTTGCTACCAGATTGGGAAAATATGAGGGCCAAAAGGAACCATGAATGAAGAGAGAAGCTGATCTAGATTCGCTGCCTTTTTGGGCAAAAATAACAACTGTTAGCAACATAAAGGGGAAAAGGCTCTCTTAAAAAGGCCAATCATAAAAATTAAAAAAAAACAAATCTTCCAATTTAGGCGACAGGGCGCACATAACTACCAAACGCGCCCCACATGGTCCCACACCGTATCCCCCAAAACGCGTTCCCAACAAGCCGGCCCCACACAGTCCAACATGGGGGGTCCTACTACGGGACCCGACTGTGGCCCCACCTTTTAGAATGTAACGGCGGGGTTCTACTTGTCAGCACGTAACGGTGAGGGTCCACTACGGGACCCACCTGAATGCGGGCCCCACTTGTGAGCATGTAACGCCGAGTGTCCATTAACGGGACCCGACGGAGAGCGAGTTTCAGACCGATGTGAGAGTTTTGGACAAGGAGCTAGGCAAAAGCTAGGAAAATTTAAGTGGCTAGGGAAAAGTGAGTACAGTTAACGAACCAGGGGCATGAAAATAGAAATCCCTAAAAGATATTACTCATATAAGTCGAACAACCATTATTCTCGGACTTAAACAAGTAATCATCTCAGAATAAACAAGATCCAGATATAATGTTCATGCTTAACGCAGGCACTAAATAACAATTATTTAAGTATAAAACTAATCTCGATGGTAGATGAAGAGGGAGCATGCCGACAGCGATCACATCAACCTTGGAGTCATTTCCAACGCGCATCGTCACCTCGTCTCTCGCTAGTCTTCGTTTATTCTGCAGCACCTGTTTTGAGTTACAAATATGAGAAACCGAACCAGTATCAAATACCCAGGCACTACTACGACTACTAGTAAGATACACATCAATAACATGTATATCGAATATACCTTTCTTCTTGATGTTGTCGTTCTTTAGATCTGCCAGGTACTTGGGGCAATTCTGCTTCCAGTGACCTTCTCCCGTGCAGTAAAAGCACTCAGTATCAGGCTTAGGACCAGCCTTGGGTTTCTTTGTAGGCGCAGCATCTTTCTTGCCGCCCTTCTTGAAGTTAACCTTCTTCTTAGGCTTGCCTTGCTTCTTGAAATTGGTGGTCTTATTGACCATCAACACTTGGTGCTCTTTCTTGATCTCCACTTCTGTAGACTTCAACATGAGAAGAGTTCTGGTAACGACTTATCCATGCGCTGCATGTTGTAGTTCATCACGAAGTTCTTGTAACTAGGTGGTAGTGACTGGAGGACACGATGAATACCCAACGCGTTAGGAATTGTTATTCCCAAATCTACGAGTTTATTCGCGTGCCAAGACATCTTAAGCACATGCTCGCTAACAGAGCTGCCCTCTTCCATCTTGCAGTTAAAGAACTTCTCGGAGGCTTAATAGCTTTCAACTATCGCATGAGTCTCAAATATCATTTTGAGCTCACGGATAATATCATAAGGCTCACGGTTCTCAAATCGCTTCTGAATCTCCAATTCCAAACCATACAAGATAGCACACTGAATTGTGGAGTATTGATTCTTCTGAGTGAGGAAAACATTCTTCACCTTAACGGTAGCATCAGCTAGGTCAACTGACCAGCATTAAGGACAATCCTCAAATTGCGGAACCAATCCCCAAAGTTGCTTCCATTGTTTTTCAACTTTTCTTTCTCTAGTAACGCATTAAAATTGATGGTAGGGGCCGCCATGATCTACAACATATTTGCAAAAGTTTAGACTAATTTTATGACAAATTGAGTTCATATTTAATACTTAAATTAACTAGGTGAACTCCCACTCAAAACAACATCCCTCATATTGTTTTAGTTATCACACAAACCAAATCCGCTTCACCAAGTCCGATCATCACGAGAGATGGTGTAGCTTCAAAGGCGAACAATCAACATGTTCATCATATCAATCATATGAATCATGCTTTACCTTTCGGTATTCCGTGTTCCGAGACCATGTCTGTACATGCTAACCTTAGTATCCACATGGTCAAATCTGGCTTGCTCCCGTTGTATGCACACATAGAATCTATCACACCCGATCACCACGTGGTGCTTCGAAACTACGAGTCTTAGCAACGGTTCCTACTAAGTAAGAACACTTTATTACTTGATATTTAGTGAGAGGGATCATCTTATAATGCTACCATCGCAATCTAAGCAATACAAGATGCATAAAATGATTAACATCACATGTAATTCATAATATGTGATATGATATGGTCTTTCTTCTTGTGCCTTCGATCTCCATCTCCAAGCACGAACATGATCTCCATCATCACCGGTGTGGTGTCAAGGTCAATGGCGCCGCTCCATGGTTGTCGTCCACCAGCATCAACTATTACAACTACTTTGAATAATAGACACACAGGTCTTAAACGGAATTTAAAGAAATCATAAGGCTCCTGTCGTTTACCAACTTACAATAAGGATCATTGCATACATCATATATAATCACAATCATGGCTAGATCGCATCACAGCACACCCCTGCAAAACAAAGTTAGACGCCTCTAATTTTCTTTGCATGTTTTACGTGGTTTGGGCCTTTCGAATAAGAACTGTTCTAACTTACGAACAAGAAGCACAACGTTGATACAAGTATTATCAAGTGCTCGTTGTAAAGCCACTTATGCAATGCAAGTTGCATGTTGAGCGTGCAGCAAATCTCATGAACGATTTCATGTAAGGTTAGCCCGGGCCGCTTCATACCACCATCCCGCAAGATGCAAAGTACACAAAAATAAATCGACAAAAAAAGCATCAATGCCCACAATAACCATTGTGTTCTACTCGTGCAATAGATTTACGCATAGACACGGCTCTGATACCACTGTAGGGTTCGTAGCATGGAAAACAAAAAAAATCTATTGCATGAACACACAAAAGCCAAGATCTAATCTACGAGATCGGTGCAACGAGTTGATAGAGTACTAACCCTCAAAGATCCAAAGCGTTTAACGAGGTCATATTCTTGTGGTTGATATAATCGTTCACTTGCCGATCTCAAGATCACGTAGACGATCCTTCCGGTGCCACGATCCGGCAGCACTTCCGCAATCGGTCACACGTTCGGTACTCGATGAAGACCTTCCTCTCCCTTGTTCCAGTGGGCAGTAGAGGTTGTAGATCTCCTCGCGATTCTAGCAGCACGACGGTGTGGTGGTGGAGGTGGAGGAGTAGATCCTGCAGGGCTTCGCCTAACCCCGGAGCATGTATGATAGAGTAGAGGGGTTCCTCGGTGGCTAGGGTTAGGCACCGAGGGGAGGGGTGGCATTGGCGGCGGCTAGGGAGGCAGCAACACTTGGGCGTCGACGGCGGCTAGGTAGCAGTGGCGGAAGGCACGGCGGCTAGGCGGCGGCTTGGGGTGCTAGGGTTTGGGTTGAGGGGAGAGGGGTTGCCCCCTTCCCTCCTTTTATGAGAGGGAGAGGTGGTTTGGGGAGGGGATTCCTCCCCCGACTCTAGTTCCTTGGCCAGCGGCAAGGAGGGAGAGGGAAACCTCTCGCAAGTAGGTTTCCTCTCCTCCCTCCACTTGGACTTTGACTTTCAATGTTGGGATTTGACTTTTCAAATTGGAGTTTGACTATTCAAAATAGAGTTTGATTATTTCTCTTACCATTGTCCAGCCAAGTGACCTAGGGTATGATGCAACCATTCCACATTGGCATGGCACATTCACGTACCCCCATTCCCCCGAAGCGGTGGACCTTCTAGAAATTTCTAGAAGCTTCCGGTCAAAACATCGAAAACATTTCCGAACCTCGGAAATTAACTTTTCTTATATGAATCTTATTCGCCAGACCATTCTGGATCTCTTCGTGATGTCCTGGATCCAATCCGAGACTCCGAACAACATTCATTCTCCAACTCATTATCATATCTACTAAACAACATCGAATCCTTATGTGTGTCTCCCTACAATTCGTGAATTATGCAGACATGATCGAGACACTTCTCTGATCAATAACCAATAGAGGAATCTTGAAATTCATATGGTTCCCACATATATCTACGATTACTTCGTGATCGAATGAACCATTTACACACGATGCCAATTTCCCTTTGTCTCGCGATACTTTACTTATCCGAGGTTTGATTGTTGGTATCTCCAATACCTAGTTTAACCTCATTACCGATAAGTACTCTTTACTCGTTCCGTGATATGTGATCCCTTGTGACCTAGTCACATGCTTGCAAGCCATTTGTATGACATTCCACTAAGAGGGCCCAGAGTATATCTATCTGTCATATGGATGGACAAATCCCACTCTTGATCCATGTGCCTCAATGCATACTTTCAGAAGACCTAATTCCACCTTTATAACCACCCAGTTACGGAAGTGGTGTTTGATGTCATCAAAGCATTCATCCGGTGATGGTGATTAACATGATCTCATGGTCGAAGGATTAGGTTACTATGTACTTGAAAGCTTGTAGCAAACGAACTTCTAAATGACTTGATCTTATGGTACGCTTACTATAGGAGTGTGTCCATCATATCATTCTCCTAATGACATGATCTTGTTATTAATAACATCTAATGTTCATGATCAGGAAACCATGATCATCTATTAATCAACAAGCTAGTTTAACAAGAGGCTTACTAGGGACATCTTTTATGTTTACAAAACACACAAGTATTACTGTTTCTAGTAAAATTATAGCATGGGATGCAAATATTTATAATAAACACAAAGATATAATAATAACCATTTTATTATTGCCTCTTGGGCATATACCCAACACGACTAAGCAACTTCGGAGCCCGACGAGGCAACTTTGGCGGTCCATTAGGCCGGCACTGCCGTGGTGCGTGAGGACGGCCCTTCTTCGGGCAAGATGCTACCTGACGAGGCAACGTCGAAGCCCGGGGAGGAAACTTCGGAGCATGACAAGGCAACTTGTGCCCGACTGAGCAACTTTGGTGCATGACGAGGCAACTTCGAAGCCCGTCTAGGAACCTTCGGTATGCCATTAGTCGGCGTTGTTGCAGTATGTGAGGACGACCCTTCTTCAGGAAAGTAGATGCCTGATGAGGCAACATTGAAGCCCGATGAGGCAAATTTGGATCCCGATGAGGCAACTTCTGTCCCCAACGAGGCAACTTCGGTAGGCCATTGGTACGGCGCTGCTGTGGTACGTGAGGACTTCCCTTCTTCGGGCAAGCCACTTCCCGACAAGGCAACATCAAAGCCCGATGAGACAACTTCAGATCCAAACGAGCAACTCTGGAGCCCGACGAGGCAACTTCTATGCTCGAATGGGAAAATTTAGTGCCCGATGAGGCAACTTAGGAGCCCGAAGAGGCAACTTTGGAGCCCGGCGAGACAACTTTGGTAGGCCATTAGGATAGCGCTGCTGCCGTGGGTGAGGGCGGTCGTTCTTTAGGAAAGCCACTGACCGACGAGGCAACACGGAGCCCGAAGAGGCAACTTCGAAGCCCGAAGAGGTAACATCAGAGCCTGACAAGGCAACTTGTGGCCTACTGAGCAACTTTGGAACCCGGCGAGGTAGCTTCGGAGCCCGACGAGGCAACTTCGGCGGGCCATTAGGACGGTGTTGCAGTGGTGCATGAGGACATTCCTTCTTCGGGCAAGCCGCTATCCGACGAGGCAACATTAGAGCCCGACGACACAACTTCGGAGTCTAGGGAGGTAACTTTGGAGCCCAACGAGGCTACTTGTGCCCGACAAGGCAATTTTGGTACACCATTAGGATGGCGCTGCCGCGGTACGCGAGGACGACCCTTTTCAGGCAAGCCGCTGCCCGATGAGGCAACTTTGGAGCCCGACGAGGCAACTTCGGTAGGCCATTACGATGGCGCTTCTGCGGTGCGTGAGGATGACCCTTTTTCAGGCAAGTTGTTGCCCGAGAAGACAACATAAGAGCCCGGCGAGACAACTTTGGAGCCTGGGGAGGCAACTTCGATATGCAATTATGACGGCACTGCCGTGATGCGTGAGGACAACCCTTCTTCAGGCAATTCGCTTCACGACGAGGCAACCTTGGAGCCCAACGAGGGAACTTTGGAGCCCGACGAGACAATTCGGATCCCGACAAGGCAACTCTGGTGCCTGATGAAGCAACTTCTGTGCCTAATGAGAAAAATTCGATAGGACATTAAGACGACGCTGCCGCGGTACGTGAGGACGACCCTTCTCCGAGCAATACGTTGCCCAAAGAGGCAACATCGAAGTCCGATGAGGCAACTTCGGAGCCCGTGGAGACAATTTCAGAACATAATAAGGATACTGCTATTTTACCGACATAGTTAAGAAAAATATAATTAATTGAGCAACTAATATAGGATATTAGACAACATAATTGTCAAATTGAGAAACTACTATATGGATTTAGGCAACAATATAACGAAAATAACTTTTTTTCACTCTACTAGAACTATGTCAGGCTCAATCCAAACCGGTGCCTTCTTTTCCTTGTCCTTCTCACGTCCAGCCCAACAGAAGAATTCCTTTCTCTCATTCTCACATTCGGCCCAAGTGAAGCCCATGTGCAGCCCGCACATTGCGTGGTCGTCATCCCCAAGCAGCCGACGTGCCTGCTCCTCCATAGTCATTGCGCAGCTTCCTCTATTCCGGCCACGACCGTGCTTGCCCCTCTAAAATAAGGACGCGGAAAGAACAAGCTCGCTCCCCTCTACCAATTCGTCGCCACATCGCATCCTCTCTCCGTCGTTTTGGTGATAGTCCCCTGCCGAGGCCGCTCAGCGGCATCCGGTACAGATTCAGCAAGATGTTCCGGGAATGGAGGGGTAATGTGTAAGACGAGGACCGTCTCACAACAGAACCACGACTTCTCGGAGCCCACGTGCGGAATCTTGATCGAGGACTGTTTTTAAAGGTAAATTAAATAAAAATAACCTTAAGTCGTAAAAAATTCAAAGATTAACCCTATTCGAAAACAAATTTAAACGGAATAACCCTTTTCTGCCACTCCCGCCCGCGCGGCGCCGCAGCATCCTGTGCAGCGCCAGATAGGACGGCGCTGCAGGCCTGCCACGCTGGCCGGTTGGGGCCAAGCGCCGCACAGCTGCCACGCTGGCTCGCGTGTGCAGCGCCACCGAGCCTGGCGCCGCACGCCAGCCTGTTGCACCTCTCGGGTTGGCGCGGCACACCCTGCCACGCTGGCTCCATGGGCCCCAGCACCTTAAGTGCGGCGCCTGTCGGGGTGGCGCCGCACACACCTGTGTCGCGCCATGGTGGCTGGCGCCGCACACATGGAGCCCTTAAGCTCGCGCCGAGTCGGCCCAACCCGACCCTCTTCTCTCTTTTCTTGCTTTCCTCTCCCCTCACCACTTAGAACGGCGGCGGCGGCTAGGGCTCACTCTTCCCCAATCTCCACTCAAAACCCCAAGATTTGAAGAAAAACTTAGGGGGTTTCTTCCCCAATAGCCTCACCAAGGTATTTTCCTCTTCTCCCCTCAATTTCATCCGCAAATTTTAAGTTATTTGTCCCTAGATTGAGAAATTCCTCCAAATGCTAGGCCACCAATTGGATATGTAAATTTGTATGGAGCAATGAGGTCTTTGGTTGATATATAGAGTTAGAATTGGTATATTAAACCTTCATGTATATATATAAGATTGTTAGGGTTAGGGTTGGGGTTAGGGTTAGGGTTAGAGTTAGGGTTAGGGTATGGTTGTATGAGCTTGTTGTTAGTGTAAATTTCGGCATAGATATTTATTTAATTTATGTACCGTTATGTTCTTATATTTATTTTAGGGATGGCTAGAATTGTCCATGTTCATCATATGAACAAGGAAGCTTTCTTGAGAGGCAATATTGAGCCAGACCCTGATGAGATTGACTTGGTGTTTGATCGTAGTCCAAACTATGCGGAGGTGTTGCAACAAATTCGGATAGATTTGAATTGGATGGATCCTAGTGATGTTGTTGAGTTAGAGGGTAGGCACAATGTGGGATTTGAGATGCACAACCATTGGAAGACAATGCGTATAAGCTCGGAGCAACGTTGGTTTGCATACAAGGAAGTGGTGGCCGAATCACAAGACAAAGCTCTTGAGTTATTTGCCACGAAAAATGTTGATGGTAATATGCAAAGGAGTATCATACCGGTTGCCTCCTCATATGAAGCTCGGAGTCCTCCACCCATGAACCAAGAGGAATTGACTGAGCCTCCTTTGACACAGCAAGATGAATTGAGGACATATCTGAGCCCCATTCAAAGAATCAAGATGAAGCATTGGAAGAGGAGAATGATGAGTATGAGGATAGTGAGAGGGAGGTTGAGCTCTGTGAAAATACTATTGGAAATTTAGACTTATATCATACACAAGAGAACATGGATCATGACATCCCGTTTTCTCGAATGTATGTATCCGACTCGGATGAGGATGGTCCCGATGAAGAAGTTGATGAGGAGGGGTTCACTAAGGATGAGGCCGAAGTGCATGAGAAGGTATTGGGCAGGGATCATCGGGTACCCTTGTTTCGTGATCTTAGTCTAGCGGATGAATCCACGGTTGATGGCGGCAAGGGTGTAGTGCTTGGACCAAGGCCAACTCCCTATCGGGATGTTAGTCACGAGAAGAATGGTATTTCAAAAGGACAGAGGTTTGCCACATTGTTGGAACTTAAGCAATGGATCAAGGACTTCTCTATTAGGTATCATCGCCCTTTCACGGTGGTTCACTCGGACATGAAGAAGCGTTACACGGTTAAATGCGAAGATGATGGTTGTCCTTGGATAGTGCGGGCAAGACCATACAAGGGGGGGCCTGATTGGTGCATTTCAAGCTGCGTGTCAACGCACATGTGCCATGGAAAAAGGGTGGATGGCAAAGATGTGAAGCACGAGCACCGACAACTGACCTCTGAGTTTCTCGCCTTTAGGCTTTCAAACCAAATTTCTTCACTTCCGACAATGACCATCAAGATGGTCATGGAGTTCGTGGAAGCAATCTTTCACTATGAGGTGAAGTATGGGAAGGCATGGAAGACGAAGCAAGTTGCATTCAGGATGTTGTACGGTGGTTGGGAAGAATCATACAGCCGAATACCTAGGTTGTTGCTAGCAATGGCCGATGCTAACCCGGGCATGGTTCATGTGGTTGAGCCATATGGCACCGAAATGATGGTTCGTAATGAAAGAAATGTTCGAATATTTGGGCGTGCTTTTTGGTCATTCGAGCAATGTGTGAGGGGCTACGAACATTGTAGGCCGGTAATCTCCGTGGATGGCACCTTCTTGACCAGGCAGTTCCGTGGCACTCTCTTGATTGCAATAGCAAATGATGCAAACAACCGGTTGCTTCCCTTGGCTTTTTCTTTGGTAGAGGCAGAGAACAATGTTAATTGGGAGTGGTTCTTCCGTCTTTTGAGAACGAAGGTTTTACCTCTTGATAGGGAAATATGTGTCATCTCGGATCGCCATCAAGGAATTCTCAACGTGGTGACGATTGACATTCTCGGGCATCCTCCTTTACACCACCGATGGTGCATGAGACATTTTTGTTCCAACTTCTATAGGGCATGTAAGAGCAAGGAGTTGGCTGATGATCTTCAAGATTTTTGTCTTGCTTTCACGGACCGACGTTTCACAAATCTATATCTCAGATTGTGGAACAACAAAAAACTCGATTCCAAGGGTCAAGAGTTTATCAATAAGCACATTTAGCTCCGTGACAAGTGGGCACGGGCTTATGATGAGGATGGCCGGAGGTATGGTCAAATGACAAGCAACATGGCAGAGGCCTTCAACAAGGTCCTTAAAGGTGTCCGTGCATTGCCCGTCACAGCAATAGTTCGATACACATTTGACAAGTTAAATGGATATTTTCTAAACTACTCACTTGAAACCGATAAGCAAATTGCGGGACAAAACAAGAAGGAGTACAAGTACGACTTCCCACCTAGGGTTGATGATTGGAGGACATTTCTGTCAAGGAAAGCGGACTCCCAAGTTGCCACTGTTTTTGATAACGATGAGCTCATTTACCAGGTGGTTGAGCCTGGAGGAACCACTTCGGATGGTGTCCAACACGGAGGCCGAGCCTTTAAGGTCTCACTAAGGGATTGTGATTGCACATGCGAAAGGCCGTTGTTGCTCCATCTAGCTTGTTCTCACTTGCTATGTGCGTCTCGAAAATGCCATGTGGATTATAATCACGAGCGCACCGTTAGAGAGTCTGAGTTCTCTATCATGAAGACAAAAGATACATGGGCTCCTAGATTTCATCCATACCTTGACCAATCACAATGGCCGGAGTACCATGGACTCCAACTATGGCCCCATCCGGAATGGAAGGATGTTAAACGTGGTAGACGCAAGACAAAGCGTTTTAGAAGTGACATGGACGGATGGGGACGTGTCGGTGCACGGGAATCGGGAAACGACCAATTTCAAGGACCTCGTGAGAGATCTCGTTGTGGGAATTATAGTGGTGAAGGACACAATGCACGGAGTTGTGCAACACAAGGGAAGAGGGCAAAGGGAAATGAAGCAAGCACAAGTGGTCCAAGCCAACAAATTCCAAGCCAACCAAGAACTAGCCAACAAGTCCCAAGCCAACCAAGAACTAGCCAACAAGTCCCAAGCCAACCAAGAACTAGCCAACAAGTACCAAGCCAACCAATAACTAACCAACAAGTACCAATCCAACCAAGAACTAGCCAACAAGTCCCTAGACAACAACCTCCTAGACAACAAAGAGGCCGGTCATTAGGGCTTAGACGAGGAAGAGGGCGTGGCAGTTTTAACCCGGCTAGTATGTTAGGTTACTTGGCAGGACCAAATCCTTATGTTAATAGGTACGGATGAATCAATTATGTTACTACCTACTATGCCTATTTCATTGAATCAATTATTGTTCACATTCATGCATCCTTTACTAACTTGTAGCTTTTGTTCTTATAATAGGTATGGCGACTCAACCCAACAAGGGCAATGATGGGGACGGTGTGAACTACTCGGCTATCTGGGCGAATGTTATGAAGGTGGTGGAGAAGAGGAAGGAAGCCGAGAAGAGAGGAAGAGAAAGGAAGCTGAGGAAGAGAGGAAGAGGAAGGAGGAAGAAGAATAGAATAAGAGGAAGGCATTTGAAGAGGTAGTTCAACTTGCTCGAAACTTGGCAAAGAATAAGGACGAAGAGGACGAGAGAAAGAAGAAAAAGGAAGAGGAAGAGAGGAAGAATAAAAGGGAGAAGGAAGAGGAAGAGAGGAAGAGGCAAAAGGAGAAGGAAGAGGAAGAGAGGAAGAGGCAAAAGGAGAAGGAAGAGGAAGAGAGGAAGAGGAAGGGCAATGCTAGGCCACCTTGCGCCGACCAATAGGAAAGGCCACGGAAGGCGTTTCGTACTTCTGAGGCCCATGGGAAGGAGGTTCCTATTTGTTGGTGTGGAACCAATTGCACTGTTAAGCAATCCCAAGACTACTTTTCTGATATTTGGGGAAAGAAGTTCTTCATGTGTGCCAACTACAACCGCTCTCCCGAGCGTAGCCGCAACCCATATGACACTCCACGGGTATGCTCAAAGCTTTTTAGTTCTTCATGTGTCCCAAACTATTTTCATATCATATCCTCTAACATGCACTATTTTCTTGTAGTCGCCCCCTCCGGTATGCAGGTACTACACTTGGATAGACCTTGAGCAACCTCAATCCAACAAGGCTATCCAAGAGATCGATTTTGCCATAACAAGAAGGCGCTACCAAGAAGGGCTGCGTGACAAGGAGATGGCGAGGAAGCACAAGTAAAGTAATGACGAGATCCGCAAGAAAGAGGAGGAAGAGGAGCGCCTCGCTAAGGAGGCTCGTGCTGCGGAGAGGGAAAGGCTTCGTCAAGCGGCGTGGCATTCCATGGAGGAAGAGGAAGAAAAGAAGAGGAAGGGCAAAGGACCTATGCTTTAGATTATGTAACTGGGAGCTCGCGTATGAACGATGGATGATGTGTTGAACTTAGTGTGATGTCGAACTACGGATGATGATGTGTGAACTATGTATGATTTGCGATGTTTGAACTTAGTGTGATGTGTGAACTTAGTGTGATGTTTGAACTATGTATGATTTGTGATGTGTGAACTATGTATGATTTGATATGATGTGTGATCAGAGAATGTGATCAGAGAGTGCGGCGCCAGCTCCCACGGTGCTGCACGTCCATATGCGGCGCCAGGCGCCTCCTGGCGCGGCAGGCAAACCTCATGTCAATTCGACAGGAGGAGGCCTGGGAGGGTGCGGCGCCATGCCAGTCAGCGCAGCAGGCCTAGGAGGGTGTGGTGCCAGCTCCCACGGCGCTGCACGTCCATATGCGGCGCCAGGCGCCTCCTGGCGCGGCAGGAAAACCTCCTGTCAATTCGACAGGAGGTGACCTGGGAGGGTGCGGCGCCATGCCGGCCGGCGCGACACTCTTTAAGTGTGTGGTGCCAGCTCCCACGGCGCTGCAGGTCCATATGCGGCGCCAGGCGCCTGTCGTGGTGCAGCAGGAAAATCTCCTATCAATTCGACATGAGGTGACCTGGGAGGGTGCGGCACCATGCCGGTCGGCGCGGCACGCTTTAAGTGTGCGGCGCCAGCTCCCACAGCGCCGCAGGCCTGGGAAGCCTGGGAGGGTGCGACGCCAGGCGCGGCAGGCCTAGGAGGGTGCAGCGCCAGCTCCCACGGTGCTGCAGGCCTGGGAAAGCCTGGGAGGGTGCGGCGCCAGGCGCGGCAGGCCTGGGAGAGTGCGGCGCCCGGCGCGGCAGGCCTGGGAGGGTGCGGCGCCAGCTCTCACGGTGCCGCATGCACTCTTGCTGCGCCGCCAGACGTGGCGCCGCAGGCCTGGAGGTGCATAAATTCCTACTTTCTACCATGCAATTTCTAACTTTCCAACTTTCTAAATTTCTAACATGTTTGACTCAAGCATTTCTAACTTTCTAACATGACACAAACATTTCTAACATGTTTGACTCAAGCATCTCTAACATTGTCTCAAACATAGAACATTGTCTCAAACATTGTCATAGGATTAACATCACAGTACCTCAAACATTGAACCAACATAGTCTCACACAACATTGAACCAACATAGTCTCACACAACATTGAAACAACATAGTCCTCTCCTTTCTGGCAACTACTTTCTAGCACGCTTGCTCTTGCCTCCTCTCCTCGGAGCAATCTTCTTCTGCCATGGCTCGTCCTCGGGATCAGACTTGACAATAGGACGATTTCTTGGCCTTATATTGATTGCGGACCGTACCTTTCGTTGATACTTCTCCAATGACATGTCGTCCGGCACCTCTTCATCTTCGGCATTTACAATAAGAGCAATGATCTCATTAGAGTGATACATGGAAATTCAAGAAAGATGTCATCGGTTCAAGTTTATCTCTTACCGTGGAAGATTGCTCATCGTCGGGGCTGCTTTCCTCTCGTGAAGTGGACTTTGTCGGTTCCTTGGACGACGTCGCAACAACCTCGGGATCCCGACAACCAAGCAAGTTCGTGAAGCGCCGTAGCTTTTGTGCCTGCTTCCTAACGAAATCCCTTAACTTGCTATTGCCCTCCTCATCCCTCGGGAACTCCAAAGCGCCCTCCAACTCATCCGCCTGCTTCTGGACCTCCGTGCGCTGCATTGCAAGCAAATCAATGACACATTACACAAATCCGACTAAGATAGTAACGGGAACATGAACTACCGACTTACCACAAAGTTCATCACGGGGGCAAAGGAGGTTTGCCGCCCTTCTCTAACATCTTGGTTGTACTCAAGGTTCCTCAGCTCGTCCCACGCAGGCAGCGGCTCTTCCAATATATCTTCCGGATATGCATCCGGTAGGAGCTTCACACGAGTGTTCTCTAGAAACCAATAGAGGTACTCGCTAAAAGAGTCCTCACAATGGGGTTTTGCAGCCATTATTTTCGATTTCTTAGCTTCTCTCACACATAAAAGAAATCTAGCTACGTGTTTCTGGTGAATCTTGCCCCAGTCAGTCTTCTTGCTCTTGAGCCTGCCAACCTGTATGTGAATAAAGAGCAACTTTTGAAGCACACACAACTATCATACATTGTCTTCAAAAACATGTATAGAACCAATTCTTACCGATGAAGAGCTTCGCCGGTGTCCTGGTAATCCGGAGGTGTAGCCTGATAGAGACCAAACTGTCTCATAACCCGTTGCGGCATATAATGCTCAACAACCCACATGCATATCATGGGGCACTCCATATACCATAGATTGCGTTCCGCGTCGCACTGTGGGTTAAGACGGAACTCCTCACAACCAAAATTGTCCCTAGGACCATATACCTCCCATACAACCTTAATCGCAAACAAGATAGTTCAATGAGAAGAGCACTTGAAAGGAATGCTAAACGGTGTATGTTCAGAAATTCTTACTTGCTCCGGGAGAAGGTTGTCAAACTCATTGGTGTATCTCAGGTACGTGTTTTGTAGGTCGGTTGGAGGCTTTGAGACCACGTCCCAATTGTAAGCCCATGTGGGCCACTTCAACCTTTCCCCGCCATCACTATAGGGTTTGGAAGGCATATGTTTTGGCCTACCAACTGGAAAGCGTTCTCACATCCACACCGAGAGGAGTAGCAACGGACCACCGATATAAGCCTCAGCCCCAGTCCTTCGACAAGCCTCGTCCAGCTACACAAGAAAGCAAACAAACTTAGTGATGCATAAGTTGGAAGAACATATGTAAAGAGGGGAAAAATAGAAACACCCCATTACCTGCCGGTACAAGAAGGCTAATGCCGCCGAACCCCAGCTCCATTTTTTATCCATCACAGTTAAGGCCTTCAGCCAGTGCCAGTGAGCCATGTTGCCCTTACCATCAGCAAATATAGTCTTCGTGATGACATACCACATATACACACGGGCATATATAATAATCTCATCCTCGCTAGCATTCTCAGGACATGTACTAAAGTTTTGTGCTATCCACTTGAAAGTAGCCCCGGCTGTGACTCTTAATTTCTCCCCCTTTGAGTTTATAGTGTCACCAGGACACTTACCACCGGTAAGGCCACACATCCGCTCACGCCAACCCTCAGAGCCTGTGTTAATACACAGAGGATCCCCCTGGATAGGGAGTGCAAGGATCATGGACATGTCCTGCAGAGTGACGGTCATCTCACCAGTACGGAGGTGAAAACTATGCGTCTCCGGCCTCCATCGATCGACGAGCGCGGTGATAGCAGCAGGGTTCATGTGCGGTGAACCACGATTGACCATATGGATGAATGGGAGCAATCCTAGCACTTTGATGTGCACCATGTACCGATCATCGTACCGCATCATCTCTTGGAAATGCCTGTGATACCTAAGTCGTAGGGGAACAAGAGGCTGCACACATAGAAACTCGATTATAACATGTTCATCCAACTTGAGAAACATATAATGATTTTGAGGTTTTTTTTTTCTTACCTTGATCCCCTCGGCAAGAATGCGGCCACGGTGAACCTTGTCATACAACGGCTCAAGAAGCGACATGCCTTCTACGAACCCAGTTTGTACATGGGGTGGTGTACGGGCTTCTTCCGATTCCGCTTCCGACATCCTAGTTAATTAAAAAAAAAGTAGAACTATATATGTGAACATCTATGAGAGCAAAATATATAAACAATTCTTTCTATATGAGCATCTCTATGTGACAAAGGTTCCAATAGTTATGAAAAAAATTTACAACTAACAAGTACATGGAGAATTCATAGTATGGAAGTTTCCTAGTATGAAACTAACAAGTATACAAAGGATTACTATATCAACAAACTCTAGTATTAACGTTTATTACAACAACAAATTATAACTAAAATGTACATAAGAAATTCTTACCAATTACTACTAACAATAATTTTCAATCTATAACAAAAACATACTATCCCACATTATTATCCACAACAATTACTACTAACAATTCCTACTACTTACTACTAACAATTACCAATTACTAATAAGCAAGAATATTGCCAAACTAGGGTTTCCCTTAGGGCAAAATGAGAGATTTCTTGGACAAATACCTGGGGGATGTGGTGAAGAACAAGATCCACGGAGAGATTCTTCAAGATCTAAGAATTGGAGGAGGGATTAGAGGAGGGAAGCATCAACCCTAGCCGCCGCCATGTCTGTGTTCATTGAGGGGAAATGAAAGCAAGGAAAGAGAGAAGAGGGTCGGGCTGGGCCGACCCAGCGCGAGCTTAAGGGCTCTAGGTGCGCCAGCCACCATGGCGTGGCACAGGTGGGTGCGGCGCCACCCCCACTGGCGCCGCACTTAAGGTGCTGGGGCCCGTTGCACACGCGAGCCAGCGTGGCAGCTGTGCGGCGCCTGGCCCTAGCCGGCCAGCGTGGAAGGCCTGCGGTGCCGTCCTATCTGGCGCTGCACGGGAGGCTGCGGCGCCGCGCGGACGGGAGTGGCAGAAAAGGGTTATTCCGTTTGAATTTGTTTTTGAATAGGGTTAATCTTTGAATTTCTTACGACTTTAGGTTATTTTTATTTAATTTACCATTTTTAGAAGGATTGGGGACATGTAGGAGTGTCGATGGGTCGGTCTTTTGTAGCTAGCGTGCGCTCAGCCGCTCAAGATGATGTAGATTTAGCGCCCGGGTGCCGGTTATTTGGGTGTTTTTTTGAGGTACTATCAAAAAGTGCGATAAATCAAGGAAAGGGGATTTTAGTAAATAACCAAATATAACACTGAGGCTAAGGGTCAAATTGGTAATTTTTATTACATCTCTCCCAGGGGCCTAGGTATCATATACACCGCCAAAATAAAGAGCCTTGAGTACTAGAAGAAAAGCACCTAGACCTAACAAAATTAGATGAATACCCAAAATTGTAGTCATTTTATTTCTATCTTTCCATACATAACCAAAAAATGGAAAAAATTCTTCAAGAGTCTCGGGTCCCAGAAGCGCGTGATAAATGCCACCGAAACCTAAGGCTGCGGAGGAAATTAGGTGAAGTACTCCAGATACAAAGTACGAAAAAGTATCTAGAACTTCTACTATTCCCCTGGGGGTAACGCATCGCGATCCCCCGGATCGCTCTCACCTTCACGGCACGCGTCTCCTCGCGTGGAGAGAAACAGGTCTCCTCGGTGGGTCCCACGCACCTTATCTCTTCCTTATGCATTCTTCCCAAATCAACTCCGCTGGAATAGCTTGCAGCCCCTAGACCTGCTGCGCGCCATGCCTCCAAGCATCTCCTCTCTCGCCGTCGGCGTTGCGCACCTCCTCCCGTCACCCTCCGCTAGCCTTACCCACCTCCTCATCCTTTTTTTACTCGGCGGCGACCACGAGGTGGCGGCGGCCGTGCTACAGAGGCGGCGGCGACCTGCTACAAGCGCGGCGGCGCTTTGCTAGAGAGGCGGCGGCGGCGACCTACTACAAGCGCGACGGCGCTTTGCTAGAGAGGTGTCGGCTGTTTTGCTACAGAGGCGGCGGCGACCTGCTATAAGCGCAGCGGCGCTTTGCTACGGAGATGTTGGCTGCTTTCTACAACTGCGTCGGCCGCTTGCTACGATGGGATCAGGCGCTCGCTACCATAGGCCGAGGGACCTGCTACATATGACTTGTGGTGTTGCTCATGCGGTGAGCGGTGCTGCTATAATGGCATATCTTTTGCTACAATTTTTGCTCCAACAATGTCTTCGGCGAAGTCAGGCTTTTGCTACATTAGCATAATCATATTGCTACATCTGTTTTCTGACTTTGCTACAAAAGCAAAAAAAAATTGCTACGCGTTATCCGACGAGGTCTCCGGCGAAAGTCTTCGGCGAGTCTCTGGTGAAATCGGTTTTGCTACATTAGTATTTTTTTACACCGACACCGGCGAGGTCTCAGGCGAACTCTCCGGCGAGGTCTAGTCTGTTTTTCTGCTACATGTAGCAAAAGCGGGACTATTTGTAGCAAAAGCGGGTATGTTTATAGCAAAAGCGGGATTTGAGAGATTTTTAGAGGACACGTGTCAGCGGGAGGACCCGGGGGATTTTGGGGAAATATCTCCGGAGGACGCGTAGTACAGCCCATAAATCAAACGTGAATTCAAGGCATTTTAATCACACTGCCTTAAATTGGAGTTTTTAGGACACTTGGGCAAAGTTCCCCAACCAAAGTGCCCTCGAATCTTGACTGTGACCTAGTTTAGCTACTCCCTTTGACCCATATTAATTGACTCAAATTTGTCTAGATTTAGATGAATCTAGACATTATTAGTATATAAGTTCATCTAAATTTTGACAAATCCAAATCAATTAATATGGGCCGGAGGGAGTAGCACAATGCACACCGAGCCTGCCTCAAATAGTCATGCAAATTAATTTCTACCATGCAGCAGATAAGTATTCGTTAGAGCATCTCCACTCGTTGGCTGAACCCAGGCCGAAATCAGGACCAAACTTCGCCCGGACGACGCAAGTTTTTGGCCTGGGTACACCTAGTTTTCCACTCACGTACCCAGGCCGAGTTCCCGGGTCACCCGTTTCCGCTAGAATTCGGCTAAAGTTCGTCCAAATTTTGGCATAGTTCGTTATACGATGAATACATAACACTTTAAGACCAAAGTTCGGCGAAATTCTAAACAGAGTTCGGCGTAATGTAAACATAGTTCGGCCTGCAATAAAATTACAACATATTTCGGCCAAGTTCGGCCAGTTCATGCTCAGCATCTACGTCGTGTTGCCCCTGCGTATCCATAGGTGCTCGACAAGATCATCCTGCAGCTGTTGATGTATCGCCGGATCTCGGATCTCCTGACGCATTGCGATGAATGCAGCCCATTTTGGAGGCACCTGATGATCATGCTCGGCAAGAGGACCCTGTAGATGGTATGGCTCGTCCTCCTCGAGCAAACTCATTGGATCCTTCCTCTCATCCTCAATGATCATGTTGTGCAAGGTCACACAACACTTCATCACTTCCCACATCTGATCTTTCGACCAGGTCATAGCAGGGAACCGGACAACTGCAAACCTCTGCTGGAGCACACCAAATGCCCTCTCCACGTCCTTCCTGCAAGCTTCCTGTTCCTTGGCAAAGTGAGAATGCTTGGGGAGCATTGGGCCTGAGATAGTCTTCACAAATGTTGGCCATCTTGGATAGATGCCATCTGCTAGATAGTATCCCTTGTTGTAGTGATACCCGTTGATCTCAAATTCCACATGGGGAGCATGACCCTCAACAAGCTTGGAAAAGACAGTTGAGGACGTTGATGTCGTTGTTCGATCCTGTCATGCCAAAGAAGGAGTGCCAGATCCAAAGATCATGTGTAGAAACTGCCTCAAGTATCACAGTGCATCCTCCTTTGTGGCCTTTGTACATTCCTTGCCATTCAAATGGACAGTTCTTTCACTCCCAATGCATGCAATCTATGCTTCCAAGCATACCAGGAAATCATCTACTTTCATTGACTGCGAGGATCCGAGTAGTGTCTTCAACAGTGGGTGATCTCAAGTACTGTTCCCCGAACACTGCAATCACTGCCCTGCAGAACCTGTACAAGCAATCAAGGGCGATGGACTCGGCGATGCGGAGATAGTCATCAGCAGCATCAGTCGGCGTTCCATATGCAAGCAACCTCATCGCCACAGTGCACTTCTACAGCGACGAAAACCCAACCAAGCTGGTGCAGTCCTTCTTGCAAAGGAAATATGGGTCGAACTCCCGGATGGCATGCACGATCTTGAGGAAGAGCTTTCGGCTCATCCTGAAACGGCGGCGAAACACGTCCTCTCCATGGAGTGGCTGGTCGGCGAAGTAGTCGGCGTACAACATGCAATAGCCCTCTATCCTCTATCTCGCCTTGCACTTCATGCGACCTGGCGCCGAACCACCGCGCTTGGGCTTCGCCATCTGCATATACAGCTAGGCGAGCGATGTGAGAATCTGCAAGTGCTCTTCACTTTCGGCGACCTCGGCGCTCTCCTCCTCCAGGAGTTCGGCGAGCAACTCCTCGTCGTCCGAATCCATGGCGAGTATCTCGCCCTCGTCAGAGTCAGTGGATAGTACCTCGTCGCCGTCGGAGTCCATGGCTGAATCCGGCCAAATGTCGAACACCTAGCGGGCATGGGGTGGGCGCACGGAGCCGAAGCACAGCTACGGCGAGGATAGGTCGGCGAAAGCGGCGGCGGAGAAGGCGTGGAGCTGGGCAGCAACGACGGCGAGCGTAGCTAGAGGAGTGGGCATGTCTCGGCGCGGGGGAGCTCCGTCGGCGAAGTCATGGCGACAGAGCTCTTCGCGGCAGTCTGGGCGAGTAGAGTGGGTGGAAATGGACTGTCTCGTCGACAGAGCTGGCCCACGCCCTTTTTTGCGGCGTCCGGCATCCCTAGGACGCACCCGGAAACCTGGGTTCGGCCTGGGTAGGCCGGACCAAAACACGCCCAAATCCGAACGAAAGCAAGTCCATGGGTACGCGACTGGGCCGATTTTCGACGTCCAGACTGAATTTCGGCGTCCGGATCGATCTCCTGTGTAGGCGAGTGAAGATGCTCTTATACTCAAATCCACGTGAAGTTAGTTCATGAGTTCTTTTGTGATACCCCCAACTCAATAATAGCCATCCGTTTTTATGCATCCAAAGGTCCATAGATACTAGTGAAAAAATATGACCAGTACAATTCATACTACTCGGAAAAATCGGCAGCAGACTAAAAAATCTCGTAGACGGGCCCAGCCCAACACAGTACAGCCTGTGCTATCGATCTCAGAAAAAAGAAGTGTGCTATCCTGATGAAACCAGCCCTAGAATTAGAAGGGGAAAATTTGCTAGAGGACATCATTATTTTTTGGCGTTTGTCAAAACACACCGCTGGAATGTGTCTTTGCTGAGTACCATTATAATTTCGTGACACATTTGCCAGGACACACTGCATGCCGCAAATGGAAAGTTTGACTAATTTTATTGGGATGACCATCATATGTCCGATTTGAACACTTTTTTCTCTAATTCAAATTCACCAAATCCAGCATATGCATATACCAAACATGAATTAGAAACTATTCGTAAGTTCACATCAAGTTGGAACATCCAGGCCAAGTCGCCATCCATTGCACCATGCAACATCGTGGTTAAGAAAAAAATCAACGAGAGAATTGGGAAAAAACCGGATAGTTTTTTTTATCTGAAACATCTTGTATTTCAATTAAAATTTTAGACATATTTGCAACAAGGTAAAAAGGTAATCTAAAACGTGAAACTTTCTGTTTTAGGCAGTACAGTGTGTTTTAGCAAATTGTCATGAAATAATAATGATACTAGGCAAAGCCACATTCCAACAATGTGTTTTAGCAAACGCGAAAAATAACGGTGTCCTCTAGCAAATTTTCTCAATTAGAATCCATCTCGTCTGTGCCTCCTGATGGAACCCGCCTCCGTCATGTAACCGCCGCATCGCCGCCGCGTTCCGGTGGTCCTCGTCGTCGACAGCACGTCCCCCTCGCTTCTTCCGCGGTCCACCTCACCTGCGTGGGTGCCTCCGTGACTTGGTCGCCGGCCTCGGTTATGTCGGCGCCGCCGTGAAGAGAGAGGGATCCCGGCGACGGTGGGATTGAGCTGCTGTAGATGGGAAGGATGGCGAGGAGGGGTGGCGCAGAGGAGGAGAGGAGCAGCACGAAGTGGTGGCCAGGATTGAGGGCGACGTGAAATAATGCAATGAATCTATGGGAGGATCCCCGAGCGTGTTCAGGCCTTCAGGGTGTCCTCCACGTCGCCGGCGCATCGCCTTCTCTTTGTGCTCCACGTCGCCATCCAGATAGTCAACTGGAGCTGTGTTTTCTTGCTGGAGGTCGGAGTGTGGCATTCAGTGCTCCACGCCCAAGCAGACGGTCAGCTGGGAGGTGACATCGCTAAATGCTTCGTTGAAGGCTGATGTACAAACCCAAGTCGTCCTGATGAGGTGCCATTCTTTTTCTTTTCCACGATATCATGATGAGCTACTTGAATTTGTTGCGTCAGAAGTTCTGGATTTCTAGCTGACTAGTACTAACAAAGTAACAATATGATACACTAGTGTGGCACAATTCTGTTACATGATGTCTTTTAGTTTCTAAAAATATGTCAGTCCAAGTCTATGTGGAAAGGGCCGGGAACCGAAGGTGAAAGCCAATAAGTCTAGTTTTGTATTATAAAATAGTGCTCGAGTCTGAAAGCATTTGGACATCTGTTGAATGGGCTAATTTTAAGAATGAATATAAATAAATTTGACACTACTTGTATGCAGCGACGGACCTAGGATTTCATGAAAGGGTATGCCACATAAAAATTGCACATATAATTTGAGAACATCAATCTTACCATAAAAAATGTATGTCAAACAAATAACGCATTTTAATAATTTTTATTCTAGCAAACTACGTGTTTAGGGACTAGTGTAAGCTAACAAAGAGCGCATTTTGGCATCACAACACTGCCATATCCAAATATAATTATGATTTTTAAGGCGTTAAGGCGACTTAAGTCGATCTAGGGGCGCTCTGACGCCTAGGTGGACGCTTTGGACGTCTAGGCGCCTAAAGCGGTCATTTTTTCAAAGCGAAGGAGGGGCGGCTGGACACCTAAGCTTTGTCTAGGTGACGCCTTTAAAACCATGATGCAAATTATAATAGAGGACATATATAGTTATTTTTTTGTTGCACTTTGCAAAAAGTTGTATTCTCCTCGCTTGCTGATTTTTTTTTTTTTGGATTCGATATATAGAAAAAAATCACATTTTTTTGCAAGTACATAACACATGAAAGATACATTTTTGTATTCTTTTCACCACATTATAAACAACTAGCAGAAATACCCGTGCGTTGCTACGGATAAACCTGTGATTTTACACGATTTAACAAATGGCCGGTGTTGTTTGCAAGAAACGAGGTTTTAAAATATAGTTAACTATAGATGCCGGAAATAGTAGCATCAAGAAAACTTAAGGTGTAGTCATGATTTAGTTGGACTATATGGATAATTTAAACAGTTAACTCATTAACAAACATATAATCTCTTCTTCTGCTAGAATGAAAACACTGAAGTGGCATGAATTAGGGTCCAGACAGTCCAGAAACCATGACACATGCAACAATAAAGCTCTCTAGAGAAATAATCCACCGTATTAGAGACCAACAAATAAGAATCAGAGAAATTAATCAAGCCAGTCCCGCTTGTCGGTCCCTATGAGGCATTATCCCAAACACCATCGTTTCATAGGAGCACGTAGCAAGCCCACCTTGATAGACCTAGACATTGGTAACATCTAATCCTAAGCAATTTGGGATACCGTGGGTTAATTAAGAGCAATGTCATCATTCTATTCTATAATATGTACTACTTTCTTCATTCAGAAATAATTAACTTCAGTTGACGTATCTAGATATATTTTAGTGTATAGATATATTTAAATATAGATAAACCTAAATTATTTATTTTTAGACGGAGGGCTATCCTTTGAATTGCATCGGGAAATTGCAGTTTATTTTCTAAAGAGGCTATTAGCATAATAACTCACGAAGTGGAAATACAAAAAGTCTTTTCGCAAACGAAAGAAGCTTCTGTCATACTTACTGTTTATTGACCAACACACCATGTGTACCATCAGAAGACCATAGAACACAGGGCGGCCACCTGCCCTGATGCGTGCCACCCGTCCTTCCCGTCCCTGTTCGGCTCCGACCGCAGCAGCCGGCGGGCTCCTTCTTCGTCCGCCCTTCCTCCATGAGGCCTGCGGCTACCTCTCTACTTTTTTCTAGGTGGCGTTATTTGCAATATGTGGTTTAGTAGGAGGGTAAATTGTCTAAAAAAAGTTGGACCGGAAGAAACACTTCGTTCTTTATTATTACTAGCAAAAATGCGCGTGCGTTGCAACGGGTGAGAAAATTTTGCATTGCTAAGATATAAAATCATCCATTCTATCAAAACCATTCACTTAGAAAATAGAAAATACATATCAGCAACACCTATCCGTACGTGATGAGGCAGTTATGTCGTATTGCACCATTCAAATAGATTTGCAGTTGTGTCGTATTGCACCATTTAAATAGATTTTCTTTAATATACAACACCAACATCTAGACGATGAACCCAATTCGCCAATGGATGATACAAGCCAAATTCAAGTCAATTAATTTTGAATTAGAGGAAGTAGCGAAAAGATCTCACTTTTCGGTAAGCAACACTTATTTTCTGTCGTGCTAGAAAACGTGTCCATACATTACAATAGGAGACAAAAATATTTTTTTAGCGTGCCACTAACCGCCTCGTAGTTGATGCACTGATTGCCATTCCGGACCTAGGTCATTGCCATGTTCTTTGGATGACTCTGTGACTCTCCTTTTATCTTTCTTAGTGGAACAAATTTAGCGACACGGAAAAGATCCAGCATCATGGGTACGTCGCAAAGCCTCATCGATCGACGGGTAAATCAGCGCCGGTTTTTAAGATGTCTAAGACCCATTTGTGTAAATATAAAACAATATATTGCATCAAAATTGGAATTGATACGATAAAAAGGCATATTTGAAATAGTGAATTCTTTTTAATAATCCAACGAGAACCCATGTGATATGTACTTAAATTCAATTAAATATGTAGCAATCCCAAAAAATATTTTCTATCTCTGTCAAGCAATTGGCTAACCCATCATATTTTTGCCTAAAGTCGGAGCAAAAAGAACAGCAGCAACAACGTCTCCCGGATCCACGATTTCCAGGGACTGAATCGAGAGATGTCCTTTCGTCCCCGAGCTTCTTCGTCCTTGAGACGCCTCTCTGCTCTTCCCCAGGTGCGGGGCCGCCCCCCTCTGCTCCCTCCTAGATGCGGCACCTGCCCCCCATCGCCATCGATCCCCATCGGCCCCCAAGATACCAACCCCACGTGTTTTGGTCTCCACCGTTTCCCCGGCTCCGGTTGATCCCGTTTCGTCCGCCACCACTGCGCGGCGTCCTGCCGCCATATGCTCGGCTCTCACCGAGCTCCCTGTGCCGCCCTTCTCTCTCGCTCTGGACGCGCGCTGTCTCATGTCCCCTCCCACCGGCGAGCCCCTTCATCTGGTCCCCTTCGTCCCCAAAAACAAGCTTGCGCCGTGGCCGTCGCTCGTCTCTCTCTCCCGCAGGATCCCTCCGCCGCCTTTCTCTCTCTCTCTCTCGCTCTGGACGCGCACTGCCCGCCCTCTATTCTGTTTGGGTCGGCGGCAGCCTTATCTTTTTTGTCCCGGCAGGCGAGCCCCCCTTCCTCTCGGTACCCATCTTCCGCAAGCTCGCGCCTCGCCTCCGGCCGAGGTTGTTGTTGTTCCTGTTTCTTCTCGAGACAACAATCGTTGTTCCTGTTGCTGGGCTTGTCCACAGCGGACCTGCGAAGGTATTTAAACTGGTGAAATTTTATGTGAGGCAGCAGTGTGGGACTATTATTAATTTAAAAATATACGGGTCTCAGACGTTCGCTTCGTATGGGCCGGCTGATAGAGGACCGCTGCTTTAGGATCGGGCCAACAAAGGCCACGAAGATGACAACGCGCCGATGGAGTTTTTTTTTTACTTACCGGTTCCGTGGTGGGTAATATTAGCTAACTCATAGGGGTAAATCAGTCTAAAAGAGAGTTTGACCGAAAGAAACACTTCGTCATTTATTATTAGGTATAGATTAGGTATAGATTGTTTATTTTCTAGTTGAGTAATCTTATCTCAACCTAGTTGTTTATTAACATGGCATAAGCAACAAAGATACATATATACGTAACGAGCATATAGGTAATGTCTACAGTAAATACAATACATCTCTACTAATTATGCTTAAAAAGGTAAGGAATAAGAAGAAATTAGGCTCAAATTATAACGCTACCCAAGAACAAAACGTAAGTATAAGGTGAAAGACAAAATATCTTTGTGTTTATTTCTGTATGTCCATGTACTAATACTTCTATAGTTGAATAATTTTACTAGTATTTTTCTTTTATATACTCGCTTCGATCCATATTAATTGTCACTAGATTAGATATATCTAGCACTAAAACATGTCTATATACATCTATTTCTGCGACAAGTAATATGGATCGAAGGGAGTATATGTAATGTGCAAGGCTAGGCCCAGGTATGCCATGGCATACCTGGCATACCCTATAGGTCCGCCCCTGCTTGTATGATTAGCTTGATTACTATCAGTTGCCTTTGTAGTTTTTACAGATCACGGAAGCATGTCAATGTTTGCTTTTTTGTTTGGCATCTATTTCTTATGCAGGAAGTTTTCCCGAGTAGGCCTATCTTATAGTTGTGCCAATCATGAGCTAACCCATGCCAATATCAGCTGCTTCACCATGGACATCTCATGTTGTTGGGCAGCTAGTACTGTGTAATGAGCTGAAAAACTGGTTTAATGGACATAGTGACCGATCTACTAGCATTTTGTGATTTTTTAATGCCACCTATCATATAACTCATTCCGTGCATATATTCTGAATTCAGTTACACAATTCAATATTGATTTATTAGCTCGTATAGATTTATATGTTAATTGTTGGAAGAAAGAAAAGAGTTTCTACATAGATTAATCACTTATATTTTGAGAACTGCTCTAGCGAGTTCATTCAGATATTTTTGTTTTCTTCTTAGGCACCGATCCTTTCATGAATGTGCATTCTTTTTATTTCCAGAGATGAAACAGCGTTAGGTTCCTGTTTGGAAGCATTGCATACACTCAGTTGTACATTAAAATCATCATCATGCAAATCAGAGCTTATTTTGGCTACAAAAACTACTCCCTCTGTTTTAAAATATAAGATATTTTAGATTTGTGAAAGGAATGTATCTAGACTTATTTTAGTGTGTAGATTCACTCTAAACATGAATAAACCTATATACTTTTTCTATACTGGGTGCTCTTGACAAGCAGTGTTTCCAGTCTTTAATGTCAAATCACGTGTTCAGTGTCCTTCTAGGTTCTGGCTGGTAGAGCAGAGGACTGAAAATCCTCTTTAGTTTAGCGCGTTGGACTCCAAATCCTTGTTGCGCTTGCTATGGTTCGAATCCACCTCAGAACGAACAATGAATGAATGTGGGCGGTCAACTAGGTCTTTGAGTGCCCAGGAAAGAAAGGACTAGGGAGGGATTGAGAGAAGCTTTCACAGTGGAAAATGAAAAAAAGCATATCGTTCTTAGAAATTGTGGAATTCAAATCACTAGGTTTAGCATTAAGAGGGAAGTTTTGTAAAAGCAACAGGAAGAATTGCTCAGATACCCGTGAGCTAAACTAGAAATGCTTTGGCTAAACCTATTGATGGGAGAGGCGAGTCCGCCATTGAGAAACTTCACTAACGTTCCCGCGCAACAAAAGAAAAAGAAGAGGTAGAATAGATCGAAGATAGAAGGTCTAAAGAAAGAACATGAGGGTTCCAGATCATGGAAATGCAAAAAATGGAGTTTGACTCAGCTTGCGCCTACGCATTCGCTTCATTCTTCTTCTCCATCATATCCAAATAGGAAATTGTTCAGTCCCGAAAGGCTTCGACTCAAAATCCTATGTACAATGTTTTACATAAGGCTAATTTTGTAGTGCTAAGCGCGGTTCATCTGTTTATGGTTCGCCAAAACATGCCCTTTTTCTCCCCCGTCAGGTCTAGACCCTTCGCCTTCTTCAACAAAACAAGAAAACTTGCTTCGACAACTTTCTAAAAAGTATGGTTCGAACTAGGGCATCCTCTACTGCCTCCTCTGCACTCTTTTCGGATCAAATTCAACATCGCATTTACCTTCATAGGCGGAAATGTTTGACCAGGATCAACCGAGCTATCTTTGCACTTTTAGCTGTGTTAAAAATAGTCTAGACATATTTATTTCACAAAGCTAAAACATCTTATATTTTAAAGTGGAGAGAGTACATGCGAAGCTTGCCCAGCATTAGCGCAGCTTTCAGCCCTGCGTATCCGGAAGGAAGAAGAGCTGATTTTGTGGTTGCAATTTCTGGTTTGCTAGGGGTCTTCATGCAATTGTATCTCCACTGTGTACTTGTTATCTTAGTGATCAATACAGCGATGTTATCACAAAAAGACAATCTCTCATACTACTATTATACCGAACATATATTCTCAGATGTTGTAACTACAATGACTGACATGAGTACAAACTGCCTACAAGAAGCCATTATTGTTTACATATACTAGTTGAATGCCCGTGCGTTGCCACGAAATAATAAAAAAAAATACATACACGTAGAAGAAACAATGATCCTAAATTTTAAAAAATGTTAAAGATGCGACGAATACCAATTATTTGTCCGACTTCTTCTTACTTGACATATTCTTAAAACTTTAGCATACCTATAGAAATCGTGTTGTCATTGTAACTTTAGCACATATGCATGTGCGTTACTATGGGATAAAATAATTTATACTTGCGTGATCCAAATTTTACCCTAGAGTCTACACATTAGTCTTAGATTGCCATTTTAGTTTAATCCATATTTTTTGTTATCTTTTTATTTGATCTACTCTCTTATTCTTTTTAAATTTATGTTTATTTAATCTACTTTTTAGACTATTGGTTTATTTTCAAATATAAGTAGTAAATGTGTCAGTACATTGCTGGGGATGATACACCAAATAGGTGTACCAAGACAATGCGTGAGACATTCTGTTGATATAAAACACATGTCAAGCACACCACTCCTTATGATATATAGTTGTTCGAAATGTTGTTTTGTTTCATGAAAATAAACATGTGTACCTATGAAGTGGCCACCTATATGTGTTAGAAGACACTGATATCGCCCTTTTGATGGCTTCTTTGAAATTTATTTGCATTCATCCCTTTGGATGAGGTTGGTCAACCTACTTGAATGAATGTCAAAAGAATCTACTGAATAGCCAGCAAGATAGTACAAACATAAGAATATGGATATAGCGTCTTCTAGGGTCTGTTTGGATTTGAGCCAAAGTCGGCCTTACCAAAATATTGTCACACTCGTGAGCCCTGAGTATCGTTTGGTTGGGCACCAAAATTTTGGCAAGCCCATAGCTTAGTCCGAAAGTGCAGTGTAATTTTTGCCAATAAGTGGGCAAGTCTGGGCGGCAGATTCCTGTGTCAAAATATTGGCAGGGCATCTTGGGGCATGAACCAAATAGACCCCTGGACTTTTCTACCCGGCTTCATCTTACATAAGTGATAAAGTTTTTTCTTTTTTCGGGTGATAAAGAAGACATATTTAGCTATGATAGTACCCAAGTCAAACCGTTCAGCTACTATTTAGATCATTCTTTCTCAAGGATTTGGAACTATTGTGATGTCAGAGTGGTGTTGTTGTAAAGCTTTGGTGCGGTGAATTTAATTACAGATGTTTGTGTTGCAAGAAGGGTAACTAATAACAACACTGAGAGAAATTAGGAGTTACACAAATAGAAATAGAAATAGAAATAGAAGTGGAACTGTGTAAACCGTACATTGTTGTCTTTATTGATCTCCGTCTCACCCCTTCCCCTTTTCATGTTATTTTCATTCTTTTGGCTCATATCAGAGGCCCATTGACCAAAAACAAAATCAGTTAACTGCAAGATCTACAACCTGCCATGATCGTCAGACGCCACGATTTGGCTTGCGAGTGCCAGCTGCTAGGCCGCCGGACGCCGGCCGGAATGACCACATCGGAAGATCTCACCGTCCATGAGCGGTCAAAACTGAAATTGGAAATAAAAAATTGAGGATAGAGGGATTAGAATCATTAGATGGGAACACACCAGGCTCCATCATCCATACCAAGAACGTATCAGGCCTCGTCCCCTTTTGCGTGTGTCGCTCGGTGTCTTTGGCAAGCGTCGTCGAGCTCCCTTGCTGCGTCCCAAATCCAACCTCTGTCAGACTCCCCACAAGCTACAAGTTGCCGTTGGCGTGGCCTGGCTCCTCTCCTCCGGCCGGGCCACCGGAATCCTCGCCACCATCGTAGCACATGCTCCCACTTCCATGCCTCCTTCTCTCTGAAGCTCCGCCGTGGTGTTCCCGCCACTGCGCCAGCCTCCGTGCCGCCACTGCCCCCGCGGCCATGTCTCCCGCTGCTGATGATGGTAGCATCCTGAAGGTAGCCTCATGGGCTCGCGTCGTGTCTTCGGAGGCGGAGAGGGTCTAGATTGCTCAGCAGTTTGCCTCGCACGCCCCCAATCAATGGACACCTCAGGATGGAGACTCGGCAGCGGGAGGATTGGAGCTTGGGGTCAGGTAACCGGCGGAACTGTACTCAGGGGTAAGTTCATTCGAGGATCTGGGAGGCCGAAGGCAGGCCCCGGTCGGTCATCCTTGTTCCCTCGCGGGAGGATTCGCCAGAGCGTGCAGCTCCGCATCCGTCTCCGCGCTCAAACTCTGCTCGCGGTAAGAAGGAGGCAGGAATCGAGTTCGAGCCGGACTCTGTTGTCGTGCGAGGGCCGGAAGAATGGACGACGGACGAAAATCCTCGCAGACGAAAACCACCTCTAGTCTCTAGACAAATTATATACTCCCTCCATTTCAAAATATAAGATGTTTTAGATTTGTGAAGAAGTTTCAAAATATAAGATGTTTTAGGTTTGTGAAGAAGATGAATCTAGACTTGTTTTAGTATGTAGGTTCACTCAACTTTGAGATGAATCTATACACTAAAAAAAGTCTAGATTCATTTTCTTCACAAACCTAAAACATCTTATATTTTAAAACGGAGGGAGTAGTAGAGATAACAAAAGTTCGCCATAGCTATCATCTCGTACAGGATGACATACATCTGGATAAACAGAATGTCATGGTACAGTAGTTACGTGAGACAGTAGTATTCACCATTGATTTTGGTCCAGGAGTTCAGGCTACATCAAAGTGTGATAGTAGTATTCACAAAACTTCTAGTTAGTTCTCGCCGCGGCAGAAGCAGTACACCGCCGCTTGGATTCCAGGGAGGTCATCAAGTCACTAGGGCTGGCACTTCGCGCACTTCTCTGTGGCGCACAGCTCCTCAGAGAGCATGGTGTGGAGCCTTTCTCGATAGTAGTTGGCAACCTAGGCGCCGCCGTAGCTGGCGAAGAAATGAGAGTTCGAGCAGGAATCGACATAGGAAAATATGATCCATCAAAATTAGTGCAACAACATGACATAAAATTGAAATAATGGCATCTCGCTTATCATTCTGCTTCAGCTTAACAGCTTAACAGCTCAACATGACACTTGTCCTTGCATTGCTCAACGTTGCAAACAATGTCCTTGTGTACCTACAACGGTATGCATCATCTCCCACAATACAGAAATATTAAAAGATTCATATGTATAGACTAGAAAATGCTTTACGCTAATAAACAACGCTGCAATTATTATATGACAAAAGGTAGATCATGGTCTAATGGCAATTTTTTTACATATATGTGAATGTGAGACATCTGTTTCATCTTGTCTTCCGATTTCGTGAGCTAGTGTCAGTTCACAATGAACGAGCTAAACTTGTATGCACATCACAAGGTAACCCAGTTAATCCACACCAAAACAACCGGTTCCCAGCTAAACATTCGAAAAAAACTAAAACTAACAATGAAATCAGAGAGAGGGGCATGGCAAACCTACTTGACGCAAACTGAACCACACCGAAGGCGTCGTGCGGCTCGGCCTCGGCTAGACGGGTCCGCAGGCGACCTCCCTTCTGGAGGCAGCGGCGGCATGCAGGGAAACTAGAGTTCCAGGTCCGGTTGGTGCAGTCGAAGCGCCGGAGACCGTCGTGTGTGGAGGCAGGCCGAGTGCGGCGGCCCTAGTGACGGGTCGGGAGGCGACTTCCCGTGTTGAGGCAGCCCGACTTCGGGCAGAGAGGCAGTGCCGCGACTGCGGGGAGGCGTCTGGCAGCGATGACTGCAGGGAGGGAAAGGGGGCGCCAGTGCGGTGGCGGCGGAGAGAGGAACTGTTCGGTGGCGGCGGGGATGGATTCTTTTTCTGTCGATGCACATTGCACAAGATACCTTCGTCAACCTTCCTAGTTTTTTTTCCTCTGTTAATTATTAGCTGGGCCTATTGGGCTAAATCTTTTTCCTCTGTTAATTATTAGCTGGGCCTAATGGGCTAAATCTTTTTTAACGGATTATACTACTCATATATTAGGAGTAGTATTGACTCAAAAAAAAAATTAGGAGTAGTAAAAGGTATCGTAAAAATTGCCTATTTCAGATGACCTTCTCCAAACTCCAGAGTTCATAAAAGATAAGGAAAAAAAAAAGGCTAAGGTAAACAGACGACTGACCGCCAAACAGCCAGCGGCTACAAGGATACAAAGCTTGGCGGAGGGCATGCTTACTGAAAGCACTGGGCTATGAAATCAGCTATGTTCGTAACCGCGTTGCACAGCTGTGCAAAGATCTGGCCGACGGCGATACAGCGGTCCAGCTTTCGCGGACTTGGTGCTGCCGGAGCATGCCCCTGCCCGGGGTTTGCTGGACCCGGCGCGGCGGGCTCCTGCCCGTGGTCTGTTTGCTGTAGGGTAGGAACGACGTCCACGTCCAGTATCTCCCCTTCCGGACCATGTGGCACCTGCCGGAGATGATGTGGGAGTGGGACAGATGCCGGCGCTGGCGGCTCCGTACTGTGCGAGGGTGTAGTACCTGGAACATATCGGGCAATCATTCAGTTGATTTTCAAGTACTTCATATCAGTGCGTGTGCCCAAATCCGAAGCTACAGATAGTTCTACAACGGGAGTACCCCGGGGCGGCGAGGTGCTTGCAGTTGCAGAGTCGCGAATCACGCGAGCTGAGGAAGAAACCTTCTTACTCCTCTTGGATCCGCAGCAGGGGTTGCATCGTAGCCACAGAATGGCTACTAGGATCACCAGGATGACGAGTGTGGCAGTCGGTGTGGATACCTGCAACCAAAGTGGCCAATTGGGCATGAACTTGTTCAAATATCTGTGTAGCTTCCCGGAGATGTGGCCCCACGTCTTCGTGTGCCGGGCGCTGCTGAGACGGCGTCCGGGGCCGCTGCTGCCGTCAGCTTCAGCATGCCGATGATGATGAACGTGAGAGTGGTGGTGGCTACGGTTGCCATGGGGTTCTCCACTTCTTGCCTCTGCCGCGCCCCTGCCGATAGAGGAACGCGCCCTACTTTATAGCCCAGAATCTGATGGAGCTCTCCAATGGTTGATCCGACCGCCCAGATACTGCTGCACCCATGACCGACTAGCCAACCAGTATACTGAGGCCAGTTTAGGTAGATCACAATTTGTTAGCTCTTTTTATTTACAACTCTTTTTACACATCGTCATTATAGATCTATCCACATTGTTTCCTTTGTTTCATGAAACGTGATGCATGTATTGTCTTGTTCGAAACTGATAATGATGGCACATCTTTAATTAAGTTTAGAGCAGATCGTCAGAATGGAAAAAGGTGGTTGCTAAGAACCAAAAACTGGTATATATTCAGCAGAGGTCTAATCGGATCCAGAAATCAACGTATCAAGAAACAATCGTTCCCAATCGCTACAGAAATATACCCAGTTCGGGCTAGCGCTACAAAAGGCCGAAAGCAATTAATCCGTCACGGTGCAATCGCGACCGGCCTAGTCCGTGATCTTTCCTCGGGCTAGCGCTACAAAACGAACTCTGCATAGGATCATGGCTTAGTTTAGGAGAAGTTGTAGTTAAGTAGGACTCACCTACACCCCCACACTTTTTCAAGTTTCTCTTTTTTATTTCTCTCAATGGATAGATGATACAATATCCATACTTTGTAAGTGATCGGTACAAAAGAACTTGGATTCATGAAAAATAAAGTTATTTTGTTGTGCAATTTAAATATCTAAAAATTATTTATTCAAATAAACATCATTTTATAGTTTTACATGGTATGAAACAAAATCCAAACTGTTTTCTCCACATTTGAGTTCTTAGTGATGTGAAAATTTTCAAATACACATGTGATTTTATTTGATAGAAACAAAATTGAAAAGTTCCTATAGAGCCGGGCCGAGATAACATCTATGCCTTGTCTATCCGCTGTATTTTTTATTTTTTTCCACGTATGACTGGACAGAGCTGAAACTTGATTGTACTAGCGGAAAAACAATACTACTCCCTCTGTCCTGAAATACCCTGCATTCTGGGTTTAGTCAAGTTTAAAGTTTGATCAAACATATTAAAAAATTTATGTACACCTGTAATACAACATAAGTACCATTAGAATCGTTATAAAATATATTTTCATAATATATACATTCGGTGCTATAGATGTTTATAGTTTTTTCTATATATTCTACTAAACTTTATAAAGTTTGACTTTGACTAAACCCAGAATGCAGGGTATTTTAGGACAGAGGGAGTAATGGCTGGTTGTTCGACTACTGTGTGTTTGTTTCGCCTCCCGAGGCATTTTGTTTCAATTTCTTGCCTGACTATTCCGAACCTCAGCGCCTGCCATCCCATTTCAGAGTATTGCGCCACCAATGTGACCATTCAGGTCTTCCCCGTACCACCTTGCTTCGTGCATTGCATATTTGCATGTTGGAACAGTAGTCTTTCAAAACCTCACCTCTTCAGACTCTAAATGGGAGAGGTGCGATAAGATTTTCTAGGAGTGCTCTAGCGCAACTATTGTTATCTACTCCTCCAACGGGAAGGTAGACTCATGAGAACTACTCCTCGACATCGACAATATCTTTGGTGACGCGGCTGCTACCAACAACAACACGAATGTGAACAGTTACTCCTCAACATCGTATGTGTTTCAATTTCTTCTGTTTGAGATCATGCTATAGTTTCTTGTTCTAGCAATTTGTTTAGATGTGTTCTGCTCATCTTCTCTAACTAGATGATACCCCGCATGTTGTTGCGGAAATTCTTAATAATATAGAAGCTTTTGACTAAAAATGTACATTGGTAGTTATCTTATATCGCATTAATAGTCCATGAAGTACTTAACAACCACAACATGTATTAGAAATTAGTATTTTGATAAGCATGCACCATCATGATATATTTGTTTCAAGTAAAATTGAAGAAGATGACAATGTACTTGTTTTGGCTCTGAATTTTTAGTGGTGAAGAAGGATTAAATATATCAAGTAATAATAAAATAATGTGGCATTTAGAAGGAAGAAATGTTTACACCTAGAGTTTTCTTTAATGTCAGCTATGAGCAGTCTAAGAAAGTTTTCACCTAGATGTGCCTGGTTGCCGGTGGATTATCTTGTTTATCAAAACTGCATGTCAACATTCATTATCTGATATTGCGGTAAATAGTGTTTAGAAACAAATATGGGAAGCTGTACATTGAGGCAAGATCAGCAATGACTCCGGTCTGCAAGTAGGTATTAATTAATACGTATATCAAATGTCACTACAGGAACGAGAAGCTACGCCGACGGCCGGTCACTATGCTGACGGCCAAACGTCGGGGCCGTCGGCGTAGCCATCGTCTAGGCCAGCCCCGCCAAGCAGCCGTTGGCGTAGAATTGCCCTCGGCATATCCTATACTACGCCGACGGCCGCCCTCGGTGTAGCATACGCCGATGGCTGCCCTTGGCGTAGCTATTTTTTATTTTATCTCATTAAACTTTGAAAAATCATAACTAAATCATTCTAATTCAGAAAAATACAAATAATATATCAAAATTTGCAGAAAAATAAGACCTATCTATCTACACTCAAATATTATACATTTGTAAATAAAAATTAAGTAAAACATAAAACATTATATATAGTTTAAAACGGGCATAAAAAATTCAAAAATGATCAAAACAATGCGAAACCTTCGCGTGGTGTTATATTTTGTGACATAGTTAGAAGGAAAAATATCAAACTTGGTATATTGATTATGTCTCAAAGAAACCTTCACAAAATGATCTATCTCATTCGAGGTTTCTTGGCTTTCGGGTCAAATGACCAATGTTATGGCTAGAATCAAGGCATAGTTTGTGATAATGTGCACATATTGTGCATACATGTGCATCATAGGATGGCGAAGAATGATACAGGAGGAAGCTTTCCTTTTTGTCGCACCAAAAAGCCATTTTCCATTTTCCGAGCATAAAAAATGGACGGTTTTGTGAAGCAACCACCAAATGACTAATTCAAAAAACTACCACAACATTTTACAAAAATAATAGACCACCTTATATGGACAATGTACCAACAGGGGGATCCGAAACCTTTCCGTCCACCTTTGGTGAAAAAGACAAATTCCTGCCGAATCGGTAGGAGGTGGGTCAGATATGAACTACATGTACATGATCCGATGCTCATGTTTTTTTACAAAAATCATTTTTAGGTTCACAATATGATATTTTATCAAATATCCAATGCAAGTTTCGCGAGGCTCGGCCCCGAGCTAAGAATCTTCATGCCCGCCGTTTGACAAAGTTTGACGATAGTTTAAAACGGGCATAAAAAATTCAAAAACGATCGAAACAATGTGAAACCTTCGCGTGGTGTCATATTATGTGACATAGTTATAAGTAAAAATATCAAACTTGATTTATTGATTATGTCTCAAAAAAACCTTCACAAAATGAGCTATCTCATTCGAGGTTTCTTGGCTTTCGGGTCAAATGACCAATGTTATGGCTAGAATCAAGGCATAGTTTGTGATAATGTGCCCATATTGTGTATACACATGCATCATGGGATGGCGAACAATGTTGCAGGAGGAAGTTTTTCTTTTCGTCGCACCAAAAAGCCATTTCCCATTTTCCGAGCACAAAAAATGGACGGTTTTGTGAAGCAACCACCAAATGGCTAATTTAAAATGCTACCAACATATTTTGTAAAAATACTATACCACCTTATATGGACAATGTCCCAACAGGGGGATCTGAAACCTTTCCGTCCACCTCTGGTGAAAAAGACAAATTCCTACTGAATCGGTAGGAAGTGGGTCAGATATGAACTACAGGTACATGATCTGATGCTCATGTTTTTTTATAAAAATCATTTGTAGGTTCACAATATGCTATTTTATCAAAGATCCAATGCAAGTTTAGCAAGGCTCGGCCCCGAGCTAAGAATCTTCATGCCCGCCGTTCGACAAAGTTTGACGATAGTTTAAAACAGGCATAAAAAATTTAAAAACGATCGACACTACTAGGAAAACGGCCTTTAGTGGCGCACCTGAAACCATCATCTGTGGCGCACCTGCAGTGCGCCATGGGCCTTGCGCTACGGCTATCTCTCAGCCGTGGCGCACTGCCTAGTGCGCCACGGTTGTGTAGAGATAGGCGTAGCGCACCTCCTAGTGCGCCACAGAAGTTTGGCATGGTGCGCTACCCCTTGGATCTTCTGTGGCGCACTACCTAGTGCGCCACTAAACATCCATGGTGCGCTTTAGGTGTAGTGCGCCACAGAAGGTAGACCATGTGCGCCACAGATATATTTTTTGTTTTTTTTTTAATTTCCAAGCCAGATTATATGCAATACAGATTATATAAAATATTACAGCAGATATACACACACAGATACAAGATATACAATTATATATATAAATACTCAATATGAAAAACAAGATTGAAACAAATACATATAGATAAGTCTCATACATGAATACATAATCTAAGTTACATTGTTTTGATCATGTTACAAAGTAGTAGTTGGTGACATGCGAATACATGTGTCGATCGAACAAGTTAGATCTCGGAAGCTCGCCTAGACATCTAAACTAGCTAGCTAGACACAAACGCGGGATAAATAACCAAAGAAGATAAGCATTATCACCGCCGCGACGAAGGTGTAGGTCTTCATCCGGTTCCTTGTCCTAACTACCGCTAGATAGCGCGTGTATCTAGCTTCCGCCTCCGCCATAGTGTTGTACCCTTTGTAGCTATTGCCGCTGAAACGATGCACCTATCTCCGGCAGTCTTCCCAATCATCGTAGACTCCGGGAACCCGTCCCTTGTACACGACGTACCACGTCATCTACAAGTTGACAATAATAACTAACCGGTGATTGAAAAAACATGTATAATTAAAGTCGCATATGAAGATACACTTATAGAAAGTACTCTTAAATCAAAAAGAGCAAACTCAAAAAGCATGCCTCATATATAACTAGGTTGTTGGACACAGGAATATGCTTATGACGGGACTGTTAGCCAAGTAGGATGCACAATTCCTGGACTTGTGCATATCACAAGGCTAACAATCCCGTCATAGCACATTCACATATATATTGTGCCACGACATTTCAATCATCGGCATATTCTCGAAAAAGACAAAAATAACTCGAAAAGCATGCCTCATATATAACTAGGTTGTTGGACACAGGAATATGCTTATGACGGGACTGTTAGCCAAGTAGGATGCACAATTCCTGGACTTGTGCATATCACAAGGCTAACAATCCCATCATAGCACATTCACATATATATTGTGCCACGACATTTCAATCATCGGCATATTCTCGAAAAAGACAAAAATAACTCGAAAAGAATGCCTCATATATAACTAGCTAGGTCGTTGGACACAGGAATATGCTATGACGGGACTGTTAGCCAAGTAGGATGCATAATTCCTGGACTTGTGCATATCACAAGGCTAACAATCCCGTCATAGCACATTCACATATATATTGTGCCATGACATTTCAATCATCGGCATATTCTCGAAAAAGACAAAAATAACTCGAAAAGAATGCCTCATATATAACTAGCTAGGTCGTTGGACACAGGAATATGCTATGACGGGACTGTTAGCCAAGTAGGATGCACAATTCCTGGACTTGTGCATATCACAAGGCTAACAATCCCGTCATAGCACATTCACATATATATTGTGCCACGACATTTCAATCATCGGCATATTCTCGAAAAAGACAAAAATAACTCACACTTGTCGTCCGAGAACCAAAGAGTAAGCAAAAAAACCAAAGAGTAAGCAAAAAAACCAAGCATTGATTGATATATAATAATAATAAGCAAAATAAGTAAGCGGTGATTCATAAACCTAATAAGATAAGTACACTTGTCGTCCACACACACACACAAAGGTCATCTATAGTTTGCAACTACAACTAGGCCAACATCAAGCCTTCTGGCTCGGCTTAGGGAACGGGAGGACGCCCTGTCTCGTCATGAACTTCCTATAGTCACCCTGTATCTCTAGGCGATCTTCTATGTCACGGTTATTCGGGATATTTCCTCCGTAGAAGATCCCCCCCGAAGTCATGACATCACGAAAGATGATTGCCCCAAACTGCTGCTGGATGCGATACATCTCTTGTCTAATATCCGAATCATTGATCTTGGCCTTTGCTTCGGCCCACTGTTTGAGATGATCTGGCAGCGTAGAATTCTGCTGGTCAAGTAGGAACGCCCTCATGTGATGGAGTGCGTAGTAGGCTTCCTTCTTACTGTTTTCCGGCTGCTTCACGCAGGGGAACTCTGTTACGTGGTTGAAGACGTGCCTGCCGAACTTGACCTTCTTACGCACGAAGCTGGTGCCTTCCGTCGAGGCAAAGCCAGTGAGAGCATCATCCAGAACTTCCTTGATCTTGTCGTAGTTTTTCTTCTTTTCTAGACTCCCCGAGTCGAAATACGTGGCGTGGGAATGCTTCGGCGATAAGGAGATGAGCGTGCAGTGTTCATCTCTGCGCAAAAAATTCAAATGGAATGTGTTGAAAAAAGAATGATGATGATCTAATAAAGCCAATCGACAGTGGCGAATGAATAACGACTTACTCGGGAAAGTAAGGCACGAGAATGTATTCCTTTGTCTTGTTCGCCACGAGGATTCTTTTTAGGTACGAGGCCACGATACATCGTTCGGCGGGGGAACCCAAGCAGCCGTCACGCATGTAGTAGGGGTCCACTATAGCGATGCCCGGTGTGTTCTCTCTAATGATCTGCGTGGCCAGGCTGAGAGAAAAGAGACGGACCATGGTATAGTGCAGCGGGTATAGGTGGAACATATTGAAGATGTCCTCGAACCGCAGGAAGAACAGATCTGCGGGGGCAGTGTCGACGAAGCCCAAGCCTGGTGGCACCTTAACCACGAATACCGGGTGCGAGGGATCTTTCTCCGATAGAAGGCGTCTCTTTATCGTCAGCACGCCGTCATGCACACTCTGCAGTTCCGAACTGGCGAGCTTCCGCAAATTCTTAGGTAGCATGGGCTCACCCGCCACATGAATCCTCCACATAATACCCTCGGGTCTTGGTGGCCCGTCCCGAAACCTGATCGGATTCGCAGTTGTTGACGCCACCGGCTGGCTCGAGCTGCTAGATTTTCTTTTCCTGCCCTTTTTTCCTTTTGGAGAGCGGGCAGGCACCGCAATCTGAGCACCGGCCGCCCTATGTAGTGTGTCAGGGCTTAGAATAAAGGGTCGGTTGGTTGTATCAGCTGGCTCTGTAAAGGCGCAAGCTGGAGGCGTCTCCTGAGAACCAAACAGACGCTTGGTGATAGTGGCTTTCTCTGTGGGGCCACCAGCTAGGTCTTCTTCGTTGCCAAACTGAGTGCTGAAGAAGTGATCATTCCAGTCTTCGTCGTCCTCGGCCGGATCCTGCGCCATGTGCATATCATCAACATGATCATCCGACCCACCGCGTGGAGGTGACGGCGAGGGCGGTAAGGGGGCCTTGCCACCGCTTGTCGCTGGCACGATAGGAGGTGCTGTTGTCTGTGGCGTGATGGCCCCCGCCGTCCCCAAACGGATCATGCTCTTTGGCCATAGCAAGAACAAGCCGAAGCAACTTCTGAGGACAGACGACTCTTCTTCATCCGCTCCTGGGGGTTGAATGGGAGGTTCCAGGTCGTCGCAGCCCCTTAGCACCCGACTAATTTTAACCCTGTGCACGCTATCTGGCATCGGTTTTGAGTGGAACGTGCGCTGCAAGGGTTGAACGATGGTACCCTTGGCAACATCCCTCAGCTCGTTGTTCACGTAGCATAAGAGAGTGCAAGGAACATCCGTCTGCAGAAAACATGTACGGCGTCGTCAGAGCGAGATGCCACAAGAGTAATATATAGATGGCATGAAAGGCGGTAATTAAAGCAATTTGTTTACCGTGATGGCGTCGAGATCGGCTAATGTCGACGCACCGCATACGGCGACGGGCGTGCAAGAGACAGAAGGGCTGCTTGATGGCGCGGTGCTGGCCGCCGGTGTATTCTCCCTACCGACGGGTGCTTGGAGCTCCGGTGCCGCCGCGACGATGGCAGGGGGGGCACCAACATGTACTCTGGCGCCGCGGTGATGGCAGGGGGAGTCACCAACACTTGCGGCGCCGCGGTGCTAGCGGGCGGAGTCACGAACACGTAGTTCGCCTGATTCGTCGGCGCCGCGTTGTTCGAGTGGCTGCTGACCATGCTTGGAATCGGGCACGGCCCTACTCGACCACCCGCACTCCAGTTCGCTATTGACTCCACCAAGGTAGGCAGGAAGGACGTGAGGGTGATTGCCAGGTTGTCTTGGACGATCTGCGGGATCCGCGCCACTTGTGCCTTAAGTTCTTGAACCTTGCGGTTTTCCTCCTTGCTCCTTCCCGACGGCGCCACATGCGTCCTCGGCGGTGGACCAAAATGATCCACCCAATTCTTACCCCCGAGGCCGGCCAGACGGCCAGCCGACGACGGCTTCTTTGTAACCGGCTCTATTTTCTTGGCCCGGTTCATCGCCCTGTTAAAAGGGTTATCCCACCGGGTGGCCGCCGTCGACCCCTGGGATGAGGAACCCTGGGATCCATGACTAGCAACAATTTCCTCCTCCTGCAGAAGAAGTAACAGTGAATCATTTAGATCATCGATTAGATTGCAATCGAGTTGATCCACGGTAATTAGATTATACTTACCACAATTTCCTCGAATTCCTTCACCGCAGGATCCGCGGTGAGTTGTTTGGTTTTTGGGTCCACATGGTAACGGGCCCTGATGAAGTTTCGAACCTGCCCGGGTTCGAATTTAGCAAAGGGGTTTTCTATCCCCTTGGATCTATACTCTTCGTCCTCCTTATTCCATTTGGCCTCCGCGGTTCTGTATCCACCAGATCCGAGATGGTGATGACCTATATTCATCGCCTGCAGCACCTTTCCCCGATTACTATTGGCCAGGGCTCTTTCGGATTCACACCTCTCCTTGAACTCCCGGAACTGATCTTCGGTGATCTGCGGGTCAATCTTCTGGATCTCCTCGAGACTTTTGCCTTCTTTATAGATCTTCTTCTTTATCCGGGTTCTCCAGCTGGCCAGGGCGGTGCTCATCTTTGTGAGGGCGGATTTGTTTACTTCGTTCCCATGATAATTTGTGTTCTGATACTTAGCGGGGAACTTGTATCTGGCGTGCAGCTTCTCGAAGAGGAGTGTGCGCAAGTGGCCATTATCTTTATGCCAGAGATTCTCGGTGTTGATCGAGATGGTTGTCCGGGTGATCGCCGCCACTTGCCCACCGTACCCTTTGACGACAAGGGCGGGCTCTAAAGGAACCCCTGATGGGCTCACTTCGGCAATTTCCTCCCTGACCGTGCCGACCGTGTTCGGGCACCGGTCCTTCGGCTTCTTCTTCTTCTTAGGAGGGTTGCTACCACTCCCTATGCCCTCGCCGCCATCAGTGGTTTCATCGTCCGCCGTTCCTTCGGCTTCTTCCTCCGCGTCTTCCATCTCATCATCCTCGCTCTCCGAAGGATGGTATTCTTCATCGTCTTCTAGACGCTGGGCCGCCTCCCAGAATGTCAATTGTTTATTCGGAGGTCTGAGTTCTCCTTCAGCGCTGATGCGCTTAGAACATCCAGCCTCGTCGTTGTCACACATCTTTGCACTAATAAAAAACAAATAATTGGTTAAATGCACGGAAAAATCCGGCATGACCTTTGCTAATATTCTTAAACTAGGAGTGCCCGATTTCTTCCAAAACGGAAGTTAATCAACATTCCGGCAAAAATCGGGACTCATTTCATACAAGAACCTGCATACACACATAATAAAGTGCTTCATATACAAGCACAAGCACAATTTCAAGGTGCTATTGTCCCAGCACAGATAGTAGCAAAACCAACACTACTCTATTTTTCCTTCCAAACCATTTCACAACCACATCCATCCAGTCCCAGCACAGTGCCACAACCATATAAACTTTTGTTATCAATTTAAGCATAGCCATATGACAGAAGCTATCTCTTTAAGCAACAATGACAACCCAATTAAAATAAATCTTGTGAATAAGTAAAGGTAAAAATGAGATGATCTTACATAAGCATGCCACTTATTGTATGATTCCAATGAAGCAATGTCATTGTTCTAACCACAATGGATGCCCACAATCTGTGCTACAATAACTTTTGTGCATCAACACAATCAACCAAAATCTCAAACCTATGATAATATGCATCTACTGTTCAGACTTCAGAAGTGTTTTTTGTTCTTTGGTTGTTTATCTTAATTCCTTCAGTCTGTGCAGGAAGGCTTTAAGAAGCTTTAGTTGGAATTATTGAGGGGAAACAACACATATGAGCATAGCCTTGACATCTCTGTGGTGCATATGAATGTACAACTGAGGTGAAGTAAGTCTACACAGCTTTGCCTAGTCACGGCGGTTGCCCAAGACCATAGCTAAAAATATAAGCCCAATATTAATCAAAATATACGAACATCCCCAGATGTATAACAAAGCACAAGAACCTACCCTTTGTCATCAAGTTCCACGGTCTTCAATTCAATAAAGAAAAGCAGGCCATAGACATGCCTAAACCCATGATATATGCTGATACATCAAGGATCAGGATATTTCACTTCCATAATATCAACTGAATCAGTTACCACACCATTGAATGGCCTGGAACTCTGAAAGTGGATTTGTGCATTGGTGTGAAGTGCACAAACTCAACTAGATGGCCTGAAACTTTGAAAGTGGATTGAACTATGCAGCCTCTAACTCATGCATTGACTTCACTTTGCATTGTCCTCTTATAGTTGCTACCCTGAAGGTGTGGGGAATCCACACCACAGACGCCCCTAGGTAGCAGAAATAGAACCAAAGCCCCCTAAGATCCCTTCTTGGACTAGCACACTTAATAATCCTCTACACACAAACCTTGTGTAATTACGTCTACTGTTTTCATGCCTATTTGCAACTAACCATGTCGGTATGATTACCAACTACCATCTACTACTTGACTAGCTAACACAATGAACCAATTATACAAAATATACTTGATTTAAATCCTGTGGCAGTAGTAAATAGTTTCAAACATGCATCTTCTACTTCACCCTAACTGTCCTAGTTCATTTTTTAGATGAAAGCCTGGGAAGTTTCAATTCATAGTAAACAGAAGGATCTTGCTACTGTAAACAGAAGGATCTTGCTACTGCTGGAGACCATGAACAACACAGAGATGAGGGAGAGATTTCTAGCAGAGTGCTACTGCAAAGAAAACAGAAGGTAATTTGGCTATTTGCTGCAGAATACAGTACTATGTGCTTGATCCACTAGAATTCTGTTGGAAGATAGGGAGAGAAGTGGAGAGGGATCTTGCTTGATCCACTTATTAGAATTTGTGCTATCAGTAATATACTCTGAACCCTAACCCGTGGAGATAGGGAGAGAAGTGGAGAGGGGAGAGAGGGAGAGAGGGAGAGAGAGGGAGAGAGGGGAGAAGGCTCACCTCTAAGACGAGGACGATGACGAGCGCGCGGGCGAGGCGGCGGCGGAGGGGATCGATCGGCGGCGGCCTCCTCCTCCTCGAGCAGCGGTGACCTCCACGGATCGGCAGACGCGGGCCTCCTCCTCCTCGAGCGGTGCGGGCTTCCTCCTCCACGAGCGGCGCGGGCCTCCTCCTCCTCCACGGATCGGCAGCGGCGCGGGCGTCTCCTCCACGGATCGGCTGGAGGCGGCGGCGGAGGGGATCGATCGGGCTGGGGATGGGGATGAGCGAGTGTGAGGGAGATGGGGATGAGCGAGTGTGAGAGAGATCGATGACGTGGATAAAACCCAGATAGGCGTAGCGCACTATGCTAGAGTGCGCTACGGATGTCTGTAGCGCACTCGGGCTAGTGCGCTACGCCTATCTGGGATCTAACCACTCTATAACAAGAGTCCAACACTCCTTCTAGCAAGAACTCTTGTCTATCCCACTGGTTCTGCCCACTACTCTATTCTAAACTATGAGCACCCAGGTTCGAATCCTGGTGCCCCACTTTTTTATTTTTATTTTAAAAATACTTTTAAATGTTCCAAAAAATGCCAAAAGTGGTGATATATGCCATACAAGTTTTGTTTTGTTTTTAAAATACTTTTAAATATTCCAAAAGTGATAATATATGTCATAAAAGTGTTACAAATATGATTCAAAGTATAACTAAATTTCATAATAATTTGTCCATGAATATTACAATCTTTTTCGACCACGCGTTTTACAATATTTTTTGAGCTAGCATTTTACAATCTTTTTTCCCTTCTTTGTCGCGGTTGAATAATTTAGCCCCGACACTTTAATGTTTCTTCTTTCGAACGGGCTACCTTTTTTGGGTAGGGTTGTCCTTTTTCTTCTTGTGATGTATGTTGCTGCATCGTAGTCGTCGTCATCTTCAATCTTTGGATCGCCGCACTGGTCGAAGTCTTGCTCGTTGGCGACTCCATCCATTCCGATGATGTTTCTTTTTCCTCTCCTCACGACAACACGGCTAGGCTTTGTCGGGTCGGTAATGAAAAAACATTGGTCCACTTTGGTAGCCAGTACCCACGGTTCATTTTTCGCGGCCACGTTTGCACCGGCGGCCTTGGATTTGGCTGCTTCGGGTATAACCATGGTTGTGAAATACCGGTCTTCTCTTTCGACGCTCTTTGCCCATCTGACACGGAACATCGGCACCTTTTCTCCACAGTAGTCGAGCTCCCAGATCTCCTCGATTCTTTCGTAGAATCTTTCCTTCACGTTGTCATCGGTGTAGAATTCCGACGTTACGCCTGAGTTCTGATAATCACACTTGTTGTCCTTTTCCTCCGTGTAGAATGTGTAGCCGTTGATATCATACGCCTGATAGGTCACCAGGTTTTGCATCGGTCCCTGCGACAAGGTGAATATGATCTTTTCCGTGTCAGAAGAATGCGAGCGCGGGGGATTATCAAGGAGCGTCTGCCTAAACCAACGCGTGAAATCTGAGTTGTGCTCTTTGTTTATTTCTCCCTGCGTCCTCTGTATGCCCCGGTCACTGTACTTCTTCTCGATTAACCTTTTGTGCTTCTGTACCCAAGGATCGACCAGTTCTAAATGTTGTAGCGCGACGAGGTTTGCTCGATCAAAGTCTGCGCGTCGAAAATCGAAGTCTGCATGCAGTATGCGACGACCCTCTCGGTGACCAGATCCGTCGAGCTTGCCAAGGTGTCTGTTGACGGGAAGACCGACAGGGTTCTCGATGTCTAGATAATTCGTGCAGAAAGAGATGCACTCTTCGGCCAGAAAGCCCTTGGCTATGCTTCCATCTGGACGGGACCTGTTGCGAACGTATCCTTTGATGTGTCCGTTCATCCTTTCGAACGCCATCATGCTGCGGAGGAACATCGGCCCGAGTTGTACGATGTCCTCCACGACATGGACCAGCAGATGCACCATAATGTCGAAGAATGCGGGTGGGAAGTAGACCTCAAGCTCACATAGTATCACCACGATCTCCTCCTGTAGCCTTCCGAGCTGATTCAAGCCAATCGACTTCCTAGAGATGACATCGAAAAACTTGCATAGGCCAAATAACGTTTCACGGACGTGCTCGTCCATTATCCCTCTTAGTGCGACCGGAAGTACCTGCGTCATTAGCACGGCACAGTCGTGAGACTTCATGCCACTGAACCTCTGCTTCGCCTCGTCTAGGTATCTGCTTATCTTGCCCGCGTAGCCGTAAGGAAATTTGACTCCTAGAAGGCACTTGAAAAACTGTTTGATCTCATCCTGGCTTAGAGTGAAGCAAGAAGGAGGGCAGTAATATTCGTTCTTCTTGAACTTTTTACCCTTACGACGACCTTGTGTCGTCTCCGACTCATGATCATCGTCATCTTCCTGATCGTCATCAGGAGTAGTGCGTCCTCCGTGAAGTTCCTTCCGGATACCCAAGCATATCAGGTCGTGCCTTGCTTTCGGACCATCTTTCGTCCTATCTGGCATGTTGATTATGGTGGCGACCAGACTCTCGCACACGTTTTTCGTGATATGCATGATGTCGAGGCTATGAGGCGTGTGGAAAAACTTCCAGTATGGCAACTCCCAGAAAACAGACCTTGTTTTCCATACCTTCATCAGCGGCTTGTCTTATTGCTGCCTCTTTCGCTTCTTTCCAGGCTTAGGACAATCTTTCCAGTTTTTCAGCAACTCTTCCACTTCTTCGCTGCTCCTACGCTCTGGGATTCCTCGGGTCTCTGATTTGCCATCGAACAGGTCTCCACGTTTTCTCCATGGATCATTCTTGCCGAGCCACCTCCGGTGCGCCATGAACACGGTTTTCGATGACCCTAGATCTTTCTCTAGTTGGAGATAGCTTGTGTTATCCATGCACCTAACGCATGCGCAGAATCCTTGGATAACCTGCCCCGAGATATACCCGCAACCTGGATAGTCTTGCACCGTAGTGACCAACGCGGCTCTCATAGTGAAATAATCTTGTGCGACGGCGTCGTAAGTATTGGCTCCAGATTCCCATAACGTGGCTAGCTCCTCTTTCAACAGCCCAAGATACAGATTGATGTCGGTACCAGGTTGTTTTGGCCCTTGAATTAGCATACTCATTTGTATGTACTTCTTCTTCATGCACAACCATGGAGGGAGGTTGTACATCCATACAAACACGGGCCAAGTGCTGTGCGTGCTGCTCTCGCTACCGAACGGATTGAGTCCATCGGTGCTCGCACCAAGCCTGATGTTCCTCGAATCTCCACGGAATTCTGGGAATTCGAGGTCTAATGCTTTCCACTGGCTAGCATCTGAAGGGTGCGTCAGCAGCTCATCCTTTTCGGGGTCATCATCATCTCCTGGCTTCTTCCTTTCCGCATGCCATCGCATGAGCTTCGCTTCCTTAGGGTCCACGAAATAGCGCTGCAGACGAGGAGTGATAGGAAAGTACCATACCACTTTTCGAGGTGCTTTCTTCCCTTTCTTGTATCGACTCACGCCGCACACCGGACATGTGGTTTTCTCCGCGTCCTCGCCCCGATAAATGATGCAATCGTTGATGCATACGTGATATCTAACGTGCGGTAGATCGAGAGGACAGACGATTTTCTTGGCATCCTCGATACTAGTTGGACATGTGTTCCCCTCCGGGAGACGATCGTGCCAGAATGCCATCATATCGTCGAAGCTTGCGTCGCTCAATTTGTGCTTTGCCTTCATCTCCATAGCCTTGAGCGTTACATTCAACCGGGTATCATCGGGCCTGCATCCTTCATACAATGGAGTAACCGCGTCTTTCTCAAGTTGCGCAAGCTTGGATTTATCTCTAGCGGCAGCCCTGGCGTTACTCGTCTGCTTGAGAAGCAGCTCTTGCACATAAGGGTCCCGCACCCAGCCTAACGTTGTTCCATCGTCGTCTGCTCCTCCAGCATCTAGATCATCATCATCCCGGTCTGCTTCCGCACCTTCACCATCTCCAGGAGACTCTTCATCATCTCGCCCGTTCTCGCCGTGATGATGATCATCGTCATGTTGGCCACCTTCTTCACCGTCTCCATCATCTACGCCATCGCTTATCCAACGAGTGTATCCATCCATGAAACCATGGCGGAGCAGGTGCGCCTGCAGATTCTCGGAATCTGGGTCGATCACCCAGTTGAGTTTGCATCTTCTGCACGGACATCTTATATCTGTCTTGTTATTTCGTATCATGTCGGCCGTCGCACATTTCAAAAATCTAGCCACAATGCCTTCGCTCATTATGCGGACCATTTTTGCCTGCACGATGTACACGGTACAATTTTGAAGTCTATTAGAACCACATAATGAATGCATGCATGCAATGGTCGATAGAAAATTTCGGCATGACCTATCCTAAAATTAGGACCTTTGCGAAATGCCAAAGTCTTGCCAAAATGGAAATGAATCAACATTTTGGCAAAACAAATGGCAACTTGTTCACATACAAACACAAGAGAGAGAGAGAGACCGATCCATACACACATGAACATATCATTATCCTCTCCATACACACATGCATGAGCATCATCGATACTCTCCATATACACACACATATGACCATCGATCCTCTCCACACATACACACATCATGAGCATCAATCATCTACATACATATGAGCACATCATCCATATACACATGAACACATCCTTACATGGACAACTTACCGAGATGAGAGACCGATCGATCGCGAGAAAGATGGAAAGGAGAGGTGCGCGCGTCGACCGGAGACGGATAGATGAGAGACCGGAGACCTCCTCTATTACTTATGTAACATCCAAAGCAAGTTTTATATGATAAAAATGGTGAATGTGTGGAGAAATTGAGGTGGGAAGGAGAAGATCCCGACTAGATCTAAGGAGGAAGAAGAAGGGGAAAGTGAAGTGTGGGGTGGTGGATGTGTGGGCACACATGTGCACATAAAGTGCTGTCCTAAAAGAATCGACACATCCGTGGCGCACACGGCCCTAGTGCGCCACAGGGAGTACAAACATCTGTGGCGCACTATGCCACGTGCGCCACAGATGCTCCTACTCCCTGTGGCGCACTAGGCCGAGTGCGCCACAGAAGTTTGTGGCCGTTTCAGAGCAGAGGGGGGCATGCGCTTAGGCGTAGCGCACCAGGCACACGTGCGCCACAGATGACCCTAACAACCGTGGCGCACATGACTGTAGTGCGCTACAGATGTTTGGCGTGTGGCCAACAGGGCCCTGGCCCACACACATCTGTGGCGCACTATAGTCATGTGCGCCACGGTTGTTCTAGTTACTAATAGGGCACTGCCCACAGGTGAGCCACGCCTGTTTTAGCCGTGGGGCACTTCAACCATGTGAGCCACGGATGTGCTGATTATCTATAGCTGTTTTCCTAGTAGTGCGAAGCAATGCCAAACCTTCGCGTGGTGTCATATTATGTGACATAGTTATAAGTAAAAATATAAAACTTGATATATTGATTATGTCTCAAAAAACCTTCACAAAATGACCTATCTCATTCAAGGTTTCTTGGCTTTCGGGTCAAATGACCAATGTTATGGCTAGAATCAATGCATAGTTTGTGATAATGTGCCCATATTATGCATACACATGCATCATGGGATGGCGAACAATGTTGCAGGAGGAAGTTTTCCTTTTCGTCGCACCAAAAAGCCATTTCCCATTTTCCGAGCATAAAAAATGGACGGTTTTGTGAAGCAACCACCAAATGGATAATTCAAAATGCTACCACCACATTTAAAAAAAATACTATACCACCTTATATGGACAATGTCCCAACAGGGGGATCCGAAACCTTTCTGTCCACCTCTGGTGAAAAAGACAAATTCCTACCGAATCGAAAGGAAGTGGGTCAGATATGAACTACAGGTACATGATCTGATGCTCATGTTTTTTTATAAAAATCATTTTTAGGTTCACAATATGCTATTTTATCAAATATCCAATGCAAGTTTTCCTTTTTATCGCACCAAAAAGCCATTTTTCATTATCCGAGCGCAAAAAGGGAATTTTCTAAAGCAACCACCAAATAGATAATTCAAAAACGGAGGGTTTGTGATTAGTTGATATGGATATCATATTTGGATCCTCTCATTTTTCTAATCAATTTAAACATATTATTTGTTAAATCCGATTTACAGATTTAAAGATATTAATTATTCCATATTAAATAGAAAAATACAAAAAAGTAAAATTATTATATTTTTATTTTAATTCAATAATTTTTTTACTTATTTATTAATGTTTACTTAAATAGTTGTTTGTAATTTCAAAAAAATACAAACATGTGACATGTTGATATAAGGGTTAATAGGATTGATATCATAGTATTAACAACAATGTATGAATTACTTTGCGGAAACAGATTCTGAAGTAACGAGGAAGTTAAACGTGCTGGAGCTGAAGTAGTATTAGGATGGGTGACCAGCCGGTAAGTTCAACCAAGACTGCAATTTAATTAAATATTAAATATAAAAATATTATTGAAGTCCATTCTTGTACATCTGTTTATATCTAATCTCCTAGGTGATAACCTGCATCCATTCTTGTACTTCAAGTACAATATTTTTTGAACCGGGGCTGCAATATCAAACATTAGTTCAAAACAGATTCTGGTCCTACATCTGTTTATATCTAATCTCTGATCTAGATTATAAATCACAGGCTGCAAAATACACTTAATTTTTTTGACAGAGCAAAATACACTTAATTATTGTGGGCAGAACACCATGAATAAACTATGTGTCGGTCGGGATAAAGTCAAAAATAATGACATAACAACATAAGTGGAAATAAAACGACAACAATAGTTCTGCAAAAGCTAGTTCCAGTATCATACGACACAATCCATTACAACAAAATGCAAAAAAAGAAACACTGATACCCGTGTTCTGATTTAGCTATGCCTTTCCACGGACAGACAGTCTTGAGTCATAAACTTCCATATGATCCAACAATAGTGAAGAAATACTGTATGCTTCAGGGCCATGCGACATCAATCTATTGTAGAATAGTAGTTTAGTTGCCTATATATGTGGCATATACCTGCTGCAAAAAACACAAGAAGACACTCCTGAGAGAAAATTGAGGTGTCCGGCAAAGATAACACCGTTATTTTCTTCACTACCATTCAAGCTTGATTAGAAATTACAATTTTCAGGGAATGATTAAAGAATCACATGCCTGAGTACATGACTAAGAAACAATGATGATGGATGGTCAGGCTGAGTTTACTGTCACTATGGATGAAGATGTAAGAGCAACTCTAACGGTGCCTGTAAATTTACGAACGGTAAAATACGAGTACATGTCACTGAAAACAAAATCACAGATCGCAATTACGACGGCGCAAACAGACCCTATAAAGATGAAGTGTATTTTCAAAATTCTGCACTCGCGGCAAAATTCATCAAAGAACGGGCGGAATTTACACATATATATTGGATTAATTACATATATAGCAGCATACAAAAGCTGCGATTTACACTCAAACTAAATACCAGTGGATGCCGCTGCAACCTAGACCAAAAATGAGCTCCGGCGAGGGCGGGAGTTGCAGGTTGCGGCGGAGTTGGGGGCCTCGGCGACCTCAGTCCGTGAGGTCGATCAGGTCCGGCAGCTCGACCTTGACGGGCACGACGGCACGCTCCCTGGCGAGACGCACCTCGACGAGCGTGACGGCCCGGCGCGTCGGCCTGCTCGTGCATGATCTCGGCCTCGTGGTCTTGCTCGGAGATGCGTATGAGCATCTCCGTCGCCAGGCACTCCTCGTCAGAGTCGTTGGCGAAGTCCAACTTCGTGACCACGCGCGCATGCGGAGGAGACGGCGAGCTCCAGTCGTCATTGCTATCGCTGTCGGAGCTAGGAGGGGATAGAGGCGCGGGGCCACGCGACGATACCTCATCGGCCGCACGCGCCACACGAGCCCACGCGGAGATGAACCCGGCGGCGCGTACGCGCGGAGCTTCGGCGGCGGCAACTCCTTGCGGTTTGTCTAGCGCACCGCCGCCCGCTTCTTCGCTCCCTCCGATCAGATGAGTGTCGCGTGCTCCGCCTCTGAGGCGAAGCGCGAGCTCCGCCCGAGCCGCCCCCCTCGCCTCTGGACCAGTGCCCCCCACCCACCAGGACCCGCTGCGGCGCGACATCGAGCGGATGCGACGGTGTAGGCGTGAGTAATTGCTCGACGGAGCAAGCTATGGAGGCGGCAGCGCTAGGGTTGGGGCGATGGCGGAGTGCGGGTTTGGAACCGCACTCGCATTGTCGTCGACCAAGACTCGCAGTTCTCGGGCCACGATAAAACCGAGTACAGGTCGGGCCTCTTGTACAAGCCTCGTTAGAGCGTCCAAACTGCCACAAGCTTGTAAACTCACCGGAAAAATACAGTTCGGGCCCATTTATACGAACCGTTAGAGTTGCTCTAAGGGAACACATACCTGAGTACCTTAATAAGAGAACATGGCCATGGCTGGCTGTTAATTTTTTTTTTTGAAAAGGAGTATATGTTAATATCAAGAGATACCAATTACACCTAACCCCTGCAACAGCGCATGCTCTAGCAGCCTTACGGATGCACACAACCTAGAAAAAAGAAGAAGACTTAAAAAAAAAGTCCCGCTACAGGGAACAATTCCTTGAAACAACGACACTAACACCACCAGAACAACACCAGAAGTCCAACCACTCCAATAGCGATGGCTTCAAGAAGGAAACACTGCACAAGCGTCGTCGTCGCCCGATCAAAGATTATAGGTTTTCACCTTGGAGAAAGTTCTCCCTCGCAAATCAATGCCTTCAACAAGGTCATTGCCAGACACAACCAATTAAGGCCATATCTTGGATTTTCACCCTGCAAGATAAGACTGGGAACTCCTCCTATGTTGTTTCCCCCACATACAGTCGCTGCTTCAAGTCACAGATCACGCAGCCAGTTCCTTGTGGCTACAAAGACTCAAATCACCATTTCTTCCCTGATGTTCCAGCTTTCCTAACATTCTCCGCATCTGACTTCACCATGTATCATCGTAGACATGGCACATGATGGTAACAGATACCAAAGCTTCGCAATGCTCCCGCTAGAATCAAACGCCCGACCGAATTCAATCCGATCCAGCAATCTCCAGGCATAGTCGCCCATGGGAGTTTGCCGGCAGAGTCTTCCAGAACTCGTCGCTCCAGACCAGATCATCAAGCGCAGGCAGCAAGCAGATCTACGTCTTTGCACCGAAAGAACCCTAGGACCTCCACCCTTATTCTCATGACTCGCAGCCCCCACGCTACCCGTCAAGAAGGCAAAAAAAAGGCAGTCGGAAGGCACTTTTGCAAAGATCGCATCAGATGCCCAATTCAGTATCCTCTAGCCCAGATCGCAATCTAGGAAGATCAGATCGCAACCCAGGCGAAGAACCATCTCGCGCGCCAGCAACCAATGATCGCAACGACAACGCTCCACCGCCTCTTCTTCGCCGCCCCGCCGAGGACTTAGGCCCCAGCCTCACCAGCTGAGCTTCCCTACGTGGCCGCGTTGGCAAGCCCCTCCGCTTCAGCACGAGACGGGGCACGTCCCCTCCCGCCCTCCGCCTTCAGCGGGATGGGCGCCGCCACCGCCAGTGACAACAACAGCAGCGGCCAGGCAGGATCGGGGAGGGGAAGGTTGGAAGGCGGCGGCGATGGGGGACCTCTGGGATCGCCCAGCGGGAGCGACCCGGGAGGTTAGGTCGGGCATATAGGTAAATCGCCCACCAATTTTTTCGTGTCGAGTTTACTGTTAAATATAGTGGAAGACAGACTGCAGAAGATATGCAGCCTTTCAACTGTTAAAAATAATAATCAGTGCGATGTTTGATGATGTGGCCCTGTAGGTGCTGATGGAAAAACTAATGGCTTCCTTGGATAGATCCAAACACCTATGCAGCAGGCTGATAAAAAACGAATTGAATCAGTAGGTAGCAAGAATCCATGTTGAGAGGGCAGACCAATAATCACATCATCGCGATAGGCAGATGCACAGATCAGGGAACGGAAATCACCGAGTAAGCAGGCCACGGCTATATGGAGGTGATATCGACGACTACTGGACTGGTAGAGATTTCACGGTGTCGTTTGTATCGAAGGAGGTACTGGAGCGAGCAATGGATATAGGCGGCGATTCAGGAGGCGAGACACCACCATTATCTTGACCTCTACAACAGCAGGCTTCACATTAGCGATGTGGGCGGTGCGCCATGGGAAAATGACGGCGGAATCAGTTCCATCCGTCTTTGTCCAGGATAGCGAGGTGCCGCTCGGCCTTCAGCTAAGATGAAATGGATGGGAGTAGATATACTGGAAACTGGAATGAGAGAACGGGGGAGGACTCGTTACAAAGAAAATTAAGCCGGGTCTCTTTGAATCCAGGGGAATTAATCACGGTAAATTAAGTTGGATCTCCACGAACATCAGGGAATTAAAGGTTCTACTGGAGAGGGAGAGGAGAGGACACACGCGGGCAAACGATGTACAGTAGAGAAAATGATACGCACCGTGACACCAATAACCAATTGACGATGTGGCAAAAAAGAACTCATATGGCATGTTGCTGAGTTGGATAGGCTGCATGTCAAGAGAAATAGATTAGTGGGCATCACCTATGTATAAGGTGAACTTTAGCCATAAGGTGGGACCCATCTTTCTTGTAAAATCTTGCACTATGTATAAGGTGAACTTTAGCTATAAGCTGGGACCCACATGTCTCATCCTACATACTCATGCATGAGAGGGAAGAGAGAGTAAATTATTTTCTATTGCTTGTGGACAACCCATAAGCTTAAGGTCACCTACAAGCTTATGGACAACTCTTATTTCTTTCACTATGTATAAAGTAGACTACAAACATTGCCACATAGGACTTAAGGTGTGGTTTTTTTGCACATAGTGGATGCCAGTTATATAGGATATTTTGCATATCTAGTTTAATTTATGTTGTTACAGTCATGATTATCTACTTCCTTTATAGTAAATCTCATGGTAAATTGCTCATATTTCTAACAAGTAAAAAGAAATTTTATAGCCAATTTATTCCAGGTGATTTTTCTGCATCTATGGGGCTGCCGCCTTTCTAGCAGTATTTTGGAACCGTTGTAAAATTGCTCGATTTTCGCAAGGTTTGTGCCGAACTCATGAGATAAAAGAAGGCTGGACTGCTCTTTCTTATACTGTTTGTCTGGCAAGCCCCTACATAGTTTTAATTTGCTAAAGTCTATAACCTCATTATACAGTCAACATATGCACACAATTGGCTCAGGATTCTCCTGTTGATATTTCATGTCTTTTTTTTATAGGTGCAACATCTTTTTTTTAAATAGGCTTTCGTCCTGCTATATTAGTATAGAAACCACACGAAACAAGGGCAAACAACACAATCAAGCCCCCCCAACCCCCCAAAAGAAGGAAGGAAAGAAAGAGAAACTAATGCCAACATCGATAGAATGGCGAAAACAAGAATGAATTGAAACCGCTGCGCTCTCCGAAAATGTCCCACCACGCTCCTAGTGCTCCAAACGTCGCCTACCAAGCAACACCCAAGAAGGAACGTGTGGCATCCCGCAAAACCACTACTAGAAAATCGCGTTGTTTTTGTGCCTTGCATCATCATGACCGCATGCTCATGTCATCATGCCACATTGCATTTGAGCATCGTCATCATCTTGCATTTGCTTGTGTAAAACTATTTCGGAAAAAACCAGTTTGTTTTCTAAACGCCCCTCCTTTGTTCAACATGCAAAACCGGATCGCCGGAATATTTTACTTTGTCTGCTATTAGTTTGCAAAAGGCTTGTTTGAAATAAATAGAACATTTAATTGTTTTTGTGGGGGCAGTCAAACGGGCCGAATGACCCGAACGACCACCCCCATTTTCAAATCGGTCCACCCCTTATTCCTAAACCTACCCAATCCTATCCTACCCAACCCCCTCCACATCACCCCACCCAATCCCCACCTGACACCTCACCTCTCCTCTCTCCCCCCACCACTCACACTCTGCCACATCATCCCACCAGCCAACCCCCCTCTCTCTCTCTCCCCACTCTCCCTGTCCCACCCCACGTGCCCCTACCCGCACGCAGCACACACTGCACCCACGCGCGCACCCCCTGCCCCTGACCACCGCGGGCCCCGCTCTGCTCTCCCTCCCTGGCCGCTGGGCCACGTCCTCCCGCCTGGCCCCACCCCTGTCGCTCCCCACCGACCGCACGCCAGCGCACGCCCCCCGTCTCTCGCTCGCACCTTCCTCCTCCCATGCTTCTTCTTCCTCTCTCCGCCCTCTAGCCCACTCCCTCACCGGCCCCGCGTATCCTCTTCCTCTCCCCTTCCCCCACGACGCGCCGCCCACGCCTCCCTCTCTCGTCTGCCTCGCCCCGCTGCCCCCTCAAGCTCGCCGGCCCCCTCCCTTCTCCGCTCCTCGCCCCCCCAAGCGCCGCCGCGTCCGGCGCAGCGGCCGCCGCCCGCCGCTCCGCCTACCCTCGCCGGACCCCGTGCTCCTCCCCACGAGCACCTCCTCCTCGCCCCGCTTCCCCCGCGTCCGGCCGCGTCCGGCCTCATCTTCCCCGCCTCCGGCCGGGTCAGCGCCGCCTCTGGCCGGGCCAGCCCCGCCCGACGCAGGTCACCGCTCGTCGCCCGGGCCCCTCTCCCTCCGCTCCGACCGGGCTAGCCTCGCCGCGCCGTCGCGACGCTCCCCGCCGACCCCTCCTCGCCGGGCCACGTCCGCCTCTGCGCGAGCTTCCTCCGGCGCCGCCCTCCCGCTGCTCCTCCGCCGCCGCGCCGCCCTCTGCAGGGCCCGAGCCGCCCCATCCCCGCCGCGTTTCTGGCCGCGCGAGCCGGCCCCCGCTCCCCACCTCGACCGCCGCCGAGCCGAGCTCCTCACCGGCGCCGCCGCGTCGGCCCGTCGCGCCGGCCACCGCCCGTCGTCGACCTCTGCAACCGGCCCGCGCACAGCCACCGGCGACCAGTGTGCATGTGCTCCTGTTCCCGTGTCCATGTCGATGCCCAGATGGTTCACCGCGGGCAGCAAACTTTCCGGTCCCTGTCGTTGTGGAGTTATGATAGGATGTTCAAGCCCACCTGATCGGCTCCGTCAAGTGTGACGCTACCGCAAGACCTTCCGTAGGGGCTGTCGTCGAGGGCCACGAAGTCCTACCTCATGAAACTCAAGTTCGACATCGAAGAGGATACGGACGACAAGGCCGCCTACATGGAACATCAAGACCCCGATCCCTCTTGGGTCCGAGGACCGAGGGTGCCCCGAACGTCAAGATCGCCATCGTCCCTGGAACCGGAACACCCAGACCTTCGTACAGGGATGCCCAACGACAAGACCGGCTCAATGCCGATGGGCTCGAGGGGTGTACATGGTGCCACTAGATAACCGCCAAGATCGCCATCGGAACCACAAGGCCGTTGCAGTGAACTCGACAAGATCTACCACATCAAGACCGTACCGAACCGGTGACCCTCGACGAACCTCCGGCAAGAACTTCGACATGGCCAAGATCTACCGCAACCGAGTCCGGCACCGACAAGTGAAGTCAGAACCACCAAGCCCTTCCTCGCGGAACGCCAAGACCTACCTCTGTTATCCGAGAACGTTTCCGTCGAACCCTGGACCCTGAGACCGACCCCGAACCCCGGAAACCCAAGTTCGTCGAGACCCCCTAAAGTGTGAACCCCTTATCCGAGAACCCTATTTTATAAATGTCACCTATATAACTGTTGCATATAAATTGTTCATGCATGCATATTGTCATGTGGTTTGGGGGCCTTATGCCGATTCACCTAATAATTAAATATGGGGCCCATATGCGGGCAAATCTAGTCTCATATCGGCCTCATTTAAATTTGTGCATCGAACCGGTACCATATCTTGCCATGTTAATACAACATTTAAATTGCGGGGCAGCTAAACAACTTGAACCATATATTTAATGTCGGGGCCCCGGTTCCGCTTAATATGACCTAGTTGCATCGCACCTTTGCCATGTCATACATCATACATGCATCATGCCGATCTTATGCCGTAGTATTAAATATTGCATCCGGTGTTTCTTCTAGTGTTTTGCTTCTTCACGGATAAGACCGTTGAGTTGATGTGAGCTCCGCCCCGATCTTCGGATGAACCCTTCGGCAATGTTTTCAGGCGAGCATCTCCCCCCTTTCTACCTATCTTACTTTTATAGTATTTATTTCCCTCCTGTTGATCTATTGCTATCTGTGTTGCGATGCTCTAGTTTTTGTACCCGTGATATCCCCTGCCGCCTCCTATTCCCTGTTGTTTGGTAGATAGTTGGACTTGCGCGTCTTAGTCGCTTGTTCAAGTGCTGTTGCGTGTCGTCATTTGCCACAGTTGTTGCAGCCTTGCCGCATGTTTGTTGTGGAGATGATTATGGCTTTATTTATCGTTCACTTTAATTCCTGTTTAACAACTAAAATTGAAGTAAGCAGAGGCATCGGTGGGTGATAGAAAATATTTGGTTTCCGAACGCCCACTTGTGTCCCGTAGGACCCCGAGTACTTGATACCTGTTCCTTGATTTATCGCGCTATCCACATCCGGGAGGTATATGGGACCCCCCTTAGCCAGAGCTTGATTCAGTCTTATTTCTTGGGGCCACAAACTAGTTTGAGGTTTTATTTGCGATCCTGTACTTATGCCATGCTACTTCTGTATTTACGATTGTGCGAGGAGCACACTGTACTGTTTAGGAATTGTGACCCGTTTTCGCGGTATCGACAAGCCCAGTCACACTTTCGGGTTCCCAGTCGTTTACAGCTGGCCCCACAAACCTTGAGGCCGTCTCGAAGTCAGCTAACTTCGTTGCGGGTCTACTTTAAGGGGTGGCCCCCTGAAATATTTCTGAATCTTGTGATTGCTTTGTCGTGAAAGCCTCGTTGGGTTTTGATTTGGTTTTTCCGAGGTTGATTGAGTGTGTGTTGCTATTGGTGCACCCTGGCCGGGTAAAACTTTCTGAAAGCCGTGTCCGCGGTTATGGACGACTTGGAGCACAGTATCTCGACCATAGACAAGCATAACTAAAGTTTATTGCTATAAATTTGACTTTATAATGACTAGTAATCAGTTTCACTACAACGGAATGGCTAAATAATACTGCCCACAATTGCTTGTTTGGAGTGTCGCTTGCGACCATTGTACCTGACTAGTAAGTATTGCAACTACAACGGAATGGCTAAATGAAAGTACCAACAACTGCTGGGTTTTGGGTTTATCTCATGCTATCTGTATCTGACTAGTAAGTGTTGCCACTATAACGGAATGGTTAACTAAAAGTGCCCACTGCTTACTTTATCAGGACGATTATCTAAACCTGACTAGTAAAGTGCCGCAACTATAACTGAATAAGTAAAACTGCCAACGGTGTGAGTTCCTCGGTTGACTTCCTCGTTTGGTCTCGAGGGGGAAACGCCAGGATGGGTTTGTTTGATGGTAGCATCAGGTTGGTTCCGAATAGGTCTTTCTTCCCCTCTCTGATAGTCGCCAGTGGTATCGAGTCTCTATAGGTTGTTTAGTGCATGCTGCCGCTGCCGCTTCAGTCCACCATACCTATGTAGGCGAGGACCGCCGAATTCTAGTCTCGCCGTGTACTGGCCTCAGTACTGACGCTCCTCTTTTTCCTTTGCCCTTTGTCGGCACCCCTTTTGTTTAAGCAGGTTTTGAGATCGACGTCGTTAGCAGGGTTACCCTTCCGGCTTGGCCTGGGCAGGGTTATGGACGCCATTGGTTATTCTTCAGGGCTCTTAGCCCCATTTGCATCTTGTCCGTAGCTGGACGCTCTTTCATTTTCAAGGTGATTTGGATCTTTGTATTCTATCTCTGTATTCTTGACTCATTGAGTCGCTGTTGTATATATATCTGTTCTGTGGGTCCCATCGAGGACTGTTGTGTAATGTTATTACTTCGTTTTCCACCCGCACGAAAGTGCCTGGTGGGCACCTTTGAATCGTTTCTATGCGGGTTTGGCGGGTTTCGCTAAAACTTGCATAGGTCCGATTCTGAGGGTGTTACAGAACGCGACAACAACGACTGACATGGTTATACCTCACGGGTACACAACGTTAGTATACCTGGTCTAGCCCAAGGGAAGGCCCACGATAGGATACACGTCCTGTGAAGATTTCGGGTGGCCCAAGCCCATGACGCCTTCGGATCCTTGGAGAACAAGACTAGAATAGATAGAATTTCAAAGGGGCAAACCCTAATCTGTAACCGACTCGACCTACGCCCGGGACCTGCCTATCTATATAAAGGCTAGGAGGGCACGACGAGGAGGATAAGACTCACCTCATATACACTTCACGCCAGATTGCATCTGTGCACCCCTGTAACCTTCGGTTCCGCCGTAATCAAGAGCAGACAAGCAGGAGTAGGGTTTTCCCTCCGGGGGCCTGAACCTGGGTAAACTTCGTGTTCCCGCGTTGCTTGTTTGCTAACCGTTTCGCGATCTCCAACATTCCCATCTTTTCCAAAACCCAAGTCCATAACAATGGGTATTGACGAGTCGAAACCTCGTCAACGACGCTGCTGCACGGACGGGTCCAAGGGTTTTCCTCGATGCGCGGAGGTAAGTGAAAAAGGGGGTACCTGACGCCCTTCAAGAAGGAATGGTGGCACTCGCATGCATCATCGCATTAGTGCTGACGAACCGGCTGGGTTTTCTCCCAACCCCGAAAAAACCACTACCCTAGATGATATGGAGCCTTCCACCTATCTTTTCATCCACCAGCATGTGTCATCACGGTCTTGACGCCACCCTGATCATCACCCTGTAGTCACCATCGCGAGTCCTAGAGGACAAAGTAGGAAAGCACATCAGGCATCAAGGGTAGCAGCACCACAACTAGTGGGAGCGAACAACCTCCACCATTGTGGTGGTAGCCGACCAAACGCTGCAGCAAGGGCACACCAGACCTCTCTGGGCCTAGCCAGGGTCAGATCGAGCATGCAAAACCCCCACCGCCAAGCTGCAGCAAGCCAGCCGACAACGCTGCCACTTCCCAACAACCACCAACTTCCTGCCTTGCCTCCAGGGAGCTATGCGTGAATACACTAGTAGAAAAAGAGGCTTCGGTTTGATCTAGAGTCTGACACTAGTCCCGATTTATTACGGGCCGGAACTAGTATTGTTGGAGATATGCCCTAGAGGCAATAATAAATGTAGTTATTATTATATCTTTGTGTTTATGATAAATGTTTACATTCATGCTATAACAGTATTAACAAGGAAACATTAATACTTGTGTGATTTGTAAACTAAATTAGAGTCCCTAGTAAACCCTCTTTACAATACTAGCTTGTTGGTTAATAAATGATTGTGGTTTCCCTATCATGAACATTGAGATGTTATTAACAACAAGATCATACCGTTAGGAGAATGGTATGATGGACATACTCCTATAGATAAGCGTAGCATAAAGATCAAGTCATTTTAATAGTTCAATTGCTATATGCTTTCTGATACATAGTAACCTAATTCCTTCGACCATGAGATCATGTTAATCACCATCACCGGAAGGATTCTTTGATGACATCAAACACCACACCGTAACTGGGTGGCTATAAAGGTGGCATTGAGTGTTCGGAAAGTATGGGTTGAGACACATGGATCAAGAGTGGGATTTGTCCATCCATATGACGGATAGATATACTCTGGGCCCTCTCGGTGGAATGTCATCCAATTGGCTTGCAAGCATGTGACTAGCTCACAAGGGATCACATATCACGGGAACGAGAAAAGAATACTTATCAGTAACGAGGTTGAACTAGGTATGCAGAGATAGCGACGATCAAAACCTCGGATAAGTAAACTATCGTGAGACAAAGGGAAATTGGTATCGTATGTAAGTGGTTCATTCGATCGCAAAGTAATCGTATAAATATGTGGGAACCATATGAATTTCCAGATTCCTCTATTGGTTATTGTTCGGAGAAGTGTCTCGATCATGTCCGCATAATTCACGAACCGTAGGGAGACACACTTAAGGATTCGATGTTGTTGAGTAGTTATGGAATGATGAGTAAGAGACCGAATGTTGTTCAGAGTCTCGGATGGGACCCGGGATATCACGAGGAGATCCGGAATGGTCCGGAGAATAAGATTCATATAAGGAAAGTCCTATTTCGGGGTTGGAGAATGATTCCGGTGTTTTCATCGGGAATGTTCTAGAAGGTTCCGGAAGGTCCGGCACCCCGGAGGGGAAGGGTACATGAATGTGTCATAACAAGTTGGAATGGTTGCATCATGTACTAGGTGTCATCGCTGAGCAAAATAAAGGGATAAATCAAATCCTAGTTTGAAAAGTCAAACGCCAATTTAAAAAGTCAAACGGCAAGTTTGCTTGGTGGAGGGAGAGTAGGAAACCTACTTGGGGAGGAGTTCCTCTCCCTCCACCGTCGGCCAAGGAGGCCAAGTTGGGGGAGGACTCCCTCCCCCTTGGCCGCGCCCTCCCACCTATAAAAGGAGGGGCAGGGCTTCCCCTCTAGACCTACACCTTGCCCCACTAAAACCCTAGCCCTAGCCGTCGGCCCCTCTTGCAACCGCCGCCGCCCTAGGGCAAACCCTAGCCGCCGACTTGGGCTCTCCCCTTGCCCTAGCCGCCGGCCTAGCCCTCTCTCCTTGGTGCCTCTAAACCCTAGATCGCCAAGGCCTCTCTCATAGTCCACCATACTCGCTCCGGCTTAAGGCGAAGCCCTGCGAGATCTCCCCTCTACTTCCGGTACCACCCCGTTGTGCTGCCGGAATCGCGAGGAGAGTGCTACAACCTCCGCTGCCTACTGGAACAAGGGAGAGGAAGATCTTTATCGAGTACCGAACGTGTGACCGACTGCGGGAGCGCTGCCGGAACGCAGCGCCGGAAAGATCGTCTACACGATCTTGAGATCGGCAAGAGTACGACTACATCACCCACGAGAATCCGCTCTTGTTAAACACTTTGGAATCTTCGAGGGTGAGTTATTCTATCGACTCGTTGCTACAATCTAGTAGATAGATCTTGGCTTGTTGTTTGTATGCGGTAGAAAATTTTTGTTTTCCATGCTACGAACCCCTACAGTGGTATCAGAGCCGTGTCTATATGTAGATCTGTTGCACGAGTAGAACACAATGTTCATTGTGGGCGGTGGTGCTTTTATTATCAATTGCTTCTTGTGTACTTTGCATCTTGCGGTATGATGGGATGAAGCGGCCCGGGCTAACCTTACATGACATCGTTCATGAGACTTGCTCCATGCTCAACATGCAACTTGTATTGCATAAGTGGCTTTGCGGGTGTCTGTCTCTCCCATTATAGTAAAGATCCAATTTACAACAGGCACTTGATAGTTCAAACATCAACGTTGTGGTTCTTGTTCGTAAGTTAGATCGACACTTATTGAAAGCCCCAAACCACGTAAAATATGCAAAGAAATTAGAGGCGTCTAACTTTGTTTTGCAGGGGTGTGTTGTGATGTGATATGGCCATGATTGTGATTATATTTGATGTATGCAATGTTCCTTATTGTAAGTTGGCAACCGACAGGAGCCATATTGTAGCACCCCGGTTAAATCCACTACTAGAAAAGCGATGTTGTTGTTTATTATGTGCATTATCATGACATCATCATGCATTTATTCGCCTAAAACAATTTCCCAAAAGCCTATTTTGTTTTCTAGAGATTTCCCCTCTTTGTTCAAATCGAAACCCTAGATCCGTTCGGAGCTTTTATTTGCTAAAACCTTTTATAAGTGTTTTATTTTAAAAGAAAAGAAAATAAATAATATAAATATTTATTTAGAAGGAGGCAGTCCATCCCGCCAGCCCAAAGGCCCGGCTAGCCAGACCACCTACAACCCCAAACCCTACCCCAAACCCTAGCTAATCCTAGCCCCATATCAACCAGAAACCCTAGCTTCAAGCCCCACCTAGATCCTACCCAGACGCCGCCACACCCCAGAACCAACCTATCTAACACACACCACGCCACCCACCTTGACCACACACCGGACGTGCCCCTGACCCAACCCAACACCACCTGCCGCACCCCACCCCCACATCGGACGCAACATCACGCGCGGGCACGCCAGCCCTCGCGCCTACACGACCCTCCCGTACGCGCCCCGCTCCACACATAACGCACACCACGCACGAGGGCCCACCCGCGGACCACGTTCCTTCCCCAAGCCCCGCGCGCGGTCGATCCCCATCCCCCGTCGCCTCCTTCCTTGCTAGGCCCCACTGTCGGCCGCTTCTCCTCCCCGCGAGCGCGCGCCGCCGCCGCCCTCTGGCCAGGCCGAGCCTCCTTTGCCTCCTCCCCGGGCTTCCCTGCCTCTCCGGCCCTCCACCGCCGCCATCCCGCGCCAGCGTGCCGCCTGCGTCGCATGAAGCTCCCGCCGCCTCTGCATCGACCCCCGCCGTTGGCCAGCGCACCCTTTCCTCTCTGGCCAGCGCCGCCGTTGCCATCTCTCACCTCAAGCCCTGCGTCTACTTGCCTCCGGTTCCCTCCTCGCCGCCGGTCGCCTTCCTCTGGCCGCGAGGTTCCCGCCGTCGTCGACCCCTCCTTCGCCACCGTCCTTCACCGCGCCGGCCTTGCTTGTCCTCGCCTGCGTCCGACCGTGGCCAGCCTGAGCCGCCTCTGCGCCGGCCGTCCTGGTTCCCGTCTGCCTCGTCTTCTGCATGTGCGCGTGCCTCTGCTGGTGCGTGCGTCCGCGAGCCTGGGCATCCGCGTCGCCTCGGAGCTCCTTGTCGCCAACCGCCCACTAACCTTGCTCCGACCGTGTTCCCCTGCACACTCCTGAACACCCAGGAGGCCTCCTTATGTCCCTGCCTACCTCTGTGTGAGGCCTTGTTGTTTGCTCGTTGTCGGGTGAAGTGTTGGGATGGCTCAAGCCAACAGAAGGGTGCTCGTTCCCGAGTTTCTCTCAAGATCTTCGGTGACCCTGCTACGTCTATCTCGGGACTTCGTGCGTGCGAACCAACTCATGGACCCCAAGACCGGCACGCCAAGATCGCCCACACGGATCTGAAGCCCGATCCGAAGACCCCTGATTCGAAGATCGATTCCGTCGAGACCGAACCCAAACCACTCCGACCCCAAGATCTTCAATCCGCCAATGTGTGACCCCTATCTTACACCCTATATTTTATAATATATGACATTATGACTTGTTGCATATAAATTGTTCATTCTCGCATACATAATCATTTGTTTGGGGGTGTATTGCCGATTCACCTCATAATTAAATTCGGAGACCATATGCGGGCTTTTCTAGTCTTATATTGGTCCCATTTAACTTTGTGTATGGAACTGATGCTATGTTTTGCCATGTTAATACATCATTTAAATTGCGGGGTACCTAAACAACTTGAACCTATTAAATAATTGTCGGGACCCCGGTTCCGCTTAATATGGCCTAATTGCATTGCACAATTGCCATGTCATACATCATACATGCATCATGCCGATCTTTTGCCGTAGTATTAAATAGTGCATCCGGTGTTTCTTCTAGTGTTTTGGTTCTTCACGGGCTAGGCCGATGAGTTGATGCGAGTGTCGACCCGATCATCGGATGAACCTTTGGCAATGTTTTCAGGCGAGCATTCTCCCCCTTTCTACCTATTTTACTTTATAGTCTTTATTTCCTCCTATTGATCTATTGCTATCTGTGTTGCGATGCTCTAGTTTTCGTACCCGTGATATCCCTTGCAGCCTTATATGGCCTTGGACACATCCTATTACCTGTAGCTTGGAAGATAGTTGGACTTGCGTGTCGTAGTCGCTTGCTCAAGTGCTGTTGCGTGTCGTCAAGTACCACAGTTGTTGGAAGAATGCCATATGCTTTATGTTGGAGATGATCATGGCTTTAATTATCGTTTAATAACTAAAATTGAAGTAGGTAAATAATGCAGAGGCACAGGTGGGCAATAGATGTTATTTGGTTTTTAACCGTCCACTTGTGTCCCGTAGGACCCCGAGTACTTGATACCTGTTCTTTGAATATTCGCACTATCCGCATGTGGGACCATGAATCCCCCTAGCCAGAGTTCGAGTCATATATTATTTCTTGGGGCCACAAACTAGTTTGGGGTTTTATTACTATCATGTACTTATGCCTTGCTTTACTGCTTTATTTACGATTGCGCGTGGAGCGCCTATACTGTTTAGGAACAAATGTGGAATGTTTCCGCGGTATCGACAAGCCCAGTCACACTTTCGGGTTCCCAGTCGTTTACAGCCATTGACACAAACCTCTGGGTCCGTCTCGGAGCCGGCCAACTTCGTCGCGGGTTTCTTAGTGGGGTGGCTCCCTGAAATTTATATGAATCTTGCAATTGCTCTGTCGTGATGCCTCGTTGGGTTTTTATTTAGTTTTTCCCGAGGTTGATCGTGCGTGTGTTGCTATTTGTGCCCCCCTGCAGGGTAAAACTTTCTGAAAGCCGTGTCCGCGGTTATGGACGACTTGGAGCACAGTATCTCGATCATAGACAACTATAACTAAAGTAGTGCTATAAATTTGACTTTGTAATGACTAGTAATCAGCTTCACTATAATGGAATGGCTAAATAAAAGTGCCAACAATTGCTGGTTTGGGTTGTCACATGTTTCCATTGTATCTGACTAGTAAGTATTGCAACTACAACGGAATGGCTAAATAAAAGTACCAACAACTGCTGGGTTTTGGGATGCCTCATGCTATATGTATCTGACTAGTAAGTACTACAACTACAACGGAATGGTTAACTAAAACTGCCCACTGCTTATTATATCAGGATGACTCATGTTATCTATATCTGACTAGTAATTGCCGCAACTATAACGGAATGAATAAAACTGCCAACCGTGTGAGTTCCTCGGTTGACTTCCTCGTTTGGTCTCGAGGGGGAAATACCAGGATGGGTATGCTTGGTGATAGTTTCAGGTTGGTACCGAATAGGTCTTTCTTATCCCTATCTAATAGCCGCCAGTTGTATTGAGTCTCTATAGGTTATTTAGTGCATGCTGCGCTGCCGCTTCAGTCCACCATACTTATGTAGGCGAGGACCACCGAATTCTAGTCTCGCCGTGTACTGGCCTCATTACTGACCGCTCTCTTTTTCCTTTTCCCTTTGTCGGCACCCCTTTTGTTTAAGCAGGTTTTGAGATCGACGTCGTTAGCAGGGTTACCCTTCCGGCTTGGCCTGGGCAGGGTTATGGACGCCATTGGTTATTCTTCAGGGCTCTTAGCCCCATTTGCATCTTGTCCGTAGTCGGACGTTGTATCGTTTTTAAGGTGATTTGGATCTTTGTATTGTATATCTGTATTCTTGACTCTTTGAGTCAGTGTTGTATATATCTGTTCTGTGGGTTCCATCGTGGACTATTGTGTAATGGTATTACTTCGTTTTTTCACCCGCACGAAAGTGCCTGGTGGGCACCTTTGAATCGTTTCTATGCGGTTTTGGCGGGAATCGCTGAAACTTGCATAGGACCGATTCTGAGGGTGTTACACATATGGTTGTCTTTAATTTCTGTTAAGACCCGCGTGTCTATTCAAAATAGTTGTAATAGTTGAAGCTGGTGGACGACAATCATGGGGCAGCGTCATTGACCTTGATGCAATGCCGGTGATGATGGAGATCATGTTCGTGCTTGAAGATGGAGATCGGAAGCACAAAGAAGAAAGGCCATATCATATCACATATTATGAATTGCATGTGATGTTAATCCTTTATGCATCTTGTATTGCTTAGTTAACGACGGTAGGATTATAAGATGATCCCTCATGCACATAAATTTCAAGTTCTAAAGTGTTCATCCTTAGTAAGCATCGTTGCTAAAGCTTGTTGTTTCGAAGCACCACGTGATGATCAGGTGTGTTAGATTCTGCAAGTGTATACAACGTGAGCAAGCCAGATTTGCTCGTGCGGAAGCTAAGGTTTGATCTTGACGAGCCTAGCATGTACAGACATGGTCTCGGAACACGGATCACCGAAAGGTAAAGCATGAATCATATAGTAGATATGATGAACATGTCGATTGTTCGCCATTGAAGCTACATCAACTCTCGTGATGATCGGTTTTGATGTGGTGGATTTGGTTCGTGTGATCACTAAAACAATGTGAGGGATATTGTTTTGAGTGGGAGTTCACCTAGATTAATTTAACTATTAATTAGAACTCAATTTGTCATAAACTTAGTCTAAACTATTGCAAATATGTTGTAGATCAATGGCGGCCCCTACCATCAATTTAATGCGTTCCTAGAGAAAGAAAAGTTGAAAAACAATGGAAGCAACTTCGCGGATTGGTTCCGCAATTTGAGGATTGTCCTCAATGCCGGTAATTTGACCTATGTGCTGGATGCACCGCTAGGTGACCCGCCTGCAGCTACTGCTACCGATGAAGTAAAGAATGTTTACCTCGCTCGGAAGACTCATTACTCCACAGTTCAGTGTGCTATCTTGTATGGTTTGGAATCGGAGCTTCAGAAAAGGTTTGAGAATTCAGACACACATGATATTGTCCGTGAACTCAAATTGATATTTAAGACTCACGCGGCAGTTGAGAGCTATGAGGCTTCTGAAAAGTTCTTTAACTGCAAGATGGAAGAGGGCAGCTCCGTCAGTGAGCATGTGCTTAAGATGTCTGGGCACGCAAACAAACTCCAAAGCTTGGGTATAGTGATTCCTAATGCTTTGGGGATTTACCATGTCCTCCAATCACTACCACCAAGTTACAAGAACTTTGTGATGAACTATAATATGCAAAGCATGAACAAGCAGTTGCCAGAACTCTTCTCCATGTTAAAATCTGCAGAAGTGGAGATCAAGAAAGATCACCAAGTGTTGATGGTCAATAAGACCACCAAATTCAAGAAAGGCAAGTCTAAGCAAAAGGGACACTTCAAAAAGGGTGGTAAGAAAGTTACCGCACCAACAAAGAAGACCAAGGCTGGACCTAAGCCTGATACTGAGTGCTTTTACTGCAAGGGAGAAGGTCACTGGAAGCGGAATTGCCCAAAGTACTTGGCGGATTTGAAGAACGGCAACATCAAGAAGAAAGGTATATCCGATATACATGTTATTGATGTGTATATCACTAGTACTCGTAGTAGTGCCTGGGTATTTGATACTGGTTCGGTTGCTCATATTTGTAACTCGAAACAGGTGCTGCAGAATAAACGGAAACTAGCGAAGAACGAGGTGACGATGCGCGTAGGAAATGGATCAAAGGTTGATGTGATCGCGGTCGGCACGCTACCTCTTCATCTACCATCGGGATTAGTTTTATACTTAAATAATTGTTATTTGGTGCCTGCGTTAAACATGAACATTATATCGGGATCTTGTTTATTGCGAGACGGTTACTTGTTTAAGTCCGAGAATAATGGTTGTTCGATTTATATGAGTAATATGTTTTATGCACATGCACCTTTGATAGATGGTCTATTCTTATTGAATCTCGATAGTGGAAATACACATATTAATAACACTGAAGCTAAACGTTTGAAATTGAGCGATAACTCGACCTATATGTGGCACTGTCGTCTTGGTCACATTGGAGTGAAGCGTATGAAGAAACTCCATTCCGATGGACTTCTTGAATCACTTGATTTCGAATCACTTGAAAGATGCGAAGCATGTCTGATGGGTAAAATGACTAAGACTCCATTTTCTGGTATGATGGAGCGAGCTACAGACTTATTGGAAATCATACATACCGATGTGTGTGGTCCAATGAGTGTAGCATCGCGCGGTGGTTATCTTTATGTTCTTACCTTCACGGATGACTTGAGTAGATATAGGTATATCTAATTCATGAAACATAAGTCCGAAACTTTCGAGAAGTTTAAGGAATTTCAAAGTGAGGTGGAGAATCAACGTAACAAGAAGACTAAATTTCTACGTTCTGATCGTGGAGGTGAATATCTAAGTTACGAGTTTGGCGAGCATTTGAAGAAATGCGGAATACTTTCACAATTGACACCGCCGGGAACACCACAGCGTAATGGTGTGTCCGAACGTCGTAATCGAACTCTCTTAGATATGGTTCGTTCTATGATGTCACTTACAGATTTACCGCTATCATTTTGGGGTTATGCATTAGAAACAGCCGCACTCACTTTAAATAGGGCACCATCTAAATCCGTTGAAACGACACCATATGAATTATGGTTTGGGAATAAACCTAAATTGTCGTTCCTTAAAGTTTGGGGTTGCGAAGCCTATGTAAAGAAGTTACAGCCGGACAAGCTTGAACCCAAAGCGGAAAAATGCGTCTTCATAGGATATCCAAAAGAAACTATTGGGTATACCTTCTATCATAGATCCGAAGGCAAAATCTTCATTGCCAAGAATGGATCCTTTCTAGAGAAGGAATTTCTCTCGAAAGAAGTGACTAGAAGGAAAGTAGAACTCGACGAGGTTGATGAACCTTCTCTCGAACTTGCGAGTAGCGCAGCACCGGAAGAAATTCATGTGGTGCCTGCACCGATAAGAGAGGAAGCTAATGATGATGATCATTAAACTTCGGTTGAAGTTGTTACAGAGCCTCGCAGGTCAACGAGAACTCGTACCACTCCTGATTGGTATGATCCCGTTATGAATGTCATGTTGGTGAACAACACCGATGACCCTGCGACATATGAGGAAGCGATGATGAGCCTAGATTCCAATAAATGGCAAGAAGCCATGAAATCCGAGATTGGATCCATGTACGAAAACCAAGTATGGACTTTGGTGGACTTACCGGATGGCCGGTAGGCTGTCGAGAACAAATGGATTTTCAAGAAGATAACAAATGCTGATGGTAATGTAACTGTCTATAAAGCTTGACTTGTCGCAAAAGGGTTTCGACAAATTCAAGGAGTTGACTACGATGAGACTTTCTCACCAGTAGCAAAGTTAAAGTCTGTGAGGATTTTGTTAGCAATCGCTGCATATTATGATTATGAGATATGGCAGATGGATGTCAAAACAGCGTTCCTCAATGGAGACATTGATGAAGAGTTGTATATGATGCAACCTAAAGGTTTTGTCGATCCTAAAGATGCTAACAAGGTATGCAAACTTCAACGGTCCATATATGGATTGAAGCAAGCATCCCGAAGTTGGAATCAACATTTTGATAAGGTAATCAAAAGTTTTGGTTTTATACAAACTTATGGAGAAGCTTGTATTTACAAGAAAGTGAGTGGGAGCTCTGTAGCATTCTTAATACTATATGTAGATGACATATTGTTGATTGGGAATGATGTAGACCTTCTTAGTGTCAAGGAATATTTGAATAATAGTTTTTCAATGAAAGATCTTGGCGAAGCAGCTTACATATTAGGCATAAAGATTTATAGAGATAGATTGAGACGCATAATATCATTGTCACAAAGTACATATTTGGACAAAGTTCTAAAGAGGTTTGGAATGGAGGATAGCAAGAAAGGGTTCTTGCCCATGTTGCCCAATACGACCTTGAGTAAAACTCAAAGTCCAGCAAAGGCAGAAGATAGAGAAAGGATGAGTAAGACTCCCTATGCCTCAGCCATAGGATCTTTAATGTATGCCATGCTATGTACTAGTCCTGACATTGCATATGTTGTTAGTTTGACTAGCAGATATCAAAGTGATCCAGGAGTGGATCATTGGACAGCGGTCAAAAACATCCTTAAGTACTTGAGAAGAACTAAGCATATGGTTCTTTCTTATGGAGGTGATGAATAGCTCGTTGTTAATGGTTACGCCGATGCTAGTTGGAACACCGACCCGGATGATTCTAAATCTCAATCTGGATACGTATTTACTTTGAATGGTGCAGCAGTTAGCTGGAGGAGTGCAAATCAAAGCGTTGTGGCGTGATCTTCAACTGAATCGGAATACATAGCTGCTTCGGAGGCTTCACAAGAAGCGATATGGATGAAGGAGTTCATTACAGAGCTCGGTTTGGTTCCAAGTGCGCTGGACCCAATGTCTATCTACTGTGGTAACATGGGCGCCATAGCCAATGCGCAAGAACCAAGGTCACACAAGAAGCTGAAGCACATCAAGCTACGTTTTCATGCTATTCGAGAACATGTCCAAGATGGTGACATAATGATTTGCAAAGTACACACAGATCTGAATGTGGCGGATCCATTGACTAAACCTCTCCCGAGGGCAAAACATGACCAACACCAAACTGCCATGGGTGTCCGGTATATTACCATGTAATCTAGATTAGTTGACTCTAGTGCAAGTGGGAGACTGTTGGAGATATTCCCTAGAGACAATAATAAATGTAGTTATTATTATATCTTTGTGTTTATGATAAATGTTTACATTCATGCTATAACAGTATTAACAAGGAAACATTAATACTTGTGTGATTTGTAAACTAAATTAGAGTCCCTAGTAAAGCCTCTTTATAATACTAGCTTGTTGGTTAATAAATGATTGTGGTTTCCCTATCATGAACATTGAGATGTTATTAACAACAAGATCATACCGTTAGGATAATGGTATGATGGACATACTCCTATAGATAAGCGTAGCATAAAGATCAAGTCATTTTAATAGTTCAATTGCTATATGCTTTCTGATACATAGTAACCTAATTCCTTCGACCATGAGATCATGCTTATCACCATCACCGGAAGGATGCTTTGATGACATCAAACACCACACCGTAACTGGGTGGCTATAAAGGTGGCATTGAGTGTTCGGAAAGTATGGGTTGAGACACATGGATCAAGAGTGGGATTTGTCCATCCATATGACGGATAGATATACTCTGGGCCCTCTCGGTGGAATGTCATCCAATTGGCATGCAAGCATGTGACTGGCTCACAAGGGATCACATATCACGGGAACGAGAAAAGAGTACTTATCAGTAACGAGGTTGAACTAGGTATGCAGAGATACCGACGATCAAAACCTCAGATAAGTAAACTATCGTGAGACAAAGGGAAATTGGTACCGTATGTAAGTGGTTCATTCGATCGTAAAGTAATCGTAGAAATATGTGGGAACCATATGAATTCCCAGATTCCTCTATTGGTTATTGTTCGGAGAAGTGTCTCGATCATGTCCGCATAATTCACGAACCGTAGGGAGACACACTTAAGGATTCGATGTTGTTGAGTAGTTATGGAATGATGAGTAAGATACCGAATGTTGTTCGGAGTCTCGGATGGGATCCAGGATATCACGAGGAGATCCGGAATGGTCCGGAGAATAAGATTCATATAAGGAAAGTCCTGTTTCGGGGTTGGAGAATGATTCCTGTGTTTTCATCGGGAATGTTCTAGAAGGTTCCGGAAGGTCCGGCACCCCGGAGGGGAAGGTACATGAATGTGTCATAACAAATTGGAATGGTTGCATCATGTACTAGGTGTCATCGCTCAGAAAAATAAAGGAATAAATCAAATCCTAGTTTGAAAAGTCAAACGCCAATTTGAAAAGTCAAACGGCAAGTTTGCTTGGTGGAGGGAGAGTAGGAAACCTACTTGGGGAGGAGTTCCTCTCCCTCCACCGCCGACCAAGGAGGCCGAGTTGGGGGAGGACTCCCTCCCCCTTGGCCACGCCTTCCCACCTAGAAAATGAGGGGCAGGGCTGCCCCTCTAGACCTACACCTTGCCCCACTAAAACCCTAGCCCTAGCCGCCGGCCCCTCTTGCAGCCGCCGCCGCCCTAGGGCAAACCCTAGCCGCCGACTTGGGCTCTCCCCTTGCCCTAGCCGCCGGCCTAGCCCTCTCTCCTTTGTGCCTCTAAACCCTAGATCGCCAAGGCCTGTCTCATAGTCCACCATACTCGCTCCGGCTTAAGGCGAAGCCCTGCGAGATCTCCCCTCTACTTCCGGTACCATGCCGTTGTTCTGCCGGAATCGCGAGGAGAGTGCTACAACCTCCGCTGCCTGCTGGAACAAGGGAGAGGAAGGTCTTCATCGAGTATCGAACGTGTAAACGACTGTGGGAGCGCTGCCGGAACGCAGCGTCGGAAGGATCGTCTACACGATCTTGAGATCGGCAAGAGTACGACTACATCACCCACGAGAATCCGCTCTCGTTAAACACATTGGAATCTTCGAGGGTGAGTTATTCTATTGACTCGTTGCTACAATCTAGTAGATAGATCTTGGCTTGTTTGTTTGTATGCGGTAGAAAATTTTTGTTTTCCATGCTACGAACCCCTACAAGTATGAGCACTAGTCCCGGTTCGTACCGTTTTTAGTGGCCAAGAGACCGAGAAAACTCTAGTTCCGGGTCATTTCGGACCTTTAGTCCTGGGTCGTGATACGGTCCGGGACTAAAGATGTGCATACGCGGGCAACACCCTTTAGTCCCGGGCCATGATACAGCCCGAGACTAAAGGGATGATCCTTTAGTCCCGGGTCGTGATAGGGTCCTGGACTAAAGGGGTGCGACGCGGGCAACTTAAAATTGCTATAACTTTTGCGTACGATGTTGAAAAAATGTACAACCTATCAAAATGTGTGGAAAAAAATTTGAGTTTGATTTTAACAGCCTTATTTGGATTCCTCACATTTTTTAGATTTTTAAAATTATAAATAATGGATTTCTCACATTTTTCTGATTCTTTTACATTTTTAAAATTTGAAAAGGGAAAAAAGTTATTTAATTTTTTATTATTTAGCAAGTTTTTATTCCATATTTTAATTCCTCACATTTTTCTGATAATAATGAATATATTATTTGTCGAATTTCGATTTACAGATTTAAAGATATTATTTATGCCATATTAAATGAATAATGGCAAAAAATGAATAAAATATTATTTTATTTAGTTTTTTACTTTCATTATATTAAAATATTATTATTATTTATTGTTGTTTACTAAAATAGTTGTTTGTAGTTTCAATAAATAAAGATGTATGACATATTGATATGGGCTAATAGGATTGATATGATAGTGTTGACAATAAGGTACAAAATGGCTCCGCGCAAGGACATCCGGATGGAACAAAGAAGTTAAGCGAGCTGAGGGTGGAGTAGTGCTATGATGGGTGACCGAATGGGAAGTTTGACCACAAGTGTAATTTGACCTAAGATTAAATATACTTAGTGCTAAAAATATTCCAAGTGAGAGGATTACGAGTCAAACAATTCAAAAGTTTAAGGAAAAATTTGAAAATTTTTTTTGAAAAAAAATCGAAAAAAATAAAAAAAATTAGTCCAGGGCCGTATTACGACCCGGGACTAAATGTCCTTCATCCCCTGCAGCAAAAAAGGCCATGCGGTGGCTTCTCTAGTCCCGGATTGTAACAAACCGGGACTAAAAATAGGAGCCTTTAGTCCCGATTGTGTAGTCCCGGTTGCAAAACCGAAACTAAAGGCCCTTGCAAATCGAGACTATATGCATTTTTTCCACTAGTGATAGGATCTTCGGCTCACCTGACCCTGATGGAGCCCGATGGGCCTAGGTCTTGGTCCCCTGCCACCCGCCAGGATGCTCCACGAACAAGGGACGCGCCATCAATTCCTGTTTGGACGTATGAAACATGAAATTGTCCATTTTGTTGATTTTGGATACTCCAATCGTATACACACTAGTACGTATGTATTTTATACCTTAAGTTTTGGACTCACCACCACCTAGGTATTCTCAGGATCTGCAATTTCTTAAAAAAATAATCAAAATCATCACACAGGACATAACCGGACAGTAACATGAAGAGGACAGGGAGAGGCCAGCTTGGGGCCAGGACAGGTCCTTGCCATCGTTCTCCCTATGTCGTACGTTTGCTTGGGTCGTCATACCCCTCACCTCCACTTCCCCCTCTCGTTGTTGTTCCCCATCATCACCCGATTTAGGGTTTGGGGGCGGGGCGCTGGATGTGGGCGGAAGGCATGGCCGCCGCCGGCTAGCTCCAAGGAGGGCGGAGGATGCGTGGAAGGTTGGAGGAGGACGGGGGAGAAGAGATACTAGGGAGGACAAACCTGAGCCATTGTCGTCGCCTTCATACGGTCCCTGCGGTATCGTTGTAGTCGATCCCCTCTGCTACGCGAACAGGTACGCGCGGCAAGATTTCTAAGCCTTTTCGAGGTCTTTTGCTCAGAAACGGGCGACGAAAAATAACAGGAGGTGTCGGACGGTGCGGAATTGGGTGGCCCTTCCCAGACAACGTTTCTTTGATGACCATCCAAACTACCGAATTCGGCTGGGCCATTTCCATAGGAAATTCCAAGCCCGAATTACTACATCCAAACACAGTGTAAGTGTATTGATACGAATCAGACCTACTTAAACACGATAAATGCAAGTTAGATGTATGTCAGATCAGATGATTGCATGCATGATTTGTGACTCTTATTAGCATATATATATCCATCAAATTAATTAGGCCAACATATTTGTTTTATCTAACATGTGTCTCTATGTGATTAGCATATACATAGCGATCGCGGAGATCTTCATACTCGAGGTGATCATTATATCCGCGGTGACCATAATCATCCTGGCGGCTACGGTAGTCCCGGTCATCCTGGCGGCCGACACGTGGAGGTGGTGGACGATCACTACCACAACATGTCATGTTAGCGGACGAGGTAAACAGTTATCCACCATCATACATCTTGTGAAGCTGATAAAACACTTGTACTATTGGGAATATGCCCTAGAGGCAATCATGTATGATGTAATTCCCAGTGTATTCATAAAGTTATTAAGTTGTACTTGCATGAACATCTGATGTATATCATTGAATATGTGATTCAGTTGTGGAACTATATATTCATGTTATTCATACTAAATAACCTTGGTCATTGAGGTTGTGCTGGACACACAACTTAGTCTAATGTAAAAGTCGGTTGATGACTCGGTTCCACTTGTCATAGGCATGGTGATGCTATTCCGACTTAGATTCAGCTAAAGAGTTTAGCAAGTCGGATTGACCCATATTAAGATACAATGAACAAGTCGTCATTTGTATGTCTCAATCAATATATTCCTTAGACCTAAGGTTATTTCCCAATCCGATTTGTGGATCACCGACTTAGGTTATGCCAAATGTTGTTCAATCACATGACAGTTATAAATACAGAGTTCGGATTGACTGAATATCAAGTTGCGTGATGTGGATAACCAAGATGGGATTTTCCCCCTTCAACTGAAGAGATATTCTCTGGGCCCTCATGTGTGATATGATTCAGAAAGCATGGCCATGCGCAACTCGCTTAAGTGTTAACCGAGGTGATCGACTAAGAGTTAGATGGATGGATCACTTATCTCGGATCGAGAAGAGAGTCAAACTATTTAAGGCATAATTATTATTCTCCTATAGTTTGACACGGTATATCATGAGGCAAAAGGGACTCGAACATAAGTCGCATTGGAAGGTATGTCGTCATGACTCATTGGTAGTTGGAAATCAGCACGTTCTGCTAGGAGCCGCTACAGATTGACCGATTGTGAATCGGACTCCAATCATGTACAATTTGCTATGAGTCTGCGGGGTCACACACTTAAGAGCAAGAGAAAGTTGTTTGGGTTGGACCCGAATAAGACACGGATTGAGTCAGTGAGTTGGACTCTCAGTGACTCGTATATGATTTAGTGGATGGGCCACAACTGAGTGGACCCCACTTTAATTTCCTATATATACTGGGACGCATGATGCCCAAAGGACATGGTTAGACCACTCCATGCGTTGAAAACCCTATCCCTATTTAGTCCAGCCGCCGCACCGGACCTAGCAGTCCGCTGTCGGAGCTCCTCGTACATGTGGATATCGGAAGAGGTGTTGTACATTCAGCATTTTGACGATTGTGGGATTTGATCGGATCATGAAGACTGCACTGCATCAATGTTGATGCGCTTCATCAGTAATCCGCAACCGCGCGTCTAGTGATAATCCTCGTGGCCTTCTACCTCATCTAGATCTTGGAATCACCACGTAGAGTTTTTTTTGTTTATCTATGTGTGGCCCAACATGTACCTGATTAAAAAGATCACCAAGAGTAATATTGGGTTGGGCATTAACAACAGTCTTCAGCGTGTTGTAAGAATCACCAAGACCATGCAATATGGACCAAATCAGCTCATCATCATCTAGGGGCTTCCAAGCAGAAGCAAGTTCAGAGCCTATGTTTTTAATCTTGGAAAAATATTTCTCAGCTGAGAGATCACCTTTCTTCATGTAGTTTAGGGAAGACCGAAGTTGTTGGGTCCGAGAGCGTGATGGGGTCATGGTGAGAGAATCAAGAGCTGCCCACACCTTCGCTGATGTATCAAGGCCAATAACATGTGACAAAATATCTGGTGCCAAGGAGTTTAAGATATACCGCAGAACCTACTGATCACAGGTAATCCAGGTGACATACTCAGAGTTTTCAACTTTGATCTTCTTTCCATTGGTATCTTCTACCTCAATCTCCTCAGTAGGGTTGCGTCTAGTCTTTTCACAAGATTCAGAACTCGGGCACCACGAAGCACAAGGATGACAAGGGATTTCCAAACTAGAGAGTTCTCTCGTGTGAGAAGCTGGGTGGACGATGCTCCAAGGGAAGTAGCTAGCACCATCATAGATGATGATGAATACGTCGACATGCGTTGGGCATTGAGGCAGCGAAAAAAAGATGCAGCGACGGCAGATAGCTTGAGGCTGTCTTTGGCGAGCAGTGTGGATCATGGCGGCGTAGGGTTGTGCTTTTTTTGCTTCTATAGTGGGGTTTGTAGGAGGCAGCAACAGATATTTTCAGCGGCGACAAGGTTTTGAGTATTGACGGCGGCGTCAGTAGCAAGCTACAACGACGGTGGCAGATCGCGGTGACGGCAAGGAGACTGTTGTTGGAATTTGAGGCATATTTGATGTTGGGATATTGGCCCATAACAAATACAAATTCTAAAATTCTCTTTGGCCCATTATTATGGCAGCTCATGTGTGTGCTAGTGGAGCCAAAGTTTAGTCTCACATTGCTAGTGGAAGGGGAGTTGGACCACCTTATATAGTAGAGTGTTGCACCACTCACTAAGGTGTGAGAAGAAGAGGAGCCCTCGCGCACTCCTCCTCCGACGCCGCCTGCCTCGCCTCGTCATGACGCACGCACGCGGGTTGTGGGAATCTCGCCGAGCCGAGCTTTATTTTGCTATTTGGGAAAATTAATTGTGTATTAATTATGAGTCATTAATGCATCATTATGGACGCGTTAATCAACCGGCCGTTTCCACATCGTGGGCTGGTACCGACTCGGTCGTGGGCTGTTGCCCACGTCCTACCCGACCCGCACTATATAAGCAGGCAGACGCGAACCCTAGCCGTAACCAGCAATTAGATTGCATCTTCCTACCTGCGCATCACCATTCCACCTCTCTGTGCTGCCCTCTGCTACTCCATCCCGCCGGCTGCATGCACGACCGTCCGGGAGAGCAGGCCTCCGGAACCCCGTCTCTCTGATCCTGCACCGGGAGAGAGGCGATAAGGTTTTTGGGGAGCGTCTAGGCGCGACTGCTCAAGCTCTTCTTAGTCCTCTACGTCCGGCTTCCTCGACTCCATCGCCATGTCTGACGACGCTTCCAAGCAGGCTGCTGCTGCTACCGCCGGTGGCGGATCCACTTTTGTTGCGCCGTTGGTCATACCATCGACGAACTCATACGTGTTCTTTGTCCTCCTGTTATTTCCTATGATGATTACTAGTATTGCAGTATGTGTATATGTGCTAGGTTTTCACTTGCCTATATGGTGCATGTTTACTATGTGTATGCTAGTTAGTCTTGGAAATTGTTCTGTCATGATTTACACTTGGATGATTTACACTTGGATTAAATTAATGCGAAAACTGCTAATTATTTCAACAATCCAAAAACCTTATGTTAGGCTGTTTTCGCGTCAAGGCATTGCCACTTGTCTGAAACCGAACCCGTTTACGGGTGCGCACTTTAAGCACTGGCAAACCAAGTGTACCCTCTGGCTGATGGCTATGGACGCCTTCTGGGTATCGGCTGGTCATCCTGAAGGAATGATTACTCCTGAACAGGAGAAGACGTTCAAGGAGACCACCATATTCTTTGTGGGCTGTGTCATAAGCATCATTGGGGACAAGATGGTGGGTGCATATTTACATATGCGCAATGCGAAAGAACCGTGGGATGCACTCGAAGCAAAATTCGGGGCTACTGATGCTGGCAGTGAACTGTATGCCATGGAGAAGTTTCATGACTATAGGATGGTTGAAAACCGTTCTATCGTTGAACAGGCTCATGAGATTTAGTGCATTGCAAAAGAACTGGAGCTCCTGAAGTGTGCGTTGCCCGGCAAATTTGTTGCGGGATGCATTATTGCAAAGCTTCCTCAATCCTGGAGGAGTGTTGCCACTAACCTCAAACACCAGAGGCAAGAGATGTCTGTTGAGAATCTCATTGGGTTTCTGGACCT